>CM077312.1:15992500-17242500 GCA_039655065.1 Glossophaga mutica | reverse complement strand
ACAAGGAGGAGTAAGTCTACTTACATGAGGTACGAGAAGAAGCACATCCATAGAGACAGAAAGCAGAAGAGTGGCTCTCAAGGCCCGGGGGGTGGGGGTGGGGGGATGGGGAGTGAGTGTCCAGTGGGAGGGGCGTCTCGTTGGGAAGATGGGAAAGTCCCAGAAACGGAGAATGGTGACGGCCGCACAACATGTGGGTGTACTTACCACCACTCACAACTGTACACTTGATGTGGTAACTTTGTATTACATGTTTTTATCATAGTAACACTTAAAAACTCATTCACCCTGGGTCTTACACAGGTTTAATAACACAGTGATCTGCTGTCATTAAATTCTCATCTTGCCTAATAATCAGCTCTGTCCAGTCACCAGAGACCCAACAGGTTTCCTCCCTTCTCTGCTCGGCCCAGAGCAGCCACCTCCTCTATCTCCAAAAGGGGAGGCACTCGGCGTCTTTGAAGCCTCACTGCCCGAAGACGAACGGAACTTTGAAACTCCCGGGCAGAGGGGAAGCTGAAAGCCTGGTTTCGCTCCCGCTGGCGCTGAAACACAGAGCCCACGCTGTTCTGAGCTGCCTCATCTTAGGTGCGGCAGATGGTCCCGGGAGGCCCAGGCCGTGGTCCGCAGTCGCTTTCTGAACCAGGGCCGTGGCAAGGCCCCGCCTCGGGGCTTCGAATGTACGTTGTGAGCCAGTGGGCTACCAACAAAATGCCTGACGATGGAGTTAAACAAACTATACTGAGATCCTAGTGACGTATGTTTGCAGTCAGTAAGACAGTTCATAAAATGTTTCACGAAATGGGACAAGGCTTGTCCTACCCCAGTCAGTGAAAGAGCTGGAAGGAAACACACCAAAACGGTGAGCGACCATCAGCAGGCTGTGGGCTAGGGGGGATACTGCCCTTCAGGCTTGCCTGTCTTCCCTTTCTACTAGGTCAGTGGTTCTCAAAGCGTGGTACCCAGACCAGCAGCATCAGCATCACCTGGGCACATGTGAGAAATGCAAATTCTTGAGTCCCACCCCAGACCTTCTGAATCAAAAATTCAAGGGGCAGGGCAGGGCAGGGGTCCAGTAATCTGCTTTAACAGGCCCTTCCAGCAAGTCTGATGCATAGGAAAGTTTAAGGGCCATTGTGATAAAATACATTTTTTAAAATCTGTTTGCAAAAATGCCTTCAACTATACGAATATGAACCATTTCCCAATGCACATTAAGAACAGATGTCGAAACTGGCTGTAGTCAAAATCTCAATGAATACATTGCAAATGAAGTTCCCCAGATAATACAACTCTGTTGGTAGGAGATTTTGTCTGGATAACCAGTGAACTCCTAGAAATTGAGACTTGGAATTTATTCTTGCACTTGGTAAAAGGGAGGAGGAAAGAGAGGACACCTGGGAAGGTCCAGGCAGGTTTCTGTTCCCCCAGCTCCAAAATAATCCAAAAGACCCCTCACCTTAGTGACTTGTGAACTAATATGGGGCTCAGGGCACTGCAGAGAATCAGATGTTATCTTGGCAGCTTTTAGCCTCAGTGGACTTTCTTCTTTTACTAAAGCAAAGGGGCTGCCCAGGGCTGACGGGGGGTGGACTCCTGCCAGACTGTTAACCAGACATCAACGAACAGCCTCGGATTCAAAGGCAGGAAATCAAAGCTGGCCCCGGGAACTGCGTGACCCTACACTGCTACTCCAGCAGGATGATGTTTTCACAGAGCAAAGGAAGGAGGAGAGGCAGAGTTCTGCCCCCAAAATGTGCTCAGTTGCATACAGCAAGGTCGGAGTTTTAGCCTCCCCCTGGCGCTGCCCTGGCACCGAGAGCTCCGGGCCTGCAGAGCCCAGGGCCTGATGGGGAGGGCGGGAAGGCAGAGGCAGCACCTGCCCCTGGCCCGTTCATTCCATCGCAGGGGGCCGTTTTCTGAGGATCTTCAACAGTCTCTGCATTATTACATCGCTTTTGGCTCTACCTTCCTCCCAAAGGATAAAATGTCCAAATATTTTTTTAGGGAAAAAAGGAATCTTCTAGCTAGACTTCCCGCCCCCATGAGAATTGTTCTCCTGGTTCGGTGGCCCTTTAAGCACCGAATGGGCCGGCGGGGCGCTGATCTGCCGACGGGCGAGGGCAGCACAGGCGACGGTAGATGGGGAAGGGCGCTCCCTACAGCGTTCCGCAGAGTCCGGGGACCAGAAAAACGTACGGTGGACACGCTACCCAACACTGGGTCCCTGAAGGACGCTCCCAGGTCAGGCTGTTCCCAAATCTGTGGCCCTGGGGGCATCTTCGTAATTTTTTCCTCAACAGTGGACAAGGGACTCTCAGAAAGACGGGAACACTGACCACACGAGGTGTGTCCAAGGATTCTGGTGAGCGGCCACACAAGGCTGGACACCCCGCAGCCCCGCCGCCAGCGGCAGGGACTCCAGCCAGGAAGGCCAGGGGCACTCAGAAGGCTTTACCTCCATGATGGGACTGGACGCCAGAACCTTCTCTTCGATGTTGGTGTCGCTGGCTGAGCCCCCGACCGTGGCAAAGTAGCGCATGGCGTACTTGGCCGACACGGTCTTGCCGGCTCCAGACTCCCCGCTGACGATGATGGACTGGTTCTTCTCGTCTCTGGAAGGGAAAGAGCGCTGGTCAGTCGCTAGCCGTGGGGAGGCTCTGCTGTCTGCCAGGGACTCTGTGGACAAGGGCCGGGGCCCGATCAGGAGCGCCTCCCTTTCTTTTAGGGATAAATGTGAGGGACAAGGTCAAAGTTCTTCTCCCTCCCTCACGTGCCTGCACGAGATCTGAAAAACGCAAGAAAGAAAGGAGTTCTGAAAAGGGCTTCCAAGTGGCACATGCCTTTATGACCCGCAGGATGGAAGTGCAGCCAGCCGGTCCCTCTGCACGCAGCACCCCTGCGGGCCATTGGCACGTGTGTATGGACCTCCTCCGGGAACATACAGACACACCTTCTCACCTCTGTTCCTATGGCATGCCCACCTTGTGCCTCTGCGTAAGGTACAATTTCTTTTTCTTTCTTTTTTCTTTTTTTATCAGTATTTTTTTAATTGTTGAACATGTACAGTTTTCTGTCTTTTACTCCCCCCATACGTTACAATTTCTTTTTCAAGAACAAGGATCCTTTCTTCTCCTCTTGTAGTTGAGCCTAGCATGCCAGCAGATAGTTTTGAACATTTTTGTTCATATATACGTATATATGCATCACAAAGGGCCGCCATGAATCACCAGGCCCATCTTGCTTCAAGCTTCCCAGAAACTAGATAAAACAGCTATCCATTACAGTAAGATGGACTGCAGTCAGACTAAAAGGAAGGGAGAAAGAAGATACTCTACACCAGATAAAAACGCACCTATATTTATCCCTTTAAAACAGATAGCAGGAAGACAGATGAGTAATGGAAAAAGCAGTGTGTGACATCTCCAAGGAACACAGCTGTTCAAGCAGGGAGTTGAGCACAAGTGTTTGGGCCCCCGATGTGGGAGATGAATTGCTCATAAGGGCTACACTCACCCATCTACCTCCAGTTCACAAAAGCACCGCCAGGAAGCAGGCACTTTGCTGTCCATCAGCAGTGCCTGGCTCAAAACATACACTCAATATATAGACTCAGACTAGAAGCAGCTTGGGGAATCAACCAAGCCCCTCTCTTCCAGATGAGGAAACTGAGAAGTGTGAAGGCAGGTTTAGAACACAGGTCTCCTGGCACCAGCCCAATGCTCTGAATACCAGCCCCAGTGGCTTCCTGGCAGAGCGGGTTAGAGAAGAATGGACAGAGAAGCGACCACAGATGCCTGCCTCACCTTCCCATCGTCAACCCAGGTAGGCTGCAGTTTATCGGCACAGGGCAATGAATGCTGGCCCTGGTTCTGATCTGGGCTGTACCACTGCCGTACCACTGAAAAGCGGTGACCTTGATGTTAACTTGAGATGAATGAGAAAGACAGAAAGGAACTGGGCTGGGAGCACCAGGGAGGTTCAGGTGTGGCAGCTGGGCTGAGGGAACCTGAACCTTCAGCCACTCTTCAAGGTCAGCAAGGAGCTGTGTGGTCATCACCTGCAGAAACCATCATCACACGGGGAGCGGCCTGAGTAATACAGGTGGCTGGCAGGCCCTGCTGAGCAGATGAAAATGAAGGGAAAAAAAGATCTTTCAAATTGGCTGTACGACCAATTACTTGAAAACACAGAATCTGAGACCTGTTAACTGGAGAGCGGAATAAGCAGCAGCTTTCTGAGACCACTGTTGTCACCAGAGTGTCTGTTCCGTCGCTCCTTGTGTCCGTGACATCTTTACAGTGAAAGGTGGCCGCTAAAGAAGCCTGAGGATGCTTCTATTTCCCATTCCCATGTGTTGTTATTTTTTTATGACATCTGCTAGACCCTGGGGGTCATGATGGGTGCCATCTCTCAACACCTTCATAAGCAATTGTTTAGAGAACCACACAGAAGCGCAAGCAGCCCAGAGTCCGGGAGGCTAACAAGCTGAGCTTGAGACCTCTGAAAGAGACTCCAGCTTGACTTTAAGACTCCCCGTATCTGCAACAAGGAGAACTGCACTGCAGGAGTCACACCCAGGACTTTGGAGTTTTGCCTCCAGTTTAACCTGAAATGACTGGATGAGCACAGGGTATGTCTGAGCCTTAGTCCTTGGAAGAGAACCGAGTGGGAGGGAGAGGGAGACACCACCCAAAAAACTCAGGAGGTATCCGTGGGAGCCGCACACGATGCCAGGGGGTGGGGAGTGAGTGGGGCCAGCCTCCCAGTGGCAAGGGCACGCACAGGAAACTGGACTTGGAGGAGACCCAGATGAAACAACAGGGAGAAAAGTTTGAGGAGCAAGCAGGCTGTTCTAAGGGTACGTGGCCAGGAAGTCAAAAAGCGGGGGCTGGTTTATGGACAACGAAGTATCAGCAACTCAAAAGCAGAAGGCATCAAGGCAGGGAAACAAACGAACAACCGGCGGAATGAGGGGCCGCTTTTGTTGTCCTAATGGAGATGCACGTACATGACCAAGATGTTACCAGGACCTAGAAATATTCCCAAGTTTCAACAGTCTCTGCATCCGAGGCTTTGGGCGCGAGGAAGTCTGGGCCAAGGCCATCAGTGCTAACTCTTGCCTCATTCAACGAGCATTAGCTCCGAGGCTGGTGGGCAGGTAAACCTGTCTCTTTTCAGACCAACAGGCACCTTTCCACAACTTCTCTAACTCAGACCAACTTAGAGTAAGTCTAAAAACTGATGATTCTTACCTAGCTCCACTGCACCTCGGCACCCACGACCCGCTCCCACCCCTAGCACATTCCAGGGCCAGGTGCACAGGAGGAACACACACACTGTTTCCTAAAGCCCGTAAATTGGCCTTCGCAGGCGACGCGCCACAGCCCTGCTACTTGGTTCTGCACATGTTTGCTTTGCTTTCAACTCGATTAGAAAACTGACCGATCCCAGAATACGGGCGGCAAACACAAACCTGAACCGGAACCTCGGCTGCACCGCCGATTAGCTGGCTGACTTGGGACGAAGCCATTAGCTTATTCGACCCTCAGGCTCTCTCAGCCCCACCTCTTATGACCGTGATCCCCACCTGCACTCACGTTCCTGTAAGTGGCCACCTTGCCTCAGGTACCCAGGTCTCCAATTCATCCTAACACTCCTGCCAGATTCAAGGTCTGAAGCACGGCCCTGGTTATGTTTCCCCACTCGAAGAGAGATAAGCATGCGTCGCTGATCGAATCAAGCCCCAATTGCTTCACCGAGCACTTGAATGAAACCCTCCACAGCGCCTGCGCCCGACACGAACGCCCTCAGCAGTGCCGTGAAGAGAGCACGGGGCTGTCGGTCCAAGGATCCGGCCTCCGCCCTGGCTCGGCCAGCAGCAGGCTCTTTGTGAGCCTTAGCCACGTGACAGAGGACACCTCCCACCTCTCAGATTTTGCTGCAAGATCGTATCAGATGATCTCTACACTTCTTCGTAGAAGGCGACACTGCAGTTCAGCCCGACTGGACTACTTGTCCGCCGTGACGCTGCTTACTTTCCCACCACAGCCACGGGTGGCTCTCCCGCTGCTGAAATCACTGTTGGCACACCTCTGTCTGCATCTCGTCTTACATAGATGCCGGTTGCACAGATTTTGGTTGTTTAGGGAGGGCTGCTTACGGGGAAGATGTTTCTACCCAATGTCCTTCAAAAACATAACCCAGCCCCAGCCAGGTAGCCCAGTTGGTTAGAGCATCGTCCTGATGCTCGAAGGTGGCAGGTTCGATCTCTGGTCAGGGCACACACAGGAAGCAACCAATGAATGCATGAATGGGTGGAGCAACATATCAATGTTTCATTCTCTCTCTCTCTCAAAAATCAATTTAAAAATTAAAAAAACATAACCCATGTGTGGTTCCACCCATTCAGCCCAATCACAGATATGACTTAGTTGGCAACTTCGGTTAATCTGCTTTCAATAAACCCCTTTCTTCCGATCCCAGTGAAATTCCCTTCAGCATACCACGGCCCGGGAATTTCCCGTCCAGCCATTATTCAAGTCCAGGCTGTCGGCAGGAAGGTACGCACTCCACTCCCCCAAGCAGGAAAAGTACCTTGAAGGCTTGTGCCTTCGGCAAGAGAGAACTCTGAGCTAAGGAACCCAGCCACCCTCCAGCCTCCAGGTGAGACACAGCCAGCCAGCGTGCGCACACGTGCACGCCCCAGTTCATGCCGCATCGCCGTCTTTGACGCCTGAGAGGCGGGATCTAACTGCTCTAAACAACCTACTCCTGCCAAAATTTCTCACCGAAGCAGAGAAGCATTTTAAACTCCCTGAGCAGCGTCAACCAATGTCCCCTCCCACTTCCTGGTGTGACCCGGCTCAGGAGGGGAGTGCAGCAGGCGGCTGGCCAGGCACCTGAGGTCACGCCACCCAGGGAGAGCCCTGCTCACCAGCCAGGGAGACACTGCCGGGGCTTCGTTTTGAGGAGTCCCGCTGAGGTGCTGTCTTGCTTGGGTTTCCTGAGGAAAATAGTGCGTCACCCTGGCCTCTCAATCAGCAACAAGCACCCCGAAGCCTCAGCGAGTCACCACTCCATCTCGGACTGAGGGAAGCCTGGGAAGAATTTCAGGACAACCACCTTGGCTGTGACATGGGCGCGGCCAGGAGCCCCACTCTCAGACACCTGTGGCACCTTGTACTCCCACCTGGCACCCTGTGTCCTAGCAGCCACGTCCACACACTAGTCACTGAACTACGAGCTTACAGAGGGCAGGCACTCCCTTTAGCCTCGAATCCCCAGGGCTCTGGACACCAGAGCTTCCCCGCCCCTTCCCATTCCCCCCATCCACCCTCTCCATGCGAGTGGCACCCGCCTCTACTCGCCGACTCCAGCCAGAAACCTCAGAGGGGCTGTAGCTTCCTGCCCTTCCCTCCTGCCCACATCAGCAGGTCCTACTGAAGTCACCCCCGTAGAGTGTGCTGTCTCCTCTCCTCTCCGCCTCAGCCATCGTCAGCTCTGAGACGCGTTGTAACAGCAGCTTCCTGCCCTCCACCCCCGTCCTCCTGTGATGCATCCTCCTTACGTGCCTGGCTGTTCAAAACGATGCAGCACTCCTTCCCCCTACCTCACGTCTTCCAGCGGCACCCCTCTGCCCCCTAACATCCAGGCTCCACTGTGTTCCAGGCCCTACGGGAGCCAGCTCCTCTCTCTCCAGCTTCATCTCATGCCGCTCGTCTTTGCTCCTGATGTTCGAGCCACACCGGGCTTCATTCGTCATTCCTTCCCACTTTACAGGTGCCGAAGCCAGTCTAGCTCCAGCTGATTTCTCTTCTTTAACCTCACAACTCTTTACTCCTAGCACTCAATCATCTGCCTTATGACAGCGCAGATATCACTGCTTTTCAACGTAATTCATCACCTATTTACATCGAACCCAAACGGCGCCCAAAATTCCCAGCCACGTGTCCCCTGCTTATGACTCCTAAGACCACTGGGTGCCAGTCTTCCCGTTTTAAAGAAGTCAACACTGAGGTTTGGAAAGGCCAAGTGATATGGCCCATGTTCCCGGCGAGGGTGACACCACACCCAAACTCGAGTGTGGGCTTCCATCAGCCTGCCCGGTTCCCTCCGGGCCGGGCCGGGACATCTCCATTGTCATCACGCCCTTTCTTGGACAATGAAGCACCCGTCCCTCAATGAATTCCCCTAACCAACCTCGCCTTGGTATGACAGAGAGAGAGATGAATCAGGTGTCCTCAGCGCTGGCTGGCCACACCTCACTCCTTAGCTGAAACAGCACTTCAGAAACCCTTCCCTGACCACCCCGCCCACCCTCAGGGCACTCACTACACAATTCACTAATGCTGCACTGGTCTACTTCCCCGCATACCGTACACCCTCGTCTCCACCACCAGAACGTAAGTCCTGTGACGGCTGATCTCTAGGATGCAGGGGCTTGGATGGGCAGGCCAGCACCCGGAATATGCCGAGAGGACAGGCCCAGAGAGGGCTATCACATATACTGGTCCATACAAGCTGAGCCCAGAATGTGGTGCCCCTAGAAGTGTGGGATTTACTGTCCACAAAAGCGATCCTGGGGGTCTCCGCCCTGCACCAGTTTCCCACGACTGCCCATGAGAAGGGGACTGAGCGCAGGGCCCTGGGGTCTCAGACGGGCACAGCTCTATTTCCCGGAACTGGCACTCGCGGGAGAGGATGGAGTGGGGGGGCAACACATGCTAAGGCCCCCGGCACACAGCACAGTGTCATGCGAGGGGGGAGCAGTCTGCCCACAACACCATAGGGAGGATGCCCTATCTCCCAACACACCATCAGGTCCCTCCACTGGTTCCTCCTCGAGCGACAAACCATCTGAAAATCTGGGTGTGTCCGTGGAATACACTCTGTTCACTAATGGGGTCATCAATCTCCCATTCCTTGCCTGTCTGTGCCTGTCTCGTCTGCAATCACATTTTCAACACCATGGTCACAGCACAGATCATCTACTATGGGGTTTTTTCCTTTAAAAAAAAAAAAAAAACTACACTAGAGAATGAGATGCAAAGGATTTTTAATTAAGAATTTGTTCAACCAAAACATTTCTGTCAGCACCATGGACAGAGTTAATAATTGGGAAATTGGCTAGGCAACTAAAATTAAAATGAATCTTAGATGCAATGCTAAAAAGAAAAGAGATAAAAGAAAATACTGTGTGTGGTATGATTATCTTTAAAAACTCAAGGAAAAAAACAGTGCTTCAGGACACAAAGACAGACCTACATTAATACAAAATGACACCGGAACCCCAGTAGCGTTGGGGAAGTTAGGCCGAGTCAGGTGGTGGGTGGACGCGAGGTGGGGGGCAACGAAACTGGGTTCTGTGGGGAGGAAAGGGTGAGGCCCGGGGTCAGTGGTGGGTTAGGGCAGAGCGAGTCACAGGAGAGGGACCCGGACAATCACAGTGAGGCTCACTGGGGCTGGAAATAGCCACCCGATCCTAAGGGGTCTGAAGTTAAAGGCTTCCTCCCAAAGGTGGGCTCTCACAAACATTTCTGCTGTGAGAAGGGGCTGGGCCAGGAAGCTCCAAGCGAGAGAGTCCATGAACCCTGCTATCCAGAAAGCCAGGCCTCAAGGTGGGAAGGAGGAACTACGCCCTGGGCACCTGGAGGGAGGGCACTCAGGTGACAGCCCTGCAGGTGGGCCCTGGGTTCTGGGCAGGAGGAAGGTGGACAGGCAAATCTGAGCACCTCTCTCATCAGACTCGGATGTCCCACGCTGCCTTCCCACGCTGCCTCCCCACCCCCGCCCCCACCCCCGCCCCCGTCGGGAGGGCTGAGCACTCAGGCACAGCCCGGAACTCACGCCAACGAGAGGCCGTCCCAGTCACTGGGTACAACTTAATTGATACTTAGCGGCCAGAGTCCTAAGGGTCTGCTTAGAAAAAAGAAAATGAAGCTCTGACAGCATAGGAGCTAAGTGCTTAGGGCATTTAATATCCAAGTATCCTTTTCCCACTTCAGCTTCCCGGCGGCCCTTAGAGTGCTGAGTTCTATTTATAGACCACTGAGGCACAGAGTGCGGCAGGGGCTGCAAAACGGCTCCAGCCCCTCCACTTAACTTGCGTTCCCGGGACAGGCTTCTCCTCTCAGAGATGACAGTGTCGCAGAAGAACCTCAGGGGACTGCACCCCGCCCACCCTCACGGGCAGAGCAGCAGGGGCAGAGTGAGGCTGAAAACTGGCTAGGGGCCTCCGCACCATGACTGGGCACACACCAGCTTCCTCGCTCTGAAAATAAGAGGCTGCAGAATGGTCCCTGAGCCCTCCTTCTCCTCCGGAATCCCGTGACTCCAGATCCAGGTGACAGGTAAGCTGTGTGAATTCGTCCACCTCAACTGCACGTACCTGCTAATGTCAAAAATGCATTTTGGAACCCAGAAACCTGTAAGTTTAGGTGGCGGGGGAGCAAAAGAAGTGAATGTTTCCTGCAATTTTATGCTTTACAAGGGAGGCCCTCACAAAAACCAGAATTTATTTATAAAAGATTGTGTATTCTTACATGTTTAAACCTCCGTCACCTTCAAAGTACTCTCCATCTGATGCAATACACCTAATGGAGATTTTTTTTCCACCGTTCGAAATAGTTTTTGAACCAATTTTGATGACGTTTAATGCTTTTGTTGTTTTTGTTTCATCTCTTCTACATCAGCAAAATGTTTCCCTTTGAGGACCTTTTTTTCATGCAGGGAAACAACAAAAAAAAAAGGTCACTTGGGTGGAATCAGGTGACCAGGGAGGGTGGGTCATGGGGTCCAAAACTGCTGAACACTCAGTGCAGGGTGGGCAGGGGTGCTTGTAAATCATGAAATGGGCAAACACACTGAAAGTCTTTCAAAAGATTCCCTGAAGCCAAACTCAGCCTCTCACAACACCACCAGCTGGTATACTGACACAGATGGGTTCCTAGAACACTCACCTAGCAGGGGAAGCTTGTACTACAAGGGGCCCAACCTCCAGAAGATAAGTTGTTTTTAGAGGGGTCCTCCCCTCGTATGTGTTTTGATGTTAATAACTAGAGGGTAAACTATAACGAACATCATAATATTGGATGCCCCCCCCCCCCCGATAAACATTGCCTTTCAAACTCTATTTCATTTGGTCCTGGAAACTATTTTTCAGTGAAGGAACACATTCAAGGAAAGTCAGGAAAAATGACTTTTCGGTGGTCAGCAGCCTAGCTGGGACGTGAAGCCAGGTGAAGTCCAGGACACTCTGATTCCAACTGTCAAGTCATGGTCTCCAGCAACACTGACCTCAAAGAACCATCACTGGTTCACTAACCCCAACTGTACATTAGAAATGCCTGTGGAGCTTATGAAGCTTCTCCTGCAGGGTTGCACACCAGACCAGTCAGATCATCATCTCTGGGGGTGGGGCCTGGATATTTTTTTCACCACTACTGCAGACTCAACAGTTCCATTAAAAAGGTCACTATATAGCCCTGGCTGGTGTGGCTCAGTGGATTGAGCGTGGGCCTGCGAACCAAAGGATCGCGGTTCGATTCCCAGTCAGGGCACATGCCTGGGTTGCAGGCCAGTTCCCAGCAGGGGACACACAGGAGGCAACCATACATTGATATTTCTCTCCCTCTCCCCTACCCTTCCCCTCTAAAGATAAATAAATAAAAATCTTAAAAAAAAAAAAAAAAAGGTCACTATATAAACACATTCACTATATAAACACATTCAAGTACCTACAGCAATTCAAATACCTTGTAACTTATGCACAGTCAATACTAGTCTAATACAATGTAACAGTGCACTTAAAACAAAGATTACCGGTTAAGAGGCTAAACAGAATCTTGAATTTGTCAATTTATCAACCCCTCCTCCTCACTGCAACAAATAACAAACGGCCTGCACACTTAATTCCAAGCTCCAGCTATGGATACATCACCTGGAAATCAAAGCAGTCCCTGTTAACCAGATTTACCCTGTCGATACACAGTTTCGATACCAGGCCAGCTTTGCAGGTTCACAGCACACTGACACGCTTGCTCTAACGCCTGGAGTTGGGAAAAACAAACCCACTGCATGCTACCTCCTACTGCAAGGGCTCCTACCTGGCGGCCAACAAATCGCCAACAAGTCTGTGGACAGAATCCAGAGGGATCCATGAACTTAGATGAAATAAAATACACACCTTTAGTTTGACAGTAGTCCCCCACTATCTATAGCTCCGCCTTCCACAGTCTGAAAGTATTAAATGAAAAATGCTAGAAATAAAAAATCCGTAAGTTTTAAATTGCACGTGACTATGAGGAGTGTGGTGCAATCTCACATGACCCCGAGCTACCCCACCCAGGCTGTGAATCATCCCACGGTCCAGGAATACATGCTGCCCACCTGGCTGTCACTCAGCAGGTGTCTGTTATCAGAGCCATTGACAAGGTATGACAGTGCTCATGTCCACGTAACCCGTATTTAACTTAATGTCTCATCCACCGCACTTCCTCCCCTCACACTGGTGTTGATCATCCGGCATCAGAGGATGGGTGAGCACAGCACAGTAAGGTATTTTGAGAGCGAGCACATTCATGTAACTTACTACCTCATACTGTTATAATAGTCCACTTTATTACCAGTTACTGTTGTTCATCTCTCACTGTGCCTAATTTATAAATTAAACTTTAGAGGTATCTATGTATGGGGAAAAACACAGTATACGTACAGTCCAGTACCATCCTCAGTTTCAAGCATCCACCGGGGGTCTCAGAACATACGCCCCCACAGAGAAGGGGAGACTGCTTACTAACTTCTAACAACTTTAACATTCCGTCAGCTGAAAATATAGCAAAAACAAAAACAAAACCAACCCAGCAGAATTAGCAGAGCCTGTTATGCTGAGACCAGGTATTACAGTTGCTGCAGATACCATTAAATGTTTACACTTGTCACTAATTCAAACCTGCCACAAATGTATTAACAGCCCCTTATATTTAATCCCCATATCATAAATTCTGAAAACATTTTGATAACTTTCAATATAGTCAGTTTTCTTTGTATTTTTATTTATCTTACGTGATGCATGTGCATGTGTCAGATGCAAGAGAAAAGGTTAAGAACCCTTGGATCCTCTTTTCAAAGGTGTTTTTCTTTGCCTGGTTGCAAAACTATGCCTCTTTACACAGCATTAGCGACAACAACTTTTAAGGAGGCCACACTTACATTTCACCTGTCCTGCACTTTCCAAAGGCCGATCAGAAACCATCACTAACCGAGTGGGTGGAGGTCGGGGCAGGCTGCAGAGATGCCCACAAGACAGGGCAAGGTTCTCTCCACTAAAAGATCTCTCAAACCACAGAGCTGGCCTATACATGTTCAGGCCTTGAGACCGAGGCTTATCAGGAGTCCAGATGACACTCCCGTGTGATCTGCAGCTAGTGCTCAGAGCAGTCCAATTCTGTCCCTTGGGATGCAAAGATTTTCAGATTCTACAGACCAGTTCCTAGGTGCCGCTGAAGATGCTGGTTTGGGCTCTCCAAGAATCACCATCACTCTGCTGCTTGGAAATTTCATGATTCCCTTCCATGGCTGTGAAACCACGTAACACCTGGGCCTGGAGCTGAATCTGCCTCGGTTACTTCGGGGTGCCCACTCTGGGAGGTAAGGGGCTGGCTCAAGAACCACAGTGCTCACGGACCTTCCCCTCTCCTCCCGTGGCCACAGGGCTCCCACATGCCCCATCAGAGGGACTCTTGGCTTTCTCTGCACCCTTCTGCCCCTAAAAGCAGGCAGGCCCAGCAAGGCATGAAAAGACACGGAAGAAACGTAAGTGCATGTTCCTAAGTAAAAAGAAGCCACTCTGAAAAGGCTGCATCCTGTATGACTCCAACTATGTGGCATTCTAGGAAAGGCAAAGCAATGGAGACACAATAAAAAGTCAGTGGTTGCCAGGGGCTGAGGTGGTGAGAAGGGATGAACAGATGGAGCACAGGGGATCCTTAGGGCTGTGACAACCCTCTGTACGACACGATAGTGATGGACACATGTCAGTAAGTGTTAGGCAAATGCGCAATGACTGTATCCAGAACCACAGGATGTATGACGCCAAGCATAAACCATAATGTAAACCACGGACTCTGGGTGATTACGAAGTGCTCATGCACGTCCCTCAGTTGGAACAAACATACCACTCTGGCGGGGAGTGTGGACAGTGAGAGAGAGGCTACGTAGGCATGCGGCCAGCGTATGTGGGAATCTCTGTACCTTCCCCTCAGTCTTGTGGTAAACCTAAAACTGCCCCCAAGATGGTCTTAATTTAAAAACAAAGATACGTTGAAAAGATCTTAACTACTTCGCTTGCAACCTTTTCGCACACTATAGAACTTGTAACAATCTGTCTGGAGAAACATTTCAAATCTTTAAAACATCAACGTGAAGATGCTGTTTGAATTGGAAGCATCATGAGAGCTTCGCAAAAATTACAGTGGCTGACTCAGACAACACCCTCCACATGCCAGGCACTCGGCACGTGTCGGACAACTGACCCACAGAACGTTCCTAGGAAGGAGGCCCTATTCTTATCGTTCCCGTGTTAGAGATGAGGACACAGACACAGAGAGCTTGTGTGACTGGCGGGAGGTCACACAGCCAGTCAGCGGCAGCATGAGCCCCAGGCTCCAGCATCCACGCTGTGAATCACTGCCCCACACGGCCGCTTCTGGGCTGAGCAGGCTGTCAGTGCGCCTGCACCGCAGCATCGCAACACAGTGGTGTTACAGTGTAACTGTTCCAGCCACCGCTCTCCAGCTCATAAAGAGTGAGCAGTTTTTTAAAGATGGCAAGGGAGGGAGAGAGGGAGGTAGACAGACAGACAACCCAAACTAATTAATGAAGGAGGCAGCACACTTCTCTGAACAGCTCAGATGCGGACCTGGCCCCCAGTCTCTGCGGTCACCCCGCTCACACTGCCGCCCTTCACTCGTCTAAAGGAAGAATGATGGGGAACCACGTGACCCTCCAGAGCCATTTATTCTTTATCTAGGAGAGAAGACAGTAAATCAGACACAGACACAACAAACCCCAAATTAAACCTGGCTGGTGTTTGAAAAATGAAAAGCTGCTAACCACACTTTTAAAATCTACTATGGTCATGTAGTTAGTGGAGGAACTGTAACCTATTACAAAAATGAAGTGGTAGCAGTCACAGTTTGCTGCTTCATATTTTCCTCTGTCACCTGTAAAAGATGGGCAAAAGGGCTGTCCTTAAATGGCCAGTGACAGGGCCCGGGCTGGCTGGCACTTGAGTCAGCCTCTGCCGCCCCCGTCAGCTTTTGGGGCACACAGAACCCATGCACGCCTGCCTCCCTGTGCAGCTGCTCTGCGCCCTCCAGGGAACACCCTGCTCCCTTCTGGGCCCGGCCCGCCCTGTCACATGTGCTCGTTCTGTGGTCCAGTCTCTCAGGGGCCGGCATTGAAGCTAGCTGTCCCTTTGAAACACGCTCTCACAAACGAGTGATACACCAGTGAACAGAATGGCGACCTGTCACGTGAAGAATGCTGGCCGGACCAGAAAGCATTTAGCTCGGAGGAGACACAACTGAATGAGCATCCCTAGAGCAGACTGTTCTGGCGGATGCTCCAGAAGAGGCAGGAATATCTGCTCGCCTCTGAGTGTCAAAAGCTAGGAAGACTGGCTCCTGAGGGAACCAGAAGTTTCCAGAAGGACCTGGTACCACAACACTGAATATACCGAAAGAGGAATCCCTGTTATAAAAGATTTGACCTCAAAAGCCTTCCAGTTTCATGCAAGGAAATCTTAGTCATTCTATGCATTTCATAAACACATACTCTGTGAAATAAATGGGTTCCACCAATGTAAGGGAGTATAATGGACAGAATTGTAAAACTAACAATCTCACACAAGTGGGAAGGGGAAGCTCCGCGTTAGGCCGCTGCGCCAGAGTCCGTACCCATGACCTCTAACTCCAATGGGTCAACGTGAGCCACAACGTATGGAACGAAACCTCAGGGGCCCCCCGACCTGGTGGGGAGCACAGTGAACTGGGGTGAGACTAGCGGGTGGGGCATAAGTAGGTCTACAGCTCTGAGTACGTGAGACAGAGTCTGTTCTTGCATTTTGGGGGGTGGGGTGCATTCTGGGAACATTTTATTTTGTATTTTTAGTACTGCTCTCCCTGAGTGCTCATTGGACAGTCGCTCAACCCCAAGAAAAGTATTTGGGATTTTATTTCACATTTTTTTATTGTTGTTCAAGTGCAGTTGTCTCCATTTCCCCTATTGTTGTATTATTACTTATTGATTACTGTACTATTTTCCACATGAACAACTGTAAGCCTACTTTTGCCCCACCCTGCATATTGATCCTCAATATCCTAAGTGAAGGCTGGTACTACTTATTTAAACTAAACTCAGTGAGACCTAAGCAGTTCACATACCTGCGTTAATATGTTCTCAATAACCTCTCTGCAAGCACAAAGTCAGTGGTACAGCTACTCTCAGCTAGTAATGGTGACCAATCAGGGAAGTTGCTGAGTGCTTGGAATTCCCTCTGCTCTTTTCTCCCTGCTACGAGGTGTAAGGCATTTTCCAAAAAGACATCCCATAATTCTAAGTACTCTTGGTATTGCTTTTCTAAAGGTTAATTCCCTTTTTAACCAAAAAAGGATATCTTTTTTAAGCAGGCCATCGATCCTGAAGCATTTTGTTCTCTAGTTCTGGGAATACAGAGAACTGAATTAATTTCTGTCATCTTTTGGCTGTAGGTGGCCCTCCTCTGTCTTCCAACATCATTGATCTGTAATGGGGGCAGGAGCCAGGCAGACTTCAAAAGCATTTGCTTTTAAATGTGTCCACCGTGAGCCCTGCCTGGCAGGGGAGCTCAGACGGTTAGAGCATTGTCCCCATGTGCCAAGGTGGCGGGTCTGATGCCCAGGCAGGGCACACAGAAGAAGCAACCGATGAATGCACAAATAAGTGGAACAACAAATCGATGTTTCTCTCTCTCCATGCCCTCCCCCGCAAATAGCAATAAAAATTTTTTAAAAATATGTCCACTGTCATTCTGAAGGACATGAACATAAGGCTTCTCCAGGACAGGCTGCTTGACTGGCAGACTTTCTGGAACATTCCTCATGCACAGAAGAGTTCTCTCACTTCCCAATGCCCTGCTATTGGCAAAGACCAGGTGGATTACCTGACTTACACAGGTGGTTTCAGCAGAGTTGTTTCTGCCCCACACAGATAGTGTCTGGGGGTATGTAATTATTGATACCTGAGCCCCATCTGATGAACTCACCCTCTGGGGGTAGGGGCCTGGGAAGTTTGAAACCCTCCCAGTGACTCTTTGGGGCAGCCACGGTTGAGAATCACAGCAGAAGAGGCCGGCATCTGTCTACTAAATCTGAAGGATCCTCCGCCCTACACATGCCCACAAACCAGGACTTCTTACCTTTGACCAAAAAACCACTCTCGAGCCTCAATTCATGCTGAAGCGTCAAAACCAACCACGCAGAGTTAAAGACCAGAGAGACCACTGAGACTCGTGGCACAGATTCTCCATGCGAGCACCTGTCCTGAGTCCCAGAAATCATAGGTACCCATCCATTCCAAAAGGTGCCCAGACACGGGTCCAAGGCATCAACCGCCCTTCCTGAATCACTTACAGAGTTTTTAAAAATACGGATGACTTGGTCTCACCCTTGAGATTCTGACTCCCTAAGGTCGGGGAATGGGACTGGGTGGCATCCCTCAATGATTCCCGTGCGGACCTACTTGGGGGAACCTCTGCTGACTCCACCCATGCGCAAGGCCAGACCCATAATGTCCTGGATTCAATTCTAATTCTCTATCTCCACCGTCAACAGCCTTCACAAAGCTGTCTTCTTTTCCCTTAGCTGACACGCTGTCCACTGTAGTACAGGGAGCTACTCTAAAAAGTAGAGCACTTTAACCCAGTCTAGAAAGATGGCACTGACCCAGGGACAATAGCCATGCACTCCCACTTAGTCTCCCACAACGGGATGGGTCGCCCTGAGCCAGCCTCCTCCTCTCCCCTTCCCCCCACTCGCCACACTGACAAGACCACAGCAGGCAGTGAGGCGACAGCTCTTCCTCTTCGGAACATGAACCAGTCCACCGAGACTTCTCCTTGGCTTTGGACACTGCCCAAGCTAGCGATCTCTTTGAACATGCACCCCTGTCAATAAGGAAAACTGAGCATGCCCCTCCAAATATACACCGAATATTTAAAATAATCTCTATTATTTTATAATGCATGCAGTATATTGGTGGAGTGGCAGGGAAAATGATTTCATTTTCCAATGAAAGAGGAGCAACATTAGGAGAATGTGAAAAAATAAAGTTCTACTATTTTTTCCCCACACTCCAGTGAATCATCTTCCAAAAACGGATGCGCTCCAACCCTGACTCAGCACTGCAGGCACCAGATGTGACCAAGTCTCCCCTCTGCCCGTTGGCGATAAGATGCTTCCTGGCCTCCACCACGTGCCCAGTGCGTGCCATCCGGCAGGCTGCCTTTCAAGCAACCGGCTATGAAACAGATGAACACTGGTTCAGCTCCTGCAGTGCACTGCACTGCCCTACTGTCCCTTTGCTTAAGCTTGCAGACGGCCCAGCCACGGGGCGGAGGAGTCCACCTTCCGACACCACGCTGGGGGCTGCTGCGCCAGCGACGATGCACTCTCACTTTAAACGTGAAGCTGAAGGTTGTTGGTTTTCTCTCTATGACAACAAGCCTTTTTAAATGTAGCACAGTTGATGCTGTATTTCCTCTAGGCAGATTGGCAACCATCTATAAACTTCTATAGTTCTAATTCTAAACACAGACCTATAGAAAAGTCCGAAGGAACTTTGCTAATCCCATGGAATTGCCTTCCTTACACGATTCACCCAGCCTTGGAAGGGCTATCTGTTCCCAGAGGGTAACCTACAAAGGGAATCCCATTCAGTTTTCGGTTCTTCTTCCAGCTCATCTTTCTTCGGGACATGATGAAACCAGTGACAGATACCACATGTTACGCACCATCAGCATTAATTACCACTATCAGAAACTTAACTGAACAGGGACTCTGTGCCTGTAGTCATGCCGAGCCCTTCTCATTTATCAACTCACTGAATTCTAATGATGAGTCAGACACTGTATTTATCCCCATGTCGCAGATGCAGACGCAGGCGCACAGTGAGGTGAACATCAGTCACATGCCAGGACCACTCAGCTATGCTCCGAGGACCCCGTAGTCTCGTCCCTGAACCCCGAGCCGCCTCGTTTCAAGGCATCTTCCTTTCCTTCTAAACTTGGGCACAATGCCGGACCACTTACAGCCACCCTGTGTTCCAGGATCTAAATATAAAACCAGGCAGTTAAGGAAAGAGTGGTTTAACATGGCGTGAAAGGCATTCCTGCCACGTAAATAGAAATGCCATTTCATCCTGCTAGGCTTCACATTTTATTAGCTTTTCCCACTGAAAATTATTTCGGACACCTTGAAAAACTAAATCTTACTCACATGTCACCCTCACTGTGAATTCTGAAAGAAACCTGTGCGAGGTGTCGAGTCTGACTCTGACACCGGGACGAGGCTGTGCAACAGGAATGGTGTGTGGTGACCGCAAGAGCTCGAGTCCCCAGGCACCGCCCAGCACGGGCTCTCTGCTCGCGCCTCACACACTTGAGCCTGGACGGGCACACATGCGTCCTCTTGTGTCCTTTGGGGGCATGCAGGTGCCTTCAGCAAAAGAATGTGACCAGGGTGGAACATGGGAAGGAAGAGGTGAGGCTGAGGATCTGTGCAGGTCACCCCACTCAGACATGAGCACCCCCAAAATCATGTGTGACCAACCAGCATGCACAGGTTTTAACAATACAGGCAAGTACCTAAATTTGTAGTTGATTTAGTTAAATTCCGTATCAGGACCTAGAGACTAGGTCTGCTGCCTAGTCTCAGAACTGCTGCCCGCATGTTACTGAAATCCATCCAGACTCACACTTATTAATCAATGGATAAGACCAGGGGCAACGGAGTTGTTAAATTCAGACAAGCCAGGGAGACCAAATACACCAGACGCAGAAATCAGGATTCAGAAAGAGGCACTCTCTGATATGCACAGGGACAAAAGGTGAAACTTAATACCTGTAACTGTTGCTGCTGCTCAGCACATAAAAAAATCAATCGCGCGAGTGCGGAATGAGGGCAACATATCTTAAAGAAGCTCGAATCTACACTGACAGAAAGGGTATCAGCAGCCACCTGGTGCGGAGGGATGGATTTCAAAGAAACGGGGAAATCGGGGAGAGTTCATGCAGCGTTCACTATCTGGACTGTGCTGGGAGTTCCGCAGGTATGCACACACACCGGAGTGTGTCAGACTGTGTGTGCAATCTGACATGTGTAAGTGCAGTTCACACATGACCGTTCGTGCTGGTCAATTGAAGCTCATTAAAGTTGTAGTAAATAGCTCTTGTGCTTATGTGGGTAATGGGAAGGGGAACAGAAATTTAACAGCTTGCAAATTTATTAAAAATCAACAACGTGAGATGCCTGCCAGAAATCAATGCAACTACAGGCTCCTCTACCAGAAGTTCGGCACAGGAAAGCACCTCTTCCCCTCCCCTGGCAGAGCTCCACGCCGAGACCACCGAAATCAGAGAAGGGCCGGGGGCGTCCGAGGGTGACCGCCGTGGGAGAGGGTCTGAAAACCATGATGCTCAGGAGGAACGGTTGTGGCAGCCAGGATGCTGAGCCCAGAGCTGGGGACAGAAGGGCACGTGACAGCGCGGGCTGCCGCGTGTGAGGAAACGCCCACGTCCTGGGCAGCTGCACAGGACGGAGCTCGGGCTCCGTCCTGGGCAGCTGCACAGGACGGAGCTCGGGCTCCCGGGCGAAACCGATAGAGAGCAAGTTGAGCGCCGTGTAACAGAGAAACCCCCTGCAATGGAAGCCATTAAAAAGGAAACACATTTGCAAGTCAGTTGTGTACCGGTACTAGGGATGGTCGGGCTGCTGGGACACAGTCTCCTCGCATTCTTATGGCACAGCCAGTTTCTGCCTGATGGCTGCAGGCTGTCTCCTTTCTAGCAGGCTGCAACTCCCCAGGGAAAAGACAGTCAATATGAGCAAACTGAAGTCCCTTTCATCTCCACGGTTTTTGACTTGGGACCTCACAAGTGTGCTGTGTACACTGCGGCTAAGCAATTCCTAGTAACATTCACGACCTCTGCAGTGTCACGGAACTTACACCAAGAAAGGGGTCCAGTCCTATTCCTTTCTGACCTCACAATTTTAAGAGATGACAATATATATTTATCAATTTCTTTTACTTTGGGGATGCCATTAGCCACATTCACTGCACAATAACTTTCCCCTACACTCAGAAATTTAAACAATAGAACTAGAACTTTACACGTGATGGGCAGAATCAGAGAGGACACCGTCTAAAAGATCGTTGAGGGTGGAAATGATGCCACAGACCTTGGCACCATGGCACCCCTTGAGGAGGGTGATGGGTGAGCGCCTGGACTGCTGGGCAAGAGGGCATGGCAGAGGAGACCAGGCGGGCAGCCCTGTGGACTGAGGGGAACTACTCACGATGTGTTCTAGGAAGAAGAGATAATGCCAGAGAGGAAATTAAAAGCCATCTCTGTGTGCAGATGTCTCAAGCAGCTCCTATACCTTGGCCTGACTTGAAATTGTAATGAATGCAAAGGAAAACAAACCTTCACCCAAAAGTCAGAGGTGACTGAAGTCATGGATTCCTAATAGACTGTAAAAATTCACAAGCCAGTGCTCCCTAATTACTGACCTCCCCGGTGATGCTATCATTGACTGTATTCAACAACATGCAACGAGACATCAGTTTTAACATTCACACCCCAAGTTTTTACAGGGCTGAAGGGCTGAGTCATGGTGTCATAAAAACACTAGGTCATGGTTTAGAAAAATTCTAGTCATGGCATCATAAAAATGTCGAGTTGTGGCTATACAAAAGTGCTGAGTCAGGGTTTGTAGAATCGCCAAGTCATGGTTACATAAAACACTGAGCTGTGGTATTGTAAAATGCTGAGTTATGGTGCCACAAAATGCCAAATCATGGTTACATAAAAATGCTGAGTCATGCTTATGCAAAAATGCCATGGTTGGCATCATAAAAATGCTGTCATTGTCACCAGAAAGTGCTGAGTGGTGGTTTGGAGAACTGCTCAGTCACAATTGTTTAAATGCTGAGTCACGGTGCCTTGAAAATGCTGTGTCATTGCATGTAAAACGCCGAGTCATGGATATGTAAAAATGCTGAGCCATGGCTGGGTGAGATGCTGGGCCACTGTTATGTGGAACACTGGGTGGCAGTGTCCTGAAGACCCCAGAGCACTCGGTTCTTGGGAAGACAGTCCGGGACAGCCCGCAGGCACCACTGAGAGAGGTGGCGTGTCTTCTCCGCTAGCGTCGTGGCTTCTCGGCAAACAGACTGGGCCTGAGTTCCAGCTTCACCCACTTGCTGTCCTCATGACCTTGGGAACTTGTTAGACATCTGCGAGCCTCTATCCTCATCCGGATGGTGGGGATAACTAGTCTCACTTGGTGGTTTTGGGGTTTTGGTTTTGTTCCAAACCATAAAAGAAAGTTTAATTAGAAAGTCACAGAAACAGAAGAACTGAGCTGTTGGAAGAAATGAGCTCAGAAAACAAGTTACAGAGGCAACAAAGGAGGGGCCCTCGGAGCTTAGGAGGGAGAAAGGTAATGTACCCGAGGGGAGGGCAAAGGCGCTCCCTGGAGGGAGACAGCACCTCACCTGGTGGTTTTAAGCACTGAATGCATTAATGTGTTGAATCTTTCTATTCTTCCTTAAACGCCAATCATATGCCCTAGGGTACAGTGCTGGTGACACAGGAAACAAAACATCACACTGTGCCACAAGTCTCGCACTTGACCATTCCCCTTTCACTCATTACGCAGAGCTTGTTTACAACAGACAAGTTATTTCCACAAGAATCTAAGCTTCTCATGAGAAGATGTTCTCATCCTTGTAAACTGTATAGGAATATGGAGAAAGAAATGTTCATTATGAAACACGGCTCAGCAGAGAAAAATTGCTCTTCGAACATCCCTTATGTCTTCATTTAGTGAGCTCTAAAACTTTCCCGTTCCTCTAGGCCAGCATTTCCCAGAGACTGCTGCGCAGAACATTAGTCCCCTGAGATAGTCCTCAAACAGAGTTTTGTGTCTAAATAGGACCTGCAAACCCAGCCTAATGCATCCCCATCTTGGAGACTCAGAACACAAGCCCACGTAACTGCTCGTACAAGCCCTACCTCAACAGAAGCTGTTTCATTTATTTACCCACCCGGGGCTTCCCAAACTTGTTCGGCCACCTCTGCAGCTGTTAGCAGAATACGCTTTTCTCCCAAAGTTCACACGGACCTTGACAGACCTCCCCCGTCTCTAACCCACCCAGTCTCTAACTCCTCCCCCACAGACCCGCTCATCACGCAGGCTGAACTTGCCCAGGTGCTGTTCTCTGCCCGTGTCCCTTTGTTTTTACAACAGCACACAGGTGGCCCATTTTAAAGCATACAAATCAAAGGGTGTTAGTGCATTCACAGATCTGTGCAGCCATCACGATTGATTTTAGAAATTTTCCTCATCCCCTCCCCCCCCCCCAAAATATCCATAAGCAACCATTCCCCATTTCTCCCTCAAACCACCAGCCACAGGCAACCATGAATCCACCTTCTGTCCGCAGAGATTTGCTTGTTCTGGACACTTCGTATCAATGGACTCACACGATACAAGGACTGGGCAGAAGTAGGTTTGCAGCTGATACAAATAAATACTACCAGAATAAACTGCATTTTGCATACTCGTAACTGTAAACACACTTTTGCCCACACCTGTACGTGGTCTGTGTGTCTGGTTTTCTCACTGAGCATGTTTTCCAGGTTCACCATGTGGCAGCATGCATCCGTACTTTGTTCCTCTTTACCGCCAAATAATGTTCCCCTGTACGAATGTATTACGGGTTGTTTATCCATTCAACAGCTGATGGGTATGTAGAGTGTTTTCACCTTTTGGCTATTGTGCTGTTTTGGAAAAATGCTGTTATGAACATTTGCGTGTAAGTTTTTGCCTACACACGTTTCATTTCTCTTGGGTATGTATTTAAGAGTGGGATTGCTGGGCCATGTGGTAACTCTGTTTAACCTTTTGAAGAGCTGCCAGACTATTTTACAAAGCAGCTGCACCACTTTATATTTCCACTAGCAGCATATGAGGATTCTAATTTTGCCACATCCTTGCCAACACTTGTTTTTCTCTCTTTTCAATCATGGATATCTTCGTGAACATAAAACGCCACGTCACTGTGGTTTTGGGACTGTGCCTTTTGATCCCACTGCTAAGGTTATGACCTCTCCATTCCACCCACCTGGGTGCCTTCTTCTCGCTCCATGTATCCTACCAATTCACCAAGATCTAGCTTAATTCCTACAGTTTTCTTAAGCTATCTATGGCAATCACGTCTCCAAATTCAATTCAAATGACCCCATGCCTGGCGTCTACTTACGATCGATTTCTGCAGTTACTAGATTTTTGGCCTATTTGTTTTTCTCTCTCCAACCAGACTGTGAGCTTTTTAAGAAGTGGGGAGAGGTCTTATATTTCTTGGTGTTAATTAAGTAAGGAGCCTATCAAAAAACTGATACTTTGCAAGTATTCATGGATAGGATTTAATGTAGGAGCTCAGGCTGGGGAGGTTAGGGCAGGTAAAAATGAGGAACAGGGCCCCAGCTGGGGGTGCACGGTTGGTTGGAGTGTTGTCCCATACACCAAAAGGCTGGGAGTTCAATTTCTGATCAGGGCACACAGCTAGGTTGCGGGTTCGATCCCCGGTTGGTGTGTGTATGGGCTGTAACAGATCGATGTGCCTCCCTCTCCTCCTCACCCCCAATCCCTTCTTCCTTCCCTCCCTTCTTCTCTAAAATCAATACACATATCCTTGGGTGAAGATGTTTTAAAAGATGAAGGAGAGGGCATTTTGGATCTCAGACTAGGAAGGAGGAGCAGAAGTGAAGAAGCAAGCAGGGAGGCCAATCCCCCTTCTCACAGGAAACTACAGGTCCTTATGCAAAGAACAGAATGCATGAACTTGATGTTTCGTATCATTTTAGCATTCTTCTTCACTGGGAATCTCAATGTACTCTCATCTAGACTTGGTGAGTTCGACAGGGATACGGAAAGGGAACAAATCCTCTTGTTATATCTTTTCTTCCTTTCCTCCAGCACAGCAGGATTCTGCGTGAACTCTCGGGATAGGGATGAGTGTCTGCATTTGTCCCCTTGTGATTCCGCAGAGTCCCCCACCCGCCCACCCACATACACCACCAAGAGATGGACAGTCCCCCTGTGAGCCCCGCCAAAAAAGAAAAGCCAGTCCCCAGTGAATCAAGAGAAAGAACTGCTGAGTGCAAGGCCAACTGAGTCACAGCCTCCAAAGGCTGGCAGTCACTGACTTCCGCTCCTCACGACCCTTCATTCTGCCCAGTGGCAAACACACTGTGCTAGGCCACAGCCGTGGCTGCCCGGATCACATGATTGCACCCCTGCTGATGGGTCAGGACGAGACAAGGCACAGCCGGCAGGTGTTGCCAAATGAATGTGTTCTCCACGCCAAACTGATGGAGAAGGCCCGTGTTGGAAAT
The DNA here is from genome assembly GCA_039655065.1 of Glossophaga mutica. Taxonomy (NCBI): domain Eukaryota; kingdom Metazoa; phylum Chordata; class Mammalia; order Chiroptera; family Phyllostomidae; genus Glossophaga; species Glossophaga mutica. Next base: position 17,216,780 of record CM077312.1, on the reverse strand, counting down.
ACAGCCAAAACCTTCCCCGCATCCACCCAGTGGGTGTCTTCTGTCTTTGCATAGCATGGACTCTTCTAATGCGCCTCCAGATCAATAACAGAAACCCTGAGCTGCTGACAATGGAACAGTCAGAAATAGCTCTCTCCTGTGGCCATCTGTGCTGGCCTTACACTTCCACACTTCTGTGCACGTTCATGAGCAAAAATTGCTTACGAATTTTAGCAAGATGATTTGGCTAACCCCTGGGACTCTTCAGGTAAAACAAGTATAAACTTTAAAACCTTAAAGGAAACCCATAAGGATTTAATGTTAAATCCTGGTGCAGCTTCAACATTCAACCCCCTTAACCATCCAATGCATTGCCCTAAGTAAGACAGGATCACCACCACCCTGGACGCCCACATCCCCTTCCTTTTAATGGGTGTGAATGAGGACCCAGAGCAAGTGAAATAACCCAGGTATAGAATAACCACGGCGCAGCTTCAGGCACAGAAGGGCAGAATGGAGCCTTCTAGTCAAGAGACCTATAATGCAAATGAACCTGGAGGCCAGGAGATTCTCAAAGCCACAGGGGCACCTCAAGGAGTCCTTGATAAAGAACAGTAACTCCTGATACATCTAAGTACACCTGGCTAAGAAAAGAGAGTGGGATGAAAGACAATCACGTACCAATGACACCCCCAAAAGGACCAGCCTTAGAGCGCTGCCGGAACGCTGCGCAGGGCAGGGCGTCATCAGAACCGGTTCAGAACTATCAAAACCTGTCCCGTAACAGAGGGAAGGCAGGCATCTTCACAGGAGGCAACTGAAGACTCAGCTTCAGTGACTCTCCCAAGGCACGGAAGCCTGTCTAGACCCCAGGGCTCCCTCCACTGTGCCATACACTTGACCTCCAGCAGTAACACACGAGCCAGGCCGTGGGCTACAACGCACTGAAACCCATCCTTCTCTCTGCAGGACCTGACCGTGAGCCAGCCTTTCGGTTAGGAGGTGTGCATTGACAGGTCACACCAAGCGAGGCGGCTCCTGGCCAAGCCCTGAGAGCACATCGACGCCGTGTGTGGGCCTTCTTAGGGTACTCCAGGGGTCAAAAGTTATAACCGTTTTAGCTCCACAGTCTCTTACCACATTTTGGAGAAATAAAATGGCTGTAGAGCATTGCATTTATTAAATTGCTTAGTACTCTAATCACTGCTTATTTGGAATTCGGTCACTGTATAACTATAACGGAGCAGATTTTTTTTTATATACTGATCTCCACAGCCAGCAATAAAACATTATAATCAGTCAGGAAGCCTATGAAACAATCTTCCCTCATGAGAACTTTCACTGGACTGAAAATTATACTTAAAAATCCACCGACTAAACAGACCACCTTAAATGGGTTTCTCCTGTCACAGAAATCAATCACTCCTCTCCCCAAATTAGCCTAAGCCGTCTCCCCAGGCCCCACCCAAGAACTGTCTTATGTCTGCCACCAGCTCCACAGATGTTCCGTAGAGGCTGAGAGATTTGGCTGAACGTATACGGCATTTCAGTGTTGACCGGAACGCACATGTCTGCTGAAACTGCAGTGAAGCCGTCCCTCACCACATTAGGCCTGACGATTCCAAGATCAAGGCTGTGGTGGTGATTTTGATGTGTCAACTTGGCTAAGCCATGCTACCCAGACACTTGGTCAAACAGTAGCCTAGATACTGCTGTGAAGGTATTTTTTAGATGAGGTAAACATTTACATCAGTAGACTTTGAGTAAAGCAGATTACCCTCCATAATGTGGGTGGGCCCCACCCAATCAGTTGAAGGTCATATGAGGAAAAAAAACAACTGACCTCTCCCAAAGAGAGAATTCTGCCAGGAGACTGCCTTCAGACTCCAAATGCACCATCAACTCTTTTCTCAGTTGCCAACCTACAAGCCTTGAACCAATTCCTTAAAATGAAAATCTTCCACCACCCCCCCCCCGCAGCATGCGTGCGCACACACGAATACTTCATATGGTTCTGTTTCCCAACAGAACCCTAATACAGTCACCTAGTCCATCTTCTGAGAAAATGACCTGTATCTGTCCTTCAAAGACTGGAGGGCAGGGACAAACAGAAAAAACGAGATCTACTGAAGTGGGTAAATAGAACTCCATTTCCAGGTGAAAAACCCCAAACCACTATGCGTGACTACCGATTCGAAATTTCCATTTTAGCCCCATATGCTTGGCATCTCACGAAGCTGCCAGAGTCCTGGTTCCTTCAAAAGGGAGCCTTCAGGGAGATCTGTAAGCCGCATGGCGATGCTATAACGTGGACTCACTACACCAGGAGGGGAGGAGAGAGGGCCAAAAGGAAGTCAAAGAGATGAGATGCCAGGCAGTCACTGCATTGCTCAAACAATAAAATAAGTCTAAGGGGTCGCACTGTTCTCCAAGGGTGGGTCTGGGTTCACAAGCATAAAATGAAGGCATGAGGAGACTGTGATAAGAAATGGAACCTGGGTTGGCTTGGTTTCGAAGATGCTTCCTCCTTTCCAGCCATTGAGCAAAAGCAGCAAAGTCTAACCTCACCCCGACTACCCAGAAAGGCTTCTGGCCTGAGGTGGTTCTTACCTGGCCATCTGCTTGTAGGCTTCTTCTGCCACAGCGAAGATGTGGGGGTCCATGTCCCCCATGTTTTGGCCACTGTAGGCGTAGATGACATCTTGTCCGTAGATTGGCAACTGTTCGTAAGGATTAATGGCAACAAGCACAATACCTGTGAACAGACAATGTGGTCAGATTCGGGTAGCGCGATGTCCCCTGACATCAGCTAATAAAGGCCCCGGTTCATATACACCCATCTAAGGAATGGGAGGGTGACGGAAGGGGTCTTAACCAACCATTCAACCAAATTGAGACATCTCTGTCTTTACCAGGCACTGTGCTCGGCCCTGGTAGAGAATGACAGCGTGGCTCCCAAATACTCTGGAGCATGAAACAAACTCGCGCACACACGCAGTCGCACACGGAGCTGCTCAACCAACCGCGTTCATAAAACAGACATGTGCAAGGTGCTGCAGGGTCAGGGAGAAGAGGATGCTGAACTCTGCCGACAGGTGTTAGGCTGAAAAAGCCACCTCAGAATTAAAACCTAGTAAAAGGACTACTAATTTTTCATTTGTGTATGGGTTACCTTAACTACAATACAAACGACTTGTGGACAGGGAGTGGGATTTACAGACCTGACGGTTAAATCGTGGCTCAGCCAGTTACATAGTGGGTGACTCAGGTGAACTGCTTAAGCAGAGAGCCTCAGCTAAGTGGCCTGTGAGATGGGGACAAGAGCTGCATTTCCCTGGGTTGTCCCGAGGACAGAGTAATTACCACAGAGAGAGAGAGAGCACTCAGACCTGCATCTTACATAGTAAGCACCGAGTGTCGGCCAGTTTTGATGATCTCCCATCATGTTATGTAACATGTGTCATCTTTCATTGCACCATTTTTTTTCGTCTTGTGTCCCTAAAAGGATGGGCTGCAATAGTAGTCTCGAGAAATACAGGTTGACTAAAGAATCAGTAAACCCTCAGGTCAAGGTAAACTGATATTTGAGAATATAAAGAGAGAACAAAATACAAACTCAATCTTCCAGACAAGTCAGAAACCCACGCCTTTTCCTTTCACACAGGAGCACGTTCTGGATGTCAGGAGAACTACTGTCAGGGCTTCGAAACACAGGCGCTTCTCCAGTTGCATGGGGAAGAGAACACAAGAGTGGAAAGGTCAAGGCCAACGGGAAACCGCTTCCACTGTGTTGTGACCTTCCAGGGTTTGAAGAGGGACATAGTCAGGAGAATGAGAAGACAAGCCACAGACTGGAAGAAGTATCTGCAAAAGCCACGTCTGTTAAAGGACTGTACTATCCAAAATATACAAAGAACTCAAAACTCAACAATAAGAATATGAAGCACCCAATTTAAAAATGGACAAAACAGAGACATGCCACCAAAGAAGATACACAGATGGCAAATAAGGATCTGAAAAGATGCTCCACATCGTACGCAATCAGGGAAACACAAACTAAAGCACTAACAGGTGCCACTGCACACCTGTTAGAAAGACTGAGACCCAGACCACGGACAACGTCAAAAGCTGATGAGGACGTGAGCAACAGCAGCTCTCGTTCCTGCTGGCGGGAACGCACAGTGGTGCGGCTGCTGACAACTCCTTACGAAATGAAACACACTCACGCCACACTGTCCAGCATGCACACTCCTTGGTGTTTACCCAAAGGTACATCCACACAAAGACCTGCATGTGGATGCTTACGGCAGCTTCATTCACGATCACCAAAACTTAGAGGCGACTCGGATGTCCTTCAATAGGTAAACTGCAGCACATACTGGATTATTTATTCAGCATGAGACAGAAATGAGCTATGGAGATACGAAGAGACGCAGAGGAACCTGAGAGACATATTGCTAAGTGGAGGAAGTCAATCTGGAAAGGCTAGTACTGTGATTCCAAGCACATGGCATTCTGTAGAAGTGAAGATCACGAAGACAGTATAAAAGACCAGGGGTTGCCAGGGCTTAATGGGGAGAGAGGGATGAACGGACAGAGCACAGACGATGTTTGAGGCGGTGAAGCTGCTGTTGTGACACCACAATGGTAGTGACACGTCGTCACACACTTGCCCAAACCTGTGGAACGCACATCACCAAGAGGGAACCCGAATAAAACTGTGGACTTCGAGTGACAAGGACGAGTCATTGGGGGTTCGTCATGACAGCGAATGTACCACTCTTGAGCAGAATGCTGACAGCGGCGGAGGCTGCGTATGTGCAGGGGAGGAGGGCGCAGGAAACCCTCTGCAATGTTGCTGTGACCCCAAAATTGCTTTAAAGGTAAAATCTGTTTAAAAAGGGGAAAATGAGAGCGAAAGAGAAAGAGAGGGAATAAAGCAAACCAGATTACTCCACGTAAAGGGCAAAGGGAGGAAAAAAGACACCCAGTAAGTCCTCTTCAGATAAAAGTTTGCCTGAAAAGACAGCCTGGACTGAAAAATAAGGCCCAGAACTCTGATAAATTCCACTTAATATGGCTAACGACTGGGAGAGTCCTCTTCAAAACAGCTTCACGTATTCTACTGGTTATTAGAGTTGCATAAAACCCTAACTCATGTAGTATTCTATTCAAGCTTTGATATTATACTGTGAGGTCACACACTTTCCTAAAACGTCTCAGCTCCCTGCGGGGCAGAAATGAGTGCTTCTCAATGAGTTCAAGTCTGTGCGACATCAGCTGCTCTGAACAGCTGGGACACATGGACAGATGTGTGCAGACACTGGGACCTCTCTTACAAGGGACACTTTTTAAAAAATGAAGCTGATGGTCATTTGTCGCAGTCTCCTAAAAGGGGAGCTTTTTAAAAAATCTTGTTGAAAAGAATAAAACTTATTGAAGGTCCTGGTAATGGATGATTTCTTTCAAATAAAACTCCCATCAACTGGAGTAAAGGAGCTTTTGCAAAAACTGCCTAGCAAGTGCGGCAACCAGCATGCTCTTCACCGCTCCTGAAACCTGGCAGGAAAGCCCCCTCTCACGTAGTGGACAACTGACCGGTTCCAAAGCAAAACGGGACATCCCCGTGAAAGGAGCCCTCATCCCCCGAGACCTCACTTGCGATCACAGCCAAGGCCGGGGCTCTGAAGTACAACCAGCACAGCCCCATGAACACACAGCTCTCGGCCTGACTGCTCAGCCAGATCCTGACACGTCTGTCCCTCCGACAATGGCTGACGGGTTCTGGTTTTTACCGCGCACCACTTAACGCCACTCTAAAAAGAGGGGCCAACATTGAGAACGTGGGAAATTGAGAAATTTCAAGAGAACAAAGTAGGAGAATTCCAGGACTTTTAGTTGAATGCATTTGTCAAGGCTTCTGCTCATGAACTTGGCAAATATTCTTCATGCGCCATGTTTGTACATGAACAAATGTGGGGGTCGGAGGACAAGGCAGCCCTTCGGCAAGCAGAAAACAAAAACGAGGCCAGGTGTAGACAACAGGAGTGCGCTCGGTGGTGAAAGCAGACACCCGAGTGAGGACCCCGGTGTCCCAAGACTGCAGGACCATGCCTAAGCCAGTCGAGTGACATGGTGTGGCCACTTCTTCCCTGGTTGAGCTGTGATGAACACAGACATGCAGGGCAGCCTAATGGAGCCACATCCAACCACAGCAAACCCTTCACGGGTCTCAGATGAGAGGCAGTCATACACATGACAGTGAAAGCAGGATTCTTCCCCGCTGGAGTTTAACGTGGAAAATCTAGACTGGAAGTGCTTTCAAACACACGCAGCCAAGAGATGCCCCGCACTTACCACAGTAAGTGTAGATATGGTTGGACTCCAGGAAACGGACCTTCAAATTATGCAGAACCGCAGGCTCGTGTAGATAGCTGAGGGCAGTCAGGTCATTTTCTCCCACCAAGATGTCTGGGTTCCGTAAGAAGGGCAGCTGGTTGCTTTGGACATCAATGGGGTATTCCCGAATCTAAATGCAAGCACCAGACACACAGAGGTAGTTATGAAGCACTGAGCCTCTATTCAGTTCCTGCCTTGTTGGCTAGGATTGCTATCCGAATGTGATAAGTGATGAAATCGGGTAAGATGTTTCAAAAAAAAAAAAAAAAAAGGCAAACTGAACAAAATAACTGTGTTGCCATAAGACACCAGCACAGACAGAAAATTTGCTGTCAAATTTTCCAAGTCACAAAATAAGAACTACAAATGAACATATGAAGAATTATTTAACTTGGCCATTAACCAAAATGATGTAAATAAAAGGATGTTAGCACTACTATTACCCACCTGATAAACACTGGTATAAAAACCGACAAGCCCCTAACTAGGGAGCGTACGACCAGCGAGCCCACTGCTTGTGGGGTCAGACTGCTTCACCGCTTCCGGAGGGCGGCTGGCAACACTGGCCCGAACTTTTCATGAATAGAGTCATTCCTGGCCTCAGGAGACAGTCAGTCTTACAAACTGGCAAAGATACTGACTCACCAAAGCTATAAATATGAAAATACGACATGACACAGACTGACATTCGTGGTCAGGCAGATACACCCAGCATTGCGCAGAACCTAAGAAAAGGCATGTTACAGAATGAAATATGTAACATGATTACACTCATTTAGAACTGCACATTAAAGTCTGCTTGGAGTAAAACAGCCCTACAAAACCTCAGTGGTTGTCTGTGTTAGTGAGGTTTTCATCTCTGTAGTTTCCTGATGCTGGTTTTCTTTATATGTATATATTGATCAAGGCTCTTTTCTTTCCATGAAAAACTCATTTATTCCAAACTTACTCCATACAGGAAACCAGTAAGCAACTATCACCAACCTCGTGCAGGCAAAATTTCCAAAAGGCGGGACACCAGGGGAAACGAGAGTTAATTTTTATTTTGTTACTATCTAGAGTAGATGGCCCCCTTCGCCTCCTGCTGAGGAAGCAGTATCCCCTGGCGGGCCTTCCAGCAACCCTCCCTGCCCCAGCCCTCCTGAAGACTTCCCAATGGGGAAGCACCCACTTCCAGCCACAGCGGCTCTGCACCTCCCACAGGCTCTCCACCCCTCCCCCTGCCCCCCCACCCCCCACCCCCTGAGGCAGGAAGCACAGGCACAGCCAATAGCGGAGCTGCAGAGGTCACCCAGCCCATCCCAGAGTTCAGATCAGAAAGCTGGGACCTGGGCCGAGTGTCTTTAAACCCCGCAGAAGAAATGCTGGCATTCCATGTTTCCTGAGATGAATCTCCCCTCAAAATACTCTCCCGCAAGCATGAAGAGGGAAACGCATATGCAATTTTGCAAAAACACAGTCCACAAATAACCTAGTGGTACTGGTAGCCATAGAATTGATAGGGAGTAGAAATGCCCAGAGCAGCGGCAGCGAGGCAGAACTGCCAGCTCAGCGTTCGGAGCGGCAGACTTTTTGGTGCTCGTACATCCAGAGGGGGGAGGGAGCAAGAGCCTGAAGAGCGGACCTTTTTTCTCTAACAGGAACGTGATTCCAATGCTGCTGCGAGCGTCTAACATTATAGTTTGCACGGTTCTGTTTGAATTCTAAGTGTCCATGCCATGATCAGGGACCATGAACTTTCTGGCAAAAAAGACTTCACGACAAAATAACTGGGCCTTTGGAGGTGAAAAAAAAGATCGAATGTTAACACACCACAAAATTAATTCTCAGGCCCCGACCTGGAATGGCCTCAGCCTCCCCCTTGAGACCAGGAACAGAAGGGGGTCTCCCATTGGCGCCCATCTAGCAGCCAGGACCGGACAACCCGAGACTGCAGAGGGAGGGACAGGGTAGAGGACTGGTCCATACTTGCTCTCTCCGGTAGAGCAGCATGCACGGCTACTTAAAGCAAATTCACTGAAGTTAAACGCAACTAAAACGTCAGTTGCTCAGTCACACTAGCCACATTCCAAGGGTCCCGTGGCCACATGTGGCTAGGGATTGCCACGCTGAACAATACAGACATAGGACATAGCCTTGTACCACGATGTTCTGTTGGACAGCACTGGTCTAGACTGCTCTCAACTCCATGGGTCTGTGAGTCTATGATACGTAGCAGGTGTTCAGAAAGTATCAGTTGAGCCTGGCCAGGTGGGTCAGTTGGTTGGAGCCTCATCCCATGCACCGAAAGGTTGCGGGTTCGATTCCCAGTCAGGACGCATGCCTAGGTTGCGTGTTCCATCCCACATCAGGGTGCATACGGGAAACGACCCAACTGGTGTTTCTCTCACATCTCTCTCCTTCTCCCAGCCCCTCTAAAATTAATAAGCATATCCTAGGGTGGGGATTAAAAATATATTTAATATATCAGTTGAAAGGGTGTCTAACTCACTTATGACCTCTCCCTTACCTCAATTTGTGTCCCTGTTACATGGGGCTACAGCCAGAAAACACGGGAACATCTTTGGATGACAACCCCTAACACAGACTGGAAGCTAGTAATAAGCATAGAAAGTAGATTCTTAAAAAAATCCAACTTCTTCCTCCGACTTTATCCACCCACAGAACCAGCAGCTCTAGAGAAAAGGTAAGCTAGTGAAAAATAGTTTCCAGCTGGCAAGGGGACCACGAGGAGCTACATATAGATACTCTGGTGGAAATGGCACCCACCCAACAGGAGTTAAACCCACTACGCAAGTCCTGGCCCTCAGCTCCAGCAGTGACTCTCAACTTTTCCTGTCATCGGAATCCCATGGGGAGCTTATAAACCGAGATTCTGTGTCCCATCCCCAAAGTCTGATTTAAGCAGTCTGGCGGCTACCTGGGCCCTGTGGCTTTTACAAAGCCTGCCACGGGTTTCTCATGTGCAGCCGAAGGCGAGAACCACTGCCCGCCCTCCCCCCCCCCCCCCCACTGCTGTGAGCGGATGCCCTAGTGGCAGGATGATGGGACTGGCCCCAACACTCTCTAAGGGCCCTTCCGACCTTATTGCCCAGAGCATGTAACTTGGGCCAGCGGATGCAGGGGTGTTCTCCTTTGTGAGCTTAGAAAAGGTGTCCTGCAGAGAAAACAAGGTGAAGGGAACCACACTCCCGGATAACAGGAGGCCTAAACTGGACACCACGCACACTCACCCAGAGTGTGGCTCTGGGTTCATTCACCACGTATCCAAGAACTGTTTTACAGCTCGTCCTAAACAAGTGCAGAACGCACGAGTGTCCGCCGAGTCAACGTTCTGCTGCCTTACGCCGCAACAGTTCCGTGTTGACGTCCTCCCACCATCTCCTCCGGCTCCCCGGAAGATCATGCTCCTTCTGGAGAACCGTCCCCTCATCCCTCCTCCTCCTGCCCACCACAGGCCGCGGCTCGGAGCAGGCAGGCAGTGACTTGAAGAATAAAACAGTCAATGACCTGAAGAATCAGACGATGAGGAAGTAACACACTGACCCTGAAATCTCGGTGCCCCCCAGGTCCCTGACGCCAGCACGCTGCCTCCACGTCCGCCAGGACGGTGAAGGAAGATGGAGTCCTGCCATCGCCCCGCGCTTCTGCCTGGACGTGATCTCCACTGAGACTGCCCACAGCTCCCGCACAAAAGTCACCATGGGGTCCCACCTGACTGCAAGGGTGCGGAGGGCCACGGCGGAGGGTCTCAATACCATCCCCGCCACGGTAAGTGTGCCTGCTTTGGGAGGTCAGTGAGGGCCTCAGAGGGAGATCCCCAGGAGGGTTTCCCCCAAAAAAGTGTGAGGCTGGGGAGTAGAGAGGGACGGTGTAGTGGGGAAGGGTCGAGTATATCCCTGTGTTTCTCAGCAGACTTGGAAAGATTATTGGCCTTGAACTTCTCGTATTCTAAACCCTGTATTTATAAATATCGTACGTTCATTACAAGTGAGACTGAAAGCTCCCCAAAGGTTCAGATGTACCACTTCACTGCTGTATAACCGGACCCTGGCATGTAATAATTTCTCAATAATAATTGTTTTACTGAATGAATAATGAATGGTGATGCAAGTAATTAGAGGAAGAAAAAGGCCGTAAACACACAATTTGAAAGTTCAAATTACGAAGCACATTACAGCAACATAAAATAATGCAGTCAAAGACAATCTCTGAATTTCAATTTAGTGCAGGGAAAGCAGCTTCCACATTCTGTTAGAACCACGGAGTCGCAGCTGAGCGTCCAACTTGGTGTTTATCAGCAATGAACAGCCTGGACCATTTCCTCTACGGGCCTGAACCAGGGCTCCACCACCCTGGCACCGTTTTCATTTGGGACTGGGTCACCCTTTCCCTGGGGAGGTGGGGGGGTGGGGGGGCGGTGGAGGCTGTCCTGTGCACTGGAGGGTGCGCACCAGCATCCCTGCCCTCTAGATACGAGCAGCAAAGCTCCCTCCTCAGTCACGACAACCAAAAATGTATCCGGACATGGCCCAATGTCCTGTGGGGGGTGGGAGAAATCGCTGCGTTGCCCGTCTGTCCAGAGCAGCAGCCAGGGAAATGATCTAACTGACAGAAAAGACCGTGAATATCTCAGGGAAACAGGTTGATGATAACAAGCAGCCAGCCAGCCAGCCAGCCACCTGGAGACGAGGGCGGCGGTGGCTGCACAACAGTGTCAGTGTGCTTTGGGCCACGGACGGGCACACCGGGCGGCGGCGAGGTGGGCAAACACCACAGGGCCGGGGTGTGCCGAGGCCCGGGCGGAGCACGTTGCTCCTGTCAACGCACGTGCATTCCCGCCTCGCTCTCCCTCAGCCCCGCACACGGGGGTGCTCGCCATCGGGGTGGCTGCTGGACTCCGGACACAGAACTGAAACACAAAACCATGGAAACCGGAGGATGCGGGCGAGTTTTCCCTGCCACTAGAGGGCAGGAGTCCAGCAGTTCGTAAGGGGCTTTGGGGCGAGAGCGAAGGCAGGCCAGGCAGAGTTTTGCTCCCTGACAAAGAACGAGGAAACTACATTCATCACCAGGGTGCACGCACACCGAGGGGTTTGATCCAGATGAATCGGAGTCCTGTGCGAGGGGCTGGCGCACCCAGGTGCCCTGCACCCATCACAGCTCTGCGGAGAAAGAGAGAGGACACTATCTTTCTCCCCCCAGGAGTTTCCCATCTTCTGACTGGCTTCAATACAAAACACGTTACATTGTGCTAAGTAAAACAAGCCAGACACAAAAGGACAAATACTGTACGATTCGATTTCTACGAGGTACCTGGAATCACCCAACTCCGAGACAGAAAGTAGGACGGGAATGACCAGGGAAAGGAGAGATGGGAGGGGGGAGCCGTCATTCACCAGGTACAGAGTTTCGGTTTGCTGGATGAAAAGAGCTCCGAGTGCAGACGGTGGCTGGTGATGGCTGTGACGGCTGCACAATGTGGAAGTACAGCGGTCCCCCCTCTATGCGGGATGTGTGTTCCAAGACCGCCAGTGGGCACCTGAAACCCAGCACGGTGCTGAACCCTGTAGATACTACGTTCTTCCTACACACACACGTATCATAAAGCTTAATTTCTAAATCAGGCAACGTAAGAGATTAAAATAACTAATAATAAAGTAGAACAATTATAACAACACAGTGTAATAAAAGTTATGTAAATGTAGCCCCCCCCTCCCCCGCCGATAAGCAGCCTGATCACAGAGAGGGTTACTAAGCGACTAACAGGCAGGCAGAGTACACCGTGTGGACACTTTGGGCAAAGGTATGATTCACATTCCAGGTGGGATGGAATGGGATGGTGCAAGATTTCATCACACCACTCAGAATGGCATGCAATTTAAAATTATTAACTATTTCTGGAATTTTCCATTTAGATCATGGTTGACCACAGGTAACTGAAACTGTGGAATATGAAACCATGGTTTAGGGGGGCTACTGTACTTCGTGACAATGAACTGTGCACTTAAAAATTGTTAACACGGTCAATTTTATGTTATGTATGTTTTACCACAATAAATGAGCAACCAAGCAGCAGGGAAAGAGAAACTTCTTGGTGGAACCTAAGAGCTTGAGCGCTGTGAACAGAGTGTGCCGGTCAGCAGTAAGGCAAAAGCCAGGGATCAGGGACGGCATTGTCTTTCTAGAAGAGGACGAATTTATTTTCACTCTTTGCTGCTGCAGTTAAACTACAGAATCAGGTTTTGCAGCAGGGGAGCAGGGGGATGGGGAAAGGGACGCAGCCTAGATTTTCCAGCCAGCCTGGCCCATCAAGGATGATTTTGGCTTGAGGAGACAGGCTTCGAGCATTCAGTCCGTCCTGCCTCTGGTCCGCAGCTCACTCCAATGACAGCTGAGCCGGCAGCGGACAAACCCCAGCCCGGGAGCCGCCTGGACGGAGTCAGGTGTGCAGAGAACATTATTTCCGCAGAGCTGCTCATACCTAGCCCCGGTATCCTTCTGATTCCATGCTGCCCGTCTATGTGGCAGGAGAGGGAGGGAGAGGGTGGGAGAGAGGAGACATGGGCCCTGGGCGGCTGCCAGGGTTAGTCATGCAGCACTGGACTCACTTTCCGCTGGGGCGGCGCACATCTGCGCTGTTTTGGCAACACCGATCACTCCTCACACCCCCACACAGCTCTCTAAAAACACCCGCCCACTTACGAGATCAACTGCAATGAAATCTGTTGGAGAAGATAAGCCATTTGAGTGGGTGAACTAGTTTTATTTTGTTTCAGGCGTGGGGTGGGAATTAGTCAATGCGGTAAACACGAACCCATCTGTTGGGAACTTCATTTCTCACTTCGAAACCAAGAGGAAGCTAGCAAAGCCCGCCTCTGCCAGGGAGGGGAAGGTGAGGGTGCACGCCTTGGAGCAAACGTCTGACACATTCCCTGCTCCAGTCTCACCGCGCACTATGCTCAAGTTGACAGAAAGCAGAAGTGAGCAGGGCAAGAAGGATGGTCGCCCTTCCTACTAATCAACAAGTTCATCACCAACCACAGTAGACACTATGTCAGCAAAGCAGAAGACACGGTCCATTTCTCAAGCCAGTCATTGGCTATCCAGAACGACGAGACCAGAACGCCCGAGAGAAGGGAGAACAGTAAGGCCGCAAGTGATCAAAGGCTAAACACGTGAAGCAAGCTCTTCGTGCTCCTGCGGTTCGAGGGAGGCGACAGTCACTCCGGCCGTCCCTCTAAGCCACACCTGCTCTGCAGCTCCTCCACTGCAACCCGTCCCCAAGCCAATTCTTGTTTTCTTCCTGCCATTTCATTCCAAACCTGCTTCCTCCCAGTCTCCCCACCGCAAACCTTGCACGAGTGACCTCTGCCCGTATCCCGCCCACCACACGTCCCCTTCTCCGATGGTTCGCACCAGGTGCACGGGCCTTTCCTTCCCTTCTGCGCACCGAAGGGACACATCCAGGCCTCAGGGATTGAGCGCGCATGCATCCGCCCAGGCACTCTCTGCCCCCAGCCCACCGCACCGTGAATCTTCAATGGCTGGCTCGTTTCTACCTCCCCCAGCACCCTCACCTCAGCAGGTTCCCGCCCACCCCTCGGCCGCCTGCTTCTGTGACGCTGCTGCTGTGCCTCACTTCTGTGTTTGTGCCCACTGCTGCCTCCAGCACTGAGCTGCTCCCCCGATGGCAGGGCCGCAACTGTTCGGCCACACACCCCGAACCCAGCACAGAGCAAGTGCTCACACATCTGTGAAATGCACAAGTCACAGAGAGGCTCGGTCACAAAGGCCCACGAAGAGAGAACCTGAATCAGACCTGGGAAGAACAGGATTTCAGTTACAACCTCGTCTTCCTTCCCAGCAAAACCACCTGAACGCCAACTAATGAGGCACTCCCACTGCAGCAGCTAACACACACTGAGCACCACGTGCCAGGCTCCACTCTAAGTCACGTAGCAACTCTTTTTATTCTCGGACGTGCCCTATCACAGGTGAAGTGACAGGCACAGAAAGACTGCTAAACTGCTCAAGGGCACAGAGCTAATGCCAGCTGAGCCAGGACCCCATCCCAAGCAGGCCGGGGCTCCCACCATGGTACCATGCCCTGTCCCCTGCAGCAGCTACCCCATACCTCCCACAGACGCCTCCACTCCCCTGAGCAGATTCTGGCCTCAGCCAGTGGCTAACCCCAGTGGGCGCTCCGGTGACACCCAGGGAGCCGCTCATGGCCTAGCACTGTCAGGTGTACTATCAACAGCCACAGAAACGATGGCAGGCCCGCGGAAGCTCCCACCTGCAGGAGAAACCCAAGCCCACCGCGTACCACCCAGCCCTGTCCAGCGGACCCCAGCAATCCCGTCCCCACAACCCACACTTACAGTGTCATCTTCCAGGCGGAGCTGGAGGCTCCTGTCACCCTCCTTGTAGTCCTTGGTTAGCTCGGCCGAGCGCCACACTTCATCAGGGTCAGGGATCCAGACCCTCGTGCACTGAAAAGTCAGAACAGAAGAAACTTAGACACACAGTGAAGCTTTCAGGTTTCCAACTATGTGTCGCTGCCTATGTGGGCCATCTTGTTTCTAGACATGATGATCCAATGCCATGATAACAGATCAATAACTCACAGGTAACAGCAGGCACCCTCTGGATCGTAAGAGAATATCACAGATCAATGAAATTGGACTTCTACCAGGGAGACTGCCAAGCCTGCATTTGTTTTGCCCGGTGTTTTGCGCCACCACCTCCAAGAGTGACACAAAACAGTGATGTGCGTGGCAGGGTGCGAGGGGTGTCAGTGGGCTGCGAACAACAAAGAACATATCCAACAAGACGGCACAGCCAATCTTCCAAGCTTGGGATCTCTCCTCTGATTTCTGCATTCAGGGACAAACCCACGTTCCTGCAGAAGCAGAAGACTGTGGTCTGCAAATGGAATGTGTATCCATCTATTCCTAAGTTGCCAGCAGCCTCAAGTTTACGTGTGCATTCTTTAAGTCACAAACCTACCCCCAAACCCCACTCAACCTCCCCCAGCAGCTCTCCGGATTCCACGGGTCATTCCATCTCCCTGGCCAGGTCCTGGCAGGGAGAACCCAGCCCTGGGTAAATACTGATACCCCTCAATTTAACTCAGGGATCCTCAGCCCTGAGTGCACATTAGGATCTCCTGGGGGCTTTGACAGTCCAAGTGTGGGTCCCACCTCGGATGGGCTCAGTCAGAACCTGAGGTGACACAGAAGAGCCCCAGGTGAGCGCCGGGTGTAGCCAGGGAGAGCCACAGGTCCTCGGCGCCAAACCGCAGGTCCACAGCTGGGTCTGCTGGCTGCCGCGGCTGGCACCACCTGCTCCCGTCTGGCAGACGGACGTCTGAATTTCTGCTGTGTTGTGATGTGAGGTCCACAGGGCCAGTTTGCTTTAGCAGCCATCTGCGTCCACATGCGCCACACCATGTGGTTTCCAGCAAACCTCAACCCAGTGTCTCTTCTGACCCAAAGGCCAGCCAGAATGCGTGCGGGGTCAGTGTAATCCACCGCCCTCTCAGGGACAGCTCCAGGCACGGCCCCTGTGGCCCGTCAGCGGCTTGGACACAAGGAGCCTGCAGGCTTTGTTTTGATCCTTCGCTTTTCCCCAGTGTTTTCCTCCAGGTGGTCACTGGCCTTTTCGAAAAGCCAGCCTGTGGGCTCTGTGATGCTTGCCTCTGATGCCGTTTTGGGCAGCGAGAGCCGTGAGGCAGAAGGCAGGACACTGACCCACGGGAAAGCGAACGGCCCCCAACCCGCCCCCCCGCCGCCCCTGCTCAGGCTGCGCAGCCCAGGCCGCTCGTCTCGGCATCACACAGTCTCTGCACACGGTCTTCTCTCCGCCTGCCTGACTGCCAGGCGCTGCTGTCTTCACAGGGAGACACTGGAGAGCTTCACAGTGTCTGAGGGCTTGGGAGTACGACGTTAACAACATTCCAAGGTGTCTCCAGAGAAAACTCGGAGTGGCTGCCGACCTCAACCATCAACATTTCTTCTCCCCTCAGGTGCTCGAACTTCCTTCCTCCACTGTCTTTGCAGCCCACTGTCCAGCCAGCTGCGATGCCTTGTAAGAAGACCCTGTTCCCTAGCTTCAGGTGAGGGATGTTCCTCAGCCTCGCTCCCGTTTCCACCCCTCTGAGTTTTGCTCCTGTGACTTCCCCTCCAGCTGAGGCAGAATGGCGCACCCAAGAAATGTTACTTGAGTCAAAGTCTCCACTCAGTGTAAACCGTTTCAGGAGTGGCCCAGGATAACAGAGTGACAACTAAGAAAGAGTGTGGGAGTCCGGACAGCAGCTAAGTGGAGGTGAGGACGTGCGGACCAAGCTGCGAGACATCCTGGAAGCCAAGGAGCCCAGTGCCTGCTCGCTCAGGGACTCCTCTGGCTTTCACCCTGCACCCCTACGTGCCACGTGCTGAACTGCACCCAGCACTGGGGCATCTCACTGCCTGCCTCTTCCTCTGGGAGGTCCGTTTATCCTCCTGGTCCTACGAAGCCCTTTTTGTCTTCTACATTCCCCATAACCCACAGAATTCATCACAGCGTTGGGGCGTAAGGGGTCCCCAGTGATACTTTTCAGCTCTTTGCTCCATCAGGTAAGGACCTCAGCCTCACCATTTCTAGGGGCCTGTTGGAAATGCAGCCTCCACCCACAGCCACTGGATCGGAAGGACTGCACCTAAGACCTGTCCTGCCCCCGCCACACGACCTTGTACTTCCCGCCTTCGTACACAGGTCAGCCACCCACAGCCCCAGGCCAAACGCAGCGTACTGCTGGTTTCTGTAGAGCACATGGATTTAAGATGGCCTTTAAATGTTTGAGTGGCTAAACAATGTTCAAAAGAACGATATTCACAACACATGAAGAGGACATGGCATGAAAGTCGAGTTTTGGAGTCCATGAATAGCTTTATTGGGACCCAACTCCACATTCCACTCCTGTCCACTTTGCGGCGGCCCCCACACCTCAGTGACCAAGTTGTGTAGCTGCAACATCGGCGCGATGGCCCGACATCCCAGCAGGTTCACTACCTGGCCTTTTATGGAAAAGGTTTGCTGCCTGCTACCTTTGTACGTGCTGCTTCCTCAGCCCAGGATGCTCGTCCCTCACCTGTCCACATGGGCAAAGTCTGAGTTCCAGCGCCATACGCTCACTGAACCCTTCCTTCCCTGTGCCCTGGAGTGAGCCCATCCCAACCTGAGCTGCTTCGATCAGTTCTTCTGTGATTCACTTTATCGTTTACAGTCACCTCTTCCATATCAGTTTCATCTCCCTACTTCAAGATCTTCCAGGTACGCTACTGGGCACCTTTGTACCCCTGGCATGCAGAAGAGGCACTGTAAATGTTTGCTGACGCAGGAATCAGTAAAGAGAATGTGCATTTGCAGGGCACCTGGTTCACACGTAAAACAAACTGTGGTAAGCACCATGGAATCAACTACAGACGTGAAGATCTATCCCTGACCTGCAGGGTCATGCAACCCAGTTGGGTAGATAATTCACATGGAACTCTAAGGAGTGATGTGACTGTTTCCTAGAGAGGGTAATAAATGTTAGTGGGGGAGGAGAAGATGAGAGAAGAGGGGGGCAACAACAGTTAATGCCGGCTCGGAAAGAGAGGGAGCAGGTGGCCGAACTCTCCCGTAACTTTTGAAAGGATGGTGCACCCTACAGACCTGATCAAGCGAGCTTTAGACTCAAACCCAGCGAACCTCTGAGCGCCTGGCACGTGCCCCCTCTGCCCCAGACACTGCACGCCTCCTCCGTCACCGCAGCGAAGACACGTGTGGCTTTGTACCGAGATCACAGCAGCGGGCTGTTAGTCCAGAATGAAGTAAACCCTGTGCTGCGACAGGCCAGCGGGTGCCACCTGCAGGCAGGTCCCCTCAGCTTCCTGCCACCCTGCCTTCATCCTGCCTCACGGATTCTCAGCTTGATGTGCCTGTGAGTCACCCGGCCAGAGCTGTTGACCCAACATCACGCATACCACGCTTGATGAGCGATTCATAGGACTTCCAAGGTCAATTTCAACCATAATCGAATTTTGCTTTACACGCTGCCTTTGCAAAAAAAAAAAACAAAACAAAACAAAACTCACTATCCCCTTCCCTCCATAGACCCACCCCATCCCACCCCACCTCCGAGGGAGCACATGGCCTCTATAGCCCAGTACAAAGCAGAACATGATCCATGCAAAGTAAACAGCCAAGAGCACAGATTAAGAGAAGGGAGAGAGAGCACCACGGGGGCCAGCAGAGACTGGAAGGGGCAAGACAGACATGATCGGAGTGGAGGAGATGGAAAGGATTTGGAGGGGAAGGGGTTCCATCGGGGAAACAAAAATGTTTTTAAATACATACAGGTGGTAGATGTGCAACACTGTTTTAAATGCCATGAACGGTTGTTCACTTTACATAGTTGATTTTATGTTATGGGAATTTCACTCCGTGTTATAACTATTTTGGTTGCAGGTGGAGCACATGGCATCCTGGACACTCTCCAGGGGTGGGTTCTCCCTGCTAGCCTCTGGGAAAGCAGTAAGATGGAATGTATACTTTAGACACAAAGCCATCACTCCTATGAGCCAGACGGAGATGCTCTCTCTCTCAGGTTCTTTGCTGCCTCTTCACTTTCGCACCTTCATGGAATTCCTGACACCCAACGGCTTCCCTGGGGGTGGCAGACCAAGCTTGCTCACCTAACTCGATCACAGCGCTGCCCCACTGGTTGCTGTCCTGTCTTCACAATGCTTAATTCATCCTATCAGAGCAAACAGTGCAAGTGCACGGGTGCAGACAGTCTTCTGCTCCCATGCACTTCCTGCGTCTCTGCAGGGCCGGCCCAGAGGCAGTTTTCAGACCCACAGCTGCACCGAGTGGCCACCAATGGTCACAGCACTCAGCCCTGGCAGCTGGTCAGAATGCCCTGGGGCACTGTTCCAGCATCCCAAGCTGGGCAGTCTCTCAGGTCCAGTGCCTCAGTCTCAGAGGGCAGGAGCCAGGCAGCGTTTTTTCAAGTTCCCCAGATGCATCCAACGTGTCAGCTAGACACACTGGGAACCACCAGCCCACACTGTTTGGATTGGTGACTGTGATTTCAAGGGCACTGCAGACCCTCAGGTGCCTAGAGGCTTCTCCCCACCAGATGCAAAATCCCAGCTGGGGATTCTTTCTCCTGAGCTAAAGCACTATCTCCAGAAAGCCCCTGCTGGAATGCAAACACAGTGTGGAGAAGAGCAGAGCATTTACCCATTCATACTAATTATCGTGCTGTACTTAAGTGTTGTGGTGAAGTGTGTGGGCTCTAGGGCCAGGCAGCCCGGGTAAGAATTCCAACCACTTGGGTAGGTTGATGAATGGGTCTGAGCCTCGGTTTTCTCAGTCATACAAGGGGGTAAAACGTAGACAGTCACGAGGTGTTCCAAGAATGAAATGGGACCCTGCGGTCTCAGAGCGCTTACGGTAAGTGCTAACAATGATGACGATGACGACACTGTATACTGTTTAGTCGAGAAGGCAGGATCCTCATGGGATCTTGCACAGGATTAAGGGGTGGGGAGGAGAGAAAAACAAGCCTAAGGCATTCCACACTCCTGGGACCCTCTGGATGTCCTGCAAGTGGCAGAACATGGGCAGCCATGCCTTCCCTCAGCATTGATTCCTGGATGTAGCCTTCGACTCCAGAACCCTGCAAGAGGTGATTCTCAGTGCTGGCTGGCATTTGAGAGTTATCTGCAGATCTAAAAAAGCCAGTATTTTCAGATCTGCATGTTCCACACTTAAATTAAGACTGAATTTTTGGGAGTAGGGCCCAAGCACTGTGGTTTTCGTTTTCCCTTATTTTAAGCTCCGCAAGTGGTGAATGTGCCATCCACGTCACAACCACTGTTCCAGACTGGGCCTCGGAACCAAGGCTGACTTCAGGGGAAAGGGCCTGGGACACTGGCACACTGACCACCCCCCATAACCTTACACGAACACAAGTAATTTCAAGTATGTTAATCACCTCATATTAATTGTGACCCTACAGTAAGATAAGTAGGGTTGTCGCTAGTATTTCATCGAGGAACAGCTATGGGTGAGAAGCGCAGATGTGCCCAAGTTCACAGTGACTAGTTGAGTCTGGAGCAGAAGCAAAGCTCTCAGACTGACTCTTACGTTTCTCACCCTGTGCCCCTCATGGAGAAACACCGACTTCCTACAGCGCCCCGCATCCCACTGCGTATGTATTTTATACAAGTAAAGTGCCTTGTAATTACACATTAAAAAAAGTGCAAATGCCCGTTTACAACGACACCCCAAGTTAAGCCCCCAGGCGGTTTCAGAGTTAACTGGGCAGAATGAAGTTTTGGTTGCCGCATTCCAAACTTGAAGCGAGCAGTCTGGGCACAGAACCCTGGGAACGGACCGGGGGACTTCCCAGCCTAATCTGGCAGCTGAGTGGATCAACTGCCTGTCCCTTCCTGCCTGCGTGTAGGGGACAAGGAGCAGGACCACTGCCCCGCTTGTGGCTGCGCCCTCCCGTGAACATGAGGCCCTCCCATCGCTGCTCTGTAGGGTGGGCAGGGAGGGAAGTCTTTTTGATAAAACAGAGAAAACAGCCCACGGCACTTGCTCAGGACATGAATTTTGCTTTAGAACTCACTGGGGAAGATGCAAGACTGAGTTGATCATCTACCTTCGGCCAAGGAGCACAGAAGCCACCAGTGTCTCCATCCGGGGCCAGTCTGAGACCCATCGCAGACAGCAGCACCCACAAACAAAAGTCGCCAGCTCTGAGCTGAGCAGACAGGCCGAGGCTCTCAGGGGGAAACACGCGGGTTGCTGAGCAGAGTGGTGAGGCCTGGAGCTCAGACGCCCCGGAGGCAGGAGGAGTTGAGCTCAGTGAAAGGACTCGGGCTGCTCCCCGAGGCCTGCCTGCAGCCGCAGCTCCAGGGTGCAGGGACGGCAGGGTAGGCTGAGACAACAGAGCTGAGAGACCGAAAAATCCTCTGGGGGGAAAGCCCATGTACCACTTATTAAAATAGGAGATACGTATAGTGCAGTTCTTTAGTGAGGCTAGGAAACCACACACACACGTCTCATAAATGATGCTCTCTGTTTGGTGTAAATGCATCCGTTTTGAAGCCTCTCTATTAAAGCAGCAGTTGTATGGAAGGGGAAGGAAGGAAGAGAAAAAGCACTTCCCAGCCCAGCCCACAGTTTCCGTTCAGCACCATCACCACAGCGGTGTCCCTGTGGCGGGTGCCTGGCAGAGTCCTCACTACAGCGTCGCAGGGCACTGGGAACGCACCTTCTCGCTGCCCTTGCAGCAGGAAGTGGGTCACATTTCACTCTTTGGCAAAACAGGAGTTGGGAGCATAAAGGCCAGGCTTTCTACCGCTGCTGCGCAGAGCCTCCCATCTGAGGTCTGAAGATCGAGTTTCATGGGTCCAGACACCCAACTACATCCTGAACCCTGTGGGGGCGATTTGCCCCCCAAACTTGTGGGGGGGGCATCAGGAACATCCCACCAGCATCTTCCTTCTCATCTGCTGGGCTCCCACCATGAGAGACAGGAGAGCGAGCATGTCGGGTACCAGCCTCAACTCCCACCACAGGCTCAGCTTCCTCATCTGTAAAGCCGGGAAACACGGCCAGTACGAGGGCTGTTGCTGGGACTGAATGAAATGATGTACGTGAAACACTTGGCCCAGCATCCGACACAAAGTGAGTGCTTAGTTGTAACTGTCAGTGTGGCGGGAACTTGGGTCCCGGAGAGCTCAGACACAAATAATCCCAACAGAGCCCTGTGCAAACTAAGTGTCAAGGGAACACAGCGGCGCCTCCCACCGCACTGCTGCTGGAGTTAGTTGCCGCCCCCTCCCCCTCGGCAAGTCCAGCTCCCCGTTTCCCTGTTTACTCGCCCACTAAATGCTTCTGGACCATGACGCCCCTCTTTTCCCTAACACTGGGAAGCTGCCTGTAACTTAAAGCCAGAGGGAATTGTGTGTTACATTACATTAAATGTTGTAAATACACTATTTATCCAGAACTAAGTAAATGAAAAATCCATGTGTAATTTCTGGGCCCATCAGGCAGGTCCAACCCAGATGCGTCCATAACTTGCTCCTTGTCCTTTTCCAGATGAGAAGACACGTTGGGAGAGCAAAAAGCCACTGGCGTCACTGGAGGGAAAGGAGGATAAAGCTTCATTCTGGAAAGTTACAATAAAGCCCGATACTTCCAATCATGTAAATGAAACTAAAGTCAAACATGCCGAAGGCACCCCGTCCCCACATTTCCAGCAGTGGCCGCCACACTGTACTGCTGACAGTTGCCCTCGTAACACGCCTGTAGCCATGTGTCATCTCAACCCAGCCTTCTGAGACAAGACTCCACTCTTTCTGGTGTCTGATGACATCATCGGTCACCATGAGGTGCTGATCCTCATTCTTCTACATCTGTGTTTGAAGCTCATGAAGAACGAACCAAGCCTCCACATGGCTGTTAAGGGCAAATTTACCTGTTTACTGCCTTGCAGAAGCTGTTGCTAGAGTGAGCAGTACGTCTTTAAGTGACAGAGTGACCAGATGGGAAGTCCGAGGGGCTCACTCAGGGAGCAGTGCTGAGTCGCTGTGCCCCCCCCATCCCCCACCCCCCCACCCCCCCGCAGCATATGTCTGCAGTCCACTGGCAGCTGCAGTGACACCCAAGGCTGAGAAACAGCTAGAAAGCGGTGTGGGGATGCTGAGGTTTTGGAAAGATTACTGGGAGTCCCCGTTTAAAGAGGGCTACGCCAATGGCAAGTCAGTTTTGTATGGCTGCAGTGTCAAATCCATGAACCTGCTTGCCCAAGAAGCTGAAAGAGAAGATGCGCTCCAAGCTTGTCCACCTCATGCAGCTGAGTACACGCCTGGGTCCTACCAAGGAGCGAAAGCTTTGCTGAGATCCCCCTTCCAATGACATGACGACAGCCCCTGCCTGGGCTATAAATCCCCTCTGTACAGAGCTGTCTGGTGCACGAATTCAGCAATCCTCAGGCATGTTACAAACCTTTAAGTCATTGAATGCACTTTCCCAGAACATGCTATCTTCATGTCCACCTAAGCTTTTTGAAATAACTCGACTTTCTAAACCGAAATATGACCGCATCACTGGACAGTTATTTTCCCTTTTGTCCCCTTAGGTATGCACCCCCAATCCCGACAGCTACGGACTGGTATGTCGCTTTACCCCAAAGAGAAGTCCTAACAGTTTACAATCACCATGACCCTTATCAGAAAGTCATGACCCCTAGAAATATTCACCAAGTCAGAGTTCGTTTGCTTCTATTTTGAAAATGTAAAACCTGCTCCACTGTGTGCAGCCTCGCTGAGCAACAAAGCCAGCACTGTCTGAAGTTAGTTCAGGCTGAGTCACTTCTGCAAACAGCAGCTCACTGGGCGAAACTGAGGAATGGAGAGTGTGCACAGGGACACCCTTCTTTCCTTGGGAAAAACCCTGGAGAAACTGCCCCTTGCATCAGACACATGGGCACAGCTTGGTTCTCTCTTGCCTTAAGAGATCACCCATCTCAGAACTTAAAACACCTGGCACACTTGCGTTTCAGACTCAAGCCAGCTCTCAATCCTCCTTTTACAGGACAAAGCCCCCCGGGCTCCCCCACTTTATTTTTGAGGCTGACTCCATACAAGTTCTTCAGCAGCTGCATATGCCCCATAGGTTACAAGGTCCACTGACTGGAACATGGCCTCTAGTTCGTTCGTTCGTTCGTTCATTCATTCATTCATTCATTCATGGGTATTTACTGAACACCCACCAGATGAGACGCACTGTGCACAGTGCTGGAACACAGTGGGGAAAAACATGTCCCCGTCTTCAAGGGTGTCGGACCACATTATGTAATTAGTCAACTGAGAAGCCCATAACTGCTTGGACAGCACGGAAATCCACAGTGTGTGACAGGGACCTACCCTCGTCCCGGTCATCAGGAATGGCTTTGCTGAAAAAGCAATATTCAAGCTGAACCCTAGACAGACAAGGAGTTGGCAAGGCGTGGGAGAGGAGAATGTTCCACGCGGAGAGGTTATCTCGGTGACAAGCCTGGGGCAGGAAGGCGTAGGGCTTGCTGGAGAGTGGCCAGAGTGGGGGGGACCGAGTGCAGAGGAAAGGGCTCAGAAGGACGCTGGGGAGGCAGGAAGTTCTCAGGAGCCACAGGACACATTCTTTGTATTATTCCCGGGCCAGTGGAAATGTTCGCCTGGGCTTTAAACATGGGGAGACCTGGTCGAAACTACATCACCAAAAGATCGGTTCTTACAGATCGATGGGTGAGGAAAAGAATCCTCACTGTAAGGGTTTAGTTAAATCTCCCAAAGTGCACGCTGCCAGTCCTTAACCTCTGTCCTCATGCGGACACTCACCCTCCACTGAACAACCTGTCTTCAACTCCTGTCCCTGACTACGCCTTGGACTTCACTAACGAAGTACTTCATCATCGCAGACAGCTAAACTGCCATTCCCCTAATACTTCCTCAGGGACACACGCACACAGCTTTTGAATCCTCTTTACTCGCGTATTATTTTATTTTGTCCTCAACCAGTTGTCCCCATTTTCCCCCACTATCTCTTGCCATGTGGGGCTTATCCGGAGTCTCAGGGAGTTGAGCAGAAACATTTCACAGGAAGAATGAAGCCAGAATGTTCAGTGGGGGTCCACTGGCAGACAGGCACAGCAATAGCACCTAAAACTCTAGGACCTCAGGGAAAAAGGGAAAAAACGTTCCAGAACCAACACACACTCTCACTGAGCAGCGGCCATGAGGCTGACTGACTACCGAGCTAAGAAGTTCAGTGGGTGTCCGCTGCGCAAGCCACCATTAACCAAAAACCTTCAAGTGACACCTCTGATTTTCGTCCTGGTGCCGAGGAGGATTGATTACCGAGCAGCCATCATCAATAATGCAGCCTGCCTGCTTGGAACTGAATTGTTCTCCGGCGAGTCCTACCCAGAGTTAATATCAAACAAACCTGTTGTCAGAGAGCCATCGATTTTCCAGGCGGGTCACAGCTAACTCGTCCCCTCCATGCCAAACGATCATGTTTGAGAGACTGATTCAGATGCAGTTTCACACTGAAACGTCACTCAGGGCCTGTTGAGAAGTGCGTCTGCAGTTTGAAAGGACTGCTGGCCTGACCCCTACGTCACTACCCAGAAAAGACTTCGGGGAGTTTCAGAAAAAGAGGGAAGGGCCTGTGGCCGGTGTGTCACATGCGCCTGTCACAGGCTCTCTCCTGAAGGGTGTGGCGTGGGGGAAAGGACCCAGCTCACTGAGAAAAGCTGAAATGAGAGAATGTGGGCTCATCTTCGCAGCCTAAAACTCCCCTCCCCTCAGCAGCTGTCGCGAGAAACCGCTGAGAGAAGGGGTGCGAAATGAGTGGGGGACCGGCTGCACTTCATGCTGAATTTGTACGTGGGTCGCCCATTGCTGGAGCCCACCTGAGGTGTGGAAATGGAAGCCTCTACCGCCACCTCTCCCACTCACCCGAGCAGCATCAGCGCCCCACCAGGTGCACGGTGCTGCCCCGAAGGGCTGCGAGGCGTCACTGCCACTGTGACCAGCACAGTGAGCCACAGCAGGAGGTGACAAGGAAGCACTCAGCCTTGCCGGTGCTGTCTTCCTTACCAAGTTGCCGCAAGCATGTTCTGGGAAAGTTATATACACAACACTTTCAAACCGGAAACATGTTAAATCCAGGTGTGTTCAGAAACTGAGGCAACCTGAGTCAGGCTCACTCTGCGACAAAACTCTCACCTTTGTACAGATAGATGTCTGCATGCCAGATCGCCGGGAGGCTTTTGGCAAATGCACTGGTGGTTCACGGTGGGCATGGAAACATTACTAGATGTGCATCCCAGGTCTTAAAATAGGTACACAGGCAAGGCGTTTGCCCATCCCGGTGTCTGGACAAAGCCTGACAGACACCGTATCCTTTCCAGCACCATTTAGGTGTTAAAATAGGGGCGCATCCAGGCCCGCAGCTCTGTCCCTCACCAGTGACCCCGGTGCTGAGATCCAGCAGAGCCTGGGGAAGCCTCACAAAGCAACGCGCACAACACCTAGAGCAAAGGTACGGAGTGATGCCGGCGGTGCCCACCTTAAAATACAAGTGTACGAAAAGGGATGAAAGGGAAGAAAAGCAAGCACTCCGCTTTGAACACAGGCTGAGTTATGCTGGCTGTCTCCACGAGGACTGAGAACATGGAGCTGGGAAAGCGCAGCAGAAGGCGACTGCGTCTTGGTGTGCACGGTGCACTGGTCGGTAAGAGGTCCCCGAGGGGCCTGGACCTCCCTTGGCAGCTAAATCATGAAACTGCCACATCAGATCATTCAGATTCCCCAGGCCTTGGTTTTCCCAGTAGGTAGGCTGAACTGAAAGAAGCTCCAAATGCTCTATCTGCATCTACCATTCGTTCACCTCTGTTTCCCAGGAAGAGGGCTATGTCTAGCCAAAATCTTTGTTGCTGACACCCAGCACACCCATGGAAAGATCATGGGTTATGGCTGATCAGAAAGGCCTCTCTGCGATCAGAGACCATGGAGACCATCAGTTCAGGCGCTTCATCTTTAGGTGAACGAGCGTCGGGTCTACCCATTCTGAGCAGGTGAGGGACACAGTGCCCAGCCCAAGAGAGAGCTCACTGCCCTCTAGAGAGAGTACCCTGAGAGCCAGCAGGGGACAGGTGAGAGGAGCAAAGTTCCCTGGGAAAAAAATCGGTATTAGATGTTTATAAAACAGGCCACTTGCTGGCCCTCCTCTCCTGCCGTATCCACCATCTGCCTGTGTTTCACACGGCACCTCCATGTTTTGGTTAACACTTAGCTCTAGAGTCTGCTTTTGCTGCCGACAGAAGGAGGAAGAACAGCTTCGTGTTATGACAGCACTCCACCCCTCCCAGCTGAGATGTCAGTCACCAAAATGCCAGTGACGTTTTCCCCGCCGAGTCCCAACATCCCATCCCGGTATTCAGGGGTGTCGCTTGAGCTCAGTGCTGTCCAGCCTTGTTGTCCACTGGCACACAGCTGGACGAGACATCCTGTCCGTGCTCATCCATGTCCCCTCCCACTTCTCCGTGCTGTACAGCTAGAAAAGCACTGTTCGTTTAGAAAGTGCATTGCAGTTTCCAAAAGGCCTTCCCGAATGCGGAGTCTTGGAATTCCATGAGACAGGAAGCGCAGGTATTCTGAGAAGCATTTGACACATGAAGGACACACAGATCCACAGAGGGGAAGGGACTCGGCCAACTCACACTGGAAAAAAGAACAGACCCAGAAACAGAGCTGACTCCCCAGCCAGTGCTCCGGCCATCCCGCCGAGCACCAGCCCAACAGTCAAAGTTGAACGAGGAATTCCAATCAGCCAGGAAGGCCCCTTGACTCACCCACGCCCACTCGGGCACACAGAACAGGCCAGATACTGTTAGCCTCTCCCTGGAATTCACCTTCTACTCTCGTGTTCTGCTCTGCTGCCTCGGTTCATCTTCCACCTGAAATGCTACAGTCTACGCGCCTTCTCCATTGGTCTCCCTGCCTCCGATCTCGCCCTACTCCGGTGGATGTTCTAGACTGTGTGCTTCTGCAACGGCACTTTTCAACTGGGATGAGGGCAGGGGGACAATACTGTCCCCAGGGGAGACAGTTTTGGTTGTCACACTGGAGTGGGAGGGGACTGGGTGCTGATGGCTTCTAGCAGGTGGGGGCCAGGGAGGCTGTTGAAGACTCTACAAAGCACAGGACAGCCCCTGCAGCAAAAACCACCCAGCCCCAAATACCAACAGTGTCAAGGCTGAGAAACTCTGTTCTACAGTTACCATCCTAAAACAACAGCAGCAAACATCTCTCTCATTTACCATGAAGTCGCTGCCCAGCTTCAAAACGCCTATGTTGTTTACAGGATGAAGTTCACACACGACGGTTCACAACTGGGCCCTAACGACTCTCCTGCCGCATTCCTGACTCTCTCCACCCCCACCCGGCACTGCTACACACACTGCAGCCCCCCGAGCGTGTCATCTCCAACACCTCCAAGCCTCCCATCTGAGCGCCGACGTGCGTGCTCTTTCCTCTGCCCTGGCTGCCTTCCTCTCTTCCCCCCTCCACCTGCCCCACCTGCTCCGCCTTTAAGGTCCAGATTAAGCATTACTCCCTTTGTTCCCGTTGGCCCAAGGGGCCTCTCCCCTCTGGGTTTTCCCTGTAACAGCCTTTAATTGCACTACAGTCACTTGTGGAACGTTCCCCTCGCTCCCAGGGCAAGAATGAAAGGGCGTCCATCTGCACATCCTGTGTGTGTAGCACAGGGCCGGGAAAGAGATTCGGAATGGGTTGGTTGAATGGATGAGCCCGAGCCCTGTAGATTCCTGCTTCTCACAGCAGGACACGCTCTTTCCCGCCCGACAGCCTAATATAGTACTATCTCAACACCCCATCAGCACAGGGCTGTCACCAGCCTGAGGACTTCTGGGCACAAGGAAGAGCGGCCTTGTCTTCGAACTCTAGCGCAGAGGTCTGATGAGGCTGCTCGTCTCTCTGCGGTGCTGGCGTAGCTGTAGCTCCTGTACCTTCTTAGGCCTCATCTGTTAGCAGTCCTGTTCTGTGGGAATTTCTGGTTCCTGCAGATTGCAAAACCTTTGATGCACTGGCTCTGATCCCAGGGGACAAGTCAACAGCTGACTTTGAGAGGCACTGTGTCCCGCAGGCCGTCCAACCTCCATCACGGGGAACAAGCAACCCCCACGAGACACAGCCTGAAGGAAGCAGAAGGAACCAGGAGTCATTCGTCAAGGGCTCCTGAGCACCACCAGGCCCTGTCGGTTCTACAGGGACGTCCCTCAGATCCTCTCCGAGGGCTCCAGAGAACACTGACCTCAGCCCTGTGGGAACCGTGCTCTGAAGGTGAGCCACTGGGATCGCCGAGGCAGAAGGTGGCTACAATAGGTCAGCAGCTTATATAACCAGAGACCATTAAAAAAAGAACACAGGCTGCATAGTGCTGAGCTTTTGCCTCTGACCTGTGAGTGCCAAGGAAAGAGGCCCCAGTCCAGCTGAGCCTCTCACAGGCTTCAAGGAACCTGTTCAGAGCCTGGGAGCCTCATACACTGATGGAAAAGCAGTATGATTTCAGGAGGGGATGACAGTAGACAAGGAACGGTGTTGTGTTCGAGGTGTATGGGCTGAGCAGAAGTTAGAAATGGGAGGTGCGGGTCCGAATCCTGGTCCCAGTCCTGCCACTGACTGCTGCGTGACCCCAGACAAATGTCGGGCTCACTGAGGAAGGCCCACTTCCTTCCTCAGTTTCCTCATTTGCAGGAACTGCCCATCCTACCTCACAAGAGCACCAGAGGAAAAAGAATCCAACCGGATATTAAGGCCCTCGTGGGGGCAGACGACAGCACTGCCCTGGCACTGTGGGAGGAGGAAGTCTTCTAAGGCATGGTCTTCCCCCTGGGGAGCTAGCAGCACGGTTAGGCAAAGCGTAAAAAGTTACAGGTAAGTGGCAGACAGGACATAGAGTTCCTGGAGACCAGCACAGAATTAAACCTAGTGAGTGCTACCAGCCCTCAGAGATGCCAAAGTGGGAGCTCACTCCAGCGCAAAGTCCAGGAGGAGTCTGCAAAGAGAACTTGACCTGCGTAACCTGAAGCACATGTAGGACAAGGGTTAACATTCCAGGCAGGAAAGGGTAAGGTCATCAGCTGGGTTGAAGCCAGGGACTTGTGGGCAGGTGTGCTGGGCCCAAGTTCAAAAGGCAGGTCTAAATCACACCACAGCAGAGGACTTAATTCCCAGCTAAGGGATTCTCACCTGATCCTCCATCCAGAAGATGCCAGAGAAAATGTGTGAGTGGTCGGGTGGTAAGTAGAAAAGTATGTTTATAGCTATCGAGCATCACACAAATGCTAATTGTCATCATTGCTATGCCTGGCACCTCCCTTTGAAGCCCAGTACCGTGTACAGGGTATCCAGATGGTAGAATAAAAACATTAAAAGCCAAGATAGACCAGTGAATAATTCATATCAACTTAATCACCGAACAGTCCTCTGCACCCAGATGGAGCAGGCAAGGTAAGAAAAGCCAAGAACCTCTCTCTGGAAGCTATGCAACTGAAACCAAACCAACTTGGGCTAACAATGAAAAGACCTTCTCTACACAAACGTGCTCCTAGAGGCCAGGTCTCCAAAGCAACGTAGCTCTCTGAGCCACATTCTTGGCCTCCCTCCTTCCCTGGACACTTCAGTGTTTAGGCCACTGGTTCCCCTCCTCCATCCATGTGCAGGTGATGGAGGCCCCAACTTCTTAACCCTCTCTTCTTTACCCCGCCCGCCCCCTTGCACACAGCACACACACTGCACACCTGGAGCACACAGCACACACACCGCACACTTGAAGCATGCACACAGCATGTCACACACATGGAGCACACACACTATACACGAGGTGCATGGTTTAAAGGCCCAGCTGAACTCTCGAATCCTAGTCCACCCCACACCTCAGAAAATCGTATCTCAGTCCGCTCGGTTACTCAAGTCGAAAGCCCAGAAGTTGTCCTGTCTCCCTTTCATACCCACATCCAGTCCATGAGCAAGTCTGCTTGCTCTGCCTCCGAAAGACGCCCTGGGTCTGACCCGTCCCCCACGCACTTACCCTGCCCCTCCCCTTCTCCCCTCTCACCAGGTCTCTGCTCCACTCTCAGCTTCCAAACAGCAGTGAGAATTTCTTCTTAAGTGCACCAGATCATGTCACTCCACTGCACTGAGACTAAAATCCGACCTCCTCATGGAAGCTGGCAACCCTTGCATATCCTGCCCCCTTCCCCAGCCCTTCCCACCCCCGGCACAGCGCGCTCCAGCCACCGGTCTCTGATTTCCTTGGGGCCTGTGAAACGGCAGCCTCCCTGCTCTCCAATGGCTCTGCCTTGTCACAGGGATCTCGGCTTAAATATCAACAGTCTCGAGTTCCTGCCCAACGAATCTGAACAGTCCCTGTTAATCACTTTTGGCCATACCCCCTATTGTATTTTCTTCATGAAATGATATTGTTCATTTCTTGCCTGTGGCAGGTTCATAAATGTAAGCTCCAAGAGGTTAGAGACCTACCAGTTGCGTTCACTGTTCCTTCTCCAAGAACATGGCCTGGTACGTGGCAGGTGCTCAAATATGTGCAGAGGAATCCGATCTGAGCTAAACACACCATGTGCATCCCAGGGGCTTCATCTCTGGGGGAAACGGGGGCATTCCAGCTGCCCTTGCCCCGTGGCTACGGCTCAGATGGGAGAGAGTTCTCTGCACTGCACAGGTCTGGGAGACTTCGAGGAGGAGAGACAGGATGGAGGTGGAGGATGGTGTTTCAGGTGCACGCCAAGACACGGAGGAACCCATGTTTTAAGCACCCGCTGGGTAGTGAAGTGGGGGGCAGGAGCAGGGCTGACACGCAGGAACAGCATTACTAATTCCATAGCGTGACCCGGTCCATCGTTCCCTCCCTCACACAGGTTAAAGAAAGGGACTGGCTTTTCTGAGCATCGCCTGCGTCTGCCATCATACCACGTGTTTTCTATTGGTTCTCACTTAATCCTCACACTCTTCAGTGAGGCACTACATTCCCTCATTTCTGTAAATGCTAGGGCTGCCCCCCGCCCCCAGAGCAAGTGCATCCCTCTCTACCCGGGAGCCATGTGTCACTGGCAGAGCAAGCCTGAATTCCAGTGGGCTCAAGGTCCTTCCCTCTCCATTCACACTAGACTGCACTCCCCAAGAAAGACCAAGAGTTCTTTGCTTTCAGATTCAAGGACACAGGTACCAAAAGCGAGGAGGGGAACCCAGGACAGGAAGCCAAATCTAGGGGTAGAAACAGCTGGGACTGAGGAGAAACAAGCTCTCTGTCCCTAACAAGAGCGTGGAGCCAGAAACCCAGGCCAATGACTTCCAGCTCCTGGACTCTCCCCTGCCACTGCAGCCCATTTCAAAAGATAAATATCAGCGGGGATCTGAAGCTCTACCAGTAAGTGCACCTCGGGCCAGGGCGTGCCGGGCCGTGGAGCAATCAGAAGGCTGGACTTTGGTTCAGCGAGTTGAACTGCAGAAGGCAATCCGAATCCAAGAATGCGGCTAGGATAACCCCTGTTAACCTCCCCGACATCTCCTGGATGAGCTCATTGCTTGAAAAATAGTCTCAAATGAAGCCACAGCCGTGAGAGCAAGAAGGAAGGATTGGCAGGATGTTTTCTTTCTTAAATTGCAAAAGATGTGCCAGGAAGCAGTCCTTAGCCAGAGGCAGGGCTCATTCACCACGAAGCAGAATGCTCAGGATGAAGGCGGACCCGTCCCCAGGCTGCGGGCACTGAGCGGCAAGTGCGCCCCACCATGAGCACACCCTTGTGGCAGCAGCACTACTGGCCCATCCTGCTGTCCCTCCCAGCACCCGAAGGGTGAGAGGCTCTAGGTAATGGAGGGGAATGGCTTGCCTCAGTAGGATGGAGGCAAGAAGGAGAAGGGAAAGAAGTGGCAGGAGGAGACAAAAGGGAAGACAGGGCGTTTAAAAAGCTGGCGGCGGTGGGGGGAGCATATTAATTCCAAACAACAGTATACTAGCTAATAGTCGCCTCCTTCCTTGCACTCAGAATTGATAAATATGGGTCAAGATTACAGTGAGCTAGACCGGGGGTCCATTTGCTTGGCTGCTAACAGCCTTCTGCACTAAAGAAACAAGCACTAAGGAAATAAAGAAAACTCCAGGGTACCACGGGGCCAACTCTGCCCACATCTCGGATGCCCAGGGACACGCAGGTGCACACGCCCCCACAGCAGTGCCTCCCGAGTCCTTCAGGACTCTGACCCATCAGGACACACCGGCACCACTCCTGCCCTTCCTGTCCTTATAACCACACCCCCACGGGCTTGCCACAGTCCCGGAAATGAGCAAAGGGGGGATTCAGTAGCTGGTCTAGGTTAGGCATTTCTAAAAGCTGGCCACGAAATGATTCTCACTGGGCCAGAGCATCTGTCTGATGCAAACTGGCCCTGAGCAGAGGGAGGGGCTGCTGTGCTCTCCTCACACCTCCGACAACCAGCCCCCTAAATCCCCTGCCCACCCCCCAGGCTCCAGCTCCTTCAGGCGCTGTCAGACAAGCCATCGGAAATGACTCATGTTTGGTTTTCAAGGTTCTTCCAGAACATTCCCGATGGAGTGAAGTGACAGTAGGCAAGTGGCTTGGCAGCGACTGTGATAAAAGCGGTCGGGACATTCACGCATCACTGGTATTACACTGCGAGACAAAGGAGCCCAAACTGAAAATCGTGTGTTTTAACAAAACATTCAAAATAACACTAGAAAAAGATTTTGGTTATTTCTGTTCATTAGTTTTTTGATATATCCCTTTTTATGTTTATGGGATGCTAACTGTCCTCATATGTGAAGGACTACTCTTTTTTAGGATTTTATTTACTTGTTTTCAGAGACAGGGGAAGGGGGGGGAGAAAGAGAGGGAGAGACACAAATGTGTGGCTGTCTCTCACACCACCCGCCCCGCACTGGGGACCTGGCCTGCAACCCATGATGTGCCCTGACTGGGAATTGAACCTGCGAAACTTTGGTTTGCAGGCCGGTGCTCAGTCCACTGAGTCACTCCAGCCAGGGCGAAAGACTACTATTTATGTCCCTGACTGAGATATGTCCTGGTTGACTTTGCAATACACAAATAATGTATCATAGAAATGTACACTTGAAACCTATATAATTTTATCAACCAATGTTGCTCCAATAAATTTAATTTTTACAAAAATAGGGTGTGAAAAAAATGTTTTCTATGGAAAAAATGGGGGAATGGCAGTTGAGGTTTTTTGCTTAGTGTTACTTTATCCTGGCCAGTTTTAAACACCTGACAACCCTGCCTCGGTGACCAGGAGCCTTGCTGTCACGGGGCTGGTTTTTCGTTTGCTGGTCTTCACTAGTTCAGGAATCCAGAGCCTGGGAACCACCGGTGTGTGTTCCGGTTGGGAAAACACACCACAGCTCGGAGCACAGACAGGATTCTAGAAGCCGGAGACCCTCCTACTTTGCTTCATACTTGACCACGCTAAGGAAATCCTCCTCTAAAAGAAATGAGCCTGTAAACCCATCACATGGCCCTAGGTCCAGCCGCTGACCTCCTGCACGAACGAGGTGCTGACAGGTGGCCAGGATCAGAAAATCAAGTGGGAAGGGTCGGCAGTCAGATGTCCTCGGGGGCTGTGGCATGGCCCATCTGTTTTCCAGTCCACTGTGGTTATCAGTTTGGGGACAGCCTGCAATTAAAAATCTGTTTATCCAGAATTTCTGAGTTACAGCTGACTAAAGAGCTCCACTGACTTTAAAGGCACACAGGTTCTGGAGAGATTCCTGTCCCACGAACCACACTTGGGGAAACAAAGGCACGGGGGGAAGAGCAGCTCAGCAGGAGCTGGGAGCCCCCTCTGCTTCTCACATGCTCTGTGATCCAGGCACAAGTGATTGCCTTTGCCCTGAGGGTCCACGTCCCCACTCATCCGTTTCCTCCCACAGCTGCTTGCTGGACCCTGCCTGCAACAGTGGCACACCTGCTGGATTCTGGTCCACACACTCCGTGGACCTAAAGGACCGGCCCAGACCCCAGACTGGAGAAGGAACGTCAGACACACTTCTGTGCGCCCTCAGGCAGCAGGATCCGGACTTACGGGGAGAGGGACAGTCAGGGAATCCAGGGTGGCTCGGACGGTCCTTGGGAGCAGCCAGACACCGCAGTGACGAGCCTAACTAGGTTCCCCACTTGACCACCTACTACAGACTGAATGTTTGTATCTTCTGCAAATCCACGTGAAACCCTAACACCCAATGTGATGGTGTCTAGAGGTGGGGCTTCAGGAAGGTGGCCCAGTCCTGAGAGTAGAGCTCTCATGAACGGGATCGTGTGAGGCCTCAGCAGGACCACCAACCAGAGAGCAGGCCCTCACTAGACAGCTAACCTTCCCAGCCTTCAGAATTGCAAGAGATGAATGGTTGTTGTTGAACAACCACTCTATTACAGAAGCCCTTCGGGTCTAAGCCACGCACTTCCTCAAAGGCTCTGTGTCTAGGCTCGAGGAGGAAATCTGTGTAAGGGGCGAGGAGGAGAGGACACTCTCACCTCCAGGGCTCCTTCTGCCTTCCTCCCAGCAAGCCACGCCCACCACATCCCAACTGATACACCCATTCTCCCCACCTGCCCTTTCACCCCTCTCGATGTACGTGTTCCTCCAAAGTGGCCATTTTCATAAAATGTGGGGGCGGAGGCCATGGTGCCTTGCTCCACAGCTGCCCCCAGAGTTGTGGTTTGACGAGAGGCCAGCAGACCTCCACGTGCCACTTACAGGACATCTGCCTTCAGTGGGAGTCCCCTGAAGCATCTGGTGTTAGAAGACAGCAATGGGAAGGGGGACAAACCTTACAAATGCTACTTCATCAAACCCTCCCTGGAACAGTGCTCAACAGTAACACCTATGCGCCATTTGCCAGGTACAAGGCTTTGGGCCAGACACCGGGATGAACCAGTTTCCCACGTGAAGAGCACTGAACCTCGGGCCAGGGGAGACACAGATGTCCTCCGGTGCCCCTGCAGCTGGGAGGAGAATATCTGAGGGGTCTTTGGCCATTTGTGTCACTTGTCTGCCCATCCCACCGCCCCGTCCAAGGGAAGGGCATTTCCAGTTAGGTGTTTCCTTAAAACACTGAATTTGGTCACTAAACCTAAAAATGACCACGAGCTGGGAGCTAAGAAAAATATTTTCATGTAACTAGCAGCAAGCTAAACGGGGAAGAAAGTTATGAGTCACCTGAGACTCAAATGTGCCTTCCAAGAAAGCATCCGCTCTGTGTTCCCAAGAGGCTCTGCCAGCACCCCTCCCTCCTCCTCCACCTTTCAACAGGCCCACAAAGCCTGCATGTAGGTCAGCCTCTTCTTCGTGGCTCCCTCCAGTGGGGCCAGGAGGCCTCAGGATAAGTTACCCTAACCTCAACTCACCAGGGGATCGGCTGGCAGCCTACTCCCAGAGCCTAAGGGACCCCTGGGCCCATTATCCCAAACAGGATGATCCTCAACTCTTCGAAAAATGCCTGCTATTTTTAAAGAACAGCCAACAAAAGCTAACTGATGGCTCAGGACACTGCCAGCTGATTCACACAGCCCACACACAGGTGATTCATCCCCCCCGTTAGCGTAAAGGTGACGGGGAAGGTGGGGGGCACCACCAAAGAAAAACACCCTCATTGTGAAGGTGCACAATCGCTGCACTGTAATAACATAAAAACGCTCTCTCCAGAGCAAAGAGTTATCACACCCAGGCGCTGGCTGCGAAGCTCTGTTTTGATCCAAGTACACAAATCAGGTGTCCTGGGACATAAAGACTCACATGAGAAAAAACGTCATTTCTGGGCAAATTTCAGTGCAGTAGCATTTATTTAATATTCTGTTTCATACGTGCAACCTCTCCTCCGCTTCCCTCTGATGTGTAAAAGCTTTGCTTAGAAAATAAAACCAGCACCCCAGACATTCCCAAGTTCAAACAAAGAAGCACGCCGAAGGGCAGGGAGAAGGGTGGAAAGCCAGTCTAGAGGCCCTTCTGGCCCCATTAACTCTCATTTCATATTTCCCAAATTCTTGGTTATACAGGTTACAATTTTACCAGAAAGTGATTCATTTGGTTTAACGATACTCTTTTTCTAAAACTGCAACTATGCCTCTAATGGAAACACAATCTATCAGTGACTCACGCCCTCCTAACCAATCAGCTCACTGCCATCTGGAGCACAAGAGCTGAGAGCGGTGGCGGCTCAGAGGAAATGCCTCCTTACCACGGTCAGGGCAACCTCAGATGCGATGGGCTCCGGGCCCATCACGACAGCAAGCGCTAGACGGGGGTTGACAAGGGGTTCCGATGTGACAGGATGGAGGCAGAACGCCAGATATCACGGTCACCCCCAAACCACGTCCCATACCCTATACCCACTTTAGGGCACTCCAGGCCCCATGTCCCTCTCACAGCCTCACGCTGGCAATACTATTGCTCAAGTGGATTACGGACCGAAGAGGCTGACCTAGAAACTGTCTCCAGCAAAAAGACACACGTTTCTAATGTGAAACTGAATCCCAAACTCCAAAGAAACAGTATCAAAGCAATTTTTATAACAATATAGTGGTATTAGTAGTAGCTGCCTACATTTAAAATGCATTCTTAAAAACAAATCAATTCAGGTCCAGTGCCTTACTCTTTACTACACTTAAAGCAAGAACTGAACCCTGGTTGGCGTTGCTCAGTGGACTGAATGTTGGCCTGCAAACAGAGAGGTCGCCAGTTCAATTCCCAGTCAGGGCACATGCCTGGGTTGTGGGCCAGGTCCCTGGTAGGGGCATGTGAGAGGCAACCTATCGATATATCTCCCGCACACTGATGTTTCTCTACCTGTCTTTCTCCCTCCCTTCCCCTCTCTCTAAAAAAGTAAAAATCTTTTTTCAAAAAAAGCAGGAACTGAGAGGATAGGTGAAAAATGCTAATATCACATGGAACTTATTCTGAGTCCTAATCCTTTTTACCTCCAGGGGATGTCCAGGCTAAAAGCAATTGTAAAATTGGGGCCCAAATTTCACTCACAGATACCCTCCCCAACTTCCATGCTCCCTAAGAGCTGAGACCATTAGGCACTGAGGTTCACTTTACTCCAGGGGAGAACTTGAGGCTGTCACCCCAGTGCAATGGAGGAGGCAGCTGCCGGTTTGCATACACATGCTGCATGCAGCCTGTGGGCACCGGAGCACTGGAGATGCAAAGATGAGGCAGAGAATTTCATCCTTATTTGGGGGCATTACCTTCACTTTAATCCATAGGCTCTGAGGGTCTCCCTACATCTGGCCAGCCCTTCTGCAAATATGTGGGCTCAGTTACAAGCCTGGTCCCCAAGGCCACACAGCACTGGGGTGGAGGGAGGCACACCTCCTGAGAGCCATCATCCTGGCCCCCAAGACCATCAGGGATCTCAGACGCATTCCTCCTCAGGCACACCACTCCAGTCCCCTCTGACGGAGACTGACAATGAAAAGTGAATTGCGGAGTAAGACTTTGTCATTTCCCTGAACAACTGCCATGGAGGTGTCACAGCAAAACTGACCCTGGAGCCAGGCTGCCTGCCACTTAGTAGCTGTGTGACTTGGGCCAGTTATAGAATCTACCTGGGCCTCAGTTTATCATCGGATCGCTCCTGCAGGGTAGATGGGGGACTCCGGACCTAAGGTGTAGCATGTGTAGAACAGTGCCAGGCACCTGTTAGCAGGCGCTTAGCAACACACCTCACCGGCTTGAGCTCAACTCCCTCGCCTGCGAAGTTGGGGGAGGGGGATCAGAATACATGGGCTTCCAGCCCTTTCTCCAGGAAGAATCAAGAGTCAGTTCTAACAGAGTTGGGGACTTGTCCTCTTAGCTTTCTCTTTCCGGGTTACTTGCGTTTTTTAAAATGCTGCTTTAACCATTTTTAATTGTTCTCTCTGGACCATTGCGTATTCTATCCCTCGAGGTGGGGTGGTAGGTAGAAAAACGTGCTCACAGGGAATGTCAGCTGCATTATCTGAGAGTGAAGAGGACCCTGGGAAGGAACTGCCTACTCAATGTTCAATTCCTGAAGAATGGTTATCCAGCTGGGGCTTAAATCCCCTCAGAGCTGCGGAGCTCATCACTCACACAGCAGTTCTTGGCCTTCTGGGAACATGTGACCAGACCAAGCTGCCGCAGAGTCTGGACGCCTGCACCCTGAGGGTAACGATGAGGACTTTAAAACATCACCTACCTTGAAGCTCACAACTTCTCTGAGAAGTGGGACAGTTAATATTCCATCTCTAGCAAAACAGAGGGGTGGGGAAGGCTTGGCAAGTGTGAGTGACTTTGCCCACTTTCATACAAAACTACAGGCAGGACCGGAAGCCATGTCTTCTCACTCCAAGTTGGGGGCTTTCAGCCTGTTTTTCCCACCGGGCAGTTCAGAGCCATGAAATGCCCAAGTTACCCCTGCCTGTAATGAATGACATCAATGGTTCTCCCAGCCCTTCCTGCTTATTCTACCTAGATGATTCATTACGAGAGGTCAGTGGTAGTTTTTACAACACACAAACAGCTTAGAATATTTATTTAGGAAATGAAAAGCATGACAAGAAAATATATATTCCTTAGAACATAAAATCTAATCTAAAATCTGCAACACACAGAGCAATGATTAGCTAATAATCAACTCCATCTCCACTCCCAGGCTAAACAAAGAATATTTTATCCAATTACTTCCCCCCAAATGACACCAGCCATTCACCTAACACCACCTTCTAGAAATTACACACAATATAAAATTGAGATAATTCAACTGGTTAAAATGTTACTTTATACAGTGATGTCATCAGCCACAAAAGCACAAAGATCATTTAACATATGTAGGCTGTTTATGACAGAGCTATCACCCACGGGGATGGGCAACCATTCACAATAGAGTATAAATTTGTCTTGTTTGCATTTCTGAGAAGCTGTTATTTCCCATTTCAGCTTTGGCCTATGTTGCCACAGAGTCTGTTCAGAGTTTGAACAGTTAACACAATAGACATGACAGGGGCTTAGAGAGAGGACACAACTATCTTATCCACCAGCCCCCTCCCCATAAACTGCAATGTCTCCAGGAAGGCTTTGGCCACCCTGCTGTGGGGAAGTGGTCCTTTTTACTGTCAGGTGACCCTGGGATGCTGCAGTCTGAGCTGACAGTGAAGTGCTTCATGTCACAGCGGAGGGGAGCCCTGTGAGTCGGATCTGGCTATCTAATGGTGCAAGGAGAGGAGCTGTGGCCGCCTGCGCTGGGGAAACAGGAGAAAGCAGCCAGGCCGTTACGGCAAAACACCTGCAGCTCAGCCTAGAACTCAAAATCTCCCGCAAAGAAGCCTCCACAGCTGCTCCCAGGAAACTCCTTCCAGGTGGAAGGTTTCTTTCCAGCCTCTGTTATTACTTTCCTAAACCCAATAGATCATATTTGACGCTCAGCACACAGGAAAAGGGTGTCATCCCTATCCTGATTAACAATGCCACATTAATGAAACATACTTAGATCCAGTCACTCAAAATAAATATTTAAGCACCAGGACGGCAGGTGCCGGGACAGATGCATGCACCATTCACAGGTGGTCCCTGGTCCTCATAGGCACCTGAGTCTGCACCTCCCAATGCGCAGCTACCTCTCCTCAGCCCCTGGGCTCACTCATAATGCCTTTGTTGTGGGTCTCTACTAAACAACTTGTGAGGTCCTCGGGGATTGTAGGGGAGCCAGCAGAGATTCCCCTCAAAGAGATGTCACAACACTGACATAAGCCAGGCCCTACATACCACCTGGTCACAGCCTCACAAACACGTGCAATAGGCGGTCAGCATTTAATGTGGCTGAAACGATGCTAACTTTACAAAGCATTCTGGGTCTGAGTACAGCAGGGCGACAGGAAGCAGTGGGACACCGTGTCATCTGGGGTCTAACCTGACACAGAAGCGTAACCTTCATCAGGTCCCTACTTCTTGGTGAGGCTCACTAAATTTGTTTTTGCTGATCTAGGGCACATCACTGTCTTTTTTAAAAAGTATAAAATACTGCAGACTATGTTTTCAATACAGAGGCTTGAGAGAGACATCCATATTTCCAACACAAGTTTACTTATTTTACAGCCCTTTCCACTGGCCTCCCTCCACCTCCAGAGATAACTGTGACCTTGACAGTGGGGCAAGTCCCTCTCCTCCATGTCTGTGTGCTGTGACCAGACAGGTATCCGTATACTTGAGACAGATGGTAGCACACACCACACAGTTCATCACCCC
The DNA here is from genome assembly GCA_039655065.1 of Glossophaga mutica. Lineage (NCBI taxonomy): Eukaryota > Metazoa > Chordata > Mammalia > Chiroptera > Phyllostomidae > Glossophaga > Glossophaga mutica. Next base: position 17,175,468 of record CM077312.1, on the reverse strand, counting down.
GTCCCACTCACCACGAACACTCATCCTTGTTGACACAGGCAGATCTGCTGCACTCACTTCAGTATTCCCGTGTGTGGATGAGTGTGAGTGGGTGTGCACCTGTACCATCATTTGCCCACTCCCCCATCAGTGGCCCTGATGAGTGTTTGCTGACTCACTACCTCATCCAGCCATGGTGCAGGCACCTAAGACCTAGAAAGAAACTGTAACTCTTGCATTCAGGCTAAAGGTAAAGAGCTCACAGCCAGGCAGGATTCTGATGTTTGCAAACAATTGCCTGTTTACACCCCCTCCCCTGGCTGCTCTGGGAAACTCCCTTAGGTAAAAGGACATCTTGGCAACTCTGTTATAAAGCAGACGACTGAAAGAACTATGAAGTGCTTATCTGCATGTGTCCATCAACAATGCAGACATCAGCAAAAACTACCTTGTGGGTAAGGCTGAAGGACCCAGTCAGGAAGCACAGGGTAAGAACTGGAGGCCGCAGGCTCTGATTTATGCGGTGCCCTCACCAGACAGGCCGCTTGTGTGGGAAGCACAGGGGATGTTAGGTGCAGGACAAGCAAGACACGGAGGGCCTGGGCCCTCTGTCCTCTCTCCAGCAGGGAGGAGAAAGACTTCCCCACAAACCAGCAATACAAGGGAGCAGCAAGGGCCACAGGAGCAAGGGGCTGGGTGCCACAGAAATGCAGAGCTGGCTGGGATTCTACGGGCTGCAAAGATAAAAGTGAAGGCTTTGGGGAAGCAGTAACATTTGAGCAAAGCTTTGAAGGACACACAGAGGTGGAAGAGGGTACCTGGAAGAGACGCACACACAAGATACACAGCATCCTGCGTGGGCAGAGGGGGCCTGCTGCAAGCTGGCTAGGGCACTGGTGTGCCAAGGAAGGTAGACGAAAATAAAGTTGGAAAGTCAGGATTACAGTGGACCATGGAGGTCCCAGAATGCCATGCTATGGACAGCAGACTTTGTGCTATAGGAAACTACTCTGAGTATCTGAACCTGATAAAAGGGGACCAGAACTGAGCCTCAGGAAACCTTGTGCAGCAGGCACCTGTGGGAACAGCTACCAAACGCATCGGGAAAACACGAGATGTGGAATCCTGGACACAGTTTAAATAAGAGGACCAACACTGGGGAAATCAGAGAGGCAAACTGTTTTTTAGGTGACTAAAATCTTTAAAACAGAAACTGTGTTCCTTTCTAACTCCAGGTTAGCTCATTAAGAAAAAACAGAGCCCTGGTTGGTATGGCTCAGTTGGCTGGAACATCGTCCCATAGACCAAAGGGTCATGGGTTTGATTCCCTCCCGGTCAGGGCACGTGCCCAGGTTACAACGTTGCCAGTTAAAATGTATGCGTTCATGGATGTATAATTTGTATCTCCCATCTTCCAAAAAGATTTGTAGCAAAGCAATTCACTTTATACTGTCTTTTTCAGTCTTTGTTTTGCCTATCTTATCTGTCCACCTACATCATAAACTCCTTTTGAAGAGGGTTGTATGTTATACATCTTCGTATACATCTTTCTTCCCCAATACTCAATCCACAGAAGGATATGCCAGTGCCTGACAGATTCTTGCTGACTGCCTTCTATTACTCCCAGCCTTGGTAACACCATTTTGAGGAAAATGTCTCTCTAAATTGCCAATAATTCCTGGCCAGTCACCTTCCAGAAGGCAAGTCAGTTTCCTTTTTAAGTATCTTTTTTTTTTTTTAATTTATCTAAAGCTCAAGTTATGGGAACCCTTCTTTCAAGAACTGGAAATATTAGAAGTAAAGGAAGTTTCCCCTCTGAAGGAGCTAACAAAGGGGGTTCATGGAAGATGAACTTCAGGTGCCCCATGCAAGGGAGACCTGTGCCTGCTAACAGGGTGCCATGCACTGAATGTGTCCCCACAAACACCCCAGTGTGATGGTGTCTGCAGGTGGGGCCTCGAGGGGTGATGAGGTCACGAGGGTGGACCCCTCACAAATAGGATTAGTGCCCTTCTAGAGGACGCAGAGAGCAGAGCTTGCTGCTTCCACCATGTGAGGACAGCTCTGTGCACCAGGCAGCAGGGCCTCGCTGGAGACTGGGTCTGCCTCAGCCTTGATCTCGGATGCCCCAGCCTCCGAACCGGGACAAATGAATTACTGCTGTTTATAAACCACTCAGTCCGAGGTAGTTTGTGACAGCAGCCCGATGGCTTGCGATGCAGGGATTCCAGGAAACAGCAGCTACAGGATGTTAACAAATACCCCTTGTTGGGTTGCCTCCACATCCCTGTGGAATTCGACAACCACATTTATATGCTCTATGGTCAGCGTTTCTACTAAACTGGGAAATTACCACCATCCCCCCGTGGGTGTGTTCTCTGCCTCTGTTCCTCCTGATGCTCCTGTTCCCCTCCCTTTTACATCCTTGGTTTAAAGAAAAAAATCACCAAGATTTCAAAATGAAATGTAAAAATATCAAAGCAGAATAGCTGCCTAGCACCTTATGTCTCCAGTCTTCCTACAACTGACCTGGCACGCATTACAATGCGATGCAGGGAGCTACGGCTTGGATGCATGCGGAAAGAACCTCATTGCATCCCCACCTCCCCGTAACATGGCCCCACCTCCCCCTGTAGCATGAGGTGAGGATTTCCCGAATCAATATGCAAGTGAGCTTTGTTCTAACTCTGAGTCTGGAACTCAAAATTCACTTTTTCCATAGAAACAATCCCAGAAGTGACAGGTTCCCTGGACAGGCCCAAAATATAGTAAACGTCTGTTTCTCTGAGGAAGAGCCTTTTGAATCACGTGTCAGCAGGTGTGCACCTGGGCATCCTTGGGCCACGAGCATAACGGTACTCCCTTAGTTGGGGTGGGGCCACTTGTGCCAATAGGTGTGATGCATTACAGCCGCTCACCACCTGACCACAGGAAAGCAGACAAAGTCCTCCACTACAAAGATTTATAAAGCACTTATTAAATAGCTGGCAGTCCATCACACAGCAGTTTTGATTCATTGGTGTGTATTTAGGGATATAGATGTTGTACATGCCCCACCTATACCCAGGTTGATAGAAGTTCTCTCCTCTCATGTTCTTCAGCATGCTCTCTGAAAAGCCTCCAATGGCGCTACAAACAGTGCTCACATTCAGATTATTTGCACACCTGTCCTTGTATTCTCAGAGATCCAGTCACCGCCCCCATGAATGCTAAAGCTATCACTGCCATTTACAGATGACACTTTGTAATTTTCAATGGACACGAATCACCCCTGAATCCTCACAGCCATCCTGTGAAGCAGGCACACTCAGAGAGGTGAAGGGATGTGTCTAAAACAAAAAGCAACTGGTAGCCCCCCAAACATCAACCCAAATCTGGCTACGATTCTGCCTTCTTTCCAGGTTCCAGGCTTCTTCTCTCTGCACACTGGAGGCTCTCGGGGACCCGGACAGCCACCTGCTTATCAAGTGAGCCACGTGCCCCAGAGCCACCTGACTTATTGCCACACCTGTTACATGCAGCTCAGTACCCTGACTTCTGTTTGGTGTCCGCTTGCTTCTTCTGTAGATTTAAACTGCCATTTACATACAGGTTTGCACTGAAAATTTCCCCGAACTTTTAACACTAACACACTAAAAGGAGAAAGGGGGAAATGAGACCAGAAAGGCAAAGGCCTGGCCAAGGGGATGATGGTGGTCTGAGGCCACCCTTAAAGGTCTGGGAGAAAAAGGGGACTGGTGGGATGACCTAGTCAGGGCAGCCCTGTCTGGGCTGTTGCTGGACTGCCGGGCACAGAGACTGGGGCTATTTCGGGCCTGCTGCTCCATGAGAGGCTGGCATCTGTTATGCTTCTGTAGGTTTCTAATTTCAGCGGCAGAGACAGAGTCCAGGAAATGAGGCAGACACATCTAAGGGCCTGCAGAAACAAAGAGTCCAAATAAATCACTGTCTGCCTGGAAGGGATTTCAAATAAGTTTCAAAAGATGGAAAGAGAAGATTAAAAGAAGAAAATGACAGACAAGAAAACCATAGTAACGGAGACAGCCCTAAGCTGAAATTCGGAAGAATCATGAAACCAAGAAATGGCGATGGGAGAGGCATTCAAAGGGATGGCTAGGTCTTGTATTTAAACAGTGAATACAGGAGACCAGACAGGGTGAGTGACAAGCCCAAGGTCACACAGCTTCACATGCAAGGGAGATCCGCGTGCAGAGCTCCTGCTTCTGGGCACCGTTCTAACATCCCTTAGTAAAGCAGGATGTGTCAGAAGCCCATGACTTTGTCTAAGAGTCAGTTTTTAATGAAGAAGCACACAGTCTACTCTCGGGGCTATAAAAGAATCATAAAGGTGCCGAGGCATCCATGAGGTTCCTGGAAGGGGCTGTCCAATGTTTAGCTAAACCGTGACTTTCGGCTTTCCTACAGGATGATATCCAACTTCCTAGAGCCACCCTCATGAATGAATGCCAGTGAGACACCAGCGCTGACCATGAAATTAAAGTAGGGGGGAGGAAAGGACACTGTAGTGAGCAGGAACTGAACACATTCAGTAAATGCTCTGATGTTAGTTAACTTGCCGAGCTGCTGAATAAACGTCAAGGCTGTTGGGCCCCAAAAATAACTCCAAGAATCTGCGCGCCTGAGCATGACATAAAAATTCAGAACGCATAAAAAACAGCTGACAGATTGGACAGCGCTCATTTTTTTAAAACCCTCCATAAACAAATTTAAAAATGAGTGACAGAAGATGAGAAGCAACATCCACAAATGCACAGAGAAAGGTTTAAATCTTTTATTCTTGAAACACCTATAAATCAGGAATAAAAAAAAATAAACAACCTGTGAATAGACAATTCACCAAAGAAATACACAGAGCCAACCAACATATAAAAAGGTGCTTGACCTTACTCACGATTCCAGAAATGACTGCTAAACAACAAGGTGCCATTTGTAAACCTCTCCATTTTGCAAAATATCAAAAGACTGGTTAACACCAAGAAATGAGGAAACTTATATACTCATTCTGTTGACAGAAATGCAAAAACCGATTAAACCTGGAGGACAACTTGACCTTGTCAGGCAGAGGCTAGGAGCCTCCTCCCAAAGCGCTGGGCCTGACGAAGGAGTAAGTGCACAGAGACACGAACGACAGCACAGCTTAGAACTGTAAAGAGAGAGAACGGGCCCAAATTTCCATCCTCGGCGGCGTGGTGACATGCTGTGCAGTCATAGTGCGAACCTCGCAGTCACCAACAGGGAGTAGCAGACTAGTGGGGATGACTTGGGAAGATAAGGTATGTTAAACAGAAAACACGAGTTATAGAACATTATATGATACATAGGGTGGTCCTTGTTTTGTTTTTTAAAAAACATGGACCTGCGGATAAAAAGGGCTAGTCTGGACAGAGTCTGCGCCAAAACTTACAGCACACCTCTGAGCAGAGCAGGTGGACTTACAAGGAAGGGAGAAGTGGTATGATTATGGACGATACTTTCTTGACTATTTTCTGTGTCTTCTCAATTTTATAAAATGCTCACAAGTTCTTTTGTGGTCAGAATAAAAGTCAACTAAAATATTAAAGATTTCATAATGAAATATCTAGAAAAGAGCAGTTCGTTCCATCCAGGAGAAACACGCAGGGATGACGCTCCGTCTACGCTCCTGCTGCATGAGCACATTTATCAAAAAGAAGAAAAAAGAACATGCAGGTTACTATTGATCGCATCAAAGACTTAACACAGACTGAGTGCCCTGGGGTTCCTGGAGTTCTGCATACGTATGCCTGGTTTGTAACAGGCGATGCCACTTGTCAGGGCACTGACTCTCTGTAACTGTGAGGCCACTGACGACCGAAGCCAGGACCCACTGTCTGCAGACCTGTCCACCAACGAAAACCTGCATGTTTAAACATCTGCACGGCTGATGCTCTTGAGTGCAGGAGCTGACACAATGCCTCTGCTAAACTGTCCTCTGCTGTCCTGGTGTGCCTGACAAAACCATAATCCTCGGGGGACCGGGGACTGATGCACTGGCATGGCCAGAAATTCCACTCATGGAACAGAAGCAGAAGTAAGCACCTGCATTTCCCTCCTCTGCTCACCAAGGCCTGTAGGTAACCCATGAAATCATGGGACTGAAGCAAGATCTTAGGAATAAGAAAAATTAAGAACAAGCAGCTTTACCACTGTGCATTTCTGCTTCGCCACCAGACACCTGGAGCCTGCTTGCCCCTTGAAGCCGGTGTGTGCACCGGGCTCCGGGAAGGCGGGCAGGGGGTCTGCACTGAGCCCAGCCTCCACAGGGACAAGGGCCAGCGTCTGTGGGGCTGGCGGCTTTGGGGTAACAATCTGTATCACTGAAAAGACACAGTTATGGGAATGAACCCCACGGCCCAGGCTGACCAGCACTTACTCTAGCCACGTGTACAAGGCAGGCCCACAGCACAGCGGGCCTCGTGTGTGAATGACCCCCCCAGAACTTACACACCCAGACGTGAGTCACGCCATTCAGAGCAATCTTCCAACAGCCCAAATGACAGCTGTTACGGCTCCTACAGGAGCCATGTTCAGAGGCTTTATGCTTTCAAGTGTCCTCAGGGGTGAAAATGTTCCGTCTTTAGAGAGGGAATGGAATTATTTGAAGGTCAAGTGTGGGTCTGCCCCATGTTGAGTGAACGAGGTAGGTCAGTATCTCCCACCTCCCAATCCTAATTCTCTTATGGTACCAATCCATTGCCCTGGTCACCAAGCCCAGGACCCCAGTGAAGAGTTTCTTCTGCCTCATGTCCCCACACCTAACTAGGATGCCCAAGTAATTTACTCCTGCTTCATGTCCCGTTCCCAAGTCCTCTCCTCAGCCTATAACATCCCACTAGCCACCAACCCTAGACTCCAGGCGGGCTCCTCGGTGTGGCCACAATGTGCTCCTACCTCTGGACACGTCTGCCCTCCACTCCTCAGGGAGACCCCGCTGAACCCGAACAGACCCTGTGGCCTCCCGGCACCTGCCCTGTGCCCCCCATCTCTCCCCTCCACCACCGAGGGCCAGTGTGCAGGGGAACTCTCACTCCCACGTAAGTCAGCCAAATGGAACTACTCCATTCCCTGAGCCAGCCCCCGGATTTTCAAAATATGGCTGCTGATACAGCGCCTCTTCCTGGAATGTCCACTCCCTCCCCTGTCTTAGTGTCTTGAAATCCTCCCCATCCTTCACAACTGAAGCTGGATCTGACTTTCCTCCCACACCCATTTCCCGCAGATGAGCCTCTCAAATGCAGCATCCCTCCTGGCATGCCCACACATCCTGGCTTGTCCTACAGCCGATCACACACTCCCCTCCACCGGCCTGCAGGCTCCCTGAAAGCAGACGCCACGCTTTACCCGTTCCTTTGACTCCCAGACCTCCTTTGACTCCCAACCTTCCCAAAGCGAAGGTTGCCGGTTTGATTCCCGGTCAGGGCACGTGCCTGTGTTGTGGGCTCAGTCCCCAGTCAGGGCACGTTCTGGAGGCAACTGATCAATGTTTCTCTCCCTCTTTTTCCCTCCTTTCCTCTCTAAAAATAAATATATATATTTTTACATAAAGATGTCCTCAATGCAGACTTATTTCATTGTTCTGATAAGACATATTTGGCTCAAGTATAATTTATTAAGTGACTTGACACAATCATAAAGAGAATCTCCATGACTGCTTGAGCAGCAGCGGTGTGGTTAGAGTAGTCCTCAAGTGACTTCGGTCACCAGGGGAACTCACTGAGACATGTCACCAGGGGAACTCATTCGGACATGGCAGGTCTGCTATGTTTGTGGAAAATCATGCATCACTTCGTAGCAGCAGAACGCAGGGCTTATTTTCCAGGCAACAGGCATGATGGACGTAACAGGCAAAGAGCTTCAGGTTCCAAAGAAGGTGCCACCAAACAACACAAACCAGCGGTCAGTCAGGGAAGGGGCGTAACCCTCCGACACAAGGCCCAAGCCTGCAGGGCGCAGAGGCGAAGCCTCGACAGCTCTCGCAGCAGCTGCAGGTGCCAAAGGCCGTGGTGCCAGCAGGGAAACCAGGGCCGCAGATCAGAGACACCCCGGTGAAACCAGTGTTCACGTGAAACCAAGACAGAGCAGAGAAACCGGAGATGGCACGACTCGGGACTGACAAAGGAAAGTCATCAGCCAGCAAACCGATACTCAACCCTAGACAAAGGAGAAACTACACGTTGTTTTGCCAAAGAGGCTAGCAGCGTGAGCCAGGGAAGGAGAAGGCTGCCCCGTGCCACTGAAGGCCGGGCAGCAGACCGCCTCTCAGGACGAGAGTAAATGACTCCCTGCGGACTAAAATGTTTCCTTTAAGTGTGCCTCCGCGATGCGCTCCGCTCATGTCTAACCCTCTCCACCACGCAGGTCAATGTGTGTATTTACTCGGGGGTACACTTTAATAACAGTTAACACAGATTTGTGGGGACACCACATCACTTAAAGGCAGTTGCTTATCTCATTGGTATATTGCTCAAACTGTTTAAGGGCCGAGGTATCAATTGGCGGATTCCAGTTATAATGTCCACGTTAGATGTCCCCAAGATCCCCATCAAAATCAATACTGAAGTACCCATCAACTGCGCCAAGCTAGTTGCTATCCTGAAGAAAGGAGAGAAAGAGAAAAACACTGCCCTTACCTTCAAGTGGCTTGTAAGCTACAGCTCAGTTTGTGTGTTGCCGGAGTGAGCACCGTGAACCTCAACTCAGCTTTGAAAACAGCTGAGGGTTCAAGTGTGTGGCACAGGCTGGAAGTGCAGTAGCATGGGGGCTGGGCTGACCGGGAAGGGCTGCCAGAGATGGTAGGATTTAGACAGAAGGAAAAGAAAAGCCAAAGGCTGAGGGACAGGAATGAACTAATGCAGGTAATGGTAACAAAAGGGAAACAACGAACATGGTGAGCTGTCCTATACAATCAATGCTACCTGCTCTTAAAGCACAGGTAAGTCAGGTACCAGCAGCAACTGAGGGGTGACTCAGGGAAGAGACCTTCACCAGGGCGAGCAAGTCAGACCTCGGAGCCTTAGATCCATGCACCCAATTGCTGTACTCAAGAAGAAAACCCCAGCCCTGGTTGGTGTGGCTCGGTGGATTGAGTGCCGTCCTGTGAGCTGAAAGGTTGCTGGTTCGGTTCCCAGTCAGGGTGCATGCCTGGGTTGCAGGCCGAGTCCCTGGCTGGGGGCATGCAAAAGGCAACCAATTGATGTGTCTCTCTCATATCAATGTTTCTCTCCCTCTCTTTCTCCCTCCCTTCCCCCTCTCTAAAAATAAATAAAATCTTCAAAAGAAGAAGAAAACCCTGAGGATGCCAAGGCCATCGGCTTCCTGTGGGTCTCCCTCAGCAGCCGGCCGCCTGTCGACAGGGCGCATCCCTATGCTCCCTCGAGCGGGGCTGAGGAGCACAGAGCAGTGGCCTCCATATGGGCCATCCAAGCACAACCGTCTGCGCAGAGTGACCCCAGCAATTGCTGTCAGACTTCAAGCACAAGGGTCCCATTCTGTGTCCATCTAACCCACCTGCTCTGACCACGGACACAGTCCGCATCCCTGTGTGTCTGTCACTTGGGGGTGTCTCCATGAAGGCTGCGGTTGTACATTTTCCACCTAAGACCCACCTATGTCCTTGCCTTTTGTACCTATCACTCAGAATTAAAACAAAACGTGACAACAGGTGAAAAGCCAGCTCTACCGGAAAGTGCATGTCAGGCAACAGTGGGAAGCAGTTGGGACGGGAGAGCAGGGCAGACGACGAAGGCCTCTCAGCACTGGGGGCTGTCAGAGGGGCCGGAGCAGGTGAGTGACTGGTGAAGACTCTGCCTCAGGACGGGTCGTCCAGCAACAGGGACACACACGGCAGAGGCCCTGGGAGACATGAGGGAACAGAAATTTGACCAGATGCCTGTGCTCCTTCCACTCCCAAAGGCCTGGCTCGGATGCTGAGCCACCAGCTGTGCCGTGTGGGTGAGTAACATGTAGGTGGTTCCTAAGATCCTCACCTTCAAGGGTTCACCCCAGAACACAACGCTCTTACTCTAAATGAGAGATTCTCAGCCAGGGGTGACCTTGACCCCTAGGGGACATTTGTTGGTATCTGTTGACTTTTTTTGGTTGAGCTCAAGCTACACTTTTAAATGGTGTGATGGACTTGCACATCCCTTCTGCAACTGTCTGGCGTGCATTTGCTCAATGGTTAGCTGAGGGACACAAGATACCTTGCAGTAACTTTTTTCTCCTGCAAAGCCAACTGGCTTCATTGATGGTAAAGGGCATCCAACATTACAACACATTATTACCTTTACCCACTACCAAAGGGCTAAATAAATGCAGATGAATATTTAAGGGGCCCATGTGCCTGCCATGAGCTCACTGGGCCGGCTAAAGACCCTAGATGTTGGACCAGGGCTCCCTAGTCCTCGCACAGACCCTGGTGTCCTCAGGCCACTGTCAGCAACTTACCGCCCCCAACCCAGTGGGCATCTTCCAAGCTCAGAGCCAAGACGCACAGCCCAGGCGCGTCAGCAAAGCCCTGGCTGGAAATGGAGGGAGAGCACAAAAAGCCCACACACAGGCATGGTCCAGCGACAGCAAGGAAGGAGCCTATTGTTTTTCTACATTCACACATCTGTTTGCATATTCACTAGAGTAAATTCTTAAATGACTAATTCACGGTTCCACTTTGTCACAGTTAAAAGCAAGCATTTTATGTGACATCTGCTTCTACTAAATCAACAGCTCGTCTCCTCCTGAGCTGTCACAGTGAAGGCAGCCATGCAGGATGCTGGGCCTGCCGCTCTGGCGGGGGCTGGAGAGAACACCTCTCCCGGCGTGGGAATCCCGGCTTCGCTGAGCATCTATGAAGTGTCTGCTACTGCTGTGTGGCAACTGGCCCACTGACAGCAAGCAAACCTCCACTACCACACGCACGGCTAGCCTTGCGTGACGTTCAAGCAGAAAACAACCCGCATGGTATGGAGGGTGCCCACCACCCTCTCCATCTAGTTCCTTACTCTTCCCCCAAAGCACAGGATACGGATTGGTTCGATTCCAGGACACTGACTCGGCCACAGTCACGGGGGTCCAGAGGTCCACACAGTGCTTCTCCCCTCTCTTCACCCTCCCTCCTCCAGCTCAAGGGGTCAGCAAACTGACCAGAGCTCAGGGTTGCTCGGTGTCAGGCCCACTCCCTGCTCTGTCCCTTCCTGCCTTTGCTCTGCAGGGGACAACCAGGCCATGGCTGTAAGACCCCTGGGCACGGATGTGGCTCAGGGGGAGCCGGAGCCAGTGCCACCTCCCGAAACTGCAATGCTCCAATCCGGAACCCTGCTTGGGAAGGCACTGCGCTTGGGGCCAGTCCAAACCTGCCGGAACTTTGTTTACTCTTTGGCAATTGTCCCTCAAGAAGGCCACAAGAAAGACCGGTACTCAGTGAGGCAGCAGCTAGGCGTCCCTGAGTCCCTGACCGGATAACCGGCCTGCTGACCTCACCCGGACCGGGTCCGCAGAGGGGGACGTTTTCACAGGTGGTGGCAGTGCTTAGTGGACAAGCGTACGGATTCCATCTTCGTCCAGCTGGTAGGCAAATATCTGAATGAATAAAACAGTGTTTACTCTCATTTCACATAAAAGTGGGGTACTTAAATTGGCAAGATTAAGGACCTTGTCAAGCATGTGTTACGGGGAATTACCAGAGCCAGGATCTGACCAGAGATCGGGGGGACTCCAAGGCAATGCTCTGAATCTGCCCTGCCTCCCACCTTGAGTCGGTCAGAGGCGCCCTTTTTCTTCTTCCTAACCGTGCGTCACTTGGACCGGCCATGCACCGTCCACGAATGCAGAGCCCCAGCGTGCAGGGCGCCCTGGGGGGTGAAAGCTAAGGAACCAAACTTTTACTCCATTAGCAAACATTTCCGAAGATGTTTGTAGCAAGGATTGGTGAAAATGAGTTTATTAGGGGTATTAGCCACCTGAATGGTCTTGAAAATGTAGAATAGGAGTCTGTCAGAAAATACAAAAATAACAGAATACAGTTAAAAACAGGACTACGAGGTAAAGGGCCAAGCCCATACCTATGGATTCAGATTAGAAAATGCATTACTGAACAGAAACCCATCAGAAGAAGGTCCTACAGCCACAGTGTACCAGAGACAGAGCAGCGACAGACATGAAAGCCACTTTAAAATGGTCATAACAATGAGAGTTCTACAACGTCGAGGTTTCCTTTCAGAGTTACACCACAGACTTTCATTCTTTGCTGGAGACTGTGAAAGAAAAGGGGCTGCGTACTACATTGGACAAGCTGTCGGGGGCCACATGGCAGGCCTGACAAGCTCAGTGACCAGAAGTAACCACGCAGGATGATCTGATCGTAAACTCCTAACCGGGCAGGTGGCAGCGGGTAGTCACATCCCAGGCCTGCAGCTTCCTTAGCAAAAGTCAGTCTGCACCTTAAGTGAGTTCTGTCCATTACTCTTCCACATCTAGGACAATGAACCCTTGAAATGTCTGAGTGATTTTCTTTTCCAGACCCCCTCAAAGGCACGAGTGCATGCACCGGAGCATGAGACCATGGAAACCCTCATTGTTACCTTGGTTCCATGTGGCCACCTCCACATGTTATAAACCTTCATTATTAACTATCCCACAGGGACCCATGTAACAGAGGTGCGTGGTTCTCCATTTTGCTTTTCATCAAATCCCAGAGATTTCCCCACTGTGCTTTCTCCCACCCCCTTAACTAACCACCAATGGGTTTCATGTAACCCCCTTATGCCTTCTCTCCCCTTTCACCCTAATGGACAAAATAAGCCGCAAAACTGCCATTCGCCTGAGCATCTTTTCCATTGAGATTTTGATTCGAGAAATGGTACTTAAGTGAGGGTAGGGATGCCCTTAGTGCCGACCTCATTGTATACCTTTGAATTGGTAGCGGTTAAACCAAGGTGTCAACAATATTGAGAATAAAAGACACAGCATCGGTTCCCAGTGTAGTAATCTTGGAGCTAATCTGAGTATTTTGTCTCCTTTTTTTTTTTCCAGCCATTTCCTTATTTAATGTGATCTTGTCAAGGAAAGAATGTCCAGCCTGTAGAAGAGTTTTTATAAGAGTTTATTTGAGCCAAAATTTTGAGGACATGCTCGAATCAAAATCTCAATGGATGAGATTGAGGAAATGGCTGGAAAAAAAAAAGGAGACAAAATACTCAGATTAGCTCCAAGATTACTACACTGGGAACCGATGCTGTGTCTTTTATTCTCAATATTGTTGACACCTTGGTTTAACCGCTACCAATTCAAAGGTATACAATGAGGTCGGCACTAAGGGCATCCCTACCCTCACTTAAGTACCATTTCAGTAGAAGTGTATTACAATCAGTGGAGAAGTCAAATAAAAGACGTTCCCCTATAGAAGCAAATTCTATTCATAAAACCACCAAATCCCCACCCTGCAAAGGGTATGGAGCAGTAAATTATGTTGTTAGATTAGTCACAGGTCAAAACACCCAACTTCAAGATTTAAATTAACAGGCAAATGAATAGACCTTTCTGCGTTCTGTCCTCTTTGCGAGCTCTGGAGGTCTCCAGACAGATTGCATCTGTCACTCAAATACATGTTTGCTGTGGTAACCTAGTTAAGACACAACTCAGAAGAACCAGGAATCTGCTAAAACCCTATCTTCTTTAAGGAGTGAGTTGTAACTAAGATCTGTAATGGCCATTTTAGTTACTTCCATTGCTGTATGTCTACAGAATGGTTTGCAATTACCACCAGTAGACATTAAGGTCCTTAAATTCTCTGTTGATTATGCTGGTAAGTTCTCTCATTAAGGTAAAGCTGCAAGCTTACTAACTGAACATTATGACATAGCCTTCTCCGTCACTTCTTTAACCTACTAAAGGACTTGAGCATGCACAAGAGTCACCTGGAGACCTTTGTGGGATGCATTCATGGGGCGCCTGCCGCGTGCCAGGCAGGCTCTACGCACCGGGGTACTAGAGGAGGGCAGGCAAGGGCGCTGCGCTCACAGAGCGCATACTCTAGTAGCGAAGACAGACAATATCAGACGCACAGCCATCCCAGGCTCAGAAACTCCACAGCGCCTTAACCGAGCAAGCACCACCAGCACCGCCTTCCTTTGAACACGCACTGTGTGTGATGCTCGACACAGTTACTCCCCGTAAAGAACCTCTTCTGTGTGCCCCAAGTAAACGCAGACCCTTCCAGTCCCGACCACCCTGCCTACACACTTCCAGCGTAGCGATTAACTCTCACCGAAGGCTTCTAAACGGGCACCCAGCAGAGGCTCAACAACTGTTTGATCCCTGATAAATAACGATGAGTAGGGACAAGACTAAAATCCCTACTGTCTACGATGCGAATGAAAATGACCCAGTTTCTAACAGCTCAATGCCCAGTGTGGTGGCTTCCTAGGTTCCCAACAACGCCGAATGGAAACAAACTGGGTTATTTCAATAAGACGTTCATCAGTGCAGCACAAGCACCAGACCCCAAACACCCGAGCCCATCACCAACATTCACCTTTCAAGTCGTTTCATTTAATTAAGGCTCTATGGAAGCGAATGACTGCTTACATGGTATAATGTACCATAAAGCCCTTTCGCATCGCCAGGATTTCATGGCTGTTTCCTGAAGAGGCGGTTTCCCCGGTGCCTCTGGCCCCCTGCCCTGCCCCCACCACCATGCTGCTGAATGTAAGAGGGCATTCTCTACAGCTCCCAACCACCCCTTCCAAACCCCCCCTGCTCAGCACCCGTGGTTGGCACTGCCTTGAGTACCGGACCCAGAACAGTGAGCCATGCAGACAAACGCCCTGCCCTCAGGAGGTTTATACCATTCTAAAGCAGTTTCCAGTGGTGCTTTAGCACAAAACCAGAAGCCTGAACTGCTCTCCCAAGAGTCACTGGTGCCTCCCTGTTGCCGTGACAGATTTTTCCCACTTTACTGTGGTGCTCACCATGATTTAGAAGCAGATAACTACATTCTACATTTGTGCTAAAAACTAGGGACAAGTGAACATCAGAGGAAAAGCCCATCACTGGGCCACGGGCCATGGCATGCAGCTTAATTATGGTTTAATTATTCAAATCGGAGCTGCTATTTCCTTTTCTTTATGTCTGAACATCAAGTGGAGCCTTGTAATTATCAGGTTCAGATAAGGAGCTGCAATTCATTTCTGCACATTAAAAACGGTCCAAGAAAGCATCCACTACCCAGAGAGACACAGTGCAGAGCCCGTGAGGGCTGACGCCAGGGCAGGGGCTCTATCATGGCGCCTCCTAAGAGCCTCTTTCCCACCCCCATCCCCCGTCCCGGCTTTCACTGTGATCCCCTATGGGAGCATATCAGGCTGCCGTTCTTATCCTGCAGGCATCTCAAATGCTACTTTAGCTTAAAGTACATGGGAGTTTAGCTTTTGTCCAAAGCCTAAAGAGCTGCTACCCCAGTTGAAAAAGCACACACAATTAATTTATTTGATCGATTTCCCAAGTTAAGTCTCAGACTGAACAAATGGGATCAGATTGCAAGAGATTAAACTTCCATCTCCCAGCCCCATTTACAGCGTTGAAGTCTATCCACCACCTGAGCCCGGCCCTGTGGCGCTTTGCCTCCTCTCTCAAAGCGCCCGGCCCGGCCCTCCGGGTGCCTCCTCCATTTGGCTTGGGGCTGGCTCTGTGGAGCAAGGAGTGGCAGTGGGCAGGTACGACGACCAGCATTTTGCAGAGAAGTAAACTGAGGCACAGGTGTAAAGAGACAGAGGTGGTGGAATTAGGTTTTCCTTCTTAAAAACACCATGTTGTTGTTATAATACTTTATGCTACGTATACTTTGGAGAAGGCACAAACAGTTAAGTCGTAGGTGGCCAAAGAGAAAGGAGGCCCATGTCCCCACTGTGGCCCGAGGCTTCAGTCAGTGGGCTCCTGGGAGGCCCTTCGCCCTTTCTCCAATGGTTCTCACTGGGTCAGGCCAGCAGCCCACACAGCGGCAGAGGGGAAGAAGCTGTTTAGGCACCACAAGGAAGGAAGGGAAAGTGCCAACCGCCATCTCTTCTGTTTTATAGATGGGCTCCTGCAACTACAGAATCCATAGCCACAAGAGATAGTTCCCCAAAACCTCAGAGCTTGGCAGACGACACAGCACTGGGACCACAAACACATGTTCAGTAAAAATGTGTGGCAACTGCTGTCATTCAGACCAAGAAATGGCCTTCTGCTTGCAGCACAAACCAGGGGGGCAGCGGGGAGGGGGCGGGTCAGGGGGAGACGAAAGAGGAGCGTTAGAGAGGCAGAGACTCGTCCCCCGGGCAGTGCAGCGCGGTGTGGGGCCGCAGCTCAGCCCTGGGAACGAACCTGCTCGCCAGCCTCACAGGGGGATCCTGAGGAGTAATTAATACATTCAAAGCAATTAACACACAGCCTAACACAGAGCACGTGCTTTCTATGCATTAACTATTAAGTCCAGGGGGAGGTTTTGGATGACTGAGACCTCAAACTACCTATGGTAAAGTAACACTCATGAAATTTGCAAACTATTGCTGACTGATGCTTTGGGAAAACACAATAAACATGAATCGCTAGGAAAAGTCACACGCTCGAATGTCACAGCAACGTCAAACTGCTCAACTCACTTCTGGGCGCCTTCCCAAGCTGCACTACCTCATCAAGACGCTGCTCCAGAAGGCTCGTCACGTCAGAGACACCCAAACTATCCTCAAAGAGCCCAGGGGCTGCCCAGCTTCCGAGGGCAGCTGGCTCCTAATTAAGGGGTGACTGAGGCCTTGGGGAGAACCGGGCTTATGTAACGAAGTTGTATAACCCGTGCCCAATTCAGACGTTTGCCCAAGCTGCATTTGAGTGTCAGCTGACTCCTTTGGAAGCCTCAGCTCACACTGCCTCCGAGGGAGCTGGGCAAAGAGCCAAAGGACAGGAGTCGAAGCGAAGGCTCATCCCTCTCTCTACCTGAGGGGTCAGGGCCACTGCTCCTGGAGCAAACAGGCAACGGGCACGGGAGGCTGGGAGGTGCTGGGGAGACCAATGATGCCGGCATTCAGTCCACAGGCAGAGTGCGTAGTGGGGCAGCGTGCTCAGCAGAGAAGCGTCATCTTCAGGGAAGATACACACAGTGACCTGCCTGCCCTCCTTTCCTCACCCAGGAGGCTCCTAGTTGCTCCACAGAGCATTTTGCAAATTACAGAGGGAACAGAGAAAACACTGGAAAGCCAGAAGACCAGGGCTCTACTCCGGGCTGCACCACTAGCAGGGGATTTGATCCCGCTAACAGGGGGTTCAATCTTGGACAAGGTACTTCCCTGCTCCGAGCCTCAGATTCCTGCTCAGCAGTACGCAAGAGAAACAAGGCTGAAATGGCTGTCAGGACCCCAATCCGGGCTGCCCCCCAGTTTGCACTGGCCTGTCATTTACACCCCACTCCATACCTGGCACCTCTGTCCTTCGCTCCATCCTGTTACTGACAATAGCTCTCCATGTGGGGTGACAGCCTCACTGTCTTTCACAGCCCCTCCACTCCCCAGGTACACTGCAAGGTCCCCTCCGTCCCTCCCTCAGGCCCCTCTCTCCCTCAGGCCCCTCCCCCACGCTCCTCACAATACTCAGGAGCCAGTCTTCATCTAGACTCAATTAGCCTTGCATAAGGGAGGCTGATAGTTTGTAACCACTTCCTTTCAAAGAGAACATCCACTCCCCCTTCGCCAACAGGCATTGAGCACCTACTGTGGCCAGGCCCGGTGCTCGACTCAAGAGAGACGATGGTAAGAAAGCACGGTCCCTGTCCTCGCAGAGCTGAGGGTGGACGGCAGAAGTGCATGAATCCACAGGGGATGGGAGTCTGGTCATTAGCCAGGCTTCGAAACCTCACAGAACGGCATTCTTGGACCGCTAAGCAGACTACTCCAACGTTCAAATACCGGTTATCAGAGCATCTGCTCGTACTGTGTGGAGGGATTTTTAGGAGCAGCAAATGGACGTTCTGGTGAGGATTCTGTGTGTGTATCTAAAGTGGTGGTGTATCTACTGTGTGAGATTTGGGGGTTTTGTTTACTGTTCAAAGGTAGTAGCTGCTTCTCTTCCATTTCTGAAAAAAAAAACAGGCTTGGAATGTTTCCAGCGACAACTAGTGACCGATGACAAGAGAAACAACTCATGCAACATCTTCACTCCTTCCATCTCCTGCCCATCCCTAGCCAGCTGCCCCATCTCTCCGTGACTTCGACGCTGAACTGAAATGCAGTGATTTTCCTAATAAGTGGACTAACGTTTTCCTAGAAGAGGATTCAAAACAGATCGAATGTAAGGAAAACCGCGAGTCGAGGGCAGAATCCTGAGACTCATCATGCCGCGCATCCCTGCAGTCCTGAGAGACCCAAGTCCTCAGCTAGTGGACACACGGCAGCTGCTCTCAGTCCCCCAGTGACACATGGAGAGACTCACCCCACCCGACAGCCTGCCCTCCACTGCCTGGAGGGAGTACTTCAGGAGCACAGTGGCCTTTGTCATTTATCTCCCAGTCAACAGCCATCATCTGGGTGCCCTACACTCAGTCTTTAGAGGTTTGCTGTTACTCAATGACAATGGGGACCAGGGCGCTTGCTTCCCAAACCCAAAAGAGGAAAGCTCAGATATGAGTTCAGAAGCAGTTTTTCCAACCAAGGACACAGGCTTGATTTCCCTGACCCAAAATGGAGTCTGTCACTTCTGTGGCAAGAGACAGCTTTAGCTCTAACTCAAAAAAAAAAAAAAAAAAAAAAAAAGGCAAGACCTGCAGCATTTACTGAGCTCCCTAATGTGTAAAGTGCTTGGTTAACATGGTGGGAGATCGAAAGTCAAGCAAGCCGGCCCCTGACCTCCAGGGGCCCAGCCCTGGCTCTGAGGAGGGCAGCAGTGTTCCGAGTGTGGCCTCTGGGTCCGCAGCATCAACTCCACCTGAGGGCTTGTCGGAAATGCACGTTTTCAGGCCCCATCCCAGACCAGCTGAATCAGAAGCTCCGGGGATGGGACCGAGGAATCTGTTGAACAAGCCTTCCGGGTGATTCTGATACACAGCAAAATCTGAGGACTGCTGAGACACAAAACACAGAGCGCACCAAGTCCATGACACGCAGCATGAGCATCTAGGATATCCTTTAACTATGAACATGTTTTCTTCATGCAGATGTCCCGCTTACCCGACCATTTTGGCAACAACACGCCTGACTGCCACGAGCATTTATTAAGCGCCGTTGCGTTCGTCCAGCAATTGACATTGCACATGAGGTGAGCTGGCACCAGTGCCGCCCTCGTGAGCAACCGGCAATCTCTGGACACCCTCTTGTGTATTTGTAACTCATTTCAAAAATGCCCTTTGTCAGCTCATGATTGAATGCGTCCTTTGGCCCCAATTTGGGAGTTTAAAAAAAAAGGGGGATCTTAGGTGAGAATGATTACGACTACATTCCTATAAAAAGCAAGAGACAGCAGTAAATTCCTGCAAATAAGTCTAGAGAGGGAATCTCAAACACCCATAAAAAATGGGCTGCCCACGAAACATAAGCTGTCTGGGCATTTTTTCTTCGAGACCCTTCTAGGAAGGCCCGGCGTCCCACACCTTCACGTCCCACACCCAGTCTCTGAGGGCCCAGGACAGCCCTCCCAGCCCCTCCGCAGACCAGGGCGGCTCCCGTGAGCTCTAAGCACGGCACCAGACACAGCTCCAGAAGACATCGGTTACACAACCTGAAAAGTGGCTTTGGATCCTATGGCTCCACACACACCACACCACTGCCCCTTTGTCCCTGGGAGTTGGGTTTTCGTCCTCTCTAGAAGCGCAACCTGTAATCTATAAAGTGGGAGAACTGCAGTACCTCTTCAATCTTTAAATGCTCTGAAAAGCCCGGGAATAAGAACGTGAAGAAAACAGGGCCATTATTCTGTCTGTGGGCCCCGCACCGGCCAGCAGAGGAGGAGGAAAAGGAAAGCTTCCCAGCTTCAGCTCATAAATGGAAATGATTTTGTTACTAAAAACATCCTTTCCTCTTTTGGACCCTGCCCTGCCTCAGGCGTGAGCCCACAGAACAGGTCCCCTGGCTTCTGTAACATCCCCACCATGTGGTGTGCCATGCCTCCATCCGAGGGGCTCACAGTCCAGCATCCGACAGTAACCACTCACCGGACAAAAGGGGTGACGTCAGCGTGGGGCTGTCCAGTCCCTCCCCACCTGCACTGGCTGTGCCCCTGCACTGGCGGGTTTCACATGTGATGAGAGAAGAAAATACTAACGGACTCAGACAACAGCCGTACGTGACACCGGGATTAAAGAAAAGAGTCTTTTTGTTACGGTCTCGGTCTCTCACCCTCAGTGCGGTCAAGAATGCGCTTGTCAAAGGATTCCAACTTGGGAGAATACAACCGACTTTTGCTTTTTGCTGTTTCAACCCTGAAGCCAGCTGAGGCGACCAGCTGTCCTAGTTTGCCCAGCACAAGAGATGCACCAGTCTGGGGCTGGAGGAAAACAAATCTGTAGGTCGAGCCACATGCTTCCCATCTGAGTCCAATAAAACAGTCTCAGGAAAGGGTCATCACCGCCTTCAGTAAGTTACATCTCTCTCAGGGTGAGGGGCCTTCAGCTCAGAGCTGGGAGGCGAGGCTGGCGGTTCCCAGGAACACGGGGGCTTGAGAGCCTCCTGAATGACCTGCTGACCCCCCAACTCTGCTCCATAGGTCTGACTGGGCAACCATGCATGGGCATTTCTAACAAACTCAGGTGCCACTGGGGTTGTGGTCACAGACCACACTAGGTACAGTAATGTGAGGGCCCAGGCAACCGCTCATCTGTGAGCTCCCTGCAAAGCCAGTGTCAACTATGGACCTTCCTGGGAAGCCACCAACCTCTCTGGGCTTGCTTCTTTACCTGTGCGATGTAAATGGTTCTCACACGCCAGGCTTCCAGAAAAGTGTTTCTCTAATTTTAGCATGCGGAAGAGCCATTTGTTAGGACAGGTTCCTGGGTTCCTCCCACTCACTCTGACTCAACAGGTGTGAGGTGGGCGCAGGAAGCTGGACTCTCACCGGCTCCCGTCCAGGGCAAGCTGATCTGCAGCAGAGTGGGGACCGCGCTGAGGGGCTGTTCTCCAGCCCACAGGGGGCCCTCGGACAATGTTCACATCAGTTGTGAACACAGGGCTGAGCCGCACTTATGCTACGGGCTTTCCGTGTCTTTGAACTTAGCATTTTCTTAATCCTCAACAAATGCTATTTCTCTCCTCATCACATCAACAGCTGCATTCCATCCCCCTTTGTCTGTGGACTCCGGGATCACTGTCTCCGCAGACAGTGGAATCTCATGGGCTGGGGAAGTTTTCTGCTCAATGGTCTGCCCCACCGGCACAACAGGGTCAGAGGGAGACTCAGGCAGAAAGGACTCCCTCTTCACTCTGGAGGTGAGAGGGATTCGGAAACCTGGCGACTTAAACAAGGTTCCAGTTGGCGAGCGGAAAGAATTGGTCCTCTTGATCCCCAGCTGAAGTATTCATATGTGTCTCCCTTTCCCCTCCAAGGGAGGACGCATTCAAGGGCGACAAACACCAAGAGAAGCAACCCAAGTTGCTCAAGTTGGCACCCATTACTGAGTTCCACTCCCGATCCTTGTCTCCCTGAGCTTCCTGGAATATTCTAAAAGAAAGTAAGGTCAGGTAGAAGGGGGCATGCCAACGAAGGACAAACACAGTTTGCTTCGGATACCTTCAAACAGTCATAAACCATCTGAAATGTGCGAACTAGACCCCGCCCCATCGTGCTCTGTTTGAAGGAGGGCAGGAGGGGCAGCCTTCTCCCCATGGCTCTGAACTTGAATGTTCGGTTTGCCAAGAACGTAACTTAAAAATTCAGGGTGTGGCACAAATCACGCCCTTTTTAATTACAGAATCTTTTTTTTACACAATCATGAGCCTGTAATTCTGTAACATAACAATATCACACTCAAGCACACATGACATTTTAGGTGAAATGTTCAAATTAAAACTATAAATTACTACACCCATGTTATCACCCCACCATCCAGACTCAAGCAGGCCTTACTGCCGCCGAACCCCGTGCGTGGCTTCTCCCTCGTGGGGCCTTCGGAAAGGTGTGAAACGAGAAACACCACTGCGGACTCCGCAAACAAAACACTGGGCACATGTACACACTCGCTGAAGTTCTGAAACAGGGCAGCAATCCACTTCAACTGTTACGATCTACAATCTAGAGACAAGGTCACCGAGCAGCGCTTTTCACTTTACTTTCTTTGAGGGGCCGGGGACGACGTCTCAAACGGGTCAGCCTCCTGACCTTCAGAGTCAGCCTTCTTCTGAGCCAAATGCCAGAGAGGCCCCAGGGAGGTTTGCTGGCTCGGTCCGCTTGAGCCAGGCCTCCCGCAGAGCCCACGCCTCCCGGGCTGCACAGCTGCCCGCCAGGAACACTCTCCCCTCCACCAGGACGCATGGCCGTGTCTGGGATTCTAGAGTCTGTTTCCTGAAACCCTCCCCTACTCGCTAAAGGTGTGAAATGGAAGGAGTTGGGGTGGCATGAGGGAGACAGCTCACTCCTCGGGGCAGCACTGGTCTATTGCTGGGACCCACAGAGCCCCGTGTGAGGTCCCAATGGGTCACGTCTCAGGGAAGGACTCCTGGAAAGTGGAGGTGCCCGGCCCGCCTGGCATGGTCTGGCAGCCTGCCTGGCCCAGCCCTGGCCCTCCTTGGAGTAGGCTGCCTCCCCCTGAGCGGGTCACTTCACACCGGGCCTTCATTTCTTCGCGTGTGAGAAGCAGGTGATAAATCCTGCTTGGCCTGAATCTGGAAGATGAGCTCAGCCAGGATAAGGGGCTGCCTCTGCTTTAGGGGAATCCTACCTGCTCGTAGACAACCCAGGACCCCAAACTAGCACATGGAATCAGTCCTTTTTCATTGCAATCTGCAAAGGCTGTGTTTTTGGCTAAAATATCTGGAATAGACATCATCTGTTGGTTTTTTTTTCCTCCTTCCAATGTTCAGACTCCCCACAAGAGAGCACGAGCTCTCTGCAGCTTCTGAAGTCAGATGAGCCACCCTGCCTTGGACCCCAAAGCGGCCACTTAGCAGCTATGCAACCTAAAGCACGTGATCTAGCCTCTCTGGGTCTCTGTCCCCTCAGGTAAGAAGCAGAGCAATTTGAGAACTAAACATAATATGTGCAGAAAGCACTAGAATGCTGGACACAGAGGAGGCATTCACTCAGTGACAGTTTTCATCCCCAAACCACCTTTCTCCTGCTCGCACAAAATTCACTTTAAAAGTAACAACTCCTTCCAGGAAGTCTGCCCTAAGACAGGTAAAAATGGGGTTCTTTCTTTTTGTTGCTTAATTTAAAAGCAGTTCTAAACTGCAAATCAAATCCACAATGACATACCACTTGCCTCCACTATGATGGCTGGAATAATAATAAAAAAAAACAAAACTGAAAATGGCAAGGGTTGGCAAGAATGCGGAGAAATCAGAACCCTCATATGCTGCTGACTCGCGTGCAAAACAGTGCGGCTGCTGTGGGAAACAGCTTGGTGGTGCCCGAGAGTGCACACAGAAGTACCATGTGATACAGTAATTCCACTCCCAGGCACACTCCCGAAAGAACTGAGAACAGGCACCCAAATACTTTTCCATGAGTGTTCGAAGCAGCACTATAGTCACAATAGCCAAAAAGGTAGAAGCAACCCGAATGTCTATCACCTGAGGAATGATAAAAAGTGGCAGATCTCTGCGATGGACGATTTATTATTCGGCTACAAAAAGAAACAAAGTTCTGATACTGTGACAACACAGGCGAACCTGGAGAAAGTTAAGCTTTGAGAAAGAAGCTGGACACAAAAGTTCACACGTCATATGATTCCATTTACGTGAACTGCCCCGAACAGGCCAGTCCGGGGTGACAGAAAGCAGATGGGTGGTTGCCAGGGCCAGCAGGAGGGAGAAGGGGGCACAGGGTCTCCCTCGTGCGTGAGGGAGACACTCTGGAAGGAGACAGAGGTGGCGGGTGCACAGAACTGTAAGTGTGCCGAAAGCCACGGCACTGCACACGTTAAGATGGACACTCGTTACAGAATGTGAATTTCACATAATTGTTTTTTAAAAAACATTAAGAGGCCCTTAATTTACAAGGGGACAGAATTTTCCATTTTCAAAAAGTAGGATGAGAACAGGTCACCATTAGTTCTGTCATTCTTCAAACACCTACTGGAAGCCCACTGAGGTCCAGGCACCGGGCTTGACACTGAGTCTGTCCTCGAGTAGCTTATCACCTCGTCCCAGTACACGTGTCCAGCCCGAGGCCCAGGAAAAGTATGAATGCCGCCCCAGCACAAAATCGTACGTTTCCTTAAACTTTTTTTCTTGCTCATCAAGCGAATTTGATGAAAGTGTCACCTAAAATTTTGACATAAACCACACTCTGACCTATGATTAGCACAGAATTTCCGTGTATTCATTGTGGAAATACCAGACACACCCTCTGATAACACTACCTAGTTAAACTGGGTTTTGATATTCGAGGTTCTAGCAACTGACAATTTTATTCTCAAAATCTCTCTGTAGAACTGTGAGGCTTCTTTTAAAGAGTTTTCCGACACATAATATTAAAACATTTTCACCAAAATGTGGCTTCTTTAGCCCTGGCTGGTGTGACTCAGTAGACTGAGTGCTGGCCTGTGAACCAAAAGGTCACCAGTTCGATTCCCAGTCAGGGCATGTGCCTGGGTTGCAGGCCGGGTCCCTGGTTGGGGTGTGCAAGAGGCAACTGATGGATGTTTCTCTCCCTCTTTCTCCCTCCCTTCCCCTCTTTCTAAAAATAAGTAATTTTTTTTTTTTGAAACGTGGCTTCTGTAGCCGAAGGCTCTCATTCCCAAGGGGAGGCCAGCATGCCTTGTCCCAAGCCCACGGTCCTGTCGTTCGCCCTGAAGTCGTGGACAGTGGCATTTCCACTGTGGAAGCCGTTGCCACGCTTTTCCTTTGGTTTTATGGAAAGACTTAGAAAAGGTGACTGCGGCACCTCACACCTGTTTCCGAGCAAACCTTTAAAAAAAAGGGAAAAGAAACTCTCTCAAAAACAGGACTGTCAGAGAACCAGAAAATGCTCTGGAACCAGAAGGAAAGCTAGTAAGTGTAAGAACTACAAAGAATCCTTGTGCAAACCTCCAGTGTACAGGGTGCGCAGACCTGCGAGCAAAGTGCCCAACCTCTGCCACAGGGTCCCTGCGTCCCTGACGCCACATCGCTGCTTGCTTTTGGCACACCTCTCTTGCTGCTTGATAACTTTGAATATATAGTATGTTTTTAAAGGTAAACTTCATCTGAAAAATATATCAAGAATGCTGTATTATCTTTCTTGATAAACTGCAGACATCCAAATAAGAATGAGGAAGGCATACTTTAATTTCCCCAGTCTGACAGAGGAGAGAGGCAACACTACAAAGATTAATGAAGAGACTGCAGCCCTGGAAACCAGGCTCAAATCAAGCACCGGATATGAGCAGCCAGAACAGGAGCCTTCAGAAGCCAAGGCCCACGTTCCCAGCCTCCCATCACCCAGCTGGCCGCTCCCAGACCCCTAGTCTGAGGTTGGAGGGGCCTGCCAAAGACCTGTCCCTCCTGGACTCCTCCCTGTAGGGACAGTTACTGGGGATGCCCAGCCATTTGGGTGGGGCTAGATGGGGACACACACCATCTACAGCTCTCCTGTCTCCAAGGGTCCCATGCCGTGCACCTTTCCAAATAGCAAAGTGAAACGAAACCCTGGATCAAGGCATCCATTGATTTAAATGAAGACAACTAAAGTTTTATATTCATGGAGCCAATATTTATATGTAGTGCCATCTGCCAGGAACTGTTTTAAGTTCTTTATAATTCTCAGGTCATTTAATCTTCCAAACAACTCCGATTCTTCAGCATCTAGGTACACACCCAAGGAATCAAGAGCAGGATTTCACACACGCACTCGCACACCAACATCTGTAGCAGCATTACTCCCAGGAGCCAGAAGGTGGGCGCTGTCCACATGCTCCCCGGCAGACGAACGGATAGACAAGTGGCCTAAAGCACACAATGGAAAATTATTCAGACTTAAAAAGGGAATCAATTCCGACACATGCTACAACACGGATGGAGACCTTATGCTAAGGGAAATGCACCAGACACGTAAGGACGGACATTGTACACTCCACTCACATGAGAGGCCTAGAACAGGCGGATCCATGGGGGAAAGGCAGAGTGCCGGCTGCCAGGTGTGGGGGGCAGAGGGTGAATAGGGGAGTCAGGGTTGAGTGGGTGCAGGGTTCAGCAGGGAAGGTGAAAAAGTTCTAGAGGCAGACGGTGGTGATGGTTGCACAGCAATGTGATGTACTTAATGCCACTGAGCTGTACGCTTGCAAACGGTTAAGATGGTGAATTTTGGGTCTATTTTACCACAGTCATGCTTGTTTTCCAGGTGAGTCCCCTAACTGGATGCCACACTGGGCAGGAGGGACAGGGCAGTAGACACAGCAGCCTCTGCCCCTGCTCCACCAGGAGACAGACGGCTCAACCTCCAGGGTCACATGAGCCAGCTCCGCATCTGTGTGCGCACACACCGTGCTGGTTCTCTCTCTCTGGAGAACCCGGGCCAGCACACCACCGCTGGCTTGGCAAGGAAGAAGGGCGAGGAAAGTTCCCAGAAGTCTCAGAAACAGAATGAAAAGAGGCAAGAAGGTAGGAATAAATGAGTGAATGAGGTGGGTGTTGAGGGGGAAAGAGGACGCACGGAGAAATGGGGACTGCGGGAGGCAGACCAAGCCATCTGAGCACCGGCAGTGGATTCTGAATGTGGCCCTCCATACAGACAGTCAGAATGCCTGTGACCTCGCAAATCACACAGAAAGGGGAATTTTAGGGAAGAAAACCCTACGTGGATGAGCATAGGAAAGGCCAGAGCAAGGTGGCCACTGCATTTGTGCAGGTAAGAGACAAGTGATGTGTGTGTGTGTGTGTGTGTGTGTGTGTGAGAGAGAGAGAGAGAGAGAGAGAGAGAGAAAGAGAGAGGGAGGGAGGGAGGGAGGAGGTTGGTTGGCTGCAGTGTAGGGGCACATCGATGGGGAATCTCTTGCTCCTTTGAGAAGATTCTCACACTCCCTTTCACTTAATCGACAGCTCGGGGAGCAGTTCTACACCCTGCCCAGATACAAAGGCCAAACAGCCCATGCTGAAGGCCACCTGCCAGTGCCAAAAAAATCTGAGATCGTTTAACACTTTCTGAGCCCCTCACTCAGCCCCTCTGGCCTCAATTTCCCTATCCGTGAAATGGAGAACCACCATGATGTTCACCTCAGAGGAGGAGTATGAGGATAACATGAGAAATGGGAAGGAGCATCCGTGGCCCAGGGAGAAGGCGTGGCCCCTGGAACTTGTCTTGGCATGACGTCTCAAAGTCCTGAGTCAGCCTGCAGTCCACTGGAAAAGCCGGCTTTTCACTGACAAAACCTGCAGAGGATCACCTCCATAAAACACACATGAAGCCTAATTAAAGTCACAGAAAATAACTCGCTAAATCTCAGCAATGACTCCCTACACCAAACACCCTTGCCTTGCACACCAACGGCAGGGACCGTCGTAGCCAGCTCAGCCACATTAGCTGGCAGGGAGCACTCAGTGAAGCTTAAGGAAACACCTGGATCTCACCCTAGGGTGGTGGAGGCCGAGGCTGATGGGATGGGTGGATGGGAGGTGCAGCCAGAGCAGGACGCTGGAGAAGACAAGGACCTACTAGTAAACAGTTCCTGAGACTGGGGCTTCGAAGCCCTTGGTTACAAACCCATGGGCGGGGGCCAACACCGTCCGTAACAGCACACTCACTGCAAACCCAGGGCACCCCTCCGCTCCAGGGAACAGCATGGGCGAGTCTCTGCCCTTTGTGACCTCGGTCTCAGACAACCACGGCCACGAAGACACCATAAATGCTCCACGCCTGATCATGGGTGGAAACGGGAAATGTCAAACTCCAACTGAGCAGAAAACGCAAGTAACTGGAGTTACTATTCTGCCTTCGACTTCAGGGAAAAGCAGACGGTGATCCCTGAGCAGGCTAACACCCGGGATGTAATCGGAACAGCTACACTTAGAGCTTCCCATGGGTGAGATCCTGTCTCCTGCCTTTCCCTGTTGACTCCTTTAATCCTCATAGCCCTGTGAGATGGTGTCTCCACTCCACTGAAGCACGACTTAAGTTGCCCGGGGTTACCAGTAAGTAGTGGAGCTGGGACTCGGACCCAGAAGGAGCGTGGGTCCCACAATCATGCCCTTTAGTGAGTGCCGAAGTGCAGCCTAAGTTCTCCACCTTTGTCTCTAACGGGCAGATAACAGGGCTGCCCCTGCAAGAGCTTCTGCCCAACAAGAAAGGTCAGGGAAGTGGCTTTGCGTTGTCTGAACCTTCTGAATTTTCTAAAATAGATGTGATATGCTTCCTTCAGCACAAAAACCAAACCTGAGTGGTTTTTTCCAATGGTCCCCCCGACCCCACATCAAACCCCTCGAGGGTGGCCACCAGGAGCCAGAGCAGCACGCCTGAACACTCAGCACATCCAGAGCTGCCCGCGTAGAACTAGCGCAGAGCCAGCTCACCCAAAACAGAAACGCCGAGCAGCCCCAGCAAGGCAGAGAGCCAGGCCGGCGCAGACAGCCAAGGCCAGAACCGGCTGTCAGCTATCTAGAGATCTGATTAAGAAACGCCGGATAATGCTGGGAGTACAGGTAAAAATACGTCACCTCATCTCTTCAAAAACAAAACTCTCTCCTGTGACTTTTCCAAGAACTTAATCAACAATGCAAAAAGCTCTGCTGGTTAATGATCAGGCAGCAGAAGGAACTTGGACTTGTAATTAAGTCTCTCTGGGTGACGGGAAACCTCCCTCTCTGCCCTGTAGAACTTGATGGATGAGAGTCAACAGCGGTGGCTCCCGCCCAAGGACTTCCTTACGTTTCCAGAGGACAGTCTGGACAACCTGCAGAGCTTCTGCCGGTCACCCTGGTGAGTGCACACGCACAGTTCGTTTCTGCGGGGCCACAGGAGGTCTCACTGGGCACTGGGAAAGCGCCTTCAGAAGGAGACAAGACTGTGAACCAGCGGTGTCCGCCCAGCTTGCGGCACTGCCACAGAAATCGGGCAGCAGTGGTTTGGTCAAATCATGCTTAGTTGTCTTGAAAGTCATTTGAAGTAATTTTGTTAGACTCTATTGTGATAGCTGTCATATCAGCATGCATTTAAAAAAAAACTTGAAATTGGTGAATTTGTGTACAGCAATTTTAATATTGAAGATGGAAGAAAATATGCAACATTTTTGGCATATTATACTTTATTATTTCAAGAAAGGTAAAAACGGAACTGAAACACCAAAAAGATTTGTGCAGTGTACGGAGAAGGTGCCATGACTGATCAAACATGTCAAAGTGATTTGCAAAGTTTTCTGGTACTGTTGACATTTTGGCCAATATTCTGTGGTGGGGTTCTCGTATGCACTGGAAGATGGTTAGCAGCACCCCTGGCCTCCACCCACTAGATGCCAATAGCAGGAGATAACTGCCATACTCAATATCCAAATCCATAAAGTTACTGATAAAAATGAAAAATGTGTCTTTTATTTTATGGGGAAAAAAACTAAACGGACTTTTTGGCCAACCCAGCGAAAGGTACCCTCAGTGGGTTACTTTTTAATCACAACCACCTGGGAAGGCTTATCTGTCCCAGGGAAACACACAGGATGTGCCACGCCCGCCCCCACTCCCGGTGAAAGTACTCGGTGACCCAGCTAAAAGAGTGGTGCGGATGAGCTGACAAAAGCATCTGTGTGTATATATGAGCCACCAACCCTCCCTTGGACCTTTGTCCATCTGCCCTCCCCCAGGGCTTTAGCACCCTAACTGGGCTCCTCAGCCCCAGTCCATCTACTTCCCGTGCACTTCACAGCCCTCTGGCCCTGGGGCCTTTGACCTCTAGGCATTGTTAACCATCTCCACACCACCCACCCACCCCCCCCCCCACCCACCCCCCCCCTGCCCACCGCTGAGCAGTTACAGGGACAGGAAGAACTCCCGCCTAGCTATCAGAAGCACTGGGCCCTGGCCCCAGGCCTTCTGTGGTCCAGCTGCAGAGTGTGGGGCATGCCTCTTCCTCCAGCCTTAAACTCTTCCACTGCTGGACGAGAACCACGTTCTGCTGCTCAGGCCGAGGGCTCTGTGCTCGAGTCCAGTGAGAGGATACGGGCCACGCAAGCCCTGTGCTGGCCCATGTTAGTCCTTAACCGCATGGAGCCCTGGGTAGAATGCACCAAAACGGAGGCCTGAAAGGGAGTCCCGGTGTTAAAACCACTTAATAAGTAAAACTCAGGAGGACTTAACCGACGTTCACACTGCACAGAATCCAGTTCTCAGCTTGACTTGCAGAGGAAGGCTAAGATGGACCTGCTTCGGGCCGACCTTCACAGGGGGTTCCAGAGCTGCAGGCTCCATCCCTGGGAGAGGATGCTGAGTGGGGTCTAAAAATGCTACGGCCAACGCGCACCTCCTGCTTCCCACCTCTGTCTACTGACGGAAATAAAGTTTCACAGGTGACAAATTGCAATGACTACTACGTCCCAGCGTCAAAGGGACGGGACAGCTTCTGTGGAGCAGCGCTTGGGACTGGCTCCTCCAGGGACACGTCCCTGCCCAGGGAGGTCCACTCTCCGGGGGCAGAAAGGGGGCAGTTCCCACTGTGGTTCTCACACTGCCCCACCCTCCCCCTCCCAGGAGAGCGCACCAAAATGCACACGAGGGTCATTCTAAAGGGATGACCCTAAATCTGAGACACACTCACACACATGCCGGAAAAAAAAAGTTTTGCTCTAGTAACTACAACTGGAAAGAAATTTCCTGAGAGATTCCTCATCACTGATCACAGAATATTACCACTGACGATCAGTATTTTCATAACCCTCCAACTTCCTGCCCATCACTCCCAGGCCGTAGCTACCAGAGAGAGGCACTTCGCTCCATTCAAGCTCAGTTTGCCCCAGGAACCCCCGAACATATCAGGGCTCTAAGACGGGCCGCCAAATCCCTATCAGAAATGGTCTACGAACACATCCAAAATCAGACTAAGTAGAAAAGTAACTGGTATAAGCCACCGGCCACCTCCTGGAAACGCCCACGGAACAAGCCTCCTCTCCGACACTGGCCCCAGGCGTTTAAATACTGCCGCCCGCCTAGCGCTTTACACTCCCTGGAGCCAAACTGTCATAATTATTACTATTCTGTGATAGAGCAAGGGGAGCTGAATGGCGCTTTAAAAGCATTTGTAGCTCAAGAATCTATGGGGCAACAGGCAATTTGAAAGCATTTAGCTGGATACTGAGATCAGCGCAAAAGCCTATTTGTCACCGTGACTGGAGGTGACAACGTGACATTTCACAAGTTCCAGAGCAGCAGGAGAAAACACCGCCCCTCTATTATTTGTAGCAATGCTGGACTTCCCGCTCTCTGTACGGACTATGAATCATTCTAATTATCCAGCGGGCTAAAGACCAAACCAACTCGGCCCACAATCAGACCTGAGCCTGCACGACTGCTGACAAGAACATGCCTTGCTTCTGCGCCTGCTGCCTCCCCCACCAGCGCCATTCTCCCCAACAAATAACGATCTGCAGAATTCTTTATTGAACGGGGCCCCTGCTTCGACGGGGGGCACTGGCAAAACACGCCACATCCCCTGCTCTCTCCCCTTCGCAGCGTGCCAACGCCTCTCTCCGCTTGAAGAACAAAATCAAGAACTGAATATTCTTCCACAAAATCAAGGACAGAAAACTATCCTCCAAACCACATGTTCTCTCTGCTTTGAAACAGCGTCCACTGCGGTGGTTCGAGGTGCCTCCAGAAACGGAAAGGACAGGGAACCTCAGAACACACCTGGGGAAGCAGAGGGGGCGGCTGTGCGTCAGAGGCTCAAATCCCGGCTCTGCTGCTGCCTAGCTGCGTGACTCTATCTGAGTTACCAAACCTCTCTGGCCACAGTTCCATGTAAAATAGAAATAAGAGAAACTTCCCTCCTTCCACAGTTATAAAGATTGAATGAGACTGATATATGTCGGGTACCGTGGTATGATTCACATTGTAACAGTTCAATGTCAATAATGCTAATTAATAACAGTAACTCTCCTAGGACTGACAGGCCTAACGATCCAGTCTGCCAAAGGTTGGGAAGAAAATGAGCATTAAATGCGCATCTCACTGTGCCCAGTAAGATGCTGATCTCTGCCAAGTACCCTCCACCCCCACCCTGGCCTTCTCTACCACCTCCTTCCTTGAAACTACAGCTGCCTGCTCAGAGTGTGCCAGGTAACAGATTACGGTGGTTGACGGTGAGCGATCAACATGGGGAAACGCACTGGTTTAAGCTCCCAGGTTTAAAAACAGGTAAGCAGGGATGTGGAATTCAAGAGCTTTAAGTGTCCCAGCTGAAACGTGAAAGGTGAGTAAATTCTATACATAAAAACCTTCTGAGCCCTCCAAGTCAGTCACACTTCTCCACCTCTTTCTCAAAGCGTCCTGTCTACATACACGCCCACTTAGAAAACACTCCCCCAACTCCAGATGACTTAGGGTCAGGCTTTTACATTCATCTGAAGCTTCATTTTTTAATAACGGAGTCTCCTCTCTAATATGTGATAGGCAGACATTTAAATTTCTAAGTAGGCAAATAAAATTCAAAAGTCTTAACCTAATTAATTGGGGGGGTGTTTTCTACTAATTTATAGAGACCCACTGCTCAGTTATTTTCTGATAAGCCTTGAGATGCCTCTCTGAGACCAGCCTATGTTGCCAGATCCAAGATCCTAGAAAAGCAAAAATATCAATGAGGAGTGAGTCTCGAGCCATTCTTTTCTTCATGTCCCCTTAAAAGCACTTCAACACGAACCACCATATCCCAGGCAAAAGATTCATCAAACCAGACAGACGCCCTATCTGCTGTCTTTATTCTCTATTTGAGGCTCTCTTCAACCGGAAAAGGTAAAAATAGCACAAAGAAGATGCTACAGGCCAAGATCAGAGAGTTCCTAAGAATGCTTGTTCCTTAAGGAAGCCTGGTGCTGCAGTCCAAAATACTGAAAGAATCTGCAGTAGGACCATCATCATGGCCAGCAGGTATCTTTGAGGAGCCACTGAAAAGAGTGTCAGAAACCCATGTAGGTTTACGTGAGGGAAATGCTGAAGGGAGAGCCCTGTCCATGGCCTATGGTTTTCACCATTTGCCTTTTTAGAAATTTAAATACTTGCCTCTCAGGTATTAGAGAGGAGACTCCTTTAAGGAAACTTCAAAGAGCAAGATGACTTCTGAGATCCTGTCCGAGTCTAACATGCAGTGACTAAAAAGCACCCCCTTTCTTCACCTCCCCCCAGCAGGCCTGCCCCACTCCTCACAGAGGGGTCCCCAGGCCAGGAGGCCGGGAGGCCGAGAGCTGGAGGGAGCAGTGCAAGGACCACCCACCCACTTCGATCACAGCCTGCGGTGAACACGGAACAGGGACGCAGAACGATGGACAGAGCGCTCAGCCTCAGGACATCCTGATATCGCTGCGTTTAAGCACATTTCCCAAGTTTCACACTCTTTTTCAACAAGTCCTTCCTTTTCCTATGTTCTACTCCCTGCAGCCACATGAAAGAATCCATTTTGGGGGTGATGGCATTCCCCTCTGACACGGCCCGGGGAACAACGGTTCAGGAGTGTTTGATCGGCAGCAGGGACGGACAGCGGCATCACTTGGGCACTGCTCAGAAAGGCTGAGGGGCAGACAGGGAAACAAGGAAGAGGTGGAAAGAGAGGCAAGAGAGACTCAAAGTTCAAGCACCATGGACCTCAGAAACACGGCCCAGCTGGCAGAGGCGGGCACAAACCACTGTAGAAAATGCCTGCCAAGGAATGGACAGCGACTTCCTTTGATCCTCAGATCCGGGAGCCAAGAGAAGGTGCCCGAGGAGCACGTAAGTCCCTCCACCCCTTCCCAGCACTGTGTGGTGCGTCATACTCCAGCTTTGGAAACCTGAAAGGGCTTCTAGGACATTGGGAACAGACTGGTTGCTCACCATCGGGATTGGGTAAATATATACCGCATGCCCCCCCTCCCAGCGCATACCCAATGCCCCCCCCCCCCCCAGCGCATACCCACACGAGAGCATACCCACACGGCTATGGTTCTTACCTCCAGTCCTTATCAGAATCACCTGGAGAATGTGGTCAAAATACAAAGGCCCAGGTCCTGGCCTGACCCAAGAAGCCTGGTTCCTTTGTCACAGCTCTCCAGGTGATTCCGAAGATATCAGGGTTTGAGATATCACCCCTTGGGAGGAAGGGAAAAAAAAAAAAAAGGTGGAGGCATCACACGCTTGATTTCTAATGATATTACAAAGCTACAGTAATCAAAACAGTATAGAACTAGCATAAAACAAACACACGGACCAAGGACACAGAATTGAGGGCCCAGAAATAAACCCTTGCACAGGACCCAAGAATACTCTAGGAAGAAAGGATGGTCTGTTCAATAAATTGTTGGGGTAATGGGATGACCATATAACAATGAAATTGGACCCCTATCTTATGTCATACACAAAAATCAACTTAGTGGATTAAAGACTAACCACAGACCTGGAACTATAAAACTCCTAGAAGAAAACGTAGGAGGAAATTTCCTTGACATTGGTCTTGGCAATGATTTTATTAGAAAGTTTATTTTTGTCACACACATAAGACAATGTAATATTTTTTAAATTATGTAGCACCTTCTAGATACAAAGAATACATGCATTGAAGACAACTTGGAGAGTAATAAAACAATCCGTCATGCAGCTGCTACCCAAGAACATTATTAGTCACACTCGAAATAGCTACTGTTTTAATTATCCCTCGTCCTTTTTTACACTTGTACCACACATGTGTGTAACCATCGAGTGTGTTTAGTTTTGCTTGTTTTTCACCTTTTGTCCAAGTAGAACCATCCTAGTTACAGTCTTGATAACCTGTGAGCAGCTATCACTCATTCTCGTATTTCTGTCCACTGTTGTGTGTGTTACATCTCACTACGTGAACACACTGCAACCTATTCTTTCTATAGAGGACGGGCATGTGCTACTGTTCCCAGGATGTTTTGTTCTTACAGACAATGCTTCTTTGAATATTCTTTTAATCTGTATTTACTATCACTTTAATGGCTTGTTTTTGTTGTCTTTCTCCATGACCATTTACCCCCCTTACACCCCCCAGTCGCCCACCTCCACCCCCCACCCCTGCAATCACCACACTGCTGTCCGTGTCCATGAGTCCTGGCGACTGGTAATTTTTTAGTATGACACCAAAGCACAAGCAACTAAAGCAAAAATAAATAAATGGGACTATAAAGAGCTTCTGACAGCACAAGAAACCACAAAATAAAAAGACAACCTGCAGCATGGAAGAAAATATTTACAAACCATCAACCCGATAAGAGGCTAATATCAAAAATATACAAGGAACTCATACAACTCAATAGCAAAAACAATCCAATTTTTAAATGGACAGAAGACCCAAACAGAAATTTTTCAAAAAATGACATACAAACGGCCAATGGGTACATGAAAAGGTACTCAGCACCACTAATCATCAGAGAAATGCAAATCGAAACCCCGATGAGACATCACTTTACACCTGTCAGAATGGCTACTATCAAAAAGACAGGAAATAAGTGTGAGCAAAGGCCTGGGGCAAAGGACCCTTGTGCACTGCTGGGGGCCAAGTACACTGTGAAAAACAGCGGGAAGCTTCCTCGGGAAATTAAACATTAACTAAGCTGCCACGTGATCCCGCAATCCCACTTCTGGGTGCACATCCAAAGCGAACGAAATGGGGATCTCAGCGAGACACCGGCATTAACTGCGCCCCCACGTTCACTGCTCCTAACAGCCAAGGTATGGAAACAGCCTACGTGTCCACCAAGGGGACGAACGCGTGCGCGCGCGCGCACACACACACACGGAAATATAATTCAGCCACAAGAGAGAAATCCTGCCATTCGTGACAACACTGGTGGCATTATGCTAAGTGAAATAGGTCAGAGAGAGAAAGACAGAAACTATGCCACTTACATGCAGGATCTGAAAAAGCCAAACCCATAGACACAGAGCAGAGTGGGTGGCTGCCAGGGGCTGGGGTGGATGGGAAGATGCCGGTCAAAGGCTCCAGGCTTCAGTTATGAGCAAATTCTGGGGATCCAGTGGACAGTATGGCAGCTACCGTTCAGTTAACAATACTCATTGTACTCGTATACCTGAAAGTTGCTAAGTGAGTAGATCTTAAATGTTCTTGCCACAAACGGGAAGGGGTAATTATGAGAGGTGATTACCACTAGCTCATTGTGATAATCATTTTGTAATATGTAAGTGTATCAAATCATCACTTTGTACACTTTAAACTGACAACGTTGTATGTCCATCATATCTCAAAACTGGGGGAACATATACAAAAAGGAGAAAAATTTAAAGGGCAGGAGAAGGCAGACAGATACATGCAAGCATATACATATAAATATCTAGGTACATAAAATAGACACACATATATACACACATATATAAAATAGACACCACATATAACATATACCCATTATATATATTATCTATATATACAATCTCTAAAAATAGCCACAAGAAATGGGTAACACTGGGTGAAAGAAAATATGCCTGATTTAGAGACAAAGGTGAAAGGGAAATGTATCACCACATTCCTTTTAACCGCTTCTGAAATTTGAACTAGGTCAATACATTACCTAATAAATTTCTGCTGTTTAACTTTAAAGATGATTTGGGCTGAAGAGACAAGGATATCAGCAAAAATAAGTGATTTGTCGGCAAATAAAAGGAGCAGCCTCAAGGGTGGGAGGCCCAGGGAGCTCGGGCTCTCCTGCACAGGCCACCACCTGCACAGGCCACCACCTGCACAGGCCACCACCTGCACAGGGCACTGCTGGTCCCCACCCACCGTCCTCCTCGCCCATGCCTGGGGCTGCTGCCTGGCTCCAGCTGGCAAGGTGGGGACAGTCCATCCTCCTGCTAAGCAGGGATGTCCAACCTTTTGGTGTCTCTGGGCTACACTGGAAGAAGAAGAGTTGTCTCAGGTCACATATTAAATACACTGTGACATGTAATCACAAAAAATCTCATGTTTTAAATAAACTTACAATTTTGTATTGGGCCACATTCACAGCCATCCTGGGCTGCATGCAGCCTGCAGGCTGCAGGTTGGACACCCCTATAAGGGGAAGAGCATCCTGGGAGCTGCTTGAGAGGCTCTTCACGCAAGGGGGGACCCAAAAAATGGAATTTATAAAATATTGTGTACAATATTTATGCTTTCATGTTTAAACTTAAGTCACCTTCAAGGTACTCTCCGTTTGATGCAATACACCTATCAAGACCTTTTTCCCCACTGCTCAAAAACAGTTTTTGAATTTGTTGATTTTGATGCCTTTTAGTGCTTCTGCCATTTTTTGGTTTCATCTCTTCCAAATCGGCAAATGTTTCCCTTTGGGGACTTCTTTCATCCAGGGCAATACGGCAGGCAAAGGGGTTCTGTTGTTTTTGGTCAAAAACTGCTGAGCACTCAGCGTGCTGTGGGCAGGTGTGCTCGTAAACCACCCATCATGAAATGGGCAAACGTGTTGAAAGAATCTCCAAAAATATGTCACTGAGGCTGAACACAGCCTCTCACAACAACACCAGCTGGTACACTGATACAGATGGGCTCCTAGAACACTCACATAGCAGGGGAAGCCTGCACTAGAAGGGGCCTGCCCTCCAGAAGATAATTCTGAGTTTTTTGGCCCTCCCCCTTGTATGTCCTCATCCTGAATTTTGTCTCCAGAGTAACCTAAAAACTCTCTGCAAGAAAAGACTACTCCTCACCCACATCAACATCTCCCTTGGTGTCTCGAGTCAGTTTATGACTCTGACGGCCAAAGGCTCCGAGAGCGCCCTTTCAGTGAGACGAAACAGTCATCGACAGACCTGGAGCTTTGGAATTAAGTTCCCGGCAGCTGTTATAAAGACTGCTTTAAATTCCTTTGAGTATAAAGTATAGTTTCCTCTAAGGTGATAACACCTCCCCTTTTTCTCTTTAAATTCACATGCCAACCTGCAGAGAAGTCTTTATTCCTCATGGCCGAGTTTCCAGCGAAATTCCGCCCTCGTATGTCTGCATTATGCTTCAGAGTCTGGAAACCGTCTCCTATTTCTCAAGTCCCTCCACTCCGTGGAGAGCTCGGAATGGCCACATTCCCTTCCAGTTTCTCTCTTCTGTTTAGGGAAGCCTGCTGGGACTTTAAGACAGGCTACTTGATAGGTACGCCCTGAAGACAACCCACAAAATACAGGAGACACTCGAAGATATCAGCTGTGTAACGACGAAAGAAGAACAGATAATCCGACAAACCAAGACCTGACTGAACCTGTCGTTGCCAGAGTCAAAACCGCCTTCAAAGCTCCCTTCGCTCCCACTGGCACGCACACACACACCCTTCTCTGGACAGACGGGAACCCAGCCGGGTCACGGGGTCCCGGCTACCCCCAAAGCCACCTCCCTGCGTTTGACAAGGCTTAAATCTCAACTCGGACTGATCATTCCCACGGAGTAGGTAGACAGTATATGTATTTGAATTTCTGCGTTGGGTAATTTTCTGAGTATTCCTTCAACACACTGGGCATGTTAAAAATAATTGAGACTCCCTGCACACAAGCAGTCCCCCTCTTGTAAAAGCGGACCTTCCAACGTCCAGGCCCTGTCCGGCGGTGAGAAACCACGGAGAGCGCGTTTGGCGTCCTTGTCCACGGACCCAGGAGAAAGCCCCGCACGGTGCTGAGAACAGGTGTGTGTTTGTAAGCCGTCTCACGGCCTCACGGTGCGCTGGAACCTACAAAGCGTTTTTCACGTTATCTCTGTCACTCGTGCCAAAACCCCATGAGACGGACAATGTTCATCACCGCCCCATCTGACGGGTGAGGAGCCAGGGGTGAAGTGACTTGTCCAGAGTCACACAGCTTGGATGCAGTAGACCCTCGAGGCTCACACTGGAAACTGAACGTTCCACGGCCCCCCAACACAGCCTCTCGGGGACAGAGCTCTGGAGCTGTGCCCTGACCAGATCGGCCACGCCAGGGGCTTCACAGAGGACAAAGCTGACAACTCAGGTGGCGTCCCCAAGGTCACACAGCATGCCCGTGGAGAAGCCTTCCTGCATTCTTGTCATTGAACTTGAGTAACCATTTCAACTGGAAAACCCCCATTTAGGGGCTAACAAAGTTTTCCACCCACGTTCCTATCCACCTGCTTCAGACTCCAAAAGGACTACATCAACTGGTTTATATTTGTAGGGGTATCTTTTTGCAAATTAGTAAGAAAGAACCAAATGAGGCGGTGATGTAACATTGCCAAGTGAGACAGAGATGTCAGCTCACAACCAGACAGCGCCCCCGCTGGCAGCCCCTACGCAGAAGGCCCTTACACCCATGTCTCAGCTTATTCAAATCTACGTCGCACTCCAAGGCTGAGCACAAACCTGACTTCCAAGAGGTCCCTGAGTGCACACGCATGTGCACGTGTGCATGCATGTGCGTGGTGCAGTTCAGAGTGGGACTGGAGTAGGCAGAGCACAGGATGGAAAGAACACAGGCCTTCGAGTCTCAGACATCTCAGTACAAATCCCCACCCTGCCACTGAGCTGCTCTTCGGGAAAGTGATACACTCTTGTCTCAGTTCTCTTAAATGTGAACAAAGAGACAACCTCTTACCTCGCAAAATTATAGCCAAGATCAAAGGAGATAACGGTTTAAGGCACTAGCGCAGTGCCTGGCACGTAGTCGGCATTCGGGAAACTATGATTAGCTTCACAAAGAATCCCCTAACTACCCAACTCTGCTGTGATCTCTCCACCTTCAAATGCCAAACCTGGTGTAGCCACTTGTGTATTATCGCAGCTGGTGTCACCAGTTTATCTGCACAGATAAAGACGACCTTGGGGTGGGGAGCTGTGAGGAAGACTCACTCTTGGCTTTCCATCCCCTGCTGCCTCTCATAAACTGCGGTTTACCACAGGGGCTCTGACTTGTTGGGATGAGCTAATTCAGGGACAAGGAGCTTCAGCTCATTGCAAGAACGGCGGCCCCAAGGTGCTTTATTTAACAATCAAAGGGGTGTGCAGGTGTGCTTGCCCCATGAACCACCCGTCTCCTGCAGGACACTCTTAGTCCTACCTACCAAAAGTGAAAAGCCACTCTCCACTCCCATTGTCAACGAACAGTCTCTCCCGGCCTGCCGTGTGCCTGCGCTGTGCCAGGCCCCGGAGACCCAAAGGTGACTCAGGCACAGAACCCGCCGCCAGGGAGGCCCTGGCCTAGCGGAATACCAGCCTCTAAAAACCACCCCAATGGAAGGGGCCAGAAGCAAGGCCCTGTTCTGCTAAGCTCCACCTGGGCCTCGGTGGTCTCAGCTGGAAACAAGGAAATTGGGTTATCTGCCAGGTCCACTGCAGCGGTCAGTGAGTCTATTAATAAACGGCCTCTGGAGACAGGTGCTGAAAATAGAAACGTAGGAAATATACTAGTAAACATCATTTAGTAACACGTACGCGATAAAAGGAATGTTCTCCATAGCGAAGCTGAATGGCTGTCACTTCAATCCCCAGAACAAAGAAATGTCAGCATTCAGCATTCCTGTCTGCAACCTTTCCTACCCAGGAGACGAATTATTTATGGCGAAAAGTTTTGAAAGGAAGGGAACATAGGAAGTATGCCCAGTGCGGGGGGCGGGGGGCGGCGGGCAGCAGAGGGGCGCAGGCTGCTGGAGCAGGAACGGGCGCTGGAGTGGTGAGTGGGCAGCGCGGAGCAGGCAGGCCGCGAAGGCGGTGCGCGGATGCGGGGCTGCGTTTCCCTGGCCCCACTCCGGAGAGGCACGGAAGGCCGGCCCCCCAGCAGGCCCCACGCAGGAATCTCCTGGCTAAAGACACCGACATACTGGTGTGCTTTTTTTGGCGACTCCTAAGTCACCAAGAAAATTAAGTAAAATTATGCTCAGTAGCTTCGATTTGATTTATCCTCCACAGATCAATTCACGGGGCACTTCGGTGCCTAAGGAGTTAAACCCTTAGGTACCCACACGAATGGAGACCCTGTTACCTTACTCCCGGGGGTTCGGGGGTTCGCAGGAAAAGTCTTCCCTATTTGTTTTAATGTGTTTATTTACTGAGTACCAGAGCCCAGGCGTCCACGCTGAGCATGAGCAGTGCTCAGAGGCCTGGATGTCGATTCTGAGGAGTAAGGTCCAGGGCCTTGCGGGCAGGGGGCCCTGGGCTGGACGGTCCCAATTCTCTCCTCAGTGAGTACCTCTTCCTTCCATGTTCCAGGACCCGGTCCTCAACCAGTAAACAAGCTAAGTTAACGCATGCTAATGAATCCCTGGGTTACCTTCCCCAAACAACTTATTCACCTATAATATTGAGACGTTTGGCTACTTTGAGGAATTCTGGGCAGCCCTTTGGGCAGCACCGGGCACAGGGAATATGGTCCTTTGGAAAGTCCGTTCTCAAAACCCCTTGTCCCTGCCTGTCCGCATCCTTTCAGAGGCAGCACCCGTTGTGAAGCCGTGCAGTGCGCCCAGGGACCTGCAGAGCGGCAGCCAGGCCCCCCTCCCTTCGCGTGGTGGGTTCAGGTGATCCAACCACACCAGACGGGTGCTCACCTGGGGTCCAAAACTCCCTTGGTCTAGACCCTAGGACACCAGCAGATCACAGGCTCTTCCCCTGGGCTCCCCAAAGGTGACCCGTGAATGTCAGACTGTACAATTTCCAACTTTACTTCGGTTCCACCAACTAAGAAATTCTGAGTAACTCCTTAAGCAAATGTCCTGACCTTGGACATACTGGCATTCCTAGACGTGGCTTTCTTGTGGTTAATCTAGGCGCAAGCAAGTCATGAGCCGCCAGTGGAAAAGGTGCAGGTGAGTGAAGGACGTGGGGGAAGCTCCGTACAGAACGGTGGCGCCAGCATCTCCCGAAACCATGCTGCTGGCCAGTCACCCCACAGGCACCGCCAGTACCGAAGGCCCGGGGTTTCTGGGAGCTCGGCCCGTCGAGCCCGGTGCCTGCTGGTTCCTGAGGAGAGGCCGCCAGGCAGCCCCGAGGCAGGCAGCAGGGGACCCCAGCACAAGGGCCACTGCTGCCTCTCACACTCCCACCTCTCGCCCCACACCCGCGGCGTGACCCAGCCTCTCCATAGCTCCTTAAATGCCTTAGGTTTAAAAATTGACATAAATTATACAAGTTTAATAGAAAGCAATCTAACAAATTTATGAAACAAACACCATAGTTGATGGTAGTGAATTCTTCAGCTTCTCATCAGGAAAGTATAACTTACAAAGTTCCATTTTTTTAAAGCTGTTAACCACCCAAGGGAGAAAAAAAAAAAAAAGACTTAAAATACTAATCGGCTGAACTCTTAAGAAAGCAGCATAAACAGATTATTGGAGGTATCGTTTCACCCTTGTTTTATTTGCTATGCGACGTTTAGGTCACTGTTTGAAATTCACAGTAATTGGAAGAGACCCAGCATTTCACGTTTTGTTCTAGATGTAACATTCAGAGAGGCCCTATGCAGCTTGCTCTTGGCTATCTGTACTGGTTACCATCTGGGGAGAAGGAGTAACTTTTTTGCTATTTGCAAAATGCACAAGGAAAGCAACATGTTATCTTATTTTTAAAGCTAAAAAGTAGCAACTCTTCCCAAACACAGGCAAGTGGGGGAACAGAGGAGGAAACTGAAGGGATGCCCAGGACACCCAGGATGAACCGGGAGAAGCCCCAGGTCACTGGGGTTGCTGGGCAATATGGAGAGGAACCGTTCCCCACGGGGGCTGGTGGCTCCACAGTCGAAAGACCCAGAGCAGTGTGTCTATTCTCACACCTACTATAGGATGGACCTCCTCCACACCCACGGAAAACTACTCTCAATCCGTCCTCTCTGTAATCTACAATCAAAGCAGCGGACCCTCTCCAGTAGAATAAAAGCCAATTCTTTCCATTCAGCAGAGAAGTAAAAAAATAGGATGTAATGACCTGGAGAATCACGAAGCAGAGACTGTGGAGCAGTTAGAGAGCACAGTCCACGGGATGACCCTCACTTCTGAAACTAACTGTAAGCTCCAAAGTCCTCGGGTTCAATAATTCACCAGAAGGACTTAGTGCAAGCTGTTATCCTCACTGTTTCGGTTCACTACACAGAAAGGATACAAGTACGATCAGCCAAGGAAGAGACGTGTGCGCAGAGTTCAGAGATGGACCAACTGCATCACATTCCTGGCATCACGTCTGATAACACGCACAGAACACTGCCAGCCAGAGAGGTTCACCCAAGCCTCGGTGGTTGCCGTTTTTATCAGGCTCACTATGCAGGCGTGACTGACTGCTACGAAATGAAGATTGTATCAACACACTGTTCTGCCACCAGTTCCTAGTATTCGGTCCTCTACC
The DNA here is from genome assembly GCA_039655065.1 of Glossophaga mutica. Classification (NCBI taxonomy): domain Eukaryota; kingdom Metazoa; phylum Chordata; class Mammalia; order Chiroptera; family Phyllostomidae; genus Glossophaga; species Glossophaga mutica. The sequence goes on along the minus strand of CM077312.1, from coordinate 17,131,850 downwards.
CTGACTCCTGACACAGAGCCCCTGTATCTCATGGAGTTTCCTGGGTAGCAGGAACATCTCTGTTCTAGTGACATAACTCTCGGGGCTGCTGGACGGGTGGGGGCTGGTGAACAGAAAGACCGCGCCATGATTAGGGGCGAGGAACGTTCAGCCCCGTTGCCCACTCTCTGAAGAGGGGAGAGGGGCTGGAAACTGAGTCACGCACACATGAAGACTCAGGACCCTTCCAGATCTCTCTTTCTGCATCTCTTCATCTGGCTGTTCATTGGTGTCCTTGACACGAAACCAGTAAACACCGCATTCTTTCCCCGAGTTCTGGGAGTCCTCCTCGCAAATTATCAAACCCAAGGAGAGGGACTACAGGAACCCCAGTTTATAGCCAGCTGGTCAGAAGTGCAGGTCATATCTGACCTTGCCCCTGTGACTGGAGTCTGGTGGGGGCAGTCTCATGAGACCAAGCCCCAACCTGTGGGACCAGGTGCTCTATCTGCTGCTATCTCTAGGTCGTGTGGGAATTGGCCAGTGCAGGTGGGCAGGAAGCAGGTGGGGAGGGAAGACACCTACACCTTGGATTTCAAAAGTGTGAAGGTGGGGACAGTGAGACAAAGTGAAGGCAAACTGTTTCCCAGACAACTACCTGCAGGGCTGATCTGAGTCTCCAGCCCCTCTGGGCATGGCCCGAAGTGCCCAGGCCAAGTCGCAGCATTGTTAATCTTTCTGGAATGGCCACAGCCCTCCCTGAGGTGTGGCCGTCCCCACCCAAAATCCTGTTGCTGGTCTTTCTGGAAGGGCCAGTCCCCACCCTAAATCACGTTGTTAGCTGAGACAAAGACCAAACCTTTTTGTGGTCAAGGTTGAATTTTTAATACTACGCAGGAGGTAATGAGTGTGCCAGGCATAAAGTCAGATATAGTAGCAACCTGTTAACACAGAGCCAATAAATTAGGTCAGCCTCCCAGGACTGAAGCCAGCCCACCCACCTCTTCTTGCCTACCACCCCTCTCTTAAAAAGAGGGTCAAGAGCAAGGCAGTAACAGTGAGTTGGAAGCTTAAGAAAAGAAGTAAAGAAGTCCACAGACCACATCTACGTAAAAGGATATTGTTTCTCTTTGGGAAATCTGTGTTGCTTCCAGGACCAATGGGACTGAGTTTGCGCTGCCCGCACGTAATTCTCCAGCTGCCTGTTTGGAAGCTACCCTAGAAGCCTGCTCGTCTAATGCATCCACCAGGGCACGCTGGGTTCTGCTGTGGCCACAAAGCACCCCAGATCTCATGTTCTCACCTATCAGTGGAACCTAATCGACACAACAAACCAGCAAGCAAAATACAGAGACATGGAAGTTAAGAACAAACTGGCAGTAACCAGAGGGGCGGGGGAGGGAAATAACGGGAGAAAGAAGGGAAAGGGTAGTCAAAAATATGTATAAGGGACCCACGGGCAAAGCCAAAGGGGGTGGGATTGAGGGTGGGAGGTGGGGGTGGGTGGGGTGGGGGAAAGTGGAGGTGGGAAAATGGAGACAACTGTATTCAAATATCAATAAAAATGATAAAAAGCACCCCAAACCTCACTGGCAACACAATGAACATTTGCCTCTCGCTTCTGCTGTGTTCATCGTGGGTTGGCTGGGGATTCCACTCTGCGTCAGCCTCATTCCAGAGTTCAGGGTGATGGAGCAGCGCCCACCTGGACCGTGGTGACCACAGCGGGAGGAAAAATGTGCCATCTGAAGTGTCACAAGTAACTTCCACTCACACTTTCTTGGTCAAACCCAGCCCTCTGGTCACGCCCAAGTTCACCCAGGTGAGGAAGTACAGTTCTACCAGGTGGTCAGAGAGGGAGGACCAGCCCAACCCCTGCCACATCCACTTCCCAACCAAGGGCACAACCTCCTGATCCATGTCCCTGACAGCAGCTGAAGGGGTTCTGATCAGGAATCTGGGGTTTGTGCTTGGTCCCTAGATACAGCGAAAGCTTTCTCCTGACTTCACAGTCAGGTGGACTAGTCGCCGAACTAAGTGTTTCGGGGTCACTATCCACCTTGCTTTGCAGGGTCAGTGTCCAAAGTCTCTGTCACAGGAGGTTAGTAGTCCCTCAGCCCAGAAAGACAGCTCCAACATGAGACCACACAAGCCAGAGCTATACCCAGAGCTTCCGAGAAACCTGATCTCAGTCAGCAACAGCTATGCCCAGCTTCGCCTCAATCTGCAAACCCGAGCACACAGATGTACCAGGTGAGATCAAAACATACCATTCCAGTCATAAGAAATGACAGTGAAGTACCAGGAGGCATATGACAGGAATGTGACTTTTCAAGGAAAAAAAGATGAATTCCAGAAACTCCTGATGAATTACCGACTCAGTTCAGCATGAAGTAACTCAAACCTTAGCACTTCTTCACACACACTCTGTCCAGCCAAGGGGAACTCGGTACTTACATTATTAAGTTATTTTAACCTCAATGAAGCATTTAACATTTGAAGTTGATCTTGCTTGTTCCAACCCATCAAGGTAACAGTGTCCAGTCCTGAGCTCCACAGATTATGAACGACACATGAAGAAGGTCGCTGTCAAACTCAGGAGGGAGGGCAGTGAAGGGCCTGGACACGTTTACTGAGCTTGGAGGGGCCTTGGGAAGGTCACGCCATCTCTCTGAAGCACCTGACGAGCTGTCGGGTGGCACACGGCACGCACTGTCCTGAACTCAGAGGGCCGAGCGGAGTCAGTGCGTGGGAGCCCTCTGTGGAGAGCAGCGCCACCTTCGCCCAGGGCGAGCACCCCAGGCTCCGACGCACAGCCGCCTGCCATGGGAGGCGCCAAGCAACGCCTGGCTGACAGCAGCCCTGGAGCGGCTGACCTGCCTGGCGCTCAGGGGTCCAGCTGGCTTTAATCACATCAGTATTTGTCTGGATACGTGAAGGCCGGGAATAAGGAAGAACGAAAGAGTTCTATCACGTTAGCACCGGATCCAGCCAAGCCCTGCAAGTCTTCTGTCAGCACAGCCAGAGAGATCCTTGTCTGATCGGAACCGGGGGAAGGCCACGGGCGAAGTCAGAACCCAGTGTGCTCCCCGGAGTCTGCGCCAGGTCTGCCCGGCCCTTCCCCGTGCGCCCACTGATCCCCTGGCGGTGCGCACGGGGCAGTCCGCCCTTTGCTGCCCCCACGGGGGTCCTGATCAGGGCCGAGTACACACAGTAGGCACCCGACCACCCTGCAGCCGGACAGCACCGTCACCTTCCCACCCAGGGGCTTGGGCTTATCACGAGGAAGCCGTGGAGAGGGACAGCTCTAACAAGAACCCAGGCCTTTGTGACACTCACTTCCACTCTCCCATCCGGACACAGGACCTCAGTGGAAAATAGAAGAGAAGCTTCTAGAAAATGCTCTCCATGAGCTACGTATGCAAAGGAGAGTGGCAAATGAACCCGGAAACAACCCTCACAAGACCTTAGAGGAGAGAAATTCATTCTTCGGTGACACAAAGCCCTGCTTGGGAGGAGAGAGGTGGTGGCATTCTAACGAGTGACACATCAAGGGGGCTACTGACCGGAGTCTTCGGGAAGAAGTTCGGGGGCCACACATTCCTAAGGCCCTTTGCCACGACCCAGACAGCCTCTGACAGACGCACACAGTCCACCGAGCAACCCCACCCACGTCTCCAGGCCCTCGGGGGACGAAGACCAGCTCCTTCCCCCTGCACGGGCCCAGGCTGGACGAGTCTACGTTCCAGGCAGTTTCAGGCAGGACTCTCTCCTTTAAATCCCTCGCGTGTCGGGGACACATCCGGGCTCAACACAGACTTTCAACTGGTCTGTTCGTTACTCTAAACACAGGGAACTCCAGGAGAGGCAGCAATTAAGCACCTCCCTTGGGGAGGAAGTTTCTGCCTGGAGTCTTCAGCGCTGGAGGGTTGCTGAGTGCCAGCTGCACACTCAGCCCTGGTCAAGAGCCTGGGGTGGGGGGAGGGGTGGAAAAGGGCGGACGGTCCCGTGTGCACCGCGCCGCAGGGGGAAGCTGGAGCTCCGGCCGGCCGTAGGAATAAGGGTGATGACACAGCGACCTACTTTGAGGTGTCTCTAAAAGTTTTAAGAGTATCAGTCCCCTCGGGATCATCCCCAAAGTGAGGTGTTTAAATAAAAAGTGCTGATGAGAATAACTTTAAAAATGCATTTCATTCACCACAAAAAGTGTCTTTTTCCATTCGTTTAAAAAAATAGACTTTACCAACAACAAAGTCTCTGTAGAGACGACCCAACCAGCTTTACCTCAAGTCATGAGAGGCTGGAATTCAACTTAGCACCGCAGGCCCAGAAAATACTTCTGCAAACAAGGGGGAAATGTCATTTGAAGGACACTGAGACATATCAGGAAAGAAAGACAAAAACTGGATGGTTTCCCACTGGGGTGGTGTCTTAGAAACTGAAAAGCCATTCTGATGAAATCTGCAAACGTGTCACTGCTTTGCCCTCCACTGGGGCCTCTGACAGTGACGGAAGAAACCAATTACCAAAGACCCATACACTTCACAACACTGTCTGCAAAGTCCTCTCCATTTAAAAAAAAAAAAAAAAACACTTTCGTAAATTAAAGGAACAGCCCTTCCAAATTCACAAATCACTACGCCACGTCACTAGGAGGCAGAACAGGTGTCATTGGATGGTAGTTCAGTTTAATGACGACTAAGGACAAATCATACAGCATGTAGCCTTGTGTCAGTCCACTTTCGCGGTCTACTGCCACTCAGCTGAACCCAGAGCGGGCAGATGAGCGGGGTGACATGATGTGTTTGCCCCAGACATGGTCCTGGAGGATCTCAGTCCATGCCCCTCATGTCAGTGATGGGGAAAACGAAGCCCAGAGAGGTGACGTCACCGGCGTAAGGCCACACGGCCAGGGAACCGCAGAGTCTCCTGCACCCAGAGAACCCGCGTGGGGCGCACCACAAACGGCTGGCAGGAAGGAACCCTCCGCCCCGCGTCCGCGCGTGCTCAGCGCCAACACGGTACGTCGTCCGGCCCTGGCTGTTCTGGGCAGACACAACCTAAACTCCATGCTCTCATCAGGGCTGTTCAATCTCAATTAACTCGGCCGTAAGACTCCACCCGTATTCTTACGGGATCCCTTTAAATGTTTCCCTGTGTGAAATCATAGATTCTTAGAATTTAAGGGGGGTTAGAAAAGTCAAATCCCTCCGAGTAAAAATGAAGAGCCTCCATATTTAGGCTTGTTTAGACACGGAAAACAGCGGGAAGGACACGGGATGCACGTTTGCTGCAGCTACTTCTGGAGAGGGTGTGAGGAGGGGGAGGGAAAGGGAAAGGGAAAGGGCGGGTTTTTACCTCAGGTAAGTCTGTTCTCCCTCCCCTGCGACAGGAGTGTGTTTCGCTACTGTCCCTCGGTCCCCTGCACAGCGCTCCACCCCCTGTCCCCGGGAGCATCACCATCCTGCGGGGCCCCTCTGGGGGCCACTGTCTTGTCCCCTATACCCTAGGAGGGCAATGAGAGCTTACAGACGCTTCCATTTCCGCCTCACCCTAATGAATCCCGAAATCCCTACTTCCAGCTGGGAGTGTCTTCTCAGGTTCTAGAACTCTATGACGTCCCAAGGTTCACAGGTTGACACTGCCTGCTGCCCCAGACCTCTCAACCCGACAGGCCCCTATGGGGACTCACCCTCCTCCCCTCCCCTCCCCTCCCGCACGCAGCATCCTTCCCGCGACAGGCCCCAGTCAGAGCCCTGGGAGTCATTCTCAGTCCCTCCCTTCGCCTTCCACTCCCAGGACTCGCCGCACTCTTTCCGGGGCCCTCTCCAGGCAGGTTTCTCCTCTAATCACCACCACTGCCCTCCCCTGAGTCAGCGGAATTACCAGGGCACTGGCTGATCAGCAGCCCGCCTCTAGTACCGCGACCTCGGGTCCACCCCCCACACGGCACAGGGGCAGACGCGGGTCACTCCTGTGTTCATTCAGGCTTCGCCGAGAAACCACCGTGTACCAGGCGCTGCTCTAGGTGCTGAGGATGAGTTGTCCACCACACAGACACTGTCCCCATGCTCACGGGGATTACGGTCTGGTGACGAAACCAAAATTAAGATTCATTCTGGCGCCCCACCGCTTCAGGTAAAATCCAGACATTTGAGAGAGTCCCCACGGCCTCACCCACTTCACTGTTCCCACTTGTGGTGCCCCAGCCTCGTCCCCCTACATGTTTTGGACCGTTGCCAGTTCCCTGAGTGCACACTCCGTACTCACCGCCCAGAACCACCTCCCCTGCCTACTCACCTTGTCCTCTAAGTCTCTGTTTAAGTGCCCCCTCCTCCAGGAAGCCCTCGCTCACCCGACTCACCGAGACACCTTTCTTCAGCGTTCCCGTGCAGGCCTCTGCCACAGCACTTTCCAGGGTCCTGCATTTGTGGATCCCCTCTCCGCCACGGGACCAGCAACTTCTTTGTAAAAAGGCTCTATTCTACCCCTCACAGCCGCTGACCCATAAACATGAACTACTACGTATGAACCTTCACTTACTGTCACTGCCTAGACCGGCACCGTCCAATACAAATGCAAAGCCAGCTGCACGTGCTTCTGTAACAGCCGGGGGGGGGGGGGGATCGGTGAGATTTTATAACAGCCACCTTAGATTTCTGGAGTCTTCCAGATGTCCTTTGTCTAGCTGACCCTTCCAGGTTGCTGGTGACCAAACAGTCTGGGATCACATGCTCATCTCTATTCCTGTTACACAGGACCGACCGTCATGGCAACTGGATTGAGCAAAAAGGGGGATGAAGACCCAAACTCAGGAGGAACTAAGGCAGTGGAAGGACTCAGAACATGTGAAATGCCTTAAATAAAAATTTATTGACTTTAAATAATTGTGCCTATATTACAGATAATTTTAAAAACCTTTACATTTTAAAATAAGAAGAAGTATGATTAAGGAATCTGCCTGCTAAGGGGCTCCATAACTAGGGTGCCGAGTCCCAGGACCCTGTGAGGTGGGAGGAGGCAGAAGCAGTGACCAGCCCTGACAGAAGCGAGAAACAGGCAGAAGCCACAGCTCAGAACCGAAGGTGAAGACCGACAACCCCACTGTCCGCGCACCCCTCTCCTCCCGGTGCTCTCCCACCTACGGTGCACACAAGGCCAGCCTGCGCCTGCACAAAGCTCACTGTCATCAGCAAGCACATGCATCGGATTGGAGGGTGCAGTTCCCAGGTCCCGCCCTCTCGATTTCTGCCTGTCTCCCTGGATGCCTGCCTCAGACGCTGCCTCTTAGAAACAAGCTCCTAGTCTTTCCTTGGATGCGGTTCAGAGGGACCTCAGCCTCCTTTTCACTTCAGGGTTCGGTTTTGGGTTTACCCTACTGTTCTTTCTCACCCTCTCACCTCCCAACCACCATGCGCAGTACAAACAACTCCGGAAGATAAAGGTGCCAAGGCGCCCTAGCTCAGGACGCCCTAATACCAGCACATGAGTCTGATACTCCGAGGACAAAGAGTTTCAATCACACCGTGAACCACCGTGAGTTCTTCCTGAGAGCAACGGGTTCTTTCCAAACTTTGTGACCAATTAGAAGACACCATGTCAAAGCAGCCGCTGAGCTGTTCTGGATCAAGCCCTCTCGTGAAAGCGTCTAAATTCCACGGACCACGATTCAAAGAACATGACCCTCGAATTCTACTGTCAAGCCTCCCTGGATAGCACTGGGACTGGAAGCAGACGGATCTGGTTTAAACACAAGCTCCATGCTCAAGTGTCCATAACACCATCGCTTCGTGTGCAAATCACACTCTGAACCTCCAACATGCTGTTGTGCCAATTAGTAGGACTGTGCAGGAAAAATGCTTGGTTCTAGTAAAAAAAAAAAAAAAAAAAAAACCCCAGCAACTTCAATATGTGAGAACAGAGGAAGGACTTTGTTTTGAGCATCTGGAGCATGAAATTTTTGAGGGACAGGAGGGAAATCAGCTCTCTAACCTGCTCACTTGGAATCTCGGTTACCTACCCTGTGTCTGCCCCGTTCCTTTATGGAAGGGTCCACCCTAAACCCTACCAGCCCCTGGGTATGAGCCTCATCAGCCTGCCTTCCAGCCCCAGGGGTGCAACCCTGAGAGCTTTGGGTCCCAGCAGACCACCCACACAGCTCTGGGCCTCCCTTGCCTGGGATCTAGGATAGCTGGGGGCCATGGCAAGAGTGGTCCTGGGAATGGAAGATTATGCAAGCAAGACTGCTGAGTCATCTCGAGCAGGAAATCCTCTCCAGACTGGTCCTCAGCCCAACACCAATACATTACGCAGCAGCTCGATGCTCAGGCCTTCGTGGAAAGCACAGCCCGCCAATCCCCAGTCCCCGTGGAGGGCCGCACGGGTCCTGCTGAGGGGACAGGCAGCTCGTTAAAGCCACCTGCCCAGTCAGACAGCAACGCTGCTTCACACAATGTCCGAGGCTTCCCTGGCTGTTTCAGACCTTGACTCACAGAGAGGGCTCGACGCTCCCTGACGGAATCTGAGCAGACTGTCCTGGGGCGAGTTTGGATTAAGAAACTAAAACCATCCCTTTGATATTAAGACAGATGAAAGATGACAGTCTCATAAGTGAGGTAGGTGCCACTGCTTTCTTCATGATTCCAAAGGACAGCCTTTTGGTGATTTTTATTTCAGAATTTACTAAACCCTCTAAGCACCAAGACCATAAGGGAGCTTAAAAAAGCATCCTCTAGGGGACTGACAGCCCACAGGGCTTCCCATCACAACCTTCCCCACGTAAGAACTGCAACAGAGGGCAGGCGTTCTGTTCGCAAAACCACCCCCAGGCCCAAAGGACTGGAGCAACCCACCTACGACGTTTTATTGAGATTGGTATTTTTATTTTAAAACTCTGAAAAGCTAAACTATTTCCTAAGTTCTGATACCAGGGTTCTGAAGATCTATCTATCTAGAGTGAGTTATAAAACTACTACTGTATACTAGTGGGTGTTTATCAAAAGAAGTATTCTGCAAGATTAAAAGACAGAATCAAGTATCAGTGGAAAGTAACTCATGCCCCTTGTGCATACACTGGTGAATTCTGAACCCCACCCTTGGACAAGTAGCAACTAGAGTTTATTTTCCTTACGAAAAATAAAAAGGGCACCAAACTAAAGTCACTACTGTTGGCACATGAATGCAGATTTGAAGCAGCTCTCTCACTGTCCTCGCTGTGAGGCAAGTCGCTGGAGTTCCTGATTAGGTTCTGCAAGAGCACCCACTTCCCGTGGCCCAAATTAATCACCTGGGTTGAACTCCAGCCTACCCGAGAAGGGTGACGTGGCACGCTTATATTTTATACACTCCCATTTCAGTACGAGCTTTGCACGTCCACAGTGTCACGTGGTTGCAACCACACAGTGTGTAGCTTTTGCAGATGGGCTTCTTTCATTCAGGAATACGCACTGAAGTTTCCTCCGTGCCTTCTCAGGGCCTGATAGCTCATCCCTTTTTAGTGCTGAATAGTCTTCCATCGTCTCAATGGACCGCAGTTTGGTTACCCGCTCACCTGCTCAAGGACGTCCTGGCCGCTCCCGACCTTGGGCAGTTATGAAAAAAGCTGCTCTGAACATTCGTGTGCAGGTTTTTGTGGACATAAGTTTTAACTCATCTCGGCAGATACCAAGCAGCACAACTGCTGGACAGTATATGAGAGTGTGCTTAGTTTTGGTTAAAAAAAAAAAAAAAAAGCTTAACACATGTTTTCAACTACAGACGTATTGTAACATTTGCTGTTTCATGATGCTAAGACCCACGCTCTATGAAAAGTTGTCTTTAGCTCTACTCACTCAGGCACAGAAAAGCATAAAAGCAGCCCAACACATTCCAGGAATGAGTTTCAACAGCACGTCTCACTACACAGCATTTCCATTTTGATGACAGCCAAAAGCCGGGCGCCACCTCGACCCCTCCCCCCCCGTCACTGTCCCACCCCAGCCCCCGCCAAGTCTGTGCCATCTTTCACCTCAGCCACAACGATCCCTTATAGCTGATCTCTCCCAACTCCTGTCCCCCACAATCCATTCTCCACAGCGGAGCCAGAATGACTGATTCAATCTATGCTCAACTACGTCGCTCCCCTCTTTAAAACCCAACTACAGATTTCCTTTGAGGATAAGATCCAAAACTCTCATCTCACCAGAAGCCCCTCGGTGACCCCGGCCCACTGCCCTCACCTCATCCCAACCACCCCCCCTCACCCTCGTCCCCTGGTTCTTCCCACCCTGCAGCCTCTCTCCTGCCTCTGGGCCCGGGCACCGGTTCTCCCTCTGCGTGAAACAGACTTTCTTCCCATCCCCAACTAAACCCTCTCCCCTGCCTGGCTTCTTACCAACTCCTACCTCCTCAAAGAAGCCACCCCAACCTCAAACCTAAAGCAGGCGCCCCTGTCACTCCTGGGCCGGTCTGTTCCAGGTCAGCACAGCACCCATCCAATCGGTGCTCTGTCCGCCGGTCAGTGACTTAGCGTTCGTCCCTCCCCCTAGACCAGACGCTGTCTGAGGGCCCGAACCACATTTGCTCTGTTCACAGGTGTGCGCGCAGAGCCTGGTATAAGCACTTAAGTGACGGGGGAACCAAAGAACTGACTGAACAATTACGGAACCTGGGATTTTTTCCAGCTCTCAATCTGAATCCACTAGAACTTCGCCGCACGACTTCAGAGGTTTTATTATACATACGACAGAGTGTTCCACAGCTTCTCGTGCTTCCGTGGGTGGAAGAAGAGGTAGCAGGGGAGCGTCCCTAATGCAGAACGGGGAGCACGGAGCCATTTCCCTGACAACGCAAGCTGGCGATGGGGACCGGCCAGAAGTGAGCTCACCGTCATCAACGGGCAAGTTGTGTTCGCTTTGATACGAGGTCTTGCTGGGCCCACAGGTCTGACGCAGAAACGGCGCCTGGCATACTGGAGTATGAGTATCAGCATACTCAATGTGCACCGCACGGGAAGGGGATGGGCGAGAAAGCTCCCCACGCCTGCGTCTCCTGTTACGGACACTGGCTCGGACACGGCCCCGAACTTCCGACCCTGAGACAGATCTGCCCTCTCCCACGCCCAGCGCCGCAGGTGCGCAGGTGGCCCTCTGCTCCCTATTTTTCATGCAGGTATTCAGACTTTTCACCTCCCGTTCTACCTTCTGGCAAAGCCACTTCTGACCATCAGATGCATGATGACATCTTTCCTCGTGTGAAGTCCTAACTCTCACGACCTGTGCTGTTGTTCACGCAGTGACAGCGCCACCGAGTGATGCCTTCGAGCGGGGACGCTCACAGAGTCCTGCGATACGGAACGTGCCTGAGAAGACCCCCAAGACCATCGGATCCACGATCCTAATTTGCAACAGAAAGTTCCCAGGCCTGGAGAGGTGAGGTGACTTGTGCACGGTCAGAGTCCACCGCCGAGACCCCTCAAACAGGAACGCCGGCTGCCCGGCTGGTGCTCTGAAGCCTGCCTGGCCATCGTCTCCCCCCGGAGCGGGTGTTCCGAGGGAAGGGCTGTGCTCGTCGACCCCCTGGCACAGGCGGGAGCTTGCTTACGCGTGAGGCCCGGGTGACAATGATGATGGGTAAGCATGGCCGTGACGCCCCCAGGTTGAACACAAACCTGCCCCTGTGCTACCACTGCCCCGTGAGGTCTGCTGCTGTCACTCGTGGACATTTCCGGCGGACGGAGAGCTGGCCGCGCAAAGCAGCGCAAATTCCACAGCTCCTCTCACGCACACAGACTAGCAACCGCAGGAGACGGATTTAAACTCCCCACCCTGAGCAGACTCCCGAAGAAGCCAGACAGGTTTGTCCACAGCTGCCAGGCGCCTGTGAAAAAAATAAGACCCTGCTTGAGAAGGTGATGGTTAGCCTCCAAGTCAGGTTAACGGAAGCCACAGAGCCACGGCTACCCCCAGGCAGACAGCCCCTGGCCTCCGGGCACAGGCTCCAGTGCACCACACGATTCCCTTCCCCACGCTGTCCAAGAAAGGAGGCTTCCCTCCGCTTTCGGACGCTGGTACTTAGTCATTTCGATCCCGGAGAAAACTTACAGCCCAGGAGGTCAAGGGGCATGAGAAGCCCCCGCGCCGGGCAGCACTGGGTCCGGGCCTGCTGCTCCAGGCTGCTCCCTCGCCAGCGCACCCTGACCTCCCCTGGCTCCCCACCTCCCCTCCGCGCACCTCCTTCCCAACTGTCCCGACAGGAACCTTCCGCTCCAAGGAGGACAGCCCCTCACTGTCCCCCACCTGCGCACCTGTGGCTGCTCTCCACCTCCGACACCGCCTCCCTTCTCCCACTGCCCACGTTTCGAGGCCTTGAAGCCCACTGTCGCCCAGGCCCCAGGCCATCGCGGCCACGGCGTCCTGCACCCCGGCCGCGCACACGCACCTTCCACTGCATCTCCCACCCGGCCTGTGCGTGCTGCGGCTGCCCTAGTCACGACGGAGCCTCGGAGGGCCGGACCCTTCCGCTCACGCCTGGCCCACCCTCACAGGACTCGGACAAGCACGCAGACACGCATGCGGGTGTGCGAGCTGGATTCTGGAGAGCCGCAAAGGGGAGAGGATTTATTCAGCCGCAGATGGAACAGACGGGTGAGAAGGGCTCCCAACACGTACGTGGGACTCCGTGCTAACAAGCACAACGTGCCAAGGTCAACACCCCCCCCCCGCCCCGTGAAGGATGAAACATCAGGCAAGAACACCCAGTGTACACGTGGAAGTAGAAGCAGCAATGGGCTCTGCACCCCTAACTCAGGACCGAGCCAGGGCGGCTGCTCCCCTGACCGTCCTACTTCGTGTGAATGGCTTTGTTTTTAATGTTGGGCAGCCACCTAAACAGGGTGAGAGTCACCTGCTCAGAGGCCACACCCCCCAGCCCCCAGTGCTGAGAGGGACCGTGGGGTCTCGGAGCACAGCCCTGTTCTCCGTGACAGGCTGACGGGAACCGGCTCCCTGACCTGCGGATTCAGTCAGTATTTACTCATTTCAGAGAGCGCCACCACCCTTCTCCAAAAGGACACTGTAATCCCCCAATGGGGAGGACCACCCTTCACTGAATACAGTCCCATGGCCAACGGGGTGGGGGCGGGCACACTCCCCATGGAAGGTCGGCCAGCCCTGTTCCAATTCCTCCAGCAGCAGGAGCTCATGGGGCAGCTTGGCCGGCCATTCCCGTCACCTAAAAGTTGCGTCCTTAAGATTGGGCTACAGTCTCTCTTCCTGAGACTTTCCCCCGCTGACCACAGCTGTGACCTCGGAGAGGAAATAAGTCTTAAGGACCTAGAACAAAGCGTAAACCCTCAGTAACATGGCCTCCCCCGTCCCGCCCCCTCACCCCACCCCGTATTCCACTCCACTCCACACTGAGCTAAGAACTCCGTGGAGGCAGTGCTCACATCCAGTGCCCATCCCCCGCCACCAACACCAGCCAACCCATTCTGCGCCCATTCCCTTCTCTGGAAGAGCGTGGAAACACGACGGCGGCGTCTCCCTCGCCGCCCTGGCCCTTCCCCTCAAGCATTCTTCAGTGTGTCTGCGTTCCTCCCAGGACATGCGACTCACTGCTAGGGGGTCGGCACGAGGCCCCCTTGTGGAGCTCACGGTCTGGCTGCAAAAGGAAGATCAGTGCATGAAAAGAAGAACCCCCTTCCTCCCCCCCCCCGCCCAAAAGCACACACCCAAACACTAAGGTGTGTGACCAGAGCACAGACACGGAAGGGACTGGGAGAAAGGGGATGTTAACAAGGACCCGAGTTTCCAGGAGCACAAGAGTCACGGTTCTTACCATGTCCCACCTCCCCCTCAAACACACCAGACTGTGTAGCACCAACCAACGGCCCTGACCCTGCCTGCGACGGCCCTGATGCCTCAGTTTCCCCCAGGCCTTGAAGTAGAAAGTGTGCTTGGCGGGACTCGAGTTCTAGACAGAAGTCCCAGTGACGGGACAGCCAGGAGGCCAAGGCCACGTGCTCCAGGGTCCTGAACACGGACACACAGAGTGGCAGGAGCCCCTCCCCACTGCTGACCAAAGGCGGAGGGAAAAGGTTTCTAGAGGGAAAACCGGCAGGAGGTGTTTGTTTTTAGAATTCAAAGATGCTCCAATTCAGGAAGCTGACGGGCTGAGGAACCCAGCCAAGGGTAGGGCCACCACCGGCTTCTTGCTAAACTGGTCTGGCATCTTTTTTTTTTTTTTTTTTTTTTTTTTGGTTTATGGAAATGACTGCGTGCTCTGCAGCCGGCATGCAGAGAGGATGGCCGGTCCCAGTAGGGGGCGGAGAAGTCACCCCACTTGCAAAGAGGCTTCACTATATCCTAAGCGCCTCTGTGCTTTGGTCTTGCAGGAAAGGGGCCATTTCTAGCACTGTTCTGCTTGGCCCAAAGTCCTTCTTTGAAATCAGGTTCTACAATGTACTTGTGTGTTCACATTCTATAACAGCAGCAGCGTGAGGAAAACACTCTTCAGAACACTCTCTTCCCCTCGCCATCTCCCCCACAAGCTCCTGCCAAAAGCTGGCATATGGTTGTAATGTATTCACTGCTCAAAATAGGGATCCTTGGGCCCAGTTTGAGACATCGCAAGTTAAGGACAAGCAAAAGAATGTCTGCTGTGTGGTGACACAGTCGGGGAAGACCGTGCCCATCTACCGCACTGCGGAGACCGGCCTTTCCACACAGGGCACTCTGCCGTGATAGAGCGTGTTTTCCACACGACCGCCAACACCGCTCACCCACAGCCGCATGGAACCGATGGGAGAAGGCAGACGCCGGAACGTCAGGTGGCCAGGAAATCTGTGCTACAGTCTCAAAGCCTATGTGGGACCCCTGAGCCCTGGGCCGCATCGCACCAGCTCCTCAAGCGCATCCCCTTCGTGGGCTGACACTCTAGGACCTCGGATCGGATTGCTGAAGTGTCCACAGTCCCCTTAGTCCTACGCTGTGCTGACCTTTCTCAGGCTTCCCCTGCAACCCAGAGGTCAGACGAGCAGGTAACTGGAAGACACCTTCCGGTCATGCAGCACCTCACGGCTGACCCCGCCCATGCAAGCCAGCCCTGTCAGGGCAGCGTCCCCTCTCACCTGCCCAGGTACTAAGAGCAACATCCTTGGGCAAAGCAAAGTGCCCTTGGTGGAGACCTCCTTTTACAAACTGGTTGAGGCAAACACGTTTTACATTTCAATCATTTTTTTGTTTGGTGTTCATGCAACTGTAGCTAATCACAAAAATGACTCCATGGAACACAGTGCAATCAGCAGATCTTCTGAAATGATTTGCTACCAAAGTTGTCAGCTTTCCAAGACACAAGATGATTAAAGACCTTACATACACAGACCTCCGGTGAATGAGAAGTCCAACCCAGCCCGCTTCTGTCTATGCCTTTCCCCTCTACACCGCCTCCTGACTCTCCCCAAGAGGAGAAGTCCCCGACAAGAACTAAGCCACCCGGAGGTAGAGCTCGGATGGGCAGAGAGCCTGCCCACGCCTTTCAGGGTGGTGACTTCCTCTGGGTGCCTTCCGCTCCCCCAGGAGACTGGCAAACAGGGGCCCCATTCACGTTCTGGCTTTCCCCTCCACCGCGATGTCAGCTTGGCCCTGGGGACTTCGTTTGCAAGGCCATTTTACTTTTTCAAGCTGTCACGCACGTCCAGGGAGAAGGGGAACCCCTGGCAGCCACTCTGGGCAGAAACAGAACGCAGCTCTCCTGGGGCGCACGATCTTCGTTTCTCCTCCTCTCTCATTTCATGACCTCCGGGCAGCGCCGGCAGCCCAGGCGCCCGATCCTGTGGGAAACTCTCCGCATTGCATTGCTGATAGGACTGTGGGCACCTTTCCCAACAAAAACAGAGTCGCCGGTCTGGTCGGCCTCTCCTGAAAGTCAGCTGGGCAAAAACAGCTTCTTTCAGCAGAGACCGGGCACCTCTCACCCACCAGGAACATTCGAGCTGCTGCAGGACGGAGAGAACCTCGGGGCTGGCCCTCCCGCACCAGCCTCGCCGCTGCCCAGTGATTACTTCGCTCACATCAGTAACAAATCCTGATGCAAATTCTAATTTGCATGGAGATCCCAAAAGACAGGTGAGACGACCTCGAACATCCCTTCCATGTCGACACCCTATAAATGTCCTATTGCAGCCACGTAGGAAGGAACAGGTTCTGACTATTTGTAACGGAAAAAGCAGTGCAAAAACGGTTCAAGCTATTGGAGATGTAACATTCCAAAGAAAAATTCAAGAAAAATGAAGTCCCTTCTGCCTGAAACCACAGGTTGGTTCTCAGGGATGGCTTTAGGTTCAGACATGGTGGCCCGCAGATCCTGCTGCAGGGCCCGACCCGACGGCTGGGCCCAGCCACCCTGGGGTTGACGTGGTCAGGTGACTCACCACGCCTAACCCTGGGCAGCCTCTGCATTGTTATTTGTGCTCCGGTGGTCTTCGCCTGGCAGTTACTTAGGTCATTTCCGCTACTTCTCAAACGTGCCTTCCAAAGTTACACGTAACTACAGGTGGCGTTCGCTTCAAATCAAGCATGGCACCCCAGCCTGGCCCATGACACGGCGGTCACAGCTACTAACACGCGCCACCTGCTATCAGTGAGAGTCCACCGAGAGGGGCAGGACACGGACCTTGGCTGACACCTGTGAGGCCCTCCGTCCCCTCGACAGCTCTCTCTCTCTCGTTAAGGAAACACGCCCTTGACAACACAGCCGCAAACACCACACACCACACCTGTGACTCATGGCCTCCTCTCCGAAACGAGATCTGTTTCGTGAGAATCAACCAGCTTTTCAATCTGAGGCGGTTCTCTGAAACTCGAGTTCCCATCGAGAGAGGCAGGTAGAGAACGTTCCTTCCCGATGGAGCTAACGCTGGGTTAGGAAACGTCAAGACTGGGAGTCACTCAGTGTTGACACGTCACCGTGAGCTGCAAACTGCTTTCCGGAGGCTCCCCACCCATGGGGGGGGGGTGGCTCATCAGGCGACCAGCAGGTTTTTCCAGTGACTCTGGCGTGACGGGGCCGGGGCGGGGGGTGGGGACACAAGACCTGGGGGTTGGCTGTGGGCTTGCAGATCTGGAACGCTACCTGGTAACCAGCTCAGGAGAGAGCTGCGTTTACGGACTGACATTTAGAATAAACTGGCCGGGAAATCAGGGCCGAGCAGACTCTCCTTCTCAGGGCTCTGTTCACTCTGTCATAGGCCTGCTTGCTGGAAGGTGTTAGGGGTTCCCTCAACCTGTAAGGCTGGCGCTCTCCTGGACCCAAGGTTTCACACCTCGTGGACAATCGAGTAGTCTCTCCCCAGGTGCCGGTTACCGTCCCTGTCCTGATCTGTTGTCAGTCCCAGAGAAGTTACCAGACCTCCTGTCCGGGGTCGGGTAGCATGCAGTTCCACCGCTCTGCCCCCGAGGTTACACACTGACCTTGGGACTTCCCGGCCACACATTTTGAGTGATCCCTGGAGGGGCGTTCACAGGACCAATGAGTGATGGCAGCCTTTACACCTGCACTGAGGTCCCTTCGTCCCACCTGACCTTGCCCTCAAGTTCTGTCTAAAACCTTAAGCATTCTACATTCCGAACACTGGAACAGAAACCCAAGCTACAAACACACTAATCTGATACATCTTGATCACAGGCTATTACGGCAGCCCTTCAATCATTTTCTATAATTTATGAGTACTTTAAAAGTTACAAGCTTGTTGCCAAAAATAATTTTATAGTTTGTATACAAGATAAACAGTAAAAAAGTCCCTCCCTCCCTACACCCACTTCCCACCCCACCTACCAAGATAAACCCCTTATAAGTTCAGAGTTTTGATTCCGTAAGCTGAGTCAAAAGTCACATATAAAAAAACACCACTGACAGGTCTCAATGCATGACTTGTGGGGGGGGGGCAGAGAAACGAGCGCTTTCCCCCCAGCTAGGACCCGCCATATCTCCACCTTCAGTGAAACCAAGCACAAGCATACAACACTTCACTTTATGAAGGTCACAATCTTGGGTATCAATTTTTATTTCATTTGGAAAGAACTGTAGTCTTGAATGCATGCGGGGAACCAACGGTTTCAATCTTTCAAATGACTGTAATAAGATGCCAAAGAAACTTTAAAGGGAGAACTCCCGGGAAAGGCTACTAAAAGGCCCGCAGAGCTATCTGGCTTCCCTAAGCGCCTCCTCAGAGACTGCAACCCTGGCAGGCACACCGCAGCGGGACCTTGGACAAAGACCCAAGGACCCCCCATCCTTCCTCAGCAAAACCCTGACTGCGCGCTGCCCAGGGTTCCCTCCACTTTTGCCTCCGTGCGTGAATTCGCAGTTTGACACGTCAAAGACCACTCCCCGGCTCCTCCCGTGTACGAGCTGACGTGCTGGGCGCTCACCGCTTGTCTCCGGGGACTGAGGGTGGTTTGTGCATCAGGGGTGAGGCTTTCGTTCCAGGCCCTGGGAGAAGGCAGCTTCCCTGACCCAGTGGTGGGAGTCACGGCCCCCTGGCGTCCGCTGCATCCGCCCGCCCTCAGTTCCACTTTGGATCCAAACCACTCGACCGCCCCCTTCCTTCCGGACATTATTTACCAACTGTCCCAACCTCTGGAGACTCCGTGCCCAGCAGATGCGAAAGAGTCACAGCAGGCAGACAGCTGTAAAAGTCAGAATCGGACCACGCCACGAAGGTCATAAAAACGCTGCCCCTCCTTGCCGTCCCCTGGACCAAATCCTATTGGCTCTTCAAGAGCGGGTTTAAGACCCATCACGCTCCAGGAAGCCCCCTCCCCTCCCTACTTCCCACTCCCCAGCTGAGACAGACAATGACCCATCACGGTCAAGAGATTAGATCCCATGCCTAGGGCTGCTTTCAATTTTTTTAAAACAATATACAGGAATCTTGTTTCGCTGTGCTTTGGTTTATTGTACTTCCAAGATATCAGTTCATGTGTGTGTGTGTGTGTGTGTGTGTGAGAGAGAGAGAGAGAGAGAGAGAGAGAGAGAGAGAGAGAGAGGGAGAGGGAGGGAGAGGGAGAGGGAGTTAGTTTTTACCAATTGAAAGTTCATGGCGACCCTGAACTGAGCAAGCCTATCGCCGCCATTCTTCTGACCAGCTCAGGTGATGATCAGCATGTTTTAGCAATAAAGTATTTATAAATTAAAGCATGTACCTTGTCTTTCCAGACATAATGCCACCGCACACTTAATGACTACAGCACAGTGTAAACTAACTTTAATGTGCACTAGAAAGCCCAAAACTTGCTGCGACTTGCTCCGTTGTGGCTGCCTGGACCCAGACTCGCAGTATCTCCGAGGTCTGCCGGGGCACACAGCTTGAACGCTCAAGTCTCCAGAATAAACACAGCCAAGCCTTCCTGCCATCTGGCCCCCCTGTGAGGCAAAAAACCCTATTGTCTCAGGTAGAAACCTATGTATTCAGCATAAAGACCACTGCTGCCCCAAGGAATTACCACCTAGGTTAAACCAACAACTCAGAAATAAAACAGACCATTAGAGAAAGCTGTACAATTTCACAAAGGGCAAGGTTCCGTGGTATTTATATTGCACTTAAATGAAGTACCACATGGGGCCTTGGCTGGCGCTTTGGCAATTCTAAATTATTCAGCACTACATGGATATATTGCTAATTAAGATACTACCCTCAAGGCACAGACCCAGCTGAGAAGGATCCTCTTGGCTCCAGTGCTGGCCCGAACAGCACCCAGAGGCAGACCTCCCTGCCCCCAGCCTTCTTCCCCTCCCACCGCCCAAGCGTGCAGGGGGGAGGGGCCTCCACACTCACAAGCCAAATCGTAAACAGTGAAGGAAGTGGGGGGGGGGGGTTTACTGAGGTCCTTTCAGAGACCTGCTGTTCCAGAAGAGTCCGGAAAGAAGGACGCGTGCTGCACCTGGCGTTTTAGAACGTGGGCTGTCTGCTCCTTGAAGGCCCCTGCACCCCCTTGGTCGCGCTGGACGGGAGCAGCTGCCTGCAGGGGGGGTCCTGTCAGACGGTCCTTCCCCTGCGGTCCCCAAGGCAGCCTGCAGCTCCCCCAACGCCCTGCTCCTCCGCCACACCAGTACCACCTGGGGCAGCAGGTACAGACGACAGAAACGGGAATCAAGCGCAGTCCTTAGTAACAACGTGTTAATATTCATTTATCAACTGCAACAAATGTAGCAAAGTAGTGTGCGAGGTTAACGGAAAACTGGGCACGGGGCACACGGCAACTCTCGCTCCTGTATTTGCAGCTTTTCTGTAAGTCCCAGGCTTCTAAAATTAAAAGTTTATTTTTAAAAAGTAATGACAACCCAAAATGCTGATGAGGATGCCGAAAAGCTGGATCACTCAGCCATTCGGCAGTGCCTTTAAAAAAACTAAACGTGGACAACCACAAGGCCCAGCTTCTGCACTGCTGGGATTCATCTCAGAAATCAGACCCTAACGTTCACAGGAAAGCCTGCACACAAGTGTCTCCAGCAGCTGTCTACTCTGAAGGGCCGGAAACGGAAACCGCAGTGTCCTTCGGCGGGTGACAGACTGTGGCACATCCACACCACGTCATCAGCAGTACAGAGAGACGAGTTAGTGATACGCGCAACAGCCTGAATAAGTCTCCAGAGAATTGTGCTGAGTGAAAAAGAGCCCATTCCAAAAGCTTACCTAACAGACGACTCCACATATATAAGATTCTGACACATTACAGAAATGGAAAACGGATTCGTGGTTGTCAGAGGTCAAAGGGGAGATGGAGGCAGGCAGGGTGGCTGTGGCCACAAAGCAAATGGGGGTGGGGGTCCTTGTGGTGATGGCAACGTTCTGCACCCGACTGTGCCAACATCAGTGCCCTAGCTGTGACATGGTGCTCCAGTTCTGCAAGGTGTTCCACTGGGGGAAGCTAAGTAAAGGGTACCTGGAATTGCTGTTATCTGGTCCATTGCTTCTGAATCTAGAATTATCTCAAAATAAAGAGCTAATTTTTTCTAGCCACTAGACCTGAACAAGCAGGTGGCCTGAGGGAAGGTGTGGGGAGGCCCGAGCAGAGGTCTGGACATGGGGCCCAGACGCAAGCAGCGGGGAATGACTGTACATACAACCGTCCCCTGGCTCCATCCACTCAAAAGGCCGGGTGGCAGCCCACCCCAGGAGTAACGACTAACTTAATGCCCAGAAACGGGTCTCCAAGTACCACTCCCCACCAAGAGGAGCCAGGGCTCCTTAGAGAAACAGTTAATTCGGGGATGAGGCAGAGAACCCCAACATGCGTCTAGAACATTGAGTTGTGCTGAAATGATGGGAGCATGTCCAGAGGGCAAGGAAGTCAGTTTAAAGATGTGCCCACTGACCTGACCCGGGACCATCTGAACATCAGAATAAGTGACAGTCCCATCTCATAACCCGGTCAACAAAACACAAACTCGGGGCACACACATTTAAGTGAGTAAAGGGCTATGCATGGGAAAAAGAGAAAGCGCCTCTACCCAGTGCAGCCCAACAAACCGACAGAGAAAGAACGACGGTAACAAATGACCACGTGGCAATCAGCACATTAAAAAGAAATCCAGAGGAAGAAAAACATCAGGGGTGCTAAAATCAGATGAAAGTCAGGGGAGAACAGAAATGCACATCTTCTCCAAGTTCCTCCCCACAAAACACATCACACAGTGGGGAGAAAAGCAGCCTCACCGAGGAGAAACCCGAGAGACGCCACCCAGAACGAGGGGTCGAGGTTAACACCAGCAGCCACGGGACGATCAGACAGGCTGTGCCACTCGAGGGGTTCCAAGGGCCGGCACAGCCTCTGGCCTAGACACATGACCCCAATGGACAGCCATTCTGGCAGTGACCTGGCTACGACCCTAAAAGACATCCAAGTCGGGGAGGCACATGGAAAGGTTCCAGATCGAAGGAAACCAGAGACGTGACAAGCGGCTGTGACGTGTGATCCTGGACTGGATCCTTCACTCTGAAGGATGTCACCAGGGCAATTGCTCCAACCTGAAACCCAGTTTAAGGTGTATGGGAACTCCTTGAATCATTCTTGCAACTTTTCTGTAAGTGTGAAACACTTCCACAATGAAATTTATTAAAAAAGAAACCGCTCTTGAGCTTCACCCGTCCACCTTCTTTCCACCTGGAACACAGGTGCGAGGACGAAATTCCAAGATAAGAAAGGAGAGCACTACAGGGTAACAGGGGCTGTGGGACTGCCCACCCCAACGCCTGTGACGTGGAGGAAAATAAGCCCCTCGATGGCTCAAGTCACTGCAGCAGGGTTCTCTGCCTCCCACAACCAAAGCAACCGTAATGAACATGTTTAGCAGGTAGAAGACTACTCCCTTCCTATCTCCCCCGCTGTTGCTAATTGGAAAGCCTACCAAATAGTGCCAGAAAAGCTGTGACTTGCTCCAGAGACAAGCCAGAGAAGACGTGTGTTTGCGCCAGCGACGGGCAGTCAAGAAAACATGGCCTGGCCACAAACACCAACAGCAGGTCCACCTCCACAGGAAATCCAGGGAGCTGCCACACTGCTGGGGGTTGGGGGGTGGGGTGGGGCTAGAGGCAGGCCTCCAATGGCCCAGTTATGAAAGAGGGACAGAAGACATCTTCAGAGGCATTTCCCTGAGCAGCCACTCCGTGTGTGCTTCATAACGCAGCAGCCACCTGCTTCAGATACAGGAGCAGCTACCTGGCTTCCAGATGCTGGCTCTTCGGTTGGGTCGCTACGAAAGATCCATCCGGACCGGATGTCTGCGTCCCCTCCAAATTCATGTGCTGATATGGTGTCCGGAAGTGGGGCCTTTGGGAGGTAGTTACAACAGGAGGGTGAAGCCCTCGTGAATGGGGTTAGTGCCTTATCAAAAGGGAGCCCCGAGCTCCCTCACCCTCTTTCTGCCGTGTGAGGATGCAAGGGGAGGAGAGCCCTCCCCCTGAACCTGACCGTGCTGGCACCCCGCTCCGGGTTTCCAGCCTCTTGACTGCGAGAAATCTCTGCTGTTGACAAGTCCCCCAGCCAGTCTCTGCTGCTTTGTCGCAGCAGCCCAAATGGACGAAGACTGGAAGTAACTTTTAGAATATAACCTGTCCGTAAACTGGGGTCTTCTGTCCGCAGCTGTTTCATTCACAGTGCAGCTTTGTTTCTTAGGCATCCATTTGTGTTTTATTTTTCTAAACATGACTTACTTTTATCATCACAGTATCTCACATTGGGTGAAACGGCACTGCAACGAGGAAGCTCTGACCTAGGTAGGGCTCAGCTTCCAGCTTTCTCCCTGATCAGCTCCTTGTCGCTCTGCCAAGCTCAGGATGCTCCCGGACAAGCCTCTGGGCGAGTTTCATCCTGGCTCGACCAGGGCCTCAGACGTCCGCCTGAAGGATGCCGTGTGTAGCATCCCTCCCTCTCAGCACACTCTGCCCTCGTGAGCGGAACTCCGAGTGGCTACGAAAAGGCTCACAACGCGTCGTAAGCAGCCTTAACACAAACAGTATCCAGAACAAGGTGAATTATATGACCTTCTAACTCTAAACCTCTATTTCTGTGACTCATGAGCATTTTTATGGCTCAAGGTTATAGGACACACAAATCTCAACTTCATATTCTGATTGCTGGTCCAAGTATCAGCAGTGAATAAACTGCCTACCAAAATAAAAAAAAATGACAAACCAAGAACCAAAACATCATGTTGGGCCAGTATCCCTCCCTCAACCTTTCTAAGTTTGCTTCACTCCCTTATTTTCATTTCATTCTCACTCTCAACAGTATTTAGGTAAATCCAGTTGCTTCCATTTAACACATAAGAAAACAAAGTCGAGCCCTGGCTGAGTGGGTCAGTTGGTTAGCGTGTCGTCCATACACCAAAGGGTCACGGGTTCAATCCCCGGTCAGGGCACCCGCTTGGGCCGCCCTGAGCACGGGTGGGAGGCAACCGATCAATGTTTCTTTCTCACATCGTCGTCTCTCTTTTTGCCCCTTCCCCTCTCTCTAAAATCAATAAACATATCCTCAGGTGAGAATTAAAAAAACAAAGTCGAGAGAGATTAAGCCACTTGTCTGAGTTTTCACAGCAAGGAGAGTTCTGAGCTGTGACCCCCCACCCCGGTGCTCTTTGGCCTAAGTCACGTGGCAGGCCATTCTCGGCTTACAATGTTCTCTTCCTTGCTTTCTTAAGATTGGAAGAGTTCATTATAAGTGGCTAGAACGCAAGGTCGGAAAATAGCAAGCGGGAGGAAACACAGGCCTTTCACAAACCCTCAGGAAACAACACGCAGGAAAGCGGCATTCCCCCATCTTTCTCCACCTGCTCCCATCTGCTTCAGAAGTGAGGAGCTGCAAAGCTGCTCACCACTGCTCCAGGTGGGGGGCCCACACCTGCCTCCGAGACTGTCCTTCAGCTAGCGTCCCCTCAGCTAGGACTTTTGGGGTCCATCTGGGGTGGGGGGCATCTCACAGAAACACCAGAACCTCAGACGCTTGGCTGACAGTCCCGAGTGCTCAGCCCTTGGCGTGGTTCCTGCCCTCGTGAATCAGTCGAGGAGACAAGGCAAATATGCAAAAAGTTAAGCAATCACCCAAGAAATAAATAACAGTGCTGACCAACGGCAGAGCAGAGGCCTAAGATGAAGATGTGAGCAAATGCCAAGCCCAAGTAATGAACGGACATTATTCACAGTAACTGCTGCAGAGCAGAGAGAATGGATTTCCTTAGGCTTAGTGAGGAAGAGTCTGTGGGAAAAGCCCAAGTCTGACCTTGGTCCTGAGAGACAGAGTGAACGTAGAAACGGAGGGGAAAGTATGTTCCAGGTAGATACAGCAGGGTGCAGAAGAGCTCAGGATACGCTCAGAAGAGGACGAGCAGGCTGAGTCTGCCCATGGGAAAGGCAATAACCTGCTGCCGGCTCATCAGCCGTGAGGCGCTGGCTACGAGGCCGGCTCAGACTGGCTTAATCAGAAGGGCACTCCTGTCACGCGGCATGAAGTCCAGAGTCCTGGTGCATTCTGGGGTTACATCAGCCCGAGACACATGGCCACTCAGGGAGGGGCTTCTAAGATCAAACTTCTGTCATGAAGGCAAAACAGGGGAGCAGGTGACCCTGGCTGGGGAGCACTGGGCCCTGTCCAGGGGGCTTGCCCTGCACAACACCAGCCTGGGAGGGAAGGTCACGGGGGACACCAGACAAGGCTGTTTGTTCACCAGACAGGCAGATCCAAAACCAGACGGGAAATACAGCAAGAGATCTTCCTCCCGGGCCCATTTAAAATGCACATGGGTCCTTAAAGGAACCGAACCAGTGTGCAGAATCAACAAAGACTTCATTTCAATGGCCACTGGTGGTCTGTGTCCATTAAAGCAGAACTGTGCCCAGACGCTCCTCCACAGGGAGGACGTGAGTGCGTGAGACGGGCCGGACCGGTCCTTGCTTGCAGGCCCAGGCCTCGGGAACTGCAGTGCCCAACACATCCACGACACAGTGAGGTCCCGACAGAGCAAGCTCTGGTGGAATCTGACTGACTCTACGACAGCAGTCCCCAACCTTTTTGGCACCAGGGACCAGTTCCATGGAAGACAATTTTTCCACAGACTGGGCGGGGATGGGGATAATTCAGGTGCATTACATTCGAGCTCACCTCCTGCTGCATGGCCCAGTTCCTAACAGGCCCACACGGGTACCAGTCCGCAGCCCGGAGGTTGGGGACTCTGCTCTATAAGCCTCATCTGGCTACTGTGTGGGGTGCAGTCTGGCAGGGACAAGGGAGGAGATGGTTAAGCCAACTGGGAGACTGCAGGTTGGATGGGTCAGAGTGGTGAGTGAGTGAGGAGTGGGGACCCAGGTCCTGGTTGAAAGTACAGGCAGACGGACCGCGTACTGGGGGAGATGCGTCAGAGATGACGTGGAGGATCAGCTGGGTCAGGCCACCTGCTGAACTGGGAGACTGGGGAGAAACAGCAATAGCAATAAACAAGTGCACTTCTCAGCACCTTCCTCTGTGAGGGAGCGGCTTTGGGAAATGCACCCACCTTCAGACTGGGCCATTTCACTCTCCGTGGTGAGTCAGGAAAAATGTCAAAGAGGCGGCACTGTTGTTTTCTCAGTGCGCTAATTCTCAGACGCGGACTGAGTGACACTTTCACGGGATCTTGGCAATGGAAAGGACCCAGGAGATCTGGTCCTACCCCCTTCGTTCGGCAAGTGAGGGAACTGAGGCCCAGAGCAATACAGTGACTTGCCGGAGTTAACGTCACCTAAGCTTCACTGTGTCCGTGACACATAAGACATCACGATCAAAACCTCCAAGCAAGGAGCTCAGTGCTCCTTCCACTGCGTCATCCTGTCTCCAGGCTGCTTACAACATGCGTGGCAGATCAGCGCTCACTCCTGGTGCGCAGCCTGGCCGGACTGGAAACTGGAAAAGTAAACATACTAATGCAACCAGTGACGTGGGACTTAAACCCATCAGATACAACCAGCTAGTGAGTATCCAGGAAAACACACACACACACACACACAGCGCAAGGGCTCGGGAGATGGTCCTTCCTACTGCCCTCAGCCCACATGGCTAATCCAGGGCACCACCGGGGCGCCACGGAGTGCGTCTGAGCCTGTTCCTTCACAGTCCAGTGTCAGCTCCTTTGTCTTCCTGCCCCCGAGGGCTCTTGTGAACCAGAAAAATGACAACTAAACAGGAGCACAACTTGTAAAGCATAGAGTGCATATAAAAAACATAGGATCCTGCTTTCAGAACAAAGAGCTGACATTTTCTGAAGGGAAAACAGCAGAAGCTAACCCATTGTGGGTTCCTTCAAAGCTGCTTCTCCCTTCACAAATGGCCAAAATTAGGGGCTTGGGGCCGGCAGTGATACACTCTCAGTCACTGAGGCACGTGCGTGAGGAGGAAAATGCCCTATTTCTTTCATTTGACTATGCAAGTGCTTTACATAGGGTGCCAGTGATTTTCCTAGTGCAGACAAGCTGCACGGTCAGAAGGGGTCGGACCTCAGGCACCAGGCCCTGCACCTAGAAGGACACACCCGATGCCAGGGCTCCTCTCAAGTGACAAGCAGAGTGATGGCCTGGCAGGGGAGCCAGCAGCCAGCCAGCCAGCCAGCCATGAGCGGACATGAGCACCTCCTGGACCTCTCAGTGATGAGTGCTTAATCTGAGGCGCAATCATTAGCTCCCCATAGGGACTGGCGTCTAAAGAAAGGCAAACCAGGTCCGGCCAGCCTCTCGGGGGCTCTGACCCCAACGCCTTCGCAGCAGCCTGTCTTCTCAGGCTGAGCAGAGCGCCCTTCTGTGTGTGTGTGTGGGGGGGGGGGGGGGGGGACGGCACAGAGCGCCAGCAGCCTGGCCGGGTGGCAGGGCCCTCCTAGCTCTCCTTTCACACTCCTCCTCCGCCTCGAGGGCCCTTCCTCTCTCTAACCTTCGTTCCCATTCCTCTCCTGTCTCGCCCAAGCCAGCAACCTACACGCGTGGCTTCGACCTACAAGAAAGATAACAGCTGGTCCTTTTACGTTGCCTTTCCAGCTCCCACCATGAAACAGCCACTGCCAAACGTAGGACTAAAGCATTTTAAACTATTTTATGCTGAATCAATAAAGCTTTGTAATTCCCATCCCTAGAATAAATTCAAGTGAGTTGGACGCCTGCTCCTCTAACAGTGACAAAAACTAGAAATCGATTTCTCAAGGTTTACTTCTATAGATGAGCAGAAGCTCAACAACAAAATGGTGTACTCCTTCCTTCCCTCTTTCACTGTTCACTTGAAATTGCTCCTTTTCACCCTAATCTTGTATTTGCCTTTCCCAAGTCATGCCTGGCCACCTTTCAGGTGGTCAAGTAGTTTCAAGGTCAGAGGGGTCACATTCCCATTCTAAGTCACTTCCCTGCTGCATCCTGTCTGGATGGTGCCCCCCACCCCAGACACCTGCAGAAGATGAAACCCTCCTTCTGCACCAGGCGGCCCCACCCACCACTGGGGTGGGGGTGTTTGCTGATCAGCCCAGGGCAAGTTCGGCCCGCCTCCTGCAACACAGACCACCGGGGACCACTCTGAGCTTGGGGCAAACCCAGAGGGGAGACCGGAGCTCCATATGAGAGCCCTGCGGTATTCCAGGGTCAGTCTCCTTCACTTGGGACTCCAAGTCCTGGGCCCCCAGCTGCTCCTTAGATGCTCCCATTCCCAGGCACTTCCTGCTCCAGACCCACCTCACCATGAGCTCCATCACGGAGACCCCATCAGTGTGTCAGCAACAGCTGAACACAGCTGAGTGGAGTCACGTCTTGGGAGGGGTGGGGGGTCGATTCTACAGTCAGTAATAAAGCAGAAGGCCATGTTGCACCAAAATTCTCCTTGAAAACCCTGTCTGTTATCCACGATCACAGCGAGTCGCTCTCACGCCAAGAGGCTCTGAACTGCCTACGCCAGCGGGTTCCCTCCTCCCCTCCACTCCCCCCGGGGCATAGCCTCTGCACAGTGGAAATGATTTTGTTTTTTGGTTGGCTGGTTTCTTGTGGATTGTTTGCTTTTGCCTACTATACACAGCTGCTTTCCTAACATTTAAATGCATCCCTGAGCCAGGAGAAAGTGCCGCTGTTACTCAGATCTCTTCAAATGACATTCTGCCTTCTTTGGGTCAAGTTCAACATCTCCTCCACAGCTGGTCCTCAATCTAGACCAATACTTTATTGTGGCCAACAAAGAGCCCTCACTGGGCACAGTTCACCCAAAGAACTTTGCAAAACTTCTTAAGTCTCACTTTTGCAAATCATTGCCTTGATAAAAAATAAAATGAGGTCATAAGGAGGTTAATGTGATAGCAATCTTACTATAATACATAAAATCGATATTGCTATCTTTTCGAATGCCTGGAATAATTTAAGCAACTACAATTTTTTTGGCCTATAAGACAACAGTGCAGTCTTATGATCACCATTTATCATCCCAGGCGAAAAAATTATTGGCACAGGTTCCTGGTCTGTGTATTTCTAGTTACATCTGAAGTCACCTTAAATCATGTCCGTGCACCAGCAGCAGACAAGCCACTGTTAACATCCTCATTTCAGATAAAAAAGGCTATTTTATAAGGGAGATTATGGACATCACGCTTTGAAAGAACTTCCTATGATACCCATTTAAAACAATGTCAAAACGGTAAAACTAAAATGATTAGCTAAATCGAGATCATCCTAATTTTATGGAAACAAGTCCATTTTGGGGGAAAAAAAGTTTATGGTAAATTAACTTGGTTCTCAAGAACAAGCGGCAGCAAAGGGCTACACGGGAAGACGAACGCACAGCCCAGGGTGACGGAGGCAGCCGGAGAGGTTCATGCAGACACTCGCCCAACCTCGGGTGTTACTGGATGTTCATGCTCTAGAGGAACTCATTTTTTTAACAAGAGGGTTGAGTATGTAAACTCTAATAACTGCTCCTAAACATTTTGGTTGGGTTTTTATGTCCTCCCATCGCTACCTTCCTGCTCAAATGGCGCCGTGTTTTCTGGGAACCATCCTTTGACATCACTGTTCGATGTCTTCGCCATCTCGCCGGGCTCTGCAAACTGACGCTAGGGCCCTGCCCGGCCCATCCAATCGGGTGGCTGCCCCGCTGCCCCATCCCGCACAAGCCTCCAGCCCCCAAGGCTGGAGGAGGAAACGCAGTTTCCTAGGACACATGGGGCTCCCATCCTCGTGGGCCCCTGTGGAGAGCTCAGAGGAGGGCATTGGCTCTGGAGGGTGGAAGCCCCCGGTGACGTGACTGTGATCTTCGTCATGCCCGCTGATGTGTGGTACTAGACGGGGGGACCTGCTGTCCTCCACACTCAGAGGCAGGAGACAGAAGAGCATGTTGGGGGCTGACGGAGCCGAAGGTGAGACTTCGTCCCAGGCTAGTGTCTTCCAAGCTGCTGTGACAGACAAGGACCCTCACCAACGGTCTCCTGGAGGGGCCGAGCCACACCACGCTTCTTGTCTTGGTAAACTGCCTCGTGCGCCTGGATGCACTTACCGCACTGACTATAACTGAGTTCCTTAGCAAGAACTATTGTCTTATGCGCCTTTTGTGCCCAGCACTGAGCCTGACATCAAGAAGATTCTCACCTATTTGTGTCTGTGACACCACACTGCCCACCCCATGGAGGCCAAGACTGGCAGATGCTTCAGCGGTGGGCGGGGGCGGTCCTGGCATGCACCATCAGCTGGAGACAGAATTCTCAGCAAAGACAGCTTCGGACTCACCTCCGAGTTCACAGCCCAACCTGGCACAGAGCAGAATCAGTGCTACTTCCCACCTGGGTAACACTTAAATCACCAAGTGCGTCTGTCACTGAAAACTACCAAACTTCCCCACCCCGGCGCAGTGAACTAGCTCCGACAAACCACTATTTACCAATGTCTGTGAAAAATTACGATTTCTTAAGGCACCTGCCTTGCACGGTAACTTAACATTAAAAACTTGAGATGCATAAATATAGCTCCATGGGAAGTGCGGCCACTGACCCCTGGGAAAGCACAAGAAGCATTAAGGCGAGATTTTAAATTCCAGCATTAAGCCAAGAGTTGACTTATTGAATAGGATCAAGTGCGAAACAGTGGCAGCCTAACTCATGCCTTGGCGGCACTTCACTACGCTGTTTCACATTGTTTCAGACACAGGCTGCCGGTCCAGGGCTGCTGGTGTTACTTACAGCCCCCTCGCATCACTGCTCTTCCGCCAGCACTTAGGCAGTTTCTGATTTCTGAGACGGTTCACGTTGCAAGTGAGCACAGCGCAGACTAACACCCTCAGCATCTGCCCCATTCAGTAAGACCGCTCTACATGGCTGAGTGTTGTGTAACCCCAGTGGCTCTCTGAGTGGAGTCTGGTTTCACACTGCCAGTCGGATTGCAGGAATATTAACAGTGGGTGATCCCTAGAGCCTTTATTAAGGGTGGATTACCAAAGGGTAAAGAATGTGCGGGGAGGGAGGAAGTGGAGGAAGCAACTGGGGAAAAAAAAAAAAGGAGAGGACCTAGGATACTTTCAGCAGCAGAAGAGAAAGTTTATTACTAGACTATTCATTAATAGCAGATAAGTAAGGCCCATGTCCCAGCATTGTTTATAAGGTGTGAGAGCTAGGTAGCCACGGAAACCATCATCAGAATCCAAGGCAGGAACTGATCGTGATCCAAAACCAGATTAGAAACTCAGCAGAAGGCGGCAAGTACCAAAGCTGACCAGGATCTAGCAAGAAATGATAGCAGGCCCAGCACAGGCCCCCCAAATCCTACTCCACAGGGCTGAATGCTGCATCTGTATTCTCCCCATCTCTGACACACCCCAATGTGGGAAAACCAGGGCTCCAGTGCCTGCAACCCCCACCCCCAGTCTCTGCTGAGGAAAACGCATGGTTCCTGGTGACTGAGCCAAACTGGGAAGTTCCTTGGGGTCAGATGACCAAAACCACCTGCACCCCAAGGTGTACCTGCCTGGGAGCAGCCAATCAAGAGACTGCCCATTACCAAAGCTTTAGAGCTTTTGTTCTTAGTGACACAGGAGCAATGACAGAGTGAAGCCAGTTTAAACCGGAACTGGGGATTCGGAGAGGTGTGGTGAGAAGACAGAAAAGAGCGGAGCCCAGAGTAACTGCATCACACTGATGGCGTGGGTGGAAATGACCTCTGCTGTTGGCAGGATCACCTGGTCCCTAAAGTCTCGGAGGTTGTGAGCACCTTCCCGGTCCCCTACCACTGCACTGGCCTGTTAAGCCAGGTTGTTCAGACAGACCAGCCAAGCCCGCTTCCTGAGAGAACATCCTTAGGATAGAGCATCCTTAGGATAGAGCCCATAGTTTGAACCACCTTGCAACCAAAATAGCCAAGTACACCAAGCGCCAGGAAGGGCTACAGGTAGACATGCTCATCTGTTCGTGGTACCAAGGTGGGATGCTCTTCCTCTCAGTACAAAGCGGGGGTGGTCCCACACAGGGAACCTATGGGTCAGTCAGGTCTGAAGCTCTGGGAATGAAGATTTGAGATGATGTTGGTCCTCAAAGACAGGACCTTAATCCGCCTTTTGTTCCGTTCTTCCGCACACCTCAAAAGGGAAGAGCACGGGTATAGCCCTGAAGCTCCTGCATCCAGGCTGGTGCTTCACTAGGTAAGAGGGGCCAGTCCAAGGCTGGCCGCCCGCATGGAGAAGAAGCTGCAGCTGGTGGATCAGCACCTGGGCCCTTTCCTCAGCCCCTCGGGCCCTCGCCCCCATAGTGCCCCCTACACTGGACTGTGGTTCCCCAAGGACGAGACCTTCTCCTAGCACCAGGATGAGCAGCAACAGTCAGCACACCTCACAGGTTCTCCTTTCATCTCATCAGCAAGCCCAAGGGTGGTACTAGCGCCCTACTCCGTTCTAGAGGTAACCGGAGCCTGGAGGTCACGCAGCTGCCTGAGGTCGCACAGCTGACGGAAGGGGAAGCCAGTACTGGGTCTCCCCTGCCCAAAGGTTAAGCTTTTATAACCTCTGTATTCTCCCTGCCCCCTCGCCCCACAGTTTAAATTTTTTTTTACATTGTGGTACAACGTACACTATAAAATTTACCACCTTAACTGCTTTCAAGCACACAGCTCAGCGGCATCCAGCCCATGCACAGCGTTGGGCAGCCACTCCCTCCAGAACTCTTTCTCTTGCGAAAATGAAACTCTGTACCCACTAAATGGCAGTGCCCTGTGGTCCCCTCCTCCCACAACCAGCACTCCGCTCTCCACCCCTGCGACTTTGACTCTTCCAGATACCTCATCCCTCACCCAAGTAGAGTCGCTCCATCGCTGTCCAGTGGTGACCGGCTTCTTTCACTGAGCACAATGTCCTCAAGGTTCAGCCATGTTGTGGCATGTGCCAGAACACCCCTCTCTTTAAAGCTAAATGACAGTTCATTGCAAGAACAGACCACGTCTCGCTTACCCATTCATGCATGATGGACACTGGGTGGCTTCCCCACCTTTTGGCTCCTGTGAATACTGCCATTTCTCCCTCCTGTCATCTTCTATTCAATCGCTAACATTACAGGGGGAAAGAACATCTTTCCATCTGCCTTCAAAAGAGCATTTTAGGAAGTTAGGTGTAATAAACTCTCCGTTTGAGTGTTCAATCAGTAGATATTTATTAATACACTAAACCTGTCATAACAGCCCTGACTGGTATGGTTCAGTGGACTGAGTGCCAGCCTGTGAACCAAGGGGTCACAGGTTCGATTCCCAGTCAGGGCACATGCCTGGCTTGTGGGCCAGGTCCCCATCGGGAGTGCGCAAGAGGCAACCACACATTGATGTTTCTCTCCTCTTTCTGCCTCCCTTCACCTCTCTACAAGTAAATAAATAAAGTCTTTTTTTAAAAAAAAGCTGTCATAACAATTAGGCAATTATATACCCACATACTAAGATAATTATATTAATATACACATATATTTAAGTAGGACCACACATCAGTATAACTATAAAATTCTGTGAGCCTTTAAGTTTTTAAGCAAACAGGCCAGAACTGCTACTTTCAAACACTCGTGTCCCTGACGGCTGAGAGCTCAGACTGATGGATCACTGAGAGCGTTCTAGGCCTGACTGTAACACCCCCACCAGGATGACAACTAGCAAGAGGACACACAAAACGGGGGGCAGCACCTGGCAGCGACACTTAGTCTGTAACAGAAATGTGTCCACAAATCCCTACCATAACTCAACCAGCTTAGTTCTTTGAATAACTTTTAGCTACTCCCAGAACAGAAAGCCTACCTCCCAGGCATAAATTATCGCCACTGTACAAATGAAATAAGGAATACACCATCAGGTCTGAAGCCAATTTCAGAAGAGGAAGTGATGGACTCCAGTATCCCCACCCCTCTGCCTCTGAGGCCACCCTGGAGGAAGAAGCATTTGTTCAGATGGGCAGGGTCTAGCACATTCACTATATAGTCAAACCTTGGTTCTCTAACAATTCGATTCTCAATCCACCTGCTCACGGAAAAAATGTATCGGTTTTGTACCTGACCACATGCTAATACCTGCATGATCAGTTGTGCACCTCTCAGGTGACAAAGAAAAGTGAGTCAACTTTTTAACAAATCGTCTTGAACGGTTTTCCAGAACGAATTACGTTTCAGAACCGAGGCTCCACTGCATAACTCTGATCACACTTTAAGGGCATGCTCATCACTCCGGTGCACACGGCTGTTACACAGTCACACACATGTGCGCCCAGCAAACTGGCAACTAAAGAGAGCAAGCAGCTTGAGAGAAAAGAAAGACTAGTTTCTGGCTGAGGAGACATTCATTTTCCTTATTTTACAAATTAACATTAGCCCTCATTAGTGAGTGTGGGCATATTGAGAATGTGATTAAATCTAATGAGACGAGATAAAGCAATTTACCTCCTTTTAATATACTAATACCTCCTTAATGCTTATTCCTACAACAAATGAACCACTGGACTGGAAGAAATCAAGGTCAAGGGACACCCCTGAGGAGACGGGCTCTTCCTCCCAGCCTCAGGTGGGGACTGTGGCACCTGCCCCCCCGAGGAGAAGGTGCCTGCACACTGGGCAGCTGAGTGATGACCACAAAAGAGGGTCTGAATCTTCAGATGAAGATTATGAGGAGCATTATCGTCGCCCCTGTGGGAGAGAAGGCAACTGGAACAGACTGGATCTGTTTTTTCCCTCCTGGAGAATTCACTGTTCTCTTTTGAAAGCCCCCCCGATTCGCTCTGTCTGATCTCATGGGAGTTGTGAGGACCGTATCTGCCCCCACCTAACCATGCAAGTGCCCACGAGTCCTGATGAGACTGCTGATAAAAGCTTGTGAGTTAATTGGGGAAAAACTAAAAGCAGATTCCACTTTTAATGTAAATGATGATAACCTGAGGAAGGTAAGTGCAAAAAAAATGTATGTGTGTATTCAAAGTTATTTGTAAAATTAGGCTCTTCAAAAAGAAGGCTGTTATGGCAGCTTTCACATCCACAAACGTTACCTTGCTGTTATTCCACGTTCAAACCTTGTGCTTATTAATAAGCCTTTGGGCACAGAAATGAGATAGGACAACATCTCACTATCTCCTAACGGGCTCGCAGTCCACAGATGCAGGCATGTGTCGGGGAACGGACGGGCCTTCCACGGGTGCTCTAGCCAGAAGCTGAGCCAAAACGACAGACAATAACATCACGGTAAGGAAGGGTGGCTCCGTGATGGGGGAAAAGACCTTTCCTCGAAGCACCACAGCCCAGACACAGAGGTGAGCACAGGAGGGCTTTAACCCAGAGTTCAGGGGCACTGACTGAGTTTCCACAGTAGGCAAACCGTGTCTGGGGAACCGGGAGGGGTGCGGGCGTAAGGCTGAACCTGCATCTTCAGAGACAGCAGCTCTGCGAATCTACATGTTCGACCGTCAACTCTATGCACACGCAAAGCGAAACGGAGGATCAGAGAATCTCAGAGCTCTTACAAATGTGGCCTGTAACCCATCCTGTTCTCAGCAGCATCCCCTCCTTTGGATGCGTAGGTGCTTGGTGAGGCGCAGTCATTAAATGAATGCCCACGGAGCACCCTCCCCGGGAACGGCTGGCCTAGCTTCCGTCTCCCTAGTCCCCTCACAGGTTCATCACGCATACATCCGTGTACCATACTGTTTACGTTGCTGATTTCGGAAAATCACAAAAGCCGTTTTACTCTGTGCGTACCGGCCTCCAGAGCACCTTAAGTGACGCTGGCATCACACGAAGTCAGGTAGTAGATTCCGAGCGTGCCTCACATCTTTGGTGAGACTGCACTGGGGTGTACACGGGCAGACAGCAAGAAGTCGTCGAGCCAGCCCTGGCCAGGTGGCTACATTGGTTGGAGCATCATCCCATACACCAAAAGGTTGCAGGTTCGATTCTCAGTC
Organism: Glossophaga mutica; assembly: GCA_039655065.1. NCBI lineage: Eukaryota > Metazoa > Chordata > Mammalia > Chiroptera > Phyllostomidae > Glossophaga > Glossophaga mutica. Next base: position 17,095,959 of record CM077312.1, on the reverse strand, counting down.
AGGGTGCATGTGGGAGGCAACCGATTGACGTTTCTTCCTCTCTCCCTCCCTCCCCCTACCCCTTCTTCCCTCTAAAAATTAATAAAAAACATTCCCAAGTAAGAATTTTTAAAAAACCAGTTGAATCAGAGTCTAAAGTGAATGGCCGGGGCACACAAAGCCGATAGTTGAATATGGTACAATTTGCCAGTTCAAATAGCGTCCCTTTCCACCCCTTCCCAAAGACGCCAGCACCCAGCTCACAGCCCAAACGGGCCTGGCACTCTGCTGCCTGGCATCTTTTTCTTGTAAAGGCTGGTTTCTGAGCCAGGGGCGCTGAACTTCTCAGTGTCAAGGAGATTATAAACCAAGTCTTTGAATCCCACACAGAGGCATCTGGATTTTCTCGTTACTTTAAGGATTTCACGTCACAATACATTTGAATTTTATAATGGCAAAAGCTGTCTGGGGGGAAAAAATCAGTAACTTCTCAGGATGGGCCTCTTCTGCAAAGGAGAGAAAAGCCTACCAGGCCTGTCACTACGAGAACTACTCAAAGAAGGACAATAATTTAAAAGTCCCTGAATAAACGTTAAGAGGAACATTATGAGCCATTAAGTTGGTGCTCAGAGATACAGGGTCCAGCACAAATAACGCCCCTCTTTATTACAAAATCTTTTATTACAAAATCATAAAAGCATGTACTTCTGTGACATAACAATATCACATTCGAGCACTCCACATGACGTTTTAGGTGACATGTTCAGGTGAAAATTATAAATTACTACACCCAGCTTATTACCCTACCAACCACACTGAAGCTTTACTTCTGCTGGACCCTGTACAAGCTCGATCTCTGCCGCAGCCAATTAGCAAGACATTCCCAGTGCTCCTCCACACCAGGATCCCGACAACCCGAAGAGCTCCTCCTGTCCAACCTAAGCTGCTCCTGCCTGGAACATGGCCAAGCTGACAACCTGAGTGAGGAGGGGGAGCTCATTTTCCAGCAGATATGTGCCCAGGGAACAGGTGGTGAGCAGGGCACACCTATAAAGGTGAAGACCTCTAATTAAACGGGCAGCGGGGCAAGGGCCACCAGGAGTATCAGACCTGGTTCTCTGCTCATAGCTTAGAAGGGGACAAGTGCCCATTAGACGTCGAGTGGGCAGGAAAGAGAAGGCTCTCACTGTGACGTTTTCAGGGGGCGATGGAGTCAAGCAAAGCACATGGAAAGCAGACCACATCCTAGCATGTGAGGAAGTTTAAATTTACAATCAAATAATTTTACACTGCTCAAGTTTCACATACATCTCTTTGGTTCCCCGTAGCCCTTTTGGAAGATGTGAACCTCTCTGGGGGCCTACGTGGCCTAAGACAAGCCAAAAACAAGGTTTTTGCCTATGTTTGGGACACGTTTTAAGAAGCATCAGAATGCCATGGGGCTGAGAGTGGAGATGAGTACCTTCTATGCATAAATGATGTTCTGTACCCACCGCCAGTGGGACGGGACTTCGTGGAAGGCGGCAGAGCAGAGAGGTCAGCCAGGCCTCAGCCAGACACCCGGGGTGAGGCCCTGCTCCACCGCCCGTGAGGACCTCAGCTTTGGGTGAGTCACGTCAGCCAGAGGCCTCTTGTCTGTAAATGGAATGACGGCCGTGCCTGAGTCACAGTGGCTAGTGTTCGAGCTCAGACACAGGCGGGGAAAGCACAGACCCAGGTGCCTTATTTAACACATATCTATGCATTATTCCTGAATATTCTGGTTTCCATGATTGCCTGTATCTCTAAAAATATAATCATTTAATGGAAAAAAACTAAGCTATAATGTCTTTTAATACAGAAAATACAAAAAAAAAAAACAAAAAAACCCTTCTGAATGAAAACACCAAGCACATGAAAAGGTGTTCAACTATCCAATGAAAATCAACTTTAAATCAAAAAGGAGACTTCCGGCCAAGATGGAGGCGTAGGCGGACACACTGTGCCTCCTCTCACAACCAAAATTAAGGACAACAAATATTTAGAAACAAGAAAACAACCAGAACTTATAGAAAATTGAACTGTACGGAAGTCTAACAACCATTCATCCAGACCGGTAGGAGGGGCGGAGACGCGGCGGGAGAAGGTGGAGGTGCGGGAGCACAAGCAGCAGCGGCTGGCAGTTCCCAGGTGCACAGGCGGTGGCTGGCAGTCCCCGGGCCCACAGGCAGCAGCTGGTGGACCCCAGGCACAGGGGGACAACTGTGCAGACCCAGTGAGGCCGCACAAGGCGGCTGGCTGACCAGGTGGTCCCACATTCGTGCACGCAGACTGTCCAGGCAGAGGGGAAGTGGCGGAAGGGACTGAATCCAGGAGAGAGCGGAGCAGGCGCCATTGTTCCCTCTCAGACCCCGCCCCCACCTATAGCGTCACAACCCAGCGACTGGGCTGCCCCGCCCCAAGGAACACCTAAGGCTCCACCCCTCACTACGTAATAGCCGCGACCAGACTAAAACCAAAAAACAAAACAAAACAGAAACAAAAAAAAAAAACACACCAAAAATGGCTCAAAACGGAGAACCAATCAAAGCCCCAGAGCCAATTCCTCTAAGCAGTGAAGAGATAGCCAACCTATCAGATACACAGTTCAAAGCACTGGTCATCAAAATGCTCACAGAATTGGTTGACTTTGCTCATAAATTAGATGAGAAAATGCAGGCTACAATACGTGAAATGAAGGAAGATGCATGGGGAACTGATAGAGATGGAAGGAAAACTGGGACTCAAATCAATGGAGTGGACCAGAAGGAAGAAACTAACAACCAAACAGTAAACGAGGAAGAAACAAGAATTCAAAAAAATGAGGAGAGGCTTAGGAACCTCCGGGACATCGTTAAACGTCCCAACATCCGAATTATAGGGGTCCCAGAAGGGGAAGAAGAAGAGCAACAAGTGGAAAACTTATTTCAACAAATAATAAAGGAGAACTTCCCCAATCTGGCAAAGGAAATAGACTACCAGGAAGTCCAGGAAGCTCAGAGAGTCCCAAAGAAGCTGGACCCAAGGAGGAACACACCAAGGCACATCGTAATTACATTAGCCAAGATTAAAATGAAGCAGAGAATTCTAGAAGCAGCAAGGGATAAAGGGACAATCACCTACAAAGGAGTTCCCATCAGACTGTCAGCTGATTTCTCAAAAGAGACCTTACAGGCAAGAAAGGGCTGGAAAGAAGTATTCCAAGTCATGAAAGTCAAGGACCTACAACCAAGATTGCTCTACCCAGCAAAGCTGTCATTTAGAATGCAAGGGGAGATAAAGTGCTTCTCAGATAAGGTCAAGTTCAAGGAGTTCATCATCACCAAGCCCTTATTATATGAAATGTTAAAGGGACTTATCTAAGAAAAAGAAGATAAAAATACGACAGTGAAAAGACAGCAAACTCACAGCTATTAAGAACCATACCTAAAACAAAAGCAAACTAAGCAAACAGCTAGAACAGGAACAGAACCACAGAAATGGAGATCACATGGAGGGTTAGCAACAGGGGAGTGGGAGGAGGAGAGAGGGGGAAAAGGTACAGAGAATAAGTAGCATAGACGGTGAGTAGAAAATAGACAGGGGGAGGGCAAGAATAGTGTGGGAAAAGTAGAAGCTAAAGAACTTATGAAACATGGACATGAACTAAACGGGGGGGAGTATGGGTGGGAGGGGGTATGCAGGGTGGATAGGAATGAAGGGGGGGAAATGGGACAACTGCAATAGCATAATCAATAAAATATATTTTAAAAAGTCAAAAAGGAAACGCCCAGTCCCGGGGGGATGGGGATGGGCCAGCTCTCTTCTGGAGGCTGCAGGGCCACGTTAATGAAGACCTAACGTGAACGCCAGCAGGTCCACCTTCAGCAACTTTTCCTGAGGAAATAATTGAAAGAGGCTGCAAGGTTGTTTGCAACCCTCTTCACATCAAAAACCTGGAACCAATTAAGTGCTCAACGAAATGGGAACAGCTGAAAACACGATGGCACAGCCAGGTAAGGGCATATTACGCAGCCCTTACGACGGTAAAGTTACCTTTCTATGCAACAGGGAAAGAAGCCACAGTAGGTTAAGATGCAGAGTGACGGCACGCATGGTCCCACCCATTTAAGCGTGTGTTGCATCGTGCCCAAGTCTACAGCGGTGCTGTCCAACAGAAGTAAGGCAAAACACATGGGAAATTTTAAATTTTCTAGTGGCCAGGTTAAACACAGGTGAATCAAATAAAGTATTTTAGCCCAATACATCCAAAACATTATATCACTTCAACAGTTAATCAGTATTTAAAAAGTATGAGTGAGTTATTTCACACGCATGCTTGTACCACGTCTCGGAAATCCGCTACGTTACACCTCCAGCTCTTCCCCGTTGGGGCGGCCTCATCTCAATTGCTCGGCAGCCACCTGTGCCCCCCCCCCCCCCACTGGACAGCCCAGGTCTAGAGACCACCATAAGGGTTAACAGTAGCTGTTTCTGGGAGGAGGATTTGCCTTTCCTGCATCATAAGAGTTGTTTCAATTATCATATGAATTAACAGAAAAAAAAGGGAACATTGTGAAAAATGTTTTTTAATTTTCCTTTAAAGCTATTACAGGAGACAGCAAGCACAGTTTAAGTTTAAACCTCCTTTCAAACTGCTCTTGCTCTTTCCCCAGGGAGTTGGTGGCGGCGGGGCAGGGGGCGGGGCGCAGGACGGAGCGGGAGCCTCTTTCCCTATGCCTTGGTTGCCTACTGCTGGGGCAGTTATGTGTTTGGTGTTGTATGTGTGATACAGTCTTCCCTCGCTGCCGCAGCCCACCTGGCCGCTGCTTCTCCCAAGTGCCTTTAACCAAGAGTATGTGCCCTGCTCTCCGGACAGGCGGTGATGCTGTGCTGTTAGGTAACTGCGTATTTAGGTTCTGCGGCCCAGTGAGGACGCAAAGCGTGTTTGCGCAGACAAGACACCAGAGCACACGTTCCACTCGCTCTAAAGTGGGCTGCTTTCTTGTGTGGCTTCTGGGAACCTCCTGAATTACACAACAGAGGTCAACAACCAGCTCAGACCCGTACCAGGTTGCTTCGACGATCCCATACCTATCGCGATAAATACACTCTTGCTTAGAGAAGGCAATGTTTGGACTTCTGTATTGTCAGCGGTATAGTTTATAAATGAACCTTACCCCAGAAAATGACAGCATTTTTTTCTTAATCTCGCCAGCATTTGGGAAGTCTAGTTAGATTCCACTCAGAGTGCCTTGGTCCTCTGACAGAAAGAGAATGCCGTCTTTGCAAACCAAAGTGCACTAACTTACTTAGACTCCAACCAGACCTGGTCTGTCAGAAAGCCTTCTGATGGGTGACTGTCCCGTAGCTGATGAAATGCAATATGAGGAGCACATTAACCAAGAGAAAACGGGAAGAAGCTAACAGCTAAAGGCGAGCTTCTCTACGAGGCCCAAGTGGGGAGACATGGCATCAGCAAATGGCTATAAGGAAGTTCCAGCGGGACTCGAGGGGGAGGGCTTGGGGGTGCCTAGGGGACAACCTCCCAAATAAGCACCTACTAAGGCAGCACACCACACACTGAGGACATACTGCCCTTTCCTGAGGGTGGAAACAAGGTACTAACACTTGCCACAGGCGTGCCTCTTGTGACGAGGGCCCAGGGTCTGCTCCACCGTCCCGTGAGCGTGGATACAGCTGACTCCCGAGAGTGTCCCGTGCAGCCTCTGCCCTCCAGATCTCAGCCCAGCTGGGACATGTGACACGACGAACACTACCAACAAGGGGCAACAGGGCACGCTTGTTCTGAGGGTACAGGTAACAGGCAGGCAGAGAGCAGGCCCTGTGAGCTGAGCAACAAACTGCGCACAAACTTCAACATTCTGATGGTCACCAGCAGGGTTTATAGGCCCACGCAGAAAGGGGGCAGAGAGGAAAGGGAGTGGCCACTACGGATGGACGGACGGACGGACGGACGGGAAAGGACTGAGCTCAGGAGAGGTCTGCATGCCCTGAGGCACAGGTCAGGGACAGCTAAAGGATGCCAGCCCCAAGCACATGAGCTCCATGTTCCAAAGGACTGGCCCCAAACTGCAGCCCTCAGAGCCAAGGCCCTTGTGCGCAAAGCCACCCCAGTCTACACAGTGAAGTGACCTCCCGGCAGCCCCCAAAATCCACTGCTCAGGCAGCGCCTATCGATTCAAAACCTCGTAGGAAAGGATTAAAGCAGCGATTTCAGCCTGGTGATTTCCCAGTCACTCTGCTGGCTAGAATCATCCCGAAAATTGTAATACCTAAAGGAGCAATATTTAAAACTTCCTCCAGAATAACCCTTCTCTACGGAAGACTTGTGTTATTCAGCCTGAGGGAGAGATTATGTATTTTACACCTTAAAACCCAGACTACTTTCTGCACTTATCGTAATTAAGTCATACCAGGCTTGCTCGCGTTTGGGCGTCTTCCTGGGACCTGCACAAATCAGATTAGCCCATACTGTCCTTTCCTGTGGGTCGGAAACAAGGTACTAACACTTGCCACAGACAAGCCTCTCATGACAAGGGCCCAGGGTCCGCTCCACTGACCTGTGAGCATGGATGCAGCTGACTCACTTTGGCATCACCCTCCAGGTGTGTGGCGGGCGCTCCAATTTTCTCTCCCCATCCCGAAAAACCTCAGTACAAAGAAAGCAATTTCTCAAAGCTGAGCTGCTGGGTCCTCCAAAACCAGGTGTGCCTTTGTTGACAGGAAGGGCCCTTTGCCAATGACTAAGATCAACCACCCCCCAAAATACTCCTATAGCTCATGAGCTGCCAGTTGAACCAAGGTGACAAAGAACAAGAAAACAGTGACTTGGAGGGAGGGACAAGGAAGAAGTCTCTTCTTGGATAACTAGGAATAGACCAACATACGAAGTCCTTAGCTGAAACTGTGTACACTTACAGTGAATTTATACGCTGATATAAGTGTCTCATTCCAAGAATAACATCTTCCAACAGGTATAACCAATAAAGAGCCTTAAAATTTCCATCCTCTTTATAAAAAAGCACTGGTGGTATAAGGGGTAATTATCTCCATCATGCACAGTACATTGCAGTGTGTGCCTGGCGCCAGCGTTCATGATGTTAGAAAAGCCCACTAGCAGGTTACAAATAAAAGGAGCATTGGTTATTTTGCTAATACACTGAAAAGAACAAGCCATCTCCCCAGAAGCAAAGTGCATCTGAACAGCCAGTACACTTTCCCTGTATTCTTTATGATTCATGTGCATACTGCGAATCCGGCCTAGCCAGTGAGACAATGGTTAGAACACAATACCGCTGCTTCTCACAGGAAAAGTCTGAGCGTGTAACTCTGCCAGAAAGAAAAGCAACTGCCCGAACACAATCTGGAAGCTACTGCATTGGCCACAGACAAATCTCAAGTTTAGACTCATGAATCTAAAAATAATTAACGACTAGAAACCCATTAACAGAGCAAGGCGCAGAGCCCCACAGCCCTGGGGAGAAGTTCTCATAACTCCTTTTGGATTAGGCCAAACGCTCACACTCGTGAAGCCACGTTTTTTGTTTGTTTGTTCTGTGTGCCCTCCCGAGACCTTTTCCTGGTGGAACAGTTTCGTCCAGCTCCTTAAGTCCAGAAAAGCACACTAAAACTTTAGCTCAGACTCGAATTCATCATTCCTAAATATGCTCATTTCTAACTAAAACTTAAACTCAGTGTTTTCCTCTGAAACTGATGTCTTTAAAAGCAATCCAATATTCTGATTTTTCAAGACCAGGGCTCCAAAAATTAAGGGCTTACTCAGTTGTCCTTCAGCTTTATATATAACGAAGTGGTTAATTACTGTCTAATACAGGACTTTATGAAGCGCTGCAGGTATATCCACTTGAGTCACTGTTTTACTTGGGAGCACAGGTGGTATTTTCGTGCATTTTGGGGCGGCCAAGCTCAGCGCTTTACACTCCAGTTCAGAGTTTCCCCTGCATCCCTGGTTTCCAGCCTCCCGTGATAACCTGCTTCAAGGAAAACAACTGACAGTGTAGCTTGAGAGCTCCTGCCACAGGTAACCGGAGTGGGGTGCTTTTCCAAAGCCAGAAGCGGCAGAGATTTCACTCCCCACACACACACGCGTTCTCAGACCTCACACCCTCTCCTCTCTCAGCAGCTGCCTCCCATCTGTGATCACCGTCAGGGGCTCCTGGTACGGGTGCAGTTGAGTGTCCTAGTCGGCCGTGTCCCCACCACCCCCAGCCGGGGCACAACCTCTGTGGCCACCTCCTGTCATCCTAGTTCAGCCCTGTCCCCCTCCGAAAGGAGGGAGGACTTAGATAGAACACTCGCCCACCCTGCAGGACTCTCACCCACGCTCAGGGGCAGCTTCGAGAACCTGCCAGGTGAAGACGCGGAAGTGGCTCTTCCTCCTCCGCCCAGACCTGCTGGTCGGAGCCAGGATCCTGGGAACCGCACTCCCAACCCCCAACCATCCCCCCCGTCCCTCCCCCACACCTCTGTGCACCGAGAAGTGCGCACCAGGCACTGCCAAACGATTTCGGCCACAGAGAAGACAAACAGGCAGGCGAGGGAGGGACGTCCAAAACTTAGGAGTGGGGGAGGGGTGCATACTTAAAGGCCCGTGCCCCGCTCACCCTCAGTGCCAAGTCGAAACCCAAGGGGGTCCCGAGGGAGCTTGGGCTGCGCAGCCGCAGGCACTCGGGGAAGCGGCGGCTGGTCCCCAACTTAACCACAGTGAGTGCCATGGCAGCGGGCGTGTCCGCCCCACTGCACCTGTTCCCGACTCTGACCAAGGAACCCTGCACACGCATGGCAACCTTGCAGGCATCCTGGAAACCACCCTCGCCCCTAGCTCGGCCTTACGCCGACCCCTCCCCGCAGACGCGGAAGCCCTCCACGTCCCCACCCAGCCGGGCAGCCTCAGAGAGCCCCTCCCTGGAGAACTGGGAACCCCTTCCCCGTCTCCAGAGGCCCCTGGAGCGCCTGGCGCCTTTTCCGAAGCTTCTGCACCAGGTTAGGACCCCTCCTCTCCCCGCTCAAGTGGCGGAATGCCGCCCAAGTTCAGGGTTCCCCCTCAATGGCATGCGTGAGGAAAGGAAGCCTTAAAAACATTAGAAGGTCGCCCTTGGGAATTCGCGCTGCAGAGCACCTGGGGTGGCGTCCTGATCGAGATGGGCGCCACCTGGGCGCCACCGCGGGGGGCTAGTCCCCAGGCACCCGCTGGGAACTGGCGGGCCGCCCCCGCTGTTCGGGGACTCGGCCAGAGCAGAGCCCCAGCGAGGCAAGTGATGGCCGGAGTCGGGGAGGGGGGCAACAGCCCCACCCAGGAGCACAGCCACGGCCGGTCAGTGCGGGGCGCTCCGGAACAGCAAACTTTCTCCGCCACCCGAAGTTAGCGGCGCGGAGGCAGCTGCGGGAAGCAGGCTGAGAGGTGTCTCCGGTCGCCCCCCAACCCCCGGAGCCGCAGAGGAAGGCGCCCCCGAGGGCCGCGGTGGCCCGCAGCGCCCCGCCCCGTGCCGCCCTCACCTGTGCCCGCCCGGCCGCGGCGCGCGGCCCGCGGCCCGCACTCACCTGGCTATAGAGCTCGCCGACCGACATGACCCCGCGTGCCCGGCCGAGCCCGGGGCGCCGCGCCGGCGGACGACTCTCGCTGGTGCCCCGGCGGGCGGCGCGTCCCGGCTCCTCGCTGCCCTCGCGGCTCTCAGTCCGCGGCCGGCCCGCCTGGCGCCATCTTCCCGGGCTGGCCGAGAGTTTGTGTGTTTCTCGTCCCTTTCCCCCACCTGCCCCGCCGGCTTCCTGGAGGCCCGCGGCCGGCTCGCTCCCAGCCGGCGCGACCTTTACTCCCGCGGCGACGGCGTCGCAGCGGCCGGGCTGGAGTTGCGGGCGGGCGGGGGCGGAGGCCGCGCCGCTCCCCACTCAGGTATTGGAGGAGGTGCCAGCGCGGGGCGAGGCAGGGCGGGCGTCCGAGCCGGCGGCCAGCGAGCTGCAGCCGCTGCCGCCTTTGCACCCCGCGGGCCCGACTGGACGCGCCCTCCTGCGCCCCCGCACCGCGGGGTCCACCCGGCCGGGGGCGGGGCAGGCGTGCGGCGGGTGCCGGCCGCCCCCTGCTGGACGCGGAGTGCACGCGGGACAGGTGCGCGCCCGTGCCGCACCTGCCGCCCCACGCTCCTCGTCCACACCGGCTGTGCCTGGGAGGCAGGGCGGGGACGCAGTGCAGACGGAGGGGAAGAGGAAAGTAACCAGAAAGGGGCAAAGAGGAATAAAAGGAGAGGTGTCTACTGCTGAAAGGCTCCAAACATTCTCCTCTGGTTTTTACGTGTCTGTAGCCAGGGTTTTCGTTATTAAAATTCAGTTATGTCGCAGATTGTTATTAAGGTGGCTTGACTATACCAAAGACTGTCTCCGCCGAGCTGAACTCCCTGCGCTGAGATCCTGATCAACAAGGTGGGGACTGTAACCCCTCCGCTTTATGTTTCCCCCGCAGCTTCCAACTAGGCTCCCCGCCACCCTGCTCAGAGGACTGTTCACTTTTCTGGGAAGTGTCACTTTTTCTCCCCTCTCCCCCCACCACACTCTCAGCCCTTCTACCGCTTCCTACCTCGTTTAGTTTTCTCCCCTCTGCCAGTAGCACTTGGCTGGCTTAGGTAGCTTCGTTCCCTCTTCTACTTCCAGCAAAGAGTAGGTATTTCAGCCAAAAAGGAAAACAATTGGCAGGAGTCTGTGGAGGGAGAGCAGGAGCTGTCCCCTGGTTTTCTGGAGCTGACATTTGTACCTGAATGAGGAACAGCCTCCGTAGGTGGTGCTGAACAAGAGCGTCCATCTGCACCCCCTGGAGCGATTGTTCTAGAGCCTCCAGCCCTGGAAGGGTTTTTAAACTCATCCTATGCACGACCTTCCCACCTGCACTGCAGGATTCCCATTTAATTCTCGTGGCCAGCGCTTCTCAATTGTGCCTCCCCCATGAGGATCATCACCTGGGGTGGGGGTGGGGCCTTTAAGAGGAATCCTTCAGGAATTCTGATATACTAGCCAAAGGTGGGACTGGAGCACCTGAATTTTTTTAAGCGCCTCCATAATTCTAAAGGATTGTACTCCCAGGGTTGACCAAAGCTTGGGCAATTCTCCTTGGAGCTCCTCCTGGCACTAGCAAGAGCAGAAAGGAAATGGCTCCGTCCCCCCTCACTCAGAAATCTGTGAGCATAGTAGACTGCCCTGAATTCTAGTCGTTCTCCAGGTGTGGCCCCACTCAGTGTTTTCACACCCAGAGGGATTCGGCCCTCTGAATCCCTCTGGGACTAAGAAAAGCCCCGTTCCTGGGTAAGGTTCAGTCCCCACCCCAGCTCCAGCGACCTTTCACTTCTGCGCCACTGGGCTCCGTCGGTGGTCCCATCTCTCTACCAGCATCTCTCTCTATCCCAACTGGCTCTTGACTTTTCTGTTCTGCTAAACTTCTTGAAGTGATTGTTTGTACCAGCTGGCTCCACTCACTCACACCCAGCCCCTCCCATAATTCACTGGTTCTCAACACTTTCTGCATGTCGGAGTCACATTTACAAAAACAGATGCCTGGATCCCACTCCCAGAAAGTCTGCCTGGGATGCTGCTCAGGCAAAGGGATTCTTAGGAGCTACGGGGTGATTCTAATGACAGCCAAGGTTAATCGCCCCTTCTTTAACTGGTTCCTCAGTGGTTTCAGCCCCATCCTTTTGAAATCACCCTCTCCCTCTGAAGCATGGGGTAATAACAAACTCTCCCCATGACATTAAACCACCTTCTTCTATCCCTTTTCTCCTCTTTTCCCAGCCTCTGTAACCATACCTTCTCCAAGCCCTTTGCTAGCTCTGCTTTCTCTTCCTAGTGCCTGAATGAAGCTGTGACCCATTTCCCAGGCAGACCTCTTCCTTCTCATTCGCACCCTCTCTTTCACCTCTTATCACAAATCCAGTTCTAACCTTGATTTGGACCCACCCTTCCCCCTGCCAGGCAGGCAGAGCTAGCAATCCCACCGGGACCTCTGGCCAACCTGAAACTCATTTGCTTCCATCCTTTCTCTCCACCCCCATCCTGGTTCCCTCGGCCTGGCTCCCACCACACCTGGCATGCACTAAACCGAACCTCATCCCTAAGGAAAACACTGCTCTTGGCCAGGGCTTTGTGAATTTCTAATCCCACAATCAAATCGGTGCTTTTCCTTTTTTGAATAATAATAAAAGCATTTTTAAACTTACTTTGTGCCAAAAAAGCTTGCCAAGTATTTTACTTCTGGGATCTTGCCTGAGCCTCAGAGCAAGTCTACAAAGGAGGTTCGGACTGAGGAGTGGCGGGGGCACCCAACAAGGGCAACGGGAATATCCTGATGATTTTCAAGTATTTGAAAATCCGTCATGTGAAAGAGATAAGGCTGCTAAAGGGAGGCCTGACCCAGACCACAGGGAGGAAGTTTCAGGGTGACAGATGTTGGACAACCGAGAGAGAGAAGCACAGGTTTTAATAAGGAAAACTAGTCGAGAGGGGTGGGCATCTCCTGAAAAGAGAGCTTGTTGTCCCTGCAGCAGTCGAGCAGAGGCTGCATGGTCACTGTCAAAGACGGTGTAGATTCTGCCACTGGGTGGGAGGAAGGGCTACGCCCTCGGGCCTCGGTGGTCGTGCCCTGGTGGCTCATGACACCACGGCAGGTTCAGCGCTGTTGTCACCAGTGCTGTACTTCGAACCTCATGGAGAAACCCCCACCTCTGGGCTTGCTTCCTGCAAAGGTCTGCGGTTAGTCCTTGGCAACTCAGTGAGACTCCAAGTCCTGTGTTCCCTTTAGAAGGGTTTCATAGAAAGCTTGACTGTAATAAGTGGAAAGAAAGGCTTTGGTTCCCACTAAGCTTTCTGATGCTGCTGCAAAAGGATTGGATTTTATTGTATAATATAAGTAACTGTCATGGCTGCTGCAAAAGGATTGGATTTTATTGTATAATATAAGTAACTGTCATGCCCTCTCCCCCAGAACGAAATGACAAATCCACTGGGGAGGAGAAAATAACGAGGCGGCCGGGGTCAGAGGAAATGCAGCTGTCACCGCCTGCACACCCCCTCCAAATGAGCTCTGAGCCTCTAGCTCTCCGGTAACAGGGCCCTTGTTCTCCTCTCACTCGCTCTCAGGCAATCGCTGCTGGGGTCCTTTCCAGAGGATGGTGGAGTCGCAGTCGAGTTTATCTGAAGTGTCTTGCACCCTCTTCTGGACACTTTTGCCAACAGCTAGTTTTATTTTTGCTTTTCTATCATTTTCAGTATTTTACAATTCCCTGATCTTTCAAAGAGGTCAATGCCCAACTGTCTCATTTTACAAATAAGACAACTGGGGCTCAGAGAGGGAATGGGACCTGCCCGAAGCCACACAGCTGGTTGGTGACCAAGTATCCCTTGGCCTGAACATCTCTGGGAAGACCTAGGAAGTGGACAGCGGGTCACAGACCCTGCTTGAGTGGCAGAGAATTTCACTCGCAACCTCTCCCCACCCAGCTTGCTCAGAAAGCACACGCTTCACCCCATACCACCCATTAATAAACCACAATTGAAGCATTGAATCAAGTTTCTACCTGATTCCAGGTGAGACTTTCTTGTGTCCTGAGGTAAAGTGAGAGGGAATAGGAGCCAGAGGTTGGCCTAAGGATGGATCTGAGACTTTTCATTAATTAAATAACCCTATAAATTAATAACACCTGCTGGAACATGCTGTCTATTTCCAGATCCTCCCCATCCTTTAAGGATGTAATTCTTGGTCTTGGCTACATGTTGGAATCACCTGGGAATCAGTTCGGAAAGACTGATTCCTGCATCTCATCCTAGAAGCTCCAACTTAATTGTTCTAGGGTGTGGTCTTTAAACACTCCAGGTAATTTCAAGTCAGAGACAAGGTTGGGAAGCTCTGCTTCAGGCCAGCCCCTGGTCCACCTTCTCCCCTCACTGCACGGCAGCATGGCTGGTCCTGTGCAAGTAAGTCCATGCCTCAGCGTGGCTCCTCTCCAGGGCCAGGCCTTGGAAACCACCTGCTCGCACCTCTGAGAATATTTGCACCCCCAGCCTCAACAGCTTTGGAGTGTGGGCAGGCATCTCATTTAGAAGGTTAGTTTATGCCCTAACTGAAAGTTTATGGTCTCCTTTTATTTCAACATGTGTTACTCCATAACTTAGGCTGGGGAATTCTCACATACATACATAAGTCATCTTTTGACTCATGCATCTTGTCGTGATGCCCGAGCTGGTCTTAAAGTTTAGTCCACAAGCAGTCAGACAAGTCACTGTCTGGCTCCTGGCTCCCCTCCCCCCGCTCTGCACCACGCACAGGCAGGCTCGGCCTTGGAGCTGCAGTGATGTTAAGCCCACATCTCCTGACTTTGTCGCAATATTTGCAGCATCCCTCCTAGATGCTGGGGCCTGCCTCTGCCTTGCCTCCAGATTCCAGATGCCGTAATTACTCACCTGGGCCCCTCCCAGGCTGCCTGCTCCCCGCTGGGGGATCAGCTTGGCTTTCAGCACACGGAGGCAGCACTGTGAACTGTCACTACTGGGCCACCAAATCCTGATTACAATGAAAAGCAAATTTTGTTCCCACTGAAGATACACGCTCCTAGGAATGGTGTGCCATTTCGCTTTGATGGAGAGGTAAGAAATGAGGGAATGAGTTTGCTCGCACCTTCCAGGCTGAGAGTGTGGACGGTGCCATCAAGCCCTGCACCCACCCACGTGCAGGAGATGGAGCACAGAGCACTGGCCTGGGGGTTGTCACAGACCCCGCGAGAGGCTGTGCTGCCGCAGTAATGACTGTGTTGCGACCCCCGCCTACTTGTGTAGTTTTACATCTTCTGATCCTTGAGATGCGTCAGCAAATATTCGGGTATTCCTTTTGTGACTTGAAACATACACTCGTGTTGTACACACAAGTTGAAGAAGCCCACCAAGGGTCGGGGTCATCCTCCCATAACTGAGCCTGCAGCCATCACTTGGCTGCTTCTAAAGAGGAGTGCCGACAGGGATATTGCTGGCTTCTTGGCAATTGTGATCAGAAACCGAAATGCACCCTGTGACGCAGAAACTCCACTGCAGGAATCGACTTCCCTGATGTGCTCACGAGGTTATTCATCGCGGCATGGTCTGAAATAGCCAAAGACTGGAATACACCCAGATGCCCACCTACAGGAGTTTCCCTGTGGCACGATGCCCCAAGGAGGTTTGTCCATGGCGCTATCCGTCCAAACCTGAGTTGTGGTGGCCCCCGAAATTGGTTCACCAGAACATTTTCAGGTGAGGGTAGGGTACTGCACACATGGGACTCAGACAGGTGGGTTTGGGGTCGGAAGAGAGAGAGAGAACTGACTTGCGGGGAGGGGGTGGGGGATGGGTGGGCAGCCACGTGTCCTTGTGGAAGAAAAAGGCACAAGCGATGTGTCCAAGGGTGGAGTTATAAAGTGGGGGGCCTGCCCACTGAATGCTGAGTGAGACGAGAGATGAACGTCATTGGGTGGGGGCGGAGGGGGCGGCTCCGAGAGCAGACGTGGGAACTGCCAGAGAGAAAACTTGGTTTTTGTATCTTTCGCTGTGTCACCTGGGTGGCTCAGGTGACTCTCCTTGCAGGAAACGTACTTAGGAAGCGTCCCCTAGGTTCCTGGTGGTGTGGACGCCTGCACTTCGCCCATTGTTGGGCAAGCACGTGCGATCTGAGTGATTTCTCCCTGGTATCTTTGCTGTGCGTTGATCAATTTCTCCAGTGCTTGGCCCCGGCCTTGGAATTTGATTTGCAGCATTCACAATGAAATGATTTGTTGTTTGGTGTAATTACCCTAAGTCCTGATCTGGCTCTGTTTGCCCAGCCCCAGTTTTTCCAAATCACTGATTTGCCTCCAGCTTCTCCACCCGCTCCCCCTCCCTGTCAGGTGCCAAATCTGGCTGCTTCCTGGGCGGCAGCGAGAATCTGCAGTCAGCCCTTTGGAGAAGGAGCTTGTTCCCGAAAGCCTCGCCTGCAGGGGTTGGGCAATGGGCCTCCGTTTCCAGTGCAGGGAGAGGCAAACGCCCACATGCACTCAGGGCTGTGGAGTTTCACCTCGATCGGCCGCAAGCTCAGTACACACCCACACACCCCAGGCCAGTCAACCACCCACAGACACTCTTCGGGGACCCAACGATGCTTCTCCTCCAGAATCGCGCAGACTGCAGCTGTGAACCCCGGGTTGAAGAACTGAGTCCATGACTCCAGGGTTTCCTGCACGTGAATAGAACTACCCAGCATTTTCTCAAAGGCTGCCACGAACATGGTGCTCATTTTGAGTCCATACCTCCATTTTCACATGAGGTTGGCCAACAAAATAGGGGTTTAGCTTTGCTTTTGCTTTTTGATTGAACTGCTTGTTCTCTTCAAGTGACTTAAGATGCCATAAGTCATGCAGTTCAAAGTTCTGCAATTCGAAACAAAGCATTTCAGGAAGCACTGATTCAAAGTTATAGAAAAGCACTGGATTCGGAACCAGAGAACTCATTCAAATCCCACCTTTTTCAGCTGCCTGACCTGAGGTTCTGAGGGCCTAATTCACTGTGGCCCTGGATTGCTTCATTGGTGGACACTGTTGACTAATACCTGCCTAAAGGAGAACAGATAAATAAATTCCGCTGTATCCATACAATGAAGTAAAATCCAGCAATAACAAAGCATGAATATCAACACAGATGATCGTATAGATGTGTTGAGGGAAGGACACCAGATCCTGAAGACGACGTCCTGTATGATGCCATTTACAGGAAGTTCAAGACCGGGAAGAACTGACGGATGGTGGTGGAAATCAGATGAGCGGCTATCCCTGCGGGGGTGCTGACTGGGAAGGGCCGACAGAGAACCCGCAGGGCGCTGCGCATGATCTACGTCTTGATCTGGTGGCCTACACCGGAGCACACGCACAAATCCACCACACATCTGCGCACCTTACACATCTTACCGCATGGATGTCACACCTCAGTCACAAACAGAACAGGAAATCCCTGCTAAGTGTCCACGCCCGTGGTAAGGACCAAGTGGAACTTCACATGCTTGGAAGATGCCAAACACATCCGGATGGTTATGCAGTAATAATATGTTAGAAAGACGTTAGAGCCTTGAAACAGCCATACTATTCTTCTGGACTTGAACCACCTTGACCGGGAATAGAAACTGAGCATTTCTGAGCAGCTACAGGATTTCACTGGAAGGACAGGATACGTATTATGGTTGAGGTTTCTGATGTCGAGTTACAGCGCTCAGCATTTGTTGAGTGCTCTCCCTGTGCTTGCATCACCTCTTCCAGTTTCCCAACAGTCAAGGCAGGGCTGTCCCTGCCGCTCTCGGTTCTTTGACCTCTCACCTGGCCTGGCCCCAACTCCCAAAGCTGCTAAGGCTCTGCAGACACCCTGTCACCTGTCCCCCAGTGGTGCACCTTCTTCCTCCTGGTGTCAGTAGTCCAAGTGATTGCATCCAGTAGTGTTAGCTGTGCAATCAGGACTGTGTCTTTAGTGAGGAAGGAGGTGAGGGGGTCTGGTCATGCAGCACATCTGAGATGGGGCGAGCAGCAACTGACATTCCACAGGCAATTACTTTCTATTGAAATCTGGTGGGGTTTAGGGAATTTTCCTTTTTCTCACTTGGATATGGGACCTTTCGGTCTGCCCCGGAATGGTCTGACTTCCTGCCACAAGACTGAGTCCACTGAGTCTCCAGCTGAGTCCACTTCTCCATAGGGACCAGCCCCCCTCCCCCAAACCCCACTCCCAACAGACTGACCTCCAAATATCCTCTTCCTTGTCTAGGCCATTTACAGTCCACATGGCCTGTCAGTCCAGTTCAAGCGCCACCTTTCCCCAGAAGCCTTCCTCGGTAGCCCCCCTCTAATAAACCTCTCCCTTGTCCACAGCTCCACAGCAGCCGTGGTGTGGCTCCAAACCGCGACTTGGGTGGTACCACCCTCCTCCAAGTCACCAAACGCTCCGCCACGAAGCCACTCCAAACACACACAAAATCTGAACCGACAGCGTCGAGTGCTGTTCCAAGGCGGCTTCGGGACGTGCTGTCTCCACCCGTGTTCCAGGCAGGTGTCCCTCCTCAGCCGCAGCTACATGGACATTCTGGAGCCTTTAAAAGAAGGCACAGCAGCAGCTGTCCTACGCACATGATCACAGTTAAGTCAGCACTTGATCGTACATTGCCTAGCACTGTTCTCAATTCTTATTTCTAGGTCTTGATCTTCAACAAGGCTGTAAACTCCTCAGTCTCATCCTGCGGGCTCCGCAGGGCTAGCAGAGGGCCTGTCGTAGCCGCTCAAGACTCTGAGACACTCTGTTAAAAACATGCCATGCTTTGTAAATTCAGCAAATTATTCTCATTCGTACTATTTATAGTATTAATGTTGACAGTCATAATGAGTAATTGTTTCTGCTATAATTGCATTTTTATTTATTTCTCCAGTTGTTAAGTGTAATTTATAAAAAGCCAACTGGACTCTAAACTGCACTGCTGCTGTTTTCCAAGGTAATCTGCACTTTTTCATTACACCCTGAGGGAGTGTGCTCAGCACATTCCATAGGCGGATGAAAGGAACGGCTCAGGAACAACGCCGACCTCTACAAATGCACCTCAATAAGCATCTTTTAATTCCAGCCACGTGTCTCCCCAGTTTAGGATTGAGCTATTGCTCATTCTGTTCAAAGGGCAACTTCGGTTTGTGCACGCACTGGATAGTAAGTGTGCCCCATCGTCTCCCTCAGGTAGACAGCTGTGGGGTTGGTAGGAAGCCCTGCGTACCTACCACAGGTTCATAACCCTTTCTCCAAGGCCCTTGGGGCCAGAATCCTGAACTTCCGGGATTTCAGAAAAGGAGTAAGGCACTGGTTTTGTAACACTCTCAGCCAGAGCTAGAGCAATGCCTGGTAATAAAAACGCTAACGATTTTATACTAAGACACAATGTGATCATTTGAAGTAGTTTCACTCTCGTTCAGGCCAGGCTTTACTGACAAATGAGGTTTGGCATCAAACCTTCAGGTCGCACAGCTTTCAGGGGTTCCCGGGTATAGACAAGGGCTGGTGCCCCGGGTCTGTCTGCAGGGTAAGCTGGAGTGGGGCTGCCTCGGGGTCTCTCAGAGGCTCCAGGCCCTGGGCACCACCAGCACTGCCCGCTTATTTGGGGATCACATTTCAATTCACTGAACGTTTGCTGGGGCGGGGGGGGGGGTGTCTACGCGCCAGGCACTGTGGGGACTGGTCAGGGTAGTAAGATAGGAGTCTGTATTAGTGGGCCAGGCTGCCCTCAGCAGCCACGGGCTGGGGGAGGGTGTGCAGAAACAACAGACGTGTTTTCTCACAGTTCCGGAGGCTGGAAGTCTAAGATCAAGGTACCGACAGGTTGTTTCCTGGTGAGGACTCACTCCCTTCCCGTCTTGAAGATGGTCACCTTCTCACTGCTGCCTCGACTGTCTTCTCTGTGCATGCAGACAGACAGCAGTCTCCGGTGGTGTTCCATCTTCTTACAAGGGCACCAGCCCTATCTATCAAGGCCCCACCGTTAACACTGCACTCAACCTAATCACCTCCCGAAAGGCCCATCTCCATCCACATCCAGCCACCCTGGGTTTGAGGCTCCCACATGGGAAGGTGCGGGGCACAACTCAGCTCACAGCAGGCTCTTTTCCCCTGACAGCTCACAGCTGTGACAGCTCACAGGCTGGTAACAGGCAGAGCCAGATCACAGCCAGCTGCCTCTGTGATGGCAGAGAGAGGCAAAGACCTGGAGTGGGCAGGAAGGCAGGGAGTCCGGGAGACAACCAGGTAGAGCTGAGCTCTCAGTGAGGGAAAGGCTGGAATTTCCCAGATCACGTGGGAGGGAGGGCCAACACCCTAAAGCCACCCTGTGAGTAAAGGCACAGTGGTGGGGGAATGTGGATGTGTGGAGGATGGAGGGTGTCTGGGGAACAGTGAATATCAGTTCTGTGTAGCTGGATTCTTTTTTATTATTAATTTTTATTTATTGATTTGAGAGAGAGAAACACTGATTTGTTGTTCCACTTATTCATGCATTCATTGTTTTTTTTATCTTGCATGTGCCCCAACTGGGGATCAAACCCACACCCTTGGTCTATTGGGACAATGCTCTAACCAACTGAGCTATGTGGCCAGGGCTGTGTGGCTGGATTCTTGGTGCTCAGAGAGTGTTATACAAAAGAGACAATGGTGGCCTCCGTGTATGGCCCCTAGGCTGTTTATTCCACTGCTGTAAGCCCAGACCAGTTGATTCAAAGGCCCACTAAACTCCAAGTTTTACACACCCAATTATTTTAAAAATAGCCCGAACACACAAATATTTAGCTATTTAGAGACTGCCTGCTTTGTATACCCAGCGACAAAGCTGTTACCACCCAACAGCTGTTATCGATTGATAAGACAGGGCCTTGCAGCCCTGGCTGGCTTGGCTGCAGCCCGGTGGGGTGAGAGCACCCTGAGAACTGACAGGTAACAGGCTCGGCTCCCACGCAGGGCACAGGCCTGGGTTGAAGGCCAGGTCCCCAGCTGGGGGCATGTAAGAGGCAACCAATCAATGTTTTTTTCCCTCTCCTTCTGCCTCCCTTCTCCTCTCTCAAATAAATAAATAAATAAATAAATAAATAAATAAATAAATAAAATCTTTTTAAAAAACCCAACAAAATGATAGAGCCTTGCAGTAACGAGGTGCCACATTGTCAGAGCCCCTTTGGAGTTCTCTGACCCTGAGACTTCTCACCGTGCTGCTGAGCAATGTCACCCACACATGAAAGCCCCTCCTTGACTTCCCTCTCCCTGGGGGAGTTCCCTGTCCTCCTCTCTGTCTGGACAGTGGCTCTTCTTCTCCGGAAGCCTCTGGACAGCCTCCTGTGGTGAAGGCCTAACCGGTGCCGGCATGGCCCAACCGAAGCTTGTGTGTACCACTGCCACCTTGTGGTCATAACTTTTCCCCTTGACCAGCCCCGAATCCCCAGACCCCCTGCAGAGAGGCAGCGGGGAAACCTGCCATCGAAAGAGGGACCTTAAAAGCAAATAGAAAGAGCGAAGTTTACTCAGTGACTAGAAGACATAAAGGGACAAAACACCTTTCTTTTCAACTCCACACTCTCTACGTCAAGCCAGCCAGACTTCTCCCGGTCTGCGCAGTCAGTCATTCACCCCAAAGCCCTAGAATTGATCTCTGCATGTAGAGGCACAGCGAAAGCAGATGTGTATAGTGGAGATGTGAGCTGTCCCAGCGGGGAGAGAATGCAAACATGTTATACCACTTCGCCAGCAATGCCTGTGCCATTACCCCGGGGGACAGGAGTGGGGTGATAAATGCCCGGCCTCCACCTTAGGCAGTGCATCCTGTGGGTAACCAAACCAAAGACACTGTCCTCTAGATAAGAAAAGTGAATCCCAGAAAGTCCTGCCCAAGGTCACACAGCTGACTAATGGCCCATGGGGCGAGAACCTCAGGTCAGTTTTCCCAGAACTGTATCTACAAAGTCATTTCAAATAAAAGTCCCACATCACAATGCTTGGAAGCACTAAGCTAATAACCCTCAGCCTCTGCCCAAAACATACGCCTCAGAGCTTTACAGAAAAGAATGAACATTTGGAGGCAACTTAGGCTCCCAGAGCTCTTGTCTAGGCAACAGCTTCACACGAGAACCAAATGGAATGACATCTTTGTATGGCGACCTGTATTAGGTGTGAAAAAACACCCTTTATCTCAGGGCCTTCCCCATATAGGAAGATATTCTTTTTATTAGCTGAAACACACATTTATATTCTGTAAGGCTGTTTGTCCAGTTCATATAAGGTAATTAAAGTAACCGAAGTATCAGAAGGATGGTTTATGGAAGGAAAAACATTCGTGCCCAGGCGTAGGTTATGGAACGTGTACACGTGAGTGTGCTTCACAGATTTGCACCGAAACACTAGGTCAGCACCAGAGAGGTTTGGGCAGAGACTTCGGAGTGGTGGGAATGGAGTGGAAATAGCCCCTCGCTCTGTGTTGAATGAACAGCACGCCTTAAACGGCATGGTGGCTGGTTAAGACTACTTTAATAACAAGATGAATTTGGGTAAAAAATCATGTTATGTGATGAACAGTGTTGAACCAAGACATAGGTTTATTTGGGTTTCTGTTTCTTCATTTGCAAAACAAAGAAAACTAAGTAAATTATTTGTGATGGGTTTTTGAGTTCTAAAAGTCTATATAATTTATTGACGTTACCTGTTCTGCCTGTTGTGAGACCTTGCTCGGAGCAATTTTTTATCAGATACATCTCCCCAGGCAAGGGAAACAAAAGAAATGATAAGCAAATGGGACTATATCAAACTAAAAGGTTTTTGCATAGCAAAGTAAAGCATCAACGAAATAGACAACCCACAAAATGGGAGAACATATTCGCAGATACACCTGATAAGGGGTTAATATTCAATATTTATAAAGTACTTACAAAACTCAACACCAAAAAACAAACAACCCAATTAAAAAATGGGCAAAGGACCTGAATAGACACTTCCCCAAAGATGATATGCAGATGGCCAATAGACATATGAAAAGATGCTCAACATCACTAATCATAAGAGAAATGCAAATTAAAACCATGATGAAATACCGTCTCACACCTGTCAGAATGGCCATCATCAATAAATCAACCAACAAGTGCTGGTGTGGATGTGGAGAAAGGGGAACCCTTTTGCACTGTTGGTGGGATTGCAGAATCATGCAGCCACTGTGGAAAGCAGTATGGAGGTACCTCAAAAAATTAAAAATGGATCTACCTTTTGACCCAGTGGTTTCACTCCTGGGAATGTATCTGAAGGCACCCCAAAGACTAATCTGAAGAACATAGGCACCTCTATGTTCACTGCAGCATTATTTACAATCACCAAGATATGGAAGCAGCCCAAGTGTCCATCAGTAGATGAGTGGATAAAACGACTGTGGGACATTTACACAATGGAATACTACTCGGTCATAAAAAATAAGAAAATTTTACCCTTTATGACACTATGGATGGATCTGAGTGAAATAAGCCAATCAAAGAAAGACAAATACCATATGATTTCACTCATATGTGGGATCTAATGAACAAACTGAACTAACAAGAAAAATAGGGACGGACTCATAGCTGGAGAGCAGATGACAGCTAGTGGGGTGGGGAAGTTAGGGGTGGAAGGGCTGAGGAAAAAGGACTCATGGACATGGAAACAGTGTGACTGCTCAGGGGAGGGAGGTATGAGGGGACTAAAAGGTTGTGTACAAAAATTCAACAAAGATTAAACTAAAAACTCAAATGAAACATATCGAAGATTCACTGACAAACTAATTCCCTACACACATAAGCAATAAGTATCTGCAGCTCACCGGCGGCGCCCGTTCTGCCCGCCGTGGGAGGCAGTGAGGCAGCGACACAGAACGCACGGCCCCCGCAGCCACAGCGGGTTCCGAGGCCAGCACCACTGCTTACTAGCCGGGGTGTCTGCTGACACCCAGACCCGACTCTCTGACTCTCCAGACGCCGGCGCTCCGCAGCATTCCAGTCCTGACCCTGACCATGGAGTCAGTTCAGCACAGACCCCACGGACCGCAGGCTGAGTCCCGGGAGGCTGCCCCCACTTCACGGGCCAGCCACAAGTCCTGGGCCACCTGTGCTTCTGACCAACTGGCCGTAAACCAGGAGTTCCTACGACCCACCTTGGGTGCAGTACTTTGCTAGAAGGGCTCCCAGAACTCAGGAAGCCCTTTTCCGTGCATTTGCTGGTTTGTTACAAAGGATAAACTCAGGAACAGCCCGACGGAGGAGATGCACGGGGCTGGGAGCGGGGAGGCGGTGCTTCCCTGCGTCTCTGGGTGTGTCACCCTCCCAGCCCCTCTGCTGGCTCACCAGCTGGAGCTCTGCAAACACCAAACGCCATTATCCAAGCATTTTTATGCCGCTCCATCTCCAGCCTCTCCCCTTTCTGGAGCCTCTTCTTTTTCTGGGTGAGGCTGAAAGTTCTAATCCTCTAATCACCTGGTCTTTGGGGTGACCAGCTCCACCCTGCTGCTATGTAAGGGCCCCGTCCTAAGTCACCACATCAGCGTGAGATCAGGTGTGGTCAAACAGGGTCCTTAAGAACAAAAGGCACTCCTGTCACTTGGGAAATGCCACATATTTTAGGGGCTCTGCGCCAGGAACTGCGAACAAAGACAAAATATTTATTGTACCACCCTAACCCGGTGGTCTTGAAAAGTTCTCAGCCTGCCATGCCTCGGTGCCCTCAGCTGTGGAATGGGTATGATAATAATAGCACTCCCCTCAAAGAGAAGAATAAGCCGTGAGGCTTAAATGAGTAAACACACGTTAAAAAAAGCAGTAGGGTGATAGCTAGTGCCTAGTAAGCTCTATGTCAAGTTCAGTCTTCATTACTGGTCTTTTTAACTAGAACTGAAAGAGGGAGGGAAGGCCAATCTGAAATAGAGAAAGGTCGCAGTGACTCAGGATATGGTGCTGTACAGGAGGGTGTAAAGTAATTCAAATTAACTGTCAGCCAAGCATTATTGCCTGGAGGCCTTGCAACAACAGGTTTTCCTTGATAACTAGGTAGAGCACCAGGAGTTAGCATACTGGTAATTTATGAGCAGATAGAAAGTGATAAAATTAGTGGAAATTCTTTGTCCTGTTGGGTAGTGGGGCCTGCCAAGGAGAAGTAGCTGTACCTGCATTTTTCAGGTGGGACTGGAGGGTGGGCACTCAGCTGTGGGTTGCATCAGATGGAGGGTGATGCATTGATTAAAGGAGGTGTGGTCACGCTGGATTCTGCTCTGCAGACCTCTTCTGGACTGCAGGTACACCATTCTGAGCATCCTGCTTTAATACCAACTTGGAAAAATGAGGTGTGACCACAAGAGGGCAAGCTAATACAGAACGGCCTGGAGCAGACGGACACCTGGGAGCTGTCCCCAAAGAATAAATGAAGAGACCTGACAGTGGCCTTCAGACACTGGATTTAGTCTGTGCAGCTCCAGACACCGGCACCATGACCAATGGCAGCTATTTCAGAAAGGCTGACTTAAAAACAAAACCAAACCACAACCACCTCTCAGTGGAAGTATCTCACTCACACACACACACACACACACACACACACACAGAAAAGTGCACAAATCTTAAATATATAGCTTGAAGAGTTTTCTCAAGGTGAACATTCTGAGTAACCACCACCCAAATCAAGAAACAAAACGTAAATACCCAGAAGTCCCCCTCCAGTCACTCTCCTCAAAAGGGTAGTCACCTGATTTCTAACACCAAGAATTTGTTTTGCTGCTTTCGAGTTTTTCCTAAGTGGAACCTCATAACGCATGCTGTTCAACATCTGGCTTGCTCTGCTTAGCACCATGTCTTTGAGGCTCACCCATGCTGCTGCACATAGTGAGGCTCATTCGTTCCCACTGTGTGGATTATTTTCCACCCTATGCAGGACGGGCATTTGGGCTTTTCCAGCGTGGAGCTATTATGAATACCACCAGTATAAACAATCTTTTATGTCATTCATTTACTGAGAGCAAAACACAGGGAGAACAAGAAGAGAACACAGAAACAGGAGAGAATGAGGAGAGAGTGTAACAAGCGCACAGGCCGGAGAGCTGCTGCTCCATGCAGCTGGAAACTGACAAGAGGACCCTAATAACCCTACGGACATTCCATCTAGAACAGACAAAACAATTCTGAAAAAAGAACACTATCGAATGATTTACACCACCAACTGCGAAGCTTACTAAAGGGCTACTTAAGCACTACAGTGTTGTGCTGGTGTCAGGATAAACGAATAAATCAATAGAGTGCCCAGAAATAAACCATCTTAATTTTCCACAAAACTTAAAGGACAGTCTCGTTCTTTTTTGTCAGGATGCCCACACTTTGGGGTTGGAAATTAACTTTGGCTACAGTAGACCTGAAAGAATCCATCGGAGGAAATAGATTCACAGAGATCAGATAAAAGTGGTTGAATGGGTAGGAAGGTTTTTTAAAAAACCCCAAAAACAAACAAACAAACAAAAAAACCTTTCAGAGTCTACCCAACAATTTGCTTAAATAAATTTTAAATCTTTAGAGAGAATACCAAGTGGCCCTGAACACATTTCTCTAAAAAAGTCTACATCTCTAAAAACTGCTTTTGCAAATGTGGCACTTGAAAGCAAGGTATAAAAATGTTCATCCCCTTTGACCCAGAAATCCCACTCCAAGGAATTAAGTGGACCTAAGGAAATAACTCAAATGAATATTGTTGTTACAGTATAACTGATAGTAGCGACACATGTGAAACCAAGTCCAGTGTCTAACAAATCACAGTACACTAACTCAGAGACCACTGTGTAGCCTTCATGCTTTGTGAGCATGATCTGTGGAGCAACATGGCAGTGTTTACCACGTAAAGATAAGTTTCCATAAGAACGTCCCTGAGCGAGTTCCCTGGAAGGAAACTCAGAGAAGTGAAATGAATTATAATGTTGAATGTCAGAAATAAGAGCATGTACATTTCTACGGTAAATGTACATATTTTACGGAGTGCCAAGATTCCCAGGCCTACATCCCCCACCAAACAGGGTTAGCATTTTAGGCAGTAGGTAGGATTACCGCCAGCCAGGCGAAGATGCTAATGGAATCCCAGCATGGAAGTGGAAGCAAAACCAGTGACCCCTGAATGAATGAACCACACTGAGCAAATAGATGAAGCTGCCCACAAGACAGCCTTTCAGTAAACTGTGCTGATCCACCAGCTATCCACATACAAACAGAAGGAGAAATAATGAACTTAGACCATTAGCTCACACTATCCCCTGCCCTGCCCCCCAAAAAAGGGCTCAAAATAGAACATAGGGTTCAGTGTTAAAGATAAAACTCTGAAACTTCTAGAAGAAAATAGAAGAATATCTGTGACCTTGGCTTACGCAAAGATTTTAGACATGTCACCAAACACATGATCCGTAAAAGGAAAAAAAAAGATAGACTTTATCAAAATTTAAAACTTTTGCTCTTCAAAAGATACCAGTAAGAAACGGAAAAGAGATGTGTCAACTGTCCCCACCACAAGTGCCGTTGACTGAGTTGCTGCTCAGTCCGAAAGTAGAGGCCGTATTTCACTTTCCCGCTCTGCCTTCAACACAGCCACCCACCAGCACATCGAGCCGGCCTGACCTGCACAGCACAGCCGGAGCGTGAGCTCTCTCACCGTGCCCCGGGCGCCACCCTCATCCAAGAGTGTATTATGCGTATATTAGTGACCTACTGCAGTATCTAACGCGATTCCCCAAACCTCGGTGGCTTAAAAATCAATAAACATTTATTATTTCTTTCTGTTTCTGGGGTCAGAAATTTGGGAAAAGCATGCCTGACCATTCAAGATGTCGACCAGGGAAACGGTCATCTTAAAACTCAGCTGGTGCGGAAGCAAAGGATCTCCTTCCCAGGCCGCTCACTCCCACGGCTGGCAAGCTGTGCAGCCTTTTGGTGAGACTTCAGTGCCCTGCACCCCCACGGGCCTCTCAGGAGGGCTTCTTGAGCATCCTATCCATACACACGGCAGCCAGCCGGCTTCCCTGAGAGTGAGTGATCCAAGAGACTAAGACAGAAGCTGCAGTGTCTTTTATGACCTAGATTTGAAGTTACACCTGTCACTTCTGCAGTATATTGGTCACACGGGGAAGGCATGATTCAGAGTGGCTGGGGCTACACAAGGCAGGAACACAGGAGGAGAGGATCATTAGGGGCTGTCTTGGAGGCTGGCTACCACACCACCACCACCCCCATCTGGGTTACTGTGACTGCTTCTTAATCGAATCCCTGTTTTTGTCTTCTTGAAGTCTACTCTCAACACAGCAGCCAGTGAGCCTCTTATATCATACCATGTTGCTCCTCCGTTCAAAACCCTGTAACAGCGAGAGGCAACCACACACTGATGTTTCCCTCTTTTTCCCTCCCTTCCCCTCTCTCTAAAAATAAATAAAACCCTCCAAAAATAAAAACCCGATAACAGCTTCCTATTGCCAAGTAAAAGCCAGTCTTCACCATGGCTCCAAGGCCATACCTCATCTGGGCTCACTACCTTTCTGATGATGAATCCACCACTCTCCCCGCGCTCCCTCTGCTCCAGCACAAATGCTACCCCTCAAGCGCACTGAGCAGACCTCTGCCCCAGTGCCCTTGCACTGGCTCTTTGCCTGGGGTGTTTTCCCCCCAGATAACTACGTGATCAGGTCGTTGAAATGTCAGCTGCTCAAAGAAATCCTTTCTGGCCAGCCACATGAAATAAAACCACACTCCTGCCATTTCCTGCTTTACAGCACTTGTCTCTCGGTTTCTGCCACCCGGGTGTTAGTTCCATGAGAGCAAGCGGTTTGTTTTCTTCTTGCTGAAGTCTCAGATCCAGAATCGTACTTGGCACATGGGAGGCACCCAGTGAATATTTGCTGAATGACTGAAAAAGAGGGTTGATGAGAGTGGCTGGTCATCCCAGCTCGGCCTGCAAGAATGCCCTGCTAGTATGGGGACTCATGGAGAGAGGAGAGAAAGGAGGCAAGGGGTGGGGGCGAATGGGCAGACAGGAAACAGAAAGTGTAGCTCTTAGTAGATGAACAAGAACAGAGTCATGGGCGTAAGTTAGGGAAGTAACTGTGATATGAAATAGACCATTCGGATTTGTACGCCTGGGAAATCTAAAAAAGGAACAAAATTGTGTATCATAATGCAGACTCAGAGAAAAAAGAAGTTTATCTACGAGATCAAAGGAACGTATACTAAGCATACTGCAGTTAAAAATACTGGAAGGCCGAAGAAAACGCTGATGTTTACAAAACTATGGTGGGAACTGCACAGAGCGCGCCCTCCGCATGGGGTGCACGTTTTGGGGCTGCACGCGATGGGCGCGCAGCAGCTCCTGGATCTTGTCCTGGCAGACCTTGTGTGCCGCCAAGCCCGCCTCCACCTCTCGGCGTTCCTCCTCCTTCTCCGCCTCCCGGGCCTGCTGCTGGTGGGACATTTGCATCCGAAGTTGCTTCTGGTACTCCTGGGCTAAGCCGGAGCGTCTACAGGGTTAGAAATGTCAAAATGGCAAAGCAATAAAATTGTAAAAGTAAGCATTTGGGTTTATTTAGGGCATTACAATTAAAATATAATTGGTGAAGTCAAATTAAAATTCCCATTAAAATCAGTATGAATGGGAAGAAATGGCAAACTCAATAATGTGTTCATTACACAAAAAGACACAGTAAGATAATCTCAGAAAATACTGATTTCAGGGAAAGAAAATTTCAAAATATTTACTGTGAGGTGGGGAGTCTGGGCCTCTTTCCACCGCCCCCCTCTCACCACCCCCCCCCCCAGGGTGGTAACCGGGGCCCAGGCTGGTCTGCCAGGTCCGCCCTCTGCTGCCTGCCAAGGGCCTGGCCGGCCGGCCGCAACGCCTGCCGCGGTCGTGCACTGCCAGCGAGGACGTGGGTCCGTCAGCCCCGTTCTGCTCAGGGTTACTAGACCACTTCCTCCATCCACAAGCAACATTTTAAATGTATGTCATATCTTAAAATTCATAGTGTGATTTTTTTATTGTGGTAAAAAACACACAATGTAAAATGTACCAGCTTAACCATTTTTAAGTGTACAGTTCAATGGTGTTAAGTATGAGGATATTCACATTATTGTGAAATGGATCTCTGGGACTTTTTCGTCTTACAGATCTGAAAGTCTATACCCACCAAACAATAAAAGCTCACCTTTCCCCGCTTCCCAGCCCCTGGTAACCACCACGCTGTTTGCTCTCTCTATGAATTTGACTATCTAGGTATCTTACGTAAGTAGAACCATACAGTGTTTATAATTTGGTGACTGGTTTATTCCATTAGGCATAATGTCCTCAAGGTTCACCCATGTTAAAGGGTCAGAATTTCCTTCCTTTTTAAGGCATGATAATACTCCATTGTATACATATGCCACATTTTACCCATGCATCTGCCAATGGACATTTGAGTTATTTCCACCTCTTGGCTATTGTGAATTGTGCTATGAACATGGCCACACAAATATCTCTTCAAGTTCTTCTTTTTCATTATTTTGGATATATACCAGAAGTGAGATTGCTGGATCATACCGTGGACAAACAAGGAGCTCTATGGAAAGTGACTTCACAGGACAACCTGACCATAAATTCCTAAATGAATAGTCACACCCCATGCATATAGATTAACACACCTCTGAAATAAGCACAACCACCCTCAAGAAAGCAGGTAATCTTGTTAACTGCCTATAATCATTGCTTCCCCCCCCCACCCTCAAGTAGTCTTCCTTAGCTTCCCTTGTTTATTCCAAACGAATAAAAGAAACTGTGAAACTGTCATTTGCATTTGAGATCTTGCTTCCTGACAACTATCATCAGTTTTGGCTCAAATAAACTCTTACACAAATTTTCTACAGGTATGAACATTTCTTACATCGATGGTATGATAGTTCTATTACTAATTTTTTGAGGAAATTTCATACTGTTATCCATAGCAGCTGTACCATTTTACAATCTATAAACCACATTTTATTTGATTTTTTTTTTTTTTTAGGATTTTATTTATTTATTTATTTTTAGACAGAGTTAAGAGGGAGAGAAACATCAATGCAAAATTGCCTCTTGTGTGCCCCCTACTGGGGACCTGGCCCACCACCCAGGCATGTGCGAACCAGCCACCCTTTGGTTTCCAGGCTGGTGCTCGATCCACTGAACCACACCAACCAGGGCTATACGCTACATTTAAATATCAGCTTTTATTAGAAATAAAGATTATAGAATGTGTGTGTCTCTGTGGCAGATTCTATTTTCAGAGTTTTTGTCATGGGGTTGGGGGGTCGGGAGGGTGGGAATTGTTGTGTTATTTCATTAGGACTTGGGATGGGTGCCTTGTTTCTGCCCTGACCATTGTGGCTCAGTTGGGCACCATCCTGCAAACTGAAATGTCACCAGTCAGGGCACACGCCTGGGCTGCAGGCTCTGTGCTCCGCCCCACCGAGGCACTGGCAGAAGGCAGAAGGCAATCAATTGATGTTTCTCTGCCTCTCTTTCTCCTTCCCTTCCCCTCTCTCTAAAATAAAATTTAAAAAAATTTTAAAAAGCTTGTTTCTAATTTACATCATTTTTTTAAGATGTTCATCCACTTTAACACTCAATGTGTATAATCAGAATGTACACAACAGTAAAAGAATTTAAATTCACCAAGACAGTATCTATTTTAACATGAAATTCCGTAAACTGATTTGAGCTTTGAGGACAAATGTAATACAGTCACATGTCACTTAACAGCAGGGATATATGAGACATGTGTCGTTAGCTGATTTCATTGCTGTGCGGTCACAGAGTGCACCTACCCAAACCTAGATGGTGTAACCTACCACGTATGTAGGCTATGAGCCTGGTGTTTACATATCAAACACACCTAAACATAGAAAAGGAGCAGTAAAAACAAAGAATACAGTATTTTTATTCAGCTGCAAGCGCAGTAGGTTTGTTTACGCCAGCATCACCACAAAACCCCGTGAGCAATGGGTTGTGCTACAACATTACCACAGCTGTGACGTCACCAGGTGACAGGAATTTTTCAGCTCGATTATAACCTCATGGGACCACCAATGCACATGTGGTCTGGTGTTGGGAGAAATGCCACATAGTGTATAACTATGCTGATGTAAAATAATGTCAGTAATGCAAGAATTACAGCACATTGTCCTCTATGCCAAAAACCTCCCCTTTTTTTTCTTTAGGTAGTAAATAATAATAAAGAAAACAAAGCCATACCTTTCAAAATTCTCCTTCTCTTCACGGTTAAGCTCTTTCAGACATTCATTTATGTGTTCCTGTTCCAGAGAACGTTCTTCTTTTTCTTTTTCTTTTCGTTGCACTACGGAAGACAAAAGCAATTTTTGCTAACTGACTTTTTGGGACAAGGCTTGCTAACATCTTCCTGGGCATCGGTGCCATGTTCATTTTAGAAAGGCAGAGCTTAGAAGCACTGGGCTGGATCTTAGATCAATAAGGCAGAAGTGGGTGTCTCCCCCAAGGAAAGAGCAGGGCTTAGGTTCGTGTGGGCCGCACAGATTTTCTTTTCATCACTTATTGTGAGCCTCTGTGACCAGCCTTTTCCAAGCCAGAGCCCCACTGTTAGAATGGCCCTCACCTTCCTCTTCTTCAGGACGAGTAGTTCTAAGAGTAGTTCTCTTACGTTAACGAGAGATTTTACTGATTGCAAAAAAAAGAAAGTTGAAAAAGTCTTAGTACAAAGGCCTTTGTAAATTAAATAAGAAAAACTGAAGCATCCCAATAGAAAGAAAACGACAAAGAATACAGAGTTCACAGAAGAATAAATACAAATGGGCTATATACACCTGAAATGTACATATCTTCCCCAAATCCACTTACAGAAACTTATCTTAAACAATCATATATAAGCCAAAATTTAAAAAAAAAAAAAAAAAACCATTTACAGGGCTTTTAGGACATTGTAATACAGTAATCTGTTGCTTAACAGTGGTAACCTGCAATGCTAAAGTACCAGTAAAAAGATTCAAAACATTCTGAAGGTCCAAAGTTGTGTTTAGGTAAAATAAATTATAGTCCATTTTTATCATGGATTTCTAGGCAGCATTACAAATCTTAAAATTGAAGGAAAATGACCTGGAAAATATTAACAGTAAGTAGAAAATCCAGACCATAAAACAATACATACAACCTGATCTTGATTTATGAGGAGAAATTATATACATACTACCAATACTGAAAAGAAATACATGAAGTTGTGAATAGTAGCTATTCCTGGGTTGGTGGAATTATGGTTGATTTTGTTTCCTTGTTTACAAATGGTCTCAAATACTTAAATTTTCTGTTTTCTCAGACCATTCTGAAACATTGTCATGGGTGAGAATAGAAATCTTTTCAGCGTATAAGCTTTCTTTTCATTTTCCTAAAACTCCACCTAATCCTGACTCAACAATTTTCAGCTGCTGTTGTCAGGGCTGGAGTGGAGAATTCACCAGTGGAGCCAAGATGAGCTTTTTCTTGCAAAGACAACTAGTGTGAAGTCTGTGGCACCCGCCAGTAACCCATCCGTTTCCTGCCTATGGTTCATTGGGCTGGACACGGGAGGGTGGAAACCTGAGATGGCAGTTCATCCTCTCTACAAATACTTCCTTTTGTAACCAAGCACTGTTCGAAGCTCAGGGAATACAATCGTGTGCTAAGACATGAGCAAGACACCGTGAGAGGCCCAGAAGGAGGATTTATTATGAATTGGGTGACATAGAGGGCCTCTCCAGGAGTGAGACATTTGAGCTTTCTTGAAGGATGTCCAGAATGTCTTGAGATCAAAAACATCATAGGCAGAGAAAACTACCCAAGCAAAGGTATGCAGGTAGGAAGGTATGGAGATACCTGCAGAATGAAAAGAGGGATAGGTAAAAGGGAGGGTGGGAAGATGGTGGTCTTTGCCCTACCTTCTCCCTCTCCTTCATAATCACTAAGGTGCACAGACTATTCAGAGGACACACTGTTCCTCCCACCTTGAGAACGTCTCCACTTTGACTGCTCAGAGTCTGCTGGGATATAAAACTCTTCATACAGTATGTTCATACTGTACACAGTCATAATTAGGTAACATCTGCAAGGGAGGGACCTTGCCTTAATCCTTTTTACATCCCTCCTAGTATTTCATACATAATACCTACTTAAAGAATAATTGGTTGTTACTTAAATTGAATTTTAACTTGACTCAATTAAAACATAATTATAGGAGACTTCTGGCCAAGATGGAGGCATAAGTAGATATGCTTCACTTCCTCGCACAACCGAAAGAAGGACAACAACCAATTTAAAAACAAAAAATCACCAGAACTGCCAAAAATTGAACTGTATGGAAGTCTGACAACCAAGGAGTTAAAGAAGAAACATTCATCCAGGCTGGTAGGAGGGGCAGAGACGGGCAGCCTGGGTGGAGTGGACGGATGGCAAGGGGTGGCTGGCAGACCCGGTGGTCCCACATTCATGTACAGATAAGCCAGGAGGAACAACTGGGGAACAAGACAGATAATGGAATCCAGGGTTCCAGGACAGGGAAATAAAGCCTCAAAACCTCTAGTTGTAAAAACCTGTGGGGGTTGTGGCAGTGGGAGAAACTCCCAGTCTCACAGAAGAGTCCACTGGAGGGACCCATGGGCTGCTAGAATGTCCACAAACCCACCCATCTGGGAATCAGCACCAGAAGGGCCCAATTTGCTTGTGGGTAGTGGAGGAAGTGACTGAGAGCAGGGCAACAACTACGCAAGCGGCATCGTTCCCTCTCTGACCCCTCCCCTACACACAGTGCCACAGCACAGCGACGTTGGCTGCCCCACCCTGCCAAATACCTAAGGCTCTGCCCTTACAATGTAACAGGTGCACTGAGACAAAGAAATATGACCCAAATGAAAGAACAGGTCAAAACTCTAGAAAAAGAGCTAAGCAATGAGGAGAGAGACAACCTATCAGATGCAGAGTTCAAAACATTGGTAATCAGGATTTTCACAGAAATGGTTGAGTACAGATGAAAAACAAAGGAAGAAGTGAAGCCCATACAAAGTGAAATAAAGAAAAATATACAGGGAACCAATAGTGAAGGGAAGGAAACCAGAACTCAGATCACTGATTTGGAACAAGAAGGAAGAAAAAAACATTCAACCAGAACAGAATGAAGAAACAGGAATTGAAAAAAAAAAATGAGCAGAGGCTTAGGAACCTCTGGGACAACTTTAAACATTCTAACATCTGAATCATAGGGGTGCCAGAAGGACAAGAGGAAGAGCAAGAGATTGAAAAATCATTTGAAAAATTAATGAAGGAAATCTTTCCCAATCTGGTGAAGGATGTAGACTTTTAGGATGTCCAGGAAGCTCGGAGAGTCCCAAAGAAGTTGGACCCAAGGAGGAACACACCAAGGCACATCATAATTACATTACCCAAGGTTAAAGATAAGGAGAGAATCTTAAAAGCAGCAAGAGAAAAGGAGACAGTTACCTGCAAAGGAGTTCCCATCAGACTGTCAGCCGGTTTCTCAAGAGACCTTGCAGGCAAGAAAGGGCTGGAAAGAAGTATTCCAAGTCATGAAAGGCAAGGACCTACATCCAAGATTACTACACCCAGCAAAGCTCTCATTTAGAATGGAAGGGCAGATAAAGTGCTTCCCAGATAAGGTCAAGTTAAGGAGTTCATCCTCACCAAGCTCTTATTATATGAAATGTTAAAGGGACTTATCTAAGAAAAAGAAGAAGACCAAAATTATGAGCAGTAAAATGACAACAAACTCACAACTATCAACAACTGAAACTAAAGAACAAGAACAAAAACAAAAACAAAGCAAATAAGCAAACATCTAGAACAGAAACAGAATCACAGAAATGGAGATCACATGTAGGGTTATCAGTGGGGAGCGGATGGAGGAAGAATGGGGGAAAGGTGTAGGGGTAAGAAGCATAAATAGTAGGTACAAAATAGCCAGGGGGAGGTTAAGAACAGTACGGGAAATGGAGAAGCCAAAGGACTTACATGTATGACCCATAGACATGAACTAAAGGGGTGGAATGCTGGAGGGAGGGGGGCACAGGGCAGTGAGGGATAAAAGGGAGAAAAAAATGGATGACTGTAATAGCATAATCAATAAAACAAAAACATAATTATAATTTTATGTTTCAATATAAATATATTGAATATGTATTGATATTTATTCATTTTAAAAATATTTATTCAATATAACATATGAATATTGAAAAATAAATATAAAGAATAAAGTTGTTACTTTACATTGAATTTAACAAGGCTCAATTAAAACATAATTAGAATTTATTTCCTTACACTTTTCTTGAACTTGAAGTTTTCTTGTACACATGACCTCATTCACAAGTTGTTTCCTTGCCTCCTTTTCAAGTTTCAGCTGCTTGTCCTTCTCAGCCAACCTCTTCGCCTTCTCTTCCTCCACTATTCTGTCCAGTTCTTTCTCCTGAGCATTTTCTTCCTCACGGCACTGTGCCAGATATTGACGATATATCTTCTGTTCTCTTATTATATCTTCCTGCACAACACGAAAATTACCAGATGTTAAAACTTTTAGGTGTGATAATGACACTGCGGACATTTAAAACAATCTTTTAGAGCTACAATCTCAGTGTTTTAAAACTACTACTGAAATATTTACAGGTGAAACATTATGTCAAGGGCTTATTTCAAAATATCTGGGAGTGGCGGGGTGGATGTGTGGGAGTACAG
The DNA here is from genome assembly GCA_039655065.1 of Glossophaga mutica. Lineage (NCBI taxonomy): Eukaryota > Metazoa > Chordata > Mammalia > Chiroptera > Phyllostomidae > Glossophaga > Glossophaga mutica. Next base: position 17,059,632 of record CM077312.1, on the reverse strand, counting down.
ATGAAACAAGGATGGCCATTAGCTGATGGTTGTTGAAACCAGGCAAGGGACGCATGGGGTTCTTTGTACTATTCTTTGTATCTATTTGAAATGTTTTAAAATACATTGTTAAATAAGTTACTTCTCAAAGCAGTTCCAAAATAATTTGCAATTGTACAGCTTTATTTTCATGTATTTTAATTTAGGTAGATGAAATCCTAACCTGATAGACAAAGTCAGTTTGTCTACTACTATTATAGCACCATCTCTGTCTAGACGATGAGGCAGTCACCTAATACTTTATAATAGCAACTCTCAAGCTTAGCTACACTTTGGCATCACCTGGGGAGCTCTAAAAAGTAGCAAGGGCTGATTCTCACCTCCAGAGTTTCCTATCTAATGGATAGTGTTTAAGTTCTCCAGGTGATTTTAACGGTGCAGCTAAGGTTGTCAACTGGGCTTGATAACAAAGATGTTTCAGCTGGCTCTCCGTGTTCTGTGGTTTTGTGTTTGTGCTCTTCCATCTGCTCTCTGATCTGCTCTCTTGTGAGAATGTCATGGATCTGAGGTAGGACTAGCAAGGCCTGAGGGTGCAGCTGGACTATCGCAATGCTTGTCTGCATAGTCTCATTCTTACTTAGGAATAAATTTAAGATAGAAAAGCAAAACTTACACTCTTAAAACTAAATAATATTATTGAAATAAATCAAAGAAGACCTAAATAAATGAAAAGACATTCTACGTTCATGGATCAGTAGACAATATTGTTAAAATGGGAATTGTCCCCAAATTGTCTAGAGAGTCAAAATAATTTCTATCAAAATCCCAACTGTCTTCTTTGTAGAAACTGGTAAAGTGATCCTAAATTCATATGAGAATGGAAGGGAGCCAGAATAGTCAAAACAATTTGAAAAATAAGAACCAAGTTGAAGGATTCGCATTTCCTGATTTCAAACTCACTACAGTGATAAAGACACATAAACACGTGGTGGAGCATAAGGATGGACGTAGAGATAATGAAATAGAAGTTCGAGTCAAAAAATAAGCCCTCACATTTGCTGTTAATGGATTTTTGACAAGGGTGCCAAGACAATTCCAAATGGAAAAGGAGTCTCTTCAAGAACTAGTGCCGGGACCACAGGATACTCACAGGCAAAGAACGAAGTCGGACCTCTGCCTCACACCATGTACAAACTGCAACTCAAAAACTGGATCAAAGGCCCAAATGTAAAAGCTAAAACTATATAACTAACAAGAAAACATCTTTGCGATCTGGGCCTAGAAACAGTTTTTGAGAGACGACAGCAAAAGCAACAAAAGAAAATATAAATTGGACTTTATCAAAATTAAAAACTTTTGTACTTCAAAGTTCACCATCAAGAAAGTGGAGTAAGAAAAAATATTTACAAACCACATATGTAAAGGAATTTGTAGAATATATAAAGAACTCTTACAACTCCATAATGAAAAGACAAATAATCCTACTGAAAATTGAGCAAATGACTTGAATAAACTTCTCTAAGTCTATACAATAGACTTCAAGTAGATTTTTCCAAGGAAGATACACAAATGGTCAATAAGCATAGGAGAAGAGACACAACGTTATTTGTCATTAGGGAAGTGCAAATCAAAATCACATACCATGAAATGACATACCATTTCAGACACACTAGGATGGTTAAAAAAAAAAAAGACAAACAATAAGTATCAATGAGCATGTGAAGAAATCAGAACCTTCATACACTGCTAGTGAGAATGCAAAGTGGTGAAGCCACTTTGGAAAATGACGTGGCAATTACACAAAAGCTTAAATATAAGAGTTACCCTAGGACCCAATAATTCTACTCCTAGTTATGTGCCCAAAAGAAACAAAAACATACCTATGTCCAAACAAAAACTTACACATCAATGTTAACAGTAACATTATTCATAATAGCCAAAAAGTAGAAGCAGCTGAAATATCCATCAGCCGACAGATGAATAAACAAAACGGGGTACATCCACACAATGGAGTATTATTCAGCCACATAAAGGAAGGAAGTACTCACCCATAGCACAACATGGATCAACTCTGAAAACATGCTAAGTGAAAGAAGCCAGTCCAAAGGTCACATCACATGTGATTTCATGATGCTTGTAATATTGTGAACAATTTATAGTAAGAAATACATATTTGGTGATTTGGTTCCCCTTTCTGGCTTAGAGCTCCTAAAACTCTTAGGATTTCCTAAGTAATGAAAGTGAGAAAGGTGTCTTACGTTAATGAGGTAACTTTTGGACAGGTTGCCAGGGGAACCAACCACGTGTTTAGGGGGTTAGAACACCAGTTCCAACACCCTGATCTCCAGAGAGGGGAGAGGGGCTGGAAGTTAAATCAATCGCCAACGGCCAGGAATTTAATCACCGTGTCCATGTAATGAAGCCTCCATAAAAGTCCAAAAGGAGAGGGTTTGGGGGGCACCCAGGTCGGAGAACCAGAACACTTTCATGTTCCCCCATGCCGGGCCCCAAACAACTAGATGTCAAAAGCTCCTTTGTCTACAACCTATCTTTCTCCTCTTTTGTGTTGATTTGCATCCTTTAATATCCTTTGTAACGAACAGATAATTTAGTGAGTAAATGGGTTTTCTGACTTCTCTTCACTGCTCTGGAAAATTAATCAAGCCTAAGGAAGGGCTGTGGAAACTTCTGATTTATAGCCAGTTGGTCAGAAATACAGGTCCCAACCGGAACTTGCAACTGGCATTTGAGTTATTGGAAGCTCCATTTGCAGCTGGTAGTCAGAAGCACAGTTTACAACCTGGGCTTCCAACTGCTGCCTGAAACAGAGGCTGGTCATGTAGAACTGAGCCCTTTACCTGTGCAGTCTGATGCTATCTCTGGGTAAACAGTGTCAGAATTGAGTTGAATTGTAGGACACCCAGCTGATATCCTGAGCATTGCTTGGAAAACACCCTACTTTCTCATGTTGAAATTGGGTTCAGAACCCTTAATGCACCACATCATACGTCATCAGGGAAACACAAATTGAAACAGCAATGAGATAATATTACACATCTATTGGAATGGCCAAAGTCCAGAACACTGACAACCCCAAATACTGATGAAAATGTGGAGTAATACGAGCCTTCATTCACTGCTGGTGGGAACACAAAGTGGTACAGATACTTTGGAAGACCGTTGGCAGTTTCCTACAAAACTAAACACATTTTTACCGTATGATCCGGCAATAGCTCTCTTTGTATTTACCCAAGTTAAAAACTTGTGTCCACACCACAGCCTACACACGAATGTGTATGGCAACTTTATTCATAACCACCACCGAAACCTGGGGGCAGCCAGGGTGTCTGTCAGTAGGTGAAGGGGTAAACTGTGGCACATCTGCATGAGGGAACATCATTCAGTGCTAAAAGGATATGGAGCTATCAAGCCATGAAAAGACAGAAAATTTAAATGCATACTACTTAGTGAAATAAGCCAATCTAAAAAGGCTACATACTGTATGATTCCAACTATATGAGATTCTGGGAAAGGCAAAACTGTGGAGATAGTTTTAGGCAGTGAAACGGCTCTGTATGATACTGTCGTGGCAGGTACACGTCATTACGCATTAGTCCAAACCCACAGAATGTTCAACACCAAAGTGAACCTTAATGTGGACTCTGGACGGTGGGTGATAATGCTGTCATGTAGGGTCATCGACTGTAACAAATGCACCCTCTGGCAGGGGATGTTGAGGAGGAGGGAGCCTTTGCATTTGTGGGGACAGGAGGCTATAGGAAATTATCTTCTGCTCAATTTTGCTGTGAACATGAAACCACTCTAAAAAATAGTCTATAAAAATAGTACAATAGGAAAAGCATGACCCCCTTAAGAGTTTAACACAAATTTCAAAGGGACAGACAGATCAATAAATACTGGAATGCTTTTCTCTACCCTTCTTGCCTGACGAAACTTTACGTACCCTCCAAGGTCCAGCTCAAATATCACTTTCTCGGGCATGTCCTCCCCCGCTTCCCGACACTTGGTCGCTCCTCCTCCCGTGATCCCATCCTGCTACCCCAGTGCCAACACCACATTACCGGCTAGGAGCAATCAAAATTCAGTGATGACCTGAATAATGCGAGGGATCCTGCTAAAAGACAGATTCTTTGCCCCTGCCGGGATCTGGATTTATAGCTTCTGATTCTGGCACCTACGAATTTCTATTTCTACCGTCCTCCAACACAGCTGATGCTGCACTTAAAGTAGCACTGCTGTGGTTCATGCTACACGTGGCCGGCTCCTGTAAGACTGAGAGCTCAACGAGGAGCCCCATCCAGCATGTATTAGGCACTGAACAAATGTCTTACTCTTTTTTGCTTCTTTTTATCAGCCTCTTTCTGTAAGTCTTGCAAGGCGCTGTGCATGAGCTTCAGGTCCAAGTCCTGCTCTTGTCTGTGTTCCTGCTGAATACGTTCTATCTTCTCTTGGAGGGCTTTCTGCAAAGTGACCCTAATTTCCTGTTTTGTCTTCTGTTTCTTTAGCTTATCCTGCTCATCTTCAAGTTTCACCTGAGCTTTGTCATTTTCCTAAGGTAGAACAACAATGCAGATAATGCCTCAGTACAGTCAGAAAAAGCAAACTGACATACTGCATGTAGGAGACGAGAAAAAGGCTTCTTGGAAACACACACACCTGGAGTTAGAGGGACTATAAGAAATAAAACTCCCCTTTCCATTGCCCAGTCAGCAATAAGGCTTTGTGAAACTGCTGTGTGTGTAATTACAAAGTAGTAAGCAGTTGTCAAGTTCGAAATTCGGAAAAGTGCAAAGAGAAATCACCATTAAACCTAGGACCCATCACTCAGCACCACTCTCAACATTTCCGCGTATGGCCTTCTAGGCTGTGCTCTTCTCCGCATCTCTGCACACCTAGATCTGGGTACATCGTTAAACAGCAGTAAGAGTCCAAAACCAGAAATGTGCACATCAGCTAAACACACAGACTAAATTTTAAGCATTTGGTTCTTTAAAAGTATTCCCCCATTCCTCCCTCTCTCTCCTTCCCTCTTTCTAGCTTTCTGACCTTCCTGGGCAGCTTGATTGCCTGGCCAATCAAGCAGTTTTAACTGGGGCAGCAATGCTGTTGAGCACTGTGGGTTTGGTAGAAAATTTGGGAGCAGTATACCAGAGGTATTAGCCCTCCTGCTGGAGGCAGCAGAACTCTCCTAGAGTTAAGGACCGGCCCAGCTGGAGATGACGTAGCACTAGTGAGAATGGGATCCAAATGCCAATTTGACTTGATTTAACTGAGATTCACAACAGCCGTGATTAGTGTTTTGTGGGAGGGGAGTTATAACTACTAGACTCTTCCATTAATGCCATGAGCAGTAAACCCAACTGAATCGTAAGGGCCGGATTTGAAAATTGAACTGAAAATACTCTGTGGCATCTGAGGAGAAGCAGTGGGCATCAAACATGAGAGTCAGGGGAAGGGCAGGCCACACCTTGTTCACAGTGAGCTTGACCACGGCAGCAGGAAGCGGTCGGCCAAACCCAGACTGTAAGGTAGGTGGGAGTGGGGTAGGGGAAATTGTCCAAGATTAAGAGACCTCAGAGTAGTTTACCATGTTTGGGTTTCACCGGGAGAGTTCTTATTGTGCCAATGTAACAAATTTTTTGTACCCCTTTCAACCTGAAATGAATAATATATAGTCACTCTTTCTAAAACAGACTTATAATGACCATAGTTGGAGTTGGCTTTAAATGTCAAATAACTGAGACAATGATGGAAACTCGATGGCTGACTTTAGATGATAAAAATGAATTATCATTAATAGTTTTGGCCTGACGTTGGCGTTGTATGAGAAAATGTCCCTAATTATGTTGTTGTTGAGATGTCTAAGGGGGAAATACGATGGCTGGGATTTGTTTTAAAACGAAGACAGAGGGGATGGGAAGGACAGAGGAAACCGATGTGGCAAAACGTGGGAGCCGCCGACACTGGGAGACGGGCACGTAGGGCTCATGGAACTCTCTACCCCGTGCATTAAAAAATGTTCATGATAAGACATTTTAAAAGGTCAAAATTACATAACCTTCCCAAAAGCAAAAGCACAACAAAATAGTGATAAAGAACATATCGGCAGCTGCCAGGAGTTAGGCTTACGAGAGGTCATAAGCATAAAGGAGTAGCTGGAAGGAGCTTCTTTGGGTGATGGAACGACCCTGGGTTCCGATTTTGGGAGTGGTTGCATAAATCTGTCTGTGTGGTAAAATTTCATAGAACTATCCCCTTTCCCCCGATAGGGCCTTAAAAACTGGCAAAATCCAAAGGTTATAGTTTAGCTAAATAAGGAATAACTTTAGCTGTGCACATACTCATACAGGGGCAGGCAAAAGGAGGGTTACTGCGGGGAAGTACTCGAAGCAGAGTGTGTTCTTGTATTACTATTCATTAATTGGTGTACTATTTATCTGTATTATACCTGTAAACCTACACACATACGTACAGGAATGTCTGGTTATATAAGGGTACATGGGAATGCTCTACAATTTTTTTGTAAATTCTTGTGAGTCTAAGATTTTTTCCTAAAATTTTTTTAATGTTTTGTTTTCTAAATTTTTATTTATTGATTTTTAGAGAGGTGGGGGGGGGAGAGAGAGGGAGAGAGAGAGAGAGACTGATTTTGTGTTTCACTTACTTATGTGTTCACTGGGTGACTCTTGTGTGTGTCCTGAGTGGTGATGGAACCTACAATCTGGGTACCTCGTGTCAACTCTCTAACCAACTGGGCTACCCAGCCAGGGCTCAACAAAAAGGTTTTAAAGAAATTTAGAAATGGATAGCTAGGTGTGGTATAACGAGAAATAAATATTTGGCCTTTGTCCCTGGTTCCTGGCATACAGCTCTTACAACCTTCGGAATCTCTAAAGTGGTTAAGGCTACCATTTGCATCCTGAGATGACTGGCAGCTTGAGCTTCAGGATGGGGGCTGATAACCAGAAAGACCAAACCATGTAGTTAGAGGTTTGCAGTTTGAGCTCTACCCCTCGATCTCCAGGGAGCAGAGAGGGGCCAGAGACGAAGTTCAGTCACCAGTGGCCAATGACTCAATCAATCATGCCAAAAATAATGAAATCTCCTTAAAAACCCCAGACGATGGGATCCGAGAGCTTCTGGGTTGGCGAACACATCAAGGTGTTGGGAACATGGTGTGTCCAGAGGGGGCGTGGACTCGCCGTGCACCAGCCCCACACCTGGCCCTACGCATCTCTTCCGTTCAGCTGTTCCTGCGTTACATCCTTTACAATACACCAGTGATGGTAAATACAGACAGCACTTTCCTGAGTTCTCTGAGTTGTCTTAGTTAATCATCAAACCTGAGAGGAGTGGTGAGACCCTCTGACTTTGTAGCCAAGTTGGACAGAAGTGTAGGTAACCTGGGGTCCCACTACTTGTGACTGGCAGCCTTGGGAGACCGTGCCCGCACACCTGTGGAGTCTCTGGATGGTGTCAGAACCGAATCAAAGTATAGGGTACCTAGTTGATGTCCACACAGAGTCGGAGACTTGTTTGATGCAAGAAAAAAACTCGCACATGTGGTGTAAAGGGCTCCCTAGGTGTCTGATACCAGAGGGCAGGTCTGTGAGGCGGTGGAGGGCTGCCAGTTGGACTTTCTGAGGAGCTAAAACATTTCGACATCTTCTACTAAACGCGTCAAAAGAAAACCCTCTGAAACCCAGACAAGGCTTCTAGCTTTCCTTTGACTTTTTTTAGGGTTCCAAATTTCAAAACTTAGGATTTCCCAGGAAAATAATACCTTTTTCCTAAGTTTAGTGGTAATAATATATCACAGTTGTTGAAAGCTTTATACACATCATATAAAATTGCTACTTTTTCAAGTGCTTTCATGCATTTTCAGTGGAAACTCTAATTTCTATACAGTAGGGGAGTGATGTTCAACCTGTTTCATCTCATGGGACACATAAACTAAAATTCTGCAGCACATCAAAAAATTCATTTTTTACTGACCTGACAAAAAAATTGGTATAATTTTGATTCATTCACACCAGATGGCTATTGTTGTGTTGACTGTTGTCATTGTTTGACAGTCTAAGGAAAAAAAGGTCAGTACCCATAACTAAATAGTCAGGTGTTGCTTGTTTTACCAATTCTTGCAGCGCCCCGGTTGAAAATGGCGGCAGTAGGGGCAGCAACAGTCTTGCCGGAACAAAATGACTGACTTGGGAGACCAGAGGGTTACGGTAGCTGTTGTACAGCAGTTCTTCACAGGATTTGGAAACTGTCAATTTACATATTAAAGAACAGGGGATGCGGCCAAATTGTCACTAGTCCTCCATGTACTGCCCATGATTATCCCATATCATCACCCCCACCCCCCACCCCACAAACAAACACCTTTTGCCTCATTTTTCTAAAGAAACTGAGACACAGTAGTTCAGTACCTGGCCCTATGCAATGGGATAGCTGGGCCTTGAAGCTCAAGGCTCCTGTGTTGCCCTGTGAACCAGCCCAGGCCATTAGGCAAACGGGACAGTAACAGGCCTGCTAAGTGCGTCCTACCCCCACCCAGCTGACCGTCCCAGGACAAGCACTTTAGAAGGCCCACCACGAGGCGCGCCTCCTCTTCCTTCAGCTGCTGCGCTGCCAGCCTTTGCGCCTGGGTGGCGGTGATCTGGGCATTCAGCCCCAGGCGTGTGCTCTCCACCAGCTCTGTCTGTCTCCTCGCCTCCTCACTGTCTCGCTTTTCCTTGGCTAAGCGGTCTTCCTCCCAGAGCTTTGAGAACATCTCCTCTTCTACCAGCTTTTGCCTTCTCAGCTCTTTATTAAATTCAACCTGTGCTTTCCGCTCCTCGCACACCTTCTCCTGATGGATACAAGACAACTGGATGCGGAGCTCTTCACAGCGTTCCCTGAAAGGAGGATTTGAAAATGACAAAATCAAACCTTCCGTGAGATACTGCTCTATTTGGGCACATGTCTGGATAGTCAGAGACTGAAGAAGAAAAGTGCAGGATCTGGATGCAGGCCATCTGGGCAGAGAAAACAGGTGAGGGAGCAGCGGGCAGGTAGGTACCATGACGTCACAGACAAAATATAGGGACACTAAAAATACTTAATTCCACTACCAAGAAATAACTGCTATTAGAATATTAGTATTTCTTTCCAATCTTGTGTATGTGCATTACTAGAATTGGGGTTGTTCTGTATAACTACACATCTATATCAGTATCTCCTTGTATCTTAATTTTTCTACCTGATATTATATTAGAAATGTTTCCTCCCTGACTGATGTGGCTCAGTTGGTTGGGCATCATCTCACAAAGCAAAAGGTTGAGGGTTCCATTCCCAGTCAGGGCACATGCCTGGGTTGCCGGTTCAGTCCCTGGTTGGGGCACGTCTGAAAAGCAACCAATTGATGTTTCTCTCTCATATCGATGTTTCTCTGCTTCTCTTTCTCCTTCTCTTCCCCCCTTTAAAAATGAATAAACAAAATCCTAAAGAAAAAAACTGTTTTCTCAGCAGGTATGGGCAAAGGGGAAAACAGTGGGAACAACTGTAATAGCATAAACAATAAAAAATAAAGACAAAAAAAGAAGATACTAAAAAAAAGTTTCTCAGAAAATATTCTTAAAAATAATTCCTAACTTCAAAAACTTACTAGTTTACTAAGCTGTGTAATATAAGCTGGAACCTAGGAATATATCATGCTTTACTGATACATTTCTTTTTTGATGAACATATAGGTTACTTCATTTTTTAAATTTAGTTATTGATTTTAGTGAGAGAGAAAAATATTGATTTGTTCTTCCACTTATTTATGCATTTATTGGTTGATTCTTGAATGGGCCCTGACCAGGGATTGAACCTGCAACCTTGGCATATTGGGATGATTCTCTAACCAACTGACCTACCCAGCCAGGGCCATACGGGTTACTTCTGACTTTTATTATAACATTGCAATGAACATTCTTTTTTTAAAGAAGATTTTATTTATTTATAGAGAGACGGAAAGGGAGGGAGAAAGAGAGGGAAACATCAGCGTGTGGTTACCTCTTACATGGCCCGAAATGGGGACCTGGCCCACAACCCAGGCACATGCCCTGACTGGGAATTGAACTGGCAACCCTTTGGTTTGCAGCCCATGCTCAATCCACTGAGCGACAGCAGCCAGGGTACAGTGAATATTCTTAAATGTACCTCTTATCTTATCTCTGATGATTTCCTTAAGATCAATCCCTTCTTTACTATAAAATCAGAATACAAAAACATTGAGGCAGTTGATGCCTGCTGCTAAAAAAGCCTGAAATAACACTATATAAAGGTGCCCACATCCACTATGTCTTCAGATCAGTAGCTCTTCAAACTTTTTTGATTATGTATCCCTTTCAGTAAAAAAATTCTAAGTACCCACAAATATAATTATTATTTATAAACCGTGTGCAGTTACTATAACATAAATTATTAAATATGTGCAAAAAATTAAAATTAAAAGGAGATAAAAAATAAACATTGAATATTTTCTCCCTACAGTCTACTGAGTCGCCTATTCCCTTGACCTTAGGAACCCTTGAGGATGCTCTCTTTTTATTAATAATATTTGATAGGTAGAATAGCTATCTCCCTACACCAAATATTATTGATAAAAAGGACAACTTTTTGTTTGTGAGTGCTTTACGTGATACTTTCACACATAAAATCCTACTTCATCCTCCTGAGTACATTATAACTTAGATGCAGCAGCAAGTATTATCCCTATTTTAGAGTTACAGCAATTGAAACTCAAGGAGCCCGTGTCTCCCTAAACCACGTGACCTGCAGCAGTAATAGTATTAGCAAGTCAGTGAGCTTTTATTTGCCAGGCATTGTTCTAAGCACTTTACATATATGGATTCTTATAATCTTCGTAAGAACCAATGTTGCAGTGCACATTATTGTAAGTTCATTTTCATCATTATCATCACCCCCAGTTTACAGGTAAGTCAAAGGAGGCACAGAGTAGTTAAACATCATAGGTAAGTTCACACATTTCGTATGTGGTAAGCGTGGGAGAGAAAACTTGGCAGGCTGGCCCTGGAGTTTAGGTTCTTTGGTACCTCATTATATCACCTCTGCTAGAAATTAAAAGGGACAAGGCTACCCTCAAGAGTTCTGACCATGCATCTCAGGGTATTTGTTTAACAAAAAACATCCCAAAACAAAACAAAGCCAAAAACTGTCTACTTTAACCTGTGGTTGGTCCAATCACTAATTGTGTATAAATATAAGACATTAAAAAGAAAATCACAGTGCACCAAAAGCATGGTCCCTAAAAGAAATGTTGATAAATTGGATTTCATCAAACTTAAAATGTTTTTCTCTGTGAAACATCCGGTTAAGAGAATAAAAAACAAGCTACAGATTAGGAAAAAATATTTCCAAACCACATATCCCACACAAAGGACTCATATCCAGAATACATAAAGAACTCTCGAAACTTAATTAGCTAGTCCAGTTAGAGAATGGGCAAAAGACATAAAGAGACACCTCGCCAAGAGGATGATACACAGATGGCAGATAAGCACACGGACAGTTGTTCAACATCACCAGCCACTAGGGACATAAAGAACGGCCCACTGAAACTCATTTGCTAGTGTCCCCATTGTCCCTCACAGCATCTTCTCCTCCAGCAGCCAGTAGGCAGTGTCCGAGCCCCACCAAGGACAGGAGGTGAGGCTCAACTTCAGAAAGGCCAGGAAATCCAAGTCTAATCCTGTTTTTGTTACCACAGGGTTGGAAACCTAGTAAAACTCCCATCTGCGGACCTCAGATTACCCATCTGCAAGATGTGGAGTGGCAAGTCTTTTCTGGTCGTACGCATCACTGCGCTGGTTTTCTCCCCTGGCCTTCTTTAGCAGCTCCCCAAGCCCGGAAACTTCCCGTTCCCTCTAGTTTTAGCAGTCTAATTCACCTTGTTAGCAGCTGAACCTGCAATTTGCATGCACTGCTCACTGCAATATGCGCCCCCCCCGCCCCCCCCGCCTTGAGTCTCTACTACGAGGATTTAGGAGACTCTATGTAATTGAGAGCAACTTCATGGCAGAGAGAGGAGATGGGAAAAGCTTTATCTCTGAACCATAAGTTTTGATCCCTCCACATGCTTGGTTTTGTTTCTTTCTCACATCTGTTGACCTTTGGATTTCTTACCTATTCAAATTTCATGTGCTGTGAAAAATGAACTCTTACAGCCCTGGCTGGTGTAGCTCAGTGGATTGAGCACCAGCCTGAGAACCAAAGGGCAGCCAGTCTGATGATCCCTAGTCAGGGCACACGCCTGGGTTGCAGGCCAGGTCCCTACGTGGGGCGCACAAGAGGCAACCACACATTAATATCTCTCTCTCTCTCTTTCTCCCTCCTTTCCCTCTGTCTAAAAATAAATAAATAAAATATTTAAAAAGGATAAACTCTTATATTCCTTCTGTTTTCTACTGTAAACTCAGAGTTTACGTTTCCTTTATCTTGGACCACTTTGTTCCTGATCTAGAGTAACACCATATACACCGGCTGCATTCATCCTCGGTGACCTGACAGCCTAAGTGACATCCTTTTTTTGTTAAGCCACTCAATAATAATACCAATCCTTCTCAAATACTTCAAAAAAAAAAAAAAAACCAGAATAAGAAAGACACTCCCAAACTCATTTACAAGGCCGGCACTACCTTGGCACCAAAGCTGGAGACGTGGACACTATAAGAAAAGAAAATTACAGGCCAATATCCCTGATGAACATGGATGCAATAAAATACTAGCAAGCTGAATTGAAGAGCACAGTAAAAGGATCACATACCATGATCAAGAGGGATTTATCCCTGGGATGCAAGGATGATTCAACGTATGCAAACCAATACATGTGATAACCCTCTTAACAGAAGGAAGGATAAAAATTATATGATAGGATATAAGAAATTAGGATATAAGAAAATAGGATATAAGAAATTAGGATAAAAGGATATAAGAAATTATATCTCAATAGATGTAGAAAAAGCATTTGACAAATCCATGATAAAAAACTTTCAACATATTAATTAGGTAGAGACAGAATGTAGCTCAACACACTAAGGCCACGTATGACAGGTCCTCCTCAGTGACCATTACATTCAACAGTGAAAAGTTGAAGGCTTTTCCTCCAAAATCAGGAAGAAAACAAGGGTGCCCACTCTTCCCACGTTTTCCAACATAGCACCTGCAGGAATGAACTTGAAGGACATTACACTAAATGAAACCAACCAGCCGGGGAAAGACAAAGAGTGTATGGTCTCGCTTCCATGTGGAGTCTAAAAACACAAAACAAAGAGTTGAACACGTAGAATCAGAGAGTAGCATGCGCATCCCCAGGGGACAGGGGAGGGGGAGAAGGCGGTCACAGAGCACAAACTTGGAGTTAGAAGATGAGTAAGTTCTGGGGAATCTACTGTGCTGTGCAGAGACTATAAGCAATAACACTGTATTGAATACTCGAAATTTGTTGAGAGTAAATCTTAAGTGTTCTTAACACAAAATGAAACAAAACCCCTCAGTGCTGCATTATACAATGATACATATATAATTACCAAGATTTAAAAATACAACTACTGGCTATACCCTGTTAAGGCTATACTTTACTGTAAATTAGCACTCCTAAATCTTTTTTATTTTTATTATTATTTTTTTATCCTTACCTGAAGACATTTTTTCATTGCTTTAGAGAGAGAGGAAGGGAGAGAGACAGACAGACAGAGACATCGATATGATATGGAAACATTGATTGGTCACCCCCTCGTGTGCGCCCCAACTAGGTATCAAATCTGCAACCTGGTTATGTGCCCTGACTGGGGATCAAACCCGCAACCTTTTGGTCTACAGGATGATGTTCCAACCAACTGAACCACCCTGGCCAAATCCTTTTTGTAAAAAGATTTTATTTATTTTATTTTTAGACAGAAGGGAAGGGAAGAAGAGAGGGAGAGAAATATCAATGTATGGTTGCCTCTCACACATCCCCAGTTGGGGACTTGGCCCGCAACCCAGGCATGTGTCCTGACTGGGAATCGAACTTACGACCTTTTGGTTTGCAGGCTGGTGCTCAATCCACTGAGCCACACCAGCCAGGGCTCCCATATCCTTTTCAATGCCCAGATTCTGTGTATGTGTTTTTCCAACATCAATACCTGAATTGCTGGTCTAGCTTTTCAGCCACAAAATCCTGTCTTTCTTTTTCTTTCTTTTCCTTTAATAATTTGATTTTCTCTCTCATTTTTTCTTTTCTCTCCTCAACTGTTTCTTCTTTCAACTGCATTTCAGCAAAATACTTATTTTCTTCTGACGCTAAAAGCTCACGGAGCCTGAAACAAAATGACAAACAAACAAAAAACTGTGATGCCACATGTACCATTTTACTAATTTTTATTCTGCTAAACTTGATTTCAGAAGTTCATGTTTATATATGTTTTGGAAGAAGAAAAAGACCAATGAGGTCTTCCGTAAAAGAGAACTGGCTGCCATTCAGTGCGGTGATGAAGAGACTGATCCGCATCGTGTTTTCTCTGACCCCACACAGATGAGATATGTAATGTGCATCTTCGACAAAAGAAATAATGAGCACATTTGAAGTAACAAAATATAAAGCAGTTATTCTTTTGCTATCATGATAATATAGGTTATTACAAGTGAAAATATAAACAATAATTACTGATTTGGCAGGAATATGAATATCTCAGCCATGTTTCTCACTATAGAATTCACTTGATTTTTTTTCGCGGGTTGATCTCAAGTTGTGGTTTTCGGGCTAGTTCATAGTCTTGGCCCTCAAGTTTGTAAGCCTTACTTATTTCGTCTTTCTTCAGTGCTGATGATAAACCCTTGTGCGGCATCCTTGATTCTTGCTTTCACAAGACTCTTCACAAATTTGCGGTCGTTGTGCTGGTACCAGTCAACTTTCAAGCGATCCCGCTCTATTGACTTAATGGAATCCAAAACAGCCTGATGTTTCTGATAGTTGCGTCGGATTCTTTCAAGATGTTGCTCAACCCTTTGGCCTTTGGGAGGCTTGGCTCTCTGAAAACAAATAACAACTATCACTTTTGATAGATCCCAAATCAACAACATATTTTTTTAAAGATTTTATTTATTAACTTTTAGAGAGAGGAGAAAGGGAAAGAAGCATCAGCAAGTGGGAGATACATCAATTGGTTGCCTCTCACATGCCCCCAACCAGGGACCTGGCCTGCAACCCAGGCATGTGCCCTGACTGGGAATCGAACTGGCAACTTCTCAGTTTGCAGGTTGTCACTCAATCCACTGAGCCACACCAGGCAGGGCCAATAGTATCTTTTCAATTAATCATGACCTCCATCAATATTCACACTAAATAAAACTGAGTATATAAAACTAACACAGGGGACAGGGTTATAAAGGAGCTAAATGCCAATGGAAAAAATACAGTAAAAAAAGAGAAAAAATAATAAAAGTAATACACCTTGTTACAACAGCAAAGTTTAAGTGGCTAAGGTGTAACCTGTTTGATTCTTTGAGTCTATATCTAAAAGGCTGTGAAATCAGTCTGAAATATTTCTCATGTTCTGTTTGAGTAAAAGTTCATGGGATTATAAAGTAAAATATTTGAATGGGAGTCTAGAGATTATTTGGTCAAACCATAAACATTAAATGATTTGCCCAAGGTGCTTCAAATCACTGGAACAGACCTGAATAGAACAAGAATTAGAGGTTTTCCAATTCCTCACCGTGATCTTGCCATTCAGTATCCCGCTGATTTTCAGGGGCAGACAACATAGTTCCCACCATCAAAACACTTTCAATTAAAAGAGGCTACTATCTAAGTACACTTGGCCCTTGAACAATATAGGAGTTAGGGGCACACCCCAACATGGTCAAAAATCCACATAGAACTTGACTCCCCCACATTTAAGTTTTTCAGTATCCACAGGGAATTGGTTCCAGGGCCCACCCTCCCAATACCAAATTCTGTGAATGCTAGTCCCCTATACAAAATAATGTAGATTAATGCATACAGTTGGCTCTCTCCATCCCCTGACTCCCAACTGTGAATCAAAAACAGGGCAGGTATTTATTGAAATAAATCTACGTATGAGAGGACCCGTGCAATTCAAACCTGTGCTGTTCAAGGGTCAACTATATACAGGATGTGTATTAAATGAGTTGTGAGGAGGAAGAAAGGGAAGGAGGGAGGGAAGAAGGAAAAGTAAAAAAGGAAAGCAAAACTAGGGGTAGAACTTCATTTCTATTTCTATGGTGCCCCAGAAGTTTATTGCAAGGGCTATGCTCCTGACATTTTGGATAACTTGAGTTTCTATAAATATGTTCATTTTTTACAAATAGCCACTCAAAAGTTGGAAATGCATACACCATTTTGAATATATAGTGATGCATTTAATAAAATCACATGGACTCTACCTTTTTCACTTCTGTATTCCTAGCATTGAACATAATACCTACCACTATCAGGTTCTAGGTTTGAATGACAGAAAGGAAAGACAATGTTTCTGGGTGGGCCTGATGCAATCTCTGCTGCTCCTGGAGCCACCACTAAATCCATGGTCTTGAGCTTTGTCTTTCCAGCCAGTTTTATCAAGTCAACCTTATGTGAGTGGAGAGGCTCTACGGTGCTGATTCAGTCACAGAACTCTTCACTCATGGAAGAGAGTCAATCTGATCACTCACACTGAGAAGAACATCACTGTCAGAATTACCAAAATATGGGGTTGGGTCTTGGTAAAGCAGTCTCCTGGGGAAACAAAATTAACATCTGGAGACCACTTGATGAATAGATTCAGGGTCAGGGTACACGTGTAGATACCTAAATTTAGTTGAAAAGATAAGGGAAGGTAGAGGTGTGCTGAAGACAGAAGATGATATTTGGGGTTATGTCATGGGAAGGAGCTAATCCGTATCAGGGTCATTGAGAGTCTGGAGCCAGTTAAAAAAATTACTCTTATCTAACATGTATAACATTTTTAAAATATTTTATTTATTTTCAGAGAGGGGAAGGAAGCGAGAGAGGGTGAGAAATTTTGACCTGAGAGAAACATCATTCAGCTGCCTCTCATATGCACCCCGACCAGGGACTGAACCTGCAACGCAGGCATGTGCCCTGACCAGGAATCGAACCAGTAACCTTTTGGTTTGCAGGATGATGCCCAACCACTGAGCCACACCAGTCAGGGCAGTACAGCGTTTTACAAATGCAGATTCAGTAACACCAAATCAGAGCAGGGTCAAGGCTGCACCTTGGGTGGGATACACATAGGAACTCAGGCTCCCAGTAGACTTACAGACTAAGAACAGGAACCAAGCACCAATGTCATTAGAAATCAATGGTTTTGAGTCATCATCAAGAACCAGGCTCTGCCCTGGCTGGTGTGGCTCAGTGGGTTGAGTGCGAGCCTGTGAACTGAAATGTCGCCAATTCAATTCCCAGTCAGGTTGCAGGCCAGGTCCCCGGTTGCGGGTGTGCAAGAGTCAACTATTCAATGTTTCTCTCACACATTGATGTTTCTCTCCCTCTCTTTATCCCTCCCTTCCTCTCTCTCTAGAAATGAATACATAAAATATTAAAAAAAAAAAAAACAACAGGCTCTGAGGTACATTTTGACTAAAGAAGGGAATGGAGTGAGAGGGGGGTGGTGAGCAACAGCCTGAGCAGTAGCCAGGGATCAGGAAGCCCTCTGAGCCTGGGGCATGCAGGAGTCTGTGGTCTGGAAGGACCCAGCCTCTGGGTGAATAAGGTATGATCTGGAGTTCTCTACCAAGAAGATGCAAATCCATGCACAGTCTTGTCTTAAGTCAAAACCAGCACTGTTCAATGGAAATATAATGTAAAACATCTGTAATTTCACATTTTCCAGTAGCTGCATTTTAAAAAGTAAAAAGATACCTGAAACTAACACAATACAAAATAATATTGAATGTAAACCATAATTAAACAATAAGATTAAAGTAAAGAAGTGAAAAGAAACGGGGGAAATAATTTTAATAATATATTTTATTTAACCAGTATATCCAAAATATGATCTTCTCAACATGTGACTCTAGGCATATTTCAAGTGCTCAAAAGCCATGTGTGGACATTGGACTCTAAATCATGCTAAAGGCAAGAGAGCAAAGAATTCTATAACCACCTGTATTTCCAAGGTCACTGAAGCATTCTGTTACTGTATCAGCTCACATTATAGTTCCTAGTATTACAATTTACAATTTAATGTCTTAAAGAACAATGTTTTATATCCCAGGTTTGATCCTGGGCTCTACCTCTCTACCCATGATCAAAATGAATGTCCTCCTAAAACACTATTTTGAGAAGCGAATAACTGGGTACCTAGGAGGCACTCACTAAACTGTGGCTCATTTCACTTCTCTATTACTTCAACATTACATCTTTTATTGCTTTTTCCTGGAGGAGTTGTTTGGCATCCAAGTCTCAGCTCTGGTGGCTTTTATTCTCCTCCCACCACAACTCCTCAACTTCTAACATCTACACTTACCACACTCTGACATCTGAGATGCACCGACTCTGACCTTCTCTTTTTTATTTTTCTGTAAGCTTAAAGCATTAAATAGGCCTGCTTCTCTGGTTTGGTTGTGATTTGGTGGAACAGAAATCCTTACTGGTTTCCAACACAAGTATGAAGAGCACCAGCCCTGAGCTCTGTGTACGGATACTGAACCCAAAGTAGTAGGTACGTTTCTGTCCCTCATGACATCTGTCTGCAATCGTTACCTTGAATCCTACAGTGTGTAGAAAACTCCAGTTTACAGACCTAATCCTACAGTGCTTGGACCTAGAAGAGAGGGAGCAGGTCTGTAAATTGAGAATTGCCCTGACCAGTGTGGCTCAGTTGGTTGGGTGTCATTCCGCAAAGTGAAGGTCACTGGTTGGATTCCCGGTCAGGGCACGTGCTGGGGTTGTGGGTTCGGTCCCTAGTAGGGCGTGTGCGAGAGGCAACTGATTGATGTTTCTCTCCCTCTTTCTCCCTCCCTTCTTCTCTCTCTAAAAATAAATAAGTAAAATCTTTTAAAAAATTAAATAGACTGAGAATTGCTATGTGCACCATGGAACATAAAACTGTATCCTTCATTATCCCTGATCTTTCTTCCATAAAGTGCCATCACAGACTATAGCATGTCAATCATTACCTACTATTAACCTTTAGTGGTTTTCTTCATGAGCAAGTTGTTTCTGCAATTAGGTAACAAGCAACTTGAACCCAGGGAACAGACTTCTATTGAAGGGTAAATGTCCCAGAGTCATTGTATTCACACCTGTCTCTCCCACTGGTGCTGCACACAGCAGGTATAGGCAATAATACCCTCAAAATTGCCTAATTATACATGGAAGTTTTCTAGCCTGTTGAAATACAGATGCATGGACCAAGTGCCTGGGTTCTGTGCAGGATCCACCAAATTCTGCAGCTGGCAGCATTCCCCTAGCTGCCTGTGACCACCCCAGCCTTCCAAACAACAAAGAGTCCTATTGCCATTCAGGCCTACAGGGACACTTCTGTTACAGTTAAGTTCACACAGGAAGGGTTCCATAACCACTCACAATCCCTCACAGGCCAACACCCTTCCCACAGACAATTTTTCTAGGGCTGCAAGACCAACCCAAGATCATACAGCTGAATCACCACCAGCCCAGATGATTTCCTGCCGCCTGGCCCAGCGTCCCTTCTGGTGACATACACACCACATAGCAAGGGATGACCTCCTTCGGGTGTCTTGGAGACTGAAAACCCTCAAGATCCCAAGTAGTTATTCTCCAAACACAGAATCTAAATATTATAACTGAGGCGGGGGCTGGGGAGGAGGCTGTGAAGGGATGAGGAAAGACGGCGTACAGAAGCGACCTTATCCTTCCTTTCATAATTCATCTCCAATGCATCAGGCACAGGCTGCCCTTGAGAGAGCCCCAGCTGGAGGCCAGGTTCGCTCGGCTGGGCCCGGAGTGCGGGAGGATGCGCAAAGTGGCATGGTCCCACACACGCCCTCTGCCGCGCCCCCCACCATGTCCGGTGCTTACCACAATCACCGCTTTGGGAGTGGGGCCCTTAATCTCCCGCTGTACGATACCAAACCGCTGGCTGTACATTTTCGAGTCCCCTCGGAGTAGCAGTGGTATCCGCTGCGGTTCCCTAACGGTAGTAACCTAAGTCCTAGGTTCCGCAACGCAGGAGTCTGGTTGTCATGGTGCGCCTCCCGGGGGGGAAGTGGGTGGGGCGGAAGTTGGTCCCGTCACCATGGCGACCATGAAGCGGCACTTGCAACTTCCTCTGGGACTCAGGGAGGCCGAGGCTGCCGCTTTTCACCCAGCCCTTGCTCAGGCCTCCTGCCGCCCTCGCCCTTCCTCTAAGGTTCATCAGAATAGCAGAAAAAAGGCTTCCTTTACCCGAAGTGAAGTTGAAGACCTAATAACATTACATTTTACTTTGCTATTTATATCCTGAAATCGGTCTAAAAAGCATTTTGTGGAAAGGTTATTGAATTTTGTGACCATGTCTAGGTTAACCTCGGTAATGTAAACCATCACAAAACCATCTTACACGTTTTTTAGTTCTTTACAGTAATTTGCAAGGTATTTTCACACAAAATGTTTGAGCCTCACAAATATCTTATAGGTTAATGGAACAGCAGGTATTATCATTTCACAGCTAAGACAAAGCGGAGAGAGACCCTAACTGCCTTGTCAGCCTCCCCCAACAGTAACGATAAATCTCTTATTAATAAAATCATACTGCGCTGGGCAGAAACCAGGGCTTAGACTTGGGACACTCTAGGGTGGGGAGGGCAGACAGATGGGATGGCTGGTAGTGCAGGGATACCAATGGTTGGGCACAACAGAAACCAGCCGTCTTGAGTCAAGGACCTCAGTGGACCTAGGTCAGGACATGTGATCAGAAAGAAGTGCAGATAAACAGGCCCTGAGAATCCGGATCCCAGACACGGAACCTAGAGGGGCCCTCAGCACAGGTGGAGACCACTGCTATAACTCCAGCCAACAGCAAAGTGGCAGTTAATACCTTGAAGCCAATAAAGAATCACACTTTGCCATTCTTAAGTGGAGGCAAGTACAGAGCACAGAAAAAAACAGTACCTAGTCAGTCACTGTCCTGTAACAGTAACTGAAGTACAGCTACTGTGCATACCACCCGAAAGTCGCAATTTACTGTATACTAGTGTTCCTTAATCATTTGTAATCCACCCACTTCAGATTTTGTATATGGTACGTTTCTAGATTTATATTTCCTGAAATGCTGGTTCAGCTTTTCAGTCAGAAAATGTTTCTTCTCGTTTAATAATCTTTTAAATAATTTTTGTCTTTTTTTCTCCTACAATGCTGCTTCTTTCAATTGCAGTTCAGTAAAATGCTCATTTTCATTTACCACTAAGAGTTCATGTAGCCTGAAACAAAGAAATTAGATGGTTGTCTTGGTTCCCTGGACGGAGTCCTGAGGGCCAGCCAGTTCCTTGGTCTTGAAGTCCCACAGGCGCCTGGCCTACCAGCTGGTCTGGGTGGAACCATCCCAGATACCACACTCGGGGAAGAGAGGTAGTGGAAATGCCCTCAGTGAGGCGCTGGTGTTTGGGAAAAGCCACTGAAATTCAGGGACACCCACAGGGCACCCCCGAAGTTGCACAACCCAGAGGGTCCCAACAAAATGAGTTTCGGCGACAGTGGAAGCTGCCCCTGCAAGACACCTGGCTGCCCTTGAACATCCCCAGCGTTGGTCCAGAGCTTGTCGTGCTGCACCCTCACCCTGGGCAAGCTCCACAGTTGAACTCCGGTTCGGTTTTGCCTGGTTTCACCACTATGTAAAGCAAGGGAGTCAATTTCCCTCAGGCTTGGCTGAGGCCACGGCCCTGCACCCACCACCCAGGCCAGGGATGGAGGGCAGTGTTTCCTGAGCCCAGGTGAGATGACCGAGGTTCCCATGCCCCTGGCAGGCCTCTTCAGAGGGTGGAGGGGCTGGGCTTGTCACTCTGTACGCCAAGCCTTGGCCTTCAGCCAAAACCCCATGGATGCCTAAAAGAAATGATTTGTCCAAAGTCCTTGGACACAACCTGACCTTTATCTTGCCACCCACTACTCCACTTTCTCAGAGGCAGACACTGTTAACGTCATCAAGACATTCCCAAAAGAAACACTAAAGTATGAATCAGTAAATGGGACAATAAAAATCATTTAAAAATAATTTTAAAATTAAACAGCTTAGAGACAGAAACTATATTATTTCCAATTCCTATTATGCCCCAACAAGGTCCACACAAGGGCTGTCCCCCTGATCGTTTCCTGAATTCTATATTTTCACCATTAAATTCCATTAAAGTTGGAAATCCATTCACCATTTCTAATACATATTGATGTATTCAATAAAATTGCATGGACTGTATCTTTCTCATTCCTGAACCCCAGTATTGAGTTTAGAGACTACGATAGACCAGTTTTCAATACTTGCATGACAAAAAGCTGAGACCTGCGTCTTTACTGGGTGGGCTCAACAGAATTTCTGCACTTGCTGGGGTCACCATGAAATCCATGGTCTTCCACTTTCCATTGTAGCTTTATCAAGTTATCCTCAGGTGAGCAGTGAAACCCTTTGGGAGCTGATTCATGCAGGGTGGCTTTGTGATGTGTCACCTTGACTAGTCCTATGTTTCCCAGAACTCCCTTCCCTGTATGCTTCCAGTTAGGATGAGCCACAAGAAACATTTTACGTGCTAACTGGAGGGCAACAGTGAGGCAGTAGAATGTTGTTTTTACACTTTGAAGTGTGGAGTAGGGGCACCAGACACTGTTGCAGTTCACACGGTGTCATTTATCTGCTGGCTCACCTTCTAGGTGTGGGTCAGCAGCTCGGTCTGCAGTTGCCCCACCTTCCCCAGGATCTTCCTTCAGCTTCTCAAATTCTTAGGCCAGATGCATATTTAACTCTGGTGAAAGGCACCAGCTTCTTCTGCAGGACACCCACATCATCGAAGGTGGAGGTGGTGAGACAGTGACATGGGTTCCAGGCCATCTGAGGGGGATCCAGCTTCTCCTTGTGGGCACCAATGTGTCCTCAGTCTCCCATACTTTATATCCATGTTCCCTTCCCAACTGCCTGCCCTACAGACTTCAAGCTCCAACATTAGATGCGAAGACGACAGCCTTACAGAGACTGTTTAACCAGCTCCCACAATTGCATATAGTGAAATCCCTATAATAAATCCCGTAGAACAATATACATATATACATATATATAAATATACATACATACATATATATAAAATCTTTATATTAGTGGTGCTGCTTTCTAATTGTACCCTGATACACATGGTAACCAGACTCTTATCTTATCAGTCAGAATACCAATCAAATAATTTCACTTAGGACATCATTGCCAAAATGACCAGAATACTAGGGTTGGGTGGTTGGATCCTGGGAAGAACAAAATAGCAGAAAATTATCCAGTGGGCTCTGGCTGAAGTAGGTAGGAACAGGCAAAGGCAGGGGCAGAGGACTCATGAGTTAAGGTAGGGGAATGGTTAATCTACATGTGAATTATCTAAAGCTGCAGGGCTGGAACTGGCATAAGGCAAGGGAGGGACGTAAAGATACAAAATTTAAGGGGGCACACACCCAGTTCCAGCCCTATAAAGCTGGTAGGTAATAAACCACATGTCTAATCATGTTTAGCATTATGCAAAATATTGGAAAGTGAGGCAGGGCTAAGCCAACACTGGCCTTTGACAGGGGACTCAGGCTCCTGGCAGACAGAGGCTGAGAACAGAAACCAAGCACAAATGTCAAGGGGCAGGGGATGCAAGTTGTCAAGAAAGATGAGCCAGGCTGGAGCTTTACTTCAAAAGACTACTTTGGCTGAGCATGAGTAAAGGAAACAAACCAAATGGACAGCAACCAGTGGGGAAGGGTACCCCCTTCAGGGTTTGAGGAACCCTATGCAACACCAGAGGGCTGGAAAGAACACCGTTCCTGTGTGCACAGGTGCTCTGACAAGGTGACCACATCCACACAGCCTCCACACTCCCTAAACCATGCCAGACAGCAGTGTAAGGGATTGGTTATAATGCTCAAATTAATCCTTGTTTTCAGAGTTGCTGGAAACTTCTGTTACTGTATTATTACATCACTGAACTCAGGATTACAGTTTACAGGTTAGTGGCTTAAAGAACAAGGATTTTAAAACCTGGTTTGATTCTAGGCTCTAGCAATACTAACTGTCTGACATCGGACAAGTTATTTAATTTCTGAGTCTGTTTTTCCATCTGCAAAAATGGGGAAAATCAATGTCTTCCTAAAAAGACCGTTCTGAGAAATAAACTGGGTCCATAAGGAAGAACTCACCAAATTGCAGTTCCTTTCCTTATTTATTCACATTACATTTTCAATTGCTGTTTCCCTGAGGAAATGTTTAGAGACACTGCCAGGTCTCACCCAGAAGCCACTTAATATTATTTATGAAGATGGCTTGTTTAGGTTGTTTTACAGTGGCTCTGATTCTATCCCCCAACCCCAACCCCAGCTCCTCCACCCCTAATATCCAAACTCATCACCCTCAGGCTTCTGGGATTTGCACCAGTTGGAGCGGATACACCAACTTTCTACTCTCTCTTTTCTTGCTTACTTCCTCTATAAGCTCCAAGGACTGAACAGGCCTGCTCCTCTGGTTTGGTGGTGGGTTTTTCCAGTTCCTACTGACTTCTACACAAGCCCTGGCAATCGCTCTATGGTCCAGCCTCTGAGTAGATGGATCAGTGTTGTCTCTCATAAAGCCGGTCTGTAAATGTCACCTTGAATCCTACAGTCTGCGGAAGCCTCCAGTCTACTGCTTTCTAGTTCCAGGTTTTTTAAGGCCCTTGGACCTAGAGAAGAGGGAGCAGGTCTGTATGTTGAATGAGGTTTGCTAGGTACAAAATGGAGCATCACAAAACCTTTTTCTACTGTCTGTGTTGGCCATCCACTTCCCCTTAATTATTCCTTCTCTTCTCTCTAAAACCTTCCATTACTAACAACGTAGAACATCATTACCTTCTCCGTTATATGTAATACGCAGGGAAACTGTTTCCCCAGTTAGATTGTAAGCTCCCTGAAGGCAGGAATCCTGAAGGATAAGCCTCCCACAATCACTGTATTCACTGCTGTACCTCCCACACCGCAGTGTATGCAGCAGGGACTAAATCAGTAGCTCTGTAATTGCCCAAGTGCAGACGGAGGGGTTTCTAGTCTATAGAAACTAGTTTGTGGAACAACGGAATCCAGGTGCTGAGGCCAGCTGTTTATGTTGCCTGTGTCTAGGGCTCTGTGCAGAGCCTGTGAACATTCTGCAGGAAGCAGCATTCCCCTGTCCTCACCCACTACCCCAGTCCTTAAAGGCGCCTATCTTCTGTCCTCTTGCCAGGCCTGCAGGGACATTCCTGCACAGCAGCTGAAACTGTTAATAACCTTGACAGGCCCAGGAAAGACTCAAGAAAAACAGCCTAACCCCCTCCACAGAGGATGCTCCAGGAGGTGCAGAACTAGTTCAAGATCACACAATAGCATGTGGAGCCAGATCTCCTGCCCACTTACCACTGCCCAGCCCACCTGGTCATCTCTAGGAGACGCTAAAGGCATTGAAGACCCCAAATGATGATTCTATGAGAAAAAATTTAAAGTCTGTCGCCTGCTAGTTTTTCTTAGGAACCAGGCTTTCCTGCCTTTTTTTCTTTCTAATCTCATCACAGGGCACCAAGTCCTCCTGGCTGACACCCCACTTCCTGCCCCCAGGCGAGCCCTGACCTGGACCTCAGGAAATCTCTAGGGGTCTAGGTTTGCTCCTAGATACCTCCTCACTGATCATGCTCTGTGCAGTGGTGTGGGGCCTTTACCTCCCACTGCACATAGCAAAATATTGGCTGTACTTTCAAAACTGAAGGCCCACATCTGACCGGTACCCACCCCATCCCCACCCCTCACTATGCGGGGCACACCTTGGCAACCAGACTGCTGTATCCCGGAGGCGGGTTCCACCCAGGCTGAAAATCTCCGTGATCTGGGGAAGAATTAACATCATGGGTCAACATGGCTGGTGAGGTTAAGCTGGGTCAGGGCAGGGTGCAGTGTCCCCCAGCACTGACCACTGGCGTGCCAGCCCCTCCTGCCTCCTCTGGGGCTGAATCAGAGGCTGAGTCATCCTTGCTCTTCTCCTTGTCCTCCTCAGGGTCAGGTGGCTCTTGCTTCACACGTGGCAGGCCTTGGTCTACTGCCTGGGAGAGGTGGGAAATGAGCAACCGTCAGAAAGGCAGGCTGGCCTGAAGAGTCTCTATAGGCCAACCTGTCACTGTGCGGATAAATCCCACTTTTATCACACTTCAGCACAGAAAAACCATCCCATTCCTCACAGATTTCCATTTCTCTGTTAGCTGGGCAGCAAAGCAGGCAAAGCTAGTTGCCTGGGGAAAGCAGGGTAATTTTGCAAAGAAGCTGCAATCAGCACACCTATTGCTCTGCACAAAGAACCATTATCATGGCTCACCATCACTCTGCTCACAGATCACCCATCACTGACCCCCACCTTGCTGGGGCAGCCAGGCAGCAATACAGGAGTCAGGATGGCTGTGCCCGGTGTCCAGTCTTCATGGGCATCCGCCTTCTCTTGCTTCACCTGGGGTAAGGCCACAACCCAACTCAGGCCAGGGCTCTGGGCCTCCTGTGTGAAGGAGGATGGCAGCAGACTTGGTCCCAGCTTCCTGGAACAAGGCTGGATAGGGTTGGGAAGGGCAGAATAAGGTGGAGCCCTCACCTGCAAGCGGGGTTGTGTGGAAGCTGGCGTAGGACCAGGCACCTGTACAGGACTGCTTGCACCCTCCCGTAAGAACACAAGGTCAGTGCCAGGTGGGGGCAACACAAAGCCACTGCCTGCCTCCTGCTTCATTGGAGTCTGGGCATGTTCTCGTCGGGCTGTGGGAGTTCCCAAGGGGTACTTCAGGGTATGGCCCAGATGGGGTCGTCGAGTAGATCCAGGCCTCTTTCGACGAGGGTAAGGTGGG
Organism: Glossophaga mutica; assembly: GCA_039655065.1. Taxonomy (NCBI): domain Eukaryota; kingdom Metazoa; phylum Chordata; class Mammalia; order Chiroptera; family Phyllostomidae; genus Glossophaga; species Glossophaga mutica. Next base: position 17,032,569 of record CM077312.1, on the reverse strand, counting down.
GGCGACCCTGCCCCATCCTCGGGCCCTGCCCAGACACTTGGCAGCAGGCGCTTCTGTGAGGAAAGGTGGGGAGTTATGGCCACCTGATGCAATGATCTGACCACACCACCCTGACCTGACCAACATGCCTGCTGATCCCCCCTCATTAGTTGGCACGAAATCTGCTTACATATGAACCCCTCATCACTGAGCCTCCAGGTCTCCTGTTACCAATGCCACCCAGATTTCTCATTTAGTCTAGCACAAAATCTGCTAATCCCTAACCAAACCCACTGCCCTATGCACTCCTCTGAAGCTGCAGGACCCCTCTGGCCTTGCTCGCCTACACACCAGGTCTGTCTATCACTCCCAGGCACTGGGGGACCTGGCCCAACCTATCTTGCCCATCTGACCCTTTCTGCCCCACCTACCATGGCAAACTGCAGGCACTGGCGCCAACGACACTTCTGGCGTTTCTGGTTGCTGCCACCAAATTTGGGCTTGTCGCAGCAGAAGTCACAGTGGCCACAGTCCATCCGCCGCAGGCAGGCTGCACAGGCCCCACACTTTCGGTTCTGCCGGCGGTTTGTGTAAGGCTGCTGGGGGACAGGGAAGGGAGTACAGGGGTGCTGTCACTAGGACAACTACAGTATTGTTCCTGTTGCTTCTCCACTAGCCCCGTGGCAAGGAACTGGTTGCAGTCTTAGCCTGACTCCCATTAGTCACACTTCAGTGTCTTGTTAGCCCTACATTAGGCACTACCTTGTACCAGGTGGCTCTCGCACCACTGGCGTTGTGGCTGCTCCAACACAGTACCTATCACTCTATCTGCTAGCTCCCCCTAGCTACCAACGCAGTATCTTTGACCTTCCCACCTCTAGAAGGATTTTGCTGCCTCTCTATTAGCTCGTATCACCATACCTGCTATATCTACTCAACCTATGTGAACTCTGGTCACTGTGTCAGCTTTTCCTCTTGTAGCCCCACCAGAATGTTGCTTCATCTGACATTAGGTACTATCAGTGCACCTGTTAGTCCCATATTAGTCCCTCCCCGACTGTCTGCTCATCCCATACTAGTGTCCATTACTGTGTCTTGCTATTCCATTAGGCCCAGTGCAGCATGTGCTTCTTTGGGCTTAACCAAGGGCCCTGGGAGAGTCTAAGCTTGTCCAGATAAGATGGGGCCACTCACTAGCTCGTCCTCGTCTACACAGTAATAGATGAACTCGGCAGGTGGCGAGGGGCCCAGGGCTCTGGGGCGCTGCAGAGGCAAATGGGGTGGGGTCAGGGCAGGTGCTGGGTAGGATTAAGGTCGTGCCTTCCCCCTGCCCTCCAGGGCCTCACCAGCTCTGGGGACTCTGGAGGCTGGGATGGGGGAAGCGGAGGCAGTGGCTGGGTGCGGGGGCGCCGCCGGGCAGTCATCTTGGAGTCGCAGCCTCCCCTGCGGCGGCTACGTTTCTTACCCTAGGAGAAAGCCAAAAAGGTAGCTTAGTTTGAGCTTGGTGGCACCAGGCAGGCACAGGACCCTCCCCGCCCAGGAATGCAGAAAGCATGCACGGGACAGACAGGCAGAGTGTGGAACGGGGCACTCACAGCAGGGGGAGCCACAGCTAGGGGAGGGCGTCGTTGACATCGCTGATGGTGGCGACGCAGGCGGTGGGCAAGATGCTGGCAGACAGGAGCAGGTAGGTGGGGCCGGGGAGGTGAGAGTGGGGTGAAGGAGAAAAGAAGACATGAGGTGGGCAAGGCCAGTTGAAAAGCAGCAGCAGCAGCAGCAAGTTTAATAGAACGAGCTCTGCCCCAGCCCTGGCCCCACCAGCACCGGCCCCTCCAGCCTGACTCACTCGTAGGCAGCGCCGCTGGACGCACCTCCACTGGCGCCTGAGACCAGGGCGGGGAGGGCGAAGGCAGACTCGGCAATGGCCACAGTCCTCTCGGGTTTGACAGCCCCGGCATACTCCACACCCTCGGCTCTGTGGGGGGGCCAGAGGCATGATGCACAGGGCCAGGGCTATGAGGGCCAGGGGGCAGGGTTAGCCTTGGGCCCACCCCATCCGCCCCACTCACCTTTTCCACAATCCGCAGGCACCGTCTCTGCTCGCACTTGCAGAACAGCCCCGAGGCCACATCATGGGGCAGCTGCAGAAGGCAGGTGGAGCAGGCCCCGCAGTCCTCAGTTACCCGGCAGGCTGAACACTCTCCGCAGCCCACACGCTGCCAGGAATGGGTGGGGCAAGGTCACATGCCCAAGCAGTGACTCCAGGAGCACTGCCCCTTAAGTGTCTGCTGACCCTAATTAGTTCCCATCACTAAGTCTGCTAGTCCCCCATTTGCCTCATCACTGTATCGATAATTGATTAGCCACCATCACTGAGGCCACCACAATGTCTACTGTCCCTGTTAACCTCATCTCTGTGTCTCCTAACACCTCCTTACCTCCCATTGCAGCCTGCTGACTGGAGCTAGCCCCCTACAAAATGACTCTAACACCCTCTGGATCCATCACCATTCCTTCAGACACTCCGCCAGCTCCCATCACATCTTGCTCCCCCCACACACTTGTGAGGAGGCAGACTGTGCTTACCTTAAACATCCTCTGCTCCCGGTTGAAAGCAATTCTCTGAGCTGAGAGGAAGGAGACGTAAGAAGAGAAGTGGAAAGGGAGCGTCAGATATCTGACCTTATCCAATGCCTCTGCCCCGACATCCACCAGTCAACCTCCAGCCCAACACTGGACCTGTTCCAGCTCCTATTTCCCAGTATTCGAGGGACGACTCACCTCGGCAGTCCTTGCACAATGTCTTGAGCCGCTGCCTTCGTGTACCATCCCCTGAGAAGCTGATTCCACAGTTCTCACAATACCTGGGATAGGAGACATGAGTGTAGGGCCCTAAGTGCACTGCCAACCACGACCATCTCCCACTTGGTTCACTTTAAGCCAAAACTCACCCAGGCGCAGGGAGCGAAGCTGGGGCTGTGTTAGCATCAGCCTTGGTCTCATCCCTTGGGGCCTCCTTTCTGACCTCAACTCTCTGGGGTCCAACCTGACATTTCCCAGCTTTAACTGGCTTCGAAGGCTTCTTCCGCTTCTTGCTAGGGACAGTCTCAGAAGGGGCCGCCTGGAGATGGGAGCAAGGGGAGGAAGAATGTATGTCAGTGGGTGGGTATTGGGTGGCTCAGCCACCCGTGCATCTGGGCACCCCACACTGTGTAGTACCTTGGGGGCTGGATAGCACAGGATGCCTTGCTTGAAGTCGAAGAGGGTGAGGTCACATGCAGGGCCCAGGTATCGGGTCAGCTCAACCTTGCTTCGGATCCTGTCTCCTGTGGGGCTGGGAATGGGCCAGGAAGAGTTGGTAGGCAGGTGGAGCCACTACTGCTCCTCCCAGACAACTTTCCCACTGGGAGGTAAACAGGCCTGCAGGGCTGGTGGAATATAAAAGGTAGCCTGGGACCTGCCTGACCTGGCCCTGCCCCAACTAACCCTGAATAGGAAGAATATTAAGGGTGTATAAATACCAACAGGTATACGAACATTAATAAGTAATATAAATGCAAATGAATGTATTTATGACATATACTACTAGTGGTATTCTAAATAAGTGAAATACACACAAATAGGAACAGAAACACACTAAACAACACATAAATGTATTATTATATACTAAACACACAAATAAGAAAACATGGTTAAAAAGATGCATATAAATACACAAGTAGATGTGTAAACGAATAAATACTACATAAAAAAATAAGTGTTAAGCAACTGATGTTAGAACACAATACTCAACAGGTCTCTTATACTTCTCCAAGTGCTAAAAGAAGGCATGAACTGTCCTTTGCAATTAACTATCTTTTCAAGGATGTTTGTACAGCAAAAAACCTTGGAAGATAAGACAAAGGGTCTCCTTTTAGAGCAAAGGAAAGACACCCTTACTGTCCTAAACACTGTAAAAGATTGGATTCCAAATATACAGAGATGGAAGACGATCTGACTTTGGGTGGTAGGTGCACAATGCAATATGTGGATCATGTATCATGGAAATGTACACTTGAAACCTATATGGCCATATGAACCAATGTCATCCTACTAAATTTAATATAAAAAAGGGGGGACTCAGGGTTCCTTTCCTATAACATAACCCAGTGGATACGCAGGTGCTAGTCAGCCCTCTTCATATCAACCTGTGGGAACTGATATTCAGGAAACCAGCACAAAAATGACGTCATTCTGGACACTGCTATTGCTATGAGGAATAAACTCTTTCATCTCTGACCCAGTAATCTCATATCTCCTACCAGCATCCATGAAACAGTGACATACTCACTTGTTATCTTGACCTAATTAAGGTAAAATCTCTAATCCTTTACAGTTCTTGATAATTGCACTTAGGTCTGTAAATGTTGGAAGTTTTTTTTTTCCTCATTTGAGGGCTTTTTCCCCCATTACTTTTAGACAGATAGGAAGGGGAGAGGGAGAAAGAAACACTGATGTGAGAAACATCGATTGGCTGCCTCCTGTATGCACCCAAATCAGACCAGGAATTGAACTCACAACCCAGGTATGTGCCCTGACCTGGGAATGAATCCATAGCCTTTTGGTTTACAGGAAGGTGTTCCAACCAACTGAGCAACACTGGCCGGTTTTATACATTATAAATATGTGAATAAATATACAACTAAATATGAATAATATAATTACATTTGTAATTTTATTATATTCTTCCAGGAAAACAAGTTAGACAAAGTTCAGAAAGAGTATAAAAAATTTAATAACTAGTACATCACTAATACATCTTAAATCCTGAAGTGTAAATTGTTTATAAAGATGTATGCTTATGTATTACAGTCAAAGTTTCATTATTCAGGGTAGTTTTAAATTCACCTTTAACACTGGATTAGAGAATACAGAACCAATGCTCCTAGTGGAACTATAGGTTGGGTTCCTACAGGCCTCGGATCACAACATTTTTGAAAAGCGACCCTATGAGACCTTGTTTTATGTGTGTTTCTCTTTAAAGAGATCCCGCTTAATATATTCTTCTTACAAATAATTAACTACTTGGTCTTTGAATGATATAAAGCCATAAGCTTTGGAGTCCGTCTGTGTTATATACCATATTTTTAGGACTATAAGATGCACCAGACCATAAGACGCACCTAGATTTTAGAGGAAAATAGGGAAAAAATTTTTGAAGCAAAAAATGTGGTAAAATATTTAATAACCTGTGACCCTGCTCTGTGGCTGCCCCCCGCCCACCCACAGTGAGCCAAGCAAGCTACATTAGGACTATAAGACACATCCCCCTTTCCTCCCAAACTTGGGGGGAGTGCATCTTATAGTCCAAAAAATATGGTAGGTTTCTTTGCTGATGTCACTGTAAAACAAGCCAGTCTCATCAGCATTGAAAATCTACTCTTCTACTTACCTGTTTTCCCATATAACACTTAGCAGCTATTTTTAAAAAGCTTCCACAGACTCCTAATCTGCGGAACCTGCCTTGCATGCAAATTTAACATTTTTCACAACGTATCGCCTTCTGAAAAGCATGAGACAGGTTTGACGTTTTCCTAAACCTGGGTAACATGACTGTCCACGTCCTTAGCATTCAGCCTCATAATGCTGTACACTACACTTTTATTGGTCAGCATCTCGTTAACCCACAAATTTAGCCAGTTTTCCACCTTTTCTTCAGCTTCATCACATGCTACTTTAGCATTTTCTAAAGCAGCCTCATGTGCAAATTGGTAAATTTCCTCTTTTTTTCCTAGACGTACCACATTTTCGATTCATCAATATTGAATGCATAGCCAACAGCACTGCAACTCACACCTGAACAAATCTTATTTAACATGTATTTTCTCCTACAGCACATTATGGACTTCTTGCACTTGTAACACTAGATAGCACTTCGTCACAACGCTTGGGGGCCATTGCAAACAGCACAAGAATTCGAAAACACAACACCAAGTAGACCAGAAAAGGACTTGTTTACAGTACAAGTGTTGGAATAAGAAGGCCTTGTTCTACACCTGGGGACATGTGCATCAGGTGACTTAAATTTTTTTGCTGCTCTGTGCATGTCCACAGATGATTGTAAAAGCACAGCTGAGTAATGACTTTAGGGGTACAAATGCATTTTACTGAGTAGATGAATTTGCAAATATGGACTCTACAAATAATGAGGATCAAATGTATATGCCTAATTTTAGTTTGGCCGCACCCACAAATTTAAACACACACCTCAATTTCACTCTGCCTAACTGGGCTCAACCCAACCTGACTCTGTCCATAACCCAACCAGTACCTCTGGTAATAGGTGTCTGAGCGTCCACAGGTGGCACCTGACTTGCGAAAAACCTCACGGCGCTTCCAGCCTGGGCCCAGGGCTGGGCAGTCCAGCCACTCCTCAGCCATGGGGGACAAGGGAAGGAGCAGCAGCCTGCAACATAGAGAGGAAAAGGAGAGAAACTGAGGCTGTAGGAGGTGACATGCTGTGCCCCAGGCCACACAAACCACTGGTATCTATTAATTCTTGTCCAACACCTGAGGCCTGCCCTGAGACCAGGCGACTGGCCAATATAAGGAAGAGAAAACCCCCACTCTCCTCAGTTCTTCCCTGACCTGGGCCCAGGAGCTTGAAATTCCCCATGGTCTTGACCTGGTAGCCCCATCCTCAACCCAAGGGTCCTCCTTCCTCACTCTGACTGTCCGGATCCCCTATTCCTCCCCGTCCTCAGCCTGAAAGCCCATCATTTCTCCCTACTGCCAACCTAGGAAACTTTCATTCTTACTTCTCCCTGTCCTTGGCCCAGAAGATATTCTCTGTCTTTGACTTACTGGCCCCCTATTCCTCTCTTCTGTCATCCTGAGACCTCCACACTCCCCACCCTCAGCTCCGGAGACCCCCATTCCTCTCATCCTCAGACTGAGGTCCCAGCACCGTATGTCAGTGTTCTGGTGCCCATTCGCTCCCTTTCTTGACCCAGGAGTCCCCAGTGTCTTTCAGCCTTTTAACCCTCCCATTCCTTCCCTGTATGATGCCCTCTTATCCTGTTGCCTGGATTTCCTCTGTGCCCCGCACCAGAGTCCACACCTCCCGAACATCCCCGACCTGAACAGCCCCTCATTCCTTCTGTCCCTCAGCCTGAAATTCTCCCGCCTTATTTTCTCTGTCAGTGTTCTGAGCCATAATTCCTCTCCAATCTCAGGCCTGGAACCTTCCTATTCCTCTCCTCTGCAGCTAAAAAGTTCTTTTAACTCCTTCCTCTTAGCATCCTCATCCTCCATTCATCTCGTCAGTCCGAAGGCCCTGATTTCTTCCCTCGGAATTCTAAACCCCCCATTCCTCTCTGTTCTTGTCCCAGGACCACGCCATCCCTGTCAGTGTTTTGAAACCCTATTTCTCCTCGTCCCCCCTCAGAGGCTCCGTCCCTCCCTTTCAGCATCCCAACGCCCCCACTTCCCGTCATCTGCTTGGGAGGCCCTCATTTATCCCCCTCAGGTTCTGAACACCCATTTGTCTCTCCTTAGCCTGAGAGGCCCCGATGTCTCCCATCAGCATTCAGATCCTCCCTCATTCCTCTAAGTTCTCGCCCAGGATCCCGACCCTTCCACTGTCAGCGTTCTGAGCCCCAGTCCCCTCCGTCCTCCGCCTAAATCTCCCCATTCCTCCCGTTCAGTATTCCAACGCCGCCATTCCTCCCACTCGTCGGCCTGAGGGCCCTCTCCGTAAGCGTTCTGAGCCTCACTTTTTCCCTATCCACCGCCTAAGCGCTCTCCACTTCCACCCCCACGACTGTCTCACCAGCTCGGCACCGGGCCGGTAGCTTTCGTAGCTCTAGGTTCGCGGACCCATGACGAGGGTCCCGCCTGTGACTCCCGCCTTGCCCTGCTCTTCTTCCTCCTCTGCAGCCGCTCAAGCGGTAGCTGTCGCCGCCGCGGCCGTTCGTTGCACCCGTAACCGGAAATCCGGGGCCCGCCCCCAGGGTTCCGCTCCTAAACAGACGCCTGCGCGCTAATGCCGGGTTGGCGCTTGCCCTTAATAGGGAGGATCCCGCGCCTGCGTGCTGCGTCCCGCAGCGGCGCGCGCCCCTTGCCACCTCTTGCTGCGCTTGCGTGCTGAAGCCCAACTACCCTCGCGTCCCTATAGGAGACCCGCAGCCCCAACGCTTCTCGCTTCGCCCCACAGTTAGTTCTCGCCACTCCGCCCACCTCGTTTGCGCTTGCGCTCTGCGATCCCAACCGAAGTGGGCGTGGAGGGTTGGGGATGGCCCTGCGTTCACGGTTGCCTAGACGGTCTCCAGAAGGAGAAACCTGGAGTAAGAGCGAGGAAAACTGGGGCTGTGCCGGAGTCCTCCTCTCCCACCTCTCGCGTAGGTCCCGCCAGTGCTCTCCAGTCCCTGCGGAAACTCTTCCCCAGGACTATTGTGTCCCGCTCTCTCCACCCCGCTGCACAGTTGCTGGAGCGCGCGGAGACAATTGGCGGCGCGCGCTGGCCCCCGCTTCTTCCGCGGGAACTGGGGAAGGGGGCGGTGCCGCGCTGGAAGTAAACAGGCCAGGTCGCGGCAACCAACCGCTGAGGGCGAGCCCGGCCCTGGACCGGACAACCAGGGCCGGCCGGGTGGAGGTCCCGGGACAAAGTCAGTGGACTCCTGCTGCATGCATGCCCCAAGAGAGGGGGTTGTGAGAAAAGAGGGGGCCTTGTGCCCATCGTTGAATACACTTCTGGTCTGGAGAACATCAATGTTCACACAGGGGCGGTAAATCAGCCACATTGCATGAGCACTGACTGTATACCCACTGTCTCAAAATGAGGCTGTGAATGTAGATCCCAGGGCTCTCCCGCCGCAGGTCATATCCCCACAGCCCACGAGGGGAACCGGCACCTAGCGGGTGCCAGCTGCGTATACTCACAGCCTACACATATACTGGCCCTTCTGCCCCCAGGGGTTTGAGAATTCAGATGCAACTAGGTAAAGCTTGGAGACCAAAGTTTGGTTCTTCAAAATTTTATTAACAAAACCAGGGAAAAATGAAGCAAGGGTGAGCAGACTGCACCATTCCACCCGGGCACAGAGGATGGAGTTGGAGAAACAAGGCTAGACAGACAGGAGGAAATTTTGAGACCATCTGGTAAAGGCAGATGGGCCGTCAAATGGTGGATGGGCACAATGAGAAACCGAGGGACCATCGGGGAAAGACAAATGAAGGAATGCAGGGCGCGAGGAAGTGTGAGCCAATGAGGCTCAACGGTCAGCACTGGAGCGCAGGTCGGTAGTGAGTGGGTCATGCTGGATGGTTTGGTGCAGCATCAGGGCCAGTAATCCTGCCCGGTTTGTCATGGCTGTGCGTACATTGCGTTCCTGCTCAAACAGCTCATCCAGCTTGTACCACTGCCAGGGGAGCAGAAGGAGCCATGACATGGAGCTCTGGAAGACCCACCTCACCCTGGCCTCATCCAGCATCGAAACCTACCACGCGCACCCGCTCCAAGTCCACTTCGGCTCTCCGCAACTTCTCCCAGCAGTAATGGCGGTTGCACTGGCGCTTGGGCAGGCGGCAGAATTCACCTGTGAGCTCAAAAACATCACGCACAAGGGGGCACCCGCATACCTCATCGGCTGGTACCTGCAGGGATTGAGGACATGGACATTAATAGGGTGTGGTAAGGAAGGAGGATAAGAATGGGGAGGGTGCCCTGGCTGGAGTGGATCGGTAGGTTGGAGCGTCCTCCAGAAAACCAAAGGGTTGGGGGTTGGATCCTTGGTCAGGGGACATGCCTAGGTTGCAAGTTTGGTCCCCAGTTAGCATGGATGGGCACAAGAATCAACTGATGGATGTTTCCCTTTCACATCAGTGTTTCTCTCCCTCTCTTCCCCCTTCCCTCCCACTCTCCAAGACAAAAAGAAAAAGAATGAGGAATTAGGAAGGGAGGGAGGAGGGAAGGAATGGAGAGTGCAAGGGACAGTGGAGAGGAACGGAAAAGGGGAGGAGCAGAGGCTAAAGAGGCAGGGGAAGGAGGAGGAATAGGAGGTGATGAGACAGGAAAAGGGAGATGAATAAAGGGTTATGAGGCAGGGAACGGGGGAGTTATGAAAGTGGTCAGGTAGGGAAAGAACGGAAGGAGGGGAGGGGAAAGGAAGAGAGAAATGTGGGGCAGTGAGGAAGGGAGGAGTGACAATGTGGGGAATTGAGGGAAAACCTTACTTTGGGGTCCCGTGAGTGCTCTGGACACAACACCTGGAGCCGCTTACAGTATGTCTTGCTTTGAGGATTGTAGACATCACAGAAGAGTCGTGTGGCCCTGGGGGTTTGAAGGAAAAAAAGGGTAGTGAAGGGAGAATGGAAGGGGGCCCACCTATCCTTTCCCATCACAATATCCTGCCCCAACATTCTACTTCTGACCCTAGTCTTAACCTCCCTGTTCTAGCTCCGCATTACCCACACTCACCCTTCAATGCGTGTGGGGTACATGGACCCAAAGGACGTCTGGCTCTCGTACTGGAAGGATGAGCACAAATGGAGGGAACTGTGGATGTGTGCTGCATGCCCTCCCAAGACAGCACCCAGACAGCACATCGGTTCCCCAAGGACCCAACAATGTTCCCACACCATCTGCCCTCCCAGGCTGACACCCTGACCTTGGCATAGCAGCGCTCCATGTGGCGCAAGGCAACACGTGGGTTGATGGGGTGCCCACAGGAGACGCAGAAGATTTGCAGGTCCGTGTCGTCACTGTCACCCTCATTGCTCTGGATGGGATGGAAAGAATGAGTCCAGGCAGAACCAGGCGCCAGGTCCCGCGTTGCCGTGCCCACGCCTGCTCACCTCCTCATCCTCTCGCACCGCCTGCTGCTTGGCGCGTGCAATGATGGCCTCAAGTTCATGGAATCTGCGCTCCATTTCCTGAAGGCGGGTGCGGGCACCTTGCTGCTCACGGCGAATGCGTTCAAGGAGCTTCTTACCATGCTCCTCAGCAATGCAGGGGCTCTGCTGCCACTGCTGGATGCGCTGGGGGAGGATCTCGTAGATGCGGCTACAGGAGACAGCCATTTGAGTGCAAATAGAAAGGTGGCAGGCAACAGGATGATTAAGTGGGGTAAGCCAAAAACGGCAGAATGGACGGATGACTAAACGATAAAAGGTAAGAAAACAGGTGACCGAATGGTAGATAGATTGGCAGATGAGTAACTGAGTGGTGGACGGATAGGTGGACAGATAGGTGGGTGCTTGTTTAACTGAATGGTGGACAGGTAACTGACAGACGTACAGAGGGATCTTGTCAAGCCCTATCCTGTACTTGCTGACTCCCTTGAACCCTTGAAGAATGACTCACTTGGCTGCCAGCTTCATGCCACAGTCATCTGAGCAATACTTGGAGCCAGGCTGTGCAGGGCGCACACAGCCAGGTCCCAGGCACTGTGGTAGGGATGCAGGATCCTTGACATCAGCTCGCTCTGGATGTTTCCATTTGTCCTTGTGCTTCTGCTTCTGTCGATGCCGTTTGTATCTCTCCTCCTTCTATGGGACATAGCAGGTCAGGACAGGGTGGAGTTGAAGTCAGCCCCAGACCCTTGTCTCCCCCTGCATCCCACCCCTTTTTGGCTCTTGCCCCACTCAGCCCCTGCCCTCTGCTTTCCCACCCCCATTTCACCCTCTCCAACACCTTCTTCTCGGACTTCTTTTCCCGACGCTTCACATGCTTCACTTTCACTGCCCTCTTTCGCAGCGCAGGGTCCAGGAATGGGGACTCCTCTGTGTCGCTCATCCAGGGCTGCAAGTGAGGCATACACTGACCCACTTGCCCCACTCATGACTACCCCACCACCTACTCAGTTCCCAAATTAGCCTTCCATACCCTCTGCCTCCTCTCTTTTCATTATGGATACTCTGCTTCTGTAACCTCCACCCTTCCACCACGGGATGCTCTGCCTGCTCACCAGGCCGTGGTCATCAAAGGCCGCTGCACAGAAGTCCTGATATAGGTCAGGGTCCAGTGGTAGATCCTCATCTGAGAGTGGTTCAGGTGTGGCTGTAGCCTCAGGTGCATCCTTGATTACTGATGACGCCACTGTCCCCTCGTCCTCACGAATGCGTCCCAGCTTCTGTGATGGCTGTGGCTGCTGCTGGGCGGGCAGTGGTCGGCGAGGCCTTGGCAGGGACTCTGAAGGCGTCACTGGCGAGAGCTGCAGGGCAGAATCTCAGGACTGGCCCTGAACAACCTGCCCGCATGCCCTGCCCCACCTGGAAGGCTGGACTCACCGAGGACGGGAAGTACTTGTACGATTCCTGTGCCAGCAGGAGGAAGGCCCAGGTCAGCCCCAGAGAGATAGAGGGTGCCCAGTCCCACCAATTTACCCTACCTTGCCTCCCCAGGCACATCTGCATGCCCCAACCCTGACAGCCACACGTGCCTGGCATGCCCTACCTGCCCTGACACGCCTGGTTACCTAGAAACACCTAGCCGTATCCTGGCAACCTGAGGTTGGGGGGCTCCCCTGCTAGCCCAGTACTCCTGGTCATGCCCAATTCATCTGGACAGGCCAGGCTCCTTTCCACTTACCTATAAGCAATTAGGCACCACCCCACCTGGCCCACAAATCCTGGCCTCAATCAGCTCTTCTTAGAACACACTGGCCCCCCAATTTGATCCTGCCCTGCTCTGCCCATGCTCACCCGGGCCCGTAGCTGGCACTGACGCAGCCGGCACTTCTGGCGGATCTTGTTGGGGCCCCCAAACTTTTTCATGTCCCGGCAAAAGTCACAATGGCCACAGTCCTCAGTGCGCCGGCAGGCCTCACACTCACCGCACATGCGGGCTGACCGTTTGATCTGCTGTTGCTGCTGGTGATGCTGAGGGAAGGTGCCCGGAACACAAATCAAGAACCCAAGTAGGGCCCAAAACGGGATTACCTTACATACCCCAGCCACCGCAGCCACTCACCTGGCTGGGTGTGGCCACCAAGGGCTGTGGAGAGGATTTGTGGGGCGAAGCAGAGCCCCGAGCAAGCATGGCCCCAACCCCTGTCCCTGACCCCGCCCGGCGCTGCAGGTCTGGATCCGGGGTAGGCCTCTTGCGCCCTCCACCCTCATCCCGGGGCTCACTGCCGTCTCGCTCATTGCTGTCCCGTTCCCGTGATTTCTTGTGCCGATAGCGGATCTCCAGCTTGGGGTCTTTCTCTGTGGGGCAGAGGGTGGGCCACGGTAGGTTGGCGCTGGGGGACTTGGAGGATCCCAGAACTCTTTCTTCCTCCACTCTCCTGTTCTGTCCCACCCAAGTGCTCCAGTCCCCCCTACTCTAGGGCAGAGCCCACCCCTCCAACAGGACCCTCTGTTATGGCTCACCACGGAACAGTCACTCTGCCCACAGACATACTGGGTTGGCAAAAAAGTCCGTTGAAGTTTTTACGTAAAATAAAAGACACATTTTTTATTTCCACCAATAACTTCATTGATTAGGATATTTTGATTATGTCAGCTATCTCCCACATGGTATAACGTTCATTATTCTCAATTAATGTCTCGATTTGATCACTATCAACTTCAACTGGTTTACCTGACTACAGAGCATCATCCGTTGAGAAACCTCTAGCACAAAACTTCACAAACCATTTTTGACATATTCGATCAGTCACAGCACCTTCTCCATGTGCAGCACAAATCTTTTTTCATGTGTTTCAGTTGCGTTTTTACCTTTCTCGAAATAATAAAGTGGTCTGGCTGGTATGGCTCAGGGGATTGAATGTCATCCTGTGAACCAAAAGGTTGCTGGTTTGACTCCCAGTCAGGGCACAGGCCTGGGTTGTGGGCCAGGTCGCCAGTTGCGGGAGTGAGACACAACTGATCAGTGTTTCTCTCCCTCCCTCGTCCTCTTTTCCCCTCTCTGAAAATAAATAAAATCTAAAAAGAAAAATGAATAAAGCATAATATGCCAAAAATGTTGCCTATTTTCTTCCATCTTCAATATTAAAATGGCTACACAAAACTTACCAATTTTGATGTTTTACGTATTTATTTTCAGAGAGGTGAAGGGAGAAAGAGAGAAACATCAGTGCGCGGTTGCCTCTCACGCGCCCCCACTGGGGACCTGGCTGCAGCCCAGGCACGTGCCCTGACTGGGAATCGAACCGGAGACCCTTTTGGTTCGCAGGCTGGTGCTCAATCCACTGAGCCACACCAGCCAGTTTTTTAAAAAATGCATGCTGACTTGATTGCTGTCACAATCTAACGAAATTGTTTCAAATGAAGTTAAAGACAATTAAGCACTACTAGAGCTCTCTTACCCCCCAAAAAGCAAACAAACTTTTTGGCCAACCGAATATCATCGCTACTCCCCATGACCCGGCCTCCCATGATGGCTCCTCCTCCTCCCTCTAAGCCCCACCTGCCTGCCCCGTCCATTCCACCCCTCACCTCGGCACTCCCGACAGTACCACTCCCGGATGGCCTTGGCCATCTTCTCAGTGATCCGGATGCAGTCCCCATGGAACCACTCATTGCAGTTGTCACACCCGCTGCAGAGGATGGGGCGAGTGGTGGAGATGTGAGGGGCCGGACCCACCGGCCTCACCCAACCTTGACAGATGTCAGCCCCGCCCACCTTTCCCCGGCTCACATCATGAAGCAATTGATGTCTGGTTTGCGGCAGATGCAGTAGATGGGCGCGTTCTCCCCATTCTCCGACTTGCTGTCCTCCCCAGCATCCGGAGGCTCTGGGTCTGAACCATCGCCCTCCTGTGGGATACCCCACATTATGGCTCCTTAGAGAACCCCCGTCATGGCTCACCACAGACCCCAACACCCTGCCAAAAGACTTCCTATCACGGCTCCTCATAACTCTCCCCACTATGCTCCCCACAGACGCCACCTCATCACTCATCCCTGACACCCCATTACTCTGCTTACAAAGCCCCATCGCTCTGCCCCCGGCCTCGCATGCCTACCCCACGGACACCCCACCACTGTGTCCACACACTCATAAAGGCTCACTACAAACACCTACCACTCACCCCACACTGCCCCTATCGTGGCTCCTCACAGACCCCCATCACAGGTTCTCAGAAACACAACCTAATTCATCCACAGACTTCCTTTCGCAGTTCCCCACAGATCCTCTGTCATTAACCCCGCACGCCCCGCCGCCCTCGTGGTTTCCCCACGGATCCCTTGATTCAAAGTCGCCACGGCACCCTACAGGCTACCCAATACGGCTCATCGCACACCCCTTCTCTGTCTACCAAATGAATCCCTCATCCGGACGCCCAAGGAACTACCATCAGTGATCCCACTAAACTTCTATTACGGACTCCTGCAATGGCTCATCACAGACCTCCCAGATGGTTCATACATCAGGAAAAAATCGGACCATCAGACCCCCATTATTCTGTCCACAGAGCCCAATTAAGGCTCCCCACAGGACCTCACAATTTTGCTCACAGACTCCTGTTAGGCTTTAACACAGACCCCCACGCGTCTGCAGATGAACCCCACCATGACCAACTGCCCTAACCACTACCGCCGACGCTGTCCTTGGACCCGGTACTCACCATCTCTCAACTCCTGGCGTACCCCTTCGCGACCCCCGCCAGCGACCTGTGAACCTGCACTGATCACTCCACAGCGTCCGCGGCGGTTGCAAAAGTGCCCACTACTACTTCCGCTTCTCGTCGCGCCTCCCGGGCACCGTACCCCTATTACGCAGGTTCAGTGCGTCAACTCCGCGACGACCAAGTGGTCGCCCCGATAAAGCCCGGACGGTCTCTCAGGCGCCGCCATCTTGGCTACCGGGGCCGTACGGCGCCGGACTCCGTACGTTCGCAGGAAACATGGCCGCGCCTTAAGCTGCTTTCCTGAGGGAGCCGCCACCTTCTCTGTTGAGTCCGTAGGGTGGCCGCGTGTACGGACTCGAAGTTAAAGGCAATATGGCCGCACCCACTGCACGACTTCGATACAGACGCCATCATATTGGAATCTGATTCCGTAAGATGGCCGAGTTCCTGTGTTCACAGACAGCAATTGGCAGCGTCCAGTTTGCTGCTTCCACGAGGGCGACGCTATGTTGGGAATCTATTCCAGACGCCAGTAGCTTGTGCTGCAGAGTTCACAGGGAAAGCAGCCGCTTCTGAAACACTACCAAGATCAAGTCGCACTCATTTTTCCAGTCACTTTTCCCTTTCGCACTTAATAGTGTTCTGGCAGAAAGTCTTGCACTGTGAGGCAAACCAGCCGCACTGTTGTGTCTCCGACATCACTTCCCGCCACTCCTTCCCGTTCCCATTGCTTGCAGTTCCTCAGCCAGGCCTGGCACGGTTCAGCGTCTGGGCCTTTTCAAGAGCACTCTCATGCCGCAGAATTAGTCCCGAGCAACCGTGGGATGCCATAACAATGGTAGCCTGATCGTTGCTGGTGAGGAGTGGCTGGACCGAAGTGCATTTGAAATCTGCTTTGACAGACCGCCACCACCACCCCTGCCGCCGCCGGAATGTAGATTCGCCTGGTTCCTGGTGATGTCCACTTTGGTTCTCATTTCATACATATCCAACAACTTCTCCAATATAAAAGTTAATGTATATTATTATTTTTAATTTAAATTACGTACAGTGAAGAAAATCTGTACGGGTCAGGGTTCCATGGCCCCTCAGGGTAATGCTCTAACCTGGGCGACAATGGAGGTTAAATGAGATACGACATGCCAGCTTTACTTTATAAGCAACGCTTGTTATCCCACTCCTCTTTCTCACCCCCAACCCCCCAAGCCCCCAAAATAAGTAGCTGTGGGAGTGGTGGTCGTAGCCAATGTCCACATTCAGAGGCAGGACTTTATTTTGGTTTGAGGAGACGGGTCTGGGGAAAATGGGATTTTTCACCCTTTACTGACAGTTTTTCTGTACTTTCTGGCTCTGGTCATAGTAGCAACTTATTTACCACTGAGGATTCTGCTGCCCCACCTTTCCTAAACATTTTTTCTCATGGTTCCCTCCACGCTGCCACAGACACTGAGACACAGGGTTATGACATAGGTTCTTTGACTTTCTTCTCTTTAAAAAAAAAAAAAAAGGTCTTTGCTCTGGCTGGTGTGGCTCAGGGAACTGAGCGTCGGCCTGCGAAGCGAAAGTTTGCTGGTTCCATTCCTGGTCCCGGCACACGCCTGGGTTTCTCCGCAGGGCCCCAGTCGGGGGGCCCACAGGGGTAACCGATCGGTGTTGCTCTCTCACATTGCTGTATTCTCCCTCTCTGTCTCCCACCCTCTCCTCTCTCTAAAAAGAAATTAGATCTTCAAAAAGAAATTTTAAAAAAAGATTTTTAAAATCTTTTCAAAGAATGCATTCTTTCATTGTTTTCTATCTCTATTTCCTTAATTTCTACTTTAATCTTTATTATGACTTTCTTCTGTTCTGAGTTTAATTTGCTTTTATTTATTTTATTTTATTTTTTAAGATTTTATTTATTTATTTTTTTAGAAAGGGAGAGATGGAAACACTGACGTATGAAAGAAACACTGATCTTTACCTTCAGCAAACCCTGTCCATCGTTGTAGTGCATCTGTGTTAACACACCTCTGAAATAAGCTCAGCCGCTCTCACAAGAGCACGTAGTCTTGTTAAATATTCTGTAATTCAGTCCTCGCCTTGCTCTCTCCCACCTTCATGTAATCTTACATTGCCTTCTTAATTTCAAATGCATAAAAGAAACTTCAAAATTGTCATTCACCAAAGCATTCGAGATCTTGCTTCCTGGCAATTGTCATCAGTTGGGCACAAATAAACTCAATAAAAGTTCTCTACAGGTTCGGATGTTTCTTATGTTGACATTGACTTGGCGTAGTCGGCAGGATTATGAAGCAGCCCACCCAGGACCACCCTGTGGCCCTAGACCTGGTACTAGGTATAAGCAAAAGGCTCCTTGAGTCCCACCGACTTCCCACGTTTTCACTGGGTGAATTTGGTGAGTTTTCACTTGAGCCCCCTTGCTTTAGGTAGTGGATCCTGACTTTATCTGAGCTGTTGTTCTCAGAAAATCCTCAAAGTGGGTAAGGGTTGAGATAAAGCAGGAAAAGGAGAAGGAACAAAATGAGCGGTTGTGTTTAATTTCAGCTTTTTAATCAGATCACACCAACTGAGAGTCTGAACAAAAACTTTGCTGGTTGAATGAGAGATGCCGCAGTGGTACCTGCTTCGTTTTACGGCAAGCACCCAAGAGACTGAACTCTCTTTAGCTCCAAAACAGCCCATGTGGTGATGACAGTTGTTTCAGATCCTTCAGTCCAGACTGGCAGAGGGAGGGGCCACAAGGCATCCAGTGTGGTAAAGCGGTGGGTCCCAGAGAAGCCTATGGGAGCACTCCGGAGAAGGGCAGGATGCTCTGGAGTGGGTGCACCCTGAGAGAGGGGCCACAGAGAGGGGCCTGTGCTTTGGGAAGCTGCCGCGGTTCCTACAATGTCTGGTAAGCTCCCTCTGGACTTTGTGCCATGTCCTTTGGTGACTGAGAATCTGTACTTCTCTGTTAGTGATAGTAGTCGTAATAACAATTATACTTGTTCTTTGGGATTTCTATATAGTCCAACTATATGATTGCTGAAAATACATAAGAGAACAGTTAACACTCTTTTATATGGCTTATATAAATGTTCTACTAGAGGCAACACACAGACAAACAAGACAGAAGAACTCGGATCATGGTAGTGCCCACTTACTTCCTCAAAAGCACAAAGGCCCGCTCCTCTGCTTTTGCTGCAGATGTCTCCTCTTACTGTTGGTTGCCACACAATCCCTAGGGAGCCAACCTTTGGTCAAGCCCCTGAGTTGGTTGCTTTCTATCCCTCACACAGCTGGTCTGTAAATATCACACTGAGTCCTATAGTGTGCTGATGCAGAGGAAATGGCATCTGTTACCACCTCCAGGGCAGCAGTCCCGCCACAAGGAGGATAGCAAATAGCATCGCAATGCCTGTCACCCGGAGGAGCAGCCTCAGGATGTCAACCCACTCTGTCCTTTGTAGGTGTTGGAGTCACCAAGAAACATACGACGCAGGAGGCCCTGGATGGAATAATGCTTTACCTACATAGAGAAGGGACAAAGCAAGAGCAGCTTCAATAATGGGCATTGGTCCCCCACATTTTGAGTCTCATGTCAGACTCAACACGTACTTCTTTGTTCTGCTTAAAGCAGGTGCATCATGTGGCACTTGACTGACTCTACTGCCCCAAGTAGATGACCATATCCCACCAAGAATAAAGTCCTTCACCTGAGGCGCAGGAGGGGTGCACATAGCCCATCATGCACATAAGGATAGGCGTGTATTTAATTTCTGTTGAGTATATAACTAAGAGTGGAATTGCTGGGTCATACGGTATCCCCAGGTGTAACTGTTTTCCACAGTGACCGTGTCATTTTACATTCCCACCAGCAGTGTATGAGGGTTCTCGTTTTTCCACATCCTCACCAACATTTATTATCTGTCTTCTGTTTTACAGCCATGCTAGAGGGTGTAAAGTGGTATCTCATTGTGGTTTTGATTTGCATTTCCTTGACTGGTAATGATGTTGCACATCCTCCTAGGTGCTTTATCGGTCATTTTTATATCTTCTTTCCAATCAGCTCCTTTGCCCTTTTTTAAAATGTGTTATTTGTTCTTATTATTTACTTGTAATATTTCTTGTTTAAAAAATTATTGTTCTTTAAAGATTTAGAGAGAGGGTAATGGAGAGAGAAAGAGAGGGAGAGAAACATCAATTTGTTGCCTCTTGCACCTAACTGGGAACCTGGCTAGCAACCCAGGCAAGTGTCCTCACCAGGAATTGAACCAGTGACCTTTAGGTTTACAGGCCGATGCTCAGTCCACTGAGCCACACCAGCCAGGGATGTAATATTTCTAAAAATACTCTGGATATATGTCCCTTATCAGATATATGATTTTCAAATATTTTCTCCCCTTCCATAGATCATCTCTTCACTTTCTTGATGGTGTTCTTTGACACATAAAAGTTTTTAATTTTGATGTCTAGTTTATCTATTTTTTCTTTTATTACTTGTGGTTTTAGTGTCATATCTAAGAAACCATTGCTAAATCCAAGGCCCCAAAGATTCACATCTATGTTTTCTTCTAAGAGTTTTATAGCTTAAGCTCTTACATTTAGGTCTTCGGTTCATTCTGAGTTAAAATATCTATTCTGAGTTTTCTACATGGTGTGAAGTAGGAGTCCAACTTCATTTTTATGCATGTAAGTATCCAGCTGTCCCAGCACTATTTGTTGACTGTGAGTAGTTATAGCACCCTTGTCAAAAATCAATTGTCGATAAATATGAGGGTTCATTTGGGGATTTTCAATCCCATTCCATTGATTTACACATCTGTCCCAGGCCAGTACTACATATCTATGTCCCAATCACTGTAACTTTGTAGTAAGTTTTGAAATCTGGAAGTGTGAATCCTCCAACTTTGCTGTTCTTTTTTATTTTTTAAGATTTTATTCATTTATTTTAAACAGGAAGGGAGGGAGAGAGAAACATCAATATGTGGTGGCCTCCCACATGCCCCCTACTGGGGACCTGGCCCACAACTCAGGCTTGTGCCCTGACTGGGAATTGAACCAGTAACACTGTGGTTCAGAGGTCTGCACTCAATCCATTGACCCACACCAGCCTAGGCTGTTGCTCTTTTTAAATATTGTTTTGTCTACTCTCAGTTCCTTAAATTTCCATACATATTTTATGATGAGCTTGTTTATTTTTCAAGGAAGTCAGCTGACACTTTAGAAGTTGTGTTAAATCCCTAGAGCAATTTAGGGGGCACTGCCATGGTAATAATATGAAATCTTCCAATCCACAGACACGGGCTGTCACCCTTTCCTCTTAACACGAGCCCTGAGTGCAGGTCTTAGGCTGGGCCTACAAATGGGGCAGCTGGCCAAATTTCCAGGGTCTAGGACCCAGGTCATTAACGCTCTTCTTTCCGCTTCCTCCTCCCACTTCCCTCCAACCCCTCATCTGTTACCTTTGCTAAGAAGGAAGGTGAAGTGGTTCACCAATTCCTGCCCCACAAAGCCAGGAAGTTGTCTATACATTTTCGGGGCCTCTGGTACCCACAGCTGCCGTTACATAAGCCATATCCCACAAATCTCAGCGACCAACGAGACCGCTTCAAGGTGCGGCGTTCTGGTTGCCATGGGCTACCCACGGGGGGGGGGTGGCTGGGGGGGGGGAGGAGGGGGCTGGCAGTGTGTTCGTGTCCAGCTGGAAGTTGGCATCATCATCGTGGGGACCGATTATGCCGAAACTAGCTATAGAATCCTTCCCCCTGGCGCTGAGAAACTGAAACTCTGAGACCCTCTCCTCCGTCCGGGCCACCTTCGCTGGCTATTTTCCAGGTTCTGTCCGGAAGGCAAGCCAGTCCTGTACGTTTTCCCTTTCTGAAACAGCAAGGTCTAAATACAGCCACGAATCACACAGCCGATTGAATCTTACAGGAGGTCTGACGTTCTGGTGACAGCTCGTCTGGTTCCAAGGGTGCAGAGTGGGGTTTTCTTAGCACTTCTGAAGATTTGTCTTATTTTGTCGTTTCCTGTACCAGCTTCAATAAGGGCGGGAGGGCAGGAACGCCCCTCTTAGACCAGGCGGGAGAAGGCGGGAGTCACAGTGGTGGCCACGGGGCCCCTACCGCGGAGTGGGGCCCCACAGCAGCCGCACCCGGCCGGCCTCCCACCCGGTGCCTTCGCCGCGGTCGCGGTCGGCGCTGCCACTGCAGAATCCGCAGAATCGGCATCGGTAGGAGGAGCTCCGACCGGAAACCGCGGGCACTCCAAGAGCTCGGCGTCCCGCAAGGGGGCCCCTCAAAAGTCGGGTTCGGCGGGGGTCTCTCAGCCGCATGGAGATGTGTCCGACCTCCGAACCTGCTTCTAGGAGGATGGGTTTCCCTCACAGAAATCCCGCAACCCTGGGCGGTCAGCGTACACCCGCAGCAGGAGGAGCCTGCACACAGCGACAGGAGACTGGCTGTCCACGAGCCAGGCCCTGTGCCAGGGAGAGCCCTGCAGGCGCTGCCCGCAGCCAGGGTGGCTCTCGGAGAAAGCCCGGTGGGAGCCGCGCACCCTCCCGGGCCGGATCTGCGGCAGGCCACCAGCTGCCCTTTACCCTCACCGCAAAACCCGTGCCCGTGTATGGAGAGCTGAGCTAAGCTGCTCCGTGGTCCCGCTGCCTCCGCATCCAGGTCGCTTGGCCAGGTGGTTCGCAGGGCCCTTAAAACTGATACTCGGCCCTCATGCAAGGGCATGCCCAAGATAACAGCCACAGAGCCGCAAATGTAAATTCCCGATACTTCACCAACAGCACTTAGAACCACGTCCTCCCTGCCTCTCAGCGCCCGTATGCCCTACGCACCTCTTAGATAAGACCCCGCTGGGACGTAGGAAAACCCCAATCTTTTGGTTTGAAATGACCAATCCAGCCCTAGCCAGGTAACCCCGAAATATCCTACCCAGGGTCCCTAATAAAGGCAAGTGGCCTAAGTCTGGCTTCTGTCCCGCAGTCTGCCTGGACCTCGGGGTGTGGCCCCTGGAGGACCGCAGGGTACTGCCCCCAGGCCCGGGAGCGTCCCTAACCCCGTTTTTCCTGTGGTCTGTTGTTGAAGGGGGCTCGCCTTGCAGCGCCCTGTGCTCCACCTACAGATGTTATTTTAACACAGTCGGAAGACAGTGTTATAAAGAACCTAGAACCAAACCAGTCTTACTCTGCCAAGGACTCAACCCTCTGCCCAGGTAGGGAGAAGCTATCACCCAGCTGGCCAGCTGGCTGAAGGCCAGGGACAGGTGGAAGGAGCAGTGTCTCTAGAGAGGAACAAGGTTGCCCTCCCAGAAGCCTTGAAGGGCATGGTGGGCTCAGAGGGCGGTGACACAGCTGGGGAGCAGGAGGCTGAGAAACCCACCTCATCGGTGGCTGGAGGCTGTGGCCTGTCAGGGTAGGTGTCCCCTGGCTCTATGATAAAGGGTTTTTTTGAGAAATAATTTGTAACACTACAAAGAAGCACAGCAACTATAAGGGTTACTATTTTCATTTGAATAAACGTTTTTCGTTTGATCTAACAAAAATGTGAGAAGAGGGAAGTCCCTGATTTTTATTCTACCACTATTATAGTATTTCAAGATTACTTACAACTCTACCTTAATAAGGCCACTGATCTTAATCTCAGCACTGCACAAGCAGCTGCCTCGGTCCCAGAAAGAATCTTTGGGCCAGACCCTTCTTTTTCGGGTGTTTAGAACCCCTTGATTGAACATGTTAATAACTGTACTATTTATCAGAGTGAGCAACACAAAAAGTCCAGGTTAAAACTTGCATGGATTGTGTCAGACAACACAAACAAGGATTCCAGACATAAAGTGCCTTACCCAATTGCTGAGCAAAACAGCCACTTCATGCATATTACTGATCACATTCTGGGATCCGACAGGCACTTTGCTGATTGGCTTCAGATACGTCCCTCAGTCCGGCACAGGGGACACCATAGGTAGTTCTTGGCAGGAAGACAGTTGGAACTAGATCTTTTCTACTAGCTTTGGGGAGGGATAAAGGGCCCCGTAACCTGTTCTGTACTTTGTAAACTGGACTTTAAAAACGTGGCATTTGTCCTTCTTGTGATTACATCCTTTGGGCTCACCCTTCCTTAGTTATTTCTGAAAATGGCAGCTTCCTCATCTGTGCAGTGACCGCCCCACCTCTCAAGTTGCTGCATTTGTGCCTATGTCTTGGTCCCGGAGAGTCCCGGGTTCTCCTTTGCTGACCGCTTTCTGAGATGGCAGGCAGAGCCTTCCTAACTTGACCACTGTTCCCATTGCACTAGCTGCCCCCCCCCCCCCGCTCCCTGCACATGGGAGCTGCGCTCACATCAGAAGTAACGCTGAACACCCTCATTGCGCCTCCAAACTGCCGTTCTGCGCTCACAGAGATGGGAGCTCTTTCCCGTAGTCAGCACTGAATGGACTTTTAGTTCATTTACTACACTTTGTACGCAGTAAAATGTGCCCCTTTCACAGCAGAGTTCCATAAATTTTAACAAGCTCTTTCAGCGGTGTAACAACCATCACAATTGAGACATCCCCCCACATTCTCTTACCTTATTGTACGCAACCTCCTGGGATTTCAAAAAGAATACTGCACAGAGGCCTCTTTTACTTGAATTAATGCTTTTGAAATTTGCCCAAGTTAGTGTGTGTATCAATAGTTCCTTCTTAACTATGGTAGTGTTCTTTGTATGGATGTACCACAGTTTATCTATCTATCTATTTTAATTTTTTAAATCTTCACCCAAGGATATGTTTATTGGTTTTTTAGAAAGAGAGGGAGGGGGGAGAGAGAGAAATACCGATCGGTTGCCTTGGTTGCCTCCTGTAGGCCCCTGACCAGAGATCAAACCTGCAACCTTTTGGTGTACGGGATGGTGCTCCAACCAACAGCCACTGGCCAGGGCTTTATCTGTCTATCTAAAGGCATTTAGGTTGTTTGTGGTTTGGGGTGGTTATGAATAAAACTACTATAAAGAATTGTTTAAAATTACTTCATTTTTCTTGAGTAAATGCCTAAGTGGGATTGCAGGGTGATATGGTAAGAGTATGTTTAACTTTTTTAAACTCCCAAACTTTTCCAAGGGTCTGTTTCATGGCCAATGTATTTTATTTCATTGCATTTTTTTAAAAGATTTTATTTATTTATTTATTTTTGAGAGATGGGGGAGGAAAGAGAGAAAGAGAGGGAGAGAAACATGGATGTGAGAGAGAAACAGTGATCGGCCAAGCCCCAACCAGCACCAAACCCGCAACCCAGGCATGTGCCCTGACCAGAGTCAAACTGGGAACCTCTCAGTGTGAGGGACAATGCCCAACCAACTAAGCCACACGGTCATGGCTATCTCATTATGTTTTCTTTTTCTTTTTTAAAAGAAACAACTTTATTGAAAGATGAGTCATGTCATAATATTCCCCCACTTCAAGGGCACACCCCAGCACCTGAGGAGTGGAGGGTGGAGGATTGCGGACCCCTTTGGCAGAGCAACACCCTGGGGTGTGAAGCTGTCGCTTCCTTGGGGTGTGAAGCTGTCGCTTCCTGGCTGGCGAGCAGGCTCATGTTCCCCAGCTTCTTCAGCTCAATGTCTGGTTCCCTTTGGTCACCTTTTCTAGCTAAATACTGACAGTAACACTTACGAGCTTAAAAATCAAGACGACTCAGGAACTTGAGCTGGTGCTTGGAACAGGCCTGAGTGCTGCGGTTGCACCTCGGATTCCAGGCCCGACATCCTGGAAAAGGTTAAGTGAGACCGTACAGGATGCTTCCATTGATACTGATCTTCCAGATGATGCAGAGAGCAAAAAATTTCAGGAATGTCTCCAATGAAGACAAGACTCTTGTTCCTGTTGCCCGTGCCCTTGTTCAGAAACTCTCTCCTTGTACTAGTAATGTTCAACCCATCTTTTTCAAAAACTGTTTACAGGAAGTATTGTTAACCTCAAAGATGGAAGATTCTGGAAAACAGTTACTTCATTCAGTTCTCCACCTGATGAAAAATGAAGCCCCAATTAGTGACTACAGATTTTGACAGTCTCCTGGAACTAACTGTATGCAGCAGGTCAGAAAAAACAGCTTGAATCCCTTGAACTTAACAATAACAAAGGTCCTGGAGTGGGCTCAGGAGAAGCGGAAGCTGAGTGTGTCAGATATTGACAAGGTCTACACCAAGGCCCGTGACACCACCCTTCACCCAGCTGGCTGCGTATCAGAATGCGCTCAGGAACACTGAAGTCACGAGAGAGATTCAGAAACTCCATGAAGAGAAGTCATTTCTTTCCCTCCAATGTGACTGAACTGTGGACAACGTCACTTTCCAAGCCCTCATTCTGGAGGCCGTCTAGCATAAATCTGACTTAGAACATTGCATGCTGTTTGAGAGAAGTAGATGAGTTCAAGAGCAAACATGCTGGACAAGAGCAAACATGCTGATTAAGGTCATCTCCTATGGAAATGAATATGCAGATCTCCCAGAGTATTTCAAGCAACTGACCTGTGAGCCCTCCAACAGGGCAGATCAGCACGGATGGTGAGAGAAGGACAGCTAAGTGGCTCATCTGCAGCACACAGCGAAATAATGCAACAGTCAGATAAAGTACTGGGTCCATAAGGAAGGACTCACCAAATTGCAGTTCCTTTCCTTATTTATTCACATTACATTTTCAATTGCTGTTTCCCTGAGGAAATGTTTAGAGACACTGCCAGGTCTCACCCAGAAGCCACTTAATATTATTTATGAAGATGGCTTGTTTAGGTTGTTTTACGGTGGCTCTGATTCTATCCCCCAACCCCAACCCCAGCTCCTCCACCCCTAATATCCAAACTCATCACCCTCAGGCTTCTGGGATTTGCACCAGTTGGAGCGGATACACCAACTTTCTACTCTCTCTTTTCTTGCTTACTTCCTCTATAAGCTCCAAGGACTGAACAGGCCTGCTCCTCTGGTTTGGTGGTGGATTTTTCCAGTTCCTACTGACT
Source organism: Glossophaga mutica (assembly GCA_039655065.1). NCBI lineage: Eukaryota > Metazoa > Chordata > Mammalia > Chiroptera > Phyllostomidae > Glossophaga > Glossophaga mutica. The sequence continues at coordinate 17,006,055 of CM077312.1, read as the reverse complement.
TCTACACAAGCCCTGGCAATCGTTCTATGGTCCAGCCTCTGAGTAGATGGATCAGTGTTGTCTCTCATAAAGCCGGTCTGTAAATGTCACCTTGAATCCTACAGTCTGCGGAAGCCTTCAGTCTACTGCTTTCTAGTTCCAGGTTTTTTAAGGCCCTTGGACCTAGAGAAGAGGGAGCAGGTCTGTATGTTGAATGAGGTTTGCTAGGTACAAAATGGAGCATCACAAAACCATTTCCTACTGTTATGCTGACCATCCCCTTCCCTTTAATTATTCCTTCTCTCTCTCCTCTCTTCTGAAATCTTCTGTTACAAACATCACAGCACATCACTACCTTCTCTGTTAAATGTAATGATTTCATGCACAGGGAAAGTTTCCCCGGTTAGATTACAAGCTTTCTAAAGGCAGGACTCGTGGGTCTCCGGCAGAGGAGACCTCCCACAGTTCACCAGACTCACTGCTGTGTCTCCTACAGAGCTGTGTACGCAGCTGCATAACGGCCAGGTCAGGACCCAAGTCTCCTAACACCCACCACATTGCCCTTCAGTGATAACTTGTTCCCCATCTTAAGGTGCCTTTCCAAGTCATCCTTAGTCATAAAGACCTTTAAGATGCCCAGATTACCATTCTTTGAATATATATCCTCATAAATATAGATAGAGTAATGCAGGGAAATTTTGTGGTGTGTGTGGTGGTGGGGAGAGGCTACGATTATACTTCTTATATTTTCTCATATTCCAAATCTCAACACAACTGTCCAGGCCATACTCTCTCCTTGGGTGCATTCTAACTGCAGGTCCAGGTGGACTGGATGTGGCTGGTGGTGGAGGCCAACTGGGCTCAGGACAGAATGCCCCCCCTGAACTTACCATGATCGTCATGTACAGTAGGGTCACGATGCCTCCTGCGGCCTGCTGCCCATGTCCCCTTTGAAGGGGGAGGATTCCCATGACTGAAGCGACCTGCGGAGCCCAGGGAATCCACTTCTGGCACAGGACAGTCTGGTTGCCTTGTTGTGTGTATCCTGCAAGAGGGAGAGGGAAGGTGCAGGGTCACCATGGGGACCAATGACGGAGGCACTCACGACTTTTTACTGGAGAGGAGGAGCTGACTCTGCTGGTCTTCACATTGTCTTCCCTCCTTCCTCCACTTCAGCCTTCGAGGCAGGGCAGAGCCTTCTTAATTGGAAAAAGAAAAGTCAAGGGTCTTATTACAATCCTTTGTAACCTGTAGTTTATACACAGTAGTAACCCTCAAATCCTAGGTAGATGGCATCTAGTTTAAAAACAATGCAGTTAGGGCTTTCATAGCACCTGGGGATACTTTTGTTATTTTGCCATTTATTGTACCAGCTTCTATGGGGCTGGGCATGCAGGAATGCCCCTCTATGAGCAGGTGGGAGAGAGTGGGGGTCAAGGTGCCTCCACTAAGGCACAGGTGGGAAGGGCCCTGATCAGAGACCCTAAGCAATCCAAGAAATTGGCATCCTGGAAAGGAGGCCCCTAAAAGTTAGGTCCCATGTGGGGTCTCTGAGCCCCATGGAAGTGTCCAACCTCTGAGCTGCTACTGGGAGGCTGGGCTTCCAATAACCAAAATCCTGAATCCTCCCAGTATGCACCTGGAGCAGGAGGGACCTTGGCTCAGTGACAGAAGACCCAGCTTTCCCTGAGCCCAGCACTATCCCAGGGAGACCCCTGCAGGCACCACCCACGTTTGGGGTGGCTTTCCACAGAGACCAGGGTTCCTGCGAGGGGACACATGCATTCCTCCACGGGGATCTGCAGCTGACCATAGGCTGCCCTTTGCCCTTAGAAAAATCAGTGTGGCAGGAGGAGCCCTTGGCCAAACTGCTTCCATCCCTCCCCTCCAGGACCGGACTTCCACCTCCATGTGGGGAGAGGCAAATGGCAGAGCTGGGCCCAGTCAGCTCATATTTGGGGATGGGTGGAATAAGTGTCACTAGGTGGGGAGAGATTGACCTCAGGGAAGCCAGAAAGGCCATCATGGTGACACAAGGGGAAGCATAGGCTGAAAAAACCCACCTCCTAGGCTGCAGGCTGGAGCAAGGGGTCCCCATCACCAGCCCCCTCAGGCAGGCAACCTGAGGCCAAAGTAGACAAAACATCACAAGGAAAGAAAACTATACACCAATACCCCTTATAAATATAGACACAAATTACTCTCATCAAAATGCTAGCAAACTGAATCAAACAGCATATTTAAAAAATTGTACACCATGACCAAGTGAGAAGGAATGTAACAAACCAACAAAAGAAAATTAACCAATGTAATATACTGCATTAATAGAATGAAGGGAAAAAAACATCATTTGATGAAGAAAAAACATTTCACAAAATCTAACATATTTTCATGGTAAAAACACCCAGAAAACGAGGACTAGAGGGAAACTTCCTCAGATAAAGACATTCATGAAAAACTCACAGCTAACATTGTACTGTCGTCATAAATGGTGAAAGACAGATCAGGAGCAAGAAAAGAATGGCCACTCTCACCACTTGTATTCAACATTCTACTGGAAGTTCTAGCCAGAGCAATCGGGCAAGAAAAAGGAATAAAAGGCATCCAAATTGGAAAGAAAGAAGTAAAACTATCTATATTCTTAGATGACATAATCCTATATATAGAAAATCCCAACAAAGAAAAAAACAACTAGAGTTAATAAACAAATTCAGCAAAGTTGCAAGGTAGAAGATCAACTTTTTAAAATTTTTAAAAAATATTTATTGACTTTAGAGAGGAAAGGTGGGAAGGAGGGTGGGGAAAGAGAGAGAGAGAGAGACAGACAGACATCGATTTGTTGCTCCACTTATTTATGCATTCATTGTTGCTTCTTGTATGAATCCTGACTGGAGATTGAACACGCAACCTTGGCTTATAGGGGAGGTGGGGGCAATACTCTAACCACTGAGCTATCTGGCCAGGGTCAAGATCACCCTTTTAACCTGATAAATCATCTATTAAAAAATCTACAGCTAATATCACCCTTAAACAGAGAAAGACTGAATGCTTTCTCCTTAAGACTGGGAATAAGACAAGGATGTCTGCTGTGGAAAAAAAAAGATAGTCAGCTTCTTGTCCCTTGCACCTGGAACATTTCCTTGCAAAGAGATAAAGAGCCCGCATAGCCTGTGATGGAATATCTCTTCAGGAATATCTTCCCTGCTCCAGGCTTAATGTGTACTTTTTACTTTCTTCTGTGTGTGTCATAGAGCACCTGGCCAATCTCACTGTTATATCTGTTCCTGGAGGGGAGTTAATGAGTTCTTTTGCTTGCAGCCAAGAAGAATGTGCGTAGACTATCTCCTAGTGTTGGCTGCAGGACAAGCCCTGCTGGCCAGAGAGGACAGACACGCCCTAAGCTGACCCTGCTCTGTCTCTTCTCTAAGTGAGCAAAGCACCGTTCCATCCAGGGCCTCTGTGAGTCACGTCATTCTTGGCTCCTCCAACATCTGCAAACAATATATTGCCTTGACATCTTAGAAATGTTGCTTCTAGGCAACAGATGTCACTTGACTGACATCTGTTCTCACTGTCCCCGTTCGACAGAATACTTCTGTCCTGTTCGGTAAAATGGGACCACCTCAAAAAAGCAAAGGCATACCAATTGGAAAGAATGAAATACAATAAAACTTCCCCTATTCTCAAACAAGATTTTCTATACAGGAATCTTTTAAAAAATAGCTCCTAGAACTTATAAACGGTTTAGTAATGTCACAGGATAAAGGACCAACGCATAAAATTAAGCATTTGTCTACATGGACATCATGTCAACTTGAAATAAAAAATTTTAAATAATACTACTTACAGTTAACTCCAAAATAATGAAATATTTAGGTATAACTCTAACAAAATATGTGCTGTATCTGTATGCATAAATCTACAAAACACCAATGAGAAAAATCAAAGAAGATCTAATTAAATGGAGAGCCATGTCAGGTCCACAGACTGGATGACCCAATATATTTAAGATATCAATCATCCACAAGATGATCTATAGCTTTAACATAATTCCAGTCAAAATGTAAGCGGGATTTTTGGTGTATGTATACTCAAGTTGATTTTTAAATTTTTATGGGAACAAAGGAACTAGAAGAGCCAAAACAAATTTTAAAAGAAGACATTTGGTGGATTCAGATGTCTTTTTTTCTTTTCTTCCTTTTCTTCCTTCCTTCCTTCCTTCCTTTCCTTCTTTCTCTTTCTTTCTTCTTGATTTAATCTTTATTGTATTTTTTTCCATTACTATTTAGTTCCCTTATACCCCGGTAATCACCACACTGTTGTCCATGTCCATGAGTCCTTTTTCCTCCGTCTTTCTACCCCCGGACTTCCCTCTATCCCACTACCCCACCAGCTGTCCCTGCTCTCCGTTTATGACTCTGTCCCCATTTTCCTTGTTAGTTCCATTCATTCATTAGATTCCACACATGAGTGAATCATATGGTACTTGTCTGTCTCTGACTGGCTTATTTCACTTAGCATCCCATGCGTTTCTTTTAAGACTACGGTAAGCAAAACAGTACGGTATTAGTGAAGGGACAGACAAACCCATCAATGCAAAAGTATAGAAAGCACAGAATAGACTCACTCACATATGGCCAATTGATTTTTTTCAAAGATAACAAAGGCAATTCAATGCAGAGAAGATAATATTTTTCAACAAATGATGTTGCAACAGTTGAACATCCACATGCAAAAAAACAAAAATGAATCTCAACTCAAACCTCACACCACGCACCCCAAGTTACTAAAATGAACCATATATTTGAAAAAGATGACATTATAAAACTTTTTTAAAAATCTTTATGGTCGCTTTATTCAGATGGCTGGTGATCTGAGAAGAAGGCAGGTTTATACCCTAAGAGATTGTCTTACATTTCCTTCCGAGCCAACCTTTTTATAACAGAGAACAAAGTGCGGTGAGGGGTTTTGAAATTCAGGGAAAATTAGATTTAAGAAAAAATGCGGCATTCTTGCCCTGGGCAGTTAGCTGTCCCAGGCAGGCCTCAGCAGCGCAGGCAGCCTCTGTCTCTCCCTGGAACACAATGGCTCGGACATCTCCAGCGGTGCCCCAGGAGGTCAGCTGTCTCTCCCGGAGTGGGGGCCTACCTGCAGTTCCTGAAACAATAGCTCTCACATACGCATTACCTACTAGGCTTGTTAACTATTCACTAACATTTTCCAACTCTTGAGTCCCTTGTCGTTCCCCCACTGCTAGTTTTAAAATATCTTATTTCTATAAGATCAGTTGGGTTGAAACAGCAGAGTCCTTTACATTCTTTGCATTCATGGACATTATAAAACTTTTATAAGGAAACATAGGAGAAAATCTCAATGACTTGGCGGTAATGAGTTTTAGACATCACACAGAAGAAGTATGCATCATGCAGAAGCATGATACATCAAAGGTAAAAATAGATAAATTAGACTTTATCAAAATTCAAAACTATGACTGACACTTCAAAACCTATGACTGACACTTCAGAAAATGAACAGACAAGACAAAGGCCCAGGAAATGTATGAGGTGGGGGGATGGGCAAAAGTAGGTTTCCCATTGCATTGTGACCTCCTTTTGAGTTAATAAAGCTATTGTAATAATCATACCCACATTTCTTTTTCCACATGAACTACTGTAAAGCTACTTTTGCCCACCCTGTATTTGAAAAACATGCATCCAACAAAGGAATCTATCTAGTGTACTATCTATAAAACTCCCAACTTTTGGTCAAGATGGAGGCATAGGTAAACATGCTTCGCCTCCTCATGCAACCACAGAAAGAATTACAACTACCTCAAAACAAGTAACACCCAGAACCATCAGAAAATTGAACTGTATGGAAGTCCAACAACCAAGGATTTAAAGAAGCCACATTCATCCAGACGGGTAGGAGAGGCAGAGATGCTGAGATGAGCAGAGAGGCGCAGAGATGCGGCAGTAATGGAACAGTGGTCCCGCATTCACGTGTGGTGGATAAAAACCAGGAGGGACACGTTGGGAGTGAGGGATCCCAGCCCCAGGCCAGACCACACAGCCCAGGGTTCCAGCTCCAGGAAGATGAACCTCATAACTTCTGACTGTAAAAACCAGTGGGGTATTGGGGTGGTGGAAGAAACTGCCATTTTCAGGAGACTCCACTTAAAGGGTCCACACAGGCATAGAATGTATGCAGACCCAGCCCCTCTGGGATTCACCAGCAGGGCAACAGCTGGAAGGGCAACAGTCACATACTGGGAGTAAGTGAAGTGACTGGAAACAGAGCAAGTGCCAGGCAAACCTCCAGAAGCCAGGTAGCGGCACTGTCCCCTCTCCCATCTCTCCCCCAACACAGAGCCACAAAGTGGGGAAGTGGGTTCCCCTGCCCTGGTGATTACCTAAGGCTCCACCCTACACAATTTACAGATCCATTCGTCTACAATAGGCCATGCTACTAACGTAGGGAGTCAAAGCAGCTCTACCTAATACACAGAAACAAACACAGGGAGGCTGCCAAACTGAGGAGAGAAGAAAATATGGCCCAAATGAAAGAACAGAACAAAACCCCAGAAAGAGAACTAAACAAAACTGAGATAACCAACCTATCAGATGCAGAGTTCAAAACACTGGTGATAAGGATGGTCAAAGAACTCTCTGAATATGGATGGCAACAGCATAAAAAAGACCCAGGCAGAAATGAAAGTTACACTAAGTGAAATACAGAAAAATCTACAGTGAACAACAGTGAAGGGGATGAAGCCAGGATTCAAATCAACAATTGGAGCATAAGGAAGAAATGAGCATTCAACAAGAGCAGCAAGAAGAAAAAACAAATTTAAAAAATGAGGATAGTATAAGCAGCCTCTGGGACATCTCCAAATATATCAATATCTGAATCATAGGAGTGCCAGAAGAAGAGAGAAAACAAGAAATTGAAAACTTACTTGCAAAAGTAATGACAGAAAACTTCCCTAATTTGGTGAAGGAAATAGACATACAAGTCCAGGAAGCCCAGAGTCCCCAACAAGCTGGACCCAAAGGGGGCCACACCAAGACACATCATAATGAAAATGCCAAAGGTTAAACATAAAGAGAAAATCATCTTAAAAGCAGCAAGAGAAAAGGAGAGAATTACTTACAAAGGGGTTTCCACAAGACTGTCAGCTGATTTCTCCAAAGAAGCTCTGCAGGCAAGAAGGGACTGGCCAGAAGTGTTCAAAGTGATGAAAAGCAAGGACCTACAACCTAGATTACTCTATCCAGCAAAGCTATCATTTGGAATTGAAGGGCAGATAAAGTGCCTCCCAGACAAAATAAAGCTAAAGGAATTCATCGTCACCAAGCTATTATTACATGAAATGTTAAAGGTACTTATTTAAGAAAAAGAAGATCAAAACTATGAACATTAAAAGGGCAACAAATTCACAGCTATCAACAAGTGAATCTGAAAAAAAAAAAAACAAACCAGAACAGGAACAGAATCATAGATATGGAGATCATTTGGAGGGTTATCAGCTGGGAGCGGGAAGGGAGAGAATGGGGGAAATGGTGCAGGGATTAAGAAGCATAATTGGTAGACACAAAATAGGCAGAGGGATGTCAGGAACAGTGTAGGAAATGGACAAGCCAAAGAACTTACACGCACGACCCATGGACATAAATTAAGGGAGGGAATGCTGGAGGAAAGGGGGGTAAAAATTGGGACAACTGCAATAGCACCATCAATAAAATATATTTAGAAAAGCTCTCAAAACTCAACAGTAAGAAAACTAAACCCAGCCTTAAAAGTAGGCTATAGATTTGAACAGACATTTCACCACTAAGCTCACAAAAAGATACCCAGCATCACTAGCCATTCATGAGTGACGATAAAGGAGTAAAGTAGCTGTTTTGAGGTAATGGAGCTCTTCTGGTTCCTGACTTGTGATGGTATTTTGCAATCAATACATTTTTTAAACCTGTGCAAAGTCATTTTTAACTGTATTTTAATTGAAAAAATATATAAATTTACAATGTAACCCAAAATAAGTAAACCTTCTATGTCTGACCACCAAAGGTGACATGTTTTGTTTCTTTAACCAAATTCTAACTTCTCTGTGATTTTTTTTCAGGTGTCAGCGTTTTACCTGTATTTTAATTAGTTTTCAGAGAGGGAAGGAAGAGAGGGAGAGGAATATTGATGTGCGAGAGACACAATCTGTTGCCTCTCACTCCCCACCCCCCGACCGACCACTGGGGACCTGGCCCACAACCAAGGCATGTGCCCTGACTGGGAATTGAACTGGTGACCTTTTTGGTTTGCAAGCGGGCACTCAATCCACTGAACCACACCAGTCAGGGCATTACCTATATTTAAAAATGACAGCGCTTATCAATTTTACCTAGATTGGTACCTGCTGCTGCATTTGTCACAGATTCGGTATTCACGCTAAGCACTGTGAATGGTGAACATACCATTTCACCCACGGTGTTCAGTTTCAGGAAAATAGCCATTATACATTTTACAGGAGTGGGGTTGTGGGTTGGAGTTAGGATCGGAATAGGGATTAAGGTTAGGTTTAGGTGAAACTCAGTGAGAGAGAAGGAAACCCTGAGGAGAGGGTGTTTACGGAGAATGCTCTTCACGGTCCACACTCAGCCATTTTTTATCCTCAGAAGCAAGACCTGGATCCTGCGTTTACTTTTGACAGATAGAATAAGGAGAGTTCCCATTTTATTCCTTACCCTCTCCCGTGTTGTTCAAATTTTCAATTTAAAATGTTCTTCATTAACAATAAAAAAACGAGTGCTCAAAAAGAAGATAGTGAAATTTTACTTCCTAAACTTTTAGAGCAGGTGGACTTCCTACCTGTGGCCACTCATCCCTGAGTCTGTGGTTCGTTTTTGCTAGTACTCTTGAGGAGAATGGTGCTGCCCCGCCATCTAGTGGCCAGGTTGTGGATGATTATCAGGTTGACCTGATAACCCAGATAGCTCCTAAGTGACTGTAGCTGTGACTTTTCAGGGGTGGCAGCACTGCTAGGTGCCAGGTCGCACCCCGCCTCTCCTCTCTGCTCCAGAATCTTGTTTACCTCTTTGACATCAGTTTTTAAATGTTACTACCTTAGATTTATCTCCCTTCCCTTGTTGGTAATTATTAATGAAACTTGGGGGTATGTTTAAGCTTATTTTTGGTGCATTTTGTTAAGAAGTAGAGGAAGGAAAATCTGTGGGGTAGTCTTAATTCTCCTTGCTAACTTAAAAGTCTATAATCCTATACATAATCACATTTGTATTTTAAAAGCAGGCTACAGTTAGGGGGAGGTATGTTTCACAAGAAAAAGAATCTAATGTTTTGACCTGGAAGTGATCTCAGAAGTCATCCACCTCTCAAGTTCACAGACTTGGTACAACAAAAAGATGATCTGATGCTTTTTCCATCTTCCTTTGTGTCACTAACGGGTGGAGGTATAGACATCAGAGGGAGACAAAGGGAGGGGAAAAGACTGATTGACTGATTGATTGAAAGACTGGAGAGGAGAGAGAGAGGTGGGGGAAGGAGTTTTCATGCTGGGGACCTTCCCTTCCTGCCTCTCATCACACTATACACCCCAGGGCCCTGTTAAGGGCAGCCTGGTGGCACAGAAATTGGGGCTCTAACTATACCACTAAAAAATTGTATACCAGATCAAGACTCAATAAAATGAAGAGAGAACGCTAGCAAGGAGTTTGATTTTCTGGGACGATTCACTTTGGCTGCTATGGCAGCTAATAAAAATTATGAAATAATCTGTGAGAACTGTATTACAGATAAATGCCTTCAATTCTAATTTTTTATTTGGAAAACAGCTTTTAAAAATGAGCCACAGGAGTGTAGTTTAGGAGGAAATGGAAAGCCATAATTTGCTTTGGATGTCGTAACTCCCCAAAGGGTCAGACCCCTCCCACTCGGTCAGTGAGGCATCCCAGAATGGTCCCATCTCTTGGAATAGGCTTCCTTCTTCTGAAGGGAAACCCTTTCTGTGCTAGAGGGGTATGGACTACCCTCAAACTTATTGAACCAATTGGTTGCTAGTCACTGGTCGAAATGAAAGAAATAAGTATTTCCCAAACTGCCCAGAAATGCAGGGTCCTGTTGTTTAAAGAGATCCTGGTATTATTCCACAATGAGACTCTTAGCTAATCCTGACTTGGGTACATTCAGAAGTTAAACTTGACACCCAGTGTCGAGAAAAGGACAAAGAAAAGTACAGATAAAGTCTTTTCTGTCAAAGTCAGTTGGGTATCAAAAACTTGGAGTTCATAAATAATTTAGAATTGTTCATGTGTTGATATAAATTACGTGAGGAAATTAAGCAACAATGAAAATCTTTAGGTTCAGAAACGCAAAATAGGGGAGCAAATGACCCCCTGTCCTGAGAGGCAGAAGACAGGCTCTGAGGTCAGGGATTCAATTTTTCCATCTACTGACTTGGGCAAGTTACTTAATTATAAGTCTCAGTTTCCTCATCTGTAAAATGCAGATCATGATTTTAAGTATTTATAAGTTTATTACAAAGATTAAATGGGGTAAATTAATATATGTAAAATAACAGGATTAGAGTAAGCACCCAATACATGTTAACCGACATTATTATTTTCCCTAAAGACTAGAGTTTATGTTACTTTTACCCTTGCTCATATTCTTGCAAGAAACGGTTCTGCAATATCTTACATCTTGATCTTTCCCCTTTTTCCCTTTTTAATATATGTAGTTATAACCCTGAAGAAGGCAGGTTTTTGTTTTTGTTTCATTTTTACCTGCCTCCAACACATCTCCTTGCCCCCCTTTTCTCGGAAAAGCAGCTAGATTTTCCTTTGAGTCCTCCTATTTTGGGTAGAGGTGACCGGGCCTCCAGCCCCAAGACTATTCCATCCCTCTAAATGGACTGATTGACTTGGGCGTGGCCCAAGTTGGGCCAATGAGATGCAACCCTGGGGTTTTTGCTAGATCTCCCAGAAAAGCAAGAACTGATAACTTGTTAAGAGTCTAAGTCCGGAGGTACCAGAGGTTGCCATGGGGAAGTGAGTGCCCGAGAATGGAACCAACGCACAGGAATGCACTGGCGACCTTTCGGTTGGGACTGCGCCCAACCAACTGAGCCACACTGGCCAGAGCTAAACTTTTTCTTATTGTAAATTTGCATTTGCCATTTCAGAGGCTGTAAACTCCATCAAGATAGGTTTTTTAGCTCACAGACGTGGCTGCTTTTTGGAACCATCTGGGGTGTTTTAAAAAATACTAAGGCTCTCGCCTTACCAAGTTCCGCCTTTTCCACCGCCTCTACCTGGCTGGGGCCCAAAATCCAGCTGTGGCGCAAAGGCCTGCTGTGGCCCGCGACGAAACAGAAACACTTGGCAGCGCTGAACCGGGTGTCCTCAGCGCCGAAACGCGCCTGCGCGGCGCCAGATCCCGGCGGGCAATTTGAATTTCTCGCGCGATCCCTGGCTTCCGGCTGAGACCACAGAGTGAGTGGTTGGGGTCCCTCGGCCCGAAATGGATCCTGGACTCCCAGACTCGCGCGGAGTTGGGGATCCTGGTATAGGAAGCAGGCAAAAGGCATTGCTTGAGCGGGATCGCACCGGGCGGGGGAGCAGGGCTCCTCTGTCCTCCGCTCTCTGGGTTAGTTAGGGCTCTGGAGACGCTCTTAGCTACCTCCGCCTCCTCACCGCCCCTAGAGAGTCCCCCACAGCGTGGAGAAATGCTTACCTGCACTCGTTTCTTTGCACTTGCTGTTTTTTTTTCCTTAAAATTCGGATGTGTGATGCATTTTTAAAGAAAATGCCAAAGTTGTTTTTATTCATAGTGTATTTGCCCTCCCCCCAAGTCCTTAAAGAGATGATGCAGGCTTAAGTTACCTGTGTCATGGTTTGGGATGCATCGACTACAAAAGACTCCAATAGACATGCCAATATGGGATTTTGGTTAGAAACCGAATTTTGTAGATTTGAAAGAAATTGCTCTGACTTTTTGTACCTTCTTTTCAAGGGTATGTGATCTACTGGATATTAACCATTCTTGGATTTTGAAAGTGAACGGAACTTTGGTTTTTGTTTTTGGAAATTGTGTTCATATATTTTTTTTCTTCAGAGGCTTAAAGGATGGCCTCTTCAGATCTGGAACAAATATGCTCTTATATTAATGAAAAGATTAGCAATATTAAAACATGTCTGTCATTAAGGAACTGTGGTAAGTAGAATCGATTCCACTGACTGTACAAACAGTGCATTTTGATTATTGTTCCACTTTGCATGATATCTTATGCCTGGCTATGTGAATGTATCTTGCAAAGGTAATTTTAGGTTTCAAATGGTGACTTAAAAGTACTTCGGCATCCATATTTTGAATATTGCAGAGGATACTGGATAGTAATTAGACTTATTATGTTTTTCTGAGATATACAAAACACAAATAGTAGGGTTCAAAGGTTATGTGGCATTTGTGGTTCTAGAGCTAAATGGAGATACTTAAAGGTAAAGGATAAAAACAGAAGTGGAAAAGACCCAGGGCAGAAGAAGTAAATAGCCCGTAATCCATCTGATAGCCTACTTTAGAGGATGCTTATCACTATATATCACTAGGAAACAACTAATTGAAAATGAAATCAATTTTTTTTAATAGCCAGAAACTTGTAGGTTGTAACCATCACCCAAATTATTTTGATGGGCAGAAAGGGGATGATGCACCAAAGGTGCAAAGAAATAAGTGATCCTTGTCAAGTCTGGGAAAATGGTGTTTACAAAAATGATGTACTCACAAGCCTACCTAGGAGAGCTGAAGATTTATTGATAGCCAGGATTCTATCTGCTGAGAAGATTGTGTTGAACTTGACTGGAGCTTGTGGTATGAATTGATAATTTTTTTTAAATTAAAATATGAAATTATAATGTTGGAATGCCCTTTCAAATTACACATGTCCTCCTGGGCACTTGGTATTTTCCGTCTCTTGTTGAGAACCTCTAATAAAGGAGCCTCATTTATTTTATAGTTTGTGGTTAACATACTCTATAGAAAGTTAAAGCTGAAGGTGCTGTGGGTTCACTTCCAGCTCCCGCATTTCACACATGAGGCAATGGAGATGCAGAAGTCAGGTGACTTGCCAGGTCCCCCCAGCTCATGAGTAATCATCTGGGACCACAGTTTCTGTGTCCTGATCCCCAGTCTAATTCTCTTTCTGCTTCTGTGCCACTTTTATTGAGAAATCTTCAAAGGATATTTAGATGTTCAATAGTCTTGTTTAGACTAGTTCTAAACAACATTCTCTTTCAGAGGGCATGATTACTAACGTGTAAAAAGATAGAATTTGGAGGCCTATAAAACTATCAAACTTTATATTCCCCTGAGCCCATCAAAGCATGGGGAGTGGCCAAAGCAGTGTAACCTAGTAGATTATACAACACACTGGGTAACAGTCATTTGTATGTTGTGAGAATAATTTGCTTGGTTCTAAAGCCTACATGATAAAACCTGGTGATTTGTTTGCCATTTTGGCTGTTAGAATTTATTAGATCACTACTATCCAAAGTAGTGAATTTGCTCAGCTGTTAATATTAGTACAAATCAGTAAACAGGGCCCTAAAATTTAAGTGACTAAAAGTTATTTAAAATACGAATGTATCCAACTAGTTATTTAACCCCCCAAAATTAATCTCAGTAAAGACATCAATACTCTCATTTACTTCCTAATTTGATTATGTTGTTATGAACCTAGTGTCCAATGCAATTAGCACTGCTCTGTTAGGTAGAATAATATATTGCTTCTCATGATGATGAGGAATAGTAGTTAGCTTTTACTGAGTGTTTCACCAGGTTCCAGACACAATGCTAAGCCCGTGTTATAGGTGCTTTCTCACTTACCTTTGCAGGAATCTCAAAGTAGGTACTAATGTTTCTGAATTTAGGCCTGGAGTTCCTGAATTTAGGCCTGGAGTCTCAAAGTAGGTACTAATGTTTCTGAATTTAGGCCTGGAATTTCTGAATTCTAGCCATTTCATTCTACTGTTTCCATAATTTATAGATATAAAAATTGTGCTCTTACTTATGCATATTTATTTGGTTGCCAGAAGTAAAGTTGGAAAGATTTGATTATGAGACCAGTTTTTCTTTTGTGCTTTAGATCTTCCCTTTAAAAAATTTTTTTTGTTACTTCTTTTATTTCTAGACAGGAAGAAACTTCAGTTTTCCCATCCTCAAATCTATGAAGCTAGAGAGGTGGGGTTGGGAGTAAGTGAGCATGCTACTTTATAAAGTGTTTATTCCTGTCTAGCACCCCAGGGCTACCAGCGGCATGCGACGTTTTCTGTTACTTTCTTCACTTAGAGATCATTAATCATGTGGACAGCGTAAATGTGAATCCCAGATCTCTACTACAAATTCTGAGCGGAACTCTCCCTAACCTTCCACACATACCTGAGGGCCAGGCCAGGACATAAGCTTGTATCTCCCTAGCCAGTGATTAGAATTTTTTAGCTTTACACTTTCACTGAAGATATACCCCATGCAGAGGGGTCCTGGCTTCATCTGGGATTCTCACTTCCAACACCCTGTGTTTTGAAGTTCCAAAACTTGGGCTTGGTCCCCATTAAAACCAAATGTATTATTTGCCGTGACTGATGTAGCTCAGTGGGTTGGGTTTCATCCCGCAAACCAAAAGGTTGCTGGTTCAGTTCCCCATCAGGGCACATGCCTGGGTTGCAGGCCAAATCCCTCGTTGTGGATTTGTAAGAGGCAGCCGATTGATGTTTTTTCCCCTGTCTAAAATAAATAAATAATGTCTTTAAAAAAAACAACCCAAATACATTAGCTGAGACTGTCAAACTCTCTGGCTTCACTGCTCCCCCCAGATTAGGGCTGCTGCCACATCATCTCACCTGCACTGCCTGGGCTGTGGTTCTCCCTTCCGGTTGGAGCCCCTGGGCATTCATTCACCTTGTTCTCACGAAAGCTTGGTTGTGTGTGCAGAGGGTGTTTATTTTATCTAGCATTTATAGGAGTTTCTTTGTAATAGTGAAGGAGTTTGCCAGAGACAAAAGACTCAGGAGACATTTGTACTTGCCTCTTCCTTCCTTCTTTTCCATACTGACACTTAGAAATGAGGTCTTAAGATTACCCATGCAGACAGGTCCTAGGGCCGGAAGCAATAGCTCCTTCTCCACCTCCAAATGTCTCTCTAAGGTAAAGCTCTGTTCCGAAAATTTGGTTGGATACATGTGTGTTACTGGTTTTCTATACACTTAATTTTCCTTTTTCTCTTTGTTTATTAATAGGTCAAGAACCCACCTTGAAGACTATCTTAAATAAAATTGGAGATGAGATCATGGTAGTAAATGAACTTCTAAATAAATTGGAATTGGAAATTCAGTATCAAGAACAAACTACTAATACACTTAAGGT
Source organism: Glossophaga mutica (assembly GCA_039655065.1). Taxonomy (NCBI): domain Eukaryota; kingdom Metazoa; phylum Chordata; class Mammalia; order Chiroptera; family Phyllostomidae; genus Glossophaga; species Glossophaga mutica. The sequence goes on along the minus strand of CM077312.1, from coordinate 16,990,650 downwards.
AATCTTTTCTGAGGGAAGCAACAAAATAAAAAGGCAATACCTACAAATTTCCTAATCACCAAGAATTCTTAAGGGTTCTGTAAGTTTATAATGTTCTTAGCTTTGTAAATTATTATTAATTGTAGAGTGTGTTGTTTGCATTTTGTTTTCCCAGTGTAAAGGACTCCAGAACTCTTCTTGTATTCCTTTTTGCATGCTAGTAGCCAATGGATTTGAACTTGACTAAAAAGGAAGATTTCCTAAATGATTCTTGATAGGTTTAATTTAAACACATGATATCCCAGTAGGCTGGTGTAGGAGGACTATCTGCCCCAGGATGAGATGTGGATGCTCACCCTGGCTGCCCTTAGCACCCTCTGCCACCCTGAGAAAGCCGTTTTACCTCTTGGGGTCTCTGGGTCCTCATTTGGAAAATAATGGGTAACGGTGAACTGTTTCTTAAGACCCTTCTATTGTGCATCTCTAAATTCCTATAATGTGTCATATGAGGGTTCTCAAATAAAGAGAACCTTGAGCCATATTCACACACACATTTTGTCCTCAATGAGCCTAACTGATTTCAACTAATAAGGTGCTTGTGTACTTCCTGATGGTAAAATACTCATTCTGGAACATAATTACCTCATGCTCTTAGAGCCATTGACATGTTCAATGTGACTAATTGGACGAAGTGCCTCTACAGTCCGTTTCAACCTCGTGATCCTTAAGGTCTGTAAAGTTTTTTCAGCCGTAGGAGCGGACGTGATTATGCTCATCTTACTACTAGTTGAGATACAATTAGTATCTATGATATCATTTAGCTCTTTAAAACAAAGCTGCCCTATAAATTTAAAACAGAAACCCATATTGCTTTGAATGCTAACCTGGCCCAAAATGCCCAGGGTTAGGTGCGGGCCCAGAGAACGTTCAACTCAGAACTGAGGGCTACTTGGAAATTTTGCTAACAATGTGATTGAGAATCAGAAGGCAGGAACTCGAAGTCGCAGAGTATTTTTCCTGTTAAATTTGCATGAGTTCATTGCCTCAAGTTCAGGTGACAGTTACACAAAAACAACTGAAAACCAGAACAAGCTGTTATAATCGCAGATATTTTCTTTAAGCTGGAGTATGAGCATGTCAGCAATGGAAGTCATTCCAAGCGACCTCTCGTCCTTGCGTTCCAGGCACGCATCATTACGCTGGTGTGGTTGCCCAGATAACACTGGGAACCTTTACTAAGTCAACAAAAGCAATTTACCAGAATGGCAAGCATATATCTTTCATGTTTTTCTAGTTGCTTCTCAAGGTTTAAGTAGTTTAGAAACGTCAGCCTGACTCTTGTAATGTGATTATAACAATTGTTCTTTAAAAAAAAAATCTATAGAGCCCTGACCAGGCACAGGTCCTCAAAAGGTTACCGGTTTGATTCCCGGTTAGGGCACGTGCCTGGGTTGCGGGTTTGGTCCCAGTCGGGGTGCATGCAAGAGACAACTGATCGATGTTTCTCATGCTGATGTTCCTCTTCCTTTCTTTCTCCCTCTGTTCCCCTCTCAGGATAAATTAAAATCTTTTTAAAAATCTGTAGAGAAAAATATATCGCCATCCAAGAACAGCTCTAGGAACCAAAGGGTTCTCTAAAGTGTTGCTGCATTCAGTGCTTTTCCACTCCTTCTGCCTTCTGAACACTTGGAATTACTGCGATTGTGTATCTGGGCCTTTCATGCTGTTTATGACACCTTAGTACACACGCTGGCAGGACAGATGCTTATCTGTGAGCATTTCTTCAATTTTAGGAACTCTGTGCATCTCTTGAAGAAGATTATAAAGATGTGGAACATCTCAAAGAGAACATTCCTCCCCATTTGCCTCCAGTAACAGTAACCCAGAACTTGTAAGTGTATTTATAATTATTCTTGCCATTTGGATTTATAAAACTATTAAAACAAACACCTCAGATCTTTGCTTTTTCATGTACTTGCACTTTTGCTTGTGATTGTCTGGGCTTTTTGTTTGTTTGTTTGTTTCGTTTTGTTACTTACACCAGAAATAATATTTCCCCTGCCTTTGCCAGTTTTCTTATCCTGCTCTCTCTGAGAAAAGGGTGGGGCCTCTCTCCCAAGGGCCAGTTTCCTCTAGGGTCTCTTTCTCTGCTTTTTCGCATTCCCTTCCCTTAGAGCAGAGTTTGTCATTTTGGGCCAGATAATTCTTTGTTGTGATAACAGGGTGTTTAGTTACATCTCTCACTTTACCAACTAGATATCAGTAGCACCCCGAATCGCCTGCACACCCACCCACACCCAGTGAAAATGTCTCCAAACATTGCCCTGTCCTCTGGGAGAACAAAGCTTCCCCTGACCTTGAGAACCATGGCCTTAGGGTAAAAATAACCTTAACGAGCTTCCCATCTTAAAAACAGCCGAAGCGCCCTGGCTGGTGTGGCTCAGTGGACTGAGTGCCGGCCTGCAAACCGAAAGGTCACTGGTTTGATTCCTGGTCAGGGCACATGCCTGGTGTCCGGCCGGCCAGGTTCCCAGTGGGGGACCTATGAGAGGCAACCGAGCAATGTTTCCTTCCCTCTCTTTCTCCCACCCTCCCCTTTTCTCTGAAACTAAGTAAAATCTTTTTTTAAAAAGTATCTTTAAAAAAATAAATTAAAACAGCCAAAGGAACAACAACAACAAAAGACCCTCAGCTCTGCTTCCCCCTCAGATGCCTGTCCTGCCTTTGTCCGATCAGCCAGCACACGTTTGTACCTCCCCCAGAGCAGCGGAAACCTGGCCTGGGGCTGTCATTACCACCACACGCACGAAACTGATGTCGCAGGTTGTGTAAAGACGTCAGAAATCGCTCTCCAGCCCTGCTTCTTCTTTTCAGGTTTTATGTTGTTGTCCGCCTTCTTGGTGTTTGAAATTCTGTTACCTGTACCACTGCTGTGGTTTCTTAGTTGTCACCTCACATCTCTGACTTGGCTGCCTCCTTTGCCTCAGACCTCCTTTAAGTTACAAGTCTCTCCTAAAGCTCTGTTGTACTCACTCTTAGCCAGTGCCACTGGTGATGCTCTCAAATGTCCAGCTTCAGCCTTGACATGACATCCAGTTCCGCTGCTCCGCTGGCAATCCGACGAGCGTGTTGCTCTCTCCCACTTGGCGCGTCTGAGACTGAACTCGCCGGTTCCGTTACTCTGTTACATCTGTGCCTGTGGCCGTGACCCTCCCGTCACCCAGACAGGAAGTTGGCATCTTTAGCCCGAGTCACTCTCTCATGGCCGTTGGCTGTCGGTTCTGCCTCTGCGGGGTTTTGTCTGTCCTTCCCCTCCCTTCTGTTCTCATTGCCTGCCTCTGAATGAGAGCTTCTGTCATCTTTTGTCTTTATGATTTGGGAGTTCCTGTGATTTGTCTTTCTAGCATTTCTCTACTCTCATCTCTCAGCCCTTTGCCACCAAAATTATATTTCTAAAAGGGGGCTCCAAGTATGTAAAAACATTCCATGACTAACTTACGTTTTTTTAATTTTTAAAATACAGGGTCCAGCACAAGCAATGCCCCTTTTTTATTACAAAATCTTTTATTACAGAGTCATAAGCATGTAATTCTGAAACATAACAATATCACACTCAAGCACACCATATGACATTTTATGTGAAATGCTCAAATTAAAACTATAAATTACTATGCCTACATTATTACTCTACCAACCACACTCAAGCAGGCATTATATCTGCCAGACCCTGTATATCACATATACAGAAACGAATTAAAGTATTATTTGTGCAAATCAATTATAAATATTAGTGTATCTACCAGTCAAATTAAGAAATAAGGTACTACCAGTACTCGAAATACTTCTGTTGCAGACCTTCCTTCAGTCAGAAGTAATTATCTGGCATTTATGGTAATCACACTTTTGCATATATTTCCATAAGTAAAATACTGCTTAAATTTAAAAACTGAGAGGAAGGCCCGAACCCCGCCGTGCAGGAAGAGAGCCAGATTACTGCTGATAGTTGAAGGCCAGAAGTCAGCTCAACAGAGTCCCTGGGCACCTTGGAGTTTCCCTGCAAGAAAAGGAAACGAGTGGGCAAGGTCATGAATGTGCTAGAGACCAAGGTCATTACACGATACCTGCCAAGGTGATAGATGGTGTGGGCTGGACAGTGGATGTGTGGCAGGAATATGGCCTGGGGAATAGGAATTTTCTTCTGAAGTCACTGTGGCTTGGTTCTGGTTTTCAGGGCTAGGTCAAAGCAGAACCTTCACTGTAGGTTGAAGTGATTTTTTTCAGCTGGTACACACAGTAGGGCATGAAGGAGAATCAGGAGTGTCCTTAGCACATGGTCAAGACAAGCGAGTACCAGTCAGGCTCACTGTGGAGTCTCATGTCAGGGTTCATGCAAGGGTGATGCATTAGGCATCTTCATCCTGACAGCCCCCGACATGGCCACCTCCTCAGTCCAGCCTGCTTGCCCTCAGTGCCCGCTGCTCAGCTGTCCTCTTGTGATCTTGCCTCCCTGTCTTCTCTGCAGCTCCCTGGCTCCTGGGTTGGATCTGCCCTTCCTATATCCCATTTCTTTTGTGGAACAGTAAAGCCAGTGTGGCTTGATTTGCTACTGGCAACAGGGGTCTTTTCCTCCCCGGGAAGTTAACCCAGAAGCTAGTCTCTTTCTAGACTTCTTTGCTAGTGGGGTAGGAGCTAAATTAGCTTTTTCATTGACACCAAACATTGGGCAGGACTGAATCGAGGGTGACCCATGCTCTTTGCTGGCAACACAAATGACTCTGCAGCAGGGGGAGACTGAGGCCAGCAACCAACGGGAAAATGAGAAAAATGGAAGTGTAAGATGACTGACTTCACCCATCGTGACTTTGAGGGGCCAGTGGGGTAACTGATGAAGACGTTCAGTGTGTGCCACAGGCTCCGCTTGGGGGTATACAAATGCAATTACATTGCTGAAATTTCAGGGACCTGGCTTTTCAGTGTTCTCACCATTCAGACTACAGGAACAGTAGGGGTAGAGACAGAAAAAATGTTGGCTATGAAATTATTATAATGACACAACTCATGTGTTTGATGTTGATTATTTTCCATTGGAAAAACTTTCCCGTGAGCTGCGCAGTTCTCATGGTTCCCTGTACGTATGTGTGTCTCTGTTCTGTAGTGCTACTACGTCAGATCTTGACCCTGAAGAACCTGTCAAAGGTGAGGAACCTGTCAAAGGCGAGGAACTTGGAGCCACAAAGAAGAAGCCCCCTAAAGAGCAAAGAAACATTAAAGAAATGCCATTTATAACTTCTGAGGAGTTTAATGGCATTCCTGCGTAAGTGCTTTTAATATTCAACTCGTTAATAAGTGATATACCTGATTGTTTAAATCACAAAGCTTGATTATATTCATAATATGCTATGTTCAAATGTCAATGTTTTCTAAGATAGTTTTACATTGTACCGTGAAAACGCAGGAAATCTTTTGTGTTCAGGAGAATGTTCCAACCAACGGAGCCACCTGGCCGGGGCTAGAGTGTTAATTTTTAAACTAAGGCGTTATTTAGGAAATAAGAGAAATTTGAAGATTAGGCTAAGGAAGAATGTATTGCAAACATGGGACTTTTCTTTATTTAAAAAAATAAATACCGAGGGTGAAATACAGTGGAAAGTACTGGCAGGGGTAGGGGAAGGGGGTGGAGGAAGGTAAGGTGCTATAGTTCAGAAGCTTTAACGGAATTGCATTGTGGAGAGCTATGGTATCTACACTTGGTGGAAATTGTGATTAGAAAAAATAGCCACAGAAATGAACTTAGAAAAGAAGGGAATAATGAAAATGAATGCTTTTGGGCGATGCAAACATTTTTCTTTAAACATATTTCTATATTATGTTACTTTAGGGAAGTTTTGTTTAGAAAACTTCCCCTTTGAATAGAGGTGGAGGACAGAGTTTAACATACGGAATTTAGAGTTTGTTGAAGGGGAAATTGAGGTGGATCGTTAAGATTTGTTTTTGGCGTGTACATGCCACTCAAAATAGAGAGTGGCCTGTTCTCATCCGCCAAAACTGTGGGGTGGCCGGGAGGAGATCTGGGCTGAAGAGCGCGGGATGTAGTGGAGCGAAGGGACAGCGCGCGCAGGGAACTGGAGCGAGGGGACGGAAAAGAGCGTGGCCCCGCACCGGCTCTCTCCGCTGCAGAGCCCTCCTCCAGCCCTCGGCCGGGCCATGTGGGCACCGGCACTGTTATGTTTGCTGTGGCCTGCCGTTACCCTCCGCCTTCCTCTCCTCCTCCTTTGTTCTTGCTCTCCCTGAACGCACAAGTTTTTGCAGGAAACTAGAGTGGTATAAGTTACATAATTTGCTAACATTTAAATTTTTTTGCGCAGAGGCCATGCTAATCTTCTCTGTATCGTTCCAATTTTAGTATATGTGCTGCCGAAGCGAGCACACATTTAAATTTTTTTGTTCCTTTACTCACTAACATATAAAAATGTTTAAATAAACATCTGGCTTGCAATTAATCAGTTCATTCATTCTGTAGGTGGAGAACAGAGATTAGTGCATCCAGATATAACAAGGGAAGATAAGCACTAATATCTTGTGGTCTCTATGTAAGTTTTTAGCTGTTGAGACATGTTGGTTTATTTGAAAGTCGATTTAACATTTTGTATAAGGAGTACTAATAGCTTTGCTACTGTATGAAGTCATCACAAATGCTTTTCAATGAGAATGTTTTGTATAATGAGTCTTCAAAAACATTAATCACATACTTATTTACAGGTACATGAAATCCCGCTTAACCTATTGTCAAATTAATGATGTTATTAAAGAAATCAACAAGGCAGTAGTTAGTAAGTATAAGATCCTACACCAGCCAAAAAAGTCTACCATGAGTTCTGTGGCCAGAAATCTCTATCACAGATTCCTTGATGAAGAAACAAAGGATACTAAAGGTAAATAATACCATATGTGTGTGTGTGTGTGAACTGTCTAGAGTGTAAATAAATCAGAAGAAGCAAAACTAATTCTAGAAAATTCTAAATTTAGAGTAGCGGCTCTCAACCTGGGGCGATTTTCCCACCAGGGAACATTTGGCCATCTCTGGAGACATTGTCGGTTGTTACAGCCGGGGTTGGGTTGGCATCCAGTGCTTAGAGACCATGGATGCTGCTAAAGTACCCGATGATGCACAAGACAGCTCCCACAGAAAAGAATGATCTAACCCAGAACGTCTGTGGTGCTGAGGCTGAGCGTTATCATGGAACTATAACCAGTGTTTCCAGGATTAGAATAGTAACGATAACAGTGGGTCATTCTTATGTAGCACTTACTGTGTGCCAAGTGGTGTACTAAACGCGGTAGTCCTCCTAACATCCTTGGGAGGTACGGCCTGCCACGAACCTCATTTTGCATACTGCAAAGAGAGCTTACATTACTCGTCCAGGGTCAGCCAGTGAAGTGGTAGAGCTGCTGAGGGTTTCATTCTGTTGTTCACTATCCCATACTAACTCTTGAAAAGCAAATCGTTCAAAAGATACCAGCAGATAGCTAGTGATATTATAAGCAGGGCTACATTACTGAAACGCTATGGTAAACATTATGCAACTTCAGTTGGAGGAAAAATTATTATTGATATTTTAGTAAGAATACAATTTCTCACTTTGATTGGATAATGACAACAAAAATGATTAATACCATTCATAGTCACTATGTAAGGCATTAAAGACTCATCTCGAAAGTTGTCCTTATGGAAATTAGCACTACCAATAAAAAAGTAAGAAAAAATGGGAACGTGGATTGAAGATAATGCTAACAAAGGAAGCACAAGAGAACAAGAAAACGGCAGCGTGGACAGTTCTACAATTCCTAGTATGCGAGAGATGAAAGTAACAATGATGTAATGAGACCAGATCGGAAATCAATAAAAAATTTGAAATCGCCAGAAAAAAATTAGCGCTGATATCTTTACTTGCAGGCCATTATTTTATAGTGGAAGCCGACATAAAGGAGTTCACAGCTTTAAAAGCGGACAAGCGCTTGCACGTGATACTGAATATCCTGCGACACTGCCGGCGGCTGTCGGAGGTCCGAGGGGGAGGCCTCACGCGATACGTCATAACCTGAGGCCCGTGTGGACTTTCGAACCCGCCAGCAGTATGGAGGCGATTCCTATAGTTTTTGTATATATCTTTTCTTGTCTCTTGTAAAAATAAAACTTCTTTTAAAATAAAGCATGTATACTCTAAAATAAACTTCCTTGCAGCAAATATTTAACCACCTACCCTGTGAGCCTCTGTGCATATAATGGAACTAAAAAAAAGAAAATGTTTGTGTCTATTTTCTGCGTTTAGTGACACTGCTACAGACCCCAGTAAGATGGGTGCAGACGTGATAATGGAAGAAAAAGGTCTAGGAGATGAGGTCAAGGGTACTCAGCTTCTCTGGCATTAAAGGTCATCAAGTGTCTAAATTCCAGCAAGGGCATTTCAGTCTACAGGCACAAGTTTCAGATCTGGAGGCAGCCCATCCATGCAATTGTCTCACCTTCCCTTATGTTGTTTTGAAATTGTAATAAAAGTATACTGAGATGAAAAAGATGATAAAACAACATGTGTAAGCAGGTCATGAAAAAGGGGTGCTTGGATTGTAAAATTTAGCTGTGTTTTTCTTCTGCACTTGGGTGGCCGTCTTGTGTATGTTTTAGTTGGTGTTCTCCAGAGAAACAGAACTGACAGGAAAACCAGGGACCGGGGTTACAATTCAACCTGAGTCTGAAGGACTGAGGACCAGGGGAGGCAGGCCAGAGAAGATGAGATGAGACATTGCAGCTCAAATAGCGAGGCAGGAAAAAAAGCAAATTCCTCCTTCCTCCACCTTTGGTTCTGTTCAGGTCCTAGATGGATTGGGTGATGCCCTCCAAACTGGGGAGGGCAGTCACTTTACTGAGTCGGCCGATTCAAATACCAGGCTCATCTGGAAACACCCTCACAGACAAACCAGAAGTAACGTTTACTCTGGGCACCCTGAGGCCCATCGAGGTGACAAAGGTAGCCATCACAATCTGTCTGTGTGCTTCTGCTGGGCAGGCCGATCCTCATCGCAGAGAGACAGTGTCTCACTAGGCCTTGTGAGCTGTGCTGGGCCGTGTACCAAAAACTGTACCTCTAGTCCCTAATTGCAACTCGGAAATGAAATTGTTTCTTGGGAATACTCTCTTGAACTTTAAAAAAATAATTCAGCAACATAGTGTATGAAAAAGAAAACTTAGGCACCCCAAACCCAGGTCCTAGACCTAGCTCTGCCGTTTACTCTCTCTCGGTTCTTCCTTCAGAAATGTAATTCCTTCTCACAAGCAATGTATCTACCTCCCTGGTCCCAAACTGTATCATCTCTCCCTGGATTAATTCAGAGCTTCCAACTGGTTTCTGTTTGCTCAGCTCCCCACTTCTTCCAGAGTAGAAGCCAGGTCCTTACAAAGGGCCATGAGGCCCTTCCTGCATCTCTTTCCTCCTTGGTGATAACATCTACTCCATTGCCCTGCTCTGCTCTAGCCACTGCTGCCTCCAGGCTGTTTCTGGAACCGGCCAAGAATGAGTCTGCCTCAGACCTTTGTGCCGACCCCTGTCTCTGCCCGGAAGGCTCATCCTTGACTCTTGTGACCCTCCCCGCTAGCCTCCTGCGTAGCTACTCAAATGTCATTTGATGGAGTCCTTCTCAGAACTTATGTTTAAAACAGCAGTTTCCTTCTGCAACACATGCCCCTTTCTGCTTTATTTTCCTTCATAGCGAATCTGTCTGTCTGGTGGTTTATATAATGTATCTGTTTGTCTTTTTCCCCCCACTAGAATATAAACTCTGGAGGTTGAGTTTTTCCCCCTTTTCATTCACGGCTGTGTCCGCAGCCAATCTAACAGGGCTTCCCAGTAGAGGGCGCTATAAATAAATATTTATTAAATGCACATTAACTGAAACAGTTTGTGTCCTTGGGTGACTACTTCACCTTTCCATGCCTCAGATTCCTTCTGTATGTATTGAGATAGTTGAACAGAAATTTCTCTCAAGACCTTCTAGTTTTAATATTCTATGATTCTGATATCTCCAGTTATTTCTCACTCATGTTGAAATTAAAGGATATTCTCTCTGGCTGGGTTATAAAAAATTGTAAAAAGATATTCTGGCCCTGGCTGGTGTAGCTCAGCGGATAGAGCATGGAACTGAGAAGGTCACTTTTCAGGGTTACTGATTTGATTCCCAGTCAGGGCACCTGTGTGGGTTGTGGGCCAGGTCCCCAGGTGGGGGCGTGTGAGAGGCAACCACACATTGATGTTCTTCTCCCTCTCTTTCTCTCTCCCCCTCTCTCTAAAAAAATAAATAAAACGTTTTTTTTTTTTTTTTAAAAGAAGAACCTGGGCTTTAAAAAAAGATATTCTGGTAATTACATAGAAAGCTCAAGTCCTTACATAGGACTCTTTTTTTTGGTAAGAGTTTATTTGAGCCAAACTGATGATTTATGCCAAGGAGCAAGGTCTCAAATGCTTTGGAAATATCTTTCAAGCAAAGAATCTGTATTCAGTTTTGAGAAATAATGAAATTTAAATTATTAGTTAAGTAATTAAATGAAGCTTTCATTGAGTAAGGAGCATTTACAAAATTCAGCCAACATCTTTTTTTAAATGTACGATTCTTTTTTTTTTTTAAGATTTTATTTATTTTCAGAGAGAGAGGAAAGGAGGGAGAAAGAGAGGGAGAGAAATACCAATCAGTTGCTTCTTGCATGCCCCCAGCGGGGGACCTGGCCCTCACCACAGGCACGAGCCCTGACAGGATGGAGATCGAACCAGGAACCTTTTGATTTGCAGGTCGGTGCTCAGTCCACTCAGCCACACCAGCCAGGGCTCAGCCAACATCTTTAGTTTTTCAATTTATTTTGCTTACTAGGTATAGTTTCAAGTTTCACAATGTATAAATGCTATGCCCAAGCAAATGAAATTACTGTGCTGCATTGAGTAGAACTTTGTGTGATAGCATGCAGTTTTGTTTCATAATATTAAGTGGTTTCTTTATGAAACATGCCATCTCCTAATAAGCCATTACCATTGTTCCATAATTATATCTAGTTATATAAGTGGCAAAAAAAGAAGGGTTACTCAATATATTATTAAGGAATCTTCCTGGGTCTATTTCAGACAATGTTACTCAAATTGGAGCCAAGACTGTATACGACTAGAAAGTAGTAATACTTTAATACGAATTGAACTCTGTTAGGTTGACTCAAGAAAGTCTCTAAGGAGCATGCAAAAGAAGTATTCATGAGAAATTATGGTACAATATGCAAAATTTTACTTCAAATTCTTATGATCGCCTTGCCCTAGTTTATAGAAAAGCAGTAAATTAGTGGGTAAGAGGCTACATCGTTTTTAAAAATATTGAGATTGAATTTACACCCATGTAACCCACACCCCTATAATTTTTTCCTTAAACTTTCAATTTTTAAATAACTATAGGTTCATGTGCAGTTGTAATAAATAGTGCAGATCCCTGACCAGTGTGGCTCTGTTGGTTGGGCATCGTTCCCAAAGCGAAAGGTCACCAGTTCTATGTCCTGGTCAGGGCACGTGCCTGGGTTGCCAGCTGATCACGGGTTGGGGTCTGTGCCACAGGCAACCGATCAATGTTTCTCTCCTCTTTTCCCTCCCTTCCCCTCTCTCTAAAAATAAATAGAATATAATCTTTCATAGAAAGAAATGCAAAGACAGACCTTGTACCTTTTATTCTTTTCCTCTATTGTCACAACCAGGATGTTGACATTGAATCAGTTAAGGTGCAGAACATTCCCATCACCACAAAAATCCCACATGTCTCCCTGTCATCACTCCCTCTCCCCTCCCACCACCAGCCCCTCCTTAGCCCCTGACAACCCCTCATCCGTTCTCCAGTTCCATAATTTTATCATCTCAAGAATGCCGTGTAAATGGAATGATACAGTATGAAACATTGTGAGATCAGCTATTTTCCACTCAGCATAATTCTGTGGAGACTCGTCCAGGCTGTTGCGCAGGGCGCCAGGGTCACGGCTGAGTGGTACCCCATGGCGTGGGTGGGACGGCTGTATGATCAGCAGTTCAATCATTCCACCTGTGGGAGTATATCTGCATCATTTCCGGTCTGTGGGGTCAGAAATCAAGCTGCTATAAACCTTTGAGGACAGGTTTTTGTGTGGATAGAAATCTTTTTTTTTTGGAACTGCAATTCTCCGAGTGCGATTGCGGGATCCTGTAGGAGCTGCACGTTTGGTTCTTTGTCTTAAACTGCCAAACCATCGCACGTTTCCCTCTGAGCACTGCTTTCACCGACTCCCACCAGTTTTGATAAGTTGCATTTTCATTTTTCTTCCTTGAAAATACTTTTAAAATTTCTCTCGAGACTCCTATTTTACCCATGTATTGTTTATAAGTATGTTGCTTAACCTCTAGATACTTTGGGATTTCCCAGCTATCTTTCTGTTATTAATTTTTAGTTTTAAGTCTGTGTTGTTGGAGAGCATATTTGTACGATTTCAATTTTATATTTGCTAAGGTGTGACTTTTTAACCTAGGAGGTGGCCTGTTTGGGTGAATATTCCATGTGAGCTTCAGAAGAGCGTATTTCGTAGTTGGATGAAGTATTCTACGAGTATCAATTAAACCCAGTTGGCTGATGGCGCTGTTGGGCTCAACCACGTCCTTCTGGATCTTATGCGTCTGTCAGTTACTGATGTGGAGGCTGAGCTCTCCGGCTCTGACAGTCTCTGTTTATTTCTCCCTGCAGCTCCATCCGTTTTTGCTTCAGGTACCCACAGAGCTTGATGCCCTGTTGTTAGGCGCATGCATGTTAACGATTGTTATGTCTTCTTGGAGAATTGACCTGTTAATCCTCAACACCCTCCCTACGTCATTCTTGATATTTTTCCCTGTTCTGAAGTTGCCTTTGTCTGAAATTAATACAGCTACTCTAGGTTTGTTTTCATTAGTATTAGCAAGGCATATCTCTCTCAATCCCTTTTAATTTATCTGTGTCTTTATATTTAAAATGGTTTTCTTGTAGACATGATATAGTCGGGTCTTTTTTAAAAATCTACTCTGTCTTTTAATTGGTATGTTTAGATAATTCACACTTGAAGTGATTATCGATATTGTTGGATTAATAGCTGCTGTATTTGTTACTGTTTTCTGTTTGCTGCATTTGTTTTTCATTTCTTATTTTTTAAAATCTCTCTTTTTCCGGCTTTTCCAGTTTTACTCATAAACAAAGCAACTTTAATTTACCTGCATATAGTTGGGAATGCCTCAGGGAAAAACCTGTCTAAATGTCAATCTTGCTCAGTGCAATTGCCTTCTCGCCACAGGCATACTCCCTCCAGTTCTGCCTGCTTTTGGCCGATTTTCGGAGCCTTCAAATAGTTATTTATTACAATATTTTTAATATTGTTTTCAGTTGCAATCTGTGGGAGAGTCAGCCCATTTTAATCTACTTCTCCCTTACTGGGACTGAACCCCGGGAGGCTATCTCTGGACCTTTTAAATGAGAGTCACCAAGTATCTTTTTAGAATGTAGATATTACTCCTTATCTCCCTGGGTCACTGGTCATCTAAAATGTCACCTGCCTGCTGTACGTCCTGTAGGGCCCATTAATGTTTTAGACATTTGTATTTTGAATTCAGGATTTTCTTCATGCATGACACATACATATGTATAGACTTAATTCTGACCTGTTTCCACATGTTGGAAGAGTATTAAGAGAACTGTGCTTCTGTTTATACTTTCATCATCAAAGCCAGTAAGTGAGTGAGGAAAACACCTCCGCCAGCTGTCTGGGCTCTGCTTCTATGTGTTAGCAGAAGCAGCTTTCAGTATTAACAAGCTGGGATCCTTCTTTCCAAGTTGGAGACCATGGTGAGTCACGCAGTCATTTGTTTCCTAACCGAGATGCCCAGCCTGTGCCGTTCCCGTGGGCAGGGTACGGAGGTGGGTGGTTCTCTTCCATTCTGAGCGTCTCTTCAGAGGTGGGGCCGGGCTCAGAGATCGCAGGCACAAACACCTTTGCCGTTTGTGAGTGTGGGCTGACTTCTGTCCTGGGGGAGGACTGAGAAGGGCATTTGCTTTTTCTGCCTGCCTGATATGCTCTGCGTCAGAAGAGACTACCCGCCACCTTAACTGCCGTATTTCCCGTTTTCGAAGTCCAAAGCGCACTCTTGAGATTAGCGAACTGCAGTGTTCTAACCCCTCAGGCCGCGAATTCCTGTGGGATGTGATTTTGTGCCTGTGTATGCCCCTGGGGCATAATGATAAAAACAATGCTTTTGTTTTTAAAATATTTGTTTGCAACATTAAGAGATTGGGCCCAAGAACCTTGGTGGAGCATAATGTTTATTTTTAAAAGGGGTTGAATCTCACGTTGTATTGACAGAACCTCCTCCAGGTGGCTGGACCCTTAGATGGTGAAATGTCTGTCCCTAGTCTTAGGGGATCCTGTGGGAAATAAGGATGGAAAGTGACTGCTCCAGTTTTCTTAGCTACTAATTTTTCTCCTAGTTTGGCCATCTCTAAATCATTTATTCTATCTTTCGTCTCACCCTGTATCTATTCTTAAACCCAGCCCTATTTTCAGCCTCTTCTGGCTCCATGTGGTCCGAACCTTTAGCCTCCAGAAGAGAGATGTTCCCTCGTGTCTCTTTTAGCCAGCGCGGCTTGTGGAAGATCCTGGGGGAATCTTTCACGAGGTGGTCCTCCATCTTTTCCCCCCTCTGATGGACAGCATAGATTTGTTTATCCACTTGACAAGTATTTATTGAACATCTACTTTGATGCAGATACTGTATAGGGGGCTAGAGATCCATGATCTGAAAAAAGACATGAGTTTTTGCTTCCTTCAAGTTTGTATTCGAGGAGGGATTAAAGCTAAGTAAATAAAAAATACTTGTGCAATATGAATGCTTTGACATTCGTGTCAAACACAAAAGCACTAACAGAAATGTATAGGCATCGAGGAAGGTTTCCTGGGGGGAGAGATACCTAGGCCAAGGGCTGGGCGATTAGGGGTGGAGGAGATTCAAGCAGAAGGGACAGTCTCCAATATCTGCATGTGTGACACGTGCCCAGGAAGAATCCAGGGTCACCTCCAACCTCCAACTCTATCCTACACCCATCCTTTTCTCTGCTGCCCAGGAGTACACGGAATGCAAAATGAACAGTGAGGTCATTGTAGAGATAAATATGAACCTGCTCTGGCTTTTTAAAAAGATAAATCACAAATTGTTTGAAAATTGTCAGTTAACTAAGAGTCCAGGTATGATCCGTAGTTGGGAAATGCACTATTAAAATGGTTTAATGTACCAGACATAGAGTCTTACACATGGCGATTAATAAAAATAATAAAACAGCAAGAAAAGTCCTTAGGAAATGCATCTCCTCCCCAAAGGTAACCATCTGTAAGAGAGGGATTCATTCTTCCTTTTTTTTCTTCCCAGCTATATCGTGTTAAATTTGTAACGATAGTCTTGTGCAACATATATATAGCTGGTTCTTTTTATTTACTAAATCACACATTTTCTCATGCCTTCAAGTACTATTCCACGTCGTTTAAATAACTGCATACTTTCTCATGTAATGATTTATGTAATTAGTTCTTTATTTGGAAGCAATGGAGGTGCTTCCAAAGTTTATGACCATTAAATGTCAAAAAAGTCTGTAAACATGTAGTTAAATCTTTCTAGTTTTGGAACTTCTATACAGTGGTTCTTTTTCTTTAGTTGAATTTGAGATTCACTCCTCATTCATTGGTTAGGTGATACAAAAAAGGGAGTTTTTAATAATTGTTTAAAAAACTTGGTTGTTAAAGCAGCAAGAGTAGAAAGAAGCATTATGAAATTTTTTTTGTAATTATAGGTAAGGTTTTCAATTTATGTTTCCATGATAACTTTATCATTTGTTGATAATGAAAAGCCATGGATATTAGCTTTAGCTATAGAACTAAAATTATAATGTTTTCTTAAAATATTTACCATCACAAAACATAAAAGGACATTTTAAAAATTGCTTTCATAATTTACAATTGAACTTGGTAGAAAACTAATACTTCATGTAAATTCAAGGGAAGGTGGATTCCTTCCCAGTTCAGTTTATTTAAAAACATTTTAAGCTATATAAACTTATTACTGCTTTTAAAAAAATATTTATTTTTAGAGGAAGGAAGGGAGAAAGATAGGGATAGAAACACTGGTGTGCAAGAGATATATTGATAGCTTGCCTCTTGCGAGCCCCCATCTGGGGACCTGGCCCACAACCCAGGCATGTGCCCTGATGGGGAATTGAACCAGTAACCTTTCAGTTCACAGGCCAGCACTTAATTCATTGAGCCACACCAGCCACGGCCCTGATTTCTTCATTATATTACTATCAACAAAAACATGCGTTTATAGGCATTGGAGAATTCTCAGTTGAGTTATAGGGGTTTATGAATCCTTTAAAATATTAATTAAAAAAGCTAAAATTTTATCTTATGACCATCTGATTTTGAATTTCTCTTAAATCTGTTTCCCCAAGAACTGATGCGGTTCTTGCTACCTTGAGATCATTAGTACTTTGATCAAAGGTAATTTCTGACAGCACAGATCCTTGGTCCTCTGGAAGCATCCACCAAGAAGCCATGTAGTGCAAGCATGCTTAGTCTCGAGGGATGTGTTGAACCTTTCATAGTTCCACAGTGGCTCTTGCCAGAGCTAGTCGTGCTGTCCGGGCAGCCACAGCCGGCTGAGACAAGTTCCAGGCCGCCTCTCTGGCCTAATTTACCAGGACTGCTCGCTCTTTGGTCTCCAGTCTGTTCTACCTCCCCACGTGCTGCTCGGAATTCAGCATGGAGGCTGCCTGACCATCCCCTGAAGGCTGGGCTGGTTATCAGTGACGAGTGTCCCCACAGGACACTTTCTCACTGTTGTCATGCCCTAGGGGAACAGGGGCCTGGGAGCAGGTGGCAGAAGATCCATCCTGGGGTGCAGCGGGAGGCAGGACCTTGTGTGTGCTGCGGCTCCAAGTCCCTGGCATGTGCTTCATTGTCCCCTCAGGTTTCACTTACAAAACACAAACTCAAAGATAAAACCATTAAGAATTTCAAGCTTGGGATGGAGGGGGCATGAACCCAAGCATGAGGCCTTTCTGAGGAAGGGGAAAAAAGGTCTGTGAGAATGTACTGGTCCGATGAACCTGGCCCTGCACATATTAATTCATTTAATCCTCCTTTTACAGATATGCAGGCGAAGTAACCAGCCAACCATCACATAGCAGGGATTTGAACTTGGGTAGTATACCCCATACTTCTGCTCTTAACCCTTATGCTGACCCTTATGCATACCCTGTGGTATGGGAGTGAACGCCAGAATTCACACTCTAGGAGTCTGGAAGCATAAGGAAGGAAGCCATTTCTTTGTGTTTTTCCTCCAAGTGTAGGTGGTAAGTCATCTATTCGTTATATTTGACAACATTAACAATAGAAGTGGCTTGTCATATATCGGCATTGTACTTGTTTAAAAAAATCTCTCTGGCCCTGGCTGGTGTGGCTCAGTGGATTGAGTACTGGCCTGCAAAGCAAAGGGTCGCTAGTTCGATTCCCAGTCAGGGCCCATACCTGGGTTGTAGGCCAGGTCCCCAGTACGGGGCACACAAGAGGCAACCACACATTGATGTTTCTCTCCCTCCTTCCTCCTCTAAAAATAAATAAATACAACCTTTTAAAAAATAAAAAAAACTTTTCTCTGTATATGTGTGCATATAAATATATAACATGTAGTTATGGAAACTATTCACATAATTTTAAATATGTGATGTTTTTAAAAATAACTGCTTTTTTTTTTTAAATTGAGTCTCTATTGCCCTCTAGTGGCCAGGAAAATTTAATAAGAGCAACCCAAAGAGAAACAGCCGCTGTTACATTAAATGCCAATCAGAAACACATGGATCACACTGCTACCATTACTGTTGGTTCAAACACACATGTCCACAGTGACCCAGTGAGTGAAGTCACGGAAGTGATCTGGGACAACACGAGAACTGGACAACACTTGTCCTGTCTGAAGGGAGAATTCCCCCTCATGGTTGCCCTGGCAAAAAAAGGCAGGCCCTGGTGTTACAGAGAAGCTCCAGATCCAAATATTTATGTAAAAGGTCTCACTTTTTAAGCATGGGCAATTGAAGTAATTTTAAAAAAAGATCTTTGTGTGGACCATCCCCATTTCCGTGGGTTTCATTTGGGCTGTAGTAACTGCTCACTTGTGAGCTTTGGTTCGTTGGTGCTTACTGCCTGCCCACGCAAGTTCCCGCTTCAGCCCGTGACCCAACCCCGGGATGCGTTAGCCTCATTGCACAGGCGGGTAACAGAGGCTCAGACAAGTTACGTATATTGACGAAGGACACATGGCTGGGAGTTGAACCTAGCTCTTGTTAACTGCAAAACCCATGGTTTGTAACTCCTGAACTTATGCCTGGTACATGGTATAGAAGATTTATTCCTTTAAGAAATGCATAGAGTTGCTAACATATGCCAGAGACTACTGTGGGTGACAAAGACGCAGCAGTGAATTAAGTGGATCCTGCCCTTGCTCACGTATGCTGTGCAAATCCACGTACTGGAGCGTCAATGGGGAGGATTTGTTGAGAGCAACAGGACCCCCTGGTTTCCGCACCTTCAGAGCACAGTCACTTGTCTGGCCTCCAGTTTGTTCCACCACTTCTCTGCTTCTGCCCCTTTTCCAGCTTGGCAGCAGACTTCTCTGTGCGTGTGTCCAGCCTGGCCCACTACTTTGCTCCCCACGGCTCAGCTCAGAATTTATTCCCGCATCTCTGCCCTGCACATTCAGCCTGACCACAAAGCAATGTGGCCTTGGGGACATGTCTCTCGTTCCCAGACCGTACTCTTTCTCAGACTCTGCCCTGGCAGGGAGTATCACATAAGATGTCTTGCTTATTAAACTTAGGGACACTTGTGCCAACCAAAAAGAAAGGACAATTTCATCATAGCCAGCCACTGTTCTATGTAGAAAGTCATGAAATAGTCTTATATCCTAAGTTTTGGAGTTTGATTTCACTTTTAATTGTGTGGGGTTTTTTTTTTTTTTAAGCCAGGCTTTTTTGAGGTATAAATTATATATGGTAAAATTCTTGCTTTTAAGGTGTGTACTTCATTGAATTTTGACACACACAGTTATGTGACCTTCACCGTAATTAAGATAGAAACTACTTCTATCACCCCTTCCCCTCCCCTCATACCCATTCCCTGGTCTGTCTTCTGTCTCCAGGGTTTTATCGCTCCCATAATGTCATATACATGGACTCATACAACTTGTGTCCTTTTAACTGCATAGGTTGATTGCATTCACCTCATCTGACTGGGTCAGTAGGCAACAGTTGGTGAAGAAGGGAGAGAAGTCCTTCCAGGCAGGGCAGACAGCATATGCAAAGGCCCTGTGGCTTTGTTCTATGTGAAGGTTAGCATAAACTTAGGGCTGACCTTCCGCTGTTTGCACCGGTCAAGCCATCAAGATGGTCAGTATTCATTCTGATTGATGAGATCATGGGCCTTACCAATTGTTAATATTTTAAAAAATGCGCCCTAGGGCCAGCTCATCTCAGGCAGTTAGGCTGATGTGCACCTGAGTCCAGCCAGAGGAAAGGCCCTTGAACCCAGAGACTCCTCTTTGCAAAGTGCATAGTAGATGTAGAGCCACCGCATAGTAAGACTTCCCAGAGGGGTCAGGCCTGTGTAGCTTAACAGTAGTAAGTGCCAAGGGCAAAATTTGGGTCTTCAGAGTCCTTTTCCTGGGGCGACCAAGGAAAGGCTGAACCCAAACCACTTACAAAAGTGCCTAGCACAAAGCAGATCCTCACTAAAAATTTTTGTTCTGCTGTTTGGCAAAGGACACTTAGTCATCTCTGTTATTTACTTTTTTTCTGAAGTCATGTCTCTGATTAGTGCCCGTTTTACTAAAATAGGCTAAGTTTATTAGGTTTGGCCTAACAGAATTCCACTCAGATCTCCAGTATTTAGTGACTACCTAATCCAACTCTAATTCTGCAAATGAGAGAGAAGTCATTTGGCTGAAGGACCCAGCTGGACAGTGGATGCAACTGTGACTAGAACTCAACTATACCAGTTCAAAGTCAATTCACTCTTTATTTCAATGAAAATAAATCCTTCCCCCCTAAAAAAAAGAAAAGTGTGTTTGTATTCCTGGAAGCAAGGCTGATTAACTTGCTGTTTTTAGGTCTCAGTTCAGTAAGGTCCTGGTTTGACCTTCAGCAGCGAATCCATATCACAGATGAAGTGGCTATAAAACGAAACCCCCCACACATAAAATCTCAGTGCAGCATCTCAGAGAGGCCAATATCCAACTATTTTATGATGCTATCATTGGGACAGACCCTCCATTTCTTGCCTGGATCTGTAAGGGGGTGGGGTAGGCCCACTGCATCCCCACTGATTTTGCAGGATAAAGGAACTGAATTAGGATGAGTCTAGACAAGTGTTATCTCAGTGCTGTTAGATTGCTCTTTACTGCACAAATGACTTCCTTTTATTATATTTTCCTCCTACGCTGGTAGGAAGAATAATTTACAGAACACTATGTGTCTGGTTTTTGTGACAGAAAAATGGGTGACATCTCCCATTTCAGCAGGCAAGGGGGAGAGGACTCCAGTGCTCGCCCCAGCCAAGCAGCTGGGCTCCTTGCTGAGCGCTTTTGCAATCTAATTTGGCTCAGTTACACAAAATGCAATTTGGACCGAGCTGCCGTCTTGCAAAGGTAACTTAGACTTGCTGCCTAATCTTAGCCTTCAAAATGAAACGGAATGGAGAATTAGAAATCAGCAGATTAAAAAAAAAAAAAAAGCTTTCTGTCATTTTTGAATTAACAAAGGGGATTGAGTGAATGAATAAAATTTAGCCATTAAAGTCCTCTGAATGGAAAGTATCTCCCTCTGAAGCCTTCGATGAGCCCCTGCCCTTAACTGGTGGTGCTTTGTTCAGTTAGGGCGAAAATTAAGGAGTCTGACATTTAAACAGAACTTTATGATGCTGGAGAAGAAGATGCAGGTGCTGGAGAAGAACAATAGCATTCAGGCAGGGAGTCCTTCTCATTGTGGAAGAAATGCCATGGCAACATCTCTGTGAAGCTGTGTGTGGGCGGGTGGGACTGTGCCAACATGCGAGTTCACCCTGTGTGTGCTTTTCCATTCCGCGTGGATTGCCCTTCCTTGTAAATCCCCATGTAACTATATATATTAAGTCACAGATGTTTCTATCAGCTACCGCAAGGCAACTTCTAATTGGTACTTCAAGCTAAGAACAAGGAATGAAACCGAATAAATTTATCAGTGAGGGGGACGGAAAAATTGCAAGCCTACACTGTATGAATGAACCGAAGAACAAAAAGGCACTTCTTAGCTTTGGGAGCTTTTACAGGCATGCGGTTTATGTGGAGATATCAAGAACAGTAAGAGCTATAACCAGCTGGAACTTTCAGAGCGGTTGGGATTCTTCCTGCAGGTAGAACAAAATCGAGAAGTCTTTTCCAGTTTAGTGATTTAAGTTTTGATTACAGAAGATGGAGAGCAACTCAGGTTTTCACAATTTCTTTGCTTCAGTATGCACCATCAACTATGTTGTGAGGATTTATAAAATATCCTGTTTAAATAATAGAGATGAGGACCAAGAAGGGACCAGAAGTCAGGAGCAGAAATGGAGGAAGAAGAGCTAGCAGGAATGGAATGACTTACCACTGATCTGCCTCTCTATGCCAGAAATTCTGGTGTCTGCTTTACATACACGCTCATTTTATTCGTGGTAATCCCTTGAATAGTTAGAGAAAAGATTTCAGTTTCTTTCTTTAACATATTCATTCAACAAATACTTATTGTGTGCTTCTTATATTCTAGCCAAAGGACTCTTCCCTGGAAATAGAATGGCCCAAACAGATGTGGTCCTTGCTCTCAGGGAGTTTATATACCAGAGGGGATATGCATATTAATAAAGTAGCCATGCAAAGGAGATACCTAATGGGAAGGAGAGGTAAATGGTACTGTGAGAATATTTAATGGTGGATCAGAGAAGTCTTCCTGAAGAGGTACCGTTTATCGTAGCTGAGAACCTAAGAATAAATAGCAAATAACTGAATGAAGTGAGAAGAAAGCAGATGGAAGAAAACATGTGCAAAGGTCCTGTGGCAGAAAGAAGTGCAGTGATACGAGGGAATAAATGATAGCCAATCTATTACTCAGGGTCCTTAATTGAAAACAATAGAGAATAATTCTGGCCCATTTTTGCTGAAACACAGTTTATTACAAGATTGAGTAGCTTACAGAATATCCTAGAGTGCTATAGAAGCAAGTCTAGTAACAAGATCCAAATAATTCCATGGCATTTATGCCACGAAGATACCAGTTCTAGTATCGGTGGTACCATCAATACTGGACAGTGGACAGTGTTGTAACCACTTTTGGAAACCAGACACAGTGACTCCAACTGCCGCTGTGCTCAAAAGAATGGATTCCAAACCTTTGTCATCAGTTGCTGAGTAATAGCTGCTCTGGTGGTGTCTAATCAGCAGGGCCTAATTTCCATGTCCATACCCTGGCCATAAGTCAGGCTTTGAGAACAAAGCAGACAATGCTTCAGTTCCCAGCTTCAAGTTCTGTCTTTTTCAGGAGAAATTCCCTCTGCATTGTTATATAGCCGGTTATATCATTCCACTGGTACCTAACATGCAGAATGTTTCAGAAATGCTAACTCTCTAGGAAACTCCCCATCCCTGGAGGGAGGGGTGTCATTGTGACAGGCAGAGGCTCGAGGAGCAGGAGCTTCCCCAGGACACCGACACACGCAGAGAGCCGGAAAGTGCCGGAGCTCCTAATCAATGACTGAGCGGAGCATTCGTGTGAGAGCTCAGCTTCCTTGTCTGGAGTTGGGGCAAACTCAGGTACAATTTCAATTCTAGACATCCCCGTGGGATCAGGCAGAGGCTGAGATGTCACCTGAAATTACATCCTGATTGGCTTCTTTCCCTTTCCCATCATGCTTCCTCTTTCCTTACCAGTTTCTCCTGGAAGCACTTCCTTAGTAAATTACTTGCATAGAAATCCTCATTTCAGATTCTGCTTCCAAAGATCCTGACCTAAGTAAGACAGGAGTCATTACTATTGTGGTGGTCCACAATAAAGTCTGTTGCTCAGTCTTAGCTTTTGTTTGTTTGTCTGTTATATTAATCAAGGAGGAACCAAGGGTAGAGGCCACCTACTTCAGTTCTAAGAAACTCATGATCAATGACCATTGCCAAACATCCCTGGGGATCAGATAATTCTCTTACTTTGGTCCCACATCCAAGTCAGTCATTCCCTTGATCTTGCCTCTGGGAGTCAAGGGATACTCCTTAGCTTTAAATATACCTCAGGGGTTCCAGCACTGTCACTGAAATCAGGACACCCATTTCCATTTCGGGTTTTCCTACCAGCATCCTCAGCCTATGGGGAACAGGCCCTGCCATTTCTTTCAAAGATGGTTGCACTACTGCCACCAGTGTAATTCTCAAGAGCTTGGTGAAGAGTGCCTTCTGGGTTCTCTTGGGTACATCGTCTGGGTACACAGACGATGGATGAGTGGGATGCCCATTATGAACTCAATTTATTATTCCTATACCCCCAAGGCATTGGATCCTGTCTCTACACCCTTATCATTCAAAGTGTGTGAGGACCACAACATTGGCATCACCTGGGAGCTTGTTAGAAATTCAGAGCCTTGGACCCTACCCCATACCTTCCTGAATCAGAATTTTAACAAGACCTCCACGTTATTCATAGGCACACTGCAGTTTGCGTGGCACTCACCTACAGCTATGCCAGCGAATTTCTGGCATCTCAGCAGCTTGCAGTGAGGCCACCCCTGAGCCCAGGTATCAGTCAGCTAATTGAAAACACAGCGAAAATCACTTCCAGCTGCTTAGCCTGGCATATTGAATTCTGAGTTTCTGGGACACACGAAGAGCAGTCAATTCAGCGTGATCTAAAATGTTTGTCTCTTTCTCCTTAGTCTGCCCAAGGGGTGTCCAAACCGTGGCCCATGGGCCACATACGGCCCAGGGTGGCAATGAATGTAACCCAACATAAAATCGTAATTTTACTTAAAACCTTTTTTTGGTCATCAGTTTTTGTTAGTGTTTGTGTATGTAATGTGTAGCCCAAGACAACTCTTCTTCCAGCGTGGCCCAGAGACGCCAAAAGGTTAGACGCTGTAGACTCGTATTCTGCAAATTTTTGAAAATAAAAATTAGCAATACCTTGCGTATCTTCTGGTGTGCACATCTCTTCCTGAGTTTGTCTTCATAATCACATTCCAAGCCAGGCTGGTGCTGGAAACTGGAACCTGTTCAAAAGTCTGGAAACGAATCAAGTAGCGTGAGGGGAATGGACTCCCTTGCAAGGTACTTGCTGCAGTCACGACCTTTAGGGGCCTTCAGGCAAGGCGGGGATGCCTTCATCAGAAGGGAAGGGAAAGGCTCCTTGGGCTGCTCGTGGATGCTTCTGAGGCACTCACATCCTCCTATTTTATTCCCTTCCATCCCAATCCACTGTTTCCTGACTGATAGCCAAACTTTTACACAAGAATGGAGGAAGTGTGCATTAAGCTAAGGTTATAATTCAGCAACCCATAGGATCAAATTGAGAGTTTAGTTTTTGGATATTTCAGCCTCGTAGCTTCCAAAGATGACAAATTATTTCAGTAGCCATTATTTCTGTTCATGCCTTGACTTGATCATATAGGACTTAGAGCTTGTTAGAAATTGTTAAAAATTCTTATTTTTATTTCTTTAAGCCCTTCAGTGTTAAGAAGCAACCAGCTCACCACCGGTTCCTTGAATTACATATGCTTTTCACAGCTGTTTTGTGGCAGGTGCCATTTAGTCCCCCAAAGCCCTACCTTTAGTGGACACTTTGTTCCAGCAGATTTGGGTAATAATGTTAACTACCAGTTTAATCACTGGACCCCATAATGCGAGCATTTGCTGGGATTTACTGATTTCATTCTAGTCTAGATAATCACACTAGATAATGGAGTCTGGATTTCCCCTATTACTGTAAGGGTCTGTTCCTTGTAGCCATTCCTGGAATGAACTTCCTTATAACTCAGGGTTTTTAATCTCAGGCACTGAAATATACTCTGTCCAATTCAAGTTATTATTTATTTTTTTTAAGATTTTATTTGTAGAGAGAGAGGAAGGGAAGGAGAAAGAGAGGGAGAGAAACATCAATGTGTGGTTGCCTCTTGTGTGCCCCATACTGGGGACCTGGCCTACAACCCAGGTATGTGCCCTGACTGGGAATCGAACTGGCGACCCTTTGGTTTGCAGGCCGGTACTCAATCCACTGAGCCACACCAGCCAGGGCCCAATTTAAGTTATTATGCATATTGAGCAGTTCCCAGACTCTCCAGGGAGACAGAGAAACACAGCCGGGAGGAGCACTGAAAATCCTGCTACAGCCCCAGTCTCAGGCAGGCCCTGCTGCTGTCAAAAGGTGCAGCCTCTTCTACTCACTCTGTTGACAGTCCTACTTTTCCTGTGTGGCTACTGCTTCCCCTCCTCGCTCTACAGACTGACTGCAACTCAACCATGACTTCCATTCCTATCTCAACAGATTCCATCATCTAGTATTCCTCTGAGACATAAGCTCCAGAGTCTGGTATGGTGGCACAGGTTTGGTTTCTTTACAAAAAGAGGAAGAGGCACAGGGATGTGGGTGTACAAAAGAAAGGCCATGTGAGGACAGACCCAGAAGGTAGCCATCTGTAAGGCAAGGAGAGAGGCCTCTGGAGAAACCAAAGCTGCCTACCATGATCTTGGACTTCCGGCCTCCAGAGATACGAGAAAATACATTTCTGTTATTGAAGCCACCAGTCTGTGGTATTCAGTTATGGTAGCCCAGCTCACTCACAGAGTAGACATGAATGAAATCGTTTGGTGGGAGTGTCTGGGGCAGAGCAAAGTAGTTCTGGAAATGAGTCTGCAGGGATGATTTTAATGGCTGGTTTAGTTTCTCAGTGTGTGTCCCTCTTTTCCTAACAAAACTCCAATCCGGTCCTATGTCCACCTTTTCCTTATGCAGCTCTGTGCCTCAGGGGAAGCTGACCCCACCTTTAATTCTGATAGGACCAGATTAGGATAAGGGTAATTCTGCTCCTCTTTCCAGTGGACGGTTGAAGAATGGCTGTGTACCTAACATCTGCCAGTGAGAGATGAGACTACCAGCTGGCGGGCTTTGGCAAGTTTGTTCTTACTCCCAAGAGAGAACCAGAGGGAGAGACGGTTTCTTCCATCCTTTTGGAAATCTCTGAGTCTAGATGTGCTGCTGGGCGCTGCAGCAGCTCTCCTGCTATCAGCTTGGGCGTGCGGACATCACCGAGTGACAGAGAGATCGATTCCAGGAGCCTGGTACCTCGAGGCGTTGCTGAGTCTTTGAATCCACTTACCCTGGAAGGCTGTTTTACATCTGGACTCTCTGTTATGTGAGATGACATCATTTATAACCTTTTTAGCCTGTTTGAATTTGGATATATGTTACTTGTAGCTGGAATCTGGGCAGAGGGAGGCAAGGCTGCCCATTTATACCACATCCCACAGCTGGTGAGTGGCGGACCCAGGATTTAAGTTGGTTTGAAGGCAAAGCCCTTATTCCAGAACACTTGCCCTGCACACAGAAGGAACATTCAGGTTTTTATGAGCCACCTCTTGGTAGCTCTAGAGTAGGGTATGGCAAGGGCCCGATGGCCAAATATTTTGTCTTTGTAGGAAATATGGTCTCCGTTGGAGTTACTCAACTCTGCTGTTGTAGCAAAAGTAGCCAATGGTAGACAATATGTAAATGAGTGGGTGTAGCTGTTGTCCAATCAAACTTTATTCACCAAAACAAGTGGTGGACCTATAGGTTTGTAGTTCACCTACCCCTGTTCTAGAGTAAAGATTATTTTAGACAGAGGGAAGGGAAGGAGAAAGAGAGGGAGAGAAATATCAATGTGTGGTTGCCTCTCGAGCACCCCTTACTGGGGACCTGGCATGGCCTGCAACCCAGGCATGTGCCCTGATTAACAATCAAATCAGCGATCCTTTGGTTCACAGACCGGCACTCAGTCCACTGAGCCACACCAGCCAGGGCTCCCACGTTGCATTTTTAAAAAGTTTTTCATCTTACATCCTTCAATAGCAGGATTTGTATCAGCATGAGAGTTAATTTCTAAGTACTGAGTAAGAATAGTTTACAAGTACCGTGCGCCCTGGGATATTTGCAAAGGCACCATCACGGGAGGCCTACTGGGTAAGGCGCCTGCCTGAGAATTCTGGGAGAGGCTGTCTTTCGCTCTGGTTCCATCTGCTGCTTCCCCCCTGTCCCCCTCGTGCAGCAATACTCTTCAGCAGGGACCCTGTGGGTGGGGTTCAGGAGGGGAGGTGTTGAAGAGGATCAGGGGTCCTTCCCCTGTCTCTTCCTCAGAGACCATTCAACTGATTCTAGACAATCAGAGCTTTAGGCTTGTTCTGCAGCAATGATCAGTGAATTAAATGCTCTTTGTTGGGGGCCTGCAAGGGGAACGCTTACCAGCCCCTAACTTTGTTTTGATCCCAGAGTTCACAAACAGTAGATGAGCTGCCTGTCAGTGAGGGTCTGGATCAGGCTGTCGCCCAGCACTAGGGCAAGAAAGGTGAGTCTGGAGACCTTCTGAGGAAATAAAGAACACAACTTAGTGACATGGCAACAGCTGAAGAGAGTGAAAACAAAAAATACTTCTGTTTTCTGCACAGTGGACGTTTTCAGGGGAGAGGCATTTGTAAGATCAATTCTCCACAGCGGAGTATTTAATATTTCGACTTAGCAGTAACACTGTTGAGGGCTGCCAGTAACAAGTGCAACTTTTCCACTTGCCTGAGCTCAGTCAGGGCATTGGTGCCTGGCCTGCGCTTGTCAGCCCGGGGCAGGTTTGAGGTCCTGGATCCTGCTCCAGCTGGCTTCCTGTCACTCACCTCTGCGTTGGCTCATCTTGTCTATCACTGTTGCAGAGACACCCCCTGAGGCTGCAGGCATGAGCAGAGGGCACCCAAGACACAGTGGAGCCAATTTAAACTCCGCTTTCCCTGCACGCTCAGTTTTTCTCCCCGTCAGTGTGGATTAATTCCAGCCACCAGGTCCTACACAGGTAGCTCAGGAGGAAGGGTCATAAGACCAAATGTAACAAGCATTCCATTTTATAGGATGCTTTCTGAAGCCTGCACTAGAAGAAAAGATTTTAAAAAACAGAACCATCACCTGCCCATCCCAGGTGTTGATTAAGGCACAGGCACAGGCCAGGAGCAGCCGCTAAGCTGAGGGCCAGGCCGGGAGCACAGAGCAGATGTTTTCCAAGCAGATTCTTAGACAGAGAGTCATAACTTATTCATGCTTCATAAATACACACAACCATTCAAGTCTCTTAAACACAGTCTGTCACTTCATTCAATTAACAGCACTGGGGTGCCTTTTGCAGCCCAAATTCTGACAGCTGCTGGTGGTTGGGAGGGCTCCTTCAAGGAGGCTGTGGGCTGTCAAGGCCAATGCCAGAGCAACCAATTTGGGTACAGGAAATGCTGGCCCCCTTGGCCCCAGGGAAGACTTTTTGATCATCTGTGAATTTTTCTTAATTTGTAGCCATCTATGGTAATAAACCCAAAAGTCTTAGTGTCTGAACTTTACTTGATAGCTCAGAGGAGATACAAATTAGATATAGCAAGCCTGCTAGAGAAGGTGAAGCCGCAGCAAACTCATTATCTCATGAACGGCTGTTCTGTCAGGTGGGAAGAAAGAGCTCATTGTCACCAAGAACCTTTTCTCTGGGGCCTAAATGACTTCGATTCAGTGCTCCATACCTCTGTAGGCATGAGGATGGAACAAAAGACAAATGTTAAAACACAGAATAAACCAGCAGACCTGACCACCAAGTAGGTCTTTCTTGATAAAGCTCTTGCAAGCCCTTGTCGGCACAGAATACCTCAGATACTTGGGGTGGGGCGGGGAAGAGTCTGGACGCAACTCGTCATCCTCACATTTGTCAACTCGAACCTATGGCTGGAAGGCCCTCTTAGAGATCACTGAGTGTAGTGACTCTTCCCCACACTGCCCACTCCCCAGCCGTGGGCAGTTGGAAACGTTTGGAGGTGATTTCAATTTTAATAATGGCTGGGGGTGGGGGGCTGTATAACTGCAGTCAGAGCTCAGGGGTTTGGGAGCGTTAGACATCCTGTTAGACATGAGCAATTCTGCCCAAGAAGAATCATCAGGACTGAAAAGACAGTAATGCGCAGCTTAGCCCAATTGCCACATCTTACAGATGAGAAAGCTGAGGCTCCAAGGATATGGATGAAGTCTCTTTTTTTGTTGGAATGAAGGAAGTCTTTTACCCAGGATCATCTAGGTTAGTACCAGAGCTGGGTCCAGGACCCAAGATTCCTGACTCCTACTTCAGCGTATCCTTCATTAGGTTTCAGGTGACCACGTTTCGTAAAATTACAATTAGGACGGAGCCTGACAAGCAAGAGGTGCCCTGCAAGAGGTGCAGGACAACAGGACAGTATGCTAACCGGGATTTCCCCGGAAAGAGCCTCGCAGCCCTGTGTTACAATGGCACGGCGCCTATACTCAGGGTCACCTGCTGTGATTCACTCTTAGGAGGGCAGCCTTGGTGAGCAGCGCCCACGGTGGAGAGCCTCCTTTGTCACTGGGAGGGGCAGATGCTGTAACTTCAGGTCATCTGCTCTAGGTGCTGTGGTCACAGAGGATCCTGCTCCAGGGGTAGAACTTGGTGGGCTCCACCTGAACGGAGAATGCATAAAGCAGCAGATTCACTCACAACAGGTAGCGGGATTTGACTTCTCCACGTGCATTTTATTAAAACACAGAGGGACAAAGACAAAGAAAGGATGCACTGAGAGAGAGCGGGGTCAGTGTTCCAGGTGAACCCGGAAAGAAAACGTGTTTGCAGAGCCTGCAAGTTTTTGTACATCACTCCAGCTTGAAATGCTTGGCCTGCCCGAATCCCCCGAGCTTTGTACCGTCCGTGGCCCCTGGCACGTTCTGTTCCTTCTTTGTAACAATTTATGCACATGTAGTTGCCCCTGCTGTTCGACTGCGAGCGGTTCGAGTGCAGGGCCTCTGTCTCAGTCACCGCAGGCTCTCACGATGCCACACATGATCAGGCACTCGCAGACTTTTCACAAATGCGTGTTGCATAAACAGGTACGGGCCAACTGACTCGACAACTGAGTCTTTTTTTTCCTGCTGTTGAGATGCCAGGCTCTGCCAGGCTCTCCCAGGCCTGGAGAGCATTCCAATCGCCTTGCACTCTTTCAGGTATCAAAGAGGGGTGCCACTTTGCCACTATGCCACTTCTGGGGTGACCATGAGAAAGTTACTTCACCTCTTGGGTTTAACCTCTGTGGGCTTCATGGTCCACATCTGTGCACTGGACATAATAATGGTCCTTAGCTAACTCACAAGGTCATTGTGAGAGGTCATATGGAAAAAGGCATGTGTCCTTCTGGGGTGTAATGTCACACCAACAACCAATTCTCTAGGACACCAAACGGTGTTTACCAACTCAGTTCTGACACTATTGACCACAGATTTCAGCGTTGAGTCCCACCAGGCTGCCTTCGCATCAGCGACCAGTTTTGAGACTCAGGCCACAGCACTTCTGACCACCCAGTTGTAAATCAGGGCTTCCCAGAATGCCCTCTTCAGGTTTAATAATTTCTCAATGTGGCTCACAGAACTCATGGAAAATACTTTGCTTATATTTACTGACTTATTGTAAAAGATACAACTAAGTGACAGCCAAGTGGAAGAGACCCTCAGGGCCTGTGACACCTGTGCGGGGGAGGGGAATGGAACTTCCTCTCTGGATGCACCACCCTTCCAGCATCCTGATGTGTTCTCCGAATCTTGGGAGTTCTCGGAATCTTATTCAGCAAGTTGTCATACAGTTCAATCTCTGTCCCCTCCCCCTTCTCAGGGGTTGGCAAGTGGGGCTGAAGTTTCCTGGTCTCTAATCAGTGGGTCCTTATGGTGAGCAGCCCCATCCTGAGGCTATCTGGCTCCCCACCCTAAGTCACCCCATGAACACACACTCAGGTGTGATGAAAGGGGCTTCTTAGGAAGAATACAAGACACTCATCGCTCAGGAAATTCTGAGGGTTGTAGAAGCTCCGTGCCAAGAACTGGTGACCAGGGCCAAATGTGTTTCCTATGTACTCAACACTCAACATACCGCCTGGGACCGGGGGTGGAGGAGTGTCATAAACCCTCAGTAAGTGTTATCTGTTACCACTACCTTCCAGAGAGTGAGCAGGGTCCTTAGGGTGTAGGGTGAAGGTATGCATTATGGCTTCTAATTAAAACAGGAAAGCAGTCAGAAATATGAGGGTCGATGCACCAAGACTTGACATTCAGAATCTGTTAACTCCAACAGAATGTCTCTGCCTGAAAGGCCACACTCAGGGCAAAAGACCATATGGTGGCTTGGTTGGTGGCATCCTGCAGAGGGCTGGAGGGGTTATTCTTTGGCCCGAATACTTTTCACTTAATGATCTGGAAAAGAGTGTAAGCCACACATTATGTTCACCCAGAGGTGTGTCAAACATTCAAGATGATACAGAAATAAGAAGTTAAAACTTATTTGTCTCCGAGATGGAAAATGAGATATGGTTTGGTGGAGAAGGTTGACAACGCCGACCCATGTAATTTGCATGGGTTTCTGGACCCCTGGCTTGATAGATATAATTTTCAGGCAGGCTAAGCTTTTAATTAAAGTGGGAAAAGGCTCAGTGTACTCTCTCAGGTATTATTATCAGTAAGGTACTCGTAAGGTTGGAAGAAGCTGATGGGTGAAATAACTTGGCATGGAACTTTCTGTGGTTATAAGAATCCCTAGAAATTATTTAGTTTAAAACTGTTATTTTACAAGAAAACAAGCTGAAGTCTGAGGAGGTGGTGGGACTTGCCCACATCCTCCACAGGAAGGGGGTGACATAATTCCGCTCTCCCTGCCTCTGCCCAGAATTCCCCACGCTGCTTCATTTTAAGAAGCCTTGTATAAGTCCGTGTCAGTTCCTCCCATCTCTCAGCTTTTCCCTATTTCCATTCTCAAATGGGGAGAGTTTTCAAATGCAGAAAAATTTTGATATGCTTATTATATTTCCCGAGCTTTGTTAATGCTTTGAACATTTCTGCATAATATAATGATCTTCCATCATGAGAAACAATGTTCTGTTCCCTTCCAGAGTCTCTCTACAGTATTCTTGACAGACGTGTACCTATAGAGGTAGCGGTCATCACCACTAAAGGACGCCTCCGGTTTCCATGATCTGTCCAATGCCTCAGAGTCCTCCGAACTGGGACCTCAGGCCCCTGTGTGCCCTCTGAAGGGTCACACTGGGTTGGCTATTACCTTCGTTTTGCAGGTGAAGAGCTTGAAGCTCAGAGAAGTGAAATAATTTGATCAAGGTCATATACTATGTGAGCGGCAAAACTAGGACAGCAATCAGATTGTCTGACTCTGAAGCTACTTAGCCGCCACTTTCTGCTGCTCCCATGCTCGACGTGGAGGCTCAACCCAACAGTGGGTGTCACTGGGAAAGACACACAGGCGCAGGCTCTCCCCCAGAACCTGGCCCAGGAGCTGAGACCAAGCGCCGCAGGCAGGCTGGCTCCTAACTTTTATGGGGCCTAGTACAGGCTCCTAATGGTGTCCCACCTGACCAAATGTCTAAATATTTGAAACTTCTAAATCCAGCTAACAAATTGTGAAATGAAAAATGTTCTGTGTCGGCCTTGACAAATATACCTCCATAACCCTGCCATTAAAGAATACGTGTGTGGCATCAGGAAAATAAATATTTGGTCTTTGCCCCAGGTTCCTGGCACAGGGCTCCCGGAAGGCTTAGAATTCACTGTCTTTTGTATACTAAGGAGATGGCTCCTGAGACGGAGTGTGGATGGGGGTGCTAGACACTTCAGGACAGGGGCTGGTGGCCAGAAATAGCAGGCCATGATGAGAACATTGAAACTCTTAGCTCCACCTCCCAGCCTCCAGTGGCAGAAGGGAGCTAGAGGTTGAGTTCAATCACCCGTAGCCAATGATTTAGTCAGTCGTGCCTATGTAATGAAGCCTCCATAAAAATGATGGGTTTCAAGAAGCTTCTGGGTTGGTGAACCCATTGTGATGTCGGGCGACTTGCCTGGAGAGGGCATGGAAGGTCCGTGCCCCTCTTCCCATACCTGGCCCTAGGCATCGCTCCCATTCGGCTGTTCCTTAATCATAAACCTGTAATAGTAAGGAAAGGGCTTTCCTGAATTCTGTGAGTCACCTTAGCAAATTATAGAACCTGAGGAAGGTATTGTGGGAACCCCTGAATTAGTAGCCAGTCAGCCAGAAGTACAGGTGGGCCCTGTGACTTGTGACTGAAGTGGGGGCAGTCTTGTGGGACTGAGCCCTGAACTTGCAAGGTCTGTCCTGACTCAGCATAGTTAGTGTCAGAACTTAGTCGAATTGTTGGATGCCTGTTTGGTCTTGGAGAGTTGGTGGTTGGTGTTTCAAAAAACCCACATTGAGTGTCAGAATCCCTCACCCCCCACCCCACAATATGTAAAGATACATCTTTTAAGTGACTGAGGCACACAATTTAGATCGTGCGTGTGATCTGTGGGCCCTTGAAAGCACAGGCCCAGGGTTGCCCGCTCCCCCTACCTCCAGGTCTAAGGGCAGTATTGGCTTCAAGGAACACTGGGGATGGCCTAGCACAAATCTCACTCTGGGACCTGAAAACACAACTTAAAAAGTATCCTCTTTATAAAAGACAACTTACAGTTAGTTTGGCGTGATGGATTTAGAGGAAGCCACGGTAAAGCTTTAAATTGAGCTTTGTGGTTTGACCTCATTTTTGCTGCCATAATTCAGTTGTTAAATTACCATGTGGCTTGAAATTATTTTTCCCTAAGCTCAGGCAGAATAACTGACTTTTCACATCAGTATATTTAAATCATACTAGGCATCACAAGTTTGAGCTTTAAGACCTAACATAAATACAGCCTTACCTTTGGGGAAATGTGCTTGTGACTTTTCATCCTGCAGAAGCACCCCTTTGCCATTGGAAAAGAGCAGTTGTCCAAAGGCAAGTGTGATTTCCGATTTCAAAGACTTCGGGTCGAAGACTAAAGGTTAAGATCCCTGTTACACACAGAGCTTTCACCAATGAGTGCGATGAAAACGGCAATGCAGTAGAACAACAGGGAAAGAACAAGAATCAAAAACTCCCCAAAGACATGTGAGTGGTCAAAAAAACAGTATGAAAAGATACCCAACCTCACTAATAATTTTAAAAACTCAAATCAACCAATAAATATTATTTTGTGGATTATCTTTTCAGGAAAAAAAAAAACAACCTGCTATTAGATTGGGGGGGAAAAAGATTGGTAACATGATAAAAAGATTTTCTCAACCTGCAGGAGGAAGTACCAATTGGATGGACTATTCTGGGGCCCAGGGACGGTGTAGTGTTACCTTTCATAGCTGAAGATATTTAAAAAACATGGACTAGGTGACTAACTTCTATGTATTTATCCTGAAGAAACACTTGTAGGTATTTGTCCTGAAGAAACACATGTACGAATAAGTATCCTCTTGCCACGGTATTTAGTAGAGTGCAAAACTGCAAATTCAAGACTCCCCAGTTCTACCCTCTCTTCTGATATCACCTGAGCATTCAGGGGCCTCAAGACCACCTTCAGTTTTAGTGATTTGCCAGAAGGACTCACAGAACTCAGCGACATCATTATAGTCACAGTTATATCTGTCACAGCAGAAGGACACAGCTGACAATCAGCCCAGGGAGAGCCGCACAGGGCAGCGTTGAGGAGACACCAAGCACAGTTTCCTGATGCTCTCCCCTTGGCTCATCGGTGGACCGCAAACAGCACCGACTTCTCCCCACAACAATGGGACAATGTGCGTAGGATATTGCCAGCCGGTGGAGTGGATCTGAGCTTTGGTGTCCAGAGTTTTTATTGGTGTTTAGTCACATAGACATGGCTGACTTTAGTCTCCAGCCCCCCTAGAGGTTGAGCTGACGCTGTGTGACCCAAAGCCCCCAGCCAGAAGTCACACCGTCAGCCAAGACTACCCAGCATGGCCCCAATCCCCCAGGTAAACAAGGATACTCTTTTCAGGCTAGAGAGGTAGACAGAAGATGTGTATTGTGGAGGTTCCCTCATGCCACACTAGGGATCTTAGATTTCATTCTGTCCATGGAGAAGATTCATTGAACGATTTTAACAGGGGGCTAGAAGGAATTAATGTGTGCTTAGACAGAACATTCTGGCAGCACTAGTGATAATGAACTGGAGTGGAAGAAACCTGGTGGCTGGGAGGCCACTGTACTTCTCTAAGTTAAAGATACAAACCGGACATCCATGCTTATTGATTCTTACCCTTGGCAGCAGTGCCTCTCACTGAGGCCCAGAACTCACTTGCACATCTGAACAGTCTGCCATTATATTAAAGTGGTCGGCTCCACTCATGAGTGGGAATTGGTCTGGTGGCCGAGAGCTTAGTATCTGGGCTATGTGAGGTGAACCCAGAGACTCAAGCCTTCCCCTGGCACATCTATCTCCCTTTACCTCGTCTCCATGATTGTGCACGCCACTGTCTCTGTTTCCTCCCTCGTAGATGCTCCAGGTGTCCCAAAGGAGAGCTGTCCTGAGCTGTCCACTGAGTGACCAGCTGCCTGTTCTCTCTGGCATGAAGTTCTGACCATTCCTTTTCACCTTCACTTCTAGACATGTCTCTTCTCTTCACAGAAGGAGCTTCTGGAACCATGAATTTTGCCACCCACCCAACTCTAAACTGCCGGGACTGTCCAGAGGAGAATGGCCAATGCACGCTCCCCTCTCCTGGGACCATACAGTCAGTGTGAATGAGCCTGCAGCCTTTCCCATTGTCCTGGCTGCAGCCTGGGGATCTTTATCTATATCCTACTCCAGGGAACCACTCTTAAGCATTAGCATTGGCCATCAAGATCAAAGGCATTTGTCATTCTTGGCTAGAGACCCCTGCCCCCTTGGATGTCAGTACTATCCAGAAAGACTGCCACTTTACCACAGTCCTCTAGTTTGGGTTGCTGGCATGCCTGGGACCCCATCTGGCCATGGGCCTATTTATTTCTGGCTTCTCCCTTCTCTCTTCAATGTGGGTATCTTGAGACCAAGTCCCCCTGAGCCACAACAATTCCAAGATATGAGTTATAGAGACAGTTTGTGATTCTGGGAATTCTGAAATTTTGGGAGGCCCAGGCAAGCCCTTGGCCAGCTAAGATGTAGTGAAGGCCCTCTCTCCTCACAGCACTGGGTGCAAATCTTTGCAGGAGAAAAATGACCCAGGTGACATCAGCTTGCTTCTCCAGGAGTTTACTATCTAGCTGGAGAGATGTGATATGATGCTGTGAAATGAACCTAAAACTTCAGAAACTTCAGGCTCCATAAGCTAAATGAGCAGCAGAGAGAATGACAAGTACCAGAGGAATTCAAAACACAGGAGCAGATATTTTTGGAAACAGCTAATAGGGCTCCGCACCTGATTCATCACCCTGTCACTGGCACAGGTCCCACAAGTGCCAGATGATGGGGAGGCAAAGCCAGGTGCTGTGGAATAAGCAGGCAGGAGGAGGTGGTCCCTGGCGGCCTGGCTGGGCCCTCAGGGCTCTGGTGATGCCCTCTGGTTCTTGCTGAGGCTGTGGGAGGCAGGCATCGGTGGGCGAGCAGCGGTAGCATCCATCACCAGGAACATTCACATGGTTCCCTGTCATTATCTGAACTTAAATTCATCAACACCCACAGAACCCTGAAATCCCTGGGGAGGCAGCCGGCAGGGGAGCCCTTTCCGGGTGGGGGAGGCTGCTGCCTGCTCTGTGAGGTTTCTCAGTGGCTTCACAGCAGCTGATTGGTGCATGTGGGCTTCAAAGAATGGACAAAGACCGGGGGCTGAGGCAGCGGGAGCTCAGAGCTCCCACTTGCTCTAATGGAAAGAGCACCGGCCTGGAAAGTGAGAGAATTGACTCTAACCTGGCTGGGTCCTTAACCAATGGGGTGACCCTGAGCCAATCACCCAGCTTCCCTCGTCTCCAGTTCCTTATCTATAAAATGAGAGGGCTGAACCTGGAAATGGCCCAAGGCCTCTTCCAGCTCTTACTTACATGCCATGAAACAGTAAAGAAATCTTTTCCAGTTGTTCAGGCCCCATAGAGAAAGTGTCTCATTCCCATGAATACTGGAGGGATCCTTCAGGCACATTATCACATTGTTTGATGTCTTCAATGCCAGAGGATAAAACAGTGACAAGTGCAGGTGGCAGAGAAGGCTACCTCAGTGCTGGCTCTGCAGTAACATCCATAATAGATGAGGAATATCCAGACTTGCGGGCAGGTGCACACTCTGAGAGGCTGAGCGAGGGCAGGCTTTCTGTAGAAGGAAGCTCCTGAGTACCCCGAAGTGAGATGGCATTCTGTTCCAAAAGCATTGAATGATTATTCTCTGTAGCACCCCAGGCTTTGCTGATGAAGAGAACCATTTGTGGGAGCTGCAGTTCAAGGTCAGCAGGAGTCAGTGCATGAGTCTAGAACAGGGTATACCAACTTTTTTCTATAAGACGCTGAGCGGTAAATATTTTTGGCTTTTGAGCCACGTAGTTTCTGTAGCAACTACTCAACTCTGCCATTATAGCAGGAAAGAACATGTAAACGTCAGGGATGGCTGGGGGCCAATTAAATTTATTTATAAAAACAGGTGGTGGGCTGGATTTGGTGCACGGTTGTGTGTGCTTTGCTAATGTCTGGTCGAGGATTCCACATTCAGAGATCTTCCGGGGTTACGTGGTGACTTCCTGGGTCACTCCTCGGATTGCCCAATGGCAAATGTGCTTCATGATTCACCCAAGGTCACAGCTGGTGAATGAGGCTGAAATTCCAATCCAGGTCTTCTGACCCTGGTTCCAGGGCAATTTCACAGCAGGGGGCCATGCTGCCTCCTGCCTCTCATATGCCCATACTCTTCTCGAAAGGTACCTACTGTACTCACTGACAGTCCCCAACTGTGGGAAGATGTGTGCTCTCAGGTCCAGAGAAAGAAGATGTTAAAAAGAAGCCCTCTTTCATCTTAGTAAGAAATGTTAGAAAAGCAAGATTTATCAGGCCCTCTGAGTTGCCCTGCTTCTACAAGTCAAATACAATGTGACTCTTCCCTTTGCCTCCTGGCTCCCCTGGACTGCAGCAAACCGGTGTTCATTGGACAGCCGCTGCGGTTCATTTTGAAGACCAGCTTTCCTGGCAAGAACACCCTTTGCTCTAATCAGACTGTTGCTCTAGTCAGAACAGAGCAGGCAAAACAGGGCCTGTTTTGGAGAATTAACTCTATTTTGCCGTTTGTTACTTATTTCTGTCCGCTTGACCGTAGAGGAACAGAGATTTAACCCCAACACTATTTTCAGGGTTCCTAAAGTCTAGCTGGGGAGACAAGGCACAAACGTGACAGAAGTTGAAGAAAATGTGAAGCCTGAAAAACATTTTGATGCAGTAAGACAAATGCACATATGTGTACACGCGCCCTCCCAGTGAGCAAACAGTTCTCAAGGCTGTGTGGTGGTAAGCCCCTCTAGAAAAGAGAAAATCTCTGTGTGTGTGTGTGTGTGTGTGTGTGTGTGTGTGAATGAAGCGTAATCCGTCCCAATCCATTCTTCCCGTAAGTGCTTTCTGTTACTGTGCAGGACAGTTTCTGTGTGTTCTCTCCTGCTTACATATGATGCCCAGAGAAAGCCAGCGGCACCTAAGGAATAAGGACCAGCCAGAACCGTCTTTCCCTGTGGGATGCCTGTACCTACCTAAAAGATCTAACAGTATTTGAAATGCATATTCTCTCTCTCTCTCTCTCTTTTTTTTTTGACAAAGAAGGTCTAGCTTTTAGTCGGGCACAACGTGTCAGGCAGGGTTTCCTCCTTGCAGAAGAGGGGTGGTCTAAGAACTGGGAATGTTCCTGGCCACCCTAGGGAGAAGGAGGTACTTCTGACCGAGACACACTGGACGTTCCACCTGTTCAGTCCCCAGAACAGGTGTGCGTGTTCGCCCTGCGGAAGGCACTCTGTGTTCCTGGACCCGTTTTTGTACGAGATGAGCTTCTCCTATAAAGAAGGCATTTGTCAAAGAACAGGGTAACGAGGAGAAGAAATGTGTACATAGGGCTTTCCTGGTACAAATACAAAACCGAAGACCAGGAAGACGGAAAATTGGGACTTCTTTGATTTTCATGGGACACTTTGCATCTTTCAGTTAACCATGGAAACAAAATGCCTGGCCTCCTGCCCCACGAAGCAGCTGAGCAGAAAGGGCAGTGGGGCCACTGGCTCCAGTTATTTCCCTGGTGGGGCGGGTCTGTCATGGGTGTTCTGGTCAGAGAGCTGCAGCTGCCAAGGGTCTGTCCCACTTCACAGCCCCTGACCTGGGGATGCTCCTTGGGACCACTCATGGAGAGAGCCTCGGGGACAGAATGACCGCTGGATGGGTGTGGGAGCTTTTGCACAAGGCCAGGGGCTCACGGAGTCAGTACTGCCAGGCCTGTGGCCACTGGAAGAACCGGCAGGCCAAGGCCAGAGCTGGTGGCTGGCCCAGTCCCTGTCAGAGGGCGCTGCCTCTCTGCCTGCACTTTGGACTTGCACCTGAACCTTGGCTCCTGGAGCCTGCACTCATTTCTGCTCCTCCTCCTCGTTCCTTGTCTCCCTTCCCCTGGTTCCCGTTGCTGGATTCCTTTCCAGTGCTCCACAAACAACCCTCGACAACTCCAACTCTAGTTGCTTCTTCTCAAAATCTGGTAGCTCGGAAACCGGAGGGCGGACTCCAGTGCCAGCCCCCTGACCACACCGATGGTTCGATGTGCCCCAGCTGGGAGTTAGTAGCAATCACTGTTCTGGGACAAGGCTGAGACTGAGCCTTCTGGAACATATATATTAACAATTGCCACACTCAGGGACAACTAGGGAAACAGCTTTGGTCCCCTAAAAGCCAGGACTCTGAAAACAGAATGCCACTGACTTAATATGTCATTTTTAAGTGGGAGAACTTACTATAGCAATGCAAATGATTATAATTCAGATTTTTATTTTAGGGGTAAACCTGATACCATTTGAAAGGCATCGGATATTATGGTGAAAGTCCTACATTTGCCTGCAACCATAGTGCTTTTTTGCCATTATTTCTCATGGCTCACATTTTAACTCATGAATATCCTAACAAGCTATATTGTAACAGGGTGGTGCTATATTTGAAAAATGACTGCATTCAGCACAGAGATATAGAAAGATCGTGACTTAATGAGGAAAGCCCTATTTTATCCTCTGTCTCCGCTCGATTTGGAATTGTCATTTTGAAGGGACAGGATCTGCTAAGATGATGTCAGAGCCATGGTCCACACGGACTTGGTTATTCCTGGATTTTCACTGTGGAGTCAGGCTTTCCAAATGTCAAAATGAATTTGATTATGGCCTTGGCTGTTCTCTTGTCTTTGGCATAATAACCAGCAAATGTGTGTCAGCTTCCAGGTTCCTGGTCACCTCTCGTCCCCACATTCTGATGGATGTCCAATCTCTTTGGTTTGCTTCTGCATTTTATCAACTTCAGTTCCTGAGTGTGAATTAATCTTGCAATTCACTTTGAACTGTGATCCCACCCAATGTTTTAAAGAATAACTGTATGCTTTTTATAAAAACTATATATTCCCATTGAAATGAATTTACACAAAAAGATACTAAAAAAAGTTTATAAAAAGATGCCAAGAGAAAAATCTAAAAATCATATGACTTTCGCCCTGGCTGGTGTAGCTCAGTGGATTGAGCGCGGGTCTGCGAACCAGAGGATCGCGGTTCGATTCCCAGTCAGGGCACATGCCTGGGTTGCAGGCCAGTTCCCAGCATGGGACACATGAGAGGCAACCATACATTGATATTTCTCTCCCTCTCCCCTACCCCTCTAAAGACAAATTTAAAAAAATAAATAAATAAAATAAAAAAAAGATTATATAAAAAAAAATAAAAATCATATGACTTTCTATGACCCGTCAGGATAACCACTGTCAACTGTTTGGTAAACATCCTTTCAGACATTTGCATGTATACAAGATCTGGCACAAATAATGCCCCTTCTTTATTACAAAAATCTTTTATTACAAAATCACAAGCAATGTAATCACAATCTTAATGTAATTCTGTAACATAGCAATATCACACTCAAGCACACCATAGGACATTTTAGGTGAAATTTTCAAATTAAAACTATATATAAATGACTACACCCATGTTATTACCCTACCAACTACACTCAAACAGGCATTACTTCTGCCGGACCCTGTACATTCTCTGGTTTTATAGAAATGGGATTTACCTTACATGGAGCTCTATGGCCTGCTTTCTTTACTCAATCATATGTCATGGTTCGGGCAGAGAGTGTTCCATGAGTCTCTTGTGCTCCTACGTGATTTTCTGGGTATGCCAAAAATGCAAGGGCATTTCTCAGGACTGTGTTTGTATCAAGCCACCTTGAGGATCTATTCCTCCCGAGCAAAGGGCAGTCCCACTCACTGCTTGCAATACAAGGGTGGGTTCAACGGAATGTCAGCTGAACTTCTGGCAGGACTGAATTTACATGTCTCTAGACAAAGAATTATTTTGCACTGCTATTGGCCATCCCCTGCAGCACTCAGCCAAAACTTAACAAACTCCAGTTGCTTCTCTCAGAGGGTAGCTGCAATTGTGCAAAAAAAAAAAAAAAAAAAAAAAAATAGAACATCAAAGGGCAGGGTTGACTTTATGTTCAATGATGAGAGGACAGCTGCCTGCAATTCTTCCTAAGAGCAGGGTTGGTTTCAGTGCTGCAGAGCAGGGGTTGCAGTGGGGGACACAGAGGAGGGGAGAGAACCCCTAAGTTGTCAGAAGCACTGCCATTGTATAGGGTGGTGACAGGCTTCTATTCAAACCTGCATTTCATGATGCAAACCTGTCAGGTTTGTCAAAACTGGGCTTTAGCCAATAAATGAAAACTAAAATTGGGCAAAGCCTAACAATGATGAAGAATTTTGGAAAAGGGGACTAGGAGTAGTTATAGTCTTCTTTTTTTTTTTTCTTGTCTCAAGTTTTATTTCCAGACACAAATTTTCTCAGTGGAAGCGATCGCAGGTCAAAGGTCTGAGATTTGCCATGAGTTTTTGTTTTTTAGCAACCTGTTCATGGTTTAAAAAAAAAAAAACCCAAAAATCAAATCTCAGTTGTTTTCTTCATACTGCCCTGGAGGGGCCTTCTCCTTCTTCTTTCTCTAGAGCTGCATTTTAATGAGACCCCAAGGGATGGCTTTGGGGGTTTGAGGAGCCAGCACAGCAGTTTGATTTAAGATCCTGGATCTTCAATATGATTATTTTTTTCCTTCTGGGTCTTGGGCAGCACCCAGAGCTCCAACTGAGGAGTTTAGCTCATTTAACACGCCAGACCCCCCCACCGCCCACCCTCATTCTGAAGCATCAGCTTTTGTCTTGTTGAAAAGTTCCCTGCTAACTCAGGAGCATAACAATGACGTGTCTGCCCAGTGACCCTCACTGTCTTTCAAAGAAGAACAGCTGATCAGTGAGAAAAGTTCCACCTCTGCCACTTGCCTTGAGTCAGCTTCAAGGACCAATTCAAATATTTTCTCAGCATTCATTCAGCAACACTTTCATCAAGTGCCTGTTGTAGTTTCAAAAACTTCAGAGATGAGCAAGCACAGGACTCATTTCTAATGGGACCTGTGGCCTCGTACACTATAAACTCCAAAACAGATCACTGGAAGCAGCCTGGAGATGGCCAGAGACTCACTATTAGGAGAAAAAAGCAAGGCGGGTAGCAGCCTAAGTAATACCTATCCCTTGTGAGTAGCAGGAGTTATTTATACTTACAGAGAAATAGAAGACATGTGATTACATATGCAGAGAACATTTCTGGAAGCACACAGGATAACTGGTTATTTCTGGAGGCTTGGCTTTGGGGAAACAGGCAAGGAGGGAGGTTTTTCCTTTCCACTTTATACCCTCCATATGTTCAGAAATTACTCTTTGCACAATGTGCGCAGATCACATACCTTACGAAACAACAGCAACGCAGGCTGGCAGTGCCATCAAAGACATACAGACCGAGAGCCATGCAAGTAATAAAATAAGTCACCATGTCCAAATGCAAGAATTTTCCAGATTACTTTAGCTGGGGCCAATTTTTCTGTTTTCTGGACTCTCACAGGTTCTTGCTTACGTGTTTATCACACATGGCACTTGTCGTTCTCAACCCAGGCTTGCCTTTCTTCCTTCCACAAGCGCTTATTGAGATTCTACTGCGCGTAAGGAGATGATTCGATATTGTAT
Source organism: Glossophaga mutica (assembly GCA_039655065.1). Lineage (NCBI taxonomy): Eukaryota > Metazoa > Chordata > Mammalia > Chiroptera > Phyllostomidae > Glossophaga > Glossophaga mutica. The sequence continues at coordinate 16,947,129 of CM077312.1, read as the reverse complement.
TATAGTCAGATTTGGCTGCATTCAATAAAAAGAAAATAGTGGCTTAAATAAATAGAAGTTTATTTCTCTCATACATTAAATGTAGTCCGGACCCTGGCTGGTGTGACTCAGTTGGATTGAGCACCGGCTTGTAAACCAAAGGGTCGCCAGTTCGATTGCCAGTCAGGGCACATGCTGGGTTGTGGACCAGGTCCCCAGTAGGGGGCTTATGAGAGGCAACTGCACGTTAATGTTTCTCTCTCTCCCCCTCCCTTCCCCTCTGTCTAAAAATAAATAAATAAATGTAGTCTGGGGTTAACGCTCAGAGTTCAAATGGTAGCTCCACAGTCATTAGGAATCCAGGCTCCTTCTAGCTTGCCGATCTACTGTCTTTGGTACAGCAATTTGGGGTCTAAGATGGCTGCCCCAGCTCCAGCCCTAATGTCCAAATCCTACCAAGCAGGAATGAGGAACAGAGAGGGCTTCATGCTCCCCATTCCAAGGACAGTTCCCAGAACTATCATACCATACTCTGCTTAAATCTAATTGGCCAGAACTTAGTCACATGGTCATATCTAGCTGCAAGGGAAGCTGGGGCATATAAGGAAGTTAGGATATGTAAGAAAGCTGGAACATATAATATTTTAGCCTTTGGATGGTTTCAAGCAGGGTATGGGGTGACATTGTTACTCTCTTATGATTATGTTTTGGAAAATCCTCTCTGACTTCTCAGTGCAGAATGTGCCAAAGGAGGGGAAGAGTGAGTGTGAAGGGGGAGGATACACACCAGCCATGGGATGACCACAGAAGTCCAGTCCGGTTCAAATTGGCTTCCCTTTCTGGAAATTAGTAATGGTCAATGGCTGGCTGCTCAGGATTGTGCTATTTATCTTGTCCTGTCTGACCCAAGCAGAGGGGAGGGTCTATAATCGAGAGACAGAGAAGCCTGCACTGAGTCACGTGGGGCTATGTGTTATTCATTTTATCTCCCCAGGGATAGCACAGCCTGGTGAACACGGTTGGTTGCTTACCCAATAGTCATTTTGTTCACCTTCCCCCCCACAGAACCCTGATTTACTCAGTTGCATTGTTTATTTAGGAGTGTTTTTTTCCCGTAATTTTTTAAAATTTCCTAAGTGTTTTTCATATTCTAATGGATAGAACATGGCAAAATTGAAAAAATATCACTGCTGGGGTTAGAGTTTAAAAAAATTGTGACTTCTTGTTTGCACTTGGCTTTTTGCTCTTGCTGTCTCTGATGAAGCAAACTGCAGCATTACATCCTGTCCTACAGAGAGGCCCATGTGTCAGGAATGGGAGGGAAGTCTCTGGCCAACAAGCCAGGAAGGGACTGAGCAATAAGGGACTAGCCAATATGGCAACTTGGTGCAAATTAGAAAAAAGCTCCTGACCTGAGGTCACTTCACAGCCACTCATCACAAAACATACACAATGGTGATATGACTCTATGATGTCTATGAGGTGACTAGTTCTCTGCAATCGCGTAATGTACACTCGCACAACTGTGGGTGGTGTGTGCCTTGTTCAACTGCAGGGAGCAGGAGTGCTGGGGGAAAGGATGGTTTCGATCTGCAGAGCAGGGATTGGGGGCGGCACTGGAGAGAGATGGAGCGTGGGTATAGGGGCAGGAATGAGAGATTGGCCTCTTCCCAGGCCTCCCCAACGTGGGACCATACCATGATAACGCTAACACATGAGCGAGCTAGCTCACAGTTGCCACCTACATGACCTAGAATTTTCAATACGTCTCATTTAATTGCCATCTCTGGTATGTTCCAGACTAAGTTGGCCATTGCCTCCTCTTTGGGATGCCCAGCCCACAAGCCACTTGAGGGCAGTGTGTTACCACAGTTGCTGCTGGGCTGCTTTCTAAGAGCAACGACCACCCCCTCACCCCCAGGCTGCTGCTTCCTGGGCAAAGGGCTGCAGAGCCCTTTGAACTTCATCAGCACGGCTGACTGTGTTCCCTTCTATCTCCGTCCACACCGTGAGAGTCACGCCACATCCCAGTGGAGATCTCCAACCAGATCTACCCTGGCTCGGGCTCCTAGGCCCTTTAGCAACGCTTGCGCCCCAAACTCCTTGTTTTCCCTTATGAAAACAGCACCCAAAAGGTTGTCTCTCCTCTAATTTCCCCCTTGAACTTATGTTTCCAATGTCTCCGCAGACTAGCCATTACCTCCAAGCATAACAACTGGTAGAAAAGGATGCCTGGGTGTTGCTGCGCATAATTTGTTACAATCAGATTCTGAACAACTGTCGTAGGGTGTCAGAGATGACCAAAACATCCTCTGGACTGATTTGGGGAAATGGGCCTGAACTTCAGGGCAGGGACCTCCAACTCCTAGCTAGCTAGGATGGCACCCCTTCCCCTCCCGCCCTGCAATATGTTAACTGGTAAAAGAGGTAGCTGTGGGTGAAGAGGGCTAAAAGGCAAAAGTGCTTGAGCAAGTTGTGCTTTATGTGACTCTGTGCATGTGTGCGTATGCTGACCCAAGTGTACCTCATCATGAGATGCGGAGATCAGGACGGAAGCCCTGCCGGCTTCGCTCTTCTCCCTTCTGGAAATCCCAGCACACCTCGGGGTCTAGACTGGGATGGATCACGGCAGGATGGGGAAGGACCACAACCAGTTTCCCGAGCGACTGGATGGAGCTTTGGAATCTGCCCTGAAGGACTTTCTGTGCTAGATACATTGGCTGTGCTGGGGAAACAGCTTCCAAACAGAAGAAAACTCCGAGTTTAGTTTTTCAGGTAGGCAAATAACTATGTTTGGACAAATAAATGTCAGTCAAATGCTTGACTGAAAATCTCCTGTTTTTCCCCCTAGTCTTCTAAATGTATCCAAACTTTCCCTTGGACTTTTCTAGGAGGCAGTTGCTTCTATTCGCATGAGTTAACCCAATTAAAAAATTAACGAATGTTAAAAAAATAATGAATGAGCCTGTTTGGGGTGGGGGGGGCCAGGAAAGAAAACTGAACAAGGGTTGGGAGATGATGGCCACAGGCTTTGCCATCAGCTATTTGGGCGACAGGACGCAAGGTCCCTTCTCTGTGTCTCAGTGCCCTCACCATTAAAATGGGGGTTAAATAAACAGATCTTTAAGGCCACTTCCAATGCAAGTATTCTCTGAGGATACTCTCCCCCTCCCCCCTTTTCCCTTCCTCCCCCATTTCCCCCCTCCTTCCCCTTGCGACTCCCTTTCCCTCTTCTTTTCCCTTTCCTCTTTGGCGTGTTTTTATTCCCAGACCTGTACACAGGCTCTTTTATTTTCATTACCAGGCGATTTGTGCCAACAACTGCGATGCAAATAAAGTTAGACAGGGTTTTGGTTCTGACTGAATAAGAATTGCTCCACTTGAATTTTTTAAAAAAAACAACAGCCCAGTTTCTCTAAACTGATTCTATTCAAGTTTCTTGGCTTCTGAATTTAAAGAACAAGTTGTTCTTGCAGGAGGTTAATTATAAAATGTTTGTCCCACCTCCTTCCCCATGGGTGACCAACCTGCAAAACGAACCCCCAGAAGAGAGAGCAGCCTTCCAAAGGGAGGACCTTCCCCTCACCTACTAGCTCAGTGAACCTGAGGTCAAACTTTGAAAATTCAATGAGGCGAAGTCTCTCTAATGGTAAAACTTGAGGATTCTCAGGAACTTTTAGTATTTTCTGGCATACACACTCACAAGGCTGTGACCGTTGCTGCCAAAACAGACTGGAATTAGGAACTCAAACTTCCTAAATGGTCTCTCTTGCTTATGGAAACAAGTGGCCGTGATGGGGTGGTGAAATTGGGAGGAATAAGAAAAGCCACAAAAATATAAAGCATTTTGAACTTCCTAGCATAAGTTAGCCGGAGGACAGGATCCAGTTGCCTGAGCTGAATGATATCCTATGAACAAATGCTGGGAATAAGGCCTAACTCTTCCCCCTGTTCACAGTTCTCATCCAGGAGTTGGGAACATCAAATTGGAACGAACGGAGTAAACAGTGTCTTGGTGCCTAAGGGCCAAGATGGGTGAGGGGAAGTTAGAGATCCTAGCCGTCCTGCTGGATCACCACCAGGCAGCTAAGACTGTCACACCATCGTGGGATGCTGCTGATGCCCTGCCACCTGTCCTTCCCAGCGACCCACCTGAGTTTGCCGCTAAGGTGGACAGTTCCCACATGCTGCTGCACTCGCAGCTCAAGCGCCCAACTCTCTCTGTTCTCTGTGTGATGGCTTTCTCCACCACCGCTGGACATCACTTGACTGCTCTCAGGTACAGCCCAGAAAGTGGGAGTGGAGTTAATGCGCCTAGAGGCAAGTCTCAACCAAAGCAGAATGGGAGTCAGTGACAGGTGCTGCCACCTTCCCCACTCCAGGGAAGTGCTGTTGGTCACGCTCACGCAGCGGCTCAGGATCAGCGCAGGCGCCTGCTGCAGGAGCCTGCTCCTTACGCTCCCTGCTCCCTCGCACCGGCAGTCCGCTCTCCCCCCGGCTCGCTTCCTCTGTTCCCACACTGGGGCTTCCTGCCTTTGCCTCCCAAATAAATGGCCTAAACTTAAGTCCTTGTCCTAGAAATCTGCTTTTCTGAGAGCCCAAACTGATACTCTACTATGTATTAATATGGGATTAAAAATGCATAATATAACACGTAGTTTTAACCATTTAAGTGTATATAGTTCAGTGGTATTAAGTACATTGAGATGTGGCACCATCAGCACCATCCATCTCTTGAACTTTTTTCCTAAAGATTTTTTATTTTATTTATTTACTTTTAGAGAGAGGGGAAGGGAGGGAGAAAGAGAGGGAGGGAAACACCAATGTGCCAGAGATTCTGTTGCCTCTCAAACGCTCCCAACTGGGGACCGGGCCTGCAACCCAGGCAGGTACCCTGACTGGGAATCCAACTGGCGACCCTTCAGTTCACAGGATGGTGCTCAATCCACTGAGTGGCACCAGCCAAGGCTCCAGAACTTTTTTACCTCCCCAGACAGAAACTATGTACCCACTAAACAACCCCCCTACTTCCCCCCTCCTTCTAGCCTTGGCAATCACCATTCTATTTTCTGTCTTTGTGAATTTGACTCCTCCAGACACTCCATATATGAGGAATCATACAGCATTTGTCTTTTTGCAACTGGCTTATTTCCTTTACCACAATGTCTTTAAGGTTCATCCGTGTTGTAGCATGTATCAGAACTGCATCCTATTGGACACCACTGTGGAACTGCCACCATAAATCAAGGCATAGAACATTTGCATCTCCTCAAAAAGTCCCACTGTGTTCAAATGACCAAGAGGTATATAAAAAGATGCCAACATCACTAACAGGTAAATGCAAATCAAAACCACAATGAGATACCACCTGACACCTATTAGGTTGGCTACTATCAAAAAGAATTTTATTCTTTTTTAAGGATGAATAACATTTCATTGTACATACATACTATTTGTACTGTTTAAGAATTTATGAAGAACACTGGAAATGCTGAAAGGCTGTAGATAGACTAGTTTTGTCCAGTTTTCAAACAGAGGAGTATAGTATATTCCTTTTTGCTATACAGCAAACAACCTCACAATCTCAGTGGCTCACAAAAACAACCATTCCTTTGTCTCAGTCCCAGATGTGCGGGTCACCTGGGCAGCTCTGCTCCAGACCGTGCAGGTCTGGCTCAGGTCAGCTCCACTTGTCCTTCATTCTGTCAGGCCAGCAATCTCTGGGATGGCTGGTTTTCACGGTGAATGGCAGTACTTGAGAGGTGAGTGGACGTAAAATGCCTTTGAGTCCGGGCTTGCACCTACAATCTCTTCTGCCTGCCTTCCTCTTATTGACCAGACCAATCACACGGCCATGTCCAATGTCAATGCTGCAGGGAAGTAGAACCTGCCAGCTCCACTGGGAATCCTGCAATGTCATACAGCAAAAGAAAATGATATGTTATTCTAATACAGGTAAGTGGAGAATCAGTAACAATAATCCAATCTATCACAGAGAGCTGATCATGGAAAATATAGAGGAGGTGATCCCCAGTAAATTCCAGAAGAGATTATTGAATGACGGGTTCAGGGTACTTAGAAAAGAACGTGATGGCTCCAAGGAGCCAGTACAGCTTCAGTAAGAATATATTGGGTCAATCTAATTTTAGATTTTTTTCTCCCTTAGATGTACACTATAACTAAATTAAGGGAACACAGTAGATACACTTTACTTGGATTTTAGAAGGGCACTTTAATTGTTTCCATGACATTCTTTAAGACACATGGAGAAATACAGATGGTGCAACAGTGTGGTTAGATAAAACGACAGATGTTTATACAACTATTCTTAAATATTTTTGATGAATGGGTCATGTGATGCTCTGGAAGGGAGTCTTTGGCAGCATGCTACAGAGCTGAAGCTCTGTCCTGGGCACCAGTTTCATATCAGTGATTTGTGTGAGGATAGAGGTGGATGTGAAGCAAGCGCAGGCTGGCATTAAATCAAGAGCTTGAAATCCAACAGCATTAAATGCCAACTATTCCACTTAGACATTTTTTAAAAATACCAAACAAACAAAAATCAAATACAAGATGAGGAACCCCATGAGAATGACGTGGAGAAGGAAGAAAACTTGAGAGTTCTGCTGGAGATTATAAGGAAGACTTGATTAAAGGGACAACACACCGAATTCTTACACAGGAAGACTCAGTGTTATAAAGATGCCAATCCTCTCTCCAACGCTATATATTTTAATAAATGAGTTTAGCTCTTTCATATTTTGGGAAATTACTAATGCATTTGGAATTCTTTCTATGGATTCTTTTAATCAGGAAGGAGCATGTGAGAGTTTCCAGGGTGTTGGCGATGCTTTATTGTGGACCTGGATGGTGGTGTACAGAGAAAAATTCGGTGTTTCTCCTTTACTCTCACACTGCTACCACACTTCACTTGCAACATCAGGTGTGTGGGTTTTCCACACATCAGGCGGCAGAGTTTAACTCGATTCTGACACTATCTACCTGGAGTTAGTGACAGCCCTTACAAGGGATGGGCTCAGTCCCACACGACTGCTTCCCTCCTTCATATGCCAGTAGCAAGTCCCAGGTTGTCATCTGTACTTCTGGCAGACCAGACTGGTTATAAATCAGGGTTCCCCTGACCCCCAACTTGGGTTCAATTATTCGCTAGAATGGCACACAGAACCTAAAGACATACTAACTTATGCCTACTGTTCATTATATTGATACAATAAAGGCTGTAAATAGAGGATACAGATAAACAGACAAATGAAGAACTAACTAGGGTGAGATCTGGACAGGTCCCCAGAGCAGGAGCCCTGTCTCCATAGAGTTGGGGTGCGTCATCCTCCGGCACGTGGATGAGTTCGCCAACCCAGAAGCTCCCTAAACACTGTACTTTTGGGATTTTTATAGAGGCTTCCTCACATAGGCATGATTAAGATTAATCATCAGCTCGGTCCCTAGCCCTTCTCCCCTTTCCAAGAGGATGGTGGTGGTAGGGCTGCAAGTTCCAAGGGTTTAATCATGGCTGTCTTCCTGGCGACCAGCCCCTATCCTGAAGCTACTGAGGAGCCCACTGAGAGTTGTCTCATTAGAACAAAATGCACTCTTATCACCCAGAAAATTCGAAGAGGTTTAGGAGCTCCGCGTCAGGAAGTGGGGGCAGAGACCAATATATATTTTTTCCATTATTTCACATGGTGTTAGGGCATTTCCTTTGAAATACTGCATTATGTTTTACATTTGTTTTATGTCTTCCTAATCACCACCTCCTTCCTCTCCCCAAGGCAGCTACCGTCCACACTGTTATGGTAATCAACTCCTAGACTTTGATTAGTATGTCTAAATAAGATAGTTTTGTTTTGCTTATTTTTGAATTTAATAGAAATGGAATGAAATAGTATATATTCTTTCATGTCTGGATTCTTTTGCTTCAAACTGTTTTTAAGATTTGTCTATGATGTAAGCATGGTGCTGTGGTTCACCTTTATTGCTGTTTAACACTCTATTGTTTTAATATAACATGATGTATTTTCTGCTTCGCTATTGACTATTCTGGTGTGCCTAGCTTTTGAATATTAAGAACATTCCTAGTAAAACCTTCTTATACACGTGTCTTGGTGCTTATGTACTCAGTTTCTCTGTGAAAATGCTCAGTCACAGGGTATAAAAATCTTCAGTCTTAGTAGATAATACCCCATTGTTTTTCAAAGTGATTTGTAATAATGTACATTACCCTTAAAAGTGTTTGAGTATTTTTGTTCCTTTACATAATTTCCAACTCTTAGTATTGTCAGGCTTTTAAATTTCAGCCAGTGTGGTAGTTACGATTGTGCTTAAAGCTGTCACATGGGTATGTAAGTTTATATTATTCTCAAAAACTCCCAGCTCAATCAGCCTATCACCTCCCCAGGACATACCAGGAGCACTAGTGTGCTTTTACCTCCGCTGCTCCTCTGTAGCCCCCGAAACCTGATACCTACCCACCCTTGTTGTTATTATCTAGAATTTTAGACTTAATCCTTAAAAATAAATTTTTAAAGATTTTATTTATTTATTTTTAGGCAGAGGGGAAGGGAGGGAGAGAGAGAGGGAGAGAAACATCAGTGTGTGGTTGCCTCTCATGTGTCCCCTACTGGGAACCTGACCTACAACCCAGGCATGCACCCTGATTGGGAACCAAACCAGCGACCCTTTGGTTCACAGGCTGGCACTCAATCCACTGAGCCACACCAGCTAGGGCAAAAATAATTTTTATGAGAATTTTGTTTGTGTATCATAACTTCTTCTATCCCTTTATTTCCTTCTGGATTCACTTTCCTTCTTAATAGAGAACATTCTCTGGTAGTTCTTTCCGTGAGGGTATGTGGGTGGTAAAGTTTCTGAGTCTTGAAATGTCTTTATTTCATGCAAATAGTACATAATAAGATGTCATTTCATATCACTGGGAAAAAGATGGATTACTTAACCGATGATGGTTTAAAATCAGATCCCCACTTCGCACTGTACAGTGAAATAACTTACAGATGGATTCAAGATTTAAGTGTGCAAAACGACGAAATCAGGCTGGCTTCACCTGAACCCACTCATCGATGTTAGCACTATGAAAGGGGGGACATTCAGTCATTAGGAGTCTCCTAATTTGGTGTAAGAGGAAACACAGAGCACTTCCTATGAAGTTTCCTTGCCTCTCCCAAGTTGAGCCTAACTCCAGTCTGGTTCTGGATTTGCCAGAAAGACACAGGACATAGTGGCACAGGCTTAGCAACACCACGAAGACAATCCGTCAAGCACAAAAGTGAAAAATTGTAAGTTCTACCCCAGATTTCTCACTTTATTAAACATTAAGTGGCAAACACAAAAAAGAGAGGAAACCGGTGCAGATAAAAAGAGACTTAAGACATGGTAGCAAAATGTAATGTAGGGACTTAATTTGGATCCTGCCTTGAACAAACTAAATGTCTGAAAGGCGATTTTGCCACACTCAGGAATACTTGCATGTGGACTGGAAATTACATGATATTGTGGGATTATTGTGAATTTCAGGGGCTGTGACATGGTTTTGTGGCTTTTTCAAAAGTCTTTACCTTTTAGAGATACATGCTGAAGTATTTATAGATGAAATAATATGATGTCTGGGATCTACTTTAAAATAAGCTCATTAAAAATGTTAAGGGGAACGCATGAAAAAAGAATAGTAGATATGTGATGTTTTTGTACAAGATAGTGTCCTATATTAGTGTTGTGTTTGAATTTTTCCATAATGAAAAGTTAAAAAAAATAAAAAATATAGCCTATATAAAATATCTACCTCTTTTCCTAGGAAGCACTCAAACAAGTCAGAGATAATCAAAGTAACCACATGTGGAGAATGTTAGAAAAATATTCTACTAATTTTTACTGACAAAGTTAATAAAAGACAGTGAAGTTGATAATACGAATATGATTTGTGCTAGTGTGTACCCTAACCAGGAGGAATGGAGTAGATTAAGGAAAGGCTTTGCCTCCCAATTTAACATATTTATTTAATGTCTCAAATACAGCATATAAATAAGTTCTTGGACTGCAATTAGGAAACTTAAAAAAAAATTTGCAAGTTAGCAGCTTAAGTTTCTTGGGCTTAATATTTCTAGATGACAGCTTATTCCTGGCATTTCCTGATTAAATAATTTCTTCCTTTTTCTCATTAATATTCTCACACCCTCAAACTCAGCACAAAGAAAGAAAATGAAATAACAGAAATTTTCAAGTACTATTATGACATTAAAGAGCAAAGTGTCTTCTGTGATAAATGGATATGAGGTCTAATTTTTTTCACTCTTTTGGGCTCCTTTCACATACTCTCTCAATGTACAATAAACTTCTGATCAGTCCCCAATAGACTGGGAGAGGTCATTACAATTTGAGGACCATTTGCCAAACAAGGCAAAAACAAACCACTTTGTATTTGCCCCCTCATGGGTGGGTCCTATAACAAGGTTAGAATAAAGCAGCCGTGTTGAGATAACCCTGTGGCCCACGGATCCCACATGCAGCCTCTGGAATACCTTCCATGGGCCATGTCATGGGGGCCATGTATGAACCTGGCAACCTTAGGGATGCTCAAGGTACTCAATAACTTCCAACTATTTGAGTCTAAAACCTTTGGTACTCCCTGATATTTTGAGAAGATAATATTGTAAGAAAGGAGGGGAATGCTTTTCAAAATCACAACGGCCTACAAGGAATGTAGATACCTTAAAAGTCAGACATAGCTGAGTCTTTGCCAAGCTCCTGGGCTAACATGCTAATGAGCCTTATTTTTCAATGGAGCTTCATGATGACTTTAGACGTGGACCTGGTGCTGGGTTCAGGAATAGGGGCTGAAGAGAACTGAAGTGCCAATCTTAATAAATAACAAGAAGTTGTGGTTGCTGGGGACAGTATTGGGGGGAGGGTGAAGGAAAAAAGACGGAAGGAGAAAGAGGGAGCCAGCTGGTTGGCACAAGGCTTTGATGCAGTGAGTCTGGCCAGTGAAACAGCTGGCGGTACTGTGGCTGAAATGACTGTTAGGGAGAGGGAGGCCTAATACATGGTTTAAAGTGATTTGTGTTCTGCAATGTAAATATTTTGGTTTCTCCAGAAATTTCTATATGAAGGTATTTATAACAAGACTGTGTTTATTTCTTGTTGTTTTCTTGGTAGGAGAAGGGTGAAGGAAATCAAAGAAATAGGTGAAGTTTCCTATCAGGGTGGATCCAGGATGGAACACTGGGATGTTCATAAACTCAAGTCATTCATCAAAAGAAAGGAATTAGAACCAGAGGTGAACGTGAAAACATTAACCCCTGGGAAAGTTGCAGAAATCTGGGGTAAGAACTTGGGCTTTCTACACGCCATGGAGTGAGCATTTGAAAAACCTTCTTTAGGTCTTAAGGGGTAGGGCTCCCTGGGTCAATCATGAATCGCGTGACACTGCTGTTTGTGCTTGTCCTAAAACAACATTGCTCAGACTGCAGGGAAGTCACTTCTCGTTTCTAATGTTGAAATAAAAACTAAGTTTCCTTCATTAGTCTCCTCCAATCTGTTTGTTCCCTTTGAGCTCAAGTAGTTATTATTTTAGTCTATCTTGGAACGAAAGTGGTTCAAGTCCCCACAAGCATTTTAGGTGAACTTCTCTGATTTATTCCTATTATGACATTTCTTGTATAAGGCTGTGTTTAAAACAAATACCAGCCAAATTCAATGGTTCTAGCCATTACGAGAGTTGAGTGCACCAACTCAACTCTGAAAGCACCAGGATTTGGTCCTTTTAGCAATGCAGAGGACTCCAGACCATGAGGCTGACTTTACTTGTTTGGGTCTCAGCTCTGCCACTTAACTCACATGTAACCTTGAACCTTCCATTTCCTTATCTACAACCAGGATGACAAACCTTTATTGTTCACCTTATAAGACCATTGAGAAGATTAAAAGAGATAATTTATATCACTGATGTTATTCAGAATACAGCATTAGGCAGACAAATGTTAATAATTGGGCTGATGGTATTTAGATAATAAAGATAAAGAAATGTCTTTCCTTTGTAAAGAACTACTTGATTTGGCAATGTACATGAGAAAAGAATTACTGAAGCTGCGTATTCTTTATTTCTCAACGGGTGATCTGCCAATGGTCTAAATAAACACAAAGTTGGAAACCCCTTTAAACATTTCTAGTTGTTACCTTTTTTCAAGCATCCAACAATCCAACCAACTTCCAGTTTCTATCAGATGGACAAACTCCACACAGAGAACTTCAGCCAAACTTACTTCAGCCCTGAGGCTCTTGATGTAACAGTGGACTTTCTCTGTAACCCAAGAACCAGAGTTGGAGAGAGGGCCTAGCTCAACTAAATAGCCCAGGGTTGTAGTGCTTTAATTGAGTACCAGAAACAGCTCACCCAGTGTCTTCCAGCCCTCCTGCTGGTTCACGCCCCTTCAGTTACCTTTCTCTGCTGTCATCACTGTGGTTGAATTCTCCTTCAGGGCTCAACCAAGTACATATTTTTCACACTTAGGTAAGTGGGGAAGATGTTTTTCTGGTAGAGTGGGGAAAGTCACTATATTGTGACACAGTGAAAATGTAAAGTAATTTTAGGGCAGGGAAAATACCCTGTATGATATTATCATGATGGGTACATGTCACTATACATTTGTTCAAATCCATAGAACGGGTGAAGCCTAAGGAAACTTCTGAGCATCGGTGATTATGATGTGCTAATGCAGGCTCATCTGTTACAAATGAACCACTCTTGTGGGGGGTGGTGATATGGGGGAGGCTATATTGTCTGTGGGGGCAGGTGGTATATTGAAAATCTCTGTACCTTCCTCTCAATTTTTCTGTGTACCTGAAACTGTTCTAAAAACAACTTTACAGAACCCTCAACAAAACTATAATAATCTAAGCAAATATACTTTTAATGCTAGTACTTACACATGCTCTCACAGCCTAAGCCTGGGATTAAAGTTCTTGGTACATCACAGCAAAAAAGGCAAAGTAATTTCAGAGCAAGCTCCTTACTCACCTTCCAAGGCACTAACTCGTTCTGGGGGATGGCGGGTCTGGGCCGCATGGCAGCTCTGAGCCCCTCCTTGGTTTCCTAGTCTCTCATTCTGGACCAGCCAACAGTTACCGTGTGACTGACCGCTGTCACCATGCATTCCCTGAGAACCCAGCCCTACTTCTGTTCCTCCTCTATTTTTTTCTTAGATGTATCCTTTCCTCAGGCTTACCTCTTTTTTTCCCCTCATTTCTATTTCTTAGAAGACCAAGTATGACCTATTTATACATTTTTATCTTTATTATCTAATATCATCAGTCCAATTATTAACCATGTATTCAATCTGTTACACAAAGCAAGTCAGCCAAGGAGTAATGGGTTGCATGCTGGTTACCCCAAAATGTATACTTGGAAGTAATTATAATTATCTTTTTAAGAGAATGACTTTTTCTGTTTATAAAATAATAAACATTCAAAATGGAACTTGGCAAAACATATGAATAGCCTTAAAAGCCTTTTGTTGGAGGAGTCTACGGTGCATCTGGCCGGGGACCCAGGTGGGACCGAGTGTCGCCTCAGCCTAGACTCCTTCCTCGTCGCATCCCACAGGAAACAAAGGCACAAGGGAGACAAGGCAAGGAAAGGGGGCTGCTTGCTGTTAGGAGGGGCTTTGGATCCACCCAGTGTTAGAACTCTCATACCTGTGCTGGATCACGTGGAGTGCTCCTTTTTTCTGAAATTAACTGGGTTTAAATGGCGTTGAACCAAAGCAGGCTATAAGCTTCTCCAGCGGAAGCCTCCCATCCTACCCTGAGCCTAAGTGCTGAATCAAAAACAAGGTCCCTCGGTGAGCTGGAACTTGATGGATGCAGATCCACCTTGTCCCCCTTGGGTGGGATGAGAGGAGTGTGGGCGTGGGGTGGGGAAATAAGGAGAGAGGTATTCTTCCCCAGAGACCTTTGCCTTTGACCCTACAGCCCCACTCCAAGGAGTCTATCTAAGGAAATAATGAGGAACGTGTGAAAAGCTTAGCTATAAGAATGGTCATTATAGCATTATTCATGATATTAAAAGTAATTCGGGTGTTAAGTATTAAATAGATTCTGACAACTAAATTATGAGGCTTTCAAAGTAGATATGTTAAAGGTTTTTAACATATCAAGTTAAGGTCCATCACCCTTGTGAAGCCATAAGTGTTCATTAGTAAGACTTGTTTTTCTAAATTTCACATGATTAATCCACTTTTTCCCACAGTTAAAGCATCAGAAAAAAGACAGTGAAATGTCTTTCCACAAATCCAAGGAAAAAGCCAAAAATAACACTTACAGACATTTGGAGCTGGACAGGACTTTAGAGATAATTTAGTCCAATATCTCTCACTGTACAGGGAATAAAGCTGAGTCCCAGCAAAGAGAAGCGACTTCCTCGAGACTGAGTCAGGACCAGAATATTGTATCCTTCATTCCCCCCAACCCAGGGCTCCTTCTGCTGCCCCTCCTAGAGGCTGCAGGGTCCTTTCCACCCTGGGAGAGCTTTGGATTAGATTCTTTCAATTGACATAATTTCTGATTAAAATTGGCACTCAGATAGTGTTGCTCAATTTAGCAAATATGAATACAGTATGTCCAGTAAAATTTGAATATCAGATAAAAAACAAAAAATTTTCAGTATAAGTATGTTCTATGCATGTGTGTGCATATACATATATACTAAAAGGTATTTATTTACATATTTATAACACCTATTACTATATATATCTACACTAAAAATTGTTGAAGAAATATTCAACTTTTACCAGGCATATATATTTTTAACACATTATTTTCATATATTTTTAAACACTGCTTGTACTTCTATTTGCAAAATCTGGCAGCCCTACATTCAAACCAGAGAAGAGTGAAAGGGTGTTAGCATAAGAAAGGATGCTCCATTTCCATTTCCTGATTTTTACAGATGAGGAACTGATAAGCAGAGAGACACTGTGACTTGCTGAAAGTTCCATAGCTGTTGGGTGACCACCTTGAGACCACAGCTCTGAGTGAATGACTCCCAAAGCCCTTTCTAACAGACCACAGTAAGAGTGCCTTCCTTCATGACCCACACACACACAAAAACCAAACCGAAGCCCAACCTGTATCTTTGAAGAAGGAAATTCTACAGAGAGGATTCCCTGCTCAGTCATTTCCTCCCACACCTCTCTTGGGCTGCAGCATCTCAGTGAGGGCTTTCCATTGGCCAAAACAACTTACTGTAACAGGGCACACTTTGCAGATCTTTCCAAACAGGGGGCCTCGGACTCCAGTGTGCATCAGAGCCATTGCAAGTGTTTCATAGATGGCTGGGCCCCACCTTCAGTGTTTCTGATGCTGGAGGTCTGGGGTGGGGCCCCAGACTTTGCATTTCCACCAGATTTCCAGGTGCTGCTGCCGCTGCTGCTCTGGGAAGCAGACTGCAAAACCACTGGCTTACTGATGCAGTCAGGTCTCTTCTGCATGAGTTCCCTGATTAAATCAGAAAAAAAATCCTTGTCTTGGGCAATATTGTCTGTCAGTCATACGAAATCTTATTCTCTGCGTTGTTAAAGACATTGTTTTTGAGGGCAAAATGAGTCTAAGTTTGTTGAGCTGAGACCACTGAGATTGGACTTCAGCAATGAATTACATGATTATGAGACAAATTTAGCCAGGAGGAGAAAGAGGGCATAAGGAACAATAATTAGTTTCAGCAACGAGGAACCATGTGAACAATTTGAAAATACACTGCAGTCAGAATGTTCTGTGACTATTTCATACCTTTTATTCCCTCCATCCACCCAACTTAGCTGTCCAATTATGTGGCTAATTGCCGCTGAATGAGACATTTTGTTGAGATTATTGAGGCCAAGATGCAAAGTTCGGAGGCCTTTGTGTGATTACTTTTGTGGGAACTCGGTGCCCTATTTCCACTTGTGAAAGCTGGAGGCTCCAACACAGCTTCCCATTCCCCATTCCTCCTCCCTGCCCATCACTGCACCTCCTATACTGTCCCTAAACAATGGCCACATTGTCACACCTCTCTTGACTACCATAGAAAATCACCAAACTGAAATTTTCAAATCTCCCCTCTCATCCTTGTCCACCTTCAGTTGGCCCCACTGCACCCCCCGAGTGCCGAGGCTGAGGAGTCAAGTCCACACGTCTGCATCTCACCTCGTGCTGTGTATGTAGCAATGCATGTATGCAGTGACTGATTATCTGACCTTGCACCAAGTGGCATGGCTCAATTCTAAAGTCACAAGAAAATGCTATATAATATCAAGTTACATCTTCAAACCGAGGGGCCTGATAGATACATTCCCAAGAAAGAGCCATGTTTACAGGGTAACTCAGGAAGCCAGGGTGTAATCCCACGGATGAAGCTTAGTGGGAAAATATCCAAGGCAATAAATAAAGAGCAAAGGAGAAAAAGTTCCACCGGCCAGCTGCTCAGGCAGACAGTGGCCCTGCTCACAGCTTATGGGTCCCAGGAGCCCATTCCCAGCTTACCCGAAGGCGGAGGCAAGTGGCCCCACGAAGTCAGGAGCTCAAAACAAAAGGAAGTGGTTCCCTAACTGCAGCCCAGTGGCCCTTCCAGGTAATGAGAATAGCCCCTCACCTCAATGGAAAGTGCAGTAAAAGCAGATTTCAAATTTTAGCTGGATATTAAGGAAATGGAAATTAGAATGAACTCCTTCAGGGATATCAGCATGGTAGGCAATTTAATACGGGGTTCTGGTTTCCTCTCTAGCTCTCAAATACCATGCCTGTGACTCCCTGCAGGGAGCCCGATGGAGGTCAGGAATAAAGAATTGTAATATACTCCTAATAAATGAGGCCATGTAAGAAGCAGCCTTGGCGGGCAGGATTACAGCAGTGAAATTCGAGGCAGGCCGGTCCCCCAGACTTTCTCACTGCCATGTCTCAGAGCCTTCATGGAGCTGGGCACATACATTCATGCTGGGCCAAGGCATGCTATTCAGCAGGCCACTATTAATTGGTTAAACTGATGTGCAAGAAGGAAATGCCTTGGAGCAGAGAGGCTGAGCAGCCCATCACATGTTAACGTGGCATTTTTACTTCTTCCTGAGGTCAGAGGCTGGGAAAGTTAAATGCCTTACCCCAGATTCAGCAGCTCTACATGGCAGAGTTCAGACCTGAACTGAGGTCTTCTGTATTCCCAACCCATTGGTGGTCCACTCCGCTCCACTGTCATGTAGCAAAGAATTTTGATACAGAAGAAAATAGGCATGAGAAAGGAGTTGGTCCCTGGGTTCACAATTAGGATGAGGATTAGAATCAAGTCCTTTCAAGAGTAGTTGGGCTGAAGATATTATGGATTGAGCAGGTAAATGAGAGAGCGCACGAAGAAGAAAACAGAGTGACCTAGAACAGAAGAGATAGCACAAAGGGTAGGAAGGCAAGGGGGACAGATAATGCAAATGATGAATGTAAATTATAGCATATGTATCTATGTAACAGGCACTTTTCTAAGTGCTTTAACTATATGAGGTGTTTACTTTTCATAATCCAGGGAGATAGGCAGTCAATTATTATCATCATTTTACAAATGAGGAAACCAAAGTACAGAGAAGGCAATTAGCCTGCCCAAGGTCACAGTGCTTGGTCACACTGCCAGTAAATAGTGGAACTTGGGTTTGAACCTACAGGGCTGGGTTTCATTCTGTGCACTTAACCTTTATGCTACCCTAACTCTCCCAATGAGTAAGTCTGATCTGAGAATACTCAGGTATAGAAAGATCACTGAGGTTTGTGAGGTCCAGGTAAAAATGGTCCAGGTGAGGCTGGCTGACAAAGAGTAGCAGTACAGGATGAGCTGGAGCTCAGCTGGTGGGAGAGCAGCGTGATGCCTCCCCTTATCCAAAGCTTGGAGCAAGTGTGTCTGAGGAGGAGGAGCCTAGAATTGGACCTTGCTCTGCCTCACATGAGCTGGGTCATCTTGGACAAATCACATAACATCTTTAGTTCTTCTAATAGTCAGTAATACCTCTTAGGAATCCAATAGGATCCTTATAACATTTGGCAAGTAGTAATTAAACAATATTGTCCTATTGCTGCCTCTAAGGATATTCAATGGCGTTTCATAGAAAGTGTCATAGAATTGATTAATTGGAGATCCCTCTCCAACTCAGGAAATTATTCTTCTTCCCTAGAGAGATTTAAGACACTTGACCCATTGCTGCCACATGCAGAAAAATGCTGGGCCTGCAGAGAGGACGCAGCCAGCAAAGAACACGGAGACACAAATCATTCATATTAGACAACCAGAGAGACACTGTGCACTTTGTTTACTATGGGAGCAGGCAGGCAGCCTCTCCCAGAAGCTATGGGTGGCAGCAGCCTTTGTGGAAACCACTTGATAATGGCTGAACCTACAGGGAAGTTCAGTCACACGTTTTAGTGGGAAACTCACTATTGAGTGCTCAGCCTAATGCATGAAATAGGCATCTCAATATGGCGGTGAAGTAGACACACAGAGTATCAGACACAGCAGAGAGTTCCCAGGCTGGGCCAAACAGGAGCAGGTCTTGGCTATACTGATCAAAGCTCATGAACAGTTCCTTTTGAGAAAGCGCTGGACGGTAGGGTCGGAATTCGTGGTTCCCTTCATAGTCACTTTGTATGTGGCCTATAAAAATCTACATATTCCTCTTTCAATCCATAAATATCATCTCTTCAAAGAGTATGTGCTCCATCCTTGATGTTAAGCCGCAAGTTAGAGAAACCATTCAGGAATGTTTTGTGAGCCATCTGAACTTGGAGAAGCCTATTACAGTCACAATACTGTGTGCCTGGGGTGGATAAAAATAGGCAAATGGTATTCCTTAAAATTCTGTGTGGGTAAGATTTATTTATTTAATGTTGTTATACAATGCTATTCAAATATTATATACAGAGCTCTTATAGTAGAGTTTTGTCCAGAATAGATATTTTCTGCATGTTAACCTCTTAGGAGCATCATTTCCTAAGCACCCTGGGTCTATAGAAGACTGTATTTGACTTAATGGAGATTACAAAAGTAAATGGACAGGCTAACTACAGCCGATTACACATCTGCAGTTATCAATGGCTTGCTAGGGTGATCAGAAAGGGTGGAGGACATGAACTGATAGAAAAGGAGGGATTCAGGTTGAAAGAATGGGATATATATGTGCTCAGGATACACATCTTGAACTTTGGCAGAGGCAGGAGATAGAATAAAACATTAACAGAGTGTGAGCTAGGTAAGAAAGGGACATTACTGGAGAAGTAGTTAGAACACTTGGTTGGGAAATGTGGTCCGGGTGGTTAAGTAATACACTGTGATGATGCCTCCAGCAGAATCAGGAATAATCTGTACCTTAAACAGAGCAGGAAGACGAGCTTCCTGCCAAGACTATAATATGCAGGAGAATGGTGAACATTTCCTTGGGAGAAAGGAGGACGAGTCAGAGGAGGAGCAGAGTCAGGACTCCCGGGAGACTCTTCAGTAAGACAAGAGCACTCCTGGAACAGATGGTGTGTCTCAAGCTATGAAGGAGCCCAGTGTGCCCTGTAACCTGATGACGTCACAGGGAAAGGGAGGTGGCATGTTTGAGTTCTTGTGTGACGTGTGCTCCTGCTGGATGCTCTGGGAGCAGGCTGAACGTTGGGTTTTTATACTGGAGTACCAGTGTCCAGCCAGGTAGCTTTGGCCACAACAACCAAGACAAACACAGAGAAAAGGGAGGAAAATCAGTAAAAGCGGGTTCGAATCCTGTGAGTGGCATACGGAGGCCAAAGGAAGCAGGCAGGACAAGTGGCAAGAAGAGGCATCATGTGACCTGGTTTTTGAAGAAAGGGTCAGGAAAACGGTCAAAGAAAAGCATGTCCGCTTGATGTTCTAATTCTCTAAACCAATGCATCTTGAACTGGAACATGCATCAGAATAACCTGGAGGACTTGTTAAAACAGTGTGTGTCGGGGCAGGGAATTTCTCCCCTGTGTACTTCTGGCTGGTTTAATAATCAAATTGACATGAGGCAGATTAACAGGAGAAAAATAATCCAATTTAGTTACATACGTACATATGGGGGTTCTGCAAGAATATGGGACGGGAGGACAGACATGTCAGTCATTTGAGGCTTAACATGCCACTTTGAGCTAAGGTGAAGGGGGAGAGAATTCAGGCTCAGGAATTCAAAGGGCAGGAAGGCAATTCACATGGAGATGGAAGAGCCAATGTGCAGTAAGGAAAAGTTTAGTGAGCCATCTTTAACAACGGGACACAGGGAGGAGTCTGAGCAAGGGGCCTTGCCAGCGTCCTCCCTGGCTGCCACACACGCATGAGTTCAGATTAAACTACAGTTATCTGTGACGATATTCTCCCTTTCTGGAGGAGGTTCTCTGACTCAATTCTTTTAGCCAATTAGGGGGAAAGTCAAAGGTTTTTTTCCTGAGTCTTTTGTTTCTTAAAAATAACCAGGTTAATATAATCAATACCCCAAAGAGGCATACCTTTGGAGTGGCGAACTCTGCCTCCCTTCAACAGATGTCTGGGCTCCAACCCCAGACTTTCTGATTTAGTCGATCTAGGCTGGGGCCTGAGAATTTGCATTTCTAGCGTATTCCCAGATGACCATAGTCTATTCTATTCTAGGGACAACACTCTGAGGCTCGCTGGTCTAAAACAACGGCGAGGAAGAGTTTGAAGTTTTATTTTTCAAACTTGGCATGTCAGTGTTTTCTGAAAGACCAGAATTCGGCTTGGTTGGGGAGCAGGGATAAGAATAGGTCACAAACCAGGACAATGCGAGGGGAAGAAGGAGGCAAGAAATCCAAACCCCAAACTAACTCAGGAGCAGAGAGAGAAGGACCAGAGGCAGCAGGCCAGGAAGAGCGGGCAGACACACGAGGTCGCTGATGCATCCGTAGTCCCTGAAACCAGAGGTTTCTTCCGTTGTCTTGCCACACGTGTCTGAAATGCCAATATTAAGGTTCTATTTAAAATAACAACAGAACCTCGAGGCACTTCCTTCTGAACTTGTAACAAGATCAACCAGAGTAGATTGTCAGAGTCTAAATCTTTGTCCAAGCAGAGCTCTGCCATGCACTGGTGGATTTTGTCACTTTTAGCTCACACCATTGCTGTTATGGGCTGAGCTCCTGACTTACACGAGGGCCTCGGAGGCTGAGATTACTCTACTTTTACATCTTGCCATCCCCTCCCTGCTACCACCACAATGGGAGCAGTTATTTACATATAATAGGTTCTTTTACAAAGTTAACAGTTGTGAAATGTTAATAGTTAATGGTTATTGAATTAAACAAATACACCGGGGACTCCTTTTCATAGGACAATCTGAGTTTTAACTATTTATTTTATGCACACATGTATGCCCTACGGTTTCATGTGTCATGTGAGCTGAACTTGAAGTTGCAACTTGGCTTCTGGGCCCAGCTCTGACACTGAGAAGCGGGGGAGCCTTAGCTTCTCTCAGGTGATTGGATTCCCCATCAGTCAACTGCTGATTCCCCATCAGACACCTGCCCGGTTTATCTCATAGGATTGTGCAGAAAAAGATCAAGTGAGGTGGGTGAAAAGTGCTTTTAAACTCTTAGGAATGCTATGAATACAAGGGGCTTCTTTAGAGGTGACTTCTCTCCATTGTTCCCTTTGGTGTGAATTCTTGGCTGTTGAACTTTGATTTAGTCATTAGATGACACATGCATAAGAGAGAGCAAATCAACTGGCTTTGAAGCTTTTCAGGGAAACAGCCTGTACCCAGCACAGACTGAGATCAGGGCACAGATCCCTTGATATCCAAAGATAAAATTAATAGATTCATATCAAAGGGGAGCAGATGTTTTGCAGCGTGGAGAGAGTCATCCAACAGCAGCACTTGCTACGAGGGTCCTTTCAGAATGAGGCAAGTTATTATTAACTCTTAATAGATTCATCGCTAAGCCGTTTCTTTCTTGTTATAGACACGTAGCTGATTTCCAGACCAAAGTACAGGACCTTATGTTTATCACCATTGAATTTTACTCAATTTTTCCCTCTGAGAGATGTAAACAAATATGGGCTCAATGCGAGAACAACTAAATTTCCTGGTGACAGTTTGGGGACAGGGACAGGCTGAAGTGAGAGCCCTGCGGAATGTCTCTGGAACTCTGTCTCCAAGCCGTGCTGGTGCAGATGTTTTTGCGCGGGTGCTCTTAGGTGTTCATAGCGTCCGATGCTTTACAGAAACCCAGGTGCACTACCTGCCGTATAACCCTGTTTCCCATCCAAAAATTCCAGGAGGAAATGGGGTTTCCACACAGGTACTCTGATCATTTCTTCCTTTACATTTAATGCTCACAAACCGTGACCTTAATCACTTGAACTGACATCACACTCAGCCTGTTTCTAGTCTTCCGGCGTCCGCCCTTCTCCAAGTCCCTCTGAAGTTATGGCCTGGATTAATACATCTTGTTCATGGGTCCTCTCATTCCCTCACAATGCCGCCCAGCTAGGCTGGAGGCTCAGGCACTTGGACCAACTCCTCACTTTTCAGACATACTCTTCACTCACTACTGACCCCCTGGCCTGATCCTGGTTTCTTGGCTGTTTGTAGTCCAAGGCTCTGATGGAGAAAGCTGAAGCACACGAGGAAGGATTTAGGAGTCTATTTTGATCACCGTCACTCCCGGCACATTATCTTCATTTTAGACAGTTTACAGAAATGGTTTTGCAGTATCCCTCCTGATACCTGTTTTCTGCAGAAATACAGAAATATGTCAGACTCTCAGAAGGTCTGTGAGGTCGAAGGCTGTTCTGAGCCTCCCTCCCTCTCCTGTAACTGCTCCCTCTGCTCCTCACTGCTGCCACTCTTTCTGATACCCAGGCTCTACTGCTTTTCTCTCTCACCTTGGGGGTCCTGCCTGGCACACCCTAATGCTAAAATGACAGAGGAGGCCTTTGGTAATAGGACTAGAGGCAGAGTAGAAAACAGATGTTTTTTTAGCATAATAATGTCCAGAGAAAAAGTTAGCAGGCAGTTAACACTGGCAGGATGAAAAATCTGATTGTTTACCCATCTCTCTCTCCCTGAGGTCGGACCCCTTGTGGGCCTGTTCCCCCTCCCCTCCTCACTGCTGGACCCCACTGAGCGCTGAGATGGATGAAGCTGCATGATTGACAACTGACAACTGGCAATCTACCACAAGAAGACATGAGGCCCCGAGCTGGACTGGGATGGGTGAGGACTATAGAAAGAACGAAGCAATTAAAAATGATTCAGGCTGTGGGAAAGGAGGTAGGAGAGAAACAGGGAGGAATCCAGGATCAGAAGTTTCTTTAACTCCCAGCAACCCTCACTTGGAGCACCTGAGAGTCTAGAAAAAAAGACCTTGAATTGATCAAACACTCTGGAAGGTCAAGTTGAACCAGAATGAATAATTCACTCCCTAAATTCTGCGGTCCTGGGACAGCTGTGTGTTGGAATAGGACGCTGACATGAGGAGGGAAGGACTGCTCATATGTAGTTCTTCTGGGATCCTGAATATACTTGGCTGGCTTGGCACAGGGCCCCTCGGCGATGGCCGCACCATCCCCACCCTGGTCGCCCCACCCTGCTCCTGAGATAAGGAGCCAGAGCTTGAAGCACTCGTGGGCTGCATTCTTCCTCTGACAAGCTGTCAACTCATTCTTACTGAGGTGCCAGCTGATTGATTAGTAAGGCGCTATCTGTGAAGCCTGATGGCATTCATAGTATTAAGTCCACAAGTATGGATTAACTGCCTGCTGTGCACATGGCAATGAGATGGGTAGTAAGGTTAGAGCACTGAACCAGACAGTACCTGCCCTCATGGGTCTCACATCGTAGTGGGGAAGGCAAACGCTGAGCCACTGAACACAGAAATTGGAAGAGGAAGAGAGCTCTGGGCACTTAGCCCACACAGGGGAACTTATGTGAGCCTGGGAGAGCCAGGAAGACTTCCTTCAGGAAGTTACATTTCATCTAAGCTCCGAAAATGTGTAGAACTGGGAAAGTCCAGAGAGGAGAGAACACAGAATATTCTAGAAAGAGATGAGTATGTATAGAATGCCCTGAAGCAGAGAGAAACAGAGAAAAGCTTCCATGACAGCAGTGCCGTGAGTCAGTGGGGAGGCTGGAGAGGAGCCGGGTCACCCGGGGCCTTGCAGACCATTTCAATGCTTGAGGATTCTATTCTAAGAGAAGTAGAAAGCTAATTAAAGGCTTTACATGGGGGAGTGAAGTAATTAGATTTGCATTTTAAAAATGCAAATGGATTGAGTATGAAAAAATAGACTAAAAAGGGTCAAGAGAGAATGTGGTGAGTGAGACCAGTTGGGAGTGTCTTGTAACAGTACAGATAAACCATGGTGGTGGAGTGAGCGAAGGTGGTGGCAGTGACAATGAAGAGAAGTAAATTGATTTGAAAGCCATTTACGAGCTTAAATATCTGGACATGGGATTAATTGGATATAGCTGTCCAAAATGGCATAGGAAATGCCCTTTGCTAACGTAGGGTGACAGAGGGGACTGGGTGGGAAGAAATCAGGGCTGTGCTTTGGACATGTTGTGTTTGGGGGATGTTGGAAAAACACATGTACTTCACATGACAATCTGAACCTGCCAGCTGTCCCCATCGCAAATGCCACCCAGAAGTAGGCTTCCAACTGCAGCTCCTGTAGTGAACTTGGTGACCTGGAATTGCTGGGGTGTGTGCCTAAAGGCAAAGGAGAAATTGCTGGGGAAAGTTGCAAAACGACTTTTTTATTCCCTCCTCACCCGAGGACATTTTTATAATTGCTTTTAGAGAGAGAAGGGTTGGGGAGTGAGGGAGACAAAGAGAGAGAGGGAGAAAGAGATAGAGAGAAAGAGACATCGATGTGAGAGAGACACACTGACCTAACTACCACTCTCAGTCCGAACCTGCGTATGGGGCAATGCTCCAACCAACCGAGCCACACCAACCAGGGGACAAAATGACTTTTTAAAAACTGTATCACAGCAAAGCCCCAGCATACTGCCTAAATATCCATTCTGCAGTAAATCTTTTTTTTTTTTTTAGGTAAAATTTATACAAGATAAGTTCACCATTTTGACCATTTAAATGTGTACAGTAGTTTCCATTGTGTCTGCCTTGTTGGACAGCCATCACCACTGCCTAATTCCAGAACATTTCATCACCCCTAAAAAAGCCCGTGCCCCTCAAGCAGTCACTCCCTATTTCCTCTCCCCCCATGTTTATTGGTATGCTTCATAACTTTATTTTTGTTGAAAACCAGATATCTTGAATGTTATAATGTGTCAACTCTGGAAGTTAGACTCTCTGCCCTCCTCAAAGTTAGTTATTGATCCTTGTGTTTACTGTTTGTTTGGTTAGTGACTTTTCTGAACTAATTTAAAAAAATCTACATTCCTTGTCATGTGTGGCCATTGAAGTGCCTCTTCAATTAGCTTAACAGTCAGCTAGTGATTCACCAGAGATTTCCTGAAATGCCTGGAACCAAACCTACGAAAATATTCAAGTCTCTGCCGATGCTGTGTGTGTCCCATGCCTTCAACACTCAGCTGGGCAGTTTACAACTCTGCATTAGCCTTCACTTCCTGCTTGTGCAGCCTGAAGGTCCGCCAGAGGTGAAAGCTCAAAGCCTTCTCTGGTCTTTTCTGAGCATATACCCTGCCCTGGCCATGTGGGTGGTCTACTAGATTCCCAGGAACATGCGGGAGCTTTTCAAAGCCCTTATCCCTAATGCATCTCACTCCCCATCCTTTCCTCCCAAGGTTTTGGTATGCGCATTGCATCCCCCACCTGTTATCCCTTGCTCTGGCAGCAGTGGCTAATATATTTGCCTTTAAATGTTTCTGAAAAATGCCACCTCCCCCACCAGGTAGCTGTCTCTCTGCTCTGTGAGAGTTCCAAGCTAAGAAAAATAGAAGTAAGCTCTTTGTGCCAGTTTGGGGAACTACCAGGCAGGTCAAACCCAACAACCAGAATCCTTTGAGAACAAGGTCTGCTCTGTTTGCTCCAGCACCAGGAACCCACACCGGCAATTCAGGTTCCATCTTCAAGACTGCTGCCGATTCAGGGAGGTGAGAGAGGGGCCTGGATAAGCCAGAAAGCCCGTGATTTCCTACAGAGATGCAGCCTCTTTTCCCCCTTAATTAAGTATTCATCTGGTTGCTGTAAACCTTTGACTAGTTTCCAGGGTTCCAATAAAATTTATTTGGCCAGTTTATTCACTGTCTTCGTAGAGGGGATGATCTCTGGGAGCGCCCTACTCCACCATTTCACAAGCATCATAACAGTGTGTCTTTGCCTAAAAGAATTGCAGGCTTTGAGTGTTGGCAGAGTTTGTGATGGTTGATGAGAAACACAGAAACAGATAAGCTAAATATTGTCATTGGCTTCTTCCAGACTAGCAGTGTCCATGTGATGTGCCTGGAGCCCAGGAGAGCAGATCTATTGAGTACAGACTCAACGGGTGGGAGGAGGAAAATGAAGATAGGAAGAGGGAACTTCGACGACCGTATTTTTCAGACCATAAGACGCACCTGGGTTTTAGAGGAGGAAAGTTGGAAAAAAAATTTTTTGAAGCAAAAAATGTGGTAAAATATTTAATAACATAAAGAACATAATATTTCACCTATGTAAATATAAACAGAACTCAACAGCAGCATTAACAACCATTATGCCTCCCAAATTTTGGGGGTGGGGGTGGGGGAGGGAAGTGCATCTTATAGTCCAAAAACTACGGTAAATGTTTCCCTTTACTTCTTCCTTCATAAACAATAAGGGTTAAATATTACATGGCTAACTCTGTGCTAGGCCCTGTTTAGGAGTCAAAAGAAAGCACAAACTCTATCTATGCCCATAGGAAATGCTTAATTTTGCTGAGGAAATGGCTTTTGTCTGCCTTAAACAGTTCTGGAATTAATGCTGGGAGGTGGATATATGTTGCTGTAACATGATTAATATTAGGATTTTCAGGGTCTTCTTTAGGATTTGTAAGAACGAGGCCTGTATTGTCCTATATGGGAACTATTTGCTACATGGGGGCTTTTAAATTTTAAATTTAGATGAGTCAAAATGGAATAAAATGGACAGTTCCGTCTTTCAGTCACAAGAGCCGTATTTCAAGTGTTCAATTGCTGCTCTCGGCTAATGCCTCCCATCATGCACAGCAAGTCCTGCCTTTGCAGAAAGTTCTATTCAACAGTGCCAGGCTAGGGTACAGAAAACCAATTCAGACTGCCATGTATGCCTTTTGAGAAACGTAGAACTCCTCGAACAAAATCCTATACTGCAGCCAGGAACTATAAAAGGCTAGAATTAAAAGCATGCTCTGCTAGACCAAGATCATCTCTCTTCTGTGACATGGACGCTGAGGGGGTCATCCTCACATTTTCATGAGCGACGAGAGAGGAGGCTGTCACAGGGAAGGGGCGGTTCTGGGTTGTCCAAGAGTCTGTCCCTCAGATTTGTCCTCCCAAATCTCACAGATTCACATTGCTCCTCCACGGCCAGGCTGTCATGATGCTGCCACAGATCAACAAGAACCGTCACCTGGCCACCATAAGCAACAGGGTCCTGCCTCCCCAGTCTGTGTGATAGCCCAGTCTGCTATCATACAATGTGGTCTGAGTAGATCGGGATTAATAGCCCATCTGCTGTATGTTGTTTTCAGTCCCCACAAATGTCTCTGATCTGAGCCTTGCCACGAGGGATATTCGCTGTCTCAACATGACTTGTGTCTCTTGGCCAAATGGGCTTTGGGCCACGGTGGGAGGACTTGATATTCCCACTGGGCTAAATTATTTACTGTGCCTCTTCTTATCTTTGCAATTGAGGAAACTGGGCCCCCCAAAAGGGGGCAAACCAAGTATGTAAAGAAAAGAATATACCTGTGGCTAAACATCACCTCTGTTTCCAAGATTCTTGGCAGCCAGATCTCAGAGGGGAACCTGATGAGCTGTATAGAGGTCATTTTTGGAAATTAGACACACCTGCTAATTCTTTGGGTGTCTGCCCTTCTGTGTCAGCCCCATAGTCACCACTCTCCTTCTTTTCCTTCAGAGCAAATTTCATTTTTTTTAAAGTGTCCTGCCCTGGGTGGTGTGGCTCAGTGGACTGAGCGCCAGACTGTGAACCAAAGGGTCACAGGTTCGATTCCCAGTCAGGGCACATGCCTGAGTTGCCTCCAGGTCCCCAGCATGGGGCATGTGACAGGCAACCACACATTGCTGTTTCTCTCCCTCTCTTTCTCCTGCCCTTCCCCTCTCTGTAAAAATAAATAAATAAAATCTTTAAAAAAAAAGACTAAAGGAAGTCTTAAAAAACAAAAAGAAAAAAGTGTCCTGATTATAAAAATAATAAATGCTAATTTTAAAATGAAAATTTAAGAAAAATTTATGATTTTCTTTCTCACTTTTCTGTTTGCATATAAATAATGCGTTGTACATAAATTTATAAATCATATCTTTATAGCCTGTGTTTTACTTGGTCCATTATGAACATTAGTCCGTGCCATGAAAAAATTCTTTCAAAATACCATGTTTATCAGCTGGAACAATATTCTCTCATGAAGACATACCGTAATTTATTTAAGTACCTATTGTTTGGTTACTTAAATTGTTGCCAACATTTCTCTATTATAGATAAAGCTGTAATTATCATCCTTGTGCCTGAATCTTTGTCAGTATCTCTAATTATTATTTCCTTTGGGTAGATCTCCAGAAGTGAAAAATCTAGGTCAAAGCTCAGCAACAGCTGAAGGCTTTTGAAAGAACTGTCTACATTTGATGGTTCTAGTTCTTACACTCAAGTGGTTTTAATTCAAAATAATCAATACGCTACTGTGGGATATCTTGGTGCGGCCTGTCCTGGACTCTATCAGTACATATGGGTGTGAGCTACTCATCAAACCATAGGTCACTTTTTTAAGTATAAGCCACTATTGGTGATGAGGAGAAAAACTCAAGGTTAAGTTCTGCGATTAGGAGAAAAAATTAAAAAAAAAATACGATCATTAACAGTGGGTTGTTTGTATGAGAGGATATTTTAACCTGTCAGGAGATGAATGAAAATGACTTGGAGAAATTGAACAAGGTAAGGCAGGAAAGTCAGATCTTACTAAGTTCAAGTTTCTACACAGAGCAAGAGGTGGGAGGAAGTGGAATAGTGAAGCTCAAACTTTTTTTGATCACGATCCATAATTAAGAAAACCATTTAATGCTGTGATCTATGGTGCGTGTGCACACACGTATCCTAATCCCACACAAATGCACACATACCTGTAATAAAAAGTCATCAAGTGATACTCTTCTCACATACAAGGAACTTCGATATTTTCTATTTTATTCTACTCAAGCATCTCAAAAATGCTGGCAAGTTCTGCTAAACTGATTTCACAGCCCATAATGGGTTATTACCTATAGTTCAAAAAAACATATGGCTGGGTGAAGTAAGGACAGAGCAAGGAACACATAGTTTGAATTTCAGTTAGGTCTTATCACAGGTTGAAAGAAGAGAATGCTGGGATGGTCCAAACCAGCCAAGAAACTTCTGGGAAGTTAGCAGGCGGAGAGGTTGGCTCTGTTTGTGGGAATCGAGTGAGAGGCACGATCTCCCCAAACCACTCTCGATACCTAACACCTGGATTGGCTTGCCTTGGAGGTGCTGCAGAGTTCCCATGCAGCCTCTAAGATGGGAAGCACCTAAAGGGCTACAGGGAGAGAAGGGTATTGGTTGACAGTATCACCAAATGATGGTGGGGACAAGGGACTGGGGAAAATGCTGCCTTGCTGCATAGTTACAATTTTTGCAGACCTTTCAGATAAAGCAATTTACACAGTAGGGGCTCAACTCCCCCTGTTTAAAATGCTGAGCAGGCTCCCTGGGACACTTAGGGTTAAGGCTGGAATTCTTGCCATGGGTCACAAAGCCCCAACTCTCTCTCCTACTGCTCTCCTCCCCGTCCACCCAGCCCTCCAGCCCATGACATTTTCAAATGCTCCCACCTTTTTGTTGGTCTTTTCACTGCTTGAGCCACTCTTCTGCTGTTCCACATACAACTTAACTTTTGCTTGCCCACAAAGCCTTTCTCGACCACCGCCCTCCTCCCAGATGAGATTAGGTCTGCCAGCTAGACCTTTCATACAAGGAGAATCAATTATTTGTGTGAGCATGTACAGACATGCACCGCTTTAATGACAAGGACACATTGAGAAATGAGTTGCTAGGTGATTTTAATTTTGTGTGGATGTCACAGAGTATGTGTACACAAACCTAGATGTTATAGCCCACTACACACCTCGGCTGCATGGTATTACAGCCTATTGCTCCTAGGCTACAAGCCTGGACATCATGTTACTGCACAAAACCATACAAGATTAAATTAAGCACCAGAGGAAATGATGCCATCCAGAGATATGGCAAACGTGAGATGTATGAAGCTGCTGCTGGTATAACACGGCATGCTATGTTACAGCAAACTATTTTTATGTAATTAGAAAGAGTACACTGTAAAACAATGATGAGAGGCATAGTACAGTAAATACATAAATCAGTGACATAGTTGTTTATTATGATCATCAAGTATTATGCACTGTGTAGTTAATTATGTGGACTGTTTACAGTCGGCAGCACAGCAGATCTGTTCATGCCAGCACCACTACAAACACGTAATGGGTTGCTTTGTGACGTTGTGACGGCTGTGACATCATTAGGTGGTAGGATTTTTCAGATCCACTGTAATCTATGGGACTACCCTTGTATATGAGGTCTGTCCTTGAACTAGATGTCATTATGTGGCACATGACTGTTCCATGTCTGATAATAAAACATAAAAACAACTAATTTAAATGTTTTACTAAAGAATTGCACTCGACTTTGATAATTTTTAAACTGTCTCTTGAACCCATGCTTACATTACCCTTTTCATTGATAGTATTTATTTGTTTTCTTTTTTCCTTAATCAGGCTTTTGAGGAGTTTGCATATATATATATTTTTTACTTTTTTCAAAGAACCACCTTTTGGTTTTATTTATTATTTCTATTACTTCTAGCTACCTTACCATGTTCTTATTAGTTTTAATAGGTTTTTAAAAAGAAAAAAGATCTAGAGTCCTAATGCTTTCAGTTGTACCATTATAGCATCTACAAAGACTTTTTTGTATTTTCCTTTTAAAGATTTGTATCTACTATTTCATTTTCATGTCTTATTGCTTTATTTTAGCCCCTAAAAGTATGTTAATAATAGTGATGATAGCAAGCATCTCTGCTTTGTTTCTGAATTTGGTAGACAATGGCTTTAGTCTGATTCACTTTTGTATGATGTTTGCTGTTCTGTTTCGAGTAGGAGCATTTATATTGCTTCCTGAGGAGCCGGAAAGGTTGAGTAAAAGCCAGAAGTGTCCTGGGAGCCAAGTGAAAAAAATATTTCAAGAAGACAAGAGTGGTTAACTATGTCAAATGCTAGATAGGTCAAGTTAGATAAAGCCTGAAGAACTTGGAGGTCACTAATGACCTTAACAAGAACAGTTTCTATGTAGAGATGATTAGAATGGGTTACAGAAAGTAGGGAGGAGGGGAATTGGAGACAGAGAGGAGAGACAAGTTTTGTTTTGCAGGTTTGTAGTAAAGAGGAGAAGATAGTTGGGAGAGAAGCTGGAGAGGAATGGAGTCAAGAGTTTCTGGGGCTTTTTCTTTTTAACTTATTTGTATATTGTATTTTTTTCCATTACCATATATCTCCCTTATTGTTTTTGTTTTGTTTTTTAAAGATAAGAGACATTAAACCAAATTTGAAAGTTGCTGCTTATGACCCAGTAAGAGGAAAAACTGATGGGCAAAGAGAAAGGAGAGCATTTATAGAGTGATGTCTTGAATAAGTGGGAGGGGATGGGATCTTGTACACAAGTGGAGGGTGACTTCCAATAGAGCAGGGACAGTTTATCTACCATAGGAGGAGGAAAGGCAGAATACGGTAAATGGGGACAGAGAGTGGTAAGTAGGTCATTGTCGTCAACTATTGCTTCCTTTTCCCAGTGTAATTAAAGATTTCCTAGTGTAACAGTGGAAAACTGTGTGGTGGGAAATTATAATCCACCCCACTATTCTTTCGATATTGTTTCTTTAAGTGCTAACTCTGATTAATATGTGGCTTGTAGATGAACAGTATGTTTGTATAAGAATCCTAGGAACTAACTTCTAAAGATACGAACCCCGACCTTCAGGAACCGCAGCTCTGAGAGATTTGCTGACCTTCAACCATAGATCCAGGTTGACGGGAAGCCAGGATGATGGGAAGCCAGGATGACACGAATCCAGGGTGACCAAACCAGAATGCTGCACACTGGACCATCACTTGCCTTGTTGGAATGGACTGTGCTCACCTGCACATAGAGAACTTTTCAACTCCCTCCCTTGATCTTTTTCTGTTCCTTTCTCCCTCCCTGTAAAAACTTCTGCTTCCACTGAGAGGTGGAGATGGGCTTTGAGACATGAGTCCCCCATCTTCCAGGTGGCTGGCACCTGAAAATAAATCACATTCCTTTACATCAGCACCTGCCTCTTGCAGTGGCAGGCAGCTGGACCTGCTTTCGGTTACACTAGGTTTAACTACCTTTCTAGTGAACATTTAGGTCTGGAGTCACTGGCCTGTAGTTAAATCCAAACAACCCAGAGATCCTATTGCTTCCTTCCCCCAAGTATATTCCTGCATCTTAGATCCCATCTCCCTGCTGGTGAGCAAAGGCATTCCCAGAGACACACCCTTTTACTTCTAGTAGTTCTGGAGGCTGGGAAGTTCAAGATCAAGGTGCTGGCAGGTTCAGTGTCTGGTGAAAGCTGACTCCTGGTTCTTATATCACTGTCTTCAACCGTGCCCTGGCCTAAGGCACTAATCCCATTCCTGAGAGCTGCACCCCAATAATATAATCACCTCCCAAAGGCACAACTTCCAAATACCATCACATTGGGGGTTAGGTTTCAACATACAAGTTTTGGGGAGATACAAATATTTAAACAATATTTAAAAAATTATATCTAAATACCCAAGCAAGGCAGGCATGGCACTTTCCTGGTCAATGCAGCGAGTCCCTGCCCTGGTGCCCTCCAGGACCGCCACAGATGTTGACACCCTGGCCTCACCACCGAGGTTCAGCTTGTGGTATCAAGTCACCCCAGTGAGGAAATGCCGGTATATTCTCCTGCTCAGGAAAAAAAAAAAAAAAAGAAGAAGTCTAAAATGACCTTCCCAACCTCTGGGCTCTGTGTGGTCACTTTCTGTGGATTTCCCCCTACCTAGGCCAGCTGTTTCTTTAAGAATCTTCCCTTGGGGTAAAAATAAGAAATAAGCTGCTAGTTTCTGGACAGTAGCATCCACAGGAGACCGACCCCGTGCGTTGCATGTGTGATAGAGGGTGCCTATTCATTGCCCTGGCATTGTGCAGGAATGGACACCAGTGTCAGAATGCACGTTTCACACCCTGTCCCGCAAATTTAGAGGGTGGCCATTCACCGTGCATGAGCCATTCACTCACAGTCCTCACAGGGGGGAAATTATGTTTTCCCAGTTGCCAAATGGAAGAGATAAACGATCTCACGTGGACAAGCACATGGTTCCTAAGAGCAGCTTCATGGACACAAGACACTGATCTGAAACACCCAGGGGGGAGATCAGAGCTTTCCTGATGTCCTCCATTCGAGTCTCCAGACCCGCACTGTGGTGGGCTTCATGTGGTGGGCTTCATGCGGTGGGACATTTGACTTTCTGGCTTTTCTGGATAAAATGATCATTCTTGGGGCCTCTTATTCTTCCTTTCTAGAAAAGATGTGATAAAACCTCTTACTCTTCCTAGAAAAGATGTGATACAAATGAATAAATCAACACAGAACATCTCATATGTATGCATACCCACTGAATTGATAATACTTATTTGTAATGAAAATTAAAGAAGCAAAATGTTAAAATATTCTCTTTGGGGAAGATGCATTGGAACGCCTTAGTCACAGATGCACACACATTTGCTTGTTACCCACCCTCTCCTTGTCCCTACACATTCTTGTAGGCCCATGAAGGTTCGGATAACTATCTCTAACTTAGCATGTAATCTTTAAACTACTACCCACATGATATAATTAACAGCAATTGTATTTACATAATAATTAGTTAATATTCATTGCCCTTCATATAGCCATTACTGTTCTACAATACCCACTTGATGTATATGATTCCACAATTTAAAATTTTTATGTTTTTGCCCACGTTATAATCAGCACGGTAATAGGATTCACAGGTAATTTTCTCAACAGTTATCGAGCACATTTATGCACCTGGAATTGTACGAGGCTCTGGAGGTTGTGGTGTTGGTGGTGGTGGGGGGGATGAAGCAGAAATAACCATAGTACATGGCAGACCCTATGAGGTGTCAAAGCGAGGTTCTCTTCCAATGTTTTGGGAGTTGGGAGAAAGTAGGGCTCATGTGTAGCTAAACCCACTGGTGACCTCGTTACACAATATTTAGGTTGTCATATGTTGCTCTGCCTAGAAAACCATCTCCTTAACCATTCCACTGGGGTGCACGCACCTAATCCGTGTGGACCACTTTGGATTTGCTGGAAGTCACCCCCTAACAGGTATTTCCTGTGTTTCGGAGCTGGTGGCCTCTGCTTTCCTTTTCTCTGGCTTCCAAAGTGTTGATTCCCTTCTGTCAGTATTATCCTGGCCATGTAAATAATCAGATTCACAGCCCAGGCGGCGGGCTCTGGGCCCGCTCAACCCCTCCGCCCGGTGCACGCCCCCGGCCCACCCGAGTCTTTCCCCGCGGGACACCGGCGGGGGATGGCTTGGTTCCAAAGCGGCCATCCAGTCCCCGCCAGCTCCTTCTCCTTACCGAGCCCTCCGCCCCCGGCCGCTGAAGCAGCGCGGTGCTGACTGGGCGGGGAGGCCGTTTCAACCCGGGCTGAGGAGGACCCCCGCTCCCCCCAACCCCGCCCGGACCGAGCCCCTAGGGGTCTCCTTCTTCGGGCCGCAGTGAGCACGGGCTTCTAAGGTGACAGAGGTCTCTGGAAAGCGTGCGCGCAGGCGGGAAAGCCAGGCTACCCGGGACTGGGGGCTCCACTCAGAAAACAGGTGAGGCGGACTCCGAGGGGGCTGGGTCGGGAAGCCAGTCCACACTGCGGGCGCTCCGCCCCGGAACCGCGCAGCCGAGCGGCCGGGAGGCTGTGGGAAGGGGGAGCGGGGCGCGCGAGGAAAACGGCCACCCTGGGCTGGGCACCCTCGCGCCTGCCGCCGCAGCAGGTGGGGGGCCCGGAGGCCGGGGGGCGGGGCCGGGCTCGGGGCGGAGCCGCGGCAGCGGCACGCGCGGGGCGGTGCGGGCGGGGGCCGGAGCCAGAGCCGCAGCGGGAGCGCGAGCGGCGAGCGGGGCTGTTCGAAAGCCCGCGGGAGCTCGTCGCGCCCGGGCGCTGGGACCCGCCTGGCCGAGCGCGCCGGCGCCGCGACCTCAGACAAAGGCGCCGCTCACGCCCGGCCGCCGCGATCTGGAGCTCTGCCGTGGGTAAGTGGCTCCCCCTGCGCTTTCTTTCTTCTTCGCTCTGCCTGCCCCTCTCGGAGTTCCACCGGCTCCGGAGAAGCCGGGGAGTTCCCCGTTTTCTGTAACCCCCACCTCATGTTAAAAAAATAAACCCAAAATAAAAAAAAAAACAAGCAAATACTTAAGTAGCGAGTTTTCGAGCAGTGGGTGTCTCCCGCGGGACTGCCCAGGCCGCCCTCTGTGACCCCTTGCTCCGCGACCGCGCGCGGGTGCTGTCCGTGGGTCGGCGGCTTGGATGGGAAGGTTGCCGCTGGGCTTCCTGGAGGAGTGTTTAGTGGAGGGGAATGTAGGGACGAAGCGCCACGAGGGAACCCCATCCCCGGGGACAGTTCAGTGCGTTTCGGGGGCGCCGAGGGGCGGTTCGCACTGCGATTTCAGATTTGGATCTCGATTGTGGGGTCTGCCCCACTCCTTCCTTCCAACCTCCATCTCGTCTCGCTCAAGTGTTTATGCAGCGTCCCCTACGCCCCACCCGACGGAGTCGCCCACTCGGCCCCTCCTCGGACCCAGGGCGGGGGCTCGGGGCCGGGGCCCTAGAGAGAGGGGAGAGAGGGAGCCCCGGCGCTTTCCCGGGCTGGGCAACCCCAAGCCGGAATCTGCTGGGGAAGGCTGGTGGCTGCCCGCGGAGGATCGGGTTTGACATCACTGCTTGGTCCCGGCCGTCTTCTCGAGCTTCTGCCCCTGCTGCTCTCCATCAGAAAGCCATCGGAAGCCCGGATGGCTTTTGCTTTTGTTCTGCCCGCAACTCTTCGGAATCCCAGGAGAAGCCAGAGTGGGCGGTTGCCCCAGGAGGGAGCCATGGCTGGAGCCCCAGGTGCGGCCCCGAAGTGACATCTGGAGGCAGCGACCGTTTCCCACCTGGGTGGGGAATGGGATCCCTATAGCTAATCAATGCCAGGATCTGGCAGTGGTGTGAGGCTCAGGTAGAGCGCTGCGTCCACCTCCGTCCGCTGCGCACTGTCACGCGCCTCTCCACTCTCGAAAGCGCTAGCTCCAGACGCGCATTTCCATTCATGGATCTGTGCCTGGGATTTGATTAATGTCACCTCTGCCCGGGTTCGCTAAGGAGAGAGTGCCTGCTGCACTTTGATTTAACAGGCATTTACAGAGGGCCTAAAATGTGCAAGGCAGCAGCCCTATGATCATCTGAATATAAAAGATACTTATCAACCACCTACTATGTGCAAAGTGGATGTTACAAGCCTTTCAATTTAAAAGGCATTTATTGAGTATGTACTGTGTTCAAACTAGCTTTCCTGTTTATTTAATAACACCTACCGAGTACAGGTGTTTTTGTTTGTTTTTTTTTTTTTTCCTCTGAGGGGTAGCCTAGTGTACTTTTGGGGGCCATATGGAGACAAGAGTGAGAGAATATATCTCTGGACCCTTGAATTTCAGTTCCTTTAGTGACCTGCATTTCTTTTAAAAATAATTTTTATTTACTGATTTTAGAGAAAGAGAGAAACATCACTTTGTTATTCCAGTTTTTTGTGCATTTATTGGTTGTTCCTTGTATGTGCCCTGACAGGGATGGGACCCACAACCATGGCATATGGGGAGGATACTCTAACCAAGTGAGCTAGCCAGCCAGGGCTACTAGTGAACTCATTGTAACCTTTCTGGACTGCTTATGTGGTGGAGGAAGAGTTTCTACTCTAGCGCTAGGGTTTGTCAGAGGGGAGCAGGGCACAATAATGAAAGGCCTACTCTGGGACCTCTTTCCAATTCAATTTCCTTACACTGAAAAAAAAAAAGAAGATGGTTCAACCTTGGCTGGTGTGGCTCAGTGGATTGAGTGTCAGCCTGCAACCCAAAAGGTCACTGGTTCTATTTCCAGTCAGGGCACATGCCTGGGTTGTGGACCAGGTCCCCTGTTGGGGGTGTGCAGGTGGCAACTGATTGATGATGTCTGTCTCTCACATGAATGTCTCTCTCCCTTCTCCTCTCTCAAAAAATAAATAAATAAAAAGCTTTTTTTAAAAAAAAGAAGGCAATTCTTGTGCAAAAAGCACTGTGCTAGCATTGCAGGGAATCAAAGGTTAGTAAGGCAAAGCTTGGCCACTCAAAGGGATGGAGAATCTGTGGTGAGGACGAAAATATAGGCAAAGAACAAGCACCTAAATCAGGAGGGGAGAGGGGAAAACGTGGGGACAGGGCCAGCAGGGACCTTTCAGCCCCTCGCTGCAAACTGGTGATAGCTGTTGGGGCAACAATATTTTTTAAATATCATGGTTAAAATGATTGGGGACCTAGAGACAAAATGAAGTGGTCTGAGGGTTCTTCCTGCTAAGAGATTTGATGACTCCATTACTCTAATGATCTTGTGATCCTGAGACACACTGGAATATCCAGATTGGCAAGAGAACTGCAGGTCCTTAGTCTATCAGCAAATATTTAAGCACTTAGAATGTTATATATGGGCTGTTATCAAGGGCATATCATCTGAGACATGGGCTTTGTCCCAAAGGATCTAACAGAGTTCTTGAGATAAACACATAGGGTGACCGCACAGCATACGTGAAAAGCCAAGAGCAAATTCCTCCTAGAATTTAGCAACTGAAAGAAATTTCTGTCTTCGTGGAATTGTGGCTTTCCTTGTATCAGAGAGCGAGAACACGCTATATGTCTAGTGTGGCCTCTAACAATTCCTGGTAACTGCTTTATGCTGGCTTCTTGGTCCAATGATTTTTTATTTTCCTTTTACCTTGGCCTCCAACAATTCCTGGTAACCATTTAATCCTAGTTTCTTGGTACAATGATTCCCCCTACCCCCCGAAATTATTTCTGGTCTCCCTTTTAAGTTCTTTTAAAGCTGCTTCTTCTTCTTCTTCTTCTTATTATTATTATTTTGTTATAAACTTGAAATCCTCCCTCAAATCTTTTCTGGAAGTTGGCCTGTTACGAAAGATACATAGGAAATGTGGCAGGCACCAGATGAATGAATGACTTTGAGGCTCTTTACTTCTAAGAGGGAAGAAAAAAACAACAGAGGCCCAAATCAGTAATATGCACAGAAACCATGAACTAATGTGAGAGAATGGGATTCCACTGGTCAAAGAAGGCAACAAAGGCCTCCTTCCCAAATGGAGGGAAATGGTATAAACAGAGGTGTGAAGGAAGAAACGGATCATCTTTAAAGTGCTACATCTGGAGTAGCTGCCATTCGTTCAACTAAGAGGCCTTGCCTGAGCCTTTTCCTGTGTCCATGACTTTTTTAGGTGGGGGTTTCATCCAGCACAGTTTGGGGTTCACTGTGATCCCCACAGCTGGTA
Source organism: Glossophaga mutica (assembly GCA_039655065.1). Taxonomy (NCBI): domain Eukaryota; kingdom Metazoa; phylum Chordata; class Mammalia; order Chiroptera; family Phyllostomidae; genus Glossophaga; species Glossophaga mutica. The sequence goes on along the minus strand of CM077312.1, from coordinate 16,908,247 downwards.
AGGATCCTTGTCTCCTGTTCCAGCTGTAATGATAGCACTGTGTCCCTACCGTTCTTTCAAGCCTTCTTGGAGTGTTTTTTTTCACCTGAGCTGAGCTTGATTTTAACTTCCTTGAAGGACAGGAATGTGACTTTTCCCCTCCCTCTCTGCATCCTTCCTCCCCTGCAGGCTCAGGTGTAGTCCGTGGAGTAAGGGACGTTTATTTCAGAACCCTGTGTTGCCCATTTCTTCCCTCTTTCCCTACCTCACTGGGACCTATCCTTTCTTCCTCTCTACCACTTTCAGCTGCCCAGACACTCTCACTGTATGAAAACTCAGGGAAAAAAAAACATCTGTTGTCAGTCACTCCCTCTTGAATACGAAAGTAGGTCACTGTTCTCTTCTCCGGAGGTGGTGGGGGCATTGGGGTGCCTTTGCACTTTAAGCCTCATTATGGAATGAAGGGCTTTGTCCATCAGGTGAGGATTTCAGGCATGGACAAGTGGGCGTTGGAGGTCATTGGGAAGGCAAAGTGCCTTTCCTAGTGCTCCTGAAATTATGCTACCACCTCCTCATGTAGCTGCCCTTGACAAGGGTCCGCGCAGTCCCATGACCCATGAAAGTCAGGGACCTTTATTGCTTTCCAGCCTGGTGTGGTGGTTGATGTGACACCGCAGCTCTGCATGAGCTACCTGTTAACTTGGGCTTCCACTCTTTAAAGGCAAATGGGTTTCCACACAGAATCCTAGCGTCTTTACCTACATGTGTCCGTTATTTTAAGGAAGGGATTCTCAGCATGGTCCCTACTGATGTTGTGGGCTGGATAATTTTTTGTCATGGGGAGCTGTCCTGTGCATTGTAGAATGTTTAGCAGCACCCTCAGCCTCTACCCACTAGATGCCAGTAGCATCCCGCACCCCCTTCCTGCGTTATGACAATCAAAACTGTCCAGTTATTGCCAAGTGTCCCCTAGGGAGTGAAATCACTGCTGATTGAGACCCACTCTTGTCAGGGGTATTGGTTATTTATTATGCTATATAACTAGTCTCAGTTTTCGGGGAGAGGTCTTATTTAATATAACTTGGTTCTTTTTAATAAAGTTGATATAGTAAATGTGTTATTAACATTGTAAAACTTTCCATAGGAATAACTTCCTAAATCAGAATAAACATTTTTGGGGGGTCACATATTCTAATCTGGTCATCATATTAAGTCAATCTGTTGAAACAAAAAAAATTCTTGAAGTCTTTCCCCAGCATGTGGCTGATTTATATAATACAGGGTGATCTCAGTCTGCTGCTTTGGCAGGGGCTGGCGGGCAGTAGCGAGTGAGGGAAGTGGCAGGGGAGAATCTAGTCCTGGTGGGACAGGAGGCTATGTGAGTTGAGAGATCCTTTTGAAGAAAAGGACAAAATGACCAGGTGAACACATTGCTAGGGCTCCTTCCCAGCCTGAAAGAGTCCTGTGCAAGAGAGGGCCTCTGAGCTTTCAGTTTTTATTAGCTTCAAGGAAAACTGCCTCTTGGAAAGGTTTTGAGGAGTGATGGGGGCAGCTGTGGCTTCAGGAATAGGAAAGTAAGAAGAAGAAAGTAGGATCTTCTCGCAAGAGCTAAGAGAAGCTTCTCAAAGGCTTAACTTAAATAGAGAGCATGGATCAAAGTAGAACAGTTAAACGCAGGGCAGTCTGTACTTCTGTGACTATGCACCATCAAAAGTAAGAACTTCCGAATTTTCAGCAACTCCAGCTCAGCGTCAATGTCAGTGGCATCTTTGTAGGATGGAATGTGGATCAAGGTTAGTTCAAGTTCTTCAGGGGCATCCATGAGTCCCCTAGTGGACAGTAGTAACCCAATGCACACAGTAGGCAAGATTGGCCCTGTGCTCATGTTATTCCTTCAGAAAGTGAATGAAACTCTTTTAAAAAAAAAAATTTTTTTAAAGATTTTATTTATTTATTTTAGAGAGGGGGAGAGAGGGAGAAAGAAAGGGAGAGAAACGTCAATGTGTGGTTGCCTCTCATGTGCCCCTTGCTGGGGATCTGCCCAGCAACGCAGGCATGTGCCCTGACTGGGAATCGAACCAGCGACACTTTGGTTCGCAGCCCGTGCTCAATCCACTGAGCCACACCAGCCAGGGCTGAATGAAACTCTTTATTCAGGTCATTATAATGGTATTTGAAAAGTTTCCAATAATATTTCATTGATTCAAATTTCTGTTTTGGGGCACCCAAGCCTGGGATGAGATTGTTGTCCTTGCACCGAAGTAGGCCAGATAAGAAATACTCTGGGGTTGGGGGTGGGGGTAGGCAAGTAATTCCAGTACTTAAACACTTCAAGTAATAAAACTTTTTAAAAAACCTATTTGTCAGACGTTTTATTCATTCACAGTCTGTTTCCTTAATCTAAATCGGCCTATTTGCAATGAGGAAAAGTGCTGTGATTATTGCTTTAGAGTCTAAATGTGCCTGGCTGTGCCTGAGACTGATCCGTCAATACATCAATGTGTAGATTGAACATAAATGAAAAGACTCTTTGCAAGATTTACTACAGGTGGGATTTAAAAATAAAAACTAGTTTTCCATTTTTGTTTAAACCAATCTGATTGTTGTAAAACTTTTCAAGAGTTGAGAGCAGTTTGGAGATGCGGGGGCAAATCGATACCCGGTCTCAGAGATTAGACCTGCAGGGGATCTTGGAGATTAGTGAGCAGCTCTCCTTGCCTCATTGTATAAATGGGGAAACTGAGGCTGAGAGAAGGAAGTTAGCTGGCTTGCCAGGGTAACACAAAGGCCCGTGCCGAGGTGGGTCTAGGAGTCGGGAGTTTGTCCTGTTCCCTCCGTGCTGCTGGGGCACCTGTCCATCTTCCCGTGCATGTCAGTGGAGGTCCAGGCAGGAAAGGGGTTTGATAAAATAGCTCATTTCTAGGTCAGCTGATCCTGATAGAACTAATCATTAATTCAAACTGATTACATCTGTGCCAGAAGTGTGTGTGCACATGTGTGGTACTGAAAAGAGCCGTGGGAAAATAAGCAATTGGATTAGTGGAATGAGATTGTTTTATAAAACTTCCCATGTACAGCATGGTGACTACATCTAATAACACTGTATTGTATGTTTGACAGTTGCTAAGAGAGTAGATCTTAAAACTGCTCATCTCAAGGAAAAAATTTATAACTGTGTGTGGTGGTGGATGCTAAGTAGACTTATTATGATTATTTTACAATACAGGGCGGGGTAAAAGTAGATTTACAGTTGCGAGTACATGAAACACAGAACCCACTCTGTATGTACACATATCAAATCATTGTGTCGTGCACCTGAAACTAACATAGTGTTTATACATCAATTATATCTCAATAAAAAAATGGAAAAAACCTTTCTTTGACGCTCTTTTATATTGTCTTCATATTAAATAATTAGAATGAAAACATTTATTTCTCTGTTTGGGAAAGCAATACCTATTCATTATGAAAAATAGAAAGAAGAATTTAAAAATCCTATCTGTGATTGGTTGACCTGATCATATTTTGCTATGTTTATTTTTAGTGTTTTTTCTCAGCTCACTTAAAAACACAATTTAATTAACTTTTATCTTGCTTTTTTCAGTTAATATTATGACAATTCCCATGTTACTACAAATTCTTTGTAAACACATTAAAAAGTTTTTACAAGATTTTATTTATGTATTTAGAGAGAGAGGAAGATAGGGAGAAAGAGAAGGAGAGAAATATCAATGTGAGAGAAACTTTGGGGGGCTGGGCCCGCAACCCAGGCATGTGCCCCGACTTGGAATCAAACTGGGGACCCTTTGCTTTGCGGGACAATGCACAACCCACTGAGCCACAGCAGCCAGGGCTGTAAACATAATTTTTAACGACTGCATAATGCAATGCTTTGGAAGCCTGTTAACTTACAACGACAATATGACAACGTTCTGGTGTTCGTGGACATTGTTTCCTCCCGGTTTCTCGTGCTGGTGTCATTGCAACGAGCAAGTTTGTGTCCACATTCTCTGCAATTTGGATTTTCTTAGACTGCATCCCCGATAGTGAAATTACTCACCCAAGGGTAAGATGCACCATGTGAACAAACTGGTTCGAAAACTGCAAACGATTTCATCACATCATTCATAGCACAGGGTATTTTCTTTGAACAAAAATATTCGATAAGGTGAAGAGTAGGTCATTGTTGCTTTCATTTACCTTTTGGTTACCAATAGAGCCAAACATTTCTCCATAGGATTGTTCTGTTTAGATTTTTTTTGTTAATTTTATCTATTTTTTCTATTTAAGTGTTTTTGAAAAAATGATCTGCATGTAGACAACTCACTTTTTTTAAAAAAGAAAAAACAATAAATGTCCACTGTCATGGATATTTTATGAAGAGTTCCATCCAACCCTAATGTTCCATGTACTATGGAACATTTCAAGTACATGTTTCGGGCTAAACTTCTTTTGTTCAGAGTAGTGGAATTGCCTCTTCAGTCCCCGAGGCAAGTTTAGTGGGAGAGGGAGCATGACCCCTTGGTATCAGCCAACCTACGGTGACCATTATTCAGTGTGAAGTGGGTACTGCTTTACTATATCCATCTGCATTTCAGGACCGGGATGCACAGAAAGGTAAAATCACCAAAGTCACATATACGTTTGAAAGGGTTCTGGTCACCAATGCCAACATGATTCTTGGACACCAGCTGGATGTCCTGCAAGTCAACTCAGTTCTTCTACCGTTTACCTAGAGACAGCACCCATTTCCACAGATTAAGGGTCAGACCCACCAGAGAGCTGACCATTCGCTTCAGATGCCAATCGCAAGCCCATGCTGTCACCTGTGCTTCTGACCCACTGGCTGAAAATCAGAGGTGCCCACAACCTCCTCTGTGGGTTTGATGGAATTGCTAGAATGGCTCACAGAACTCAGGAAAACCCGTGTACTCAGGTGATTTTCAGTTTATTACAAAGGATACTAAAGGATTCAAATCAATAGTGAGATGAAGAGATACTTAGTCCCTAACAAAGGAGTTCTGTCCTGATAGAGTTTGGGTCCCAACATGTGGAAACGTCTAGTTCCCCAACCTGGAAGCTCTTTGAACACCCACCTTTTGGGTTTTTAGGTTGGCTTCATTACATAGGCATGATTAATGAACTCGTTAGCCATTGGTGATTGATTTTAACCCCCAGCCCCTCTCCCCTTCCTGGAAATCAGGGCAGGGGACCGAAAGTTCCCTCCCTGTATTCGTCTTTGGTTCCTCTTGCAATCAGCCCCGATCCTTAGACGCTTTCCAAAAGTCACCTTCATGAACGAAACCCACTTGTGGTGGAGTGGGCCTCATTAGGAATAACAAGACACCCGTTCCACCTTTTTGGCTCTGAAGCGGTTTTAGGAAGTGAGGACAAGAGAGTGAATATTTTGACAAAAGATGCTCCAATTGCTCTTATCGCTCAGGAAATTCCAAGGATTTTGGGAGCTGTGAGCCAGGAACTGTGGTCATGGATGAAGATCAAATATGTATGAGAAATATATGTTGTTCATCTGAATGGCCAAATACATATTTCTCATAAATCACAATATAACCATTTTAACTGTTGTACTGCCTCCAGATAGTCACTAAAATGACCTGCCTCAGTGGTGTCGTTGGTCTTTGAGGGAGCTGGGCTTAGGGATGTTAGCATCTTCCTCCTAACCATATTGTTCATTCCTGGGAGAACTTTGTGGTGGTGGGTAATTTTACTATCTTTTTTTTTTTTAATTCCTCACCTGAGGACATTTTTTCATTGTTTTGAGAGAGAGAAAGGGAAGAAGGGAGAGAGAGAAACATTGATGCAAAAGAGAAGTATCTATTGGTTGCTTCCTGTACATGCCCAGACCAGGGATCAAACTTGCAACCTAGGTATGTGCCCTGACCAGGAATCCAACCCACAACCTTTTGGTTTTGGGATAACATTCCAACCAACTGAGCCATGCTGGCCAGAGCTAATTTTACTATCTTAAACTACCTCTCTATATCTTCTATTTCTCTTACCCTCTCTTTTGGATTTCCCATCCCTTCTATAGCTACATTCTGATAGTTCCTTTTGACCTGTCTTCTAAGTCACACTGTGTCTCTTCAGCTGTATCTGATCTGCAGTTTAATCCATGTGTTGTTGCATTCTTAATTTCACTTCTAGAATTTCTAGTTCTTTTTCAAATCTTTAATGCTACTTTATATAGTTCCTGGTTCCTTGTTTTGAAAATTTTAAGCCCCACTTGTATTTTCCGGAGCGTAGTAAATGTAGTTGTTTTACATTTTGTGTCTGGTAAATTTTCTATCTGGAATGCTTATGTGTCCGTTTCTTCTGTTTTCTGTTCTTATTCTCATGTTGGCCCCCAACCTTCTCATATGGAATGCAAAGTTCTCACCCACGGCCAAGGCTAGCCCTTGTGGAAATGGAAACATTGTGTCCGGGCTCAGGAATCAGGGTGGCCTTTCTAGAGAATTCTTCTTCAATTTAATGTTTCAGAAGAAGCTTTCTGATCCTTCCCAGCTTTTAGAAGGCACATGCCCATCCAGGTGTTCTCAGGATCATTAGCCAAATGTACTTTCTCCTACCTTGCTCCAGCTCTCAGAGATGTTTTCGCCAAACTGTTATGAAGCCAGAGAAATCTACAATGAGAAAAACATACTTGCTGAGTTTGAAGAGGTTGGGAAAGGGGCATGGAGTGGTGGGGAGCCCTCCTCCACCACCTTACAAGAGCCTTCATTGGCTTTTTGGAGGGGGATTCTTCCTTTTATTTCAGGGCACCTTGCTCCCTGGAAACCTCGGAGCTGCCCTCTCAGAAAATTGCTGTCTGCACAGGAAAACCATAGGTCTTCTGTCACCCTTTGGGTGTGTAGTCATTGGGTAAAGGGAAGGAAGGGGTGAGCAGCAGAGATCTGCCCCCAGAAAGGGCTTGTTTTTGGGGAGTCATCCCCCCAAGTCTTTGAAGACCACCTCATGTCATGGAAACTTTTGTGTATTCCACGATGATTTATCCAGCTTCTGTTTAATTTTACAATATTGCACCCATAGGAAAGACTATATATAACTTTGTACACCAGAAATGGAAATCCTCCAGTTAGGTTTTAAGTACTGTTCTGAAAGGCACCCATCTCTCCCTCCACTCCAGGTAGTTCTAGATTGTGACCAGTCCCTTTGGAAGAAATGATAAATTGATAAATGACTTAATGGATTTTGAAGAAGCAAATTTTTTATTCTCCCAGAATATGTGATTATTTTTGGAGGCTGAATTACTAGAAAGTCCCAGCAGCCATGAGAATTTATGGGCAATGATGTCTAAACACTATTCAGCCTGAAACAAAGACAATTAATTCCTCCAGCATGATTCACTTTAGGTATAAGTCATATTTCTTTATCAGTAACTTAGACTCTTATGCTGATTTTTCTGAAGAGGTGTAGTTATTTTGAGATCAAGTCCATTTATATATTTCTACTGACAAATTTTCCATTAATTTGAATTTGAAGTTTTCCAGTCCTTTTGGGACCACTTTGTCTGCTAATAAGATATAATGTGCTGGGATTTTGGTGACGTGTGAGAGCCACAGGGAGTTCAGACCAAGTTAGCTGAGCTAATGCCGTCGTTACAGAGACCAGGACTTTGCTTTCAGCATGGGGCAGCACAGAACTTCTTAGAGAACTGAGAACAGTCAAGTATCACAGCTCATTCAACAGAAGGAAAAAGGGGCTGGCCAAGCTCAGAAATGTGGTGTGATTATGTTCGGAAGAGGGAAAGGAGGAAGAGGCAGCAAAGCACTGAGGGAGAGGAGGCGGGGAACACAGTGGAATAACTGCAGTGAACTGCTTTGAGCTTTCCAGCCTGGAGGAGAGAAAATGAAAAGTTTTGGGCAATTGTAACAGCGTTCTAATATCCGCTATAGAGGACTCAAAGAGGGCTTTGATAATGCACACCCATCTTCTGTGTAATAAAGCCAGTGAAATTTCTGCCATCAAAAGGTCAGAGAGCACTTTAGGACATACGGAGTAAGGAGAGAGAATTTTTTTAATGCTGTGAGTGAGAATGTGTCTGGGAAATAGTTCTGGGCAGGTTGTGACCCAGACAACTGTTCATTTTTCTCTACTTGACCATTTGCTTGAGCTGAATGGAGACTAAAGGCAATAAAAGACTGAGATCCTTATTTTGTTGGATCCCTGAGTGAAGGATGATGGGGAGCGAGAGTCCAACATGAAAATGCTCTTAGTTTATTAAAGTATTTCAGTTAGAAGAGTTTCGTCTTCTTTCCAAATGTTTGTGCGTGCTTTCGTTTTTCAGAAGTCACTGAGTGAATTTGTCCGTCCCGAAAATCTCCCTTTTTTTATGAGCAGTCTTTGAAAGTGAATTGGAAATGTATTTATGGAACAAGAAGCAGCCAAGTCCTTTGGCTTGTTTCTTCAATTTATTCAGAAGCAGATCCCCAGAACCAAAGATCTATCCATCCTTTAACAGTCATTTTCCTCTTGTTTAACCAACAAACAATACAGTGTTTTGCTCTACACTTCTGAATTCAGATTTGGTTTCCATAACACATTAAATAACCTCTTGTTTTCTGTTCCACCTTTCCTATTGGTAAGAAATAATGAGAGCATTATTATTTAACTATCACCGGTGAAAGCAATGTCAGATTTCAGTAATCTAAACCTATACTGCCTTAAACTGAGATTATTTGAAATAAGATCTTTCCTCTCCAGTAATGGACACCTGGAAAAGAAGGTTGTGTAGCTGTAGATAGAGGAGCGTATACGTGTACAGTTATGATTCTTGGGTAATCATAAGCTTTTGTTTTCTGGAAGGACACAGGACATTATTAGTAGTGGTAAAGTAAGAAGTAGTAAGAAGTAGCTGGCTATTGAGGTGAGGGAAAGGATTTTTATATTTTATACCTTTCTATACTATCTTATTTTTAAAATAAGCACAAATTTTTATTTAATAAGTAAGGGGGAAAATTAAGAAGGTGGAAAAAGAAAAGAAACCACTCTGTATGAGGTCCTGCAGCTCTGAATTTAACTTCTGGATGTCTTCCTCAGTGGAAATTCTGGTTTTTATAAATCCTCAGATCAAAACCTATAGGAACACATGTTTAGCATACGTTATGTGTATTCTCCATGGTTTTATGTAACTTACATTATGCAGGATGCCAACGTCTTCTTTGAGCCTCCCAGTGGCATTGTCCAGTATGCTAGATGATTCTCATTTTACAGGAAGTGGGGGATCACTTAAGCTTGGGGAAGATAGGTGGCTTGTGCGAGATGACATGGTCACTACCTGGGATATCCAGAACTACAACCCAAGTTCAATTCCGAGTTTGACTCTTTTAACCCTGATAGAAAGAAATTTACTATTTATTCTGGACATTCTTTTTTAAACACTCCAAGCTGCCTCCTCTCTGGTTTCATGCCATAGCATCTGTTTCATTCTGTCTTAAATCATGGTTAGCTATATAATTGTTTCCCTCATTAATTTTATCAGCATAGGCTGTCTCTCTTCTCTTTGCGTCCTTACCGCATCTAGCACGTGATGGTGCATGTATTAGTTACTTAATCTTTGTTTTATGAAACTGGATACTTTCTCCCAAATAATTATCCATTTTTAGGAAAACAAACTAATAAACTTAGCCATTTCCAGAAGACTAATGCCATTGCCCACAAGAGAATTAGAACCACATGATGTTTGAGCTGGAAGAAACCCATCTTTGCAAGTGTTTATTCTCTTATTTTATAAATGAGGAACCCACAGATCAAATAACGTGCTCAGGATCACACAGGGAATTGGAGTTGGTGCGCAGAGCCCAGTCCTCCTAACTTCTAGCCCAGCACTCCTCCTGCTGCAAAAACCATTACAGAGAACAAGTCTCTGGGTCATCAAACCTTTAGATGAATGGCTGATGCTGGCAAAGACTAGGTCACACTGAATTAAAACTCCAACTGTGAGAAGAAGAGGTATTGAGCTTATTTTTCCAAGTTTGAATGAGTGATTTTTCAGGTGTACCTCTTTTTAAAGCAAACTTGCTGTGTAAGTGTCAGCATTTCTGCCCCGGGGCAGATAGCAGGAATCCTTAAGATGAGAAGTATCTCAACCATGTACTTTAGATATAGAGTAAAATTATCCTCACTTGTTGGGCAACTCAAGGTACGCAGCATGAAAGCTGTGAAATGGGGAATTAACAGTGTTTTCTGTCTTGCTCTCTGGCTTCTTAAAACGTGAGCCCTGTCTGGTCTGGTGAAGGAGCCAGTGCCTCCCTCTTCAGCAGGGAGTTGGAGAGTCCTCCAATTTCTAAATTCACTCCTGGGCACCTGAGTGGCCTGACACCACTTCCACTTTTCAAACATGATGAGAAGGGAGCTGGGAAGATAGTTTTGTCTGAAGCCACCCAAAAGAGCAACAGATAAAATTTCAAAGAGGAAGTCAGTCCCCAAAGTGTGGGGACAGTGGGAGTCCTGGACCGGATTCATGGGTGAGGAGGCAGAAGGCAGTTTCATGAATTAAGTACCTTTTGGACCAACCCCTGTTGGATCCACTAGGTGTGTTTGTCAAGGACATTGCATAAAGGGTGTCTCTAAAAATTCAATTTGGTTTAATAAATGTAAGGCAGGTGCTGTAGGACAGTAACAAGTAAAAGAGCAGAAGACTGTCCCGGAGTTTGGCATCTGTGCAGTGCTTTCCAAACTTTTCTGCACATTGGAAACTTTTCTGCACATTTCTGACGTTTTTTTTTTTTTGACCATCAGAAAAAAACAAGCACTGATGTCTGTGCCCACACTACCATCCCAGAGCTGGTTGGTTGACATATGGCCTGAGCTTTGGAATTTTTAGAGATGGTTCCAAAGTGCAGATGAATGTGGAGACCAATTGTCTATGGAGTGGTTCTCAACTTCAGCTATATTAGCATCACCTGGAGACCATATAGAATATATGTAAATAAATATATGCAGATGTATATATTTGCACATGTCTATGCATGTATGTGCACATTCATACATGCATACATGTGCATATGTACACCATGTGCATGTGCATGTATAGGCCATAGTCCTAGAGACCAATCTATGGCATTTGGGATGGGGTCCTGACATTGGTATTATTTAAAACCATTGTTTCCAAAATTGGCTGCACATTGGAATTATCTGGAGAGTTTAAAGAATACTGACGCCTGGGTCCCACTCCAGAAATTCTGGTTTAATTAGTTTGAGATCTGGTCTGGGTGTCAGAATTTTTTCAGAGCTCTTTATGTGATTCTAATACATAGCCAAAGTTGTGATCCATCAGGTAAGTGAGCGAAACCTGGCTTATCTTCCATATAATAGGTGCTCAATAAAAATTAAGATAGATGGAAGATAGACGGAAGTGTTTCTAAGAAATGCCAGTGCTAAAAAGTTGCACATTGCTGGTTCTTTGTACACTTCCGTTGGCCAGAAAATATGTTGTGATTTGGGATGGGGTGCACTGCAAAACCTAATGGATTCGGCTCACTGCCGTTGCCTTAGTTGTGGCTACCAGTGGAACTTTCAGCAGACCTGACAGCCGAGATCTTCCTCAGCTATTGCTCTGTTCCTTTGTACAATATCTACCTGTGGCAGGAGTGGCAGATCAGCGCGTCACAGTTCTGATGTGTGCAACATTGTTCTTTGGAGAAAAAGAACCAGAAATCTGTTTCTGTAAGATCAAGGAGATGGCTTTAGCATGTAGTGAAGTCTATCCAACGCAGCAAGTCTCTGCAAGAGTCCTCCCACCGCCCAGGGTTAGTGAGAACTCCCTAGAGCACGAAGCTCTCGTGTGTTGCCTAGTTTCCTTTGTTCCCTAGGTGATTCTTGTTTATTCCAAGGGGTACTGGTAGGGGAAGCATTTCCGCATCTGGCCCAGTGAAGGCAGCTGCTTTCAGCCGTGGAGAGGCTCCACCAGCCTGGAAAGGGGAAATTGCCAGGCAGAGAGTTCACAGCAGCTGCTTTCAGAGCAGAATCCGAACTGCTTCTAATGGTCTTTAAGGCCCTAGGGCACTGGTCCTCAAGCCTGAGTGTGCCTCAGAACCCCCTGGAGGGGTGTGAAACTACAGCTTGCTGGGGCAGTGCCCAGAATTTCTGATTCAGTAGGATTGGATGAGGCCCCCAAATTTGCATGTCTAACACTATCCTGGATGATGCTTGATCCTGACAGTCCAGAGACTGTCCTTTGAGAACCACTGCTCAAGGAGGAAGGATGCAGATGATGCCCATGTTGTTTAGGGAAAGGGCATTATCTAATTGCTGCAAATCTACCTCATGGTCACAAGGCCAGGAACTGAAATGACTTCCCACCCAACTATAACACTGATAGATGGATTTTTTAAAAAAAAGTTATGAAACACCTATTACGTACTAGGGGTTTGTGCAAGCTTTGTTACTATAAAGAGGAGGAAAATGCAGTTACTCACTAAGCAGCTAGTCTGGGGGTGGATGGGCGATGGGCCAGTAGAGGGACAGTCACCAAGCCAGTCCCTTAGTGCTCTGCAGAGGGAATGCCAGGCTTCCATGGGGCACACGTGGGCAGGAGCAAGGGTGGTTCCGAGGAGGCTTCCAGGAGCAGGTGATGCCAGGGCAGAATCTCACAGAATGACTAGGGGTTTGCCAGTTGGGGAAAGTGGGCAGTGCTCCAGGAGTAGCATGGATGAAGGTGACAGAGAACATGAAGAAGCCTGGTGTGGGGAGCCATTCGTGGTTTAGGGTGATGGGTGAAGAGTTTGCTGGGGAGAGGGAGCTTAGTGCAGACAGACAGGCGGAGCGGGATCTCGGGGAGGAGCCTGAACTGGTCTGAAAGGCAAGAAGAGTTGTTGAGGGATTTTAAGCAGGTGAGTAGCGTGATTGGATTTGCCGAGAAGGAGTGTGTTCCTACAGGAGATACCGTAGACTGTTACTGGAGGCCCCTTGGGAAGTGATGATGCCACGGGGGACGTGGCCTTTACGTCATCTTGTCCTTGCATCACCCTCTGTCTCTGCTCAGTGTTGCAAGCTTTTCAAAGCCATCTCCAATGGTGCGTTGACTAGCTTTTGGAGCATCTACTGTGTGTGCTTTCAGAGTGGAACTAGGCAATCACTCCTGTGCTTCTACACAGATATTGTTTTTCAAGGACAATTAAGGGAAGATGAATGTCAAGGGCAACCTTGAAGCAGGCAAACCTCAAAAAGGCAACTATAAGAGGGGCCTGTGTGGGAGGGAGTAGGGCTGGCCCACCTACTCAGCCTGGATGAGGTAGGGGAGGGCCGTTCTCTGCTCGTTGTGGATCTGTTGTACAGCTCTGAGTTTTAACGTCTATTCATTTTTATTTTTGAGTTCTGTCTGGGAGCCGTGCTTTCCTCTCCTGTTCCTCCCCCGAGTCGTAGTCCAGCCACCTGCTGGCAGCCCCATCTCCCTGCCTCCCAGCCCTTCAGTGTGGAGGTCATTCTTGCCCAGGGCAGTCTCCTAAGTTCATGGCGGCCTCAAGATGGCTCTGGTACTGGGCATCACGGATGGACAGGGATGTCCAAAGCAGATAAAGCCCACTCCTTCGCCGGCAGTTGTAAGTGAGTCATGCTTGGAGAAAATTGCAAAGAGGGCTGCAGTGAGCTAATGGTACAAGGGACAAATGCAAAAGGAGTTGGGGGGGGTGTTGAGCTCTCCTCTGTTCCTGGCCCATCTTAAAAAAAAAAAAAAAACCCAACAGTGATGGATTTCACTTGTGGTGCCTCTCACTTCACCTGGTAATGGAAATGTGATTTGTGGTTTCCCCTTCAAGGGCTCTCCATCACACTGTAATTGATACATCTCCAACAAGTGGCTCTTGAGGAATTCGATTCTTACAGTTCTCGTCTGCACCCAGAGAGCCTCCTGGGGATTTCTGTAGGCTCCATGTCCCCTGTTGCACCCATTCCTCCTTCAGGCTGTGGGGTTTCACCAGTGGCCGAGGTAGGGGCTTCCTCCGAAGCCTGAGTGGGCTGCTGCTGGGGAGGCAGGCGTAGCCCTGAACAGGCTGATGACCAGCATCCTTGAGCAGTTTTGCTGTGAGGCAATGGCAGCAAGATGGTTAGGCCATCTATGTCAAGGTGACTTTGTTGCTTCACACCAGCACTGCAGGTGTGGGAGGAGAGTGCAGGAGGGGGAGCCAGCCACCTGCCTCGGGTTGGAAGAGTGGGTAAGAGCAGAAAGTAGTGGGCATGATCCATTGTCGAATGGGCATGGTCCCTGGTAGGGTCAGGGGAGGAGAGACGCTGTCCCAAGAGACACAGCCTGAATGTCTCGCTGAGGACTGTCCAGGGATTTGGCTAATGACTCAGCCAGGATTCTCTTGCTAGAGTCTCTAACAGTGTTTGGCCAGACGTCCAAGGAAATTTGTATTGGCCTGTGGCTGGCCTTGCAGAGCTGCCTTTCTCCTGATTCTGCCTGCTGTTTGTCTCTGAATGAAGCACGCCGTACGGTGGGTACCACCCCGGAAGTCTGTCCCTGGATCATCTGAGGGGGGCTCTCCTTTGTCTGTCCCTCTCTTGTGTGGTGTATACTGTCAGCCCTGCTCCACAGACCAGCACTGGAATGTAGACTCTCTTACTCTCTAATGGCGTTGACTGTGCTTGTCTTGTCTCCTCGGATGCATTGTAAACCTTAAGGGCAGGAAGAGAAACTGGTTACAGAACTTCTTTTGTACCACCCTCTGGCTTTCCATGTTGCTTACTGTTGTGCAGTAGCTGTTGTATAACTGGATGCTTGATTGAGGTGCCAAAATTTCCCTTGGCTTTGAGTCAACTCATTATCTGAACACATCTACCTTTCCAGTATCCATCAAGTACTGCTCGTGGGCCTTTTGCCTCATCCTCACCCAGTAGGATGATTAGATGCATTTATTATTCATCCTTCACTCATGAGCAATAAGGGCGATACTTTGCATATTCATTCTGGGTACTCCCAATGTTCCAAAACTGTATTCCTGTCTCTCCTTAAAAAGTGAGGGAAGAAGATGCATTACAATAATTTACTATCGCTGTGTTACAAACTATTCTACAGCTTAAAAATGTAATCCAGCAAACATCTGTTATCTTACAGGCATTTGGAAGCAGCTTGGCTGGGTGGTCCTAGCTTAAGGTTTCTCATGAGGTCTCGGTCATGATGTTGGCTAGGGCTAGAGACCTCAGAAGGCTTGCCTTGGGCAGAAGAATTTTGCTTCCAAGTTCGCTCCTGTTGGCTGTTGGCTATAGGCCTCAGTTCCTCTCTGTGTGGGCACCTCTCCAGGGGGCCACACAACATAGCACCTGGCCTCCCCCAGAGCAAGTAATCCAAGAGACAGCAACCAGGAATTTACAGTGCCTTTGATGACCTAGACTCTGAAGCCTCATGTGATCAGTCCCTTCCCCCCCTGTTTATTAGAAGTGAGTCACGAGGTCCAGCCCACACTCAAAGGGAAGGGAGTGTCAGATAAATTGTGAACATATTTTAAACATCACTTAAGTATGGCTCCTGGGTCTGACCAAATGGATTAGCAGAGATGGTTGAGTTGCCCCTCCACTAAGGACTTGCTGTCCCACGGGGCCTTGGGGTCTCTCTGGGAAACTCCATGAGCCTGTGGGTTGAGGGTGGAAAAGGATCCCGAGTTACAGAATTTAGTCTGACAACTGTTATTGACCAGGATGTTATAAAGGATGTTACAATGTTCAGTACAGTTACTCCAGGCAAGTACTTCTATATATTTGTGGAAATAGAAATTAATCTTCATTTTTAATTTAATCTTTACTTTGGGGATTTTGGTGACTCTGTTTATATACCATAGCCATCTGGTGGTGGCATCCTTAAATTGCAGTGTTCTTTTCAGTCAATAGGGTGATTTTATTTCCATTTTATAGATGGGAAACAGGCACAAGAGACTGAATGCCCTGCCCAAAGTCTGGAGTAAGTCAAAAGGCGTGAGAGAGAGCTGGAGCACAGGCCTCCAGGTCTACACCAGAGCTTTTCTTCCATCCCATTAGGCATGGCCCCTACTTGAAGGTGTGGTAGATGCCTTCAAAGACTGTTTGTCAGGGGGAATAGGAAGTAGGAGCACATTGAGACTATTGAACTGTCCTAGACTACCGCCGAATGCAGGATTTGGGCTATTTTCTACACGGAAGGGTTTGGAATTCTCTGTCTAGATGGCTGATGATGCCATTTACACTAGTATTTCTGAGTACTCTTTTGTGGTAGAATGAAGAGTCACAGCTATTCCAGTTACTTACTGCTGCATAACAAACCACCCCAAAATATGGTGTCTTAACTCAACAATGACTGAGTATTTCTCATAATTGTGTAATCTGGGCAGCACTTGACTGGGTGATCCTCCTGCTCCATGTGGCATCAAATGGATACCTCATACGGCTGCTCTCAGCTGCTGACTGGGTTGGGCCAGGCCAGAAGGCCCCAGGCTTTGCTCACATGCCTCACGCCTCCATGTGCCTCCGTGTGGTCTCTCTCTGTGTGTGGCTCAGGCTTCCTTACAGCGTGGTGGGGTCAGGGTAGATGGACTTCTTATGTAGAGACTGGCCTCTGAGGGAGTAAGCAGAAGTTGTCAGTTCTCTTAAGACCCAGACTCAGAAGTCTCAGAACGAATGTCATCTTCTCCACCTTCTCTGGGTCAAAGTGAGTCACAGGGCCAGCCCAGACTGACAGGAAGCACACATAGACTCCACTTCTAGATGTGTGGGGTGGCTTGCCTGTGCAATGGGAGGAGGTGGTGGTGGCCACATGTGGAGTCTGTCTACTACAATAATGTTCATGTGCCTACTTGCTGAGAGAAACACAGACTTTTTAAAAAATCCTCACCTGAGGATGTGTTTATTGATTTAAGAGAGAGTGGGAAGGAGAGAGAAAGAAACATCGATGTGAGAGAGAAACTTTGATTGGTTGCCTCCTGTATGTGCCCCGATGGGGGATTGAACACGCAACCTAGGTATGTATCCTGATGAAGGCTTGAACCTGCAACCTTTTAGTGTATGGGATAATGCTCCAACAAATTGAACCATCCAGCCAGGGTGAAACTCAGACATTTTTACTAGTATGTCCCATCTATAGATATAAAGAAGACTGTTTGTTAAATCCACTAAGCATGCATGAAACATTTGTGAAAATCCAGGAACAGAAAGTTCAGCCGACTGTGAGAATAAGGCGGAGGAACAGTCCTGGAACGTGGGTCCTCTGTCTGTTCACGGTCCAGACCCAGTTTGGGGTCCTCTTTGGAATGGACCAGAGCTCCAGGAACCATAGCCTTGGTCCAGAAGATGAGTTCATGCATCCAACCCAAACTCAATTCAGACAGACATTTATGGATGGAGAAAAACAAATTCAAGAAATGGCAACAGAGTTAGCTCATTAGATGATAGAAAAATATAAGTTCTTCATTACAATAATGATGTGTCCAAAGCCTTTTGGAACCAAATGTGTTTCAAATTCAAATAATGTGGTCACATAGGCACTTCTTCAATTGTTTGTGGCTAGAAAATGGTCCTCTCTTTTAGTTTCTGTCCATCCACTCAACCACATTCTTACTTCCTGAACAAGCTTTGTTAGCTCCTGCATGCATTGAGAGAATTGGGTACACAGGCATTCAAATTGCAATTAACCGAGAACTCCCAGCTGGAGCTTCTATTTTTCTGTGTGGTTGTCCTCTCACCTGCAAATTTGCATTGCCAACATATTTGTAGAGCTCTTTGTTTTTTCAGAGAGCTTTCAAATGCATTATTACATTTCATTTTCATGGCAACTCCATAAGATAACACTGAGTAAGATTGCTCTCTTGTAGAAAGAAGGAACCGGAAATCCAAGAATGTTAAGAATTTGGTCAAGCAGTGGCAAAGCCAGAACTTATGTCCTCTCTATCAGTGTTTTTACCTTTGCACACTTCCAGCTTGTAAAATGCTTACCTTAATGCTCACGGAAGGGTACCTGGCCATAATGAGGAAGGAGCAATTCTTGGTACTAAAGCACCTGTAGTAGCTTACTGATGGCCTTGGTCATGAAGTTAAGATGCAAAGATATGCACTTTTTAACTTGAATTCCAGTTAGTGGTGTAAAAACTTGCTGTTTGCAGCCAGTGGAAGGACCACTAGGAAATGTGTGTTTGCCCAGCCCTGGTAGTGGTTTTCTCTTTGTAGGGCATTTGAGCTCATTCATTCATGGACCTGAGCATCATGTAGGAGGGATAAGAGACAGTGTAGGGTACTATTAGCAGTCATGTGGACCTGTCAATCCATCTCAGAGCACCTCACAGAAGTTAAGAAGGAAATTTCCTCAATTGCAACTAATGGGCTTTCTTGTTGTGCTGAAATTAGAACTGGCAGGTAAACACAGATATATCATTGGAGTGGAATAATAATGTTATTTCAGATGGGAAAATTCTAGTGTGGATTGGCCATTCTGTTGTCCTTGGAGTTCTTGAATGATGTGTTCTTGTTTGTGGGGGGCAGTCTCAGTATAGTTTGTGGTCCTTGCATAATCATTAAGGTCTCCTTTTACTGTCATAAATGTCCAGGTTTAGATGGAAAGTTATATGGTCCCCCAGAGCATGGAGCTCAGCGCTGAGTGGGCACTGAGTAGGTTATTTCTCACCTGCAGAGAAATAACCACACAGACTATGTTTTATGCTTTTAATGAACCTACTCTTGACAGCAGAGATCCAAATCAGGGCCTTTTCCTTGAGTAAGTTTTTTTTTTTTTTAAGTAATAATGCTTATTCAAATTCATATTGGCACCCTCAGTGGCCTGACTTCCGCTGGCTTTGGATTTGGTTGAGCTCATAGGGAAAGAAGCCCTTGGTTCTTCCTGGCTGAATCAGTAAAATCTTCACAATAATATTGTCCACTGTATTCATAAGTTAGTAAATCATTTCTCATGTATGACTTTATCTCATAGCAACCCCAATCAGTGGGAGAGTCTGGGGAACAAGATATACAGAGAGAATTCCACAGCTCGTTAATAAGACTACAAAAACTGGAACCTAGGCTTCCCACCTTTTGATTCTACATCCTTTCCTTCATCCAGACTCTTGTATGTGATCCCAACAGCTGTATCTGGCCAAAGCCATGCTCATTTAAGGTGTTTCTTTTAATACCCAGTAACGTTTAGGACACAGTGAAACAGATGAAGATGTAGTGTGCTGACCTAGGTGACAATGTAGAATTCAGTTACTCGAAGACATGCATTGTTCCTAGTTTATTCATTCAGTGTGGCCAACGAGCTGCCTCATTAAACACGCCTTTTATTTGTTTAGTGCTTTTCTGGTCTACAAAGCATTTTGTCTGTTTGCAGCATCTCTTTGATGCATGGGAAGCGTAAGGCACAGGTACCTATTAGAGGTCTTGGTGTCACCATTTTTTTCCTAACGGAGGATAGAAGCTCAGAAAGATTGAGTGGATTGTTCAAGGTGACACATCAGCAGTGCATGACTGAAAGCCCAAGTATGTCTGATATGGGGCCCTTCACTGGCCCCTCATTACTGACTTCAGAGTTTCTCCAGCATGTCACTGAACTTGGGAGACAGGTTTTCATTCTAGGGCAGAGGATTCGTAATGAGCACCTCATGAGGTGCTGAGATTGATTCTCCTCTATGAAGAGAGAGAAGTAAAGTCTCTGATCATGACCATGGTGAGAAGTGCAGCAGCCTCTTCTAGGGCATGGATGATTTTAATCGACCCAAAGGGCCTGGGAAGTTAATTAAGCAGCTCATTTTCAAGTGGAGCCAAGTGGACAGAAGGCATTGAGAGAAGGGCAGAGGACTTAGGAATGAAAGGGTTTTTTTTTTGTTGTTGTTGTTGTTTTTTGTTTTTTTTTAAGGTTTGCAGGCCCTGTCTGTCATGAATAAGAAATGCTGCTGGGAAAACTAGCAGCATTTGCTGGGAGACCCAGAAAAGGGTCAAACAGACATGGCAAATGGCTCTGTCTATAGGGAAACTGTGTTCTATTCTTTATTTGGAGCAAGGAGAGTTTGAGGGATAAGAAGTTTTAGACAAGTACAAATCTATGAAGACCAGAGCTGGAGAAGAAACAGTCCCTGATGTGGAACTAAGGACACAAATACCCATTTTCTTTGAGGTAGAATAGTGCCATTCCTCCTTTGACAGGTCTCAGGAGAATCGAACACTGGATCCCGCAGACGGGGAAGCAACCAGCTCATGTTGTGAGCAAATTAATTGTTAACTCTTCTTGGTGTCTTTCTTTTCTTTCTCTCTCTCTCTCTCTTTTTTTCATCACCTGTGTGTGAATGGGGCACAGACTGACTTAGGTTTCCTCACACCATGTAGAGGCTTTTGTTTCCAAGCAAGTTGGGATGTATTGATTGAACTGAGTGAGACCATGGATTGATTGACTGAGGCGAGAAGGCTGTTATACCTGTTGTTTTCTGCTTAACTTCTGGAGGAGCTGACTTAGAATAATTGGATCTTCAAACTGAACAAGGGAACTTCAGAGACTGTGCAGTCCAACTTTTCATTTGAGGCAGGAATATTGTCCGCTGCTACATGCAGAGATGGCAATTCAGACACTTTTTGAAACACTTTCAAAGAGAGGAATTTACTTACTCATGAGATTGCTCACTCCATTTCTAAATTTTTTACCTACTAACCCTTACATGGTACCTGCTATGTTCCAGACATACATTGTGTGAGTCCTTTACAGTTACTAGTCTTGATCCAACATGACCTTGATCCCTATTTTACAGATGAAGAAGTTCAGACACAGAGAGGTTAAGTAACTTGCCCAAGTCCACAGAGCTGGTAAGTGACAGAGATGGGATTGGAACCCAGGCAGCGTGACTCCACAGTCTATGCATCTAATCACCTGCTTTGCTGCCTCTCTGTGAAGACATCTTTAGTAATGTTTTTTTTTTTTCATTTTGCATCAAAATTGGCCCCTTACAGTTTCTGCCCTGGTGTCCTTCACACAATGATTCATCAAGTATTTTCAGACAAACTGTCATGTCTTCCTGTCACTTTTCTTCCCCAGCATGGCAATCTTTAGTTCACTCACACATTTCTCATGTGGCATGATTTCCATGCTCCTGGTGCTCCCCCGGCTGTATGTCAACTTCAGGTAGCCTGAGGAAAAGTGCCCAAGATTTAAGGTCAAACCCAACTGGGCTGGCATCTCAGCCTCTTTACTTACTAGCTGTATATACTTGAGCAGATACTTTATCAGTCTTTTGAGCAGAGGGCCCTATATTTGTGAAATGGGACTAATTCTAAGCTCGTTGGCTCATTGTAAAGATGAGCAAATGGCAAGATTCATAATGTGAACTCCATAAAGGTTAACTATTATTCTTGTTTTAACTGTGTAACTAGCTACAATGACAACTGTATTCATTCCCTCCAAATTGACGTGTACCTTTAAAAATCCCAATCAAAACCATAGCAGGTTAATTTGAAGAAATTGAAGAGGTCATCTAAAAATAAAATGCAAATTTAAAGGTCATAAAATAGCAAAACAATGTTGAAAATGAGAAACCAAGTTGGAGGGCTCATACCACCTGATTTCAAGATTTACTTTAAAGCTGTAGGAACAAAGATAGATACTGGCATAAAGATAGGCAAATAGATCAATGAAACAGAACTGAACCTAGAAATGTACCCACACGTGTACAGTTAAATGCTTTTTGACAAAGATGTGATGTTAATTCAACAAGAAAGAGTTTTTAACAGATTGTGCAGAAAAACATGAATATCTGTTTGCAAATAAGATAACCTTCCACCTCAGCTCCTCTGTACACATCAAAACTAATTTGAGTGAGATCATAGATGTAATGTGAAAGTTAAACATAAAACTTCAAAAAGAAAACATAGAAGACTTTGGATTAGTCAGAAATTAAGATAGAAAAAGTACTGACCAAAAAAGGATATATTTGATTTTATCAAAATCAGATCTTTCTATTCATGAAGAGATGCTGTTGATGAAGAAAATGAGTAGACAATCTGTGGACTGGGAGAAAATATCTATAATACGAGATTAAATAAGACTTGAAATGTAATAGTTAAAGAACTCCTACAACAAATCAATAATAAAAGACAAACAACCCAATGGAAACCATGGGCAAAAGACTTGAACAGATATTTGACAAAAGAAAATATACAACTTACCAGTAAGGGATTTACATCATTCATCATAAGGGAAATGCAAGTTAAAACCACAGTGAGAAGCTATTTATGATCACTAGAATAGCTAAAATCAGAACGACTGACAATACCAAATGTTGGCAAGAATGTGGAATATTCCGGGATGCTCATACAATACTGATGGATTGTAAAGTGATAAAACGATCCTGGAGAACTGTTGGCAGTTCTTACTTAAGCATACATCTGCCCTATCACCATGCTATTTCACTATTAGATCCTTGCACAAGAGAAGGGAAAACATACCCATAAAAAGACTCGTATGAGAATGTTCATAGCAGTTTTATTCATAATAGTCCTAAACTGGAATCAACCCCATCAACTGGGAGTGGTAAGTATATTGTCATGTGATCACAGAAGATGGAAGAATACTCAGCAATAAAAAAGGAATGAAATGCTGATGCATGCAACAGAATCTCTAAAACATATTAGTGAGTGAAAAAAGCCAGGAAAAAAGAATACTTCCTAAGTGATTCTATGTGTATGAAGTTCAAGAACAGACAAAACTAACATATGCTGATAGAAACCAGAACAGTGGTTGCCTTTGCCAGTAGCGGATGGGAATGGATTGGAAGGGGGGCGTGAGAAGACATTCTGGGGTAACAGAAATGTTCTGTATCTTGATTGGGGTGATGGTTATATAGGTAGATGTGGTCTTTATGTCAGATCCTTAAGATCTGTGTCAATTCTAGTTAGCTGTTAAAAACTAATGAAGATGCCATCTAAAGCCTAAGACAGACGCTTGTTTGAGAAGGCGTACCTAGGTTGCCCTGCGGCTCCATCTGAGCCTGACTCTGTATAGACACTTCCTTGGGCTGCGAAATCCTCATCTGAAAATTTAGATGAATGCTGTTCCTCTATCTCAAGATTATTGATAAGGTTAAATGAGATATCAAGTAGTGAGAGCTGTGAAAATGTATGCAAGTGGTGACACTAGAGAGCATTGCTAGTTAAGGCTGTCACTACAACTCCTTGGAGAAACTGAGCTCATGGGGAAAAAAGAAAAACGTAGTAGAGTTTGGGACCATAGATCAACCTTTTCAGTTCCTCTGTGTTTGAACATTCACCTTTAGTCATCCATCCTTCATGGTCCCTCCCCTCCTGGCTGAAACCTCCTGAGAAAGGTTAGACCTTGAAACCTGAGCTTCTGAATTGAGTTCACTGACTTCAGTGTTAAACATCTACTACACGTCAAGCACTGTGGAGGTTATAAAAATGAGTAAGAACTAGCTCCTGCCCTCCAGGAATTCACACCTTGGTCACATCACTTTAGGACAAGAATCCCACACAAATGGTGCCTTCCTGTTTCATTCCCTAACCACCACTACTGGTCTTCTTCCTAGGTCCTCTCAGTTTGTCCGGTCTCTGCCCTCTCTCACACATTTAGTAATGCCTTCTTGAGTTTCCTCTCACAGTGAGCAGTGCCCCAGCCAGGAAAGAATTCTTCCATGACTTCCTCAGATGGGACAAAAAAAATCAGTTAATTGCTGCATCTTTTGAAAGAGTCATAGGCAAACTTGATATTGTGTTCTCAATTTATGGATGGCTTTTGTTTTAAAAATTGCCACACACATTTATCTTCATAATTCATGCCTTAAAAGCTGACTGTTTTTAAAAACAAATGCCACCCTTTATTTGGATTTTACTTAATGTCCTTATTCTATTCCAGGATTCATTCCTGGGCATGACATCATACTCAGTTGTCATGTCTGCTCAGCCTCCTGTGGTCTGTGACAGTTTCTTGGTCTTTCCTTGTTTAGTCATGACATTGGCAGTTTAATTCTGTAGCATGTCCCCTGAGCTAGGTGTGCCTGATGGTGTTCTTATGATCAGATGGGGGGTTTTAGAAAGAACACAGAGGTGAAATGTCCTTCTCCTGATACCCTCTCAGTAGATATAAGACATCCACAGACATCACTGATTATGTTAACCTTGACCACTTGGTTAAGGAGGTGTTTTCTAGATTTTTCCACTGTCTAGCACACCCTAAATGTATCTACATATCTTATTTGGATGAATCTTTTTTTTGAACAGAATTAATATTCAGCCTCTGTACTACAGTACAATCCAACTTGGTACTACATTTCATCTGTGCTCCATGCTTTGAGAACATTAGCTAATTAATCCTAATTAGACATTATAGCAGAATCTCACTAATTCTCACTTCACTGTTCTGTAAATAGAAGTTTTTCTAAAAACCCATCAGTCTTCACTTCACTTCTAAGCTGAAATGTATACAGCTGAGAGTGGAGGTATCAGTGAAGTCTGTCACCTACGGATGTGTTTCTGAAGGGCTTACCCACAGAGCCTCAGCGTGAGTAACTTTCCACAGATATTTTACTTTGTATTTTCTGCTTTCCTGTGGAAGATAATCCTAAGTCATTTCAAAGAATATGTTTGTTAAAAATAGCCTTGGATTTTAATCTATTTATTATATTGCAATACAACCTCTAATTGGAACACATTTCTCTGAGGACTGCAAAGCTGATTACGATATTTAATTAGGAAATGTCTGCATTCTCAAAAACTTCAGTGCCTGCCTGTCCAACTTGGTTTGCAAGAGAACAGAGTTTGGTTTAAGATAACTCTGTCTTGGATTCTGCCCAGTGGAATGCATTGTATTTGGTACTTAATATACACTGCCTTGTATGTTATAATTATTTTCCATTTGTATGCTTTTCCCCAACCACACTCTAATTGTTTTTGAGAGAATAGTCTGGGACTTACAGTTTTGTCTCCTGTAGTGACTAGCTTGTGGCATTTGTAGTATTTGTTGCTGGTTGTCTATCCCACATCCATTTGTATCTTTCCTTCTATTCAACTAATTCCGATTTATTCAGAAACCTTCTCCCCCACCTCCACCAGGTATCTCAGGAGAGACTGGCTGCCCTCTCCCTTAGCTGTAGGGATGGATCTGGTTGGTTTACAGGCACTCACCTTTGCTTATGATCAGCGTAGGACTATGCAGGGAACCCCCAATAGCCCATCTGAGAGGGGCCTTGCTGGGAGCTCCTAAGAAAAGTGCCCTCATCTTAAAAAACAACAGGGAGAGGTGAGGTGGTCCCTCTGCCTACAGACTTTGTCATTTGCAGCTGCAGGAGCTCCCCACCTCCAGTGGAGCATGAAGCCCAGAGAATCTCAGGGCAATGGCTGCGGCTTCCAGTTATGGGGAGCAGTAACTGTATTCACCACTTAAGCCAATAAATGTACTTGGGGTAAGTGTCTGGTTACCTGCAGCCAAAGGCATCCCAAATAACAGAATTGTCATCAAGCATTTTTGATTGATACTAGTGCCAAGGGACCTCTTTGGAAGGAGAGATTAAAATTGAGGAAAAAGTTCTAGTTCCCTTTGATTTGGAAAGTAGTTTCATACCAGTTGGAAAATTTTAAAGCATACATAGTTTATTTTTATTCCTGTCTACTTCTTTTTTATCAACGTATTGACTAAATGTTATTTTAAGGTTTGGTACTGTTCATGGTTGGAGGGTATCAGATTAAGAAATTAGGGTGCAGTAGACTGGTCTAGTGTGCCCATAGCATGGACCCTGGGGCCACGAAGCCTTCCAGACCGCTGCCTCCTCTGAAATACACGCCGCTCTCTCTTCCAAAGTCCCAGTTCTTCCCATCCTTCACTGCTGCTTCCCTTCTCTTCCTCTTTCTTCTTTTTTTTAAAATCCTCATCCAAAAATATACTAATTGATTTGAGAGAGAGAGGACAGGAGAGAAAGAGAGACAGACAGACATCAATCAGTTGGCTCCCAGCTGCACCCCACTGGAGGATCGTACTCACAACTTTTGGTGGATGGGACGTCCCTCCAGCCAATGGGACCACCTGGCAGGGCCTCTTCCCCTTCCTTCTGGGTGTCTTTGTAGGATATGGGTAGGTGTGCACTGAGCTGGCTTCCCAGATGTAGGCCTAGCCTTTGCCCCAGCCTGCCTCTGAGTCTTCAGAACAGGATGGACCCCTTCACTGCTAGAGTCCCTCCTTGAGCTCCCCCCTATTTCTTGGAGATCCTGTTTGCTGCTTTATGACATGAGTGCATGATGATTTTGTTTCTTAGCCAGACTTTGTGCTGACACCTGTGGGAATTCAAGCCCAGGAATATGGCTTCTCACCTCTTCCCATTGCTTCCTTGATCACTGGGCACGTTCTACACCCTCCGCATCTCCCTGCTGCCCCCACAGGGACTCCGTGTGAAGGGTTTATGGAGAACGTTGTCTTCATTTCCAGACACACTTCAGTTAGTTTTCCCTCCATCCTAAGGAAAAGACCCAACAATTTAGAATCTTAAACCTTAGCCTAGTAAGAAAAAAAATGTTTTTTCTCTCCAGCCAACAGCTCAATATTTCTTAGCTGGTGTGATCTAGCTTTATCCCCTGTTTTTTAATACTGTGTTTCTTCAGTTATCTTTCTCATAATAGAGTCCCTTAAGGTGCTCTGCAGAAAAAGGATTCCATAGACTACGTCATTTGAAAAATGCTGCAGATCTCCCCAGAGTCACCACACCTTTTAGCACGTTATGTAGGTCCTGACAACCCTGTACGAGGACAAAAGACAACGGTTTAGCTAATTTGATCCTAACCCCCTCCCCCACCTCTGCTCTCCCCTCACCTCTGCTCTCCTTGCCCCAAGGTCTACTCAGTAGCCTGAAACCCATCTAAGAGAACTTAAAGTTCCTGGAACCCATGTTTGAACTTTGCCACCTCTAAGTCCCCATGTAGGGGTTCCTCACCTGGAACTCCACTCCCTGTTTTTGTACTAGAATGGCCAGCCCTGCCCCTGAGCCTAGTGCCCAGAAGTGTCTGTGTGATAGTTTACTGTAAGATATTTCCATATAGTCCTGGCCAGTGTGGCTCAGTTGGTTGGGGGGTCATTCTGCAAAGCAAAAGGCCACAGGTTCAATTCTCAAGCAGGGCGAATGCCCTGGTTTGCGGGTTCCGTCCCTGGTTGGGTGCTAGAGGCAACCAATAGGTGTTTCTCTCCCTCTCTTTCTCTTTCTTTCCCTTCCCCTCTCTCTAAAAATAAACAAATAAAATCTTTAAAAATATTTCTATATAAGAAGTTGGAGCGGGAGGGTGGACACAACCTAACTTCACTTTATGCCTTAGGGTAAGTGCTTAGCATTTGATACAACCTCATCAGGAACCAACATTCCTGAGACAGTTAGCCTTGCAGGTGTCCTTGAAGTCTGCACTTGAGGCTTACTTAGCATAAGGTGTGTGAGAAATGACTTTTCCTTGTGTAATGAGTGGCGGTCAGTGATCAGTTAGGATGATTGTCCAGGTGACGCCTCCTGTGTGAAGCAGGTAGAAGAATCTGCAAGCTCTGGCAGCTGGGTGACCTGGGGGTCCTGGGACCCCTTGCTGCCTGTGTTGGAAGCAGAAGTAGGTGCTGGCTGAGGTGTTGAAGGGCCGGGACGGGGACTTTCCTGAGCTACAGGGACTGCTCCTGTGACTGTGTTTGCAGGCTCACTAGTAAACATCCGACAGTTGGCTGCAGTTCATGTAAGAATTGCTTAAATCTTGTCACACACCTGTGGGCAGGGAGGTCACAGGGAGGGGCTGTCGGTCCTCAGCCAAACCAGCAGCTGCTGATAGTTTCCGGAGGAACCACGTGGGCAATTTGGCCATTACACAGAGGGATCAAGCACCTCCCCCAGCCGCCCTTCCCCGCCTCCCACAGGCAGCATTGGCAGGATCAGGATTGATCCTCACTCGGGCTCCCCTGTTCTCACAGTGATGCTGACCAAGGCAGGGAGCTGTCAGCCACCACAGAGGTCTGCCAGCTCAATGGGCTTTCATTTCCCATCTCCCCTCTATTCCATGGAGTAAAGTGGCTGCACTGGGGCCTTCTTAGCAACTAAGGCCCTCAGTTAAGGGGCTCCTACATCTGCCCTCCTCCTGCAGCCACTGAAAAGAGGGGGCCTTGGTGCTTGGCAAACACATGCCAGTGTTCTGCCAATGTCCTGCCTCCTCCTCCTGCTGCTCCCCCCGCTGCCTCCATTCCCAGGGTTCTTGAAGGAGCCGTGACCCATGACTGTACCAGCAAATTCCATGCTGTTGCTCCTCCAGAACCCAGCCTTCCACTCCAGCCCCTTGTGGTTAGTCTCCCCTTCTCTGTGCCTCAGGGACTGACCTACAGAGTAGGTCTGGTGATAGTGTCCCTTCCATGGGCCTATTGTGGAGGAAACTCGTTCATACATGCAGAGGCCCTAGAACACTGCCCAGCACCATGCGAGCACCAAGTGTTCATCGTTTCTTTTTCTCCTGTTATTTTTTAATTTTTAAAAAGATTTTATTTAGAGAGAAGGGAAGGGAGGGAGAAAGAAAGGGAGAAATACATCAGTATGTGGTTGCCTTTCTCATGCCCCCTACTTGGGACCTGGCCTACAACCCAGGCTTGTGCCCTGACTGGGAATTGAACTGGTGACTCTTTGGTTTGCAGGCCAGCGCTCAACCCACTGAGCCACACCAGCCAGGGCTCTCTCATTATTAAAACTTTGTCCTAACAGGCAGGTTCATCGCACGGGTGCTTTGCTCAGTGTTTTACTCATAAAAGAGCCTCTTCAGTCCTTCTGTAAGGGTTACTTGCTCTTGGTTTACATGGAGTTCTATTAAGTTCGATTTGCTTTCCTACTTTAAAGAAGATTAGAAACACCAAATTATAAAGAATC
This sequence comes from Glossophaga mutica, assembly GCA_039655065.1. Taxonomy (NCBI): domain Eukaryota; kingdom Metazoa; phylum Chordata; class Mammalia; order Chiroptera; family Phyllostomidae; genus Glossophaga; species Glossophaga mutica. Next base: position 16,879,442 of record CM077312.1, on the reverse strand, counting down.
TGTGCCCAGCGTACTCAGAGCAGCAGGAAGTGACTGCTGATAGTGATGGAAGTCATAAAAGTGTAAAAACTAACTTGGGCCATTTGGGTAAGAAAAAAAAAGACAAAAGTAGTCTCATACCTCAGTAGTTCTTGATTAGTAACATTGTTCTAAAAGCCTGGTGTAATGGTTGATGCTTCTAATAATGGCCCTGAGTTACTGAGATATGATTAACTGGGTTTTAGCATGCTTTGGTTAATGAGGCAGGACAGTATGTGATAAGCTTTAGAACTTCCCACAATGCGGAGAATGTAAAAGTGGCAGTGCTGAGAGCGATAAAGCATCCTTCTGTCATCTGTTAAGGCGATTTATCTAACATGCCCAGCACCCAGATCGTACTGGATAAATGAGGCATCACTTCACAGGGTTAAAGAAGTTAATGTTTGTAAAATATCCCCCAGTCCTTGAGAGGCACGCTCGCTCACACTGTTGGAAACAGCTCCCACGTCTGACCCCTGCTGGAACTAAAGGAGGGTTGCAGACACACGTGAGCGCACAGAGCCTGGAGGACAATGGAGCCGGGCAGGGGACTGATGCCCGGCAAGAAAGCGGCCCTCTCCGGCTTCTGTTTTTAACTTTACTTCTTGCCTTGCCCTAGAAGGCCTCAGCCACTGTTATGTTTGCTAAGTGGGGAGCAGATGTGTTTTCGGGGTACCAGGGAAAGGCCCGTGGACTATCTCGCTTTGGGTGGCAAAGACTGTCACCGGGGTCTGTGTCCAGGCTTGCTTTGGCTTTTCGGCAGCAGCCGGACTTGAGAGGAGAGTGGCCTGGAGCAAGGGCTTTGCCCCACCAGTGACTCAGGCATGACCCAGCCGGGGTTTCGATTTGCGTCTTTCGCAGAGACACATAGTTGGGAAATGGGTAATGGATTAGAAGGTCTGTGACAAATGATCTGACAAGAGCCAGGGCCTTGAATTCCTGCCCATGCTTCCCCATTAAGGGGGAGGATAGTAATGACAGCCTGGCATTACTGCCATGCCATTGCCATTTATTAAGCTCTTACTGTGTACCAGGTACTGTGCACACATCAACACTTCAGCTCTGGTGCTATCAATCCTACCAGGTAGATACTTTATATAATGAGACGATCAAGGCTCAGAGAGGTTAAGTGACTTATCCAGAACCACACAGTGCACCACGGAAGGAGCTGAAGTTGAGGCCCCGAGAGGAGAAAGTGCAGCTATATGCCAGTAAAACTTCATTTAGAAAAACAGGCAGCTGGCCCGCAGGTGATCATTTGCCGAACCCCGGGCCAATGTGTTGTGAGTACAAGTGACACTTTTAGACAGAAGCTCTGGTCGTGGCGTGTGGTGACCATGGAGGCACATGTGGAAGGGAAGCCTCTGCCAGCGCAGGACCCCAAGTGAGCACAGGCATGAATAAGATATAAACTTGGCAGCGTTAAGCCACTGAGATTTTGACGCCGTTTCCTCCTGCAGCAGAACCTCTCTCTGCTGAATGAGACTGCACCATCGATGCAGATAAAGCTTCACTCTCCGCATTCTCTTCGTCCTCATCACCACAGTAAACATTTGCTTAACACTTACTCTGTGCCAAGCACTCTGCGGAGGCCTCTACCGACTTTGTTGCAATAACTCCTTCCCACAACCATGGGGCCGGAGTGCTGTTATTACAGCCATTTTTTTCAGAAACAGGAGGAAGTTTAGAGAGGCGAGATGGCTTGCTGGACCTGGCGCTGGAGCCCACGTCTTCTAATTCTGAATCCTGAGTTCCAAAGCTCCGTGTACCGTCTTGGGCTTACATCTTTGGATTACGTTTTTCTTTTATCCCTTCTCCTCTTTGATTGCTGCTCCTGGCCACGTGTGCTGTTTTGACATGACCCCCAGTGGCCCTGTCGGCAGGGTGAGAACAGAGTGTTGCTTCCAGGAAAGTGCTGGTCTGAGCCAGGGAGGAGGTTGATGGGAATAGCCAGAGTGATGGATTGGGTTGGCAGTTCGGACACACACAGGAAGATGGCCACTGCGGAGGGAGGCGGATCTCAGGGTCACTCTCCGTCGTGGTTTTGCGTATTTCCATTAGTCGTCTCCTAGGCATGTTGTCATCTCTCCGTTCTCAGCCACATTCTCTGGAGGGAAGGAATCATTGACATTCTGGAACTGTCTTGAGAAATTGTGTTACTCCCCCTCCTGGCCTGGCAAAGCACGGAACAAGCTATGCCTGTCATCTTTGATGGCTTCGTAGATAATTGACCGTTCTTGTCTTGCAATGGCCTAACTCTATTTGACCCACTTAATCAGAAGCCACATAATGCATTCCTATGACTTCCAAAGAGCTACCCCTGCAGATACTATCCATTGCATCGTTCCATAGTCCCACTTAATTAAATTTCTTTATTTAGTGTCATGGAAACTTTCTCTGTCATCAGAATGATGCCTCTCCCTAGTCAAAAATGAGAATTACAGCCCTGGCCAGTGTGACGCACGCAGTTGGTTGGAGCATCGTCCTGTAAACTGAAAGGTCGCAGGTTTGATTCCCAGTCGAGGCACATACCGAGGTTGCAGGTTTGGTCCCCAGTCTGGTTGCTTATGAGAAGGCAACCGATCAATGATCTTCTCTCACATCAGTGTTTCTTCCTCTCTCTCCTCCCCCCGCCCCTAAAATCAATAAGCATGTCCTCAGGTAAGAATTAAATAAATAAGCAAGTAAGTACATAAGAATTACATAAGCGATTTTGTTTCCCTTTTTACCGATGCTTCCCAGTTTGAGTTCAGGCACGGGAGAGAAATCCACACTGCGTGGAGCAGGTTTTCCAGAGGACTGGTTTCTTACCAGTCTCCCGTGTACTGACCGGGAGACCCAGTTTCTCCAATGGCTTGTGTGCTTGCGAGAAGCTATGTATTCTGCCATCTCTGGCACCTGGCTTCTCCGATGCTGTGCTTTTCCTCAGCGTTGTCTTCCCACAGTGAGTCCAATAAGGTGCGCCTTCCTACATTTTAAAAATGAGTGTGGAGATCAGAGAACACCCAGCAGAGTTACTTGTTCGTGGCTGCAGAAAGTTTGCAACAGAGAATCTCCCTTAGGAGCAGCCCTCGGTGCATCTGCGCACACCTCCACCAGGTGAGTGAACAGAGCTGACCTTTTGCTGGCAGCTGTCACTGAGCTCCTTAGCCAGGCCTGGGCCAGGATGTAACCTTGCAGATGTTACCCTAGAGACAGCTGCTCATCTCTCTGACAGCTGGGACTTGGTTCCCTGCCCTCGAAGAAGACTTCAGAACACCTTTTAGTAAAGCAGCCCTTAAACCTCAAGGTCTGCAGGGAAGGAGAAAGTGGCCAGAGGAAATGGTAGCATTCCTCAAGTGGCAAGCCAGTGGGGGGGACTCTGATGCTGGACCCTTCGAGATGATCACAGGGTTGACCTCACTTTCCCCTGATAAGAATACTGACTCCTTATGCAGGAATGGGGCTGGGCTCTTTACACAGAGCCCTCTGCACATCCCCTCAACCTCTCCTCTTTTTTTTTAATCTTCCCCCAAGTACTCGTATGTTTTTGGATGAGAGGGAAAGAGAGAGAGACAGAGAGAGCGAGAGAAACGTTGATGTGGGAAACGTCCATTGGTTGCCTCCTGTGTGTGCCCCCAATGAGAATTGAACCCACAACCTAGGTATGTGCCCTGACTAGGGATCCTGCAGCCTTTTGGTGCACAGGACAATGCTTCCAACCAACTGAGCCACCTGGCCAGGCTCATCCTCTCTTTTTAATTCAGATTTTTAAAGATTGAAGCATGTTACCTAAAGTAAAGCTCATGAATCTGAAATGTACAGCTTGGTGAATTTTTTACATATGTATACACTATGCGACCAGATAAACTATAGATTCTCACATTTTAAATTTAAATAATTTAAATGAGGCTAACATGTTATTTAATTTCTTGAACATTTAATTCAAAGTCTTATTAAACATTGTTATAAAAATAAAACTGTTTGTAGTTATAGCTTTTAAAGCACATCTAATTGTCAGTGTAAAGAATCCGGATCACAAGTCACATATATTACTTCTAGACCTGCATAAATGTGTATAAATGAGCCTTCTATGAATTGTTTAATATTGCAAAGTATTCTCCACTTCCATATGCAGCTCTTGTAGATACCACACTAATCCAGTGGTACTGCTGGAGCCAAGAGATGGAAAATGAAGAGAAGGAAAATAATAATAATAATAATAAAAGGACATTCTGCCCTTCTGGGAGATAAGGCTTCTTCATTATGTAGACATCTGTCACACTGATGCTATCCGAGAAGGATCTGATGAGTTAATACGCAAGCACTGGCACTGCTCACCTTCTCCCTGCGCTCCCTTCTTCCTGAAGCTACATCTGCCTCTGATCCCGCCCATGGCAAAGTCCCCAGTCTTTCACGACATTTGGACACAGTGACCTTTTGCTTTGAGGACTAAGGCAAGAGCTGAGAAAGGTTTCCCTGGGGCTTAAGTGATGCTCAGGTACTGTTCAAGGTGCTATAGCACTGCGTTGGCATCCAGCCCCAGGTCCTGAGTGACTGGAGGACCCAAATATCCTTTAATAATTGTGTGTGTGTGACAATACAGGGCTTTCTGAACTGGGGCTCCATGCATATGCTTTCTTGCCTAAATCTAAGGGGTGGTTGCTGTCCCAAATATTAATGGCTTAAATATTATATAGAAGTTTATTTCCTCCTCACGTAACCTTGCAAGCCTAAGCACTCCATGAAGTCATGCCAGCTCCTCAGCCAGTAGCCCAGGCTCCCTCTGTCTTGTTCCTCCCCTTCCCTAGGATGTTGCTCTCACCCGAATGGCTTGGGGTGGTGCCCACCATATTTGCACATCAGCCAGAAGGAAGGGGAGAGGTTGCATAGCAGGGAATGCCCCTCTTTGGAAGGGTCTGACCGTGAGGTTGCACACATCAATTCTGTGCACATCCCACGGTCCACGGATGGCTGAGAAATGTACTCTTCCCCTGCTTCGCGTCCAACTAAAAACAATGTTCCTATGAGAGAAAGGGAGAACCTAACTTAGGTGAGAACCAGTCATCTTGGCCACAGGTGGATATTTTTTACACAAATTTGGAAGGAGGGATGACAGCTTAGGTTCATGGATACAAGGTTGCCCACATTTAGTTGTAATTCATCAAAACAACAGACATGTAGGAAAAGGTTTTGGATGGTTTTGAGCACATCACAGGCCAGATGCTACCTGAAATATTCAGCTGAGGTTCCCAACTCTTTCAAGACACCTGGCAGAGGTGTTTGGGAAACTGACCTGGGTTGAGGTCCACAACCCGCCACAGCCTAGTAAAGTGAGCTTGAGTCAGTGACATTATTCTCTTGGCTTCAGTTCACTTTTAGTAAAATGAGGGCTTTGGACTACTAGACTGCTGGTTTACAAAGTGGGTTCCAAGGATCCTTAGGGCTCCTTAGGGTCATTTCAGGGGATAAGGGTTGGCTCTGAACTCTTCTTGCCTGTGTACTAGTCACGCCATCTCTATTTTTATTGGTTGCGGGGCATGGGGGAGGAAGAGGACTGTTACAGCGAAATAGAAAGTCTGAAAATGCCTGGACACCGTGGTCCCTCATGGAGGTCACAGCACATGGAGTCAGATTGCCTGGCTTTGAACCTCAGCTCTGTCGCCCACCCTCTGTGATGACTTGGGCTAAGGTACTTAGCTTTCCCGAGCCTCATCTCTAGAATATTGTTTCCTCTTTTAAAATATTGCTATTATTATTTACCTCTTGGGATTGTCTTCAGGCTGAAATGAGATAATATAGTTGAGAGGACTTGTATTGGCAAGTCTAGCATAAAAGGCAAGTTTAATAAGTGGGGATGATTGCTGTCATTGTCCCCACCATCAACCTCGACTCCAAGGCTTCGGCTCCAACCGAGGCTTTTTGTTTCTGTGCGTTGTGCCAGATGAAGGGCTCTTTTATCAAGTGAATACTTATCAGTGGGCTTTTCTCTTCGCTCTTGGAGTTTTGCAGGTTCTCTCAAGACGAGGCCCATTAGAGTTAGCTCGTTCTGGGTAACACAATTCAAACATAACTAATATGTAGTTTCTGTAATTTTAGAGGCAATATTGAAAGAACTCATTTCTCACAGAGAAAACAACTTCAGTCTTTTAAATCAAGGAGAAAAATGATTCCATTTTTTGTGCTGTACATGGCAGGGAATAAAATACAGAGTTGAAAGCCCTTTAAACAGTTAAGGGGAGGGATAAGCCCATGGAAAACCCCATGATATTACTTTTTGTCAAACTTGACTTTCTAGGGATTAAACTGCCTTTGATTTTAGACTCCTACTTACTCCAGTTTGTTAAACCCTTGACAAACTCCAGGCAGTTTCTTTCCGTGGTTCCGCGTAAAGGGGTCTTATTATTACAAAGCTCAGCGCAGAGCCAATGAAGTTATCTTGCCAAACTCTATGGTCCTGGTGCTGAGAAGGCTTGGGAATCATTGACTGCAGTGTCCTTCTGAGTCAGTTTGTAGTTAGACCAAGAATCAAGTGGAAGAAATGGGTTAGGACTTCTGATCCACTCACTCATCTTATGATTTAAAATCCTCTCTAGAACAGTCCTGTTATCTTTACTCCAACGGGTAACCATAGACCCTTAACCACCCCTCACTTGTCTTGTTTTCTAGCTCTGTAACTGCTCTTGTTCATAGCATCCTCACATCTTCATGCTGAAGTGATGCTCAGACTTCAACCAGTGCCAGACTTCCTCATGTCATCCTCGATCCGTTGTCGCTATTCCTTCTCCAACACAGGGAGCTCCCTGCTTTGTCAGGACCTGGCCCTTCCTTTGGAGGAGGGTGCCAACATACCTGATAACTTTCCTCTTGTGCCCTGAAACTAGCTTTTCTGAGGTTATACATACGTCTCCCTTTTTTACCCTTCAGATCAACCCGGTATCAATTTGACCCTTCTTCCACAGCAGCCTTTCAAATATTTGAAGCCAACTCACCTCCAACTCCAGTCTTAACATTCTCAGTTCTCTCATCATCCCTCATGTACCACAGTGCCTCTGACCTGCCTGGCCATCTCTCTGCAAAAGAAAGAATTATTTGAGGATTTAATATGAAGACTCAAATTTCCGTGAATCTGGATGAACATGATCCAGCCAGAGATTCCCTGCTAGAGGTGTGTGAGGTCCTGTATCATATACTGATTAGGCTGCGGTTATGATGTCTGACACTCCATCAGAAAAACGAAATGACCAGCCATGATTTGTTTTTCCATGAGTCATTATGATATTTACTCAGCATATGAGCTGCCTCATCAAAATTCAGTTGTTTATATTAAAATGGACCTAGAATCCTTGTCTCATCCAATAAAACAAGCAAATCTCAATTGTCGTTGATGAATGTCCCATCTTCTCGAGTGTGTTCAGGAATCCTGCCTTCCCCAAGGCAGTGACATACTCAGACTCAAGGAAACCTCCTTTAGGCACTTCTTTTCACTACTTCATCCCTTTAGCAAAGCTGAGAACCGTAAGCCAGATTGATGTGTCTCTCCCTGTCCCCTCTGCACTCCTTCCTGTCTGCATTGTTGGTGACAGAGGAGGCACAGCCTCGGGCTGGGCCGACCACGGGGAGCTTGGAGTGAGCAGGGACCCCAGACTGTGTGTGCTGCAGAGTCACCGCCCCCAAACAGAACTGGGGTGTTGACTCTTCCAAGGAAATGCAGGCTGGGCAGCATCTTTATTTGGATTGGCAACCGGAGTCATGCCCTTCACTTTTGCTGAGCCTGATCACTTGCTGAATATTTATTTGTCCCAAAGATTATTTAGTTACCCTCAGGAATCCAGGCTCTCTGGCCAACTTTTTTCCCTTTGGCAGGGGTTCCCAGTGGGGAATGCGAATGACCCCTTCTCCTTTCAGAAGGGGCCTTAACCATCATCCAGTTGGAAGTATTATAGTAGAAAAGCCAAGGGGACCCAGGGGACACATGACTTGCTACAAGATAGCCACGGAGCTAAGACTAGAACTTGCACCTTCTGATTCTGATCTGGGGTTCTTTCTAGAATTTCTCATACTTTTGGGAGCATATCATTACTTGAAGAACCGATAATAAAATGCAGATTTGTAGGTCTTCTCTCTTGAGTCTGATGTGAAACCTGCCTGTTGAACTTGCACTTCCCTGTGGCCCAGGGTCTGACATTCCTGCGTTTACTGGATCATTCTGGGTAATTGATATTTCCTGTCTGCCTATAATCACCGAGGGAAGGAAGTGAGGCTACGCAGTTAAATATGCAAACCATTGAATACGCTTACTTAAAAAATTACAGCACAAAGAATATTACAGTAATACACAGAAAGAAAAATATTTTGCCGATGCCCAGCCCCCATCAAGCCATCTGTTTACCTTCTCTTCTGTCTTTGGAGAGGTTACCCACTTGTTTGGGTAACTATCAAGCTAATAATTACTTGACATTATTTTTATTTCTCTGGAACCAAGTAGTCCTTTTTATTATTTGATTTGCTAGGAAACAGGGCCCTCAAAAACTATGAAAGACGAAAAATAGTATTTAGTAGTATTTCATCAAGTATTTCATAATAATGGTTACATCATTGGGCCCTATGCTCAGTGTTTTACACACGTTCACCCATTGAATCACATCAACCTTATGAAGAAGGTCCTATTATCCTCACTTTCTCAATGAGAAAACTGAGACTTGGAAAGGCTAAGTAGCTTGAACCAGGTCCCCCAGTTTGTAAGTAGTAAAGCTGAGATTCAAACCCTCCAACTGTAAAGTTTATGCTCTTTCTCATCACACTGCCTTCCAGACATGGAGACAAAAAACAGAAGATGTCTGTCTTTCAGGTCCTCACCTCCATGAAAAAAGGGATATAAACAGGACACGTCTGGAGGACAAAAATAACATGTCCTTAAGTTCTAAAACATGTGTCAGAAAGAGATGGTGCTGTGGGGAGTAAGAGTAGGGAAACATCTTTGTGAGCTGGAAGCCTTTAATGCAAGGGAGAAAAATGGGACTTTATCCTAAAGGCAGAGGCAGCTGGTGTGAGCTTGGGGACCAGGGAGTAACTCAGTGAAATGAGGAGTCACAGAGAGCCCAGATTGGCTATGAAGCCGTCGATTTTGGCTGACTTTCCACTAAGAGTTTAAGATTTCACTCTTCTATCTCTCCAGAGCTGTTAATTAGCACAGAGAGGACCACAAATGGTAGGAAAAGGGAATGATGAGCTGGAAAATCGAGCTGTTAATAAGGCAGAGTAGAGGTGCTATCAAGAACAGAATTTTCCCCAGAAATGAAATCTCCATCGTCCCCGGTGAGTTAGTTATTATAAAAGTTTTGCTTATGATTTCCCTGGAGTTTCTTCAGTCTCTTCCTTTTCCAAGTTTTCGAGATACTTGGTGCCATTCATTAGGCACTTAGTGTGCACATGTGCCAGTGTTTCGTGTGCTGCTCGTCATCGTAGTGATGGCAACTGACATTTAAGATCTTCTGCCCTGTGCTGGGCAAGGCATGAGAGATACTTCAGTCTTTGCCGCTGGTCTTTACAGGCTGTTTGGGGAGACAAGCCTCATCCATAATACTAATTAGCAGCCCTTGTAGTTTACTGTGATCTCAATGGACTTTACTATAAGGGCGGGGGTGTGCAAATTAAGAAGACAGATCAAAGTGAGCCAGAGAGTAGGAGGAGGGAGAGGCCATGAGTCCTGGGTATGGCCTGGGGTGTGAGGGACTTGTCTTCTAGAAAAGCTAGGCCCTGATAGCAAGCTTTGCCAGAAGGGCTGGCGTTATGCAAGATGGGGTAGCACAGGTGCTTCAAGCAGGTCTCTCTCGGCCTACACGGTACCCTGTGGGAGGGATCCAATCGCGGGATCCAACCCCGTCTCCCCTGGGGGCCTGCCCCATGCATCACATAGCAGAAGCAGTGGCTAGTGGGGCTCCCTGGGAAGCAGGCTCTGTGACAAGGTCAGTGTAAAGAGCATTTTTAGAGAGGCCTCTCGGGAAAGGAGAAAGAGGGAAGCGGGATTGAGGATACATCTGGGCTGTGAGGCTGTCTTAGCAAAATAGCCTTGGCTGATGCTCTGGGGACTTCGGCAGCTGAAATGGTCCTTCGGAGTTGCTCCAATTTGCCTTTATACCCTCAGGTCACTTTGTCCTTGGATGTCACCTCTATTCCACCAAGGCAGTTCTTAGTGAGGGTGGTGCCCCTGTGTCCATGGCAATAAGCCCTTCATTTCTGAAGGGGGACTTGGGCAGCGCATAAAAGGCTGACATGTTACTGAGAATAGCTCACTCTCGGATGGCACTGGGCTCCTGACTTGTGGCTGCGACATAGGCAGAGTAGGTTTGGAATGGTGGAATTTGTTTAAAGAACAATAATTTTCCAGGCCAAGAAAGACCATTTTGTGAATGGTTGAGCAGCCGCCACCACAAATTGTCAAGTAGATGGATTTGGGCTTTCCAATAGGGGTGTTATTCGTAAGGAGCATGAATGTCAGCATCCCCAAGACAATTAACGATCACTGGGGAGGAATCAGTAACCTGTACAGTCAGATAAACGCTATCATTTCAGGTACTGTTCCCTGAAGATTTCTATCAGAGACAAAACCTTTGGAGTAAGATAAATATCTCCAGTGTACACAACTATTAGTTCATTTAGGAGATAGCTAAGGAAACAAAATAATTTATAGCATGCCTCCTTCCCAGGAGCTGAAATAGCTCCGTGGGCATCATTTCCCAGGCTTTGAGAGAGCTGTAGGAGTTAAGAAGGGGCATTTATTCTAGTTATTTGGTCAGAGATGGGGAAAATCTCCATGGAGTGAGGTCAGTTCCTGCAGTCTCAGGCCAGGAAGTGGCTAATCCCTGGACCAGCAGCTCTCAGTGATTAAAGTACGAATGTCCTTGGGGGGGGGGGGGCGAGGGGGGATAGACCTCAAAAGGATTATAGATATTGTGCTGCAGTGTAGAGTTTTTTTAAATATATTTTGATTGTGTTATTACAGTTGTCCCATTCCCCCCTTAATTCCCCTCCACCCTGCACACCCCCTCCCACCCACATTCCTCCACCTTAGTTCATGTTCATGTGTCATAAGTTCTTTAGCTTCTATATTTCCCATACTATTCTTGCCCTCCCCCTGTCTATTTTCTACCCACCGTCTATGCTACTTATTCTCTGTACCTTCCCCCTTCTCCTCCTCCCACTCCCCTGTTGCTAACCCTCCATATGATCTTCATTTCTGTGGTTCTGTTCCTCTTCTAGTTGTTTGCTTTTGTTTTAGGTGTGGTTCTTAATAGCTGTGAGTTTGCTGTCTTTTTACTGTTCATATTTTTGATCTTCTTTTTCTTAGATAAGTCCCTTTAACATTTTGTTTAATAAGGGCTTGGTGATGATGAACTCCTTTAACTTGACTTTATCTGAGAAGCACTTTATCTGCCCTTCTATTCTAAATGACAGCTTCTCTGGATAGAGCAATCTTGGATGTAGGTCCTTGCCTTTCATGACTTGGTATACTTCTTTCCAGCCCCTTCTTGCCTGGAAGGTCTCTTTTGAGAAATCAGCTGACAGTCTTATGGGAACTCCTTTGTAGGTAAATGTCTCCTTATCTTAGAATTCTCTCCTTCCTTTTAATCTTGGGTAATGTAATTGTGATGTGCCTCGGTGTGTTCCTCCTTGGATCCAACTTCTTTGGGACTTCTGAGCTTCCTGGACTTCCTGGAAGTCTATTTCCTTTGCCGGATTGGGGAAGTTCTCTTTTATTATTTGTTCAGATAAGTTTTCCACTTGTTGCTCTTCCTCTTCCCCTACTGGTACTCGTATAATTTGGATGTTGGAATGTTTAAAGATGTCCTGGAGGTTCCTAAGCCTCTCCTCATTTTTTTGAATTCTTGTTTCTTTCTTCTTTTCTGTTTGGTTGTTTCTTTCTACCTTCTGGTCCACACCGTTGATTTGAGTCCCAATTTTCTTCCCATCACTGTTGGTTCCCTGTGCATTTTCCTTCATTTCACTTAGTGTAGCCTTCATTTGTTCATCTAATTTGTGAGCAAAATCAACCAATTCTGTGAGCATCCTGATCACCAGGGCTTTGAACTATGCATCTGATAGGTTGGCTATCTCTTGGTTGCTTAAAAGTATTGGCTCTGATGGTTGATTTGTTCTTTCGTTTGAGCCACTTTTTTTTCTTTCTTTTTTTGGTCTGATTGTGCCTGTTACGTATGAGGGGCGGAGCCTTAGGTGTTCACCAGGGTGGGGCAACCCAGTGGCAGAGTTCTGATGCTGTATGTGGGGGCGGGGTCAGAGAAGGAACAATGGCACTTGCTCCACTCTCTCTCGGATTTCAGTCCCCTCTGTGAGGCTGGGAGTCTCTCCCGGCACTTCAGCCCCCACAAGTATTTTCAATTGGTGCTTTTAGGCTTTATTTTCCAGCGCTGGGGCCCTGAGTTGCGTAGTCCGTCTCGCTGCCTGTTTTTGCCTGGTTTATCTGCGCGTGAATGTGTGACCATGTGCGCCTCGCTGGGTCTGCTCATTGCCTCCTTGCACCCGGTAACCACTGCCTATGTGCCTGGGGTGTGCCAACTGCTGCCCAGATGCTGCCTGCACGTTCGGGACCACTAGCCACTGCTTTTTCCTGCCGAGAACCCTCTCCGCTGGCTGCCGACTCCACCCCTCTTACCAGTTTGGGTGAATTGTTGTTAGACTTCCATACAATTCAATTTTTCTATCTGTTCTGATTGTTTTTTTGGTTCTAAATTTTTGTTGTCCTTAATTTTGGTTGAGAGAGGAGGCACAGTGTGTCCACCTATGCCTCCATCTTGGCCAGAAGTGCAGTGTAGAGTTTTGACAAACTCATTTAGACTCCTCCTAAATCTGCCTGTGCCCTGGACTTTCCTGCCTGTGTACACGGGACCGTAAATACCGACTCAGTTAAACTTAAGCAGAATCTTCCTTTAATTTTTCCTGTCCTGATTCCTTACAGCTGATCTGTCAGAAATCTTATTAGTTCCACTTCCAGAAGGCATTTTGTATCTCTCTCCACCCCTCCACCTTGACCCTGACATCCAAATTCAAGCCACCATCTCACCCACCTGGATCACTGCGAAAGCCTTCCTACTGATCTCCCTATTTTCACTCTTGCTTCCCCCACCCCAATACATTCTTCACATGTCAGGAATCCACCAGAGGGAACTTGTAAACATGCTAATTGGATCACATCACTCCCCTACAGGGAATATTTCATGGCTCCCCAGTACACTGGAATCAAGTTCAAATTTCTTACTGCTCCATACCAGACTCTGCGTAATTTGCTTGTTCAACCTCTTTCCTCGCTGCTTTTCTTGCTTCGGCCCCACTAGTCTCTTTCTGGAATATACTGAGCTCTTTCCTGCCCCAGGGCCTTTGCACGTGCTGTTTTCTCTGCCTGGATCACTCTTCCTCCAGCAGTTTACAAGGATGGCTGCTTCTTATCTTTCAGGTCCAAGTCCAAATGACATCTTTTCTGAGAGGGCTTCTAGCTGAAATGATCCTCTGCCCGGAGAGATGTGGTCACATCATTTATCTCTGTTTATCTCCTTCATGGCCCTTATCAAAATCTGATTTTATTTTGTTTATCTCCCTTTTCTTAAGTATTATCTCTCTTCTCTCCTTGTTCCACCACAGCTGAGAGCTGTCTGTGTACCAGTTACTGTTCGGTCACAGAGCTAACACAGTGATGGGGACGTAGTAGGCGTGTAACCAGCATATGGTGGAAGAATGAATGATTATAACAAGTATACAGGCTTTTACAGGCCTCTTGTACAAGTGAAAACAGAATACAAGAGCACAAGCCAAGTCACCATTTCTTAATTACAATCCTAGAGATTGGTACATTGTTTTTTTTAAATTTGCAAATATTTTATTGAAGGTTCTAGAAGAATACACTCTTTAAAGGAAGTCAACACACGAGTAAATTGCAATGATGCCGTAGAGCTAGTAAATGGTGGGGCAGTCTTCACAGGCTTTTTATAGCATATTGCTTATCAAACAGTATATACTGCATGGTCCTGTTTTTCCTTCCATAACATGTTTTTATAAACACTCAGCAAAAACTGGAAGGGTGTTACCAAAGTGTTAGCGAGGATTATTTGGGATGTTAGGGTTATTCTTTCTGGTTTGTTTTTCTTATCTTTATTATCCGATTTTGATACGGTAGATTTGTAATTCCTTTTAAAAGTAGCAATTGTTTTTCTTTTTCTTTTTAAATACTACCTTTTATGAAGTAAAGAATAAGTACCATCTTTGACTTTTGCCTAAATCTAACTTTTCATACCTTGGTTTAGTTGCTTTTTCAAAATAAGCGCTGAGTTAGGAGTTTGGGGGAGGTGGCGGTGGTGGCATTGGTGGTAATGCTGTTTTAAGACAGATCTCTTCCAAGATATGCAGGTGTCCTTCCTGGAGGCCTTGCTGGGTGCACCCTCCTGGTACGGCCTCCTGGGAAGTTTTGGCTGCCTTGAGGTCTTCAGAGAACTTGGTGTGTTCAGAAAATGACACTGGAGCACCCACTGGCCCACTTAAAGAGTGTTGAATCAGCTCTAAGCCTTGTCAAAGCACTGGGCCAAGCCAGACAGCCACGTCTCCCTCGGTCTGTGGCACTGGATTCCATTCAAATTCACTCTGTGGAGTACCTGGAAGATGGGAAATACCTGGAACTGAGATTCACATTCTAGTTGATTTGCACTTGCCCCAGCATGCCAGCATGAGAAGGTGAAGTAGGCTGCCCCGAAAACTCAACCCACTTTGTGCTTCCCTGAGCTGGGCGGGGGCACAGGGAAGACGCTGGAGAGGGAACATGGTCTGCATCAGGGGCGGCTGGCCTCCGGGACCTCAGAACACCAAGCCTTGGATGACCAGAATCCCGGATGCTAAGGGAGAGTAAAGATGCTGGGCATGAAATGTGGCTAGTTTTTTTTCTCCTTCCTTGCTTTGTCCATGCCTCCAATTTTCTGCCTTTCCTGGGCCCCCAGCATTGTTCTTGGAGAGCCCCTATCTAGCTTCCTTCCCTCAAGACCCTCAGGAGTCAAGAACCAACATTCTGTGAACAGGTGTGCAATAGAGATGGCAGAAGAGGCCTAGGAGTAGAAGGAGAGCCTCCTCCTTCATAGAGCTCCCACCTGAATTACAGTGGGGAGGCGGGCTGTTGAGGGCAAGACAAGTATAAGGCAGGGACACTAGGGTGGGCATGGAGCTGCATCCAAGACTGGTGAGGTCTGAAGTTTATAGCACATTGGAAGCCCTCTTAAAAAGAAGGAATGCAGAATTCCTAGGGCCCCCCCAAGGATTCTGGAAGAAGCTCTTGCAAGTGAAGAGCTCTCAGCTTAAGCTTCATTAGTTTCCTGGTGTATTAGTCAGTGTTCTTAAGAGAAACAGAACAAATATTATATATATATATATATATATATATATATATATATATATATAAAAATACACACACACATATATAATCTGTTTTAAAGAATTTACTTACAGAACTATAGAAGCTGGCAACTTCAAAATCTGCAGGGAGGGTCTGGTAGGCTGAAACCCTGGGAAGAGCCAGTATTGTAGTTGAAGTCCAAAGGCTATCTCCTGGCAGAATTTTCTCTTGCTCAGAGGTCAGCCTGTTCTATTTAAGCCTTCAACTGATTGGATAAGGCCCACCCACATTATGGAGGGCAATCTGCCTTACTTAAAGTCTACTGATTTAAAATCTCACCTCAAAACACCCTCACTGAAATATCCAGAATAATGTTTGACCAAATATCTAAGGACCATGCCTAACCCCAAATTGATACAAAATTAACCATCATACCTGGTAAATCCTCCTCTGAATACGAGGTTAGTCAGTAGACCAAGTAGTCAGAGAAGGCTTCTTGTGACAGGTGGACTTGAACCAGTGTTGGCAGATGGATTGGACTTCATGGTGCCCACTGTTCTTGCATATTAAGCCACAAGAAAGATTACAGAGCCTGTGTCCCAATGCCCTTTACCAAGTGCCTCACTAGAAGCTGGGAGGTTTCTAGGATGGCGAATGGGTTGATAGTCTTTATTCCAAGTGGCCATCAAGGCCGTTACTTTTGGCCTGCTTATCCCCATACTATCTCACCACGGGAACCTGTTTTCCATTTTCTTGTCTTCTCTCCTCTCCCTTTTCTCCTTCTCACACTTTTCCTGTCTTTGCCCTCCTCCATCAGTTTAAATATCAGGCAGGACAAGGTCTGTCTGTCTCGCTGGAGGTCCCAAGAGACTCCAGAAAATGCGCTTTATTCCAAATTTGCAGAATGAACCACAGCCTCAGTCCATGGTGCTGCTCATGCATCAGGTCTCAGCTACGTTCAGAAAGAGGCTTTGTCCTGTCCTTTCCTGTCTTCCCTGACCCTGTGCCCAAGCGGCTCTTTGCTAATGTTACTCAGTGTGTGACGTCGTTCATCATGTAGGTATAATTTATACTTTCAGGGAGCTTCTCTACACTCTGTGCACAGGAAAACCAGCCTCCTGGCTATTCCCAGGCCCCCATCAATCTGTCAGACAAATGGGTGTTTTCATTAGCCCTGTAACTAAGGGAGGGAGGCAGAACATTACTATCCCAGCTCAGCACTTAAGCATTTTCTGCCCTAGCCTTGGCCAAGTGGCTTCCATTTCAGTTCCTGTTTTGTTTCCTTGGCTGGATCCCACCTGGACCTCCCTCTGAAGGGAGATTCTGAAAGCAACAAACTGACAAAAATCGTCCAAGGTGGGTACAATGGATAGCAATGGCCTAGTAAGGCCACAGACACTCCCTTCCAGAACATTCCTTACTGCTTCCTACTGCTAGCTTCAGAGTCAGCCTGGGCCCGAGGAAAGGAAAGGCTTCAGCTATGTTTTCTATTCCATGTCAAAATCCAGCCATGAGATCCTTCTGATTTGAAAATGGAGCCAAAACACCATACTATGAGAGTATATTCACACCAAATTCATCTGCTTGTCATGGTCCCTTGCTTGTATTTAGCACTTAGAGCATTTATCACTCTTTGTCACGTAACCTGACAAGGAGGACAGGCCATGTCCTCATCCCCACTCTAAAGAGGTGAGGTGAGGCCCACGAGTGCCAGGACTTGAACCCGATCCTTGCCAGTTTGGAAGGGTAGGGGCTCACTTGGCCATGAGTTTGGATGGTGTTTGCAGGCCACACCAGAGACCCGGCTGCACTGGGTGCTCTCTTCCAGTCTTTCGAGGCTTCATGGAAGGATCTTCGTTGGGGTAGCGAACCAAGTCTGGTGACAGCAGCATTCTCCCTGAGGTGTCAGACTCCAGGTGTGAGCTACAGGGCTGTGAGCATGTGCGGTGTCAGCACTAGGCACCGGAGAGGTGGTCCAGGATGTTCTCTCAAAGCAGAGCAAACAGACATTTAGTCCCTGGGGAGTAAGCTTCCACCAGGCCACCCCCATCCATCTGTCTCCCGTGGTGATTTCTGAGTCTCAGTCTGAGGTAAGGTCCCCAGTGGTGGGGGCTGGGGAGGAAGGAGGGCTGGTCCCCACTGTAGCTCTCCCCAGATGCCAGGTTGCAGCTAGCTCAGCTAATTGGCAAGAAAAAGAGAGGCAAAAATAGTGAAAATCTGTGAATTAATAAAACAGCCTTGAAGCAACCGCCAAAATGTGTACAAATCATGAAATAATTAGAAGTGTGAAGAATTTGATCGGGTTGGCTGTTTCCAAATCCAGCATCTGATCGCTTTAGGAGGCCGAGGGCTGGCAGGCCCCGGGGAGTGGAAATTCTTTCCGTTGCTTTGCGATTTTGCCTCCCTGGTGTCTGGGCTCCTGAAACCCTTCCAGGGTCCTGGCAGTTTCTGTGGAAGCTGCTAGAATCAAACCTGGACCTTCTGAAGACCCATTAAGTACGTGTGACATGGAGCATCTTATATTTTAGAAGAAAACTTTATAAGAAAACTTTTGAAACTTATATTTTAGAAGAAAGTGGTTTGTTGTTTTTTTTTTTAATCTATGGCCTTATGTAATCTCACTATCACCAGATATTTTTGTCAGCATTTTTTTCAAAGGAGGAAACCAAGGCCCAGAGAGTGAATTGATATAAACCCAATTCTAAAAGCTTATCAGTAGCAGAACTAGGGCAAGAATCATAGTCTCCCTACAATCTCTCCAACATCTTTCCCACCCACATTCTTCCTTTGGACCCCACTGTGTTTCTCAATAGTGCTAGGTATTTGCATCTCACGATTCTCATGGCTAACAGCCGCTGTTTTGTCTTCCATGGAATTAATTGTAGGTAGGTTGTTCAACCCATTTGTTTGATTAATAAACTAAGGCTTACAGATAGTTCTCTGCTGATTTCAATTTCATTTTGTGTTCAGATTAAACTAGGGTGGAGAGAAGGATCTGTTTTTAAAATATGTTTTTGGAAACACCTTATGGAAAGAGAATTTAGGACTAAGTCTACTGTGGAAGGATAGAACAATATGTGATTAGAGTTTCATGGTTTGGCTTTGTTCTTTTTGATTTGTAGGGAGTTTCTAGAGTAGGTCCCTACCTTAAATAATTTAAGGGAGAGCATCACTCAGGGCTGAAGGCAGCATGTTCAGCGTCAGAAATTCCGAGAGCAGAAACTGGAGCAGAACGCTGAGCGAGTCACACAGGCGCTCGACGTGTGTTGTTAATTTCCCTACCAGCAGCGAAAGCTCCTGGGAGGGTGGTGTTTACATGGCGTTTACATGGTTTACAGTGAGATTGAGCAAATAACAGTGTGATTAAGTTATGCCCATTTGTTGGCTCCATAACCAGAGTAGAAATGTACGTGTTAATTTGGGATGGAAAGTTTTCAACAAAGCAGTGGCTGCTTGCACAGACTTGTCTCTGGTCCTTGGGTTTGGCCCACAGCAAAGCACTCTATGGGAGAGGAGACTGGGGAGTGGGGAGCAGGACTGGCTGCTGAATTTGAGAGGCCCAATGCAAGATGAAGATGCGGGCCCCTGGTTTGAAAAGAATGAGGAGTTTCAAGATGGCCACAGCAGAGCGTTACCAAGTGCAAGGTCTTTCTGAGCATGGTGGGGTGCTGTGGGACTGCGTAGTTCATATGCCCTTGAAGTTGGCCCTGGTGGAAGCCATTGTAGAAAGTGAGATATGAGCTTAGTTCTGTGGGGTTCTCATTGCAGCAAATGCCACTTGCCAGGAAGGTAAGAGCTAAAAGTCGTTTGGCTTATATTTTGGAGTCACTCTTTAGATGCCCAACTCTGTTCCAAGTGCAGGGATTCAGCAGTGAGCAAGCAGGAGCTACCAGTTCGTGGTTGTGGCTGAAGGCTCAGGCCTCAGACTGTCATCTCCCAGAGAACTGTAAGAGCTCCACCTAATCTTGTCTGGTTCCTATCTGTAAATAACGCCCACCGCTGTTGTGAGGACGAAGCACATTATAGGCATGTGCAAGTGTGGGCACATCAAGGGCTTCAGTGAATGCCAGTAAAGAAGCAAGTAAATGGCCCCGAGGCGCACCGGAGGGAGCCTGTAAATGGGGTGGAGAATGCCCTTGGAGCATTCATTCTGCCCAGATCCTGGCTCTGTTCCCTATGGATGGATACTGGGACTTGGGAATCTTATACAACAAAGCCATTCCCTGTTCTTGCTCCCTATACACCAGCCTCTTATCGCCTCCTGGGGATGCAGGATTGCCCTGGATGTAGGGACCTCTCTATCCATAGCGTCCTCTCCTGACCCATGCTTCAAGGTCCCGAAATTCTACTTTTCTCTGTTTCTGCACTTGCTCGGTTCTCAGTAATCTGCTGGGTGAAGCTCATCCTCCCTTATCCTGATATCCACAGCCTTCTCCCATCTTCCTACACCCTCCTTGCTGGCCAGGCCTCCTCCATCAGTTTGTTACACATAACCAGCTTCTCGCCCTGACCCTGCCAGCCTCCACATTCATTCTCTCCACCTGTCTCTGAGTTTCAATTCAATTCCACAGACATAGCCCAAGTGCTTCTCCTTACACCCCTTCTGGAGCAAAGTACAGTCAATTCTCATTATTCACAGCTTCCATCTTTGCCAATTTGCCTACCCACTAATATTTATTTTTAACTCCCCAATCAACCTCATGGTGTTTTCACCGCTATTTGCTGACACGTGCAGATGGAACAGCCAAAAAAATCGAGTCACCCCACTTGCACATTCCCAGCCAAGACCCAAGGAGGCCACACTCTGCTTCTGGTTTCAGCTGTCATACTATAAACAAGCATCCTTTCTGGAGTCCATGTAAGGCCACTTCTGTGCATTTTAGTGCTTTTTGTTGATGATTTCTCTGTTTAAAATCCCCCCAGGTATAGGGTTGAAGTGCTGTCTAGTGTTCCTGAGCACAAGAAGCCTGTGATGTGCCTTGTGGGGAAATAGGTGTGTTAGAAAAGCTTCAGCCGGGCATGGGTTATAGTGCTGTTGACCATGAGGTCAGTGTTAATGAATCAACAATCCGGTACATCCCAGGAAAGAGGAAATTCATCAAAATGTATACGAGGCTACTCCATTGTTTTGTCCAGAAGCTGGAAGGAACCTAACCCTGTATTTCCCCTGGGAGCCATAGTTTGGTTGTTGTTAATTTGGTGTTCATGGCGAGTTTATAGAACATATCGCCCACAGATATTGAGGATCAACTGCCCCTACCCCTCCAAAAAAGTTCAGTTTCTACTAAGTATCAGACATCAGGCAAATGCCTCTGGGGCTCCCCACTTTGTCCGGGCCACTGCTTTCTCTATCCTTTGAGCTCATTTTCCATCAATTACTACCTATTATTTGATGCACACTTAAATGCTGCCTTCTGATGCTCCTTGATTGTTATTTTAATTGTCCAGGTGTGACCCCCAGATGGACAGCAAGTCCTCTTAGGGCAAAACACCTT
This sequence comes from Glossophaga mutica, assembly GCA_039655065.1. Taxonomy (NCBI): domain Eukaryota; kingdom Metazoa; phylum Chordata; class Mammalia; order Chiroptera; family Phyllostomidae; genus Glossophaga; species Glossophaga mutica. Next base: position 16,858,562 of record CM077312.1, on the reverse strand, counting down.
TGGCCCTCACAAGTGTCTGTTCCGTGGTGGTGGACAATGAAGGAGTACCAAAGCCAAAGCAATCATTTGAATGGAATGTGCTGGTGGATAAATACTAGACACAGTAGGAAATAATACAACAGAACCTTCATCAACAAGAAAAACGTCAGCGTGCCTACCCCTCAGGGATGTTGTGAGGATCAGAGATGTTTGCCAAAGCACAAAGTGAACTTGGAAGGTGCCACGTGAGTGTTAGATGTTTGCTGTCCACATCCATGGGTGGCCCTGAGGAAGGGACCACCAGGCGGGCGGCCCATGCTCTCTAGGCCGAGGGGCCCCAGCGCAGCTGGGAAAGGCTTACTCAGCACTTTCACAGCCAGGGCCCCGCTGCATCAACCCTGCCCAGGATTTCACGCTGTGAGGGAAGAACGTGAGTTCAGATGACCCTGAGTCAGATGTCCTCTGGCATCTGCCTGCTGGGACTGCTTCCCCTCGGGCACAGGCCATAGGTGTTTCAGTCAGCCCCCATACAGCCCGGAGTGGTGAGGGGTGGGGGCGCTGCTGCCCAGTTACTCCGAGGGTGCTCGTGACGCTGTAGCGGGCCGTGGCGGTGGTGGGGCTGCAGAGCGCATGCGCCTGTGTTTCTTCTCTTCCCTTCTGGGTAATTAGATCGGCAAGGTTTTTCTCTGTGTGTCCTCAGAATCTGCCACCCCAATCTTTCCCTTTCCAATGTGTCCCTTCAGCGTCCTGGCTGCCTATGGCATTTCCCTCAGCTGTTTCTCTTGGATTCTTTCACATGCTGTCATATTCTGTCTCTGATTATGGATCTTTGTGAATGGTATTAAGCACCTTCTGGACTTTAATCATCCCTTGAAAACAGAGACTCTGTCTGGATTGTTCTTTTATATGCACCACTGTGCCTGGTACAATGCCCAGAATGTCATAGATGTGTTGTTATTACCCGTTGAACTGATGGAGTGATTTAAAGAAAACCTTAAGGAAGGTTAAGGTTCCATATCCGGGTCCTAGGGGCAGTAAGGAGGTGGGCGTGTCTGACTCACAGTCCTCACCTGTCCCAGGTGTCTGTGTGACAGGGAAGAATCTCCAGCGATTCTCTATTCTGTGGTGAGCGAAGAGGCCGGCTGGGGCAGGACAGAGGTGGGGAGAACCCAGGAAGGCCCTCCTCAAGTCTGGAAGTTCCTCAAGAGCACTGGGGGATCCCTTTCACGGGAAATCTTTAGGAGAAGGTGACCTCCATCTGTCTAGAATGGTTGCCTGGAAACAAGCACCTGCCTGTCCTCCTGCAGCCACGGCCGGGCCCCTTCAGAGTTCGGCCTAAGCTCTTGTGGCAGAAAAGCCCCAGGAGGCTCTGTTTCCTGTAGCCTGGAGCAGGCGCCCTCGTTGATTTAAACTTAACACTGGCTCAGGGAATGTTCTAGTGCATCTCTAGCATATTTGACAACAATCTGGGCTTCTGGAGGTTTGATTCTTATCAGTGACCTCCCTTTGTTTGGTGGCTTCCCAGGCCAAGCATCTGGGCAGGACGCTGCCAGATTAACATCGCTACAACACCTTGATCCTATCACCCCGAAACCCTAAGCGGCTTACACCGACTGAGGGACAACACCCAAACTCCTTCAGTCTAATTCTGCAGTCCTTGAGGTCAGGAGCTCCATCTGATACTCCTTACCGCTCTCCTCGGGACAGCGGATACAGCCAGGGATGAAATGCGAAGGGTTGGTTTGATTTTTATCTGTGGCCACTTCTGGAGAATTGTGAGACTACAAGGTTGTCAGCCAGTTCCACATCCTCGGGTAGAAAGCACAGTCCGCCACATTCTGACTGTTTCATTGCTGATAATTAGGTGAGGGGTGTTGGGAAGAATTTGGGGAGCAGGGGGCAGTAAACATACAGTTTGAGTTTGGGGCAGGGAGTGGGAGAGCCGTAGTTTAGTTGGAGGTTGAAGTTCAGGATTCTTTTTTTCCAGGTCCCTGCCGCTCCCAGATATAACTTTTTGTATCTCCCAGGTGCTTCATCTCTCCCCTTTCCAAATGGGCTCAATGAAAACCGGTGACTTCCTTCCTGTCAGCCCACAGCGAACGTGATGGGGAGCAGCGCTCGGCGCGATGCGAGCGCCTGGCACGGTGCAGTCAGAGTGTTGTTTGCCTGGCACATGCGGCCTTTTTTGTTGCAGCCTGGCTGTCGGGTTTCTTTCTTTCCAGGAAAATTGAGAAATGTGTGCTCTCAGAGCGAGTTCAAGGGTGAGGTGAGTTCAGTTCCAGGAATGAGGAACCGGAGTGGTCCGTTGTAGTTTGGTTTTGTTCCTTGGTCCTTGGCATGGATCAGATCCTGCTTGTGTCATATTTGACTTACATCTTGTCCTGGAGCATCCACTTTCAGAGAAGGGGTCAGCTGTCATCTAGTTTTCATTCCCCCATCCGCACAAGAGGCGTTTCTATATGTCACGGGAGAAACTACAATCTGAGGCAGCCAGGCTCTGTTCTTAATAAGGGAGCCAGGGACAACTGGGAACCAGGAACTACTGAGGATGAAAATGTATTGGTTTAATATCCAAATGATATTATTCCCATCACACGCATGTGCTTTCGTATTTCTGTTCTAAATCCTTAAGGCTTAAGATCATGAGTCGTTTTGCTACTTTGTCTTTCTGTGTGACTTGATGCAGGGTCCTGAATGCTCTGAAGCTGTGATTCTCCACCCTGGCTGCTCTTAGAATTGCCTGGGGAGCCCCTAAACACCCTGATGCCCAATTAGCTGAGACTCCCTGTGGGCGGGAGGCAGGCATCAGTAGCTGTCAGATTCCCAGGTGATTCCCATATGCAGCCAAGGCTGAGCATGAGCTATTTGAGGACAGGGAATCTGTTTTATTAATCATTTCCCTCCAGGGCCTCGTAGAGTACTTGGCACAGAGTGAATATCCGGCAAATGCCTGTGCCTCCTATCAACGCCTCCTCGTGGATGTCACGTCACTTCGCACAACTCGATTCTAAGATCGAGCCCAGAGCCTGTCTGTCTCTCTCCCAGGGCCCCCTGCCTCAGCGTTCGCATTTCTTTCAGGCTCAGGACTCATCTTCCATCTGTTCTTTCCCTCCCTCCCTTCCCCATGCTTTAGGCCTTTGCTGTGTTTATTTATTTGTTTTTTCAGAGAGAAGGTAGAAGAGGGAGAGAGCAACAGATCAAGAAACATTGATTGATTGCCTCTCGCACGCCCCTAGCTGGAAACTTAGGTTGCAACCCAGGCATGTGCCCTGACTGGGAATTGAACCAGCAACCTTTCAGTTCTCAGGCTGCCACTCAGTCCACTGAGCCAACCATCCAGGGCCAGGCCTTCACTATGTGTGGTTACTTTACATATAAGTATCTCTCAAATCTGGGCATTTGTTTCCATACTCACCAGCATCATCCTCATTTAAGCTACTCTCATTAATCCCCAGAACTTCCTCAAAAGCTCCCTGGCCAGGCTGCCTGTGCGCAACCCCGCCTCCACCAACCCATCCTCTGCACCACAGTCAGAATCACCTTTATAAGTACAAACATGATCTCAGGATCTGTTCATTAAAACCCTTCAATGACCTCCCACTGCTTTTAGGAGACCAGACTTCTTAATCTGGTTGACAAGGCCCCATGGTCGGTCCACAGGCCCTGTGGACCGACCATGAATGTAATCTCCTTAGGATGTTCCTGAATTTTAATTTTTGGGGTCTTGACCTGAGGTGTATCCTGTGTTCGGCCCTTTGGCACACAAGGGTTTTCAGGAGCTGCTCTTTTTCGTTTTGGATGCCATGGCACGGTGTCGTGTCATCCGGGTGCTTTCTTTCGAGTACCAGCGTTTGTGGCCTCACGGCGATGGCTGGGTGGAGGGTGTGAGACCTACTTTCTCAGTCTTAATCCACTCTACTCTCTGCCACACTTTTTGCACTCCAGCCCCTCCAGCTTTCTTTCATTTCCTTGATTTCCATGCTCCCTCTCGCCTTGGGGCCTTTGCACATCAGTTTCCCTTGGTCTGAAATATTCTCCCCATCCCCTTTTCTCTTTGCCTCGTTAATTGCTGCTGATCCTTCAGTTCTCAGCGTAAGCGCCCTTATTTGGTGAAGGCTTCTCAGGCCCCACTCAAAAACTCCTGTGTCCTGTGCTCTTTTAGTATCAGGCCGGCTTCTCTGTAGTGGTTGCCTTAGTCTGTCGCTGCCCTTCCAACAGGGTGATTGTTTGCCCCATCTCTTTCTGCCCGCCTGAGGTCCCCGAGGGCAGGGCTGTATCTCATGTACTCATTTTGTCCCCAGTGCTGAGCAACAGCAGAGCACCCAGAAAGTGCTCAGTAAATACGTGTTGACCAAACCCCTGGATGCTTTTGACAAACAGCGGCAGACCTCTTTGGTCCTGGAGCTTCATGACCAGGTGCAGCTGCGGGCTTTTCTTTTCCTCTCTTCTCTTAGGCAGGGGCTGCCTCTCCGGTCCGAGACCCCCGTGCTGGTTTCTCACAGCATAGTTATATAAAACAACCCACATGACATGTCTGCTTCGCCCTATTTTCAGCAGCCTCCTAAAGCCCTATTAATATCCACATCCATCAGTTGCTTTCTTATGGGAATCTTTTGATGTTTCTTAATCTCCTTAGAATGTTCCTGAATTTTAATGTTGGGGGTCTTGACCTGAGGTGTATCCTGTGTTCTGCCCTTTGGCACACAAGGGTTTTCTGCTCTTTTTCATTTTGGATGCCATGGCGTGTCATCCAGGTGCTTTCTGTCGTGTGCCAGCGTTTGTGGCCTCACGGTGATGGCTGGGTGGAGGGTGTGAGAACTCAGGTCCAGCATCTCATCTCCCAGCTCCCAACTTGACTTCACCACACACCCTCCCCTCATCCTAAAAGCCACCAGAAACAAAACTCCACACTCACACCTTTCTGTCTTTGAGCCTCCCCAAAGCGACAGACAGAACTTCGGACCACACCTTAATGACCTGGTTTTCAAACCATCTAAAACATTTCCCCCCTCTGGGAAAATGAGATGTTTGGACCAGATTATTGAGGGTCCTCAGGAACAATGATGATAGAAATAATAACAAGCAGTGAGAATACTAACTAACATCTATTGGGCACTCACCGTGTGTCAGGCACAAAGCATTTTACATTGTCCAGGAAAACGCAGTGTTTTCCTCTGTTCTCACCCACAACACTTCGGACGCCAAATGCCTGGGGGCTCTTCCCTCACGCCGACATTTCTGTGACACAGAATCGAGTGCCCTACAGTTTGATCCAGTTCTGACACTATCTACCTGAAGTTAGCATCAGAGCCCACAGGTCAAGGGCTCAGTCCCGCAAAACTGGCACCCACCTCCACCTCGCATGCCAGTGGCAGATCCAGCTTGTTACCTGTGCTTCTGACTGACCGGCCATAAATCAGAGGTTCCCACCACCCCCTACTCAGGTTTAATTAACTTGCTACAGGGGCTCATGGAATCCAGGAAAACAGCTTACTCACTAAATTAGCTGTGTATTACAAAGGATATGAGTGAATAACCAGACGAAGAGATAACACAGAGTGAGGTCCAGAAGGGTCCCGAGCACAGGAACTTCTGTCTCTGGGAATTTGGGGTGTGATGCTCCCCCACAACACATGGATACATTCTTGTTCTCCAACCTGGAGCTCTCTGAGCTTCATCCATACTTTTGAGATTTTTGTGGAGGCTTAATCACGTAGGCGTCATCAATGGTTAACTCCACTACTAGTCCCTCTCCCTTCTCCGGGGGATGGGAGGCGGGGCTGAAAGTTCCAAGCTTCCGACCATGGCTTGGTTTGGCTGGTGACCGTACCCCATCCAGGAGCCCACCAAGAGTCACCTCCTTACAACGAAAGATGCTCCTATCACCCAGGAAATTCCAAATGATCAGCAGCTGTGTCAGACACCCCCTATCACTCAGGAACTTGCAAGGCTTCTAGGAGTTCCTTTCTCACAAACCAGGATTAAAGACCAAATATTAGCAGGAACCATATGCCATATAGTATTTTCAGTTCCCAGTTGGAAATCCACCTATGCAAAGGGCCAACTTAAGTTATACCAGGGTTTTTTACTGTGTGGGGGATTGGTACCCCGAATGACCTCATTATTCAAGGATCAAGTGTACTATATATATATGCTCATTTTTAAATTCATTAATCCCCTTTACAAGCAGATAAAGTAGGGATTTCTGTGGCTCCATTTTACAGATGTGGGAACTCAGGCACAGTGAAATCAAGCAACTTGCTCAAAGCTACAGAGCCAGGAAGTGACGGAGCTGGACTTCAAACCCAGGGACACTGGCTCCAGAGCCCCCACTCCTTGCCAGCTGGTGTAGAGGACAGAGACTGGGCTTTGGAGTCAAACGGACCTGGTTTCAGGACTGACTCCGCCACTTACCAGCTACGTGACCCTGGCCAGGCTACTTCTGTGCACCTGGTCGCCCATTTGTGAAATTGGGATAATACCTTCATCAGGGTGTATCAGTTTGCTAAGGCTGCTGTACCAAAATACCACGGAATGGGTGGCTTGAGCAACAGACTTTTTTTTCTCTCACAAATCTGGAGGCTTGAAGTTGAAGATCAAAATGTCAGTAGGTTTGGTTTCTCCCCTTGGTTTGCAGATGGCTTCTCACTGTTGTCCTCACAGGGTCCCTCCTCTGTGCCCATACATGTCTGTGTCCTAATCTCTTCTTATAAGGACACAGTCATGTTGCACAACCCCCCCCCCCCCACATAGGATCTCATTTTGCCTTGATCAACACTTTAAAGACTTATCTATCATTAACTCCAAACATAGGCACATTCTGAAGTACTGGGAGTTAGGACTTCAACATATAAACTGGAGGTCAGGGGACATAATGCAGCCCATACATAACAAGGGAGTTTGGGGCACCTTCAAGGACATCATGTTGGGTGAAGTGCCTGACCCAGTGTAAGCACTCGGTTCATGCCTGGTCCACCCCCTCTCTCTGCCATTCCTGGCTCCATAGCCATCCCTTTTCCCCTGGGTCACGATAAGATCCGTTGCTCTGTTGGCAGCATGCGAGTGCGCATTGGATGGAATCTGTCTGTTTGGCAGCTATTTCTAGAGTGGAAAAAAATTCCCTCCTTCATTTTATATCCCTTATGGCATGGTTCACAGTCCCAGAGTTAACCCTGGAGACCTTGAACTCTTAGAAAAATATTATAATGAATCCCAGTCCTTCCAACTTGCATGACATTTTTATCCAAGGACGTTAGCTCGCCTTTCAAATGTGGGTTTATCCTTCTGCCCCAAGGAAGGCAGCGTCTCCTTCCCCTCGCAGCCGCATAGCTGAGGCATTAGCACTTTTCATACCAACAACAACAGGTATCTCGGAGCTGCCAAGGGCTGCTGTGCCCCGAATGCTCCTGTGTTTACTTCTGGCCTCACTTTCCCTCCTGGGAGCCCACCTGTCCAAAGTCACAGCAGGTTACAGGTGAACTTCCCAACAGGAGCCAGGAGAGTGGAAATACAATTTAGTGGTTGAGCTCAGGAGGATGCTCTAGCGTGGTGAGATGAACATGGAAAGAATGTGGGAGCCTCTTTCAAGAAAGATCAAATTCTGGAGGGGAGAACCGAGAGTCAGCAGCTGCATCATTACCCTAATAGGAGCTGCTGTTGACATGTGTCTATTAAATGCCAGGCACTAGGCAGAGCTCTGTGGGTACCCCATCTCCAACCTTCATACTGCCCTGAGAGTAGGTTTAATGATCCCTGGTCTTCAGGGGGGAACTAAGGCTCAGTGATGCTGAACAACTCACCACTCAGGGGCTCCCGTGGGCACTACCCGAGAAAGCCATGTAGGTGACGCAGGTGGATGGGGGAGAACAGCAGTCACCTAAATCAGAAAAGAGTGTCCTGGTGCCCAGGCCTCACATGACCTTGCCCTTCAGATGTCAGGGAATGGAGTAAAACAGCACCTCAACCTCCGCCTACGGGCAGAAGTGAGCAGCCTTGAAGAAATTAGTTTTCTTAGGGCAGGTGCCAAGCACAAGGACTGGGAATGGAAATGAACCTGGAAAGCAGGAATCTTTACGCTAGAGCCAAATTAGCTAAGTTCTAAGACAGAAATTTGTCATCTGCTTTTTCTGTGTGTGGTTTGTACCCTGAAAGGACTCTCTATTCCATAGTTGCTCACTCCAAGAGTTTGGTGTTCTAGTAAGGGAGGTGGGGAAGGATTGGGAACAAGCTGTAACCTTAATGTCAAACCACTCTTGCTTTATTCAAAGATTTTTTTCCTGGTTGTAAAGTTATGGTCATTGTAGAAAATTTGGGAGAAAAACACAGATTATAAAGGAAAAAAATGTCGCTAATCTACCACTTGAAGATAACCATCAAAATTTAAATAGACTATCCTCCCAGTCTCTTTTCTATATAATTTTAAAACAAAACAAGGGATCATAATTTTCATCACTTTGTAACCTTTTATCTCTTTGTCCGTATCATGCATGTTTCCCAGTATCTTTCAATGTCCTTTTCAAACCGAACTTTCTCTCCCCCACTGGGTGCTGTACCATAAACTAATTAACCCTTCCCTGTTGGGCATGGGGACGGTTGAGTGTTCCCTGCCTTGATTAGCTTACCTGGTGGGACACCCCCATTAGGAACTCCCAACAGAAGAACAGGGTATCTATTTTGGGAAATCTGTGCTATTTATATATAGTTCACTCTGTTAATAATTACATCTAATATCCACTAACATTGGTCTGAACTAGTGTCTGTATGTAGTATTTATAGCCACCTCACATTCTTTCTTCCTCCCATCAGAAACGGCTTAAGTGTGTCACGAGCCTTTTATTCCCAGAGGGGAATATCAGAGAAAGATGATTGGCCTTGGGAACGCCGGGTACAGCCCTGTGTCATTTATATGCATTCACACACGTGCATGACCTTTACATATGCGTGTGTGTAGGAACTAAAGGGCAAGTAGCCGAACCCACCACACCAGGAACAGAACAGTTCCTGTAGAAAGGAGGTGTTTTGAAGGACATGGGCAATCAGCGACATACTCCGTCGTGGGCTTCTACCCCCTTGATCTCCCAGTGACAGCATGGCCTTTCGGGGCTGTTGCAACAAGGAAACTTGGGTCTGTACCCAATCTCCATCGATTCTGGTCCCAGGACATTTTTCTTTCTGCTTACAAAAAAAGTCACATGAATGATCTCGTCATAGGAGCAGGAACTGTGGCTATCCTCATCCCATTCATTGGCCTTAACACACGCACACACACACACACACACACACACACACGCATGCAGATGTGTTAGTGGCTGAGCAGCCAGGAAGGAGAAGAGGGGACAAGTTACAGAGTGAGGGAGCAGCCTTCTATGAATGTATCTAAAAAAATAAGAAAAAACACTCATGTTCTGTAGCGAACAAACATGATTGGCAAATTCACAAATTAGTATCGTGTTCTTTACCTTCGCAATGGCCCGAGATCAGTATTTGCCAGTTTCAGGACAACCATGCAAGCAGCCACCTGAAAGCTAATGTTGGTTGAGTGACATGCGTAGTTTGTGGCACACAAAACCAGGCTCCATTCTCTTGCTTCTCACTAGTTCACTGAAGACCTAGAGGAGCGATTTTTCATTAAAACAAAACAAAACAAACAAACAAAAAAACCTTACAGTGTCCCCTCTCTGAAACATGGAACATAAAAGTGGCCTGGATGTGTTGCCAGGAAGAGTTGGTGTGACTCTCACCCCGTCACTAAATCCGCACTCACTGTGGGATTTGGACAAGCCTTCCCACCTTTCTTGGGCCTTGATTTCCTTATCTATAAAAAAAAAGTTCATATAGACTTGTAGTCATTTTTAACTTGCTTCTGTGTTCCATTGATGTTTGATTTGAACCTCTTTTAAGATACATTTTAAATTTCTTTTAAGAATTATAACAAAACATATGTGAACTATTCTTTTAAAAAGCTCTTTCACATTTGCCATAGCTTATCTGTATGAATCAGGATTTTCTCAATAATATACAGTTAAACAAGAATTAAAAGTAAACCGAAGTATTATGTAAGAATCAGGTGTAATGTTTTCACTGTCTGTAATTCAACGGTTAGAATTTGCCCTAAAATTGAGCAACTTAGTCAGCCTTGTCCAGTGCCTGTACTGTGGTAAGTGTCCAGCCACTGTTCTCAGTTCTCCATTGGATGTGTTTGTTTCCTGTAAGATTTTGTGTTAAATGTTCTGCAGCATTACCTCTGAGAACACTTCAGACCTGACATTCTATACCAACTACATGTTTTCCCATAAAAGAAAATATACTTGTGCCCCCCACCCCAAATATAATAGTGTATACTAATGACTTTTAATGGTTTTAGTAGATGGCAGGGGATTAGGATAGTTAATTAAAATGTAGTTAATGTGATAACTATTACCAAAGAAGTGTAAGCAGTATCCTAATAAATGAATTTGCTAATTGTTTCCCCTACTGTTTGGCTGCTGTTTGGTTGTCAGCTGAAGCACACACAGTATTGCGGGTTTGGGAAGAGGAAATTTACTTGAAGCCTGCAGGGCTGGCCTATGCACCAGATCGCAAGAATTCCACCCAGGGGGTTTGGGGGAACAGGTTCAAGTTGATTGCTCAATTGCTCATTCTAAATTAAATTACAAAGTACTGACTCCAAATCTTGGTTTATAAAGAACAAGTTTGCTGGTATATGCATTTTACCTTCCTTCTTTTATCGTATTTTATAAAACAACCACCCAACATATTTAGTGGAAAAAAAAAAAACTTCAAGAAATTGCTTAACCCCAAGCAGTCGGGACTATCAGGAATTGTTTTCAAGTGCACCTTTGCGCTGTGCTGTCAGTACTGGGAAGCGTTGAGTAGATTCTTTTTTAAGGCTGGCACCTCTGGACAAAACAGATGCCCCTCAGATGGTTACCTATTTTTGCAGTCAGATGATTCCAGGCACCTGATCTAACGTCCCATATCTGAACAGAGAACATTGTAACTGGATTCCACATACAGTGTTTAAAGCCCAGCGGTCCCTCTGGGATTAACACCCTGCAGGGGTTGTTGGTAATCAATCAGCCTCGGTGTTGAGCCTTGCCAGTGAGACTAGAGGGGCTGTTGTGCCATTGTCCCCTTGATGGCTGTCCTTGTGCCTTGGGAAATGGGGTACCTGCACCCACCTTTCCTTCAAGTCTCTGTAGGCCAGTGGTTCTCCAAGTCTGGTCTCAGCACCCGTAGCATCAGCATGACCTGAGAAATTGGCAGAAATCAGATTTCAAATCTCACCCCAGACCTCCTGAATGGGCCCCTCTGGGGGCGGAGCCAGTCTTCTGTGTGTGAATGAGCCTTCCAGGTAATCCTGCTGCTCACTCAAGTTTGAGCACCGCTCCCTGTGACTCCAATGCACAGAGTCGCCGTTCAGGGCCCAAGTCCGAGGACTTCTGTGATGTCATGCCAACTGGACACTTGAATTTAGACCCTCACTTCATTTGAGTCTGGTTCTGTACAGTCCTCTTCCTGCTTCAAAAAAAGATTTGGGTGATCTTGCCAAAGGAGCCTGACACACACACACACACACACACACACACACACACACACACACACAGGCACACCGACCAGGGTGCTCTCTGATGGTCTATGATAGTGAAAGGGTAGTTCCTCTCTCTGTGTTCTATTTGGGAGGGTAGCCGTTTTGCAAGGCAGCCTTCATCTTCTGCTGTGGCCTTCGAACTTGGCTGCACATTGGAATGGCCTGGGGATCCCCACTCCCTGGAAGTTCTGATTTGATGATCAGGGTGCAGCCTGCGCATTGGCATTATTTAAGATTTTTCTTAGAGCAGTTTTGGGGTTACAGCGAAATTGGGAGGGAGGTACAGAGATTCCCCACATGCCCTCGGCCTCCACGCATGCATGGCCTTCCTCATTACCAACATCCCCTAATTTGCCATCTGTGTGTCTTTTGTGGTAAGGTGGCTGTTAAAGTCTTTGGCTCATTTTTTAATTGAGTTATTTGTTTTTTTATTGTTGAGTTTTGAGAGTTCTTTGAATATTTTGGACAATGGTCCTTTTTCAGAGATGTCTTGCAAGTATTTTTTCCAGTCCCTGGCTTCTTCTTTTTAGGCATCGCTATTTTAAAACTTCACAAGTGATTCTAATGGCCACTGAGTTTACAAATCAACGGGCTAAAATATCAAGGGCACCCGAAGGAGGTAAGGATGAGGATGGGTTAGGCCATGAGGGGGAAGCCCAGTCACTGACCTGAGCCATAGGCTCTGCAAAGCTGGTCTCCAGGCAGCTGTCGCTGCATGCCTTCTTCTCTCTTCCCCAGCAGCCAGACGTGAACTGGGCCCTTCCCAACATCTTGTTCCATGGGACAGAGTCAGCCTCCTGTCCCTAGAGCAGCCTTCCCACTTTGCCCTGGTGACCAAGAAGTTGACTTGCAGGTCTTTCTAATTTTAACCAATGCAAGCCATGGTTTTGAAAGGGGTTCAAAAGAGGCTTATAATGAAAATCTCCCACCCCTTTCCCAACCCTGATCCTAAACTTTCAAGCATTTCTTTCTTTACTTGTTTTGTTGGTTTGTTCCATATCTCTAAATAATATTCTTTACCTGCTTATTAGTGTTTTTTGTTGTTGTTTGCTTTGAAGAAAAGAACGAGAGAGGTAAAGGAGTGATTTAAACAGAAAGGGCAGGTCCGCTTGCCTGCCCATTAAACCATCTGATGTTGTCATGTTACTTATTTTTTGGTGACTCCTTAATACCTTTCACTAGGACGTGAGCATCGTGGTCAGTCTCTTTATTTATTTTAATAGCAATTAGCACTTTTTAAAGAGCTTATATTTACTCTCCTTTAGCCTCACATGCTTATATTCATTCTTAACTTTCTTGTTCCATCAACTTTCAGCAGCAGCTCTGAGCTCAGTCCGAGAATATTGTTCCTTTTCATTCCCTCCGTCTTCTCTTCCACCTCCCCAACAGTTTTATTTCCACCAGATCTTTTCTTTTACGTGTCAAAGTAGATGACATTTACATTTTGTTTGTGACATGTTTTTCTATCGATTGATTCTAAAAGTTGAAAATGACTTAACAGCACTTACTTTACGAATTTGTGAAAAACAAAACAAGGGGAAAAAAAACCAAAAAACTTGCCCCTGCTCACTAACTCTCATCCGGTCCCTTAGTCTCCACTGTGACTCTCAACATGCCCCTTCAGAACCTGGGGTTAGGAAGAGATTTAAGGGTTTAGGAACTTGGGGTTAAAAAGAGGAAGGGAAGGGGAGAGAGGCAGGAAGTGCCTGCCGTTGTACGTGCAGATGTGGCTGTGGTGGGAAAGGGTTCCCGGGGGTTCCACATGCAAAGGGTCAAGTCATTCCCCTCCCACATGCTTGTCGACCCAACCTGGGGCCTCTCCGGTGTCATTGAAGCCACAAGGGTCCTCCTCAGCTGCCCCCACTTCCGACCCCCACCTTCACTGTGCCTCCTGGGCTGAGGCTGCCAAATTCTCAACCTTTCAGAAATGTGTTGAAATCCTTTGTGTCCCGGTTGTTGCCCTCCTGTTCTCTTCATTGTTGTGGGTTTATTGTTGTGGCTTCATTGTTATGTCAGTTCAGAGGCCCCCTTGCTCTCATTTTAATACCATCTAAGGAGAAGCCTGCTTGGTCTGCACCTTAGTACAGATCTGAGTTGCCTCCCCTTCTCCTTGGCAGCTGCCTCCCAGTAAGACTTGAATGCAAGAAGATTTGGGATTTGGGCATAGGAGAGGGGAACTTGCTTAGCCACCTTTTCATCTGGGCAGTTGGCGAGAGGGAAGGGGAGGACAGAATACGACAGTGTGAAATAATGTCCACATTGGACTCATGGGTAACAGCCTCCCGCTGTAATGCCCGGGGAGGGTGGGGGGCAGGGAGCTGCTGTCAGCTGGTCTGATGGGGTGTAGGGGGGTGGCTGATGGTCGAAGGGAAGGTAATCACCAGATTGGAACTGTTGAGTGGCAAGGATCAACTAGGTGGCTGGGAACAAAGTCACCCTTGTCAGTGCTCTCTGGAGAGCCCCAAACCTGCTTAGTCATGCAAGCAGAGGATTTGAGAGTCACTTGAGCGGGGAGAACAGACAGCAGTGCTTTTGGGGGTGGGGCACTGCTTTAGGTACATCATCCTTGACACCCTCTCCACCCCCTGCTTTGAGGGCCTCCTTGAGCCTCTCTTCTCCTTTTCTCAGCATCCCAGGAAATGATCTCCATCGTGTCAATGTGCCATTCCCTCAAATAGCCAAGGTGCTGCCTACTCTCTTCTAACCAGGGCACAGGCTGTCATTCTGCAGTTAGAGATAGAGCTTAAGTACAGAGCCCCTGGGAGAGGGGGCCTGGGGTCTTGGTCACTCAGACGTGTAGATAAACAGCTGCAGTCAAGTTCTCACGCAGGTGCTAACAGGGAAGAGTATGAGTGTTTGCAAAGGCAGAGAGGACCCTGCCAGGAAAGAAAGAGAACAGGAAGTGGCCTTGGAACCACCAAAACAGAGGTTTCTCCACCATTTGTGTAGATGGGCTGTTCTGAGGGGCTATTGCTGGGGTTGCAGTGGAGAAAAGGAGACTGTTCGAGGATCAGCGGGAGAACCATCTGGAGAGAGAAGACGGGGTGAGGGGGCAGCAGGAGGGAAGGGTGCTCGCAGACAAAATTGGGTGCCCGGGAAAGATGGGAAGAGAGAGAGGAGGGGTGGTGGGATATGGCAAAAAAAAATGATCAAAAACAACCCCCCTCCTCAAGTCCGAAAGGTTAGTGAGCTTTCTACAGAGAAGATTTAAAGCTATGGGATTAAAGACGCAGGAAGAATACCGACACCCCATTCAAAATGGCCCTCGAATACGGCAGAGCACTGCATGCTTTCAAAGTTGGCAGAAGCTTTCGCCAACTTGGAGGAGAGAACCCACACAGAATCCTGCCGTGTGCGATTGTTAAGCCCCGTGTGCATGCAGACAGCTGGTGCGAGCAGCAGGAGCCAGGTCTCTTTCCTGGGGTCCCCTCCGGTGAGCCCGTCAGCCCAGTTGCTGTCCTGGGTCACAGAAGAAACCCGAAGCAAGAGAAAGGCAGCCCCTTGTTGACGGGGCACTTGGCAGGCTCCTGACAATTGAGCGGTGTCACTTAGCACACCAGCTCCATAGTCTGATGACTGGGACAGCTCTTGGCACGAAGCGTCCTGGGCATCTAATTCATTCAGGCCACCTAATGGAAAGCGCGTGGGGTCCGGAGGCAGACTGCTGGGGTTTGAGGCCCAGCTCTGGCGCTTCCCAGCTGGGTAGGCTTGGGCCAGTCCCTTCCCCAGTCTGTGCCTCGATCTCCCATTTGTATGAGGAGGTAATACTGACATGTTCCTAGGAATGTCACTGTGAAATTAAATGAGATAACGTACATCGTTACCTGCTCTTATTTAGTGTGGGAAGGTAAATAACGCTTATGTGATCATTATTTCAGCAGTCTTTTGTGTGATACTTTTACTTTTCACACTGCCTCCATGCCTGCTGGTTTGAACTCTCACGAAAACCCTGTAAGATAAGGATGGAGGGCATGAATATCCCGGTTAACAGATGTGGAAACTGAGGCGCATGTTCACATAACCTGTTCCTGGCGGGGGTCAGACTTGAACCCAGAGTGTTCTCATAAGCCAAGGTTCTCCACTCCACTGCGCCTCATGGTCACCTTCTCCTGGAGTTTCCATTCCCCCCATCCAATGCCCGGGTGGTCCCTGAAGCCTCCCTGTATGGGAGACTGCCTCCTCCTGGCAGTTCCCAACAAATTACACGAGGCTCTTCATCCAAGTTGATGCCTGTTCTCTGGTGGTTGGGGTGACTGTGTTCCGCTCTGCGCCTGCATCCTCCACACCTGGCCGGTCAGAGCGTGGGGTCCCAACAGGAGCAGGGAGTGGGGCAGGGGAGCTCAGGTCAGACCACCCAAGCATAAACTAGGTAGAACTGTGGGCCCGTCAGAGAACCCGCAGTGGGCCCCTGTCCCCAGGCTGTCCAGCCTCTGTGGGCCAGGCAGCCCTTGGGAGAAGGCTACCCTGCAGCCTTTTCCTCTTCCTGGGACAGATGAAAATGACACCTGCTGCCCGAGCTCTCGTGGAGAGAATGGAAGGTGCTTCTAGTCCAGCCTCGTCTTCCCCTCCGGCTTCATTTTCCTCCACACCACCCAGGGCCCAGCAGACCCAACCCACCGACTGTTTCCCTTCCTCCAGTGCCAGACTTCTCAAGCCCTCAAGGTTCAGTCGCCCCTGCCCGGAAGGCTCCCCACCTCCCCACTCCACCTCCTGGGCAGGCTCTATTCACTATTCATGTCTCAACCTAAATGTCACTCCTTCAGGGCATCTGCCATTTCCCCCCCAAAGTAATCGTTTCCTTGTCACCTCTGCTTATAGCATCCTGCACTTTCACGTCATACCTTTATCACAGTTGTCGTCATACATAGGTGCTATTTGGACCATTGTTTGTGTCACATCTGCCTCTTCACCTCTGGGTTATAAGTTGAGTGGACCAGGGACCACGTCTGCTTTATTTGCTCCTGGGTCCCCACAGCCTGGTACATAATTACACTCAGTAAACATTACATGAAGGTGTTAAATATTAAATAATACTGCATGCAAGTCCTTTGGCCAGTGAAAAGTTGCTTTGCAAATGTGATATTCTTTAATTTTATTGCAATTCATGGGGCTACCTAATAATGAAAGAAATGTCTGTGGAAGCTGAGGCTTCCAGAACAGTCAGGCAACGAGGGTCATAAGAAGTCGTCTCGGTTACTCATACCTTGCCGTGTGGCTGTCCCTGAAGGAGGGAAGTAGACAAGTGAGCCTCAGGAGGGAGCTTGGACTCAGTCTGGACAAACAGTCCTGAGATTGTCAGTGTGATGATCTGAATGAAAGCTGGGAGGTAAAAATAAAATATAATACCCACCCGAGGGAGTGGCGTGCAGTCGCTCTCTAGGTTTATTTTTGCTTAAGCTGGCCTGTTGCCCCCGTGTGGATAGCACCTGCCTTCAGTGTGTGCCTGAGAGAGCGTACAGTTCCCGGGATTCTACCAGAAAAACCCCTTCTCTGATCTCGGTTTCTTTCAGTTCTGCTGGTCTGTCTCCAGCACTTTCACTAAATCTGTTTCTGTACCTCTGCTCAGGTCCCACTGCACCTCACCGTCATCCACCCCTTTGCCACAATTCCTGGGGGCAGTCCCTCCGCTCTCTGCAAGCCCAGCCTGGTTTTCAGGGCTCACCTGCTCTACTACTTCCTTGCGGCGCTCCCCGCAAACATCCTGCTCTTGTCCTGGGGAGCTGACCCTGCTTCCACCAGCAGGTCACGCCTCCAGGGAAATGCACTTATGGATCACTTCCCCCAGGCACCTCTCCCAAACATTTTCCACTGGCCCCATTCCCACCCTGTCTCTTCATTTGTTCATCGGCTTTTTATTGGGCACCTACCGTATGCCAGGAACTGTATAAGGCTGGGGATATGGGGTGAATCAGCCCCTGACTGTGCTTCTGCTCTGGGGTTTCCCAGTTGAGTGGGAAGAAGGACCCGCAGAGAGGTGTAGCCCGTGACATCGCTGCTGTAGGCGTACACAGGGTGCTCTGCGAGCGTGGAGAGGAGTTCACTCTGAAGACAACAGGGTGACATTTGGGCACAGCATGGGTGGGGTTGCTCCAGGAACCCAGAGGGCAGTATTACCAGCAGACAGGTTGCATGTGCTGGGAATGTGGTGAGTTGGGTGGTCACCCCAATCTGCGAGGCTGCAGTATGGGGTGCAGTTTATGGGAGTCATTGGACATGAAGTGGAAAGATAGATGCGGGTCTGATGTGTGGGGGCTGTGTTAGGAGCTTGGGCTTCAATCTTTGAGCAGTGGAGAGCTATTAAAAAATGTTTTTGCCCTGGCCAGGTGGCTCCTTTGATTGGAGCGTTGTCCCACATCCCAAAAGTGTGCAGGTTCAATCTCCAGTTAGGGCACATACCTAGGCTGCAGGTGGGATCCCTAGCTGGGTGTGTACAGGAGGCAACCAACTGATGTTTCTCTGTCTCTCAAGTCAATAAACATATATCCTGGGGTGAGGATTTAAAAGAATGTTTTTAAGACAGGAGAATGAAATGATCAGATATGTTTTAGAAACACTGGAAGGAGGATGGATTGGAGAAGGTGCAGGAAGGTGGCAGCAAGAGTATTGGGGGCTGTTGATCCGACCTACCTTCCTTCTTTCCTTCCTTCCTTCCTTCCTTCCTTCCTTCCTCCCTCCCTCCCTCCCTCCCTTCCTTCCTTCCTTCCTTCCAAGCATGTTAATTGAGTTATGCTACAGACGCCATGGCTCTCTCCCCTGCTGCTGCAGTGGGGCTAGGAAGATGCAGACTCAGGACACATACGGATGTCCAGGACCTAATTTAAACAGCGTGGGTGAAGAAAAGGGGACAGGTTGCAGTAGTTCTAGGACAGAGTCTTACCTCCTTCCCGTGTAAGTACCTTGACCCTGCCTGTTCATCTTGGCCACAGCCCTCACCACACTTCCCCTGGGACCTGATCTCATAGTGGGGCCTTGGCAAGGGGTGAAGAGAAGGAGCAAGTCCAGCCAGAGAGAACATCGTCAGCACAGGCACAGCAGGTGAAAGGTCATCAAGATTTTCCCAGGGTTTAGTCCCAGTCACCTTTTCTGGCAATTCAAATCTTTGATCCGTGAGCGTAGTATGGAAGCTGGCCCCCCTCACCCCTTTCTGCCGCTGTGTCGGAGAAAGACAGAACAGATTGATCCACAGAGTCAAAAGAGATCCCTGTTGAAGTCAGTGTGTTCTTTCAGTTTCTGTTTTATTTTAAAGAAATGTTTGCCTTATAAAACTAAACAAGGGGATAAGGCATAGGCTGTGGGTCTCAGGCCTTCCACCTCAGTTCTGGTTGATCAGAACCTTTGCAGAAACCCTTGGCTCAGTCCTCGTGAGACCCTCATTGTATTTCTCTTTAGCTTTCTGAGGCCACGCCTCCTAAACTATCCCAAGACTCTATATCTGCCCATACTTGGCATCCTCATTTGCAACTTAGGTGGTTGAAACAGATTGAGCTAAAAACAATTTACACTGAAACTTGAAAAAAGAAAATGCTTCTGTCATTGGCAATATAAAGCCTCACTCTAGAAGCAACCTTCTTCCCAAGAAGCTTCTCACTGTAAAGGTAGGGGGTCTGTCCCCTTCCACCCCCCTCGGTGAGCAGCAATCTCTCTCAGCTTCCTCCAAGTGGGAGGTGACCAGTGCGGACAGACGAGGCAGCTCCTCCCACCCACCCCTTCTTATTATCCAGCCTCTACCTCTTCCTGCGTATTCTAGAGGGCAGCTCTGTCCATGATGCGTAGCCAGTCAACTGCCTTACCTACTCCCTTGAGCCCCAACTTGCCCTGGCCCAGTGGCATTGATAGATATTTCTCAAGTAGCCTTCAACCCAAAGGCTGACTTGGAGACTGGCCTGCATATAAGCCTGGGAGTGGCTGAGACCTTCCCAGGCAGCCCTCTGTCCAGACTCATTGACACCCTGCTTGTTCTAGGCACTCGAGAACTCCAGGTCACAAAAAGGTGACAGAGCCTGGTTCCAAATGATTTTTTCAGAGCTCTTTAAACCCTGAGGTCCCTCTATCTGGAGTGTGCAGAGAAAGGGAGAGGCAAAGGAATGTTTACTGCATCCCACTGTGCTGGCTGGGGCGCCAGCCCTGATCCAGGATTCCAGCTGACTACTCCGTGCAGGTAAAATCCAGTTCCCTACCCAGGACTCCCCGTGCCTGGGAGGACTGTGGAGGTCTTGGCTGCCAGCACGATTACATTTGTCAAGCTAATGCACTGTATTGTGTTGGTCATGCGGCTGCTGTTGTCAAGGTTCCAGCATTTTCTGCAATGAGGACTTTATCGGTGCATGTGGCTAAGGCTCCCGGGCAGTGAGGATGGTCTGTGTGCGCCAAGTACTAACAATAGCTGAGCAGCTCAAAGAACAGGCAGGGAATGAAGGTGAGGTCCCTCAGAGAGCAAGGGCTCTGGGAGTGAAGGTGAGGTCCCTCTTTCTTCCCCTGACTCTCTCTCTCCACCCCCCACCCCAGCTCCTCCTCTTCAACCCAACAGGGGCTCAGACCTTGCCTTGGGATTCTGAGTGTTTGGTTTCCCACTGAGCAAAAGCATAAAACTGTCCACATCCCTGTGATTCATTTATTGTCCTTGTTACACCTGAATGGACAGAGGTGGCTCTTGCTCCTGGCCTTAGAGGGGCCTGGCTCTCCCCAGACTAAATGAAATTGGAGCTTTTCTTGTGCGGCAAATGCTGGCTCAGCCTCTCGGAGGCCGGGCACAGCACTAGGCACCAGCTCTATGCATCCTCAGTGGGGACAGGGATGGATTAACCACCCCCTCCTTTCTCCAACCCCCGGGCAGCCTGGCTCCCAGCTCTGCTCTCAGTGAAGGAACAGCATTCCAGCTGGGAAGGCTGGTAGCTGCTGCCACATGGTCCATATGTGACATTTTGTTCCTGATACAGAACAATTACTTAATTATTCGAGGAGGAACTGCTGCTCCTTTGCCAGCTGGGTCAGGACCCCCTTGCTCATTTGATGGAGGGAGGCTGGGCGATCCACAAGGTCCTCCTGAGGCCCAGGAAACACCTGGAAGGGCCTGTTCCAAAACAAAATGAAACAAAACAACAGCACAACAAATGGCAGCCTAGACACTCTACAAAGCCTGGTCCGTGCCTCTCTGAGTGACCTGGGAGGAGTCATTTCCCTTTTCTGGGCCTCGGTTTCCTCATCTGGCAGTGGAGGGAGTGCCGGTCCCTATTGTAATTAGTGTGAATGGACCTGGGACTGATCTGCCACCCGAAGGCCAGGATGGTCGCCTTTCTCCGAAGGGAATCCAAACCAGCTAAGAGCGCACCTGCCGGCTGGTGGAAACCCAGCATCTGTCTCCACGTAGGCTCCGGTTCTCATTCGTCTAAGCATTCCAGGGTGGGAGAGGGGCGGGCTCCTCAGTCCACTGCCCACCTCCCTGGTGCCTCTTCCTCTGTTGCTTCCATTGCTTTCTTTTCCAATCTTCCCGCACTGCCCGCCCCCCCACCCCCCGCACCCGGGCAGTGGGGCCATCTGTCTTCTTCTCTAGGCATCTCATAAGCTGAAGGCTGATCACTTCCTTCCTCCCCCTTCCATGTCCGATGGGGTTTGGTGGCCTCCCACGGGCCCCTGACCATCAAGACATAAGTAACTTATTTGTGTGTGGAATCCCTCACAGCCTTGCCTGGGATTCAGAGACACTCCCTGTATCTCTCCTAGAGCAGGAAGGAAAGTGAAAAAGCAACCCCCCAACAGCCCACGTTGCCTCTCCAATGGGTCAAGTCCCTGTGATGTGATCTCTGTGGCTCATAGTTCTGTCTATTACCCCTTTGGTGAAGGAGGCACCCCTGGGGTGAGCAGAAGAGAGAGGGCATGGGACACGTGGCAGCAGAGTTCAGAAAGTCAGATCAGGTGATGGCCTCGCCGTGATGGGCGTGGTCGGTGTCTTAGTTAGTTTTGGCGGTGGGGAGAGGGTAGACTGGGTGCCGTACAAATGACAGAAGCTCATTTCTTTGGGTTCTGAAGGCTGGACAGTCAAAGGTCAGGGTGCTGGCGTGGTTGGGTTCCAGTGCGGGTTCTCTTCTGGGTTGCAGACGGCCGGCTTCTCATTGTGTTCTCACAGGGTGGAAAGAGGGCACAAGCCGTCTGGGGTCACTGTTACAGGGCACTGATTTCACTCAGAAGAGCCCCAACCTCGTCACTAATTAGACAGGGATGATTTAGCCCGACATTCCCCCACTCCTTCCCTCTGCCTCCGCCTCAAAAAAGATTCATGTATAATGGCTGGTGGGCCAATACTCACCTTCCAAGTGGAAGCCACTCACTGTTAGAGAGATGGAAAGGGATGAGCCTGAGAGAGGGTGACACTTCCAACCCCCTAGAGCCTAGCTAATGCCACTATGTTAATTTTAAAATTGTTAATTTTAGTATAATTGGGTTGTGGTCATGACTTACCTCCCATCTGAGCTTTACACTTTTTAAAGTGTGTCTGTATCGCCAGCCTCTGTCTGTTGATCCCATGGTAATTGGGCCAGGAGGGTTATTCCCACTTCCCACATTTGACACTTCTTGCCCAAGGGCTCACAGGCAGTGGCAGGACTAGAACCCAGGCCTCCCGACTCCCAGCCCAAGGTTTTCTTCCCTGGCTGTGACAGACCCATGGGGTCCAGGGATTATTGCTGCTACCTGAGCTGTTGAAATACCACTTCTGTCATTTGGGAACAGGGAGATGCAGTTGCCAGGAGAGGGACTTTTACTTTTTCCCCTGCCCTGCATATGATATCTTTATGCCTCTGAGCACAGCCCCTGTAAATGATTAGCCTCCATGGGAATAGTAGGAGGGAGCTGGGCACACATTTGCTGGATAACGGGCCAGGCGACGGTGAGAAGCAGGGCTGGTGAAAGCAAGTCCAGGACTCCGTGAAATTTAAAGAGACTGAATGCCAGATTGGAACCCAACAAGATCTGTGAAATTCTCACATCTGGTTGGCATCTGTCAAAGGGAGGAAAGAAGCAAGTATAGTGTATTACACCTTTGTCTTTTTGTTTTTTAATTCTCACCCAAGGACATACTCATTGAGTTTAGAGAGAGGGGAAGGGAAGGAGAGAGAGAGAAAAAGAAATATTTATGTGAGAGAGAAACATTGATTGGTTGCCTCTTGTAGGTGCCCAGACTGGGGATGAACCCTCAACCTAGGCATGTGCCCTGACTGGGAATTGAACCTTTGCCCTTTTGGTGTATGGAACGATGCTCCAACCAAGTGAGCTACACTGGCCAGGACCAGTGTATTACAAATTTGGATTTGTGAACAATGGTCTGGAGCATGGTACTTCTCAGAATGCATTTGCTCTGCCCAAAGATTGTTACTTGCTATTGAGTAGGTTAGGAATTAGGCCCTGGTCTGTAGTAACGTAGGCAGTGAAGGAGTCCCTCTCCTTACTAGAGTCCCTTCCAAGTCAAACACTGAGACAAGCAATTAAAGCTGATCAAAAAGGGAGGAAAGTGACATGAGATGGGAGGGCAGGGAGACACAGCCTGACAGATAAGCTAGTCTGGTGAGGGAAAGGACCATCAAGGAAGCCTTCCTGGATGAAGGGGCATTTAAACTTAGATCTAAAGGATAAGTAAGAATTAGCCAGGGGAAGAGAAGAGGGAACAGCATGTGTGGAGGTCCAGAGGCGAGGGAGAACATGACCTTTTTGGTGGCTGAGAGATGTTTTGTATGGCTGGTGAGTTGAGTCTAGGAAACCATGAGATCAGAGGCTGCAGAAGTTTAGAAGGGATGTCGGTTCCCAAGATGACTTAAGGGGGCAAAGTAAATCCTCCAAAGAACTGGGAAAACTCAAGAAAACAAAAGCTGGCACTCAAGTGTCAGAGGGGGTGGGGTCTACAACAGGAAGTCCTCATAGGAGATGACAGAGAGTGAACTGGTGTTGGAACCAAGGCTGGATTAGGACCTGGCTCTACCCCTTCTTGTGTATGATCTTGAGGAAGCCACTTCAATTCTGCAAACTGGAAGGACAAGGAGGAAGCCGGTGCTTACCATTCACAGTGCTGTGTTTATTCATAGGGAGGAATACTTACCCTTACCTTTCAGTGTTGTGAAACTCAAGTCAGACTTTGTTGAGCGTTTGTGACCATGCCCAGTCACACAGTAGGCCCTCAGTAAGTGCCAGCTGAGTTGGACTACGTGCCTAAAAAAAAAGGTTGGTCCTGGGAGCTAGGCAAGAGCCCAGTTGTAGCAAGGGAAATGTGAGGTCAGCAAGAGCCATGCTGTGGATGCAAATAGGCTTTGCCCCGAGTGCCAGCTCCAGGTGATTGGCAGAGGCCCTGGGGTTGCTGTTTGCAAAGGCTTCTGGTTTTCCTGTTCACCAGGAAAGTGAGGGTGAAGACTAATTATCAATGTCTGCTGTGGGTGCAAGGTGGGTCAATAGTAGTACTTACGACACATATTTGCCATCTCTGGTGTACAAGCAAGATAACGTAATGCTGTGTCCTTTAGCTACAAAGCTGGGGGGTCTTTTAGCGTCTCTGCCATGGGCTCATCTTGCATGGGAGTCAGTTGGCCCATGTAAGGACCCCAAAGTTTGGCAGGAAAGGTCAGGTCTAACTAAACACAGAGCTCCTCAAGGGTCAGCAGCTGTGCTTTCCCATGAGCGCTTATTCAATCTGGGCTCACAGAGAAGAATCTCTAAAGCCAAGCGAGGCACAGGGGCCTGTGGGCACCATCCAATGGGGGAGAAAGAAAAGGTGTGAGCTCTGTTTTTGAGACGTTTAGCCCCTGGCTGCGATCTTTGCCCTTCAGAACACAGTCCAAACAAAGCAAGCCCCACCTTATTTAGCCAATAAAGTCATAACTGTCCTGATTTGGATTTCGAAAGAAACCAACATCTTCTGCGATCCCAGGTTTCCTTCCTTAAAAAAGAGAGAATGAGAAGTTTCCCCTTGAATCCACAAAGGTCAAACGTAGGAGTTGCCTGAACTCAGAGGCACTGAAGTGCTGGCACACACGAACTCCCTTGCACACCTGTGATCTGGAGGTCTGACACCCAGGCTCAGGCCTGGGCAGGTGCAGCCTCTACAGCCTGTGCTGTTCCCGTGGCAACCAGCACCCATACTTCACACGCAGGGACCCAGACTGCCCTGTCTCCCCAGCTCCGCACTGCCGTGAGCATGGAGCTCCAATGAGGCTGTCGGAATTTCTCTGTGCTATTTCAGTACTGTCAGGAGGCCTGGGGAGTCTTTGTTCTCCCTGGCTGGTTATGTAATTTTCAAGAAAAAAGGCAGAGCAAAGTCTGAAGTGAAGGCTCCCAGAGTTCGCTTTTGGGGGAGGAGTTAACACCCCTTCTCCGGGGCCTGATATTCCTTCCGCTCACGTTTTCTTCCTGCCTTCAGTACCTCTCCTCTCATCCCCTCACGGTGAGATCAAAGCAACAGGGTTCCCTCCTGTTTCTTACCCTGAAGCATCATCCCACCAGCATGTTCTGGAGGAAACAGAAGGAAAACAAGCCAGGGTAGCTAGTATCGCTGCCTGGCAGGGATGTTAAGACGCTGGCACAGCCTGGGGGAGGATGCTCGCGTGGGCCTTGGGGATCAGTGCTGTCAGTGGCTCCCTGCTTGAGACATTTGTTTGAGACTAAGCAGTGCTTTTGGTTCTGGTGCGTTGCTGTCCTCGCAGCTGGCGTGTGAAGGGTTACCCAGGACCTCTGCTGGGAGGGGTGCTGGACATCAGAGGCACGGGGCACAGGCAGTGCCATCTGAGCACGTGAGGAGCAGCCATCTGCCTGTGCACCTGGGTTTTCACAAAAAGACGGGGCTTCCAGGCACGGGCTGGTTACTTTGCATGACCTCCAGCCGGCTCCGCTTCTGGATGGAGGGGACCGTACTTCCTCTCAAAAGCTAGAAGACCAGGAAGAGCTGTTATTCCTGCGTATCAATACTGAAAATAAGACCTAACACAATGATAATGGCTTCAGGACCAGCAGTTTCTTGTTTGATGAGGAAACACCTTCCAGTCACTACACTTTTGGGGGGCCTGCGTGACATCCGTTCGGAACCCCCTCCAACCTCCACCCACCCTGGGAGAGTCAAAAGCTTTCTGCTCTAGACCGCAGGAACACATTGCAAAGTCTCCTCCGTTTGGCTCACGCTTTGTCGTAACTGAAATGTTACTGCAGACACGTAGCCATTCTACGGGCTAGACCCCGGGACTGCACCCATGAGAAGAAGAGAGGTAAGGTGCCTCCCCTTCCGGAGGTTCTGCCTGGCTGTGGAATCTGATGAGATCCAAGCCAGGTAGGACCCGGGACCCCGGCCCAATGACTTTCTAAGGTCTCAGTCCTCGTTTGCCACTTTGCTATTTTGGAGCCATCAAAAACTACAGGTCGCTGAGCCCTTCCTCCCCCTTAGTTATCTACTGCCATGTAACCCCCAATTCGACGGCTTAAACAGACTTTATTGTCGCATCATTTCCACAGGTCAGGAATGTGGGCACAGCTTCGCCAGGTGCCTGTGACTGATGTAAGGTCTCTTGTGAGACTTCGGTCGGGCTGTGGCCAGGGCTCTAGTCCTCTCAAGGCCCAAGACCTGCTTCCGAGCTCACCCATGTGGTGGCCATGAGCCTCCGAAGATCCGCTTCCAAGGACTCCCACAGGTCTTCCCATGGGGCTGCCTCATGTCAGGGCTGCCAGCTTTGCTGAGAGGGATCACCCAAGATGGAAGCTACTGTCCTGTAATAACCCCATTTTAGAAGTAACACCCCATCACTTCTGCGTATTCTGTTCCTTAGAAGTCAGTCACTGAGTCCAGCATTCCTTAAGGGGAAGAACCCACCCGTGTCTGGAGCCGGGATGGACGGTCACTGGTGGGCATCTGAGAAGCTGCCTTCCTGGGCCTGCAGGTGCTTCCCCGACAGGCTCGCCTCGTCCTCACTCTGCCCCACCCGCAGCGGGAGTCGTGCCGCAGCCCCCGAATGTTCTTGCTTCTGTAGTGTGATTGGTCTGTTTCTTCTCTCCCTGTAGGAACATACGCTCCTAGAGGTCGGGAGTCACGTGCCCTGCATCTCTCTATTTCTCCCTTAAACCACCCTTGTACCCTCACTAGTTTCTCTCATTAGATAATTCAGCCTCAACTTACAAAAACAAAAAACATATGACACAGTAAAAATGTCTTAACAGTTGGGCTTGATGATCTCCCTTAACAAGAGTGCTGGAGATAGGCATTTCCAGGCTCCACTCCGCTACTCAACGATGTCAGCAAGGCCCCAGGCTCACCTGCCAACTCCATTGTGCTGGCCTTTGTCCCCCAGATTGTCCCTGCTTGGACTCAAGGTCACACTGTAGCACCAACACCACCTCCTCCCACAAAGGGAGTAGAGGAGGAAAACTTTCCCCTAAGCCTCCCAGGGCCCGGTCCCTTCAGACTTATTGTTCAGAACTGGATCAAGTGACGGCCCCTACGCCAACCTCTGCCAACCAGGAATCCAATTACCGTGATTGGCTTCGACTCACAGCCCTCAACAGAGCTGGGTGTGGGAGATACCATTGGCCTCGAGGATTTTGGAAACGTGTGAGGCTGTCGCAGCAACCAGGAAGGGCTGTCGGCATTCAGCGGGTCAGGATGGGCTGCTTCAACTTTGAATAAGCATGCACCAGGCAGGCAGCTCTACAAAACCAAGTGCTCTTCTGCTCGGAGGTCAATATTGTCTTTGCTGGAAGCTGCTGACTTAGATCAGTGGTTCTCAACCAAGGATGATGCAGCGCCTCCTCCACTGGTGGTGGTTTTCAAAGTTTGGAGACATTTTGGTTGTCACAACTAGGGGTTGCTACGGGCATCTAATAGGTAGAGGCCAGGGAAGCTGCTGAACGTTCTACGGTGCACATTCTAGCCCTGCAGCTAAGAGTGGTCTTGCTCAAACTGTTGATCATGCTGAGGCTGAAAAACACTGGTTCAGACCCATCAGAGTCATCCCTGAGTTGGGGTCAGCTGCTCAGTGGCGGACCCAGACCTGGTCTTTGTTTGTTCAGAGGAAGTGGGAATGGTTCCTGGGCTGGTGGCTAGTGTCAGCCTTAGGCCTCCGTGCATCAGCCAGCTGGGCGAATGATCAGCTCAGCTCAGCTCACATCTGGAATGGCCATTATCTGCAGCCACAGCCTCCTGTGTACCTGAGGTTGGCAGCCAGAGAAGTCAAGAAATGGGTGGAAGGCAAGGTTATGGGTGTTTGAACTTGGTGTTATCTGTTTTATTTTTTTCTCAACTCTTACTCTTATTTCAATGTTCTATTTCTCAGTTTCTTTCCATAAAGTGAGCTTAGTAACCGTGGCCTCCACCCTGGAGCTGAATACATGCTAAAAGCTGGCCGCTTCTTGCTTTAATTTGAGCAGTGCCACAAGGTGTGCCCACTCCCAATGGTCCCGTGCTAGGCCTGGGAAGTCACACTGGACCTTGATGGCTTGTGGTGAGAGTCACTCACATGGGCTCAGATCATGTGTTAGGATGATGAGAAGTGTGGGCTTTGGCATCAGACACACCTGAGTTTACATCCAGCTAGTGGTGGGACTTTGGGCAAGTCGATTCCCACTGAAGCCTTCGTGGGAGAATGACAGCAACTCACGGGGTTCGGTGAGACCCCGCTGAAACAATCACACAAAGCCCTTGGCCCATGGTAAGCCCCCAGTTAGTGTACTTACCCCATCTCTAGCATGCCGTCTTCGCCGCCTCTCCAGAAAGCCTCTGGTGAAGTCCAAGTGCGGTTTAGGGATGAGATGCATCGTTGGTACCATCAAATTGCAGAACTAGAAGGTAGCTTATGAAAGGCAGAGAGCTGGGCTCTGAGCACAGGAAACCTTCGTGAAGGCTGGGGTCCCAAGCCCAGGGTACCTCCTGGAGGGAAAGTCCTGGGACAGTGCCACCATGAGGAGCAACAAGAGGACAGAGGCCAGGAAGGAGGCGGTAAGATTGGAAAGGGGCCCGGGTCACGATGCACCGCAGCGTCTACTCAGGAATAAACTAGAGGAAGTTCCTGCAGTCTAGAACAGGGGTTGGCAAACTGCAAACCTGGGCCAAATCCAGCCCTCCGCCTATTTTTGTAAATAAAGTTTTGTTAAAATGCAGCCATGCCCTGCACTTGGGTATTGTCTGGGGCTGCTTTTGTGCTACAAAGGCAGGGTTGAGTGCTTGGGTTGGGAAGTTGAAAAAGAGACTATATATCCTGCAAAGCCTAAGCTGCTTTATCCTCTGGCCCTTTATAGAAAAAAAAAAAACTGCTGCTCTCTGGTCCAGAGGGCTTCATTCACATGGACGGCAGTGACCGGGGTCACAGACCTTAGGGTCAGACCGGCTTGACCGTGAGATGCAGGGCGTCATCTAGAATTGTGCAGTGCGCAGCCTGTTCCACTGTAAAGTTACCCGCCCTGCCTGAGGAGGGTTTCCTGCCAGTTTTTGGGGTGCTCTGAAGAGGGAAGAAAGCAGCATCTTGGAAATGTCAGCCACCTCACCGGAGGCCACAGTTCCTGCTGGGAGTCAACAGCATGAAGTTTGGGGGGATCTGAGCAGGCAGAAGAGGTGAGTCTAAATTTAGACTTTCCAGAGCTGCTTTGTAAACCAGAGCCCCAGGAAGCCCAGGAAGGGACAGCTGGCACACGCCATCTCGTCTCTGGTTTGCCTCCACATGTTCGAAGGTTGGATGCGTGAGGGGATAATTAATTGGCCTTAAATAAGATATTTCGGTTTTTTAATTGGGTTGCTTGTCTTCTTAGAGTAGAGTCTTGTAAGTTCTTTATATATTTTGGAGATTAATCCCTTGTCTGAGGTATCATTGGCAAATATGTTTTCCCATACAGTTGGTTCTCTTTTTATTTTAATACTGTTTTCTTTAGCTGTGCAGAAGCTTTTTATTTTGATGAGATCCCATTTGTTTATTCTTTCCTTTATGTCCCTTGCTCTAGGGGACGTATCAGTGAAAATATTGCTGCGTGAAATATCTGAGATTTTCCTGCCTATATTATCCTCTAGAATTTTAATGGTGTCATGGCTTAAGGGGACCCTAGTGCACTGTTGGTGGGATTGCAGATTGGTACAACCACTATGGAAAACAGTATGGAATTTTCTAAGAAAACTAAAAATGGACATACCTTTTGACCCAGTAATTCCACTGCTTGGATTATATCCTAAGAATCCTGAAACACCAATCCAAACGAATCTATGCACCCCTATGTTCATAGCAGCACAATTTACAATAGCCAAGTGCTGGAAGCAACCTAGGTGCCCATCAGTTAATGAATGGATCAAAAAACTGTGGTACATTTACACAATGGAATTCTATGCAGCAGAAAGAAAGAAGGAGCTCCTACCCTTTGCGACAGCATGGAAGGAATTGGAGAGTATCATGCTAAGCGAAATAAGCCAGGCAATGAAAGACAAATACCATATGATCTCACCTTTAACGGGAAGCTAATCAACAAAACAAACAAACAAGCATAATATAAACAAAGACACTGAATTTGAGAACAGACTGACAGTGTCCAGAGTGGGAGGGGAGGGAATTTCAGGGGAAAAGGGGAACGGTTTAGAGCAACAAGTATAAAGGACTCATGGACAAAAACTATGGGGGGGTGGAAATGGGAGGAAGGTGGGGAGGGCTGGGGTGGTGGGCTGGGGCGGGGTAGAAGACAGAAAACTGTACAATATCAACAATTAAAAAATACTGATTAAAAAAAAAAAAAAAGATATTTCGGGAGAGTCAGGGAGAAATCGGTGGGGAGATGAAGCTCTGTTGTTGGAGACCTGGGGTAGATATTTCTTCTCCTGTGTTTGCTTACGACATTCACCACGAAATCATGGGAGTCTGGGGTACCCTGGAAAGAATTACGTACTTTCTTCTTGCTGGGCGTTATTGGAGCACAGCTGAACCCATGACCTTCCTTTCTCTCAAGGTGAATGCTGGTCCCTGGTTTGAAGTCATAGTTGTGATTCAGAGCAGCTCTGAGCCACCAGCTCCCAATGGAGGCTGGTTGTGCTGCCCCCTGAAGCCACATCGTGCCAAGAGCCACCACACTCAATCCTCTGCCCAGGTGGGCACATCGGGTGCCAGGTCTGCCCCTCTCCAGGGCGGGTGGGCCCGTGCCTCTTGGTATATCACGCAAGCAAAGAATCACTAATCTGAGACTTCTTAGGTGATAGGTGTTTTGTAATCAGTCCACCTGTGGAAAAAAGACAAAGCTTTGACAGACAATAGAAATTGTAGAGGAGTTACAGGGAGAAACTTAGAAAATAAAGAGATTTGATTAGAGGTGCATCACAGCAAACTCAAATGGGAGCAGAGATCCGGTCAGACAAGGGCTGCCTGGTTGGTACTGAAACTCAGGGAGGCAGCCTCAAAGCAGAAGATGATGCGAAACGGGCAGAAGTTCGGGGATAACGGTTTGTCTGAGCGGTCGGGGCTTGCTGTGGGAAGAGCCTGCTGAACACGTCACCCTGCAGCAGCACGCACAGCAAGGCCAGGCTGGGGACGTGGGTGTCACGGTGGCGGGGACATGGCCGAGGCTCCGTGGGGACCCCGGTCCACAGTTGTTTTCTATACTTTGAGCCCTGGACCTAAGCCTAAAGTCTAGCTGAGAGGTGGACATGTATGACGTTTACATAATACCCCGAATGATATGCACATGGACACGATAGGAGTTTGGGAAGGGGAGACATGCCCCTGAGGACTGGGGTGGATGCGTCTCCAAGGGAGTGAGACCTCGTCTGGATTCTGAATGATGGGCTGGGCAGGATTCCAACAAGTGGGGAGGAAGCAGGAGACCATGACAGGACCCAGGAAGGTGCAAGGCAGGGACCGACAGTATATTTAGAGGTCCACGAGGAAGGTGGAGAAGCTGTGCCAGGTGACGTGGTGCCTGCCCACGGAAGGTGACAGCGTGTCAGGAAGACCACACACTCACTCAGACACACTGCACATGCAGGGCGGACAGTCCCTCCACCCTGTGAGAGGGAAAGGAAAGAGTTTTTAAAAATAAATAGAGCGCCTCTTAATTATTCACAGATTATCTGCATTGCAGCTGATCTCAAACAAACCTTGCTTTCAGCCAGCTGGTGATGTCATCTCCTCGCTGCTTAGGTGCGTCTCTGTTTACAACCCTGTGAGCTCTGGAAAGGGAAGAAGGCTTAAGTCTCTCCTTGGAAAGCAAAACAGATCATTGCCTCTGGTGGCTGTGCCCTTGAAAACCAGACCAGGCCTGCGGGTAGAAAGTGACAGAAGCTCTGATTTACTTTCTGTTACCTGACTTGGGCAGCAGGGGCCAGAGGAGAGACGGAACGGGGCCCCCAGGGCACCTCTGTTGTTCCCCTGCCTTTGATATCCAGGTGGACTTCACTAGCACAGATGTTAGACTGCCGCTCAGTGGGTGGCCCCAGCACTGACTGCCATTGGCCAGGAATCCCCAAATAGAGCGAATGGTATTCATTGGTCACTTCATCAAGTGTTTATCGACCCTCTCTGTGCTGGAAGCACTGAGCTGGTATTTGCTGAGCCTCGGTGCCCTCGTGTGCAAGGTGAGAACTTTGTCTCTCAGTGGAGGTGCTGGCATTTGGGAGTGGGCTTCAGCTATTCACTGACGGAGGAGCTTGGCAGGATGGTAAGCCAATCTGGCCCTGCCCATCAAAGGCCAGTAGTGACCCTTCCTCAAATGAGCCAGGGAGGGCAGGACCATCCCCAGTTAAGGACCATTGGGTCTGTTTGCCACAAGTGCTCCCCAGTCTGAAATTCTGCCAGTCTGTGATTATTTTGCTGCTGGGCCCAACACAAACATACAAAGTGAAATTGCTCAAGATCTGATGAAAAACCAGAATAGTGGGTGCATCTTATTTAAGTGTAAGGGAACTTCCAGCAGTAGCAACAATAGGTGACATCTGTTGGGCAAGTGCTATATTCCAGACCCTTGGCAAATTTCTTTCATTAGAAATTTTTAGAAGGGATCTGATTACTTACCACTTCATGTCATCTGTGTCCTCTAATTTGCCTTCTTAATTTCAGAGCATCGACTGTTGTTTTGCTCCATTTATCATTTGCAGAAATGTGCAGAGTACAGATATGAAAGTATTCCCTGCAGGGGACCCTACAGTGTGATGGGAATAAAGAAGGAGCCCTAGCTAGATTCACTCCTTTGTTATGGATGCAGTGTTTGTTCTTCGTGTGTGTGTGTGGACTTAATAAACTTATGAAACCTGCCACTTCCTTAGAAGCTATGATATTATTGCCTTTACCTCAGAGGTCTGGATTTACATTGCTAGTTTTGCAGGTTCCCCCCCTCCGGCCCCGGCCCCGCCGCCCCCAACTTGGGTCCTATGCCTGTAATTGGAGTGGGCAGCCACCAGGGAGCAGTCAAGACTGGATTTGACCCATTGCTTTGAAGAGCTAGGTCCCCATCATCAAAAAAAAATACTGTGCTAGTCCTGGTGTCATGCTAAGACATCTGTGCCCAGTTGTCATGCTAAGACAACTGTCCGGGTGGCTCAGTTGGTTGGAGCATCATCTATGCACCAAAATGTTATGGGTCCGATTCCTGGTCAAGGCATGCACAGGAGGCAATCCCTCATGTTTCTTTCTTTCTCTCCCCCTTCCTCTTTCTCTAAAATCAATAAAAACATATCCTCAGGTGAAGATTTAAAAAAAATTCTGTGCCCTGGTTTCCTGGGCAGAGTGCCTTGATTAGAGTGGCAATCTAATTTCCTTCTAATTTGGTGTGTGTGCTTATGCCACCTACATGGGAAGCAAGAGATGCAATTGTAATTAAATTTCTAATTTGAATATTAAGTTATTAAAATATTCAAAGACATTAGCAAAAGAAGGAAGAAAAGGGGTCCAAGTGGAAAAACGAGATTATTGATCCTTTATTTTTCTATCTGCAACTCATGACTTTTGACTCTCAGCCTTCCCAGCTGGTGCCGATGGGTGTTTGGAGAGCTTAGAGAATGAATTTCGCAAAGGTCAGAGCCCATCACTCCCACCTACAATTCGTGTATGTTAACCTTAGGGAAGCAAGTATTTACATAGAAGGCACACCATTTGATGATCTTATCAAATCAATCCATCTTCTCTCTTCCAGGGCAGTGCTGCACACAGCAGGAGGGGTGGCTGGGCGATGCAAAGCCTGGAATCCCCTGAGCAAGCAGTGTTTCAGCTGGCTGGACAGATCAAATAACACTAGGGCTGGTTAACAAAAGACAGGCAAGTGGGAAGGTGTTGGAAGCCAGAGTGTGGAAATTTACCCAACGTTTTTTTTTGTTTTTTTTTTGACAGGGAAGGAGACTCTGAAAGATGCCGCGTTCCTGCAGCCGCTCTGAGCCCAGCAGAGCACAGTCTCATTCGAGGTGGCATGGGTGAGGGGGTGACAGAGGATGCTGCCCCCGCTGAAGTCTCCGGAGGAGCCTGGCCTGGCAGCTGAGCACCCCCGGGATTCGGGACTTCAGGTGTGACTTGGTGTAGAGCTCATGCACGCAGTGCTTGAGTTTCTCCAGCTTTCTTCACTGGCACTCACCAGGCTGGTTTGGGTTGCAGAATCCAAGGTGAGCTGGTAGAAAGGGGAGCTGGTAAAGGTGGAAAGAAGCCCCTAGAAGCCTCCAGAACCCATTGTTGGGATCCCTTCATTCTGCTCAGGACACAGAGAGCAGCTACCAAGCTGCCTGGGGCTGTGATACCACGGAGCTTTGGACCATCCTCAGTAAAGGAACGCAGGTCAGCAAAGGCATTGCAGCCCCAAGGAATCTCTTTTGACAAAGGATTTAAAGGGGAGAGTTTCTGCATTTTCACTTTGTGGTCCATTCTGATAGACAACTTGACACCCTTATAGGTAATGAGCCTGGTTTTTCTTTCCAAGATGCTACCCTTGAAAGAAACATGAGCCATTGTAAGTGTAGAGGAAGGCTTGGGATCCACAGGAGTTGGTGGACAGCCCTCCCAGGGCAGGTTAACAAAGCAGCGTGAGCCTCCGGCTTCTGCAGCTCAGCAAGCATGGACATGTGCCACTCTTGTCTCCGGAGAGTTGGTGGCAGTGACATCAGCACAAGAAAAAGCATCCCTCCGCTTTGGAACCTGACAGAATGAGGTGTGCTGGGGAAGCCACTGGCCAGGACTTGGCCTTTCCTCACTGCCCCTCCGTCACACGGGCAGCCCCTGACCACCACTGAGCCAACAATGGCCGAGAAGGGTGACTGCATTGCCAGTGTCTATGGGTATGACCTCGGTGGGCGCTTCGTTGACTTCCGGCCCCTGGGCTTTGGTGTCAATGGGCTGGTGCTGTCAGCCGTGGACAGCAGGACCTGCCGGAAGGTGGCCGTGAAGAAGGTCACCCTGAGCGATGCCCGTAGCATGAAACACGCGCTCCGGGAAATCAAAATCATCCGGCGCCTGGACCACGACAACATCGTGAAGGTGTACGAGGTGCTGGGGCCCAAGGGCACCAGCCTGCAGGGTGAGCTGTTCAAGTTCAGCGTGGCCTACATTGTGCAGGAGTACATGGAGACCGACCTGGCCCGCCTGCTGGAGCAGGGCACCCTGACAGAGGAGCACGCGAAGCTGTTCATGTACCAGCTGCTCCGCGGGCTCAAGTACATCCACTCCGCCAATGTGCTGCACAGGGACCTGAAGCCCGCCAACATCTTCATCAGCACGGAGGACCTTGTGCTCAAGATTGGGGACTTCGGGTTGGCGAGGATCGTTGATCAGCACTATTCGCACAAGGTATGTCTGGCTGGAATGGCTGATGGGGGAGCCCAGGGAGTCCTCCAGCCTGCTCTCGATGTTTTGGAGTGTATGGAGAGTGCAGTGCTAGCTCCACGGGAGTCAGGGGGCTGAGGGCTGTGTCTGGGGGTGGTGGGAGGGTGCTGGAAAGACCACTGGCCTGAAGAGATGTGGTGGGGGGAGGTTCGGGTGCTTGACCTTGGCTCTGCCCAATGGCCATGAATAATAACTCCTGGCTGTGCAAGAGGGGGTTGGACTAGATTGCTTCTAAGATTTCTTCCAGCTCCAAACTCTGTGGCTTTAAAGTTGTGCAGTTGGTGAATTTGCCCCTGAGATCTCCAACCACCTCTTCCCCCTATTGCCTGCTCAGGCCTCCTGATGAGGCTTCTTACCACACATGCTCCGGTTCATCTTTCCTCCTCCCATCAAAGTTTACCCACTCTCCGTCTCGTTCTCTCTGTCGGTGGGCAAGGGGTACAAACAGTTAATCCGATCAACTCATCCTCAGGGTCCATTATCCAGCAAATGGCTCAGCTCTCTCGGGTCCCATGATGCCCCAGCCCCTGAGTGTGATAAAGCTACCGGGGTCTGGATGGTACTGCTGAGACCCCATGTGGTGGGTGGCTAAATGCCCCACCAGAGTGCTCAGGGGTCAGAGCTGACCCCCAATATACTGGTGGAGATAGTGACGTACTCCCAGACCACTTCTTACCTAAATGCACCGCTCCTCTCAGGAGCTGGGAGTCCTCTGAAAGTCTGTTCCCCTCACCCCATGGTTCCTGCTACTTTGGGGGAGCCTCTGAGTAGCTCAGCCTGAGCACATGTCACCAGGTACCCTTGACCAGAGCTGGGGGATGGATGTCATTTCCAGCCTCCTGCCAAAACCTTTGTGCCACAAATTTTTATTAGAATGAAAACATTCCCTAGGAAGTAGGTGTACCATAAACTATTATCAGACAAGGGGCTAGTGTGGGTTATGAAAGGGAAGGCTAGCCCTGATCTTGAACATGCTCCAGCACACTACTTGCCCAAAGCCAGAAGATCACAGATGCACAGAAAAGCGCTGACCTCTCTGGTACAGCTGCAGTGGGAGGGTGTGCAGGGGGGAGGGAGGCAGCGCTCCCTGTCCCACCTTCACTGGCTGGAACTTGGACTCCAGCCCAGATTTCAGAGCCCAGATCAGCTCAGCCAGCTCTAGCTCCTTGGTGCCACCTTCCCTGTGAGATTGCCCTCTGCTTCCCAGGCCACATCTGTCAGAACTGACAGCTGACTCCTCAGGCAGGAATGTCCATGGCAAACAAACAAACAAACAAACAAACACACATCCATGCATACACACCTACACACAAGGCTTCCTGTCGTCCGAGTGCCCTGTGCTGTTTCTACCTTCTCTTTCCTCTAAGGAGCAATGACTCCAAGCAATTGAACCAAAATTTTAACTCAAACCAGTCTTTATTTGGTCATCTTAAGAGAGCCCATGACACTCCTGTTTCTGGGATGCACAAAACCGCCTTCTGAATTGGATTAGACTAGTACACTGGGAACAATAACAGGACCTTCCTTGATTATAGAGTCTAATTAGTGAAGTTTCGTATTATAGGGAAAATGCCCAGAACAGTTGTTCAGGAAAGTCAGCAACGGTGGTTTCTGGGGCGAGGATTGGCTGTAGAAATAAGTCCTAGGAAGTGCGTGGTGTGAGGAGGTACCACTGTGTGAAGAGGCAGAGGCCTTCTGCTGGCGCTAGCTCGGGACATGGATGCTCCCCATCTGGCAGCCTCAGTTTCCCCACCTTGGACAGGAGTGATAATACATGCCTTGTCTGTCCCACTGGCTGTGGTTATAAGTCAAAATGGAGCATGAATGTGCAACTCCTTGGAAAGTCGTGAGGACCCCATCCATTCATTTCTTGAGAGTTTTTGTGAGTGCGTGCTGCGCTCAGGCCGAGTGCTGGGAGCCTAGGAGGTTCGCTGACCACCCACTGTAAGCAGCTGTTACCCCTTTACTCAGGGCAGGAAGCCACTTCTTCGAAGGGGACTTTCATTTTCCTCATGTGGAGGAATTTCAATGCTCTGACTTACTCCCCTTGGGCTCTCTTCAATAATAGCTCTTGGAGGTTAAAAAAAACCATTGGAGCCAGTCACAAGCCCAGTAGGTGTGCACATGAACCCTGTGTTTGGCAGGCGCCACCCGCCTCTCCCACTTCCTTTCTCATCTACCTTCTGCTTTTAGCTTCCTCCCTTCTCTTCCCTGAGTGATGACGGAAGGGTTATATTTGGTGCTTTTCTTTATCCAAAGTGCACTGAAACCAGTTCTCATTAAATCCTCCTAATGCTGGGAGGCACTTAGGGAAAATGGTCCATTCTGAAACAGAACTGGCTTTCTCCAGATTGCTTGACCAATGGTGGCAGAAGGGGCACTGGAACTTGGGCCTTCTTGGGTCTTGGAGGATGGCCTTTCAGTGCCCCATCTCCTTCCGGAAGGCTTTCCGGACCCCTGGTTGGAATTAATCTTTCCTCCCTCTGAATTCCCATGTCACTTTTCCCCCATTGCGTAACCTGGATCTTCTAGCACTGACGACCGTGCTCTGCTCTGTCTCGTGGGCATGTGTCTCTTGTGCTCTCCGGGGCTGGGAGCCCCTTGGTTCCTTGCAGGTTGTCTTCTGTTGGTCTTGGTTTCCTCCAGGGAGTCTAATCACTGTATCTGAGACCTGGCCCAGTTGATCTGGTTGGCTGTCTCGAGCAGATGGAAGACCAACTCATTACAGATGGGAAGCTAGTAGAGTTTATTGATCCCATGTGGCTAGAAGCTTTGAAAAAGAGCACATACAAGGGAGAGACATTAAAATGTATACCTTTGCCCTGGCCAGGTAGCTCAGTTAGTTAGAGCATCATCTCTCTAGGCCAAGGTTGCCGGTTCCATCCCTGAAGAGGACACATACAAGAATCAACCAGTGAATGCATAAATTAGTAGAACAACAAATCAGTGTTTCTCTCTCAAATCTATAAATAAAATAAAACGTATACCTTCAAAACTTAAATAGATGAAAATTAATGTACAATTTATGCATGTATAATGAGAGCTAATATATAAAACAATTCTAATAGAATCAGAGGAGAAAGAAGAAAGAAAGTACATAATTCTTCCAGCCAGCGGATTGCTTGGGGTCAGATTTGTGCGTCTGCTCTCACTGGTGTGCGTGGAGGAGGGCGTTGACATGTGAACCGCTCTGAGTCTGACCCTCTCCTAAACTTTTTTGGATTCCGTTTTGAAGAGCCTATGCCCACTGCGATGCAGCGAGTGCCTTGGTGTAAGTTACAAAAAAGGTGACCCTTTTTCCAGGCTGATTTAACTCAGTGCAGGGACAGGCTTCGTGATGCAACCGGGGGCTGGCCTCGGCCCCTTGGCCCAGCACAACCCACTAGCACTAAGCAGCAGCTGGGATCTCACCGTCCACACCATGCCTTTCCCACGGGTGGACGGTACGTCTCTTAAACCTTTACGTCCCCTCCTCTAGCACGAAGCCCGCACAGGGCAGGGGGCCATTGCATTTGTCTGCTGATGGACATGCCGACGAAAGCTGTCTTCTCTTCTCCAAGGAGCAGCTGGAGCACCAGGCTCCAGTCCAAGTCTGGGCGCGTGTCCCCCACCACACCGCCCCTGGCGGTCTTGGTCTTCACGAGGTCCACAGGGCAACCAGAGGCCCCAGGAGCTCACACTGTGAGCGAGATGGTGGTGGTGGCAGCGGGGGTGCTCTGGTGGCTGTCTCTCACAGAGGCAGCTTGGGGAGCACTGGCCTCATTTGTGTCGTTAGTGCGCGCCTCACTACCTGCATGACTCCAGGCAAGTCCTTTTCCTTGCATAGCTTATTCTTAGAATAAGAGGTCAGTAAGACCTCCCAGTTATCTTAGCCATTTCCTTCACTTCATAGACAATAAAACCGAGGCCTAGAAAGGAAGAGAGACCCGCTCAAGGTCACCCGATGAGCGGCCAGGCCAGGAGTGCGACGCCTGTGTTTCAGCTCCGTGCCCGCCGACTTTCCTGAGCCCCTCTTCTCCATGGTCTTGTGGACTGGACAGGGTCCTCGCTCCCTTTCAGATTACTTCATGGGATCATGTTAGAGTCGAATGCAAGTGCGGATGTCCAAGTGCTTTCAGATGGAAGCTAAATCACTAACAGAACTACTTGCCCAATAAATGCCATGTTACAGGATGGGGAAACGACAGACACGCAGATGTCAGTTCTCTCCAGCCCTCAACCCCGCCCTCCCACCCCCGGACTGAAATATGGAACCAGCTCCTGACATGACCAAAGCCAGGAGGCCCAGTGTGAAGGGTGGCCTCCCACGGAGCATGTTGTTCTTTGAATTTATCCTATTAGGAAGTCAATGATCTCAAAAGAGAGGAAAGAATGTTGTTTAAGACTGCACTGAGCCCTGTGTAAATTCTAAGAAACGTCTGAAGCCCCCGGGAAACTGCAGAGGGCTGAGTAGCGTTGACAGCCTGATTAGCTCCCCTCCGGAAGGGGCCACCGTCTGCCAGGGGAGGGCGCCACCTTTCGCCCTTGTGGCCCCGGCCAGGAGGCTGCCAGCAGACTCGCCTTTCCTGGGGGCAGTAGACAGAAAATACCCAGGGAGGAAAGCAAGATAGGAGGCTCATCAGAATTTGGGCAACCACAGGCTCTTGCGTTCTGGTGGACCATTCCATGAAATCTAAGTTTTCTGCTTGGCTGGCCTGCCTTTGGGTCCTGACCCCGACCCCTCTCCGCTTCGGAGCCCTCTGCTTTCTTACGTCAGTCACGATGAGAATGCTTTCCCACTTTGCCTTCGTGTCTCATGAAGATCCCTTAGAAATTAACCAGTGCAGGGTTGTCAAAGTGGGTGCTGGGCCAGTGGCGCCCGCTTCACCTGGGAACTTGTTCAAAATGCACGTTTTCAGGCTCCATCAGAGACCTGCTGAATCAGGAGCTCAGGGTGGGGCCCAGCAAGCTGTGTGATTCCGATGCCGAACTTTTCGGAACTGTGGCTCTGGAGACACGGAGCAGGCTGTGGGTGGACAGAAAGCTGGTGCCCTTGGGGTGTTTGCTGGTGCTTAAAGCGGTGGCTCTCAAACTTCAGTGCAACAAGGAAGGCTAAGAACACCGCCCCCCCAACCGCCAGATAACACAGGCACCTTAACTAAAAGGGGTAGTCCAAGGCAGGGCTCTCAGGTGCTGTGACAGGGGACCGTGAAAGTTGTTTTGGGTAGGATGACTGTTAGGACTCCAATTACACTGCACACCGCCAGGCTGGTCAGCCATCGCTCCAGTTTGGTGGGAAGCTACCCACGCCAAGGACCTAAACCAAAGGGAGTGGAGGTTCTGTCTGGGTGTGATTTTAATAAGAGTTAGGTGATGTAAACAGTTACTTTAGAAAACATATACTATCGATTCTGCTGTAAACTACTTCACTAGATGTCATTTAAAAACAGAGGCATTGGTTTTCACAGTTTAGTGAGACTGAGTATTTGATTGAGGGCTCAGCAAGACACTGCAGTTTGTTAAGGCTTGCGGTTCAATTCAAGGTCCCACAGGAGGCAAAGCAGTCCATGATGCTGAACACATACAGCCGGCCGCCGAAGGCTTGGTGCTTGGTGTGGAGTTTTGGGTGGCAGCGTTTACGCTGGTTTCATTATGTTGAACAACCTTACCTCTTCCCTCCCTCCCCTGACCACTCGGCCTTGACACTGAACCCAAAGGGAGGAGTGCTCTTTTCTGCCGCTGAAATAGGGTCTTTGTTCGCGGTCAATACAGTGTCCATTTGGTGTTCTGTGTGCTTATTTTTTTTTTTAAGATTTCATTTATTCATTTCTATAGAGAGGGGAAGGGAGGGAGAAGGAGAAGGAGAGAAACACTGATGTGTGAGAGAAACATCGATCAGTTGCCTCTTGCACGCCCCCAACCAGGGACATGGCCCATGACCCAGGCACGTGCCCTGACTGGGAATAGAACCAGTGACTTTTTGGTTCTCAGGCCGGCACTCAACCCACTGAGCCACACCAGCCAGGGCTATGTGCTTATATTTTGGATGGTCTCCACATTGCAGATGGAAAACCTCAAGGTGTGAGGAGTGAGAAAGGGCTTCCCAGGATCCTAGAACAGGACTGGAGCCCACGGCGCTGGCACTGAAAGAGGGCCAGCCATGCTCAGAGCCCAGGGATTCATGAGAAAATGGACTTGTGGAAGGACAACCTGCTGGGGGCCCAGTTAGAAGTCCTTAAGCTGCTAAGCGTGTTATTCCAAATCAGTGGAGCCGAAAAGATTTATTTAAAAGGCTATGAAATATCCCTTTTTAAAAGAGAAAATTTGACCTAAGGGATTAGAACAGAGGTTGTACTGGAGATCAAGTGTCCCTGAACACTCAGGCGGACTTGGAAAGCTAATTCTGTTGGCGTTCAGTGCCTCCCTTCCCCTTCTCACTGTAGCTCCATCCCCAGGAGCGAAGTCTTCATACTGTCCCTTTGCCTCCAGGGGTCCACAGCTGTCCATTCCCAGAACACAACATCCAGGCCTCCCTTCATTGGAAGCAACCCCGCTTAGCACCAGGGGCATAGTCTAGAACTTTAACAACCAGCATAGCCCAGGCACCAACCAATCACAAAGGAATCCAGCGAGAGCCCCAAAGCAGCATCCTGCAGGTGCCCTGCTTGCCAGGAATTGACCCTTTATTGCCAGATCATTGGGAAGTCTGGGAGTATCTGGGAATGAAGCCAAGGTGATGAGTGAGGAAATCAGGGGTTTGGAGCAGTGGCTATTTACCAGCCATGCTTTTTCTGCCTTCTTCTCCATATCACAGCTTGCCCTTTTGAATGTGCCTGTGGATCTGGTTCTGTACTGGGAGTAAGTGGTTGATGAAATAATCTTTAACTTTAGCAGCTTGACTGTGCAGTGCCCAGGTGTGGTTTTCTCTGTATGTATCATCTTTGGGGTTCATTGAATTCCTTGGATCTATAAGTTGATTTTTTTCCCCTTTATCAAATTAGAGTATAAACACAGGAATATCTATCTATAGAGTAAGACAGTGTCATGTTCCTGAGCTAGTCCCACCTTGGGAGTACCTAGGTAAAGAAACCGGAGCAAGGACAGTTACTTTTTCCTGCCTCACTTTCTTCTCTGGACTCTGATTACATTTATGTGAACTCAGCTTGGTATCGACACAAAAGATCATCCAATCTTTTTCCTCTCCTTTTTCCAGGATGAATAAATTCTATGGCTCTGTCTTAAGTTTCACTGATGCTTTCTTCTTCCATGTCTAATTTGTTACCATTAGGTGAATTTTTGATTTTGGACAATATACTTTTTCCCTCTTAGAATTTTTATTTGGTTCTGTGTGTGTGTTTAATTTTTATTGAATTCATGGAGGTGACATTGTTTAATAAAATTATATAGGTTTCAAGTGTACAATTCTATAATACGTCATTTGTATATTGTATTATGTGTTCACCATCCCTCACCATTTTTCTCCCCTTTACCCTCTTGTACTCCCCCAGTCCCCTTTTCCCTCTTGTGATTAATCACCATACTGTTGTCTGTGTCTATAAGGATTTTTTTAATTTAATCTCTTCATCTTTTTCACCCAGCTCCCCAACCCCCTTCCCAGCTGTCAGTCTGTTTTCTGTATCTATAAGTCTATTTCTATTTTGTTTGTTTATTTATTTTGTTCATTAGATTCCACATATAAATTAGATCATATGGTATTTGTCTTTCTCTGACTGGCTTATTTCACTTAGCATAATATTCTCCAAGCCCATGCTGTTGCAAAAGGTAAGATTTCCTTCTTTTTTACACCCACATACAATTCCATTGTGTAAATGTCCACAGCTTTTTTTCCCACTCATCTACTGATGGGCACTTGGGCTGCTTCTAAATCTCTACTATTGTAAATATTGCTGCTGTGAACACAGGAGTGCATATATTCTTTTGAATTAGTGTTTTTGTTTTCTTGGGATATATTCCCAGAATTGGAATTGCTGGGTCATAAGGCAGTTCCATTTTTTTACTTACTGAAGACACTCCATACTGTTTTCCACAGTGGCTGCACCAGTCTGCATTCCCACCAACAGTGCACAGGTGTTCCCTTTTCTCCACATCCTTGCCAGCACTTGTTGCTTATTGATTTATTGATGATAGCCATTCTGACAGGTGTGAGGTGATATCTCATTGTGATTTTAATTTGCATTTCTCTGATGATTAGTGACATTGAGCATCTTTTCATATGTCTATTGGCTATCCATATGTCCTCTATTTGGTTCTTTTTTACAGTTTTCATTTATGTGCTGAAATTCTACATCTCTTCATTCACTGAAAACATATTTTCCTTTAAATATTTGAGCATATTTGTAATAGCTGCTTTAAAGTCTTTGATAATCCCAACATCTGGGACACCTCAGAGTCTCTTTTTCTATTGACTACTTTTTTTTTCTTGAATTGGGGTCACTTTTTTTTTGTTCCTCCACATTTCTAGCAATGTTTGATTGCTTGTAGACACTGAAGATGAAACTCTAAAACAGGGGTGTCTAACCTATGGCCCTCGGGCCACATGTGGCCTGTGATGGCTACCAATGCGGCCCAACACAAAATCGTAAACTTACTGAAAACATTATAAGATTTTTTTGTGTGATTACATGTCACAGTGTAGTTAATGTACAGCCCAAGACAACTCTTCTTCTTCCAGCGTGGCCCAGAGACACCAAAAGTTTAGACACCCCTGCTCTGAAAGGACTCTAAATTATATTGTTGTCCTTGAATGAGTGTTGAATTTTGTTCTGGCAAGCAATCAATTTACTGATGGTTCTCCGTGATCCTGTTAAGGCTTGTTTTTAGTCTTCGATAGGGCAGGCCTAACTCTTATGTTAGCGCATGGTCCTTGCTCTTAGGGCGTGGCCTTTCTGTCGTCTCACCTGAATGCCTGAACTGTTAACAAGGTTTTTCCCCTCTGG
The DNA here is from genome assembly GCA_039655065.1 of Glossophaga mutica. Lineage (NCBI taxonomy): Eukaryota > Metazoa > Chordata > Mammalia > Chiroptera > Phyllostomidae > Glossophaga > Glossophaga mutica. Next base: position 16,814,283 of record CM077312.1, on the reverse strand, counting down.
TGGGTCAGGAACTTCTTGATCCAATGCCTTTGCAACCTTTAATATCCCTGTTTTTCTCTTAGTTCCCAAGTAGTTGTTCTTTGCTAGACCGTGCCAGAATCTCACCCTGTATATGTATGTGTAGCACAGCCTTCAGCCAGAGATCTCTGGAGGAACCCACCCCCCACTGGCAACAAATTTCTGGGATGAAGCTCCTTCCTTTCCAGTATCTTCTGCCAGCTCCAGATGCTTTAGCAGCCCCAGACTCCAGTCTCTACTTCCTCAGCTCAGTAGACAATAATGATCTACTTTGCTCCACCACCCTGTGCTGTGGTTGGGAAGACTACCCATGCAGAGTGCCCGGTAGACATGAAGTTCTACCTTGAACTTCATGACCTGAGGTAGTGCTCTATTTAGCTAATTACCTTTAATGCTAGATTTTAAGCATCTTGAAGGAAGTGTTAATAACTTATCTGTATATCCCCTGTAGCATCCTTAATGAATACTATTAAGTAGAATTAAGTGGGAGAGTCTGGGGGATAAATGTTGGATAATGTGTTCTTCTTTCCCTTTGTACCAACCGGATTTGCTGGTAAGGGAATTCCCTTTTAGATAGTATTTCCAATCTTGATGGGAAGAATCCCAACCTTTAGTCCTTACTCCACAGAATCTCTACTCGGATATCCTCCAGGTTGTAAATGTCTTAGGAACACGACACTATCTTATTCTATAGACAGATATTCCTGTGTTTATGCTGAAGAAGGATGATTAGAAAATTAAATCAAATCCTTTCTAACTTTCTCCTGAAATGTGGTTTCTTTATTCATCCTTTGCTGTGTTGCCTGTTGAGAAGATACTATAATGTAGGAGTAGAAGGCTCGGGGAGAGTATCAGATTGCTATGATTATCCTGACTTCACCGGCTACCTTCCACATCAGTACCACACTCTGAGCTGGGAGAGACCGGCTCTTATCTCCAGCTTTGTCTGCTGCCACGCCACTCATCTTGTGCTGTAAAATCACTGATGTATTACCATTCCCTAGAAAACATACTCCCAGACAGCTCTGGTCCCTCACGCTGTTCTTACTGCTCCCACATAAATTCCTACTTACCCCTACAGATCCTGCTCAAAAGCCCCACCTCTGCAAAGCTTCACCCAGCTCCCCAGGGGAGAGTTAATTACATCTCCCTCTGGTTGCTCAAAGCAGTTATCCTCACACTATTGTGATTTTCTGTTTATGTGCCTCTTCCCCGATAGACAGTGGGGCCCTTAGGAAAGAGTTTAGATTTTATTCATCACTGTTCCTAGCACCTAGCACAGTATCTGACCCATAATACATGCCCATTAAATGCTTATTGAATGAAGAAGCCAAGCCTCTGCCTTTATGCTGAGTAGAGAGTGATACTTAGGAGCAGAAAGAGCTTCTCAGAATAAAACTTTCAAATACTGGAAGCCACCCATCATGCCCTTTTCAATCTCCGTAGTGCAAAACCCCTCCATCTTCACACAGTAACATTCAGGCACTGTTCTAAGTGCTTGACAGGTATTGGCCTACCTAATCCTCATAACAAACCTAACGTAACAGGTGCTGTGTTGTCCCATTTCACAGAAGAAGGCACTGAGGCACAAAGAGTAACTTGTCCAAGGTCACCCAGCTAGTAAATGGCAGAGTTGGATTTCAAAGCCCAGCAGTCCCTTCAGGGGTCACACTTCTAGCCACTGAGCTCCACTGCCTTGTTGGATATTCAGAGGACAGTGTTTCCAGAGCCACACTACCCTGACTGTCCTTTCATTCACCTCCTCCTGCCTGTCAGACCCTTTCTTAAAATGTGCCTTCCAGAACAGAGGCCATATAATTTAACTCATAGACTTGGTGGGGAGTGTGGCCTCTCCACTCTGTAAATGACCTCTGTTCGTGCTGCAGGCACGTCACACCCCCAGCTGACATTGTGCTCGTAGCCAATTAACTTCTGTGAAGCTCAGTATTCTCTATTTTACATTTACGTGGTTAATTTTTTTTAAGCCCAAGTACAAGGCTCTATGCTTCTCCCTGAGATAGATTTCATCTTACTGACTCCAGGCAAATATTCCGGCCTGATGAGATCTTTTTGGGTCTTTGTTGTGTCGCCTAATCTTATCCCTCACAGCTTTCTACTTTTAAGCCTGTCTTCTAGGACTTCGCCCATATGCTGATTAAAAAATTGTGTAAAGAGATCAGGTGAAAGGCTTAGCCTCCTGGCTACTAGACACCTTCCAGGGTGACACTGACCCGAAGCTAGCATTCTTCAGGTTTATTTGTCTAACCAGTTATGAATTCATATAATTACATAGTTGTCTGGCCCACGTTTCTTCATTGTCCTCACAGATGTCCCAAGAGATTTAACTGAACACCTTATCGAGATGCAGGGACATTGTCTATAGAATCTTCTTATTCTGCCTCAATACAATTTTAAAATCATCCTAAAGTTTAAAAAGCCCAATTCAAACTGCTTGACCAGCTGTGACACCATAATTCCTAGACACACAGAACTCAGATACTGGCAAACACTGCCACTTTACTTACAGAAAAGCTGATACATGAGAATCTGAACTTAATGAATTCATGTTGGAGCTTAGGTCATAGTTAAACTAAACTATGGCTCATCCACTAAAAAGAATGGTATGTGACTATTTTCAGTGGTGTTTTTGAAGAGTTTACAATAACAAAGTGTGCATGTAATAATAATTAGGTTTAAAAAGCAAGATACAGAATTGTATAGCTGGTATAATCATAAGGGTTTAAAACAAGGAGAAAAAAATGACCTATAAAAATAGATTAGAAGGGAAGAACTCCACAATGCTAACAGTGGTTGGACAATGCATGATTTTTTCCCTCTTCCTTTTATTTTTCCGTAATTCCTAAAAATGTGCAACATGAACTCGCACCGTTTTATCACAGTGAGCTTTCTTGGGGAAGTTGCTAGGACGAGAGTTCACCAAGAACGAGTTTGTTACAGAGTGAAGTTAGCCCGAGCTACTCGGCTCCTGCGAGACAAGGGTTGGGTGCAGCAGCATCTGGGCCAGGAGCCGTGCACGCTGCCCCTCGACTGTGTTCGACCCGGCGGTGTCCACTGCATTGATGTGGCTCTTACCTGCCCCCCAGAGTGGCAGTCCCACCTTGGCTGCTGCCTCCATGGGGACCACAGGACAGGCTTGCCTGGTGTGCTGTGCCCCCTCTTCCCAGAGGCAGGCACGTGCTGACTGGGGTCGTGTGACCCCCCAGGAAGTTACTTAGCCTGCCTTGGGCTACCTCTGTCTGCTCATAATAATGGATCCTACCTCACAGAGCTGTGTGAGGAGTAGATGGCATGTGTGTGAAACGCTTAGCACCGTGTCCAGCATTTGGGAAGCACTTGGTAAATGTTAGCTCTTTTTTTTAAACTACGGTTCTTGATCACTGTTGGGGGGACTGTCTCTGTTCTGAAATTCCACCTCTAGCAGTATATTTTATTGAGGCAGCTGACCATGCTTTAGTTTCTCTTCTAAGGTACAAACTGAAGGCACGAAGAAGAGTGGGAACAAATTAGAAAACCTTTATTTGAACGAACTCATCAAAATGAATTTATCCAAAAGCACTGGGCTTGGGGGAGTGTGTTTAACCCAAAGGAAACCAGAATAGGGAGACACAGTAAATGGTGACCCTTTTGCCATTTGGAAAGACTAGTTCTGGTACTGAGGTTACACTAGAGGTGCAATTCAAAGTATTTAACAATTGGTAAGCTTTGGGACCAGCCAATAGAATAGACATCAGTGGTGACCAATCAGACTGGGTCCCTGTTTGAGCACCCGCCACCCCTCTCCTCCCCCTTCACCCTGCAAAGGCTGGAGAGCCAGCAGGGCCCGGGCTCCCAGAGGTGCTCATTTAGACATTCTCCTGGATGGAAGCCGAAGTCCGCCAGCGACTTCTGCATCCAGGCGCGTGGAGCAACACCGAGAGGCCTGCCCTGGCGCAGCCGGTTTGGGAAGAGGCAGGCCCTTGCCCCACAGCTGCCCCGACGCTCTTATCCTTGCTTCCTTCGCCTCTTTTCCGTGACAGCATGTTTGCCCTTGACTGTCTGCCACACACCCGACAAGACCCCCTGTTGTCTGTGTCAGCAGGAAAAGAAGAGCTGTCCTTGTTCCCCTCCTGCACCCTGCCTCCCCTCCTGAGTCCCCAGGTGACCCGGACGGCAGGTTTCTGGGGTGTGGGCACTCTAGGGGGCGGTCATGCAGATGTCACCATGGTCTCTTCCACAGAGAAGCCGTCTGCAGAAACCACGCGTCCTCCCAGTAGCGAGCTTGGACTTGCAGGACTCGTCTTCTTGGGGGTGGATTTTTCCGGTTTTTAAACCTTCCATTTTGGAATTGGAGTCGCCGTTCCTTGTGCAGGAGGACAAGCCCAGGAGCACAGAATGGCCTGCCGGGCCTGGCGTCACAGGCCTGAGGAATCACCGTGTGGGGAGGAGGTGGTCAGTAGCTCACAAGCTGAGCTCGGAGGAGCCCGAGGCAGGAGGACTGAGTTATGCATCTGGTTCTCTGAGGGCCTATTAGGTATTAGCTCTGTTCTGTGGTCCCCGGCTGCCTTCGACCCTGACCCCAACCAATGTGCAAATGCTGTGTGGGTCAGAAGCTAAAGAGAGAGCGTGAACAGCGGTAATTCCTGTAGGTAGGGGATCAACGCCATCATGTCCACCCTGACGTTTTTCCTTCAGTTGGCAATAACGCACCCTGAGAGTTCTTCCCACTCATGCTAACTAACTCTGGATCTTCACACAAACTCTCGGAAGGTGGCAGGGCGGGTTAATGATTGTCTTCACTTGATGGCTGAGGACTAGGGAGCCCCTGGGATTAAAGAGCTCAGCTAAGGCCCCACTGCTAATGAGAGGGGCAGAGCGAGACCAGAGCTGCATCCCAGGGTTCGGGAGCAGCTGACAGAACTGGGCTCGGCTCCAGGCCTGGAGGACTCCCTGGTGCCTTTTGTGATGAGAAGGGGAGAGAGTCACGAGGAAAGCAGGAGAACAGAGGCCTTCTGTGACCTTCCCTGGCCCCCTGGGCCCAGGACAGGAAAGCAGAATCTCTGTGCCCTGGGCCCTTCCAAATCTCTGTGGGTCCCTACACAGTCTCGCACCTTCCCGCAGCGCCCCCGCCTTCCCGGGTCCCACCCGCTGTCCTCTCCATCACTCCCGCACACACAGCCCTCTCCTTCCATCCTGCCCACTGGAAACTTACTGAGGCCCAGGGCCTTCTTCCTAGGGACACAGGTTCCTGCTGAGGGGCCAAGAGCTCCTACCTCAGTGCACAGCTGGTTGGGAAAAGGTTACCAGCTAAGGGATTCCTTTCAGTAGAATAATAGTTTATATTTGCCTTAAACTTAAAAAAAAAAAAACAATTTTGTCCTGGCTGGTGTTGCTCAGTGGACTGAGTGGCAGGCTGTGAACCCAAAGGTCGCTGGTTCGATTCCCAGTCAGGGCACATGCCTGGGTCAAGGGCCAGGTCCCCAGTTGAGGGTGTGTGAGGGGCAGCTGATCAATTAATCTCTCACACATCAGCATTTCTCTCCCTCTCTTTCTCCCTTCCTTCTCTTCTCTCTAAAAATAAATAAAAATTTTAAAACATTTTATTTATTTATTTTCAGTAGAGGGGGGAGAAAGAGAGGGAGAGAAACATCAGCGTGTGGTATGAACATTCACATACAAGTTTTTGTGTGGACGTAGGTCTTCATTTCTCTTGGGTTGGTTTCCAAGAAGAGAACTTTTCCGGCTGTACCAGCAGGTGGAGGCAATATTTTTCAAGCAACCTTCCCATTGCTCCAGATATCACACCAGCTATCGCCGAGGGCTTGGGTATTCTCACCTGCAGCCTCAGTGCAGGGCCTCCCCCACGCCCGGCGGACTCCCCTCTGCTCTCCGGAGGGAACCTTTCCTTGTGGTCCGGGAAAGGCCTCAGTGGGACGGCACTGAGTAGGAGGGTTGGCTGGTGAATTTCAAGTGAGTAGGAGTTTTGGACTCATGAAGACGGCAGTCCCTCTGCTTTACAGCTGCACACATCCGAGCCACAGGGGAGCCAGAAGTCGAAAAGATCCTCCGCTGCGAAGCAGAGGCAGACAGCCCAAGGGCGACGTGTCTGCGTCTTCCCTGAGCCAGTGCACCCTCGCTTCACACACGACGCTCACAGGCTGTAGTATCTGGTTGTCAAATCCACCAAGGGACAAGACAGGCCCCCACAGAGCAGAGGGAAGTGACAGCCGTAGTCTGACAAGGGAGAGACAGAAAACAGAAAGGCAGACAGCGAATTAATGAAGAGGCAGGGCCATCGGGCTCTGGAGAGGAGTCTCTGCCTCCCTGTCATTGCTGGGAGCTGTGCGTGCGATGGTGACTCAGAATCACGATGCTCCACGTCTGGACCCTGCAGAAGGATGAGAAGTCACCTTCAGTATATCTTAAGGAGCCAGTTGTGTGTGTAATGTGAATGACAGGGCTCTATCGTCACTCTTTCAAGTGTTGCATATCCTTCCCCTGCGTTTGCTTTCCACGGGTTTGACTGTTCCTCATTTGATTCCACGATAGTCCTGTGATGTAGGTGGGGCTTGTACTACTGTCTCCATTTTCTAGATGAGGAAACTAAGGCATAGAGAGACCGGCCCAGGCTTGTATGACTAGTGAGTGGTAAATCTGGGCTTTACTCCAGGACTTGAGGTCCAGCGCTCTTTCCACCGCAGACGTTTTCCAGTGGAGTTCTCTGGAGCTCCCCGCACTCCATGTACTCCGGGTCCTCGGGCCACCCAGGGCCACTGATGCCCTTTACCATCTCTGTCCCATGGGCTAAGCATGTTCCTCCTCCACTCCTCTGGTGTCGTTTCCTCAAAGTCCTCATGACAGACAACTGGCTAGCTCTTGAATGACATGCAACTAAAAAAGCGTATTTCACATGGTGTGTGGCCTCTCAATCCGACAGCCTTGTTGTAAGCTCTAAAGCGGGTTCATGTCTGTTTGTGTGCCCCCAACCATGAACACTGTGTGCTCACTGAATGAATGACAGGTGTCTTTCTGCATTGTAACAGTGGTCTCCTGCACACCCAGAGTATCACCCCATGAAATTATGCTGAAGGTGGGAAATCAGGCATCCCCCCCAACAGACTCCCAGGAAAATTTATTTGCATAGAGATGGTTTTGGTGTAGCCTATCGGTGGCTCCTAAGTCACCCAGGAAGATCTGGCCCCTCTCTCCTCATTGCCAACCTCTGGCTCTGCTCCCACCTTCACTCCGCACCCACACCCCCCTCACTGAGAGATGAGGAAGAGTGTGAAAGTGGCATCCACATGTTAGGCATTAACATCACCACCATCAGTGTCACCAGACACTTACTGAAGGTGAAACTCTTGGCTGAACATTGTGGGAGGGAAATTGTACTACTTCTTCTGGCCGCTCTGAGCAGTCAGTCTGAGTCCAGCGTGCTGGACAGGCGGCAGTGTTTACTACTCCACTGCTCCCTGCCTGCCGGGGGTGACCAGACTGGAAAGACGGAACACAGACTGAAACCTCCGCAAATCAGACGAGCCGCCATATGCCCATGGGGATGAGTGGTGCAGATGGGGCCTGCTGTCCTTTCCTTTCCTCCTTTTCCGGCCCCGTTGTTTTCTCTGAGTTAGGGGTCATTTGGAAAGATGACATCCTGCGGAGGCGAGGCACGAAGTGAGCCTTGTGGGATGTTGAGATCTAGCCTGGAAGGGAGGGAGGAGGCATTGAGGCAAGGCGAAGTGGTGGACATGTGCCACACAGTCCGGTGTGACCCAGGGAAGAAGAGAGCGAACAGAGGGCAGGAAGAACCTCGGAAATTAGACTGGCACGTTTGGACCCAGTAACAAGCCCAAGGGAAGCATTAAGGTCTCCCTCAAAACGGAGATGCAGAAAGGGAGAGGGCAGAGTGGCATGTGTTCAGAGTAGGGTGCTCCTCGTTGGTTTTCTGTTTCATCCTGACAGCACCCTTATGAAGTATTATCTCCGTTTTGCAGATGAGGAACCTAAGGCTCAGCGAGGTTAGGAAAGTAGCTCCAAGTCACCAGCAAGCAAGTCGCTGGCCTAGAAGGAAAGGTCATGTTTCCAACACGGATACACAGCCTCGAGGAATCTTTGTCTGGCAGGGGATCGCAGGCTGCCCTGGGAAAGACCAGAGCCAGGTCCTCCCGCTAAGGAAACCCAACAGTGTTTTCAGGCACCCCAAGAGTCAGGACACCAGCAAAGCAGGGACCCCCAAAAGTTTAATAAAGAGCTTGATTTTTGCTATTAAAAAAAAATCAAAGTTATCATTGCGGGAAGAAAAATAGACCTCCGTTGGACTTTGTATTAGTCTACTAGGGCTGCTGTAACCAAGCACTGGACGCTGAGGGCCTTAAACCACAGAAACCTGTTAGAAACCTGCAGTCTCACAGTCCGGAGGCTGGAAGTCCCAGATCAAGGGGTCACCAGGTTTGGGTTCTTCTGCGGGTTGTGAGGGAGAGTGTGCTCCCTGCCTGCCTTCGGGCTTCTCTGGTTTCCAGGTGCATCACTCTGATCTCTGCCTGCATCGGCACGTGGCGTTCTCTACGTGTGTGTCTGTGTCCAGAGTCTCCCTTTCCACAAGGACGCCAGTCAGGCTGGATTAAGGTCCACCCTCATGACCTCATCTTAACTTTTTATATCTGCAATGACCCTATTTCCAAATAAGGTCACATTCCGAGGTACTGGGGGTTAAGACTTCAACATACAAATTTTGGAGGACACAATTCAACCCAAAACAGATGTCCTTGCAGTTATTTTATAGTTCGTATGGGTTTTATTTGAATCGAAAACAGGAGAGAGGCACCATGATGGTGCCAGTCCTAAGGGCCTCTAGGGGGCTTTGCCTGTTCCCATGGACTCGCCAAGCAGAGCAGGTTGGGGAACACAGCTGGTGAGGCCCCAGTAGTGAGACAGAAGGAGGCTCAGATGCCTGAGAGCCAAGAAAGGGTTATGGGACGAGGTTCCCTGACATTGAACCCCTGTATCCAACCAGAGCGGCAGTGTAATGAGCAATTCGGGGGCTTCCCAGGAGAGACACAGGACACATCAGCAGCACCCATAGACCTGAGTGATCAGGACTCAGCGGCACCCACCCTGGAAGACTGCGTTGGGTCTTTTCTGGATCCAGAGAACTTCATCATCACGTGGCTGAGGGCCAGAGCAGCCAGCCTCCGCTGGTGGGAGTTATCGGTGTTGTCTATAACAGCCCCCCAAATCAGGTGCCCTTTTAGCAGCAAAACTTGTTTACATGGATTGTAAGTGAGAGCCTGTTTAATTAGGGTAATTATACACGCAGACACAGATGGTGACGGCGGAGAACATCAGTGCTTGCTGGCGGGGCTGGGGCAGAGTCTTGGGGTCATGCAGGGAGTTGGCCTGGTGCAGGGTCCCTTGCACACACGCAGAGGAGAGACGTGGCAAAGAGAGGGTGTGGAAGATAAACACACTGCCTTACTCAAGGCTCCAGCACTTGGTTCTCTGCACAGAGCAGTGGTTCTCAAAGTGTGGTCCCCAGACCAGCACTGTCACCTGGGAGCTTATTCAACATGCAAATTATCTGGCCCCAGCCCAGACTTACTGAATCAGAAGCTCTGAGGATGGGGCTCAGCCATCCGAGTTTTAACAAGCTCTCCAGGTGGCTGCTGTGGGCTTCAGTGTGAGAACTGCTGATGTAGAGCGAAGTGTAGCTGTTCAAAGCAAGACCTGGGGGCATTCACAGCTGCAGCAATTAACTAGCTGGGTCACCATATCTTTTTCTGAGCCTGACTTTACTCCTGTGTAAAATCGGAAGAAAAACACTCTGTAGGCATAGCACGTAGATGCTACGGAGTGGGAGCTTTGCTCACCGCTCTGCACTGGCACCCAGAAAAGTAGCAGCAGCATAGCAGAAGCTCAGTAGATGTTTGCTATATTAATAATTTAATGGGGCTATTGTGCAGCACTCATTGAAGTTCTTTATGTGAAGTATTGATACAGTGCTTGGCAGGCATGTAGTGACTGCTTGTAATCGTGGCTGTGTATTGATAATGGTGAGGGTGATGGGAAGGAGCTCGTTCCTCTTCTGCAAAAGAGACTTGATTGAAATTACTTATAATGTCTCTTAAAGGAGGAGACAGAAGATCAGATCCACAGCCTCTGTGAATATGTCTAAATGGGAGTCCACAGAGGGGAATAGAGGAAGCAGGATGATATCAGTCAGCTCTAGGCCTGGGACCCACGAAGTACAGAGCCATCCTTAGTCACCTAGAGAGTGACTGGGGGTCCCCTGGGCAGGTGGGCTGCTTCACAGGCCTGAGTCGTTCCTATCAGCTGAGTCCTAATCCCTCAGCAGGAGGCCCTTCCGGGGCAGACAGCCTGCAGTTCCAGGGGCTGGTGCGCCGTGCCCAGGGGGCCGTTTTCCAGAGCTGCCTTGTGGGGTAGGCTTGTCAAGGCCCCTTTACTCACTCCAGCTAAAGGAGATCACCCACATTCCCCTGTCACTCGAAACAACATCATCCTGTAGGAAGATCACACACATCAGCACCTGGAACAACGGTGATACCCCTTTCTCCCAGGAACCAAAATGACAGCTGCTCATGGTTTACATTCTCAGGAAGAAACCCAGTCATGGCCCAGGTGACAGTTCTTGGGCCTTGCCCCGCACACTCCTATTGGTGGTCTGTCTTTGGTACTCCTATTGGTGGTCTGTCTTTGGTACTCCTATTGGCGGTCTGTCTTTGGTCAGCATGGAGTCGAACCTGACCAAGCAGTGAGTCAGCAAGCTTCAGAGTGTCAGCCTTGCGCAGAGATGCCAGCTGGCCTCTGGACCGGGCCGTTCAGGCAGCCCTACGTCACCAAGGAATGTAACCACAGGTGCAAAGAGGAGTCAAAACTAAGAGTACTGTGAGGCCTATGCCCACAGATGTTCATTTATTAAGTAAATGTATAATTATATACCATAAATATATATTTATCAGATAATGCACAAATATACACATTCCATATATTTATTAAACAATATATACAATAAATATGTGCTTCTGTTTTTATTAAATAATTATCTAAATGAATAGATTCTTGGAAAAATATAATTTTACGAAATTTGACTCAAAAATAAATAGAATCCCTGAATGCAAAAACTAGAGAGAAACAGAATCAGTAGTTTAAAGTCTTCTTGCAATGAAAACCTCAGAACCAATAGCTTTATAGACAAGTTCCACCCAACTTTTTTTTTTTTTAAGATTTTTTTTTATTTATCCTTAGAGGGGAAGGGTAGGAGAGAGGGAGAGGGAGAGAAATATCAATGTACGGTTGCCTCTTGTGTGTCCCCTGCTGGGAACTGGCCTGCAACCCAGGCATGTGCCCTGACTGGGAATCGAACCGCGATCCTTTGGTTCGCAGGCCCGCACTCAATCCACTGAGCTACACCAGCCAGGGCTGTCCACCCAACTTTTAAATAACAAATCTGATCTTATCAAACTCTTTTAGAGAATAGAAAAAGAAAAAGTACTCCTCTATGATATAACCTTGCTACCCAAACCAGACAAGTATATCAGGGGAAAGGAAAATTAAAGACTCATTTCATTTATGCACATAGTTACGAAAATCCTGAGCAAACCAAATTCAGCAATATGTGAAACATGTATCATGTCAAAATTGCATTCACCCCCCAAATTTAAAGTTGGCTTAACATTAGAAAAATCTATTATTTTGAATTACCAGAAACCAATTAAAGGAGGGAGAAAAAAAAGACCTTATGATCATCTTAATAGATGCCAAAAAGCAGTCTAGAAAATTAGCTATCTGTGAAAAACTCATACTAATGATCTGAAAAATGGTTTCTACCCAAACTCCTTAACAATGTTATGCTCAACAGTGACTCGTTAGCATTAAAAGCTTTTTCTTTAAAACTAGGAAAGCGCCACAGCTGCCCACCACCCTCACCTGTGTTCTGCATTGGGCCAGTCCCAGCAAGCGAAGTAAGACCAAGTTACTTTTCACAGGTAGTTTGATTGTCTAAACAAAACCTCAGTTTACAGGAAAATTAAGAGATGTAGTGAAAAGACTTTAGCAGTGTTGCCAAATATAAGATCAGCACACAAACATCAATTTCATTTTTTTACACTGGCTGAAAACGTAATTTTCAATAGTATATCATTTATAATAACAACTGAACAGTATTTGGTCATTTGGCGATTCAGGCCTGACTGATCTGTAGCTAGAACAAATTTTATAGGTTAAGGGCATTCCCTCCACAGGACTTTCCTTAACCTTGGCCATCAGCTGTGAGCTTAGGGGTCCCCAGGCCACCTGCCTGTTTCACCAACTGGCTACAAATTCGGGGTTCCCGTACCCCTTCACTGGAACAATTCATAGAACTCAGGAAAGCTGTATACTTAAGACTGCAGTGTGATTATAAAGGATACAGATCGTGACCAGCCACAAGAAAAGACCCACACGGCAGAGTCTTGGCGGGTCCCAAATGTGGGCTTTCTTTGTCACCCTCTCAGCGCATTGATGCGTATCACCAGCCAGGGACACTCAGTCAGCCTTCAGGGGCCAGGCTTTTTACCTGGGCTTCCTTTTGCAGGCAGGGTTGAGTGAATCCTTGACCCCCTAAATGAAGTCAGCCTCTAGCCCTCCAATGCTCAAATCCCATGGTTGGCCTGGGGACATGGCTGGACCCATCTCAAAACTGTCCCGGAGCCCACCGTGATTAACAAAGACACTCATATCGTTCAGGAAATTCCAAGGGGTTAGAGGCTCCCTCCCAGGAACCAGGAACAAAGAGCAGCCGAATTCTTTATGATACACTATATAACTAGGACTAAGTCTCACAGAAGAACACCTGGCACCTCTTCACACACTCTCTCTGTAACTACACTGGAATGCTACACAGCTGTGAAAATGTATAAACAATCCGTCCACACGTGCATTGCAATTCTGAAAATCAAATTCGCTTGCTGTGCTTTGTCATAGTGAAGCCAAGACCACCCCTCTTGCGCAGAACCATCTGCCAAGGGTGGGCAGAACCCACCGAGGGGGGTGATGGGGACTCGTGAAGAAGGCAGACTTGATCTTCGGGGTCCACTCCCACCTCTCACACGCCTTTGCCACCTCAGAGCCCCGCCTCCTTCTAAGTGTCATAGGCTCTTGCATTCTCCTGCTTCCCTTGGTGCCCCAAAAACTTTTAAGATGCATTGCTGAGTGTAGAGAATAAAAATCACTGCATAGTCTCTTGAGGGAGAAAAGAAATTTGCTTTTTCAGCTGTTCCTCTCAAAATGAAACTAAGGATTTGGGCCATTGGTGAAGGAATTTAAAGCAAGGTGGCAAGGGGAGGGGATCGGAGAGACCTTTTCTAGCTAGCGGCCAAAAGTCCTGTGAGCTTGTTGGTGTGCAGAAGGGAAGGAACATCCTTCAGGACCACGCTGGCTTCCTCTGTACACATCCCCTACACACGCACCCCTCCCTGGGCCCCGGCACAAACTCGACGAGATGACCCCTCTCCGGACAGTTTTTCTCAGTCTGTGAGAAGATAGGCCCTGCCTTGCTTTACCTCAGGGAGGGTTTCTAGACTGTGTCCCTGCTTTTCCACCTTGAAAGTCCTGACAAGATGCCTCCCTGTCCACCTCTTCTTTGACCCTTTGCACTCCTGGAGAGAGCCCATCCAGCAGGGAGTCATAAAGCCAACTCAGGACCCCTCATTTGCATGACCCCTCCTGACGCCCTGGGAAGGGCCTTAACAATGTGTGCACGTGGTCCAGTATTGTTGCAATATTTTCAAAGTAAGATATTTTGGCAGTAATTTGTTAGGGAGTAGTCCGTTTCCATCCTGACTTGCCCGCCCCCACACTTCCCCTGGTATGGCTGTGCCTGGGGCTCAGGCGGGTCCGACTAAGCAGAGGTTGAGCTAAGGATACATTTAGTTCAGGTTTAATAGGTTACGTTTATATGGTTTGCAGTTACTTCTACATACAACCAAGTCATTGCCAGCTGTCTTGGTGTAGGAACAACTTCTAGAAATCTGTCTTTGGCCCACACTACGACTCCTAAGACTCCAGCCAGGGCACCATGGACAGCCTGGTGAATGAGCATCTTCAGTTCAAAAAATAAGTTCGGCCATCACATAAGGAAACAGGAAAGGCCCCCAAATCTTACTTACACCTCATATACAGTATAAAAGAATACCTACTAGAGTTTTCCCCAAATTTGACAATAATCTTGCAAATTTATATGGTATTGCCAATAACTAGTTTTGAAGATAAGAGAAGTTTCTAGAATACCAACTGTACTAAAGTATCAACCATATTACGGGAAAGACTAAGTTATCTTTTCAGTTATCATTTGAAGACTGAATTAGCTTTAAATTCTGCCTCTGAAAATCATATTACAAAATTGTCACAGGAGAGATGATTAGAGATTATGCGAGATGTTCACGTGTTTGCTACCTGCAGTTTGCCAAGAAGCTAATTGGTAAAAAAAAAAATGTTATTTTTACAAATTTTGTGATGTTTGTGGTGTTTGCCAGCTTTTTAAAACTTGCTGCAATTTTCTAAATGAACAATAAATATCACTTTTGTACCTAATTTTGCGTTCACAATTTTGTATTTTTTAAGAAGCTACACCAAACCTGGATGTGCCCTGGCCCTCTCTGCTTCATTTTCACAAGTGACTGCTCCGTCCTACCTCCCTCACCCAGGGGTGACTGCCCCTGATTTAAGGATCGACTTTGCGGTCGAACCAGCAAACTGCCCGGACCAGGGGGACAGTTCCCTGAGGGCAGTCCCTGGACTCAGAGTGCCGCACGCAGGGCCAGACCCACCAGAAACACTTACTAAACACCTGCCAACAAAGCCTCTGAAATGGGACCCAAAGTCCCTGGAGCAGAGGGCCTGGGCATCCTTTCAGCACCTGGGGCAACTTCCAAAGCGGGACGAGCTCTGGGACCTGCAGCGTTTCTAGGAAGAGAACGGTTTCTGCAGAGAGAAGATGTGGTCCCCAGTTGATAATGTGATCTGAGTAGGCTGGCTCGTCACCACAGAGAGAAGCTCCTTCTCAAGGCCAGGGTCAGACAGCTGTCTTTGGACCCTGACAGAAGCAGTGTTGGAGAGGGGGCTGGAGTGGATCTCAGGGCCTTTTGGGGAGGGCAGGAGGGTGGCCTTTCTGCCACCCTCCTCCGTCCCCTGCAGCCTGTGCTTCCTCCCTGCCAGGGGTGGGGGCTCCATGCTTCTCCCTTGGCAGGCCTGCGCTCCCCATCTCTCAGGCCTCGCCATCTCTCATGGCTCTTGTAACCTGCAGCCACCCTGCCTTCGGGTGCCAGAAGGCACAGCAAGTCCCATGGCCCCTGCCCACAGGGGCTCCGAGATAAGTGGGGGAGGCAGTGTGAGTCTCCATTCGGGCGGAGCCCGTTCAGCAGGCGCCACAATGCCGATGCCCTTAGTCTTGCAGGTACAGTGGAAGATGGCGGCTAACGGGTGAATATGTTTTCTCTTCCAGGTAAACATGCTCACGGGGACCTGACTCAGTAATTTTCTGAGTGTCCTGAGAAAGACTGGTCCCTGAGAGGCACCTAAAAAAAAAAAGCAGTTATGTGGACAAAGAGGTGTGGCCAGTGTTGCATCCCAAATCCCCGTCTAGGAGGTCCTAAGATTCGATAAAGATAAATAAACTTCCTGGGTGTTGCCAACCTGTCCTAAGGGCGTCTGGCCACATGCTTTTACCTTCCCCCTTTAGCATCTTTGGGGTGGGAGCCCATTTTGGGAAACCCCACTTTAAATAACAGCAGTGACTTCTAGCGCTATAGACGAGACTTTTCAGCACCAGGACAGGCAGGTAGCCGAATTCAGAGGTAGCAGGGCTTTTCTGGCTCCTTTGGCCACGTTCCACAGGTAGCTGCTTCCTTCCCACACACAGGCCAGGGCTGGTCAGGGCCTCCCTGCTGCAGGAGCCCCGCACCGGCCTGGGCCCCTTCCCTTCGCAGGACCCTGTGAGAGAGGAACTTCCTTCTGACACCTGTGGGTAAGCTCTTTGGGGCCCAACGCCAGGCCCTTCCCACAGCCGTCTGTATACTTAAGCACTTAAGCCACCTGGAGGCTCTAAAATCAGCCCTACCTTCTAAGTTCCACCTGATCCTGCGTGAATGGGAAGTAGCGAGACCCTGCCAACGTATCTCTTACTTTCTTTAATCTGTTAATTCCATCTTAGTTACCTTCAACAAAGCTGGTGGTTTAGACCCCAGAGCCTTCGGACAAAGGGGATCCCAAGGAAGTTCCTTTTATTCTTCCGAGAATGCTCTGCAAAGTGAAAGGGGGTGTGGAATGCTTATCTTCTGGTAAAGGGAGGGGGTGCAAGCAGCTGGGAAGGAAGAGCACAAATAGAGTGGATGGTGGCAGGAGAACTTTGGGGACTGAACTGTCTGCTGGGGGACTTGGTGACCTTGCTACTGTGTCCTTGACCTTCCTGCCTCAGCCCACCCCCCAACCCCTGCTGGCCTCCCCTAGAGCAGAGGTAGTAACAGTGCCCACCTTGCGAGAGTGTCATGGGAACCAAATGAACCAAAAGAACGCTGACTGAGCTCAGGCTGGCGCCTCGCGCGTGGTCAGCGCTGGCAAGTGCACGTGGTTATTATACACGTTACTCAGAAGTGCGGTGGGATTAATATCCTCTTTCTGTTCTGAAGTGCTGCGTCTGACCTTCAGGCTGCCCCCCGGCCAGATTAGCAGGCCAAGGGGCCCAGCTACCCCACCAGAGCATCGAGATAATGTCCAATAGAAATCCACAGCCACTCGCACCTGAGGGAGCTCCTAGATTTCCGAGGGCTGGGCCTCTACACGATGACTACCTTTGTGCTGCGATTTTAATATGGCCAAGAAACTTTAAAATGATCTCCTCTTGACTGGTGGTCGGTTCCTGAAATTGCTCCACGGGCGTATCAATCATTCCTGTAGCTTCAGGTTGTTATCCCCTTTGCGACCCACATTTAAAGTGAGCACCTGCCTGCTCACCGCAGGTAGAGGTAAAACAGGTGGTCCCCAACTTCAGGGGACCCACAGCTTCAGGGCCTCCCCACTGCAGAGCTGTGAATTTGGAAATGAAGGGATCTAGGAACACAGGGGTGCTCATCAGCTAAACCAGGCAGAGGGGAGGGGCCCACATTAATCTCTCCAGAGTTACAATGAAAAAAATAAATACCTATCTTACAGGCTCGTCACGAAGTCAGCTGAGTAAAAGCTGGCAAAACCTCTTGTGCATAATGCTGGTCCAATATTGGATTCCTCCCTCCACTCGAAGGTGTTCTCAGTGATTGATACCCGAATGTCGATGGGGTATCGGAGAGGAAGTTTTCCCAGGTGGGAGGAGGAAGATGAGAGTGCTGCTGTCACCTGGGGCGGGGGGAGGGGCCAGAGCAGGAAGCCTTGGGGCTCACAGGTCAACTCCTCTGATGTTCCTACACACAGACCGTTCCCTTGTCAGAGGGGCCTTCGGGACCCCCCACCCACTCCGTCACTCCGTCTCTCACCCCTTTCATTTTTATTCCTGGCACTGTCTCCACCAGACATATTGGTACATGTGTACGGCCAGCTGTTTTGCCCACTAAGCTGTATGCCCCATCACTAAAGGCATCTGTTTTTTTCACTAGATTTGTCAGGATCAAATCTCAGCCCTGCCGATTAATACCTGATTCGGCCTGTTTTTTTTTCATCAGGTCATTTTGATCATCGAATGCACTAATAATAAAGCAGCACTTGGCGCAGTGCCTGGCGTATCATACTCAGTAAATGCCGGCTATTATTTATCAGTTAAATTCCAGTAAATTTTTACTTCCCGTGGGTCAGCCATCTGGGGAAGGCCTCTGCCTATTCAAGGGTTTATCTCATCTTGAATGGAGCTAGAAATAGAAGCCTGCACTAACTGGGGAACCATGACAATATGGCGTGCCCTTCCAAAGCAGGTGAGCTAAAGATCTCTAGGACACTGGTTCTTAAATATGGCTACACGTTGGGATCACCTGGGGAGTTTTAAAAATTACTGATGCCTGCATGTGCCCCAGAGATTCTAACATAATTTTTACAGCAGGCGTCCTGAGCATCAGAATTGTCTTAAGTTCTCCAGATGCTTCCATGGTGTAGCAGGTCTGAGAGCCACTGCTCCAGGTGCCGCCAGATTTCCCCCTTGAAAGTCAGGGAGACACATGTCCACTTACATACAGCCTGGCAGTTAATGCATCTTCCTAAAAGGAGCCATTTGCTCACAAACCGACCGGCCCATTAAAAATTAATCACTTTAGCCCAGCAGGGCCGTTGCTTAAAGATGGCTGTTGAGTGCAGTGCAGCTTCCTGGGACTCGAGTGCCCCACCGAGGACAGCTGGGAGACCAGCAGTGCAAGCAGATGGGGAAACGGAGGCTGAGGCAGCTGAACCAAGCCTCCCTTTCACCCTCCCCTCGAATCAACCCAGCAGCTGGTCCTGGCGAGGATGGTGGGGTCAAAGCTGGAGATCTTGGTACAGCTCCGAGCAAACAAAACATATTGTCCTGTCTTTGAACTGTAATAGAACTCAAGAGTTCACGATCTGGGCCCCATGAGGATGATGTCTGAAGCTTCCATCTGTAATGGTAAGCTCTAGGTGAATCAGAAAACCACCACATTTAAAGAAAAGAAAGCACTTTTTAAAAAATGGCCCAACTCCATGGCTCCCACCTTCCTGCTGTTGGAAAGTAAGGGGAGGCGTGTTATGCTGAGTGACGTAAGCCTATCACCAAAGGACAAATAAATACGGTACGATCCCACTTACATGAGGTACCCAGGATAATCAAATTCAGAGAGACAGAGTAGCGGGGCGCTTGCCAGGGGCCCGAGGGCAAGAGCTGTGGGGTGCGGTTTCTCGGGTACAGACCCCGTTTTGCAGGACGCGGAGTCTGGAGATGGCGGCGAGGGTTGTTGCACACCAACGCGAGTGAGCTTCATGCCACGGAGCTGCACACTTGAAAACGGCTAAAATGGTGAATGCTGTGTTCTGTGTATTTTACCACATTTAAAAATAAATTATTTTTTAAAAAGCAATGCTATCATCTTTTTTTTTTTTTTTTTTAAGGAAAAACGAACACATGGGGGCTGCAGGAACTTAACTGGCCTTGTGGTTGATTTCCATGGAAACCTGGGAGCTGGTGAATTTCAGGGGGCAGAATCCCCAGAGCGTGGAGTGAGAAGGAGGGGCAGCTGCTCAGCATTTAGGGCCCCTTAAAAGTTAATGCAAAGTCAGTGCAGCTGATTTAACTGTGCTATTTCCTCACCTGTGTGTATTTTAGCTGCATAAACAGAATGTACCAGACGACTTACAAATGCCTGTGCTGGGCTTTTGAGATTGTGCATTCCTTCCCTCAGCCTGAGAGTCCCTGCTGCATATTTTCATGGAAATGAGTTTAATAGAATGTGTTTGGAGTCAGCAATTAGAAAGGCTGTTTGGCTGTGGTGTTCTTTCTTTTTAAAAAGGCTTCTAACATGCTTGATATGGATACCGACACAAATAAGAATTATACCTTCAGAGGGAGAAGACCGTGGAAAGGGAGGCCAGATATTTCTCCTTAAACTGGGCCTCTGGGATGGTGTTGTTTTTCTCAATGATATTTTGATGAGTGTCTGTAACACAAAGAATCAACCCCTGTTACAGGTCAGGCTACTTCTGGGTTGGAGAAATCTGCCTGGCCCGTGGGCGAGGCAATCAGAAATCCATGGGGCAGGGCATTACAGGTCGCCTGCTTATTTGTACCTGCTGGTACAAATGTATCACTTTGGTTGCCGGATGAAATGGAATCTGCATTTAATCCAGGTCCTTGAGTATTCCAGAGCACCCCAGAGTTTGAGGACCTGTGCTCTGGCATCCACTGGGAGGGTGGGTGTTGGCACACCTCCCCACAAGGTTGTCCATTCTGTGATTGGATGTCTGTCTGTCTAGGGCCCAGTCCCCGCCTTGGACAGCCCTAATGGCTTTAGAGGGCTCTCTTAGGTGAAAGGGAGTAGATCCCCATATTCAGATCAAAGGTGCTATATCCGTGTACCCTGGGGTGGAATCCGCTGTGTGACCATGGATAGGTTGCTTATCCTCTCTGTGCCTCCGTTTTCTCCGTTTTCTCGCTGTAAAATGACTGTAATGAGAGCATCTCTGCCTCAGGGGGTTGTTGCAAGGATGACATGGGTCAATCCATACAAAGCAGTTAGAGCAGTTAGAGAAGCTCAATAAATGTTAGCTGTTAGCATTATAACGCATAGATACCCATCTCATACTTTGCCTTTGTCTGTCCCCAGAGTCTTTGAGAACAAACTTAACTCCTTGTCTGCGTGACAGCCTTGCAGATGGCTAAAGGCAGCTCTCCTGGCCCCCGACCACGGTCTCCAGGGTCCAAGTGCCCAATCTTCAGCACTGTCTGTGTGGCATGCCCTTGTCTGCCACGACACATCCACCAAGAACTCGCCACAAGAATCCCAGCCCCGTGGAACAGCCCTCCCTTACCCCTAAGGCTATGAGGTCTACTTCTCCATAGCTGGTTTCTTTTTTACTTGACCCAGTTTCTTCCAGATCAGACAGGGGTGTGGGTATGCATTCCTAACCCCTTCCAAGGAAATGCGGTGCCCAGGGGCAGTCCTGAGCCCATTAATCCCCCGCTATCCAGAAAGCAGCATCTTTGCTAGCAGCTCCCTGCTTGGGCGCCCCTCCCACTGTTAAGGTGGCAAGGGCCCTACCACAGCCTGCACTGAAATTCCCAACATGCCCACCACCCTTCCTTCCCCCCACTCTGCAGTCCTCCCCATTCCCTTTGTTCTTCCTGCAGTTCTCAAACTGGGGGGGTGGGGGGCTCATTTAAGTGGAGACCAGTAGCTTCGGGCAATCTGTACATCTCACAAGCAATTACCCTGATTCTGATGCGGGGCGGGGAGGGGGGCTTTGGGGACCACCAACGAAGCCCCTGGCCCATGTCCCATTTGTCCAGAAGTTTCTCTGGCCCCTGAGCACATTCTAGGTCTTCCCCATTACCGGTATTCACACAGGCTCCGCATCACCACCTGCAAGATTCCCTAGCACTGCTATCTACGGTGTCCCTATCCATCAAGACCAACTCAAACCTCATGCCCATGAAGCCTTCCCTGACTCACCTCAGGACAAAGTATCACCCCTCTGCACTCTGAGCATACCTCTAGCCCTTGCTGCTTATCACCGACCCTACCTAGCATGCGTGGTGGTGAGGTCCAGCTGCACACAGAGTAGAGTACGGGCTCCGGACTTGGGCGTGTTGCCTGCCTTTCCCATGGAGAGCCTGCGTCAGGAGGCCGATGGAAGGACTGCTGAACGAACTCATGTAAAATGCAAACAGCGTCCAGTACAGAGCGAGTCCTACCTTAATGTTGACCAAGCTCACTTCCTGGTCCTTCCGATCATCTTTTCGTCCCTCTAACCATGTTATACACTCTGAGGTCGAGGAGGCTCTTATTCATCTTCACTTCCGGGTCACAGGGAGGGGCACACGCTCTCAGGACACACACTGGAGGATAATGCAGGTTGGGAAAGCGAGGCTCTCAGGGCCCCCACCATCCTGGGCAGATGCATCCATTCAGCATGAGGGGGGAGCGCCTCTTCCCACCCTGTCACCCCAACACTACATTTAGAGAGGGAGAGGGAGAGTTGACTGGGTTTTATTTCCAGGGAGAATGTTGTCCGCATTTGAATTCTTCCCACCCTTGTGAGAGGCCGGGAGTTACATTGTCATTAATGCATGAAGTTGGAGGCTTATGGGATCATAGCTTCTCCCCCAGCTGTTCCACGCCCAGACCCACGAGCTCAGGCCCCAGGCGGTGGAGACACAGGGCAAGCCACACAGAACAGGAGCCCACCCAGCGCTGGCTGGTCAGGGCAGGAGATGGGTGCCCACCCTTCCAGGGTGAGTTGGAGCATTTCCTGGCAGCCATCTGGGACTGAGCCCGCACCCCCCTGCTGCTTCTGACAAAGGAATGCTCAGAGCTCTAATGGCACCTTCCCTCTGGGCGGTTGCAGGCCCCTCCTTATCCTCACTCAGGGCAGCTGCTCTTAGAGTATCATTTCTCCAACACCTTTGGAGCTTTCGAAGTCAAAGCCTCCCACTGGCTGCCCAGGACTCTAAAAGAACAGCGAAGGGGGGCTGGTAGGAGCAACAGCTGGAGGAACCCGGAAGGCCCCCCGTGGCAGGAAACCGTGTCTGACTGCCTCCCAGTGGCACTGCGAGAGCCAGCCTCTCACCGGGAGCACCAAGGGACCAGGTGGCAGAAGGATAGGGACAGCCCTGTTCCAGTCTTGCCCCTTGTCTGCTGAGAGGGAGCCACAGAGAATGACAGAACGTTGGCTCCGTGTCTCCTCAGAGCGGTGATGTCTGATCGCTCGCAGGGCAGTGTGTGAGGCGTGTGCCCACTGTCCCACTCGGTCCCTCCTCAGTCAGCCTGCCCATGGAGGAGCCCCCGACCAGGTCTGATCACTGAGGACAGGGACCCCCACGTCAAGGGGAGCCCACACTCTCCTCTCGGCAGGCTCAGCAGGAAAGCCACTTAGGGATTCCTGTGAGCCAATATACTTACGGATTTATGAGCCCTTCTGATGAAATTGAGTCTCCACTCCTCAGTATTCGTTAAAGAATTTTTTTTATTTTAGAAAATTCTGACTTTCATCCCATCTACTCAGCTGAAACTCCTCTCTTGAATTTAGATCACCAGTATCACACTATGGACCCGCCAGTGCCTCTCCAGCTCAGACGCCCAGGGTTCATCAGGCCTCCTGGGTCTGCCCACTCCCCCGCCCCGGGAAGGGAGCCCCTGTTTGTTCTCATCCCCCCTTCCCCAGGGTCCTCTTGCTTCAGAGCCAGGCAGAAGACACTGTACTTTCCCAAATTCTTCTCTGTCCCGTGACTCCACAAACACATCAGTGAATACTCTATGTTTGCAAAGGGCTTGAGGGACCAGTAAGCATCAGGAAGTAGCCAGTAGTTAACAAAAATCCAGCAGGTTTCATTCAAAGGTAAGCAAGAAGCAGGGTTAACTTTCCCAACTGCTGTCAAGGCCCAGGCTCACAATTCTGGCCCATGGGCAGCTTTGCCCAAATGAACATCTTTCCTTTACTTGAGAGCAGGTGTTTCAGAAGGAAGCCCCTCCCTGCCCCCCTCCCTACTTCCCTTCAGCCCCAGATGCTGCAGAGAGGCAGGTGTGAATTATGGGGAATTCCATTCCCTAAAAGACTTTATTTGCATATCAAGGAAAATTTTCCTTAAGTCACCTCCCCTCTGGGCGATCCCTGCTTTAGTCAGCCTCTGACTGGAAAATAAAGTCAGACCCTCCTTTCTTTATAAGCCACCCGCTCAGAAGTGACCTCGTACAGACAGTTTGGCTTGTCTCTGTGATTTTCAGAATCAGACCTCAGCCCCTAACAAACCACTGTGCACACAACCTGGATGAGTGTAAATGCGTCATGCTAAAGTGGAGGAATTCAGACCCAAAAGACTGTGATTCCATTTGCATGACGTTCAGAACCAAGGCAAAACTGGAGTGACAAGAAGGGGACACAGGGACTTGTTTGAGATGATAAAATTGTTATATTATCTGGATTGTGGTGGTGGTTATGTGATTCTAGGCTTCTGTCAAAACTCATAGAACTATACACTAAATGGGGCAAATTTTACTTACTGTATGTAAGTCATACCTCAATACGCCTGTCTTTTAAAAAATGTCTTATATTTGCCAATCCTTTTTGAAACAAGGCAAGGCATTAATGGCTGTCAACTTTTGTGAACTTCTCATCCACATTTGAAAATGGGAACTGGAACTCTCTGGAAGGTCAGGTATGTCAAAGAAAAGGGTCATTGATCCCCGCAAAATGTGCCTTGTTTGGAAGGGGCTTCAGATCAGATCTTAGGAGGCTTTCCTTATCGATTCATTCCTTTATTCATTCCTTTGTTCCATGGCGTTGATTGAACACTTCCTAAGAGGCCGACTTGGGGGCTCGGCCATGCGGAGGTGGCTGTGGAACAAGACACCGCTGCTGCTCGAGAGGGGCGTAGAGTCGAGTGGTCGGAGAGTGAGGGACTTGACAGGAGTGGAGAAAAAGTAGCCAAACAGCGACCCTGGAGCTCCCGGGAGGGGCATCCAACTCATCCCAGGGAATCGGGAAGCTTCTGAGAAGAAGCCAGCCTGAGTGTGAGTCAGCCAGGTAGGGCGGAGGGTGCGAGGACCTCCGTTGGTGGAACGCACATGTGGAGATGCCCCAGGAGAGAAAGTGGGATGCATTGACAGATCGTAAGGCGTTCATTCCAGTGGGAGCTGTGAGGCCAGAGAACGGCTTTGCTGTGGTCATTTCCAGCTCAGGGGTGCTTTCCTCTTTTCCTCTTCCCCACCCCCCAAGTCTGAACCCTACTCTGAAGAAATCTGTGCGGCAGAGGAGAGAAAGCTGCTGTCCTGTTTCAGGGCGCTGAGAAGGTTTTAAACAACAAATCTGTGCTCAACAACTGGAAAGTTTTCAGATTTAACTGGTCAGAAGTGCCTGGGTACTTGGGCTTCCAAACTTTCCATACATTTTCACTTGGATCTGTCTGCGATACTTTTACATCAGTAAAAAGACAAATTCAAATGCCAAACAGGGCATGACATCATCAAATAACAAGACCATCCCTTGAATCTCTCATTGGAGCCCCTCAATCTGAATGGTCTCACCTTGAATCCAAAATGGGTCCATTTGCCCGCTTTAGAGAGATTGTTCGGTTAATCCAGATGGACATTTCCCATGTTTGGCTGTTGGGCCAGCCTTCTGAATTATGTAGAGAACAATTTTCAACTTGCCTGGCTATATTTCCTTATCTGTGCTAAAACCATTCAGGTCATCATTGTACCTTGTAGGGAGGGATTCCATCCCAGACCATGAATTATTGAGCAATGGCTAAAATCAGCTAGAATATTTATCCCCCCAAAAGACACTATCTAATCACAGAATCCTCTGGGCAGAAGCTGTGTCCACTTTGCTGTTTAGGTCTGCTTCCATAGGCCCTTCATCAGCACCCATTATGAAGCTCACCTTACCCATACTCAGCAGGAGCCTGGCTCTGGCATTGTAGCTGCATTAATTCTAACCTTTAGCACCAAAGCAACTGGCTTGATTTCAAATGTATGGCTGTTTCTGAGATTTGGCCACTAGAAAAATGAAATTCCATCATCTCATCGTTACTCTGTTAGTGGTGGTAATGAACTTGAGTATGGTTCTTATTTATCTATCTTCGTACTAGATGAGTGCAGATTTGTTTTGCACAGTTACATCAGGCTGGTGTAGGATACTTATAAAATAATGGTATCCTGAATCCCTTTCTACACAGGAGAACTCCAGGGCCTCCTGAGATTCTCCCACATTTGAGCCCCACAAACTAACCTGAACTCCTATTATCAGACCTCTGTTCTGTAATGCTCCTTCCAGATCAACAGGAAAGGGTAGAGGGTGAGAGGATCCTGCAGGGGGTCCTGCCCCCAGGTGAAGAGAAACGAGAAGAGGTGTGGGAATCTGCATGACGGATGAACAGAGCCGGGGATTTTGTCTTGCAGGGTTATCTGTCGGAAGGCTTGGTAACAAAGTGGTACCGCTCACCACGCCTGCTCCTCTCCCCTAACAACTACACCAAAGCCATCGACATGTGGGCTGCGGGCTGCATCCTGGCCGAGATGCTCACGGGGAGAATGCTCTTTGCAGGTAAGCTGCTTACCATGCTGCCTTCCTTCTCCTCCGTGTCATTCTGTTTGTTTTTTTCCTTTTCTTCTTTTTTAAATTTTTGTTTGCTTGTTTTTCCTTTTTTTTTCTTTTGATGATACTCTAGAAAAGGAAGAACTGAGTGCACAAAACATGCTAACTTTCTCTTAGAAACAACCTCTGTAGCTTTTATGGCACTACTTGGAGGCACCTTACTACCTTTTCAGGCCAAATACTAGAAAGACTCAAAATAATCTCTGAGGACAGAACTTTCAGAATCAGGTAACCACTTGTACTCAAACACCTTGAGACTGACCACTGGAAACACCCACCCTCCATCGTCAGCCCCTTCCTCATGTCTCCCTGCCACTCTGAGTAGTTGTTAGCCTGGAGTGCTCATTTGAAGAGGACACCCCACACAGTGGGTGGGGTGCCCTCCCGGAGTCCCTGAACCAACCCTCCATGAGTCCTCTGCAGGAAGAGGCCAAAGGGTCTCCTTGGGAGCAGACCCTGATGCTGTGGGCACTTTCTGGGTGGGCATTGACAGCATTTGCATATGTTTAGTGCCATCCAGGGCATCGTGGGGAGACACGGAAGAGCCCATCCTGGCCCGCCAGCCTCTGGCAGCCTGGAATGCCATGGGTAAGGGGAGGGCCCACTGTGCAGTGGGGATGAGCCAGGGGGATTCCTCCAGGAAAGAGAGGCTTGGTCGAGGATCCACCCTGGCAGAGGAAGTGGAAAGGCTACTCATGCAAAAAGGGGAAGTGGAAATGATGAGAGATGATGAGAGTAATTGTGGCCTGGAGGTCAGAGCAGGACCCGCACTAGCAGTGCCAGGGCTCCAATGCAGGCGGCAGTGTTGCCTGGATGGAGAAGATGAGTTTC
Organism: Glossophaga mutica; assembly: GCA_039655065.1. Classification (NCBI taxonomy): domain Eukaryota; kingdom Metazoa; phylum Chordata; class Mammalia; order Chiroptera; family Phyllostomidae; genus Glossophaga; species Glossophaga mutica. The sequence continues at coordinate 16,787,646 of CM077312.1, read as the reverse complement.
TGAGACACGTAAAGACTGATGCTCCTTACCGATGAGAAGGGTATTCATTCCCAGCATCTGGCATGGTGCCTGGCAGAAAGCAGGTGCTCAATAAATAATGACTTGTTGAATGAATGAATGCTTGACTCCATCCTGACCACAGACGGGGCATAGCCTGTCTTCCTCCCTCTGCCCAAAGGGGCGCAGGGGCAGTGCTCTCAGGACACATTCCAAACCCAATTTGTTATTCCTGACTCCTTTTCCTTCCTGATTGGAATCCTCCTAAGTGGAAGCCAAAGGCTAAGGCTGTCCTAGACTCAAGATCACTTCCTTCCCCAGCCTGGTAGGGAATATGCAGAGAGGCATATGGGAGGGAGCACTTGGAAGGCCCCGGACCAGGCTGCTCCTGTCCCTCTCGTGTCGGCTGACTCAGTCTGTATCAGACTGCTCCACTCAGAGGCAGAGACATTTCACAAAGCCGAGCCCCACAGTCAGCAGGCAATCTGCTCATAGCCACATAGCAGGTTAGTGGCAGAATGAAGGCCAGAGCCCAGGACACCTGGCTCCCAGCCTAGCGCTGTTCCCACTGTCCTGCGTTGCCCCTCCCAGGCCCTCTGGAGCTGCTGTGGGGCTTCCGCACACCCAGCCATTTGGGCAGCTCACTTAACCACCTGGCATTTGCCTCCCCAGGGGCTCATGAGCTGGAGCAGATGCAGCTCATACTAGACACCATCCCTGTGATCCGGGAGGAGGACAAGGACGAGCTGCTCAGGGTGATGCCTTCCTTCGTCAACAGCACCTGGGAGGTGAAGAGGCCGCTGCGCAAGCTGCTCCCTGAAGTGAACAGTGAAGGTACCTGAGCCGGACAGCCAGGCCTGCATCTCGGGGGCGTCACCTTGGGGGGGGAGGGCGGGGCAGGTGGTCTCCTTCCAAAAGGACCAAACATAGTCCTAGCCATACAAGTGAGCCCCCCAGCAGGTGGCCTTTGCCTTGGCTGCTTCTGGACTGGGAAGGATGGTGCCCTGGAGTCTGGCCAGCAGGCACCCCTCACCGCAGTCCTTAGTGGTCCTCCACATTCCGCCCCTGGTTTGCTTCCTTTTCCTTCTTGTCTTTCCTGCTTGCCTCCCTCCTTCATCCCCTTTACTTCTTCCTCCTTGGAAGGTATGATGTGGAGCAGAGAACATGAGCTTTACCAGCTTGTGAGCCAAAGCTGGGCTCAGTTCCTAGCTCCACCGGTGCCCAGCTATTTGGCCCTGGGCAAGTTTCTTGACTTCTCTGCATCTCAATTTCCTTAACTCCTAATAATATATGTTATAGAGGTTGTGGTGACGAGTAAGTAACATAGAATTTGTAATGCCCTGGGCATCGGAGGGCAGCTCCGTCATCTCAGCTGTTACATTATCACTGGGCCTCATCCCTGTCAGAGGCGTCCTTGGGAAGCTTCTGTGTAAGTGGGATACAGGTTCAGCCAATTGTGAGAGAGACCCAGATTCTCAGTGGCTCAAAGAAGAGTTCATGCTTATTTAAGGAAAAAGAAATTAAGAAGTTTATTTCCCTTTTATATAATAATCCAAAAGCAGGCAGTCCAAGGCCAACAGGTGGACCCGCTCCGCAGTCATCCAGGGGCACACGGCCCTTCTGTCCTGTTCTGCCACCTTATGGTACTGCCCTTAGTCCCTGGAGGACAGAGAGGAAGGAGGAGGGGTCCGCTGGCCCTTCCGGTCATGAGCCAGAATTTGCACACCTCACCTCCACTCATGCCCTGTTGGCCAGAACTGAGTCACAGGGCGTGCACTCACTGCAGTGGAGACTGTGAAATGGGTATTATACTCCGTGACACTTCGTGTCCATAATTATGAAAGAGGAGAACAGACACGGGGTACAAACTCGCAGTCTCTGCCCCCCTCCTCCCCATCAAGAAACCAAGAACTTGGACTCACAATGTCTTTGGCCATGATTCCCATTCAATCAGTAAACTGCCTCAGTTTCCCCATCATTAAAAGGGAGGAGGGGTTATTTGATTCACCACAAATTAAGGCTCAGCCATCCCTGTTTATTTTGATTCCGAGGCTGCTGTAGAAACCCCACCTTGTGTCCAGAGGTGCGCTCACCTCTCAGGAATTCTGGATCAAGGATGTGTCACCCACGTCCCCTCCCCCAAGCAACCACACACACCGCAGCCCTTGGTGAGCTGGCTCTGAGAGTGGTGGGCCTGGTCTCAGCGGAGTCAGAACCGCTGCCTGACCGAATATGATGAAGTTCCTCGCTGTCGTCGGCAGCATCAGCCCCCATCTACTGACCCACCGTGGCTAGAGCACCGCCGGGAATGGAAATCCAAACAGGCACAAGAGCTGGTCTAGCTGGGGAGACAGGGAGTCCCGTCAGCGATGAGAATGGAGATTAAGGAGCACCTTCTACAGGGCTAGTGAGAGCTCCGGGCACTTGGGAAGGGGGAGAGAGCCACCAAGTGCTGAGAGAGGGACAGAGGCTGGCCCAGAAGAGTGGCGAGGGCCCAGGTCAGCGGGATGGGTCGCCAACCATGGAACTGAAGAGGGGACAAGGACTGGGGCTTTGAATGCCCAGCTGGTGGATCTGGACTCAGTCCTGCAGCTGAACAGATGTCCCCTAGAGCCAGGCTTGCTGCCCCGTCCCATCATGCCAACTTCATCCAAAATTCTCTCATCTGCCTCTGGCCTTGAAAAGTAACCCCATTCAGCCTCTCGCCCTCGGGTAATGAGGCAGCACTGACATGGAACATGGGTGGGAGGAAGGGTACTCAAGCCCATCTGGCTGGGAGAGCCAGTCGGTGACCCTTGGTTCGTTCCCTCTGCTGTGCTTCTGAGGCCCTGCGGATGCGGGAAGAGGCAGGGGGGGCTTTCTGCTGTAGCCCTCAGAGGCTCAAAGGACACAGTCTAGGTGACCATGTCCCCCAGCAGCTGATGCAGACATCATGCCACAGATGCATCACAAGGTGGGCAGGCCCTGAGACCCCATGGTTCTGGGCTCCATTTACTACCAGAAGTAAATATACCGCATGTGACAAATCAGACAAGGAAACCTAATATACAAAACAAGTGGAAGGAAGGCTCTGGATGAATCAAGGTTGAGGGCCTCAGAGCCTTGCCCACTTGCCTCTCAATTGCCAGAGATGCCCCCAAGAATCCTTTCAGAACCTCTGGGGTTCTGAGAAGTCTAGCTGAGAAGCCACTGGGCTGCAGGAGGGTGACAGGATGGTACAGAAACCTCATTATATTAGACATACCTTAAAAACACCTGGGGAAGTTGAGCCCAGGAAAAAAAGGGGTTGGGGGAGGGAGGATATGGTGGTTCACGAGTTAAGGGTAAGCCAGCGCTGTAGCAGAAACTCTGAAATCTCTATGGCTTAACCCACAGTAGTGTATTCACTACTGACCTCAAGTCCAGACGGCCTGGGGGAGCCTGGACGCTCTGCAGGGGACCTCGGCTGTCAGGGCAGCTGCCAGCTGCCATCTTCAACACATAGCTTTCAAAGAGCCCCTGGGCACCAACTTCCAGCTGAAGCCAAGGGAAGAGAGAGCAGAGACTCTTGCAGGAGGTTTTTATGGGTCAGGCCTGGAACTGGGGTACACACACCAGTTCTACCCCATTCCATGGCCCCCGTCACGCAGCCACATCTAACCGCAGAGGCAGCTGGGAGACATAGGCCAGTGTGTCCCGGGCAGGCACAGGGACGAGAGACGGTGCTGATGTTGGGGGACCACAAAGGGCAGAGGTAGGCTCGGGTGGAGGTTAGAGGCGGCAGACGCAGGTTTGACAGAGGAAGGACTTCTAGTATGAGGGCATCCTAGACGTATCCGGGCACTTGCTGGAGGACCAGCTGTCAGGGGGAGGAAAGAGGAGCTGGTCCTTGGTAGAGGCAGTGGAGTGGCCTTCAGGGTGGGCACTGTCCAGCTTCAGGGTTCGCAGGTGCTTTTTAAATAACAATGATAATGGTGATGATGCCCTGTCAGTGCCCCTAAGCAAAGCCGCCTCCGAGGTGCGTCCCACACTGTCTCCTGGAGGACCCCAGTGGCACTGAGCCCCAGGCACCCACGGGAGGAACCTGCTCATGGGCACGTCCTTAACCAGCATCTTCTCCCCACCCCACCCCACCCAGGGCACTTCCAGGGACCACTGCCACATGACTGCCTACACCCCGATCCGTGTCTCTGGCAGCCTAAGGCAGAGTTCTAGCCCTAGACCTCCTGTAACCAACCATGACCCTGAGCAAGTCCCTCCGCCCCAACCCCCCCACCCCCGGCCTCTATTACTTAGATGTGTGAAGTGAAAAAAGCAGCATCTGCTCTGAATTTGTCACTGGATTGTGGTGAGGACCGTGAGAAAGAAAATGGCTGAAGACCTTCTTACAAATGGAAAAGTAAAAACCCCTGGGAATGTCACCATGCCGAGTGGGGGGGGGGTGTCTCCTTATCAGGGTGGCAGCAGCAACAAATGACCTTCACGTCCCGTTCTGCTCCCCACAGCCATCGACTTTCTGGAGAAGATCCTGACCTTTAACCCCATGGATCGCCTGACAGCCGAGATGGGGCTGCAGCACCCCTACATGAGCCCATACTCGTGCCCTGAGGACGAGCCCACCTCCCAGCACCCCTTCCACATTGAGGACGAGATTGATGACATCCTGCTGATGGCCGCCAGCCAGAGCCAGCTCTCCAACTGGGACAGGTGTGTTTCCAGAAGTTCGCAGCCCTGGAGCCTAGAGCCACATTCCCATGATTCTTTGTGGCCTTTCCCCCTGTTTTCCACATTGTATAGCCCAGGGACGCTTTCCCTAACTCACCTTCCTGCCTTTCTCTCTCCTGTCCCCTGACACGCCCAGCCTGTCGCTCACCTGTGCACAGGCCAGGGGCTTCCCTTTGTGTAGCACAGCGCTGCCAGCTGGCAGTACACGGGGCTCAGGGCAATGTTCCACAAGCATTAGTGAGCGATCAGCTGACCTCTAGCAGGCTGGGGATTTGCCCTGGGAAAGTAAACCGCAGCAACTCGAGGCAAGAGAACAGTGCGAAATTTCCCACTGCACCACCCGTTCGCACGTCCGCATCCTGTGTACCCCCACAGAGTGCCTCTAGGGGAGGAGGTGCCGTTACTGGTAGTGCGCATTGGCACCCGAGGCGGCTGCAGCTCAGAGAGGTGAGAGGTTGGCATTGTGTCACACAGCCCGTATCTGGCCCATCCGGGGTCCTCCCCAATCTGCATCCCTGTCAGACACGGCTAAGCAATCACAGGACTCTTTCCTGCTAAACTGGGCTGGGCATCAGAATCCCTCTCAACAAGAGTGTCCAGAAGTCACTACCAGTGAATCAGAGTTAGGTGGAAGATACTTCTAAAGAAGATACTTTTAACAGTCTCCACGTGGGCCAGGCACAAAATGATCTCTTAGGCCCTTTCCTATTCTGGTGCTCTTAGAGCACGCAGCTAAATGTTTGGGAATCACCATCTGCTACTCCTGGGAGGGACAGCCCCAGCCGCTCAATTTAGAAATAAAGCCAAGGGGCCTAGCTGGGAGCCCTGCTGTTGTGGGGATGTGACAGCTACTTACACATGTGACAGAGGAGAAAGTCCTCCTCTTCAGTCATTTGATGGGTTTCGGATTAAAAAGGCACCACCAATGGTGGGGTCAGGGCCACGCTGCTATTACTGGACAGGTATATTGGTTTGTCCATATCAATTGATGTTATCAAGAGTTGTCAACAAATGGAGATTGATAAAGACTCTCTTCTGCCACCCCCTGTGCTTGGCCTGCCCTTGACTATGGTCCCTGCAGCCCCTCCCCCTCCAGTCCACAGTATTTGGGGCTCAGCGAGGTCCATCCCACGGCAATCATGGCTTTGGCATGGGGTTGATGCCAGGAAAAACTGTAGCGGGGTTTCTGCCCATCAACTCTGACCCCTTCTAAACCTGGTACACCTCTGCTCCCAACCTTTTCCATCATACCTGTGTGGGGGAGGCGAACATCAAAGGTGGTGGCAACCCCCCTCCTACAGGCCCAGCTGCTCTGGACAAACTGCTTAACCTCTGAACACCTGTGTCCTCCATCTGAGGTGGTGATAACACTAGTCCACAGTCCAGGCTGCTGTGAGGGTTACGACTTCCGTTTGGTCCTTGGCGTGTAGCAGCCAAGGGTTAGGGTTAGGGTCTTCATCAGTTCTTCCTGCTGGAAATATTTGTGATTTTGAGGACCCTCGTGGGAGGAGGCCGTGTTCACTACTGGGAGTGACCCTGACCCTACTGGTGTCACTGGGAGGGCAGGCAGTATTGGGGCCTTCCTGTGCCTCTCAAACTGAATGAACCGCCCCTGCAATCTGTACTTTCGCACAGCCAGACCGGCTTGCCCTTGGTGTGTTGGATTTTCCTGCGTGAGCAGTGGGTCTCTTGTTTCAGGGGCAGCTGGCTGCTGGCTGCTGCCTCCTCTGTGCTCCCTGCCTTACCCACCCCTCCCTGCAAAGGTTCTGCAGAGAGCACCTGGCCCAGGGAAGGGAGGGCCCAGACTGAGCTGATGGCTGGCTCTCCTGCCAGCCTGCCCTTCATTGGCTCTTGGCTGGCTGCCTTCACTTTCTATGGCTGCAGAGCAGTTAGAGGGCAGAGTTCCAAGGATGTCTGGCCTCTCCTGAGGAGCCCATAATCTTTCCGTAGGCCTCACCTGCTCTGCATCCAAGCACAGTATTGCGGGGCATCGAACGCAATCCACTAGGGCGGGAGTTCTCAGCCCTGGCTGTACCTTAGAATCTCTTGGGGAGGTTCGAAAACCATGCTGAGGCAGAACCCCACCCTAGACCTACGGGATCAGAGTTGGGGGGTGTAGGGCAGCCATGGGATGTTATTTTGTATTCCCTCAGGTGTTCTCATCTGAGCCAGGGCTGAGAAGCACTCATGAGGGCCCTGCTACTCAAAGCGCGGTCCCCCAGACCCCCGGCATCACTGGAAGCCTACTAGAACTCAGAGCCCGAGGCCCCAGCTCGGATCTGCTGCACGGGGAAATGTTAACAGGGCGATTTAGGTGCACGCCAAAGGTTAAGGGGCACTGCCTAGGCGCGTTCACCGGAAAGTAGCTTCCATGAGAACAGGGATTTTGCTGTTCTGCTCACTGCGGTGTCTGGTAATGATTAGAACAGTGCCTGGTACAGAACAGACTCTGAGAAATACTCGTAGGGTATTGAATGAATGTAAAAGGATACAAGGGTTGAGTCCAACGGTCCTTCTTCCTGAGCCCTAGAGGCTCACCGTCACCTTGTCCCATCACCCTCCCACCTTGGAGCGGGGTTGGGCAGGAGTTGGAGGGACTAGGCTGAGGATCCAATCACCTTCCCTCTGTGTCCTTGCAGGTACCCTGTGAGCCTGTCATCCGACCTGGAGTGGCGGCCCGACCGCTGCCTGGACGCCAGCGAGGTGCAGCGTGACCCGCGCGCGGGCTCGGCGCCGCTGGTGGAGGACGTGCAGGTGGACCCGCGCAAGGACTCGCAGAGCAGCTCCGAGCGCTTCCTGGAGCAGTCGCACTCGTCGATGGAGCGCGCCTTCGAGGCCGACTACGGGCGCTCCTGCGACTACAAGGTGGGGTCACCGTCCTACCTGGACAAGCTGCTGTGGCGCGACAACAAGCCGCACCACTACTCGGAGCCCAAGCTCATCCTGGACCTGTCGCACTGGAAACAGGCGGCCAGCGCGCCCCCGACTGCCGCCGCCATGGCCGCAGACGCCGGCGCGCGCGAGGACGAGCAGGCCAGCCTCTTCCTGGAGATCGCGCAGTGGGTCAAGAGCACGCAGGGTGGCCCAGAGCGCGCCAGCCCGCCCCCCGAGGGTCCTGAGCACCGCTTGTCTGCCTCCCCGCCCAGCCACCCTGCCGCCAAAGACGGCGGCGCCAGCCCCCAGTTTGACCTGGACGTGTTCATCTCCCGTGCGCTGAAACTCTGCACCAAGCCCGACGACCTACCGGACAATAAACTGGGCGACCTCAATGGCACATGCATCTCTGAGCACCCTGGAGATCTCGTGCAGACCGAGGCTTTCTCCAAAGAAAGGTGGTGAGTGCTGAGGGGGCGCTCCAGCACAACCCCCACCCCCACCCAGAAGGGCCGCCTAGGAAAGCTGGGCCTGGCGGGAGGAGGCCAGCACGCTGGCACCTCCACCACCCCATCCACCCCTCTCTGCTGCCTGGGGGTTAGCAGAACGCAGGAAGGATCCGAGGAGCGAGAGGAATGTCCATTTCTTAAACTGCCTTAATAACTAGCCTTTAACCTCTGGGAGCGGGTTTGAACAGGAGCCTAGTTTGGGTTGATCACTGTCCGAGCGAAGAGGAGGCCCTCGCATTTTCTAAGTGGTGGTGTGCAGGAAGAAACGTGTCTTAGACCCAGACCGCAGGCCCCGTCTGGGTGGGTGGAGACAGGAATCTTGCAGGCCTGGTGTTGAAACCATCTGGCCCAAACAGCCTCAACTGACAGATGAGGGAAGACAGTGAGAAGCAGAGAAGCGAAGTCTAGCCAGTGCTTGGGCAAGCCTTGAACCCCAGTCTCCCGGCCCTCAGCCAGTGTCTGTCTTCATAGAACGCCTTCTTCTGCTGGGCCGCACCAGCGTTTCAGTCAGAGAAGTTAGTCCAAGAGCATCTGCCCTGTCCGTGACCATCTGACCCATGCCATGTTCTTTGATTCGGAACAATGTTCCTTGTGTTCCAAAACTGGAAACTGAGCCAGGGTCTTTTCCCTCCACAAGCATATTTTTTCTGGTGCCTCCAGTGCATAAACATTCTCATTTGCCATGTCCCTGCGTTTGCCTCCCTCCTGCATGATCGGAAATCTTTGTTTAGATCAGACCAGTCTGGGGTCTGTGGGTAAGAGAACTCACTCTCCCGGGCCTGTGCACCCACCTCCTCCACACTTCTTGCACACTTTTCTGACACAGGCACAGACATGGTGACAGCCCTGGCTCCCCAAGGGGTGTCATACACGGGTGAGTTGGAAGATAGCAATTCCATGAACCCCTCCAGAGCTCCCCGAACCTCATGAGGTGCTTACCGTAGAGCAAATGTGTTGAGAGGGAAGAGTTCAGAAGGGCCCTATCAGGCGTCATGAATATTGCCCTTGATTTTGATCATCTATTTAGCCCTGGCAAAGAGCAGGCCCTAAAGAAGTGCATGGGAGAGCAGGCGGCCTGGGGGACAAGGAATCCAGGAAGGATGTGAGGAAGGAAGAGGTGAGAGGTGAGGTGCCAACAGTGAGGGCGCTCAGGGGTCAGGCAGCAGCATGGAGGCCTCTTGACAACAGCAGGGACTCCAAGCAACCACGCCCCTCCTCCGGAGCCAGGATGAGTGCGGAACATGCACACCCGGAGGGGGACCCCCACGCAGAGCCTGGGGGGACGGTGCGTGGGCACAGCAGCCCCTCCGCAGAAGCACAGTCCAGGCGCCCGGAAGGCCGTGCGGTTTGCACCACTGGTGTTCAGCCCCACCCCGCCCCCAGCACACCCAAAGATGCCCATGGGAAGCCCAGCCATGCTAGGCAGAGCATCCCCCGGTGGTGGTCTTAGCTGCGTCCCTCTTCACTGCAGCGGCACCTTAAATCTAATCAGCTAACTAGGATTTGTACATCGGAACCTGCAACAGATTAGAAACTTCTACTTAAAACAGAATTAATCACACTGACCGACTTTTAAATGGAGACTATGTAAATAGGAAGTATGTGGTTCGGTTTTTACTTTGAAGAAAAGGAAATGTACACTGCCCCTCATGTGCCATTTGTCCTCAGAGGGCGGCTTTACATTTTTAGTGAAGGAACGAGCTGCTGACCTTGCCCAGAAGTTCATATATAATTGTTATTACAGAGGAATTGTTATTACTACTCATATTTTAAAAAAATCTATTAAGCGTTATTAAACTTGATCCGGACAGGCCAAATAAAGTTTTATTGGAACATGGATTCATTTGTTCACTTACTTATCTTCTCATTCGTTTATGTGTCGTCTGATCTTGTCTTTAGCAGCGGGTGGTTTATCGGAGCCCTCTGGCTTCTCCCAGCACCCATGAAGGCCAGCGGTGTGAGGGACAGCAGCTGGAGGGGAGGGGAGATGAGAATCTACACAGATTGGTGGTCAGGAAAGTGACGCCAGAATCATCTGGGTCTGGCCTGGTGTTTACACTATAGATTTCCAACCATATCTAGGAGCCAGCTTCAAACCTTCGACCAAGGCTATCCTTCCTCCCATCATAGAAGGTGCCAACATCATGAGATTCGGGGGAGCCACTGACCCGAAAAAACCTGCCTGGGCCACACCTTAGAGAGGCCCGGGATTCCACCCATCTGAAGTTCACCCGTTGGTAACGCCTGTGTCCAGACGTTAGCCCAAACTTCATTTGTTATTCTGCAAATGTAGATATGGACAATAGAGAGGCTTTTTGAATCGTTTCTGTTTAGTTCGACTTCTCTGAAAGACCTTTTGACTAAAGGAACGTTCTACTGTTGAAGTGCACCTAAGCCAAGGGGAGCACCCTGTGAGCCAATTAGGATCCCCGCCAAAGTGTCAGCTGAGAACAACTATCTCCCAGCTGGGAGGCTGTGAATACAGAGAGTGGCCCAGGGCCAGGGCAGAGTCCGGGGTGAAATTTTATATTTGAGCACCCTGAGGCCTGGGGTTGCTAGAGTGTAGAAAATGGGGTTTGAGGCAGAAGGAGCTGAGAAGCCCCAACAGCAAACAGCAGCGAAAAGTGTCTCCCCCCACAGGAGTTGCCCAGGGACACCATTCTCCCAGCAGCAACGTGTAACAACACGTGTTATCAACCAGGGAACCTCACCTGAGCGCTGGTGTCCAGAATTTTTATTGGGGATCAGCCATGGCAGACTCTGAGACTGATCTGTGTTGCTTGGCTCTACAGTCCCTCGGAGATCAAAGCGATCCAGCAGGGCCCAGGGCCTCACACTTGCAAAAACACTCTTACCAGGCAGGATATTACAAGGGCTCAGAGGTTATCTCCTGGGAGCCAGTGAAGGGCCAAGCCTCTGAATGCCAGCCTTCCTTCAGAATGTGCAAGATTTTGGAACGAGGGCCTGCTGAGTTAACGCTCTACTGACTTTGAATACAGTTGTGTCTCCTGTAATTCCAAAGCTGTGTGCAAATTTGTGTCTCGCGTGAACATTACAGCAAAGCTGAGGCAACACAGCTTTGTTATTTGGTAGAATATGCCTACTTATTTTTAAGAATGTGCGGCATTATTAAAATATAATAATCAAAATAATAAAAGCACACCTGCTGAGGCAGGTGTTAGGCAATCTCACACCTGAGATGCCTTTTCTTATTGAATCATGGTCTGCCCATGAAAGCCAAGGTCGTCGACAGATTCGAAACCTAGCTCACTGCTCATTTTGTCAGTGTGGTTATTAATCCTGGGGCACGCTCATCAGTGTGGCTCAGCTGGTTGGACATCATTCTGTGAAATGAAAGGTCACCAGTTCAATTCCCGGTCAGGGCACATGCCTGGGTTGCAGGTTTGGTCCCCATCAGGGAGCATACAAGAGGCAACCATGCTCTCACATCGATGTTTCTCTCCCTCTCCTTCCCTTCCCTTATCTTCTCTCTAAAAATAAATAAATAAAATCTTCAATAAAGAAGGAGCATTGTCTTTTAAAAAAAGAAAATGCTATCCTATAAGATCTGATAAATAATTAAAATAAACAAGATTATACTACTAGTAAATAATGGATCCAGAATGCAGACCTACTAACACTTTTAACATTGTGTTCTCTGCGGTTTTTACATTTCTCTACATCAGAAATGTGGAAAACACCCTTCCCAAACCAATGACAAAAATACCAGCCTTCGGAGGACTTGCCCAGCCCCCACCATCCCTTCTCTGAGAAGTATGTTCTCTCTCCCATGGGCAAGGTCCCTGCACCCAGGTTTGTGCCAGGGTGGCCTTCGTCCCTCACACCTCTCACCCCTACCTGAGTGGCTGAACCAGGATGACACCTGCCCCAAGTTAGGCTGATCATAAGAATTCTCTCTCCTGGGAATTTAGGTTTACGATGCAGCGATGTTTGTCAGTCTTTGCTATTGCTTGCACTGAGGACAAGCCGACTTCAGAACTGTGGAGTGACCAAGTTTACTGTGTCCTGATTCACAGAGAAAGGAAAACAAAGGGGGAGACGGAGACAGAGACAGAGACAGAGACAGAGACTGCCCCAGGGCTCCTGGTCAGGGTTTCTTTCTGTTTTAATTCGTTGCAGGGACCAGGCTGCACCTCTTGCCCCTAGTGCTCATCAGATACCCGCTGACCTTAGTATAACTCCCCTTTATGTGCATCTCCCTTCAGTGGACTCTGTTACCTGCAACTGAGCAGAGCCTTACTCAGCTGCCGACCTGTGGCCTGGCCGGCAGGAGCCCCGTGCTGAGCGCCCATACCTGACCCGGACGGGGGAGGAGCTGTACCCCCCCGTATACAGGGACACTTTGCACAGGCAGCTCAGCACAACAGCCCCTGTGAACAGTGCTTTGAGAAAAGGGAGGAAGCTGAGTAGTTCCATGAGGTGAAGGGCTCTCGGAAGGATTTAGACAAAAGCCACATCTGGGCCGGAGATGGGTGAACCCAACCATGGGAGAGAAATGAATGCCAGGTGGGAGGGGAGGGTGTGGAGGGACCTCAGAAGGCCAACCTCCTCTCCTCCACTGTTCTGCCTAGGGGCGACCCGATCTGGGCAGGGCAGAGGTCAGTCAGTGCCAAGAGAAGTCCCTTTAGCTTAGCACGTCTGACATTCTCACTGAAAACAGACATCCGGAGACCAAGGTCACCGGGTTATTGGTGTAATTAAACTTTCATCAAAATCTGTGAACATGAGGGTTTATCCGGCCAACAAATGTCCCCGACCATAGGAAGGAGAAGAGCCACAGCTGTTTTTACCAAATGGATCACATTAAATTAATTACATTGCCACTGGACAGCTCATTCAATGCCCTCAAGGAGTTTAAATACAATCACACCCAACCCCTCACCCTAGAAAGAAGGTTGTAAATTCAGAGAGGTCAGGAGCCAAGCTGGTGGCTCCTGGCTCATAATCTACTGCTCTTCCTTGAGCAGCAGGATGTCTTACCTTGGGACCAGAGACGTTCACTGTGGTTGACTATTCAAAAGCCATTTCCAACAGCCTTTCCCTTGTCTAGCTCCCATCCTAGAGGCCAAAAACCTGAGAACTTGAAATGTGGCTAGTCACAATTGCAATGTCCCATATCAAATACACACCAGATTGCAAAGACTTAGTACCCCCCAAAAAGAATGTAAAATATCTGCCCTGGCTGGTGTAGCTCAGTGGATTGAGCGCGGGCCTGCGAACCAGAGGATCGAGGTTCGATTCCCAGTCAGGGCACATGCCTGGGTTGCAGGCCAGTTCCCAGCAGGGGACACACGAGAGGCAACCGTACATTGATATTTCTCTCTCTCTCCCTCTCTCCTACCCTTCCCCTCTAAAGATAAATAAATAATCTAAAAAAATAAAAATAAATAAAATATTTTAAAAAAATAATGTAAAATATCTTATTCATAATATTTATATTGATTACATAGTAAAATTATAACATTTTGATAGCTTATATTAAGTAAAATATATTAAAACTAACTTCACCCATCTCTTTTTGCTATTTTTTTTAGTGTGCCTGGCTAATATAAAAGTTTTAAATTACATGGGTGACTCACATTATACTTCTATTTGTCAGCAGAGTTCTAGAATGCTATGAGCTGATTAAGGCCTTAATCCTTTTGTAGTAATATTTTATTTTAACGTGGTCTTCATCTTCTCAAACTAAAAAAAGTGACCTTCACAGGGGAACTCCAGGATCCATGCAGTCTTTGTGGAGCAAGCATCTTTCGAATCAAATAAAATAATAAAAGCATGTGCCAGTTGTCTTAAAGATTGTTTGCAAACCCACTTAAACTGCACTACACACAAAAAAGAAGTGTTTATTAAGCAGATACAACAGAGTCTTTCAAAATCTGAAGGCAAGAAGCAGAATCAAGCCTCACGAGGGACTAAACGTGAAGCCCTCGAGAAGCCAGGAATCGAGATTTTTCTTCTCTTCATCTCCCTTCGCAAAGGGTTTTATTATCTCATCCTGGCCCCACCGCTCTCATGTCGCTTGAACCTGGCCATCCTGCTTCACCTGAATTTAGCCAAATCAACCACCAAAGTCAGCAGAACAGAGCAGAGGATCCAGATGACCTGCTCCCCCAATTACAGGTCATTTCTTTTACCTCCACTGGTGCCAGACATTGTGTTTTACGTGTGGGTCCCATGCCTCTCCGCTGGAATGTATTCATTAGACTTGACCATGAGACGAGTCTGCCTTGTGCATGCAGAAGAAATTTAAGTCCGAATCTGAAAGTGGAAGGAGCTGCTTCCAAAGATGGCCACTGATCTAAAGGGGGGCGAGCCTCCTCACTCTCAGGGAGCTCAGTTTTCTGCTTGCAAAATTAGGTTAAAAGATGGGAAACCTTTACAATAACTCATAATTACAAATATCCGCGTATATGGAGGATTGTGGAAACAAAATTCCACCCCTTAAAAAAACTCACAGAACCTGGTTGGATAAAAAAGCAGCCATGGCTAGACCTCTTGTGACAGTGGCAGCTGCCCCCCCAGATGGAGTGAATCAAGCTCCATGGAGAAGACCCCTCCCCCCTCTCTCACTCCAGTCTGTCCCAGGTGCCAGCATCTCTCGCATCACAGCCATTCCATTATTGAATGCAACCTGGAAGGAGCAACACCTTGCACTAGCATGAGGTCCTTCACCAGGTTAGCTAGACTGAGAGCAAGGCCCAAGAGAAAGGGACAGAAGTTATAGCAATCTAAATGAGGTGGGCAGGAAAGGTGTGAGCCTGCAACAGAATAAAGGGTAGTAGGATATGCCATCCTCTTTGTGGCCATGAAAAGGCCATGCCTCTTTGCCAAAGGTAAGCCACTTTGGCATAGAAATTATTTTGAGCTGAAGGCCATAAAGAAGCAACGAATGCAGGAAGTACTCTCCCTACCTTTCCTTTTTTCTTTTTAAAGGCAGGATACAAATTTCCCTCGTGCTGGAGACAGGCTCTTATCAGCCCAGAGAGAGCACCAGAGGAATCTATGAACAAACCGTACTCCTTAGTTTCCTCCCATACATTTGCCTTCCCACAGTTTGCCTGAACCTGCTTTCCTCTGTGCTGTCATTGCTCTGCAGATGTACTATCCTCTGTTGAAACCAGGCCAGAGTTCTAAGCCACCACTTTGAGTTACTCTTTACGTTAGATTTTCCCCATAGGGTGTGCTGATCACGGCAGTAAACTGTTGGTTTTTCTCATGTTAATCTGTCTTTTTGTTAGAGTCCCATCTGAAAACCTGAGATTGGGTAGAGGTAAATTTCTGCTTCCTCTGTGAGAACCTTCAAAGGAAGAGAGATGAAAACCAGGTAGAAGAATCGCTGGCCCCTTGGTGAAGGAGTGGGAGGTGGAAGTGGACTGAGACTGGCAGGGGGAATGCCACAGGGGAGGGTAGAGAAAGGCTCTCTGGGAAAAGTTTTGCTCTGGACAGATCGTCTGAAATCCCTCCCAGAGAAGGGAAAACCAGGTCAGGCCGGGAGCAGGCCCTGCCTTGAGGCAGAACCTCACAGGGGACAGAGACTATGAATAGGAGGGGCTGGGGAAGGAGGAGCCTTCGGATCAGAAACCCCCAGAGTCGTGGAGCCCTGGAACTTGACCTTCACTTCTTCCACAGTGGGAGCATTTAGCACCGCAGAGGTTGCCTTCCTCGGTCGGCCTGGTTACTAATCTAAAGCCCTGTCATGGGTGTCTCCTTGGGAGCGAAGCCCTAGTTCATCATTTCTCCTTCTAAAAACTGTATTACCACATTTCCCGGTCCAAGTAGCCTGAGAGCTAAACTAGCCTCGTGGCAGCAAGAACAACAGGGACATTTCGTTGTCTCTTCTCTAGCCTGACAACGCAGGACTTGCAGCCTTTGCCAATTTCTTCCCCGTGTGTGCACCAAAGAAGCCATCTCAGCCACCTCAGCCACCTCTGACACCTACCATGACCCACCTCTTCAGCGTGGGCTCTGAAAGGCCAGGTTTACTCTTAAGACCAAAGGGACCTAATATCCAAGCAGCAGCTGCCAGGGCAACAGAAGCGTCAGAGGACTTATGGCAAAACCCTACTCAAAGCCCCTTCCTGTGGCTTCCTCTTCCTCTTGCCTCAAGATTTCCCTTCCCCAGGGGGAGGGGGAGGGGGAGGGGAGAGAGCTCAGTTCCTGAAGCAGCTGGCTCCTAGCCTGGCCCTTGCCGCCAGCCTCTGAGCAGGTGCGGACCTGCCTCCCTCTCTCGGGCTCTAGCCAGAGTCTCTGCTGTGTGACAAACAGGTCACACCATGGCTCCTCTCTTCAGGAAAGAAAGTCTATTGACTTATAAGAGTGGGGGGAACGCCTGCTAGGGTTATAGGAGTAGGCTCTGTGAAGCCACTAGTCAAGTTTTATGAACATGGGACTAGCTGTGAGGTCGATTATCCCGCAGCCCACCAGCTGTTTCCCACCAGCTCCAGCCTCCCCCGCACCACTGAGCTTGGGAAAGACCAAGCAGGAGCCCGGTCTCCACGCCCAAGGCCGTTCCCAGCAGAGAACTCTCACTAGTAACACCTCCAAGTTGCTTTGTGTTGGTTTTTGTTTTCCCTTCCCTCGTGTGGGGCCACTGGCCCAAATCAATCACCTCATTTTTTTCCCATCACTTACTCTCTCACCCGCTTCAGCCCAGCCTGGGGGAGGGAGACATTTTGTTTGCACAAACCGGCAGGGATGACAGATGGGCCATCAGTAATCTTGGTCTGAAATCTCAGGAATCGACTCTTCTAGGGGGAAGGCTCCTGGGTAGCTGGGCTGATGGATGAGAAGCAAGCTCAGAAGTGCTGACTCAGCCCTATCTTTGTCAAACCAGTTTCACCTGCGGGTCCTGGCCGGTGCCCAGATGTGGCCGACTTGCCCGAGAATGCTGGGGCTTTCACTGTGGACTTAGTGCCACCGACAAGATAAAGGACCCAGGAGGGCTACCACAGGGATGTGTGCCTGAGGCGGGATCAGAACCCAAGCACCCTGACGGGATTTCCATCTGAGGGAGCTCATTATTCGGCCACTAGTCCTGGGGTGATCCCACCACACAGTCCTACTTCCCAGGCCCCTGCTTTGCGAAAGACCGTTTGTGAAGGGTCTTTTTTGAACCAAAGGCAAGAAGCATAGTGACAGAGGAAAGAATCGGGAGCCAGGGGTTGCCCACTGCCCCAGCACCTCACCCTCCCAAGGCCACCCCCACGCCACTATGGAGAGGCCAGCCCTGACCTTCTGCACAACTCATGACGCTTCCTTTTAACTGTCTGCTCACATGCCTCGCAGCACTACAGAGGTTTAATGAGAACCACACAAGTGATGGGCTACAAACCGTCCGAGTGGGGTTTGGTGACAAACTCACCCTGGGCAGAGGCCTCGATTTTAATAGCTATGCTTCCAGTTTAGGGATGCTGGGGAAAGTAAGGATTGTGAGTATGAATTGGTGTGTGAGAAGATTATAAGGCAGAAAGACTTTTTAGTGTTCTATCTAAATCCACCTGTGTGTACCACTGAAAAAGAGAGGTAAGTGCATCATTCACTTTGGGAGCTGAGATAATCGGCGGAGAAAACTGTGCTCTGCCGAGTTAAAGTGATCTGCACTAGTCCAGAAAGTGTGAGGGGGCGTCTCTGCAGGAAGGTGGGGGGGCTCAGGGGAAGGCTCCCACTACAGAGCAAAGATGTCGTAGCCAGACCGGAGCCCAGGATGCTGGCTGTCGCTCTGCACGTGATGACATGTGACCACTGGGGAGGGAAAATTTTCCGATCTTAGGTTCTATACCTGGGGCCTGGGAATGACACTGACAAATGACAATATAATCAGAAGATTATATTCCTAACACAGTAGGAGGGGGGGGAATAAAAGCATTTTATTTCCCCCTCTTTTATTTCCTGAGCTTTAGGAAAAATAAATGGATTTTTAGAACAATGAAGAAATAAAGTTTATAATAATGTTTGCCTGGACAGTATGAGTGAACCTGCCCTCTCCTCAGGGCCTGGAGAAGGGAATGGGAGTAGATTTTATTTACATTCTCCCTTCTCGGTAAATCTTTCCTGAAAAAGAAATTTACGGCCGCCTCATTTCCCAGAATTTGCTGCTTTTAGTCAGATAAGGAAAGCCCCAGAAGGTTCTCTCTGCATTGTTTGACTCTCTTTTGCCTTTAGCTCAAAATAATCTTTATGCCAAAGTGGAGTACTTGAGGGTGGTGTGTCTGATCTCCTTCACAAATGAGAAAGAAAAGAGTTCGGCTAACACCCCCAGGATGAAGCAGCCCCCCACCCCGAGCGGTCACCCTGGATCTCTACCAGGAGCACCTGTCCCCACTGTGCACTGCCCTGCCCAGAGCATCCTCAACCTGCCTGTAACCTGCCCCCTCCTGCCACCAGACTCCCGCTTCCCTTCTGCTGGGTACAGGAGGAAGAGGGGGTAAATGGAGGCAGCAGTGACCACTGTTAAAGGAACCACAAGCCTCCGCCTTAGCTGCTGTCCTGTTCCTGACCAGCCTGGACGTTGGGAGGTGGGGTGAGAAGGTCTCCAGGCCAGGAGGCAGCATGGGCCGTGCGGACCCTGCCCTGCCTGCGTCGTAAGACTGAGATGACCTGATGAGAGAATGGCTCTGAAAGGGCAGCGTATTATGAAGTCCTGCACGTACACACCACGGGCTGAAGGGTTATCTGAAAGGGGGGCGTTAGGGTGGGCAGGCACCTGGTTGAATGGCTCCAGCTCCCATAAGAGCAGTCCTTTGGGCGCATCTCCGTGGCTGCAAAAGCCCCAGCAGGATTGAATATGGTTAACGCCACACCACTGATGAAGTGTCTGCTGTGGGCCAGGCTCTGTGCTTAGAGCTGGAGAGGCAGCACGAATAAGACCCACCCACTGCTGCCCTGAAGGACCTCGCAACCGGGCAAGCGGAGCCGGGAGTGTGCGGCTGCCTCTGTGCTTCTAGTGTCGCCCATCTGACTCGGGCCAAGTCCCAAGCCAACTTTTCACTCGGGGACTCATGCAATCCATCTGCCACTCTCGGAAGCTGTGGACCCAAAATTGGATCAAATGTCTGGTGATGGAATTACCAGGAAGTGCAAAGAGTATCGGGGGTGTGGGGAGGGGAAGGAATGGAGGCAGCAGACGGGAACGGGGGAAGAGTTGAGGAGCAAGCAGTCAGCACCGCCGTGCTGGGGAGCCCTGGAGGAGAGGACAAGGAAGGATAAGGAGATCTGCTGCGACTGCGTGGAGACAAAGGAGCAGGCGGGAGGAGCCGCCTGGCTGGTGTCTGCTGACCACCTGTTCCAGGCTGGAAGGGGACCGGGAGCGTCCCACAGGCCTGCAACACCAGCCAGACTGGCTCTGGGCCCAGGTAACCTTGTCCCTTCCTTTCCCGCCTCTCCAGGGCTTCTGCTCAGCTGAATTCTGGATCTGCCAGCCTCACAGGTCTATGAGATGATTCCAAGGAGTCCAAAGAAGGCGCAAACACAAAAAGCACCTCTCGGGGTGGGGGAGGAAGTTCTCCTATTAAAGACCCCTTCCCCTTTGTCACCTGTCCATAGACCAACACGGAGCCCTTGCAAACCAAAGATGTCGAGCCTTATCAACTGTTGACACCTCCCTGTTAATGAGTTTACCTTAAAGGCTGGAGACACCTTTAAGTGCATGGGTCTTGTCAGAAGGGGAAGGGTGTAAGATGTCCCCAAGGATGGAGAGAGAGGGCAAGGAGGGAAGCTGACTCTGAGATTAAAGGAGCGGAGTGGGGGCAAGAAGAGGTGACAGAGAGAGAAGACACCGGGTAGGGTGGGGGAGGACGGGGCCAGCGAGGGAGACTCCTGCCTGAGCGGTGACATCATGTTTTTCCACTTCCCTCATCTGGCAGGAGCGGCCCAGGGGCTTGTTTTCATATGGATCAGAATCTTACTCAGTTCGGTTTTTGTGTATTTACCCTCATTCGATATTTGTTCTAATGAGCGCCTCTGACAGCTCACTCCCCGCCGGCTCCCCCCACACACCACCTGCCCTTCTGGAGGCCAAGAACAGACATTTATCTGGGCACGTGCAGAACGCACCCACCAAGAGGGAAAACTAGAGGACACAAAGGGGTGGGGAGTGACCCTTCCGTGCCCTGGGCATGAGGCCCCTGCAGGGGACACCTGCGCCCATCATCTCCCACGTCAGTGCTTTCCTCGGCGGGCTGGTCTCTGCGCTTCCCTGCACGATCAGGCCAGAAACAGCTGCCGCCCCGACTTGCAGACCCAGCTGCTGGAGCCAAACTTCCATCAGAATCAGGGAAGAAATTAATGAGCAGGAACCGATCAGGTTGAGGAGAGAGAGACAGAGAGAGGGGCTGAGTTAAAAGGTTGCACTCTGTGGCCACTGCAGTTTGAATGTGATTCAGGGGCCTCACTGTTCCAGCCCAGCCCACAGTAAAAATGGGACATCGGAAGGCCAAGCACCCAGCGGCCATTCAGCAGGTGCTGGTCTGAAATGTTCCCCATCCCTCAGAGCTCAGGTCAGGCCTCTCACCCTCCCAGTGCCTATGTCTCCTGCCCTGCAATACCTGGACGATTAAAAATTGCTTCAGGTAATTCTTTCAATAAACAATATGGAATGAGGATAACTATATACCCGGGAGTGGGCCAGGGCTGGGGAAACCGATAAATGAGACAGCCCTTCAAGAAGTAAAGGCTGAACTTGGTGGTTCATCCGCCTCCAAGTCCAGGATCTCTGAGACAGGAGCTCCCTCACCAGGCCTGGGTGGTGGAGCAGGTCCGTGATCAAAGGCTACATAGTGAGCCGTCTGCCCCAGCACGCCCAAAGACTCGGGTGAAGAGACAGCATAACTGCAACACAAACCCCCGCTTAGAGGAAGGGAGAACGGCGAACCTCGCACAGGGGGTCGCTGGAATGGAAACAGCAAGGGAATAGAACTACCCTGGTGTCAGCCCGGCCCCGGGGCTGCCTGCAGTTTTGCTTCCTGAAGGGCTCTCCCGGGAAGCTTGTCTTCCACGGCCACGTCTCAGGTGGGCACTGGCAAGCACGTCTACTCTGGGGATCCAACAGGGTAGCAGCCCAATCTCTGTCAGCAACTCGGGATCGACCTAGCAACTGTCTGCCAGCTCTGGGACTTCTTCGGCAAGAAAGCTTCCTGAAAATGTGATGGACTTCTAGTCAATCCTACATGCTAGTGACTCAAAAATGGAGTTCTTGGCCAGTTCTGGTATCGTGGTATAGAAGTGGGCCTGGTCTTGGCCTTGGAGTTCTGTCCACCCCCTGTCCCTCAGTTAACAGCCTTCCCATCTTTGTAAGTCACACCTGTCAGCGGGGATGAGCAGGCCAGGAAATCATGGTTCTCCCCTGGAGGCTGCGGCCCAGATACAAGTCCATGAGGAAAGAGGCTATATCCTTTGCCTGGTAGAGAACCATTAACAGAAATTACTTACATGAGTGCTGTGTAGTTGAGATATATATAAGTCCCTACTTTAGAAAGAGAAATAGAGGAAAATCAGATGCATGGGTCTTTTTAAAATGGGATAAGCTTTCCCTTGAAAGAGAATCTACAAAACAAATTATTTGGGCCTGAAAGGACTTTGCTATTCAGTGTCATAAATCCCTTCTGGAAAAAGGCCTTAGAAGCTAGAGAATATTTACAACCCAGGGAGTCAAAGGAAAAAATCCTTTGCTTGCTAATCAGATTGACACAAGGTCTCAAGAAAGACAATTTAATTATGCTGTGCTCAAACCACAGACATTGCCTTTTGTTTTCCTGCAGTTCAAAACAAAAAGATAAGACCTCGTGCTAGCAACTTGTTTCCTTCCAGAATCAGTGTTTATCCATCTGAAATATAAGTCTAAATTTGTAGCAATGTCAAGATTTATAAAACACAACTTAGGTAATTGTGTAGAATCAAAATACGGTTCACACAGGGGCTAGCGTATTACTTTTCCATTGCTGCACAACGGATTACCACACACTTAATAGCTTGAAAATCATCCCTTTATTATCTCAGCATCTCTGTGGGTCAGGAGCCAGGAATTCAGGCACAGCTTACCTGGGTCCCCTGCCTAAGGTCACGCGGCTATAGTCAGACTAGTACCTGGGTTGCATTTTCAGAGAGGCTTTCAAATTCTTCTGGGGAAGAATTTGTCTCCAAGTTTGTTTGTCTCCAGAATTAGTTTCCTTGAGCTATATGCCTGAAGTCTCCCCAATTTTTGCTTGCTATTCGCTGGAGGCCGCCACCCTTGGGTCCTTGAGACCCGCTGTGGTTTCTTGCTTCTCCAACATAGCCACTTGATCTCATCAAGACCTCGGTGAGAGTCTCTCTGACACCTATGCCAGGTTCTATGGGTTAGAAGCAGACGTCCCACCCACACTCGAGAGAGGCACACAGGAAGCCTAAAGACTGCGGAGTGCTAGAGTCAGGAAAACCAGCTGAATCCCAGCCATGCTGCTTTCTAGCTCTGCGCCCTTGGACAAGTAGCTGAGTGTCCCCTCCTCTCAGTTTACTTACGTGTAAAATGGACTGGTTGTCCCTCACACACGATTCAGGGTGTTTCTAACTGCACGGGAATGAAGACCAATGAACAGTAATAATGAGAGAGTTATTTCCTTACTACAAGAAATCTGGAGACGGGGTGGTTTCAAGGTTAGTTCATTTTACCCTTCCAAATCTTGAAAGACAGTATTTTTTTTTTATTCTTCATTCCAGGGTGTTGGATGTTGTTCTGACTTATGCCTTCTTGGTTCTAAGACAGCTACAATAGTCAGCCTTCCACTCACACATAAAGGCATTCAAATAAACATAAAGGGAACTTTAGCACAGATGCCCCAGGTCACCTTTGCTTTGCAGGGTGGGTGTTGAGGTTTTTAAATTAATAGACTGTTTCTTAGAGCAGTTTGAAGTTTACAGAGGACCCAAAGTTCCCATGTACTCCCTATCCATCCCAGTCTCCCCTATTATAAACATCTTGCATTGGTGTGGCGTATTTGTTAAAATTGATGAACCGATATTGATGCATTTTGATTAACTAAAGTCCATAGTTTACAATAGCTTCACTCTTTGTTTTGTGCAGTTCTCTGGATTTTCACAATGTATAGTGACCCATGTCCTCCATTCCAGCATCATACAGAACAGCTTCACGTCCTGTAATGCCCCAGGCTCCACCTGCTCACCTCTCCCTCCCTCCCCTGAAGCCCCTCATCTTACAGCTGCCCCCACGGATGTGCCCTTCCCAGAATGTCATACATTTGGAATCATATGGTATACGGCTTTTCAGACAGGTTTCTTTCACTTGGTAATATGCATTGAAGTTTCTTGCATGTTTTCTTGCGGCTTCATTGCTCCTTTCTGTTCACTGCCGAGTAGCGTTTCGCTGTCTGGATGCACCCAGCTTGTTTATTCATTCGCTGTCTTTGGAGTGATGAGGAAGTTCTGGAAGGAGATAGTGGTGATGACTGCATGGCACTGTGAGCGCACTAGATGCCACTGATTTGATGCCAAACGAGTAAAATGGTGAGTCTTATGTTATATGAATTTTGCCACCCCCCCCCAAAAGAGAGGGGTCCTGGAAGCATGAAGAGACAGAGGCACTTACGCTGGGGCAGCCCAGGGCAGGGCAGCGCTACAGCCCAGAGGCGCACCGGTGGCTGTCGCAGATCAAGGCAGGGTGAGCCTCCAGCGATTACCAGCTAAGCACATAAAAGCCTTCATCACATTTCTGTTGAAAGGCTGGAGACAGGAATGAGAGAAATTTCCTGCCCTTGCTGTTTAAGGGTGTTTCCGGGCTGAAGCAGAGAATAAAGGCTTTTTCACTGTGAGAATTCCAAGTGTGGCCTGGAAATCCTAAACCATCCTTTGCCCTACCTGGAGAAGGGCTGTTAGAAGGTGAAAAGACAGGACGTTGTCGCCCTCCTCTGGTCACTGGGCAGCTTTGGTTTTTCTCCCTCCAGCTAGCTAAGGCGAGACCACCCACCACTGGCCGGAGTGGGCTGGCTGGGCCGCTGGCTGGGCCGCGCCTTGCTGCTGCGGTGCTGGACTGGAGGCTTGAGAGGTTCTGGAGCCGAGGCACCAGGGGTCGTGAAGGTATCACACCCTTCGCTGTTCCCTCCCCTTCACACACACCGGTGTCCTGCACCCTCCTTCCTCCCCTGCACCTGGCTCCTGGGTCCCAGCCTACCCTCTCCCTGACACGGCCCTCCTGACACCCACACCCCTTGGCTCATTGCTTGTAAGACAAGTTCATGCCCTTTCCATGCAAGAGGTTCATTGCCAAACCCTACAAAAAACCTGCAGAAATTGCAAAGCCGTAATGCTCCCCATTTATAATGTCCACCTTCCTCCTTTTCAAGGGATAAACCGGGCTTCTACACCAGCTTTCACTCCTGGGGAGGGACCTCTCCAACATCCTCCCCTACAATTTTCCCAGACGCAGTGAGGGACAGAGGGATCCCTCACCCCGTGGCTTCTCTTCCCCGGCCAGTGATAAAGATCCGACTGGGAACAGGTGTCCCTTTGCCTCAGGTGGTCCAATTTCATTCATGAAGACTCGGCGGGGTGCTGCCCAGCACACTGGAACTTCCACCCTACCTCCAGGATCTGAGATGAGCTGGCCTTTTATGTGGATAAAGAGCTGCCTGCTCAGGGTGACTGGCAAGATCGTGAAGAGCTTGCCTCCCAAGGCATTTCCCTTACCAGCTCATCACTTTGCCTCGAAGTACCCACGAACCATCAGAAAGATGCTCAGTCTCACAACTGATGAGAAATGCAAAAGAAAACTGCAACAAGATGCCACTTTTCGGTACCAGATTGGCAGAGGTCCACGGTGTCAGGAGCGAGTGGGCAAGCCCAGGCACTTTCCCACTCACGGCACGCCGGGGTGCCCGCTGGTGCAGCCGCTGTGGAGAGCCGCTTGGCACTACCCATCAAAACTTTAAATGCACTGATGCCTTCATTCAGTTACCCATCTCCTAAGTATCTATCCTCTAGGTGGACTTCTGCATGGCAGGAATGACAACAATGTTTATTGCAACACAGCTTTAATAACAAAAGATGGGAAACCCTTCATGTACAGTAGAAGACTGGTTACGTAACTCATAGTATTACTACACGATCAAACACTATGAATTTTGTGAAATGAGGTTGTATGTTGCAATAGGAAAATATCCCCCGGGTTTATTGTTTAGTAAGAATTGTAGCATGTAGAGCAGCGTCATGTTCCCATTTGCGTGGGAAAAGGACACGTGTTCATAAGTGCTTGTAAATGCTGAGCATGTCTGGAAGGAGATTCCATAAACTGGTAATAGGCTTTTAATGGGAAGGACAACTAGTGGGGAAGGAAGAGAAAGGCACATTTTACTCAATAACCCCCTTTTCATTGTGGCAAAATACACATAATATAAAATTAACCATTTTAACCAGTTTTAAGTATTCAGCCCTGTGACATCAAGCACATTCACACAGTTGAGGACCCATCACCGCCGTCTGTCTCCAGGAACCTCTCATCTTCCCAAACTGGAATCCTGTCCCCACTCAGCACTAGCTCTCCACTGCCCCTCCCCCAGCCCCTGACCCCTGGGGTCAGTTCCACTGCACCAGGTACCGCAGACAAGTTGATTCGTAGAGCATTTGTCCTTTTTACCCCTGGCTTAGATCACTTTGCATAATGTCTTCATCAATACCTTTTTATGTCTTCTAAATGCGCCTGGGGAGCTTTTTAAAACATACTGATGCCTGAATCTTACCTCCAGGAAGTCTGATGTCACAGGTGTGCAGAGCAGCGTGCACCTGGGTTTTGTTTTTTATCCTCACCAGAGGACACGCTTATTGGTTTCAGAGAGAGGGGAACGGAGGGAGAGAAGAGAGAAACATCGATTGGTTGCCTGCCTCTCTCGTGCCCTCCGACCGGAGACTGAACTGAAACCTAGGCGTGTGCCATGACCAGGAATCGAACCCATGACTTCCGGGAAGCTATCTACCGGACCAGGCTCTGTCTGTGACGCCGGGAACGCAGCGCACAGCCTGTACCCAGCTGCAGTGATTGACATGGGAGGGGGACGTCCCCAGGGGGAACTGTGGAAATGGCACAGGAAAAAAATAGCTATTTAAGGAGACAGAGCGGAGAAGAAAAGTGCCTATGTTTTTTACAGTGATAATGACCATTTGCACACTTACCTAAAATAGCTTAGATTCTAGGACCCAAACTATTGAGGGACGGAGGGTACAGGAGCAGACGTTCCATGTGTCTCGATCTCACACGAATGAGCGGGAGGCTGTGGGGAGCTCCAGCAGATCTCAGCCGCCCGGTGATAACCTTCCCCCACCCCCACCCCACCCCCACCTATACAACATCTCCCACTCCTGTGCCCCCCAGTCATTCCAGGGTCAGCTGCTGCTGGCAGAAGATAAGGGGGTGGTCTCAGCCCTTGGCTCCCCCACTCATCCTCTCCCAGGCAAGCCCCCTTCACTTCTCACACACGCACGCACCTTGCAGTAACTACTGGGTTTCTAGTCTGAGCTGGGCCCCTGGGGGCAAGGAGACCAACCTCCCCAGTTTACCGGACTGTCCCTGTTTAGCCCTGCAAGTCCTGTGACCCAGGAAACCTCTTCAGCCCAGACAAACTGGGGTGCCTGGTCACTGTGCCTGGAGGGGAACGGAGCTGAACCAACCAGAGCGTTCAACTTGTGAGTAGGGGGAGAATAATGACCGCAGAATCGAGGGGCCTGGATGAACACCTCCCTCCATTTGCGATCAGCAAAATGAGGCCCAGTGACTCATCCAAGGTCACAGAGCTGTTGCCAGGGGCACCGATGCCCCAGCCTGGTTCTACTGTCCCAGGTGCCAAACTGGCATAGCTGGCATTTCCTCTGAGGCAGAGGGACACAGTAACTGACCTTGTGGGCCTCTCCTTGCCCGCCCAGCCCAAGCCCCCAGCCGGTGAGGGCCCCCACAAGCCAGGACTATGACCTATGACTGCCCGGTGCAGGTTCAGGCAGTCTGGCCCTGCCAAGGGCCAGCTTTCTCCTTCCCCTCCTTCCCCTCCCTCCTCGCTTGCCTCTGGACAGGAGACTGCACGTTAACTCAGTTCCCGTCAGAGGGACCCTTAGTCTTAGAGGAGCAAGTGAGCATCATAACAGTGTGCTTTCTGGGGGATCCCTGGCTCAAAGCCCCCGCCCCACCTGCCTGGTTTATTGCAAGGCTTTTGACCTGCAAGTTGGGAGACTCAAGGCTATAGGAGCAATGAGTTACAAGTTGCTCACAGATTAAGGGATTTTTATGGAATAAATAAGAGAGTAATTTGACTTTTTCAGCTGATTGGTCGCCTAGTGGTCTTCTTCCTTATTTGGATCAGGGTGGCTGAGTCAGGGAAACAAGGAACCCAGAGACAGTGTGAACGGACTTAGGGTTCGAAGACTGGCTGGTGTCCCCTGCAGGTTTCTGAGCATCGCTGTAAATTCCTGTAAGGTCAGGTCAAGTTTTCTTTATGTGCCTCTGTTGACTATCTCTCTAGTTTGTTTTTGACACAGGTGACTCCATTTTAGTTTGGTTCAAGAAGAGTAAACTTTGGAGGAAGGCCCCATAAGGGGGCAGAACCCAACCTTCCCCCTCAGACACCTCCTCATTCTACACTCCAAGGAGAGAACTCCTTCCCTGGAGCCAGCTGGGGGCGACCTTGGCGTCGGTGTCGTGGAAACCAGGAGTTACAGGCTTCCATTTCGCAGGCAAACTTCATTTATTGGCATGTAAACTTAAATTAGCTTTATTTTTAGATATTTTTATTGTTGACACTATTACAGGTGTCCCTCATCTCCCTTCCCCTTGCCCACCCCCTAGATTAGCTTTAATAGAAAGCTTTGTGAAATCCCAAATGCTGGGCCACCCATTCTTTTTCTTGAGAAAGATAAGAGCGAGGAGGTTAATCAATATGTAGTTAGGTCCAGGTATCAACACAGATCCAGGTAGGCCAAAGGTCTTTTAAGGTTAAACAGATTTGTGTGTCTTCCATTGCCTTCATAATAAAATTCTATCTTTGTTTACTGACAGTTAATGAGGAGCAACACAAATAACATATGTTAGCCACGCAAACAAGTAAACCATGTTTAATACAAGAAATTGTGTTTGCCTCCTCAAGTCATAAAATTTTAGTTCAGGAAATTGAATCTGCTCACTCAAATTGTAAAGTGAGCTCGCTAGCTTTGGGTTAATTAAATCCAGCCCTCGGCACGTGGGGCGGATTCCCTGGCTCACTCTGCTCATTCTTATACAGATCTAGCCAATAAACTGTTTTAAATCCAAACACGTGAAAACTTACTCTTCCCTAACAAAAGCGTAAATATTTTCAGTTAAATTTGATTTCAGCATTGGAGCAATCCAAAGGAAGAGAACAGGGTTTTCCACAATTCCTGAATGTTCCTCTTGCTAGCATGTTGGAAAGTTTGGGCATAA
This sequence comes from Glossophaga mutica, assembly GCA_039655065.1. NCBI lineage: Eukaryota > Metazoa > Chordata > Mammalia > Chiroptera > Phyllostomidae > Glossophaga > Glossophaga mutica. Next base: position 16,759,116 of record CM077312.1, on the reverse strand, counting down.
CTAAACTGTACAAAATAGGTACGTGTTAAGTTTGTAAACTGAATTCTATTCCACATTGTCATGGGGTACTTGTTATCCAGAGGAACATCCTTATGTAAAACAATGGACTATATACCTAATTCCACCATTTTTACATTTTTAAGATTCTTACATGTTGATTGCTGCTTTTAAATTGGGGTCTGTGTCAATATTATATTTCATTCTTTTCACCCTTTGCCTTGTACAAATGGGCTCCAATAATGGGTGGCCACCATGTAAATGAGGACACATTATTTCTTGGGGTAACGTTTTACCAATTACTCAGCCTGTCTCATTAGATCATCGGAATATCTTGTGTGGTGGGTTTCCCTCCCATTTTGCGGATGAGAAAACAGAGACTCTGAGAGGTTATGTGACTTGCTGAACATAACCAGCAAACTAAGAGATGACGTCAGGGTGCAAAGCCAGGTTTTCTACGCCAAGTCACATGTCCTTCCAGCACTCACGAGGTCACATCTGGGAACTGAGCGTCTCACCTCCACGGAGGTGACATCTGCGGATGCAGTCTATGTGAGATGTTGAAGAGCTTTGAATTTCTGACCGAATTTTTGTTATGACGGAGGCACGTTCCTCAAGCAGCATGGCTTAGGAAATCACATTTTAACTCTCTGATCTACATTTCTCAAAAACATTTTCTTCTTGCAGAGGGACCCTCCGGCCATTACCTGGTTAACGTTTGCCCATTGCTGCAGGAAACTCATTAGCTTGAAAGGAACATGATCGCAGGGGTCACACTTGAAAACAGAAGGTGGGGCATTAATTGTTAACAAGATCACCCAAAAGATACCAAGGAGAACTATTATTGGAAGTGTTGGGACCCTCGGGGGACAGAACGAATGAAGCTTGTGAGCCATTTGGGGAATTTGGGGAGCATGAAAGGCACTGTGCCTGCCCTGAGCATTCACAGCACCCCTACCAGAGCCCAGTGGGAAAGAACAGCCTGCTATACGTATTCAGTTATGTCTCTCACACTCATTTAAATGTATTGAGTCATCCCCAAACCTATGAGGAGACAGACTCATGCTTGGTCAGGGCACCGACATTTATTTGCAATCCCATAAAGTCAAAGCTACACTCCTGGGGTTCCGGTGAGAAGCAGGATGCAGGGCTGTCCATAGCACTGTTGACACAATCGTTCCTTGGGGAGAACCAAGGTGACACTGAAATCCCCAATAGCACAAGCCACAGCGGACCTCTCAGAAGCCCTGGGCAACTCCAAGAAGAGAGGAAGCAATTTCTGAAGAGCATAGTAGAAGTGAGGAGAAAAAAAGTGAGTATCTTCTATGTGCCAAGTACTGTGCCAAGTGTTTGGTGTGATCAAATGAATTTTGTAGCAGAGCAAATCTATGAGTTGGGTTGTTATGTCCCTTTCACAGATCAGTAAACTGAGGCTTGGTGGGCTAACTTACCCAAATTCACACTGGTAAGTGGCAAAGCCAGATTTTACCCCTCAGGGCAAAACAAGAAGAAAGAAAACCCATTCATCCTTGGCTCCTCTTGCCCCTTCTATCACCGCCCACATCCTTCTCTCTCCCGGGACACACCTCACCCCTCATCTGTTACTTGGTCCTGTCTCTAGAGAACGGGTGCTGAAAAGTGAGTTCCTCCTTCTAAGAATGACATCAAGATCCTTCTGTAGCATTTATGACTCTCTTGTGTTTTCCATTTTCAAAATGGACATAGGCCAGGGTATGACCTGAATGCCAAGTTCAGTGGTAATATCGGAATTTCTATAGGAGAAGTTCTGGGAGCAATCTAGTTGGAGGGAAGGTGGGAGGGACAAAGTGATTTTTCTTGAAACCTTTTGTAAGAGTGCTGTGACTTCTCTTGTAGCTAGGATTGATCACCAAAAAATTGACATAATAGCTAAGAGGCAATTAATAAAAATATATGCTTAATTCACAAATTAACTTAATAAAAACGTGTACTTAGTACATTAAAAAAAGTTAACCAAGTTAAAGAGAAGCGCAGGAGTTGTGGGGTGTTTTCTTTTAATTTTTATTTTTTTACATTTCTAACCATCCATCAATTATTCCATAACAAGGCAGTACCGAGTGATGGTTGAATGTTGGCTCCGAAAGTCAGACCACATGGGTTTGAATTCTGGCTCCATCATTTCTTGGGTCGTCTTAGGCAAGTTATTTTGTATCCCTGTGCCTCAGTTTTCTACCCACAAAATAAAGATAATAACAGTACCTTTCTCATCGTGTTGTTGTATTAAATAAAACTTTCACACCTCTTAGCACTCAATAAATTATAAACATTCTCAATAAAGGTTACTTCATATTTTTCCACATGTTAGCATCAGCCTGAGGTTGTTCAACGCATGCTTTATAGATTGTTTCTCTTCATTAGTTCTTGTTTGGAATGTTGGAGGCAATGGCTGGTGAAGATCATGAGAAACTGAAGATACCCCTCCAAACCACCTTCTTGGGACCTTCACCACCTTCTTGGGACCTTCACCAACTTTAAATGGGTCTTACCAAAACAAGGTATCAGTAGCAAATAGCAATGTATCAATAGCAGATTGAAAAATTTCTTAAGATACACGTTATTCTTCTAAACCTCAGCAATTAAAATAAAATGGAAAATAGAAGATAAGTGACAGTGTTGAACTTGAGGAAAAAGCTGAGACGTAAGCACTGAATCAACACAGACTTTACATGTTTCAAAGAAGGTATGTTCCTTCTCATCAAATGCATATGGGAGAAACTGATGTGTGAAAGCAACTTAGACTTACTTTGGATATAATCGCACAATTCTGCAGTGTTATTTTTGCCATTCACTGCTCTCCCTACATCCCCTTTTCTGTTACAATCACAAGAGGCAAGCAGAGACAGCTGAGGAGCTAGAAGAAGACAACATCAGCTCCCCCCGCCCTCCCGCTAAGTGCTCACGTGGCAGCCTTCCCCCGTGACTCTGTGTTTACAGAATTTTATTTGCGTAGAAGTACTGCAGGAGCTCTGGATGGCAGTGGCTCTGAAAGAAATCGGCAAAGGTACAGGTGAGGCAGGGAGACAACGAACCTCCTCGATGACAGAACGTAGACAACTGTCCAATGCAGAGCACAAGGACCGGTGATCTGCACATCCTCAGGGTCAGAGGCATCGCCACCTGGGCCCATCAGATGATGTGGGATGGAACTGCCAATATATTTTGTTCCCAACCTTCCAGGTGTTTTGTCACTTACTTTGCTTTATGGGTCACTTACAATGGAAATGGAATTGATCTGAGTCCTTAATGGGGGGAAGGGTAAACTCCTTGGTGCCCTGCCACCCTCTGCATTAATACCAGGACAGCAGTGACCTCTGGGAGGATCCCCCCTCCACCCTGGCTCACTCACCAGCTGCCAGCAGAGCTTGGGGTTCCCTTGATCCTCTTCACTCTGGAAGCTGTGTTCCCTCCTCTGTCTCAGATAGGGAGAACAGGCTCGAAACGTGGTTTTGCAGGCCTGAGAAAAATAATAATATTACCATCTTATTGTCAAACATATCAGAGAATTCTTTTTATTTTTTTTCAATTACAGTTTACATTTGCTATTACTTTGTATTACTTTCAGGTGTACAGCATAGTGGTCAGACAATCATATGCTTTCCTAGAGACTTCTATGATCCCAACCAAGGAAGAGGCCTGCACCCAATCTGGCGCCTGGGAGCCACTGAGAGTGTGAAGGGGTCTACAGGAAGTTCGAACACTTGAACCATGCCTGTAATTTGGGGCTGGTGGGAAGGACATTTATTGTCCCATCCAAAGTGGCACTGGGTTCCTAAAGCTAACCTCCCTAATATCTATCTATCTATCTATCTATCTATCTATCTATCTATCTATCTATCTATCTATCTATCTATCTCTGTGTCTCTCTCTCTCTCTCCCCACCCCAAGTTAAAGAAGACATGTGGTTTGGTGAAACCCTTTGTTCGCAATGGTTTTGAAACCACCACCCAGTCCCAGTCCAAAGCAGCCCTGAGGTTGATCCCACCCTGTTAGGACACATTTTCTCCAAGAATAAACTGAAGGCTGCATAGGAAATTGAGTGGCCAGGAGTAGGAAGTCTACACTAGATGCAACGACACAAGCTAACAGGACTGAATAAATATCCTCGGTATGCGGAAGGCTGCCCCTTGGCTTAAACCCGAGCCTCTCTGCCCCTCCCCCATGGACCTGAACTCCTCCAGCTCCGCCAGGGGCTGGGACCGGGCAGGTGGGGCAGGCGCAGGTGGGAAACAACACGCCTGCTCCGAGAGGGATCCCACAGCCAGGGGCACTTTTTCCAGGGTTCACATGGCGTGCTGCTGCTTAGTGTTTGTGACTGAACTGGCGGAGCTGAGAGCCTGGCGTCTGGACCCCACATCGAGGGCTGCATCGAGGCTCCCTCGGTCCGTGGCACAGAGGTTTCTTGCGGCTGATTGGAGAGTCAGGGACTTACCTTCGCAACCTGGGGATTTCTATCCTGTAAATGGATCAGGAGGGAATCCTGAGTCTGCTTAACTTGGTAGGTGAAAAATTTCTTCCATTTCCGCCCAGCAAAGGCAGCCAATTGCCCAAACAAGACAAAGGCCGAGTATCTCAGGCTGTCATTCTCCTGCGTGTTCCCCGGGAACAAAACAGCAAAACCCAGGTCATTACAAAAAGGCAACTGCATGGGCGAAAACCACAGCAGGTTGGGCGGGGGGGGGGGGGGGGGGGGGGGCTCAGATCCAGCCTGCAGCACTCCGCTGGCTGGGGTGGGGGATGGGGCGGAGAGGGGCTGAGTCTTCAATGAACCTCTTCCCTGGCAGAGAAGAGGATTCAACTTGGGGATCCTTAGTGCTACTTCCAGATCCCCACATTTTTTCTTCATTACTTACTGTTTGGGAGATAAAATATGTTAATGTGGTTTAAAATTCAAAATAACCAAAAAGGTTTATCTCTAAAAGTCAGACTTTTTCCTACCCCTCTCAACCTGCCATGGAATTTTCCTCACCACAAGCTAATAGAGTGAATTTTGTGTGTATCCCTCCAGAAAACTAAGAAAAAGCATGTATTAGACAGTCCTTTATGATGTTTTTATAAAAGTAAAAGCATCCCATCCCACTGTGCTGCACCTTCTTTTTTTTCCATCAAACAATATCGCTGGGAGCTCTTTCTAAGTCAATAGATAAAGGAATTTTTTTTGGCTGCTCCATAATGCATTTGACCCGTTCTCTGTTTATTCTTCCCAGCATTGTTGCCAGGTCATCTCTCTTAACCTTGGTCTGAGTTTCTCCCATCGGTGGTAGAACTAACAGTTATGTTTATTCCCGACACCCAGCCAACTCCCCCTGCTGTTAGTCTGATCAGCTGGTTTGTCCCTGAGTGCTTGTGGCCGGGTTCAGCCCTTTCTTCCTCTCCAAGGTGAGCTGTCTGGTCCAAAGTATCTCCCTTCCCAGGTGAGGAAACCGAGGGCCAGGGTCACATCGTCAGGTAACAGAGAAGTCACCTGACTCTTGGTGCAGGGGCCTTTATGTCAGTGTTTCCTGGTCCTGCCCAGATCCAGGTGAACCAGAGGGGACAGGGCTGGGAGGAGGCTCCTCGGGCAAAAGGAGCAACCTAGGACTGGGAGTCATGGCAACGCAGTGAGATGAAGACCACTGATGATCGGGTGAAGTATTTTGGATATTGTTTAGCCCATGTGACGACGCATCCAGAAATTGCTTTTGTGTTGCAAGTTCTTCATTGCTCTGTGTGTGTGTGCACGCGTGTTACTGCAGCAGGTTTACAGGTTAGTTTAGAAGGAAGGTATCTCAGAGCCCCAACAGTTTCATCAGTGCCCTTTTCGCTTAGCTTGTCTTGTCACCTGGCAGTTAAGAGCACAGTAGCCTGGAGTCAGCAAGCCTGGTTTCATATCCACTTACTGGCTCTGTGACCCTTCCACAAGTTACCTAACCTCTCTGTGCCTTAGTTTCTTCATCTACAAAGTGAAGATAATAATAATGCCCACCCCCCAGGGTTATTGTGAAGATTATGTGATGTAATCCATGTCAATTACCTAGCACCATGCCTGGCACACGGTAGAGGCTCCTGAGATACGAACCGTTGTTATCGTTACCTTTATAAGAGATCATGGACTACATGCTGGTGTGGCCCCCATCGTCCTCATCGTCAGTGGGCATTTATCCACTTCTCTCTTACAATGGTAACCTGAGGGGTGTTTTGGGAGGCCTAGTCTTCTTTATGCCTTCCGGAACCCTCAGCGCAGTCCCAGTCTCTTAGTAAGAGCTGTTTGATACAGTCCCATTCATTTAGGGTTGCCTTTACTTCCCTCGCCTTGGGGGTCAAAGTCACAAAATCTTCTCCAAGATGAAGGGCCATACATTTAGTACCTATGTTTCCTTCTGTGTAACTTATTTAGATCTTATATTTAGGTCTTTGATTTTGAATTAATTTTTGTACATGGGGACAAGCTGTAGTCTAGTTTCATTCTTCTGCATGTGGCTTTTCAATTCTCCCAGCACCATCTATTGAAGAGAGTTTCTCTTCTCCATTGTATGTTTTTGGCAACTTGGTCAAAAATTATTTGACCATATATGTGTGGTTTTACGTCTGGGCTCCCAGTTCTGTTCCATTGGTCTGTGTGTCTGTTGTACTGCCAGTACCATGCTGTTCTGATTATTGTTGCTCTGTAGTATAATCTAAAGTCAGGTAGTGTAATACCTGCAGCTTTATTCTTTTTTTTTTTTTTCAGGATTGCTTTGACTATTTGGGGGTCTTTGTGTAACAGGGTGCAGCCAAGGAGGGGGCCCAAATAGGGATTTGTAATGGGGTCCAGAACTCAGCATCCAGGAAATATTAGAAAAAATATATATAAATATATATAGGATGTCCTCACCCCGACAAGCCTGAGCTGTGGGATGGGACGCAGGGAGCAGGGCCATTGAGAGTTGTTTTGCATAGCAACAGTTTTGCAGCTAACCTCTACAACAGTCGTTTAACACATCTATAACCTTTAACTAGTTTCATAGGTATGTTAAACAGCTGTGGCCATGCTTTGAGCCAGGGGGATGGGAGTAGGCAACTCCCCCTGGTTATAGACTCTGCGTAAGAGCTTGGAGATGATTGGCTCCACATCACAGGGCCACACCTGCCCGGACTTACTATGGCAGCCCAGTAAAGCTGGAAGAATATGGGAATTCGGGCAGGTGTGGCCAATTGTGGGAGGAGTCGGAAATGGTGTGGTGGAGGAAGATTGGTGCTGGGATTTAAACCCAGGCACAGCAACCATGCGGGGCCTTTTTGGGACCACACAGCTTGGGCAGAGAAGAACCACGGACTTCTATTTCTTTTTCTGAAATACGGTACCCCGGACTGGGCAGAGGGGAAAGGAAGGACTGTGCATTTGTGGGTTTTCTGAAGGACTTTGGGATCTCAATGAAGATATTAAGTCATTACTCTTAAGTTTGTATACTTCTTTAAATAAGTAATCCCTTTCCTTTCCACCAATCTCTGGCATTGAGAGACATCTTTCCCTTGCAGCAGGCAAGGTGAACCTATTACAGGGTGGGGGACCCCTGGAGCACAAGGGTGGGTCCATTAGGTAATAGTATATCGTTCACCTCCCCCCGCACTGGGTCTGTTCTGTAACATTTGGGATTCCATGCAAATCTGATTTTTTAAAATTTTATTTATTTTTAAACTGTCTTTGGGATTTCAATGGAGATTGCCCTAAATCTATATATTGCTTGGGGTAATATGGACATTTTAAGCATGTCACCCCAATCCATTTAATTTGTTAAAACAATTTGTTAATAATAAATGAATAATAGAGATCTGGTTCCTTGAGCACCACACCACCCAGGCTCCCATTTCTAATCCCACTCGGATTTCCATAACCAGTGATTTTTCGGAGCTGTCTCACTTACGTCATCTAACAGAGTCCTGGTCTGAAGAGTGATGTCTACGAAAAAGGAGCCCAAGCCTTTCCCTTGGAACTTGCCCAGGATGGTGGTCAGCGACTTCATGCTCTCATGGATGACTTCAGAACTCATGGGATCATACAGTCCGTGGACCAGCAGGTCTAGCACAATTTTCTTATACTTTCTCACCTGTGATCAAGATTTTAAAAGCATGAGTTTCACAGGAATTGCTCCCCATGAGTTGAAAAGCAACTCCACTTCTAATTGTCCAACAACCTAGGACTTGAACTAAGAGATTATGGTTTTCTTTGGGATCTGCCACAACTCCCATCAAAAGACAAGCACTTCCATGAACCTGACCCAGGAGCCCAAGTCAGTCTTAGAGGGAGCGCAGAGAGCGATTTGGAAGCATGGCCCATGAGTGGACGAGGGTAGGCAGGGTGCATCAAGGAGGGTGGTAGGCTGGACAATCTCGGTTTCTGAGGCATACTGGGGACAAGATGAAATGGTCATGGAAGTTGACAGATGCTAAAGGAGGAAGTGGGGGAAACACTTCTACTAAACAAGCGTAAGTTATTAGAAAATAAATTGAATTTACCAAAGAGGATTACGTTCAGCTGTGCGCTAATCCTGCCAGCAACTCTATTTCCCAAGGCCGATAATACTGAGGTGCGATGACCCTAAAATGACCCCAAATGAGCCACGTCCTCGTGCAATCTCCTCCCCTAAGGGTGGGAGGGACCCCTGACTTGCCTCTAGTCTATTGAACATGACGACATTCACAGGATGTCATTCCCATGGTTACTTACGTTGTATAAGTTTCCTTCTTAGCAGAGAGGCAGGGGGACACTCTCCTGCTGGTCTTGAAGAAGTAAGCTACCATATCGTGAGTGGGTGGCCTCTGGGAGCTAAGAGTGGCCCCCGACTGACGGCCAGCCAGGAAACAAGGACCTTGGTCCTACAACTGGAAGGCGCTGAATTCTTCCAACAGCCATGTAAGCTGGAATGAGGACCCCGAGCTTCAGGAAGGAATGTAATCTGGCCCGCACCTGGATGACAGCCTTGCGGGACCCTGAGCAGGGGACCCGGCTACGCCGTACCTGGGCTTCTGCCAGGTCCGGGTGAGCAGTTACCCTGCAATGATGACTAGTACCTGAGGTACCAGAGCCCAGACCTGGGGACTGCAGGCCACCTTCCCGGTCTACCTTGTTGGGTTTCTCACGGGCTATGGTCCCCAGGCCTCTCATGGCTCTGTGACGCTTCTTAGCACTGGGATCCCGGGCTCTTTCCGCCAAGATGAAAAACACATTCTTCAGAGGCTCCCGCTTCTGGAACCTCAGTTTCCATGAGACCTGGATGGGAAGTCAAAAATGTATTGATTTGGGATGTTCAGAGCCATTCCCAGCCCCAACTGCCATCCGTCCCTCAGTTCAGGATCCTGTGTGGCCAGCTCCATTGTACACATTCCTTCCACACACTCCTTCTCCACCGAAAGTCACCTGCTTTCCTGTCGGGAATACAGGGCGGGGCCAACGTAGGTTTACAGCTGTTCGTTTGGAAAATAATACAATAAAGGATAAATAGCAATACAACAATAAATTGTGTTTTGCATACTCACAACAGTAAACCTACTCCCCCCGCCCCGTCCTGTATATTAGTTTGATCTGCATAATTCATTTCCTAATTAAGATTAGGAAAAGAAACGCTGAAGAAGCACAAAATTGGGCAGTGCTGTGTGGCTGACCCAGAACCCTACACGCCGAGGACCACTGAGAACTGCAGGGTGAGAGCTGGGTTATCTCCGCAGCGTGCTCCTGAGCCTTGATACCCGACGGCCGTGGGGTTCCGCATGGCACAGGGCATGGCAACGGGCATCGGAGTCAGAGCCAGACCATGCAAGATGCAGATAACGTCCCAGAAAAAGCCACCTCTTCACCATCCTTAGTTGTAGGGTGGGGAGCCGGAGACGAGAGCGACAGCCCTACTTGGTGTTTGAGTGATTACCAAGTCTCATTGTTATCTCTAAGTATTCACTGCAGCTCAGTCTATATTTTTATTATGAATTTCACAGTAAGCTACAGTCATCCCAACTCATCTTCTTGTGATTCTAGAAACATCCTGTCTGTGTTTAAAGAACTATTAGCAGACATTGTTTAGAAGAAGGACCCTCCGTGCAGCCAGCTGGACGAATGCAGGCCAGGCAAGCACATGGGTCACCAAGTGGCTGCTGGGGAGGGACGTTCGTTCACAATATTTTGTGACAGACCTTCGAAAAGAAAGATTTCATCGATGTCCTTTTCTTCTTGGGCTGGGCAGTGGGGATGGCAGGGGGCTGGCCCAGCATTCTTCTCTGTGTTTGGTCCATGGAGCTGAAAATAAAAAACCCATCAGAGGAGCCACTAACACTCTTGGAAGTCTCATCATCAACCTCATCGTCAACCAGCATCATTGTACAAAGCATTGCGACATGGCAGGAATGTAAAGAAACAACCTCCCCAAGGCCTGTCCTTAGGGACCTACCACCTTGGTGAGGAGAGTAAGTGGCCACATAAAAAGATAAAGAGCAATTCTAGGCGGCCCCAGGATGAATCATAGTACAGGGTTCGGGACGTGTGCCCTGGTTTCCGGTCCATCCTGCAGCCTTCCTGTAGCAAAATCACCAAAAAACTAAAACAAAAACAAAAACCAGATACCGGGTCCCACCCACAGAGAGCTGAGGTAAAAAAGTAGCCTGAAAAAGCCTTGAAGGCTCCCCCAGAAGATGAACTCTTTCTGCCTTGTAGAGGAGATTTTTATGGCCCTTACGATTTTAAGATGCACGTATCTTTCCGCAGCTCTTCCACACTCTGACTCGTCCTGTGCTCGACGATATCCCCGGAGGAGAGGCAGCAAAGCTTTGCAAGAACAACCTAATGTCCTTTAACAGTCGTACCATAGAGAACTTGCACACGTGTGCGACAACTGCACAACCACAGACGGCCACTTTGCAGCCGTTAGAAAAGCATTATGCCGTCCACGTGCTGAAATGATCTCCGTAGTGAACAGTGGAGTGAGAAGGGCAACTCAGTGTGTCAGTGCGTTGCCATCAGCGTGAACACGGAGCGGGGGAGGGAAATCAGTTAGTACGTGTTTGCTTGCGTATGTGCAGAACAGGGCAGGGTAGCCAAGAACCTTGAACAAAAATTGCCTCGGGAAGAAATCTGAGCAACTGAAGCAGAAGGGAGATTATTTTTTACTACTTAAAAATTATATCTATATGTATATACTTAGAGTCTGTCATTCTACCAAGTGTATATATTATTTAAAATATGCATTATGAATAAATACAGCTCACAGAGTGATTCTGGCCCCCAGCCTAACTGCAGGCTTCTGGTGGAAACCAGCGCTTCTCAGACTTTAAGGGGCATTTGACTCATCAGAGGGTCTTGTTAAAATGCAGATTCGGACTCAGTGGGTCTAGGGTGAGGGTGCCAGACTGTGCCTTTCTGATAAACTCCGAGGAGACACCAAGGCTGCTGGTCCCAGGACGACGCTTCGAGTGCAAGGGTGAACAGTTAAGAGCTACAAGAATCAAGAGAGGACAGTGGCTGCAGCGGCTGGCGGAGGCCTCCCTTGGCACCGGAGTGAGCTTTCAGGAGACGCAGAGTGTGTTTGACACGGATTTGTGAACAGATAAGGCCGCAGGAAGTAAAGACCTGCTGGGAAGGACTTTGACCACCAGAGCTTAGTTTCAGTTGTCTTTTGTAGATGAGAGTAAACCATTCATTTTTTTTTATTGAGGTACAATCCCTATAACATACACTCAATTACATCAGCAGTGTCGTACAACCACTACCTCTATTTAGTCCTAAACGTTTTCATCGCCCCACAAGGGAACCCCATACCCATTAAGAAGTTACTCCCCATTCTGCCCTCTCCCCAGCAACCATTAATCTGCTTTCTGTCTCTATGAATTTACCTGTTCTGGATATTCTTTAGCAATGGAGTCATTCAATATTGTGACCTTTTATGTCTGGCTTTTTTCTTGTCACAGAATTTTTTGGAGCTTCCTCCATGTTGGAGCATGTGCTGGTGCTTCACGCCTTATCATGTCTGGGTAATATTCCCTTACATGGACATACCGCCTTTTGTTTGTCCCTTTATCTGCTGACAGACACTCGGGTTGTTTCCACACACCGGTTGTCGTGAGTAGTGCTGCTGTGATGAACAGCGGCGTGCAAGGATTTGTTCGCCTATCTGCTTTCAGGTCTCTGGGGTGTATACCTGGGAGAGGAGTTGCTGAGCCAGATGGTGACTCTATGTCTATCTTTTTGGAGAACCCCCAAGCTGCTCTCCACGGGGGCTGCACCATTTGACATTTCCATCAGCAATATGCAAGGATTCCAGTTTCTCCACATCACCAGCAGTTGTTATTTTCCAGGTTTTTAAACTACCATTATACCCACCCTAGTGGGTATGAAGTGACGTGTCTTGTGGGTTTGGCCTGCACTTCCCTAGACTAATGGCATCTTTTTGTGTGCTTGTTGGTGGCTCGTGTATCTTTTTCAAAGAAATATCTGTTCAAGTCCTTTGCCCATTTTTTAGTGGACTGTTTATCTTTTTGCTTTTGAGTTGTAGAGTTCTTTATAGCTTCTAGATAGCAGACCATTATTAGATACGTGATCTACAGATAGCTTTCCCTCTGTAGGCTTTCTTTTTACTTCCTTAATGTCTTTTGATACACAGCAGTTTTTAATTCTGACGAAGTCTAATTTATCTATTTTCAGTGTTGTTGTTCATGGTTTTAGTGGTATGTCTAAGAATTCATTGCCAAGTCCAAGGTCATAAAGATTTATCCTTATGTTTCCTTCTAGAATTTTTATAGTATTGGGTATATTTAGATTGTTGATCCATTTTGAGTCCGTTTCTGTATATGGTGTGTGGCCACCCTACTGATTATTCTTTTTTCTTTCCACTTTTTATTTTTTATTGTATTTTTTCATTACCATTTCTCTCCTTTATACCGCCCTTCCCCTCCATCACCACACTGCTGTCCATGTCCATGAGTCTGACTGTTCCTGAGTTTTGAGCTCACGTAAATGCAGGTAGCTGGTAGAGCCCAGCCCGTTACACAGCCATGCTCTGGGCCTTCGGCTCTGGCTGACCTGGAGGTGCACGGGGATTTGGTTACTCTACCGTCTTCGCCCCCGCCCCCTGCTGGTTTTGGTAGTGCTCTCTTGGGCAGAAGACACTGAGAGGTCCGTGGAAGTGCCTCTTCTCCCCCAGCCCCCAGCCTTGTTTCTCCTTCCTCCCTGGTCAGCAGACCTCCTCTCACCACTACGATGAGGGACCCAAATACAACCTCAGGGGACTGCAGCCCCACCAATTCGCAAGATATATTGTTTGTTTGAGTAAAGGCATTCCCATAAGCTCTCCATTCGGCCCGTGGTTCTCACATCTGAGTGTGCATCAGAATCACCTGGGAGACTTGTTAAAACCCAGATTCCCCAGAGGTCTGGATTCTGTACATCTGGAGCAGGGCCTGATGTTCACATTCTAACGACCCCCCCGGGTGATCGATCCTGGGAGGTGGGGACCACACTTTGAGAAGCAACACATGAAGAGGATGAAACCAGTGTTGCAACACCATTTCCCTCCAGAATCAATGGATTAAAAGTTCATACTAGGGCAAAAAACAAAAACAAGACAACAACAGCAACAGCAACAAACCATGCTTGGAGGGTTCTTTCCAGGGGTGTTCTGCACATAACCTTCTGTTTCAGTTGAACCTGCCACTCTTCAGGCTGAATGCTCAGGATCAGAGGTGACAGGAGCCTGACAATGAATATGGGAAGTATGAAAGAAGCAGAACTGCCCTGGCTGGTGTGGCTCAGTGGACTGAGCGTCGGACTGCAAACCAAAAGGTCACCGGTTCAGTTCCTGGTCAGGGCACATGCCTGGGTTGCAGGCTAAGTAACCAGTTGATGTTTCTTTCCTCTCTTTCTCCTTCCCTCCCCTCTCTAAAAATAAATAAATAATAATCTTTAAAAAATAAAATAAAAGCAGCAGAGCTCCCTCAGGCTAAGGGCTGCTCACCAAGGAGGACACAGGCCTCTTCTCTGTTCTGAGGCATAAAAATGTCATGCTTGAAGCTTGTCCCCCTTGGGATGACAGCAAACGTGGTTCCCTGTCCTTTATACTCGACTCCCCTCACAGGGTCAGCAGAGCCAAGGCAGATTTCCCTACGTCAGAAGCCAAGCATCCAAGAAGAAAGAGCCCTCCGTCTTCAGTGTGGCAGCGATCTCTCTGGACTCCCAGCAGCCAGCAGCCAGCAGCCAGCAGCCAGCAGCCAGCAGCCAGCAGCCAGCAACCGGGGTATATGTGGATCCCAGCATGGGGTCATTGTGCTGGAGCTGTAGGGCGAGCACGCTCCAAAGACCTGGAAGCACAACGACGAGTTGGCACGTCGAGGTTACCACAATGGCACCAAATCCCACAGAATCATCAAAGACTTCATGATCCTGGGAAGTGACCCAACAGGAACAGGTCAAGGTGGTGCATCTATCTATGGCAAGCAATTTGAAGATGAACTTCATCCAGACTTGAAATTTACAGGGGCTGGAATTCCTGCAATGATCAATGCAGGGCCAGATGGTAACAGCAGCCAGTTCTTTGGGACCCTAACTCCCACCCAGTGGCTTGACAGCAAACACACCATTTTGGGCCATGACTGCCGGGTATAGGATTGGTGACTCACGTAGCAACTATGGGAGCAAACTCCCAGGACCGCCCTGTGGACGATGTGATCATCAAGGCACACACCCCTCTGAGTGGTCTTGCTGCTGTCTTGGCAACACTAGGTCTTTTGAGACAGTCCAGCGACATAGAACTCTGAACTTCACTTTGGCCTTGCAACTCATGGAGCTAAGGAGGCCTGGGGTCTTGGGTGAGTTAGAAGTGGAAGTGTATTTTAACAGGATGCTTCTTTTCGCTTCTCCCTGAGCCTGGGCTGACAGAGCATTTGCAGACATGCCCACACGTGATCATAGGCAGGGTGCCGCTCACCGCAGACAACCCCTGCCACTTCTTCCCTGCATCTGCTTGGAGCAAAACGAGGCTGACTCCGTCATTCCACAGAGTCCAACCACGCTTCTTTCCGAGAAGAGTTCTCTTCCGGCCTACACTCCAGTCTTCGGTGGCTGGTGGCCACAGAACTCAAAACCAAGCAGTGTCCGTCCGCCTTCTGAACTCTGTGCACACCCTGCTTCACCCTCCTCCGTTTGCTCTTCCCAGGAATGTCTGCATGTCCATGTCTATATTTTCCCTCTCAAAACCAGAACGTCGACACTGCTGTTTCTGACACTTACGCATCCCACGCAAAGCCGCTGTGGATTTCTGCCAAATGAAAAATGCATCCAACAACCAAGTTTCTTAGAAGGTGTCAAGTGGGGAATGATAATGTATCATAACCATGAAATGGATTTGTTAGAAGGAAGCAGGAACACTGACCATTTTTTCCGCAGGAAGGAGTGGAAGTCCGTAGTGAGCATAAGGACAGACTATAAGTTCTCCTTAAAATGCAGTCTCCTCATAAAGGAGAAGTACCACTTAAGTTTTTTTTAAACCTAAGACTTTAGAGAAACTAAGATTTTTTATGTTGTTTTTTTTCATCTTTCAGATTTATTTAGGGGAAGTGATGAAAGAAAGGAAGCTAATACCTATGTAATACATAGCAATTTCCTAAATAAAATGTCATTGATAGAGAAGAAGAAGAAAAAGAAGGCACCAAGCATCCAGCCTTGTCGCTTCTTAAAGGCACATCTAGAATTTAATGTCATAAGAAGCTGCCGAGCAGGGCAAAGTAAAGGAGAGCTGAGCGTTCTGCATGGCAGATTCAGCATGTGGTTAGCTCACCACCTCTGCTAGCAAACACCTCCCCAGCTCCCTGCCACCCCACCTCCCCGCCACCCCACCTCTCCATCATAAGATTAAATCTGATCTGGTTCAGTCTCACAGGTTGTCAGGCTCATCTTGATCTTTGGTGCAGGGAAAGCATTTCTCACGGTTGGCCGGACCTCCTATTCCAGAGGCCCTGGGGTGCTTGTTATAAACCGCAGGCCCAGCCCATAATGATTGGATCGGAATCACAGGAAGCTCGGGGCCTGCACAATGCACGTTTTTACAAGGTGCCTGGTGATGCTACACACATGCTGGTGTCTGGAACCTCAGCACTGGAAATGGAATAACTGCAGAACTGGCACACTCCATTAACTCGAGACCAGGCATGGGGAGGGGGATGCAGGGGGCGGAGTCAGAGGAGCAGCTCCGCCTACCCGGGGTAAGCCAGGGGAGAGCAACAGGGCGTTTGCAGAGAACAAGGGATTGAAGGCATGTGTTTGTGAAGCACAGTGAATTTCACTTTCAAAATAAAATGAAAATTACATTGAGCTGTACAGACTATGATTTATACACTCTTCTTGGATGCTATTCTTAAATAAAAAGTTCCCTTTAAAAAAATCAAACAAAATGGCTTCTGGTCCAGATGGTGGAGTCGGTAAATAAGGTTCTCACATCTTCCCCAAACCTCATCAAAGTTACAACTAAACTACAGAGCAACCATCATCTAGAACAGCCTGAAATCTCACTAAACTGAAGTCCTACAACTAAGGATGTAAGTGCTCCATGAAAAGCAAGAGGTCCCAGCCCCACACCAGGGTCCCCAGCCCAAGGTCCCAGTGCCAGGAAGAGAAGTCCACATAACTTCTGTATGTAAAAGCCAGAGGGGACTGTAACTGAGTAAGACCATGGCTTCTGGAGTCCAAGTATTCCTCCTAAAGGGCCAGCACATGGACTTACTCGGATTCACTTGCTCTGAGTCCCAGCATTGGGGCAGCAGCTCAAAAGGCACCAGGGACATACGGCGAGGAACTGAATTGTCTGGTTTCAGGGAGAGAGCCAGAGGGGCAGCTTTCTCCCAGACAGAAGTGCAGGCAGAGGCCACTGTTCCTTTGCTGAGCCCTCCACAGAGCTGGCAGGTGGGCGCCATATCTGAGTCTGCATCAACCTAGTTAACACTGTTCACTCCACTCTGGTGATTCCCTGAGGCCCTGCCCCCCACAACTTTGCCTGTTTCCAGTGGCTTTTCCATACAAATAGCTCATCTTGGCTCATGCTTCAGACTTCCCTAAGGTATACTATAAAGGTCAAAATTGCAAAACATTTTGATCTTATCTGTAAAAGAAGGGGAAGAAACGATGCAATTACTAACAATCCTTTCAACTCTGAGCATATTAATGGTGCCAATAATAATACTTATTGCACCATTTATTGCACAATTGTATATGCTGAGTACTATATTTAGCATTTTGCATACACTGCAGGAGAAGCTGCTTTCGCTGACCTCTGCCTAACCAACAGGCCAGGTTCCAGGCCCCCTGTGAATGGTACCAAAAAGTTTTGTGGTGGCCAGTGCTCACTCCCAACTTCTGCTGCACTCATCCTTATATGCTTAGCTTACCAAGAATCAGTTTATCACAGCCAGACTTGTTATTGTAACTGTGAAATTTAAATGCTACAGAAACTCATGAAATATGTGCATACAAAGAAAGTTGTTTCTATGAAAGCAAGGTGGAATGTTTTGGAAAGATTCACTAATGGGAAGCTGTTCAAAAAGATTGCTATATAATGAGGTATGGACACTAAAACTTTTGAAAAAGTTTTTTAATAATCTGGAATGATTATTGGAATTAGAATGATTCTGCAGAAAGTGATTTTATCAGCATCTTCCCAGATGTCTTTACATTCTCATTACACTGAAAGAAACCAGAACTTATAAATGAAATATTATGTGTGTGGCTTATGCAAGAAGGACAACTCCAAACACACCAAGGAGTGGATTCATATGCAAAGAAGAGGCTATGTCCTGCATTAAAGATTAGGAAATTCTGCCCTGGCTGGTGTGGCTCAGTGGGTTGAGGGCTGGCCTATGAACCAAAGGGCCATCAGTTCAATTCCCAGTCAGGGCACATGCCTGGGTTGCAGACCAGGTTTCCCAGTGCGGGGCATGCAAGAGGCAACCACACATTGATGTTTCTCTCCCTCCCTTCCCCTATGTCTAAAAATAAATAAATAAACTGTTTTAAAAAAAGATTGGGAAATTCTATATTTTAAGGTAAGATAAATTATTTGAGGTATCATCTTTCATCATTCTCTCCTTTAACCAGCTTTTTCCATGAATGCTCTAAAATCCAGTCTCGATCTCTTAAATATGAGGCCTTTTCTGTATGCCATTTAATCTTCACGATGACCTTGAAAAGTAGGTTTAATTATGCCCATTTTAGAGAAGGGTAGTGGTGGCTTCGAGTAGCGTAAACGACTCACCCAAAGTCAAAGAGCTAGTGGTGGCAGAGCGGAGCCCCAGAAGCGATACTTTCCATCTCCGCGTTCCAAGACAGGGCCAGCTCTTAGCGCGTCCGGTGTGCTGACTCACTACACACACCCTCCAGTTTGAAGCATCGGTGTCTTCCCTCCAGTCCCCTCCATCCTAAAGCGCTGCGCTGCCTTACTACAATGACCTACGATCCATGTATTGAACATAGGCAGATGGATAACGATAGGGTTAGCATAGCTTGTGAAAAGCAACAAACGGTGGGGAAGGCTGCGTGGCCAACATCTCCCACTTCGGTTTCTCCAAGAGAGCGTCAACTCGCTCTGATACCAGTGACCAGAGTGACCGCCCTGAAAGGACTGGGGGGCCCCAGTGGACCGTAGCCTCTTTCTGCCGCAGTCTCGGCTGTCCCTTACCTGTGGCCGTCGCGTGGGGAGGTGCTGGCGCGGGCAGGTGGGGCGCTGGTCCTGGGGCCGCTGTTCCTGGGGTGGTAGCCAGATGAGATGACTCGGCTCAATTTTCCTAACTCTGCATTCCTAACACAGAAAAAGAGAAATGAGAAGGTGAAGCAGGGTCTGTTCAGGATAACAGGTCGACACGGAGTGTTGAAAAGTGAAGGGAGAAAAATCAAAGTTTAGCTGGTGTTGGGATGGGGGAAGGAATTGCCGTGTGATACCGACAAGGTTGTTCTAGGTGGGCACAGGCGCCCCTTGCGCCCTTTACTTCCCCAAGCCTGTGCTGAGGTGTTTTTCCTCCACCTCCTTGCTGTGTTTCCCCCAATATTTTTCCCCTCGTCCCGGGTCTCACCCACTCTTTCTAAAGAGTGGACGGCACTTCCGAGGCTCTCCCCCAAACGAAACGGCTCTGCCCAGGACCGTTCCCCCCCTGCCGCCACTAGATGGCGGCATCACTCAATGGACGCGTTCCAGGCAGCCTGAGCACAAAGCCGCAGCTGTGCCGCTGTCTTCCTTAATTCTGTTAGAGCAGCGTCCAATCTAAGGACGGGACACTGTGTTCTGGGCCAGGCGGCCTCATTGTGACTGATTGGAGCACCAACAACTAGAGTTTTAACTGTCGATGCCCCTGCTGCTCACAAACACAGGACCTGAAAGGACCCGTTTAAACTCTCAGCAATGTGAATGAGTTATGGGTAAAGCAAAACAAACCAAAAAACCTGAATTTAGGTAATGGTACATGCAGAATTTGGGAGCCTCCCTCTGCCCCATCATTCCTCCTTCTCTGGATGTTCCAACAATGTGCACAAATCCATTTATCAATAATTATTTATTGTCTGGCCCTGTTTGGGATAAAGGAGGAAATATGTCCTAAAAGGATAAAAAATTACATTTTCAAAGCTCTAGAGTATGTTGTTATGCTAATAGCAATAATTATTAAGGATTTCTATATGCCAAACATTGGAATAAATATTACATAGATTGCCTTGTTTGATTCTTACAACAAACCTGAGGTAAGCACTCATATTATGATCCCCATTTTAAGGATGGGGAAACTAAGACCCACAGGCCATGTGTTTTGCCACTGGCAGAGTCAGAATCCATCCACAGGCTGGCAGGCATCAGAGCTCAGACCCTTAGCCACAGTGCCATGCGGGGGGAAGTTTGGGAAACCCAACCAGGAGGTCAGTGGACAAGTGCATCAGAAGGGAAGGCTGAAGGGAAAAAGTGGACGGAAAGAAAACTGATGCTCCTGAGAAAACAGGAATGAGGCTGAAACAACTTCCCTTTGGACCAGGCCCCAAGGCCGCCCTACCCCTCACCCGACCTCTGTGAATGCAATTTCAACAGCAGGGAGAAAGGAAGCTAGCAAACCTAAGGGGCTGTGTCGAAAGAGGAAATTGAGATGTCTTGCTGCAAAAGGAAAGCAATAAATAGACTCAAAGAGACAGCAAGGTCAAGCAAAGGCACTTGGGTTTTTTGTGTGCTGTCTCAGATAGAACACAGCTGGGGCCTGTTAGAAACCCACGTGAAGGCAAACTTAGATGTGGTGGGGCAGGTAGTGAAGAGGGAAGGAGGGAAAGGCTAAGGGTGGGATCCAGGAGCCGAGAAGGGCTCTCCCTGGAGAGGAAGAAGATGGACGCCACCCTTTCCGTCTGCAGCTGGCAGACAACCGCAGAGACAGAGTTGTGTTGACAGAAACTGAGGGATGAGCAAGTTATCAACTTAGCCTTTATCTTTTCAGTAAAACCAGAGGTGGATTTTCCGCCAAGAGTGGGAGTAATACATTCACAATGAATCACCCCTTGTGTCTGAAGCTTCTTTATAGTCTGGCATTGAGGCATTTGACAGAAAAATAGTGTTTTTCTCAGTTGCTAAATGGGAAAACTAAAGTACAAACAAGCCTCCCTACGTTGCTGAAAGCCACAGAGAAAAGCAGATGCAGAACGAGAAATGGTACTCGGAAGGCTTTCTGACCCAGCTTCACCCCAATTAAACGCTTCCCAGGAAGGCCATGGATGGAGCTCAAGGCCCAGAGACTCGACTCCCGGACACCGCACGAACTTGGGAAGCATCCAAACCAGGACCTGACGGCCAAGAGAACAAAAACTCCTAATGTAGCCTTAGGGAATTCTCTGGGAATTAGAGGGGAGTTCCTTGGATGATGTGATTGCAATATATTGATACACAGATGACCTGACACCCTTCAACGCACCACAATTATGCATTCGATTGTTTAACAACTCTTTTCATCTTCAATTAGTATTTTCTTTCTGTCAGAAGTACAGGGTGGTTGATACAACTGGGAAAGTCCTGAAGGGCAATGATTTAATTTACATTCCTTGTGAAAATGGCAGAAGTCAACCAATCAATAATTCACTTTCCGTTTAGACTTGGGAGAGAAAGACAAATGACAGCCACCCATCAAAACGGTTTCTCTCCAGCATTAGAGCTGTCAGAAGGCCCCCCTTCCGTGATTGTGCATCGACTCATCAGGGAACTTGTCAAAAAGGGATGGCTTTAGTTTCTCCCTCGAATCTTCTTTGTGGGTGTATCCCCTGGCCAGGCCATACCCTCTCTTACTCTTTACTTCCAGAAAGAAATAAAATCGGCCACCTCCTCAACCACAAATTAGGAGTGCCAGCTTCTCACTCATTCATTCTTCTTTCTTTCAGTGTTTATTGAGGTCCAGGTTTCAACAAGGCAGAGTGTTCGTCAGGTGGGACAACACTCAGGCTGTGCCCCCTGCAGAACTGGCCAGGACAGGGGTTGAGACGTGGTCTCGTGTGTCCGTAGGGATCGACAAGTGCCACCGAGAGGAGCTGACAGAGGGTGGGAGCAACAGGTGATCCGTCAGGAAACCCTTCGGGAAGGAAAGAGCACCTGTACCTGGGCTTTTCGGAGACGGCTTAGCGGGGAGAGATGGAGACGCAAGGTGCTGGAGGAGGCAGGCACAGGACGGCTGCGGGGCCCAGCGGAGGACCCAGGTGAGCCAGGCAACCTCAGGCTCCCCAAATTCTTCCGCCAGCCCCCTTTACTGATGGCAGAGCGCAGAGCCGTCTGCTGCGAGCTGACGTCCCTCTCGGGCCCTGTTCGTTCCCCCACCGTACTACACATCTGGCACTACGCTCGTTTTTACATAAAGCCATGGTCTTTTCCCTCAAGTCTTTGCAGGAAGTAGATGCCACGTGGAGAAGCACCTGGTTTATCCCTTGGTTCCAGATACCCTCTGGCAGGGGGAGGAGGAGCCTCCTGCCGCCCTGCCTCCGGATGCCCAGATGAGGCGGGGGAGCGGACCGAAAGCTCTCCAGTGTTCCCCCAACGCTCTGAGCAAAAAGCTGCTCTCAGCCCTGTTCTTGTCCAGCCCACCTTCTGGCTGCCCTGCCTTCCGCTCTCCTGACTTTACTACCTGACAGTCATTATTGGCACCAGAACGCAAGAATGAGTTCGCCTTCCTCACATGCAGCCTGGAATGATCCCTGAGAGTAGTTTGCTGCTCACGGGACCCAGAAAATGCAGCAAATCAAGAGGTTCAAATCTCCACGTTTACTTGATGAACATCCGTGACGCTGCCCAGACCGCCAGAGATATGAGGAGCTGAAAAGCCACCAAGTCCCTGGAAGATGTCACTTCACCGAAGCAGTGCGTGCCGTTCCATCCTTAACAGTGCTGGAAGCCCTGGCCCAACAGCGGGGCCCAAGGCGGATGGCCCCCACAGAGGGCGGAGTGCTTGCTGCACCCGTCTGAAAACGCAGAGAAATGGTGTGCGTGAGAGTTCAATGTCAGCTCTTCGGTCTTGAGCTCATTCAGGTGAACGAAGCCCCTGGGATGCACCTCCCGACTGAAAGAGGTCATGGTCGGGTTAACCCCTAACATGAGCCCCTCCGGCCACGTTGAAATAGATGATCCTTTCTGAAAAAGAGCAGTTTGCTGCCCAGAAGGAAAAGATATCCCCCAAGAGACTGAAGAAACAAAAGCATATGGCCTGGGAATAAAATCAGCATAAAATAAATACAAATAGAAGTTGTTTTTTTTTTTCAAAAAGGAAGTTCAAGCTGAAACACCTTTCCTCCCTGAGACGTTAATTACTCTCAAGCCATCTCCAATACTGGTACTACCAAAAAATTATCATAAACTTATGTAAACATGTTCAGCCTGGCTGGTTAAATCTATAGCAACCAAGGAACTGCGTCCAACTGCAAGGTTTAAAGAAATCGGAGGAACCCAGATGTGCTGTGGGCTTTCTTACCTGAGCCAAGCCGGGAGGAGGGCGGCCCGCCGGCTCCGGGCTCAGAACACATCCTGAAGGAAGGCACATGTGACTAACGCCAGGAACGGCCCTGTCCTTTAAACGCGCTGGGGAGGGTGGCAAGCTGCATTTTGTCCTTGAAAATGAAACATAAAACAGATTAGTTTCATCACAAGAGGGAAATACAAAACAAGACTGTTCCCAGCTATCTGTCCCTGGTAATTGCTACAGATATGTTACAGACAGGGCCGCTTTGCCAACCTTAAAGGGTCTCACGTTACTTTCCTGATTCTGCAGGGCCCGGTGAGGCAGCTACACGTGCTCTGCTGCTGAAGCGAATCCGACCAACCCCGCAGACACGGCCCTGTGTCCGTCCCTTCGTCCCTGCTGCTGACACCCCGAAGCAGTCTCACGCTGCTTGGTCCTCTCCCATCCACGCCTGCCCGACACGCAGGGAGGCTGAGCGGCAGGCCGAGCGAGCGGGGAGACTTTGCTGAGGTCTCCGAGGGAGCTCCCGAGACCGGGGTCTGCTCCCTCTCTGCTCTGACCAGCGGGCGTCGTTCTGTGGGTTATCGCTCACTCTAAAGGCCACACTTACGTCCCAGGGCCTTCCTTTCTCTTACCCCCTCTCCTTTCCTCACCTTGTTCTCGCCTCTGCCCCGTCCCCCACCATCCTTGTTTCTGTTTAAGTTTGGGGTGGATGTTACAGAGCATGTTCCTCCCTCTGGACCTACCCAGCAGCATCCCACCGAGTGACAAACTTCTTTGTGCCGCGCACAGCCTGCAAGTGTGAGGGTGGGCCCCCGGTAACCTGCGAACCCGTGTGCAGGACCACATCCAGATAAACACAATAAGGTGCTCGCCGAAACACTACTGGCCGCAGCAAGGCCTTGTTGCAAGCGCCTAGCAGTGGGGGACAGGTTAAATAGATAAACTGGGGTACCCTCATACAACGAATGCCAGGGAGCGTGATGAAAAGAATACAGTAGATGTGCTGATGCAAAGGGATGGTCAAGGTATACAATCAAGTGGGAAAAGCAGGGTTTAAAGGAGAATATATTATAATTCCATGCATGTAAAATTTTTAAAGAAATATATGCTGAGATAGCCAATTTTTTTTTTCTGAAGAGAATCTCAAGAAATCATTAAAAGGAGTTTCCCTTGAGGTGAGTAATTGGATGAGGAAGAAAGCTTTTAGTTCAAATGTATACATTTACGTATTGTTTGAATTTTCTACCAAAAGCATTTATTGCTTTCAATTTAAAAACCACCAGGGATTACCAGAATAGACAGGGGTCTTTGTTTCTCTTACACTTTTAAGCATCAAAAAAAAAAAAAAAAAAAAAATCAAAGAAGTGTTTTTAATCGCTGCACACGTCCCCCCACAGAATATACCTTAAAAATAGATTAAGGAATGTTTTGTTTTGTTTGGTTTGGTTGGTTGGTTTTATAGCAATGGGGCTGAGGAGGGGAAGGTGGAGGGGGTGGGAGTGAAGCAGAGAGGCAGAGTCCTGTCTACCGCTTCTCTTAGGGCATGTTCACCCCCCAATTCTCGCTTCTGAAGTCAAGTACTAAATCCATCTATCTATTAGACAACTAATACATTTAATTATGAAACAGGAGTGTCGTCAGCCTCACTTTCTCTTATTAATGCACTCCTGACTGAGTGGGAAGTCAGTGCCCCCAGAGTTTTGCCTTCATTTTAAAAGCCAGGGACCTGTCAGAAAGCTACTAAGTGTGTGGTTCCTTCATTTGAGGGGCTGGGGGGTGGGGTTGGGTAACAGCATAGAAGAAAGAGATTAGCTGGCATTCTCTCTTTGATTTTGGCCCCAGGAGAAAAGAGATTCTAGCTTTCCACTTGTTTCTAAAATTTAAACCTCTGTAAGAATAAAAGTAAAAGTGAATTTCTTATAACAAATTTTGTCTGAATAATTTATTTCCCCAAATGAACACTTTTTAGGCTATACATACATTCTTCAAAAAAAAGATGATGAAAAGATTTTTCTTGGATGAGGAGAAATGACATTTAGTATAATGAAGTAACATGGCAACCCCCAATCTAGCAATAGGGTGACTTTTATATCTTTTTTTTAAAGTAACTATTTGTGTTTCTTTTTTTTTTTTAATTTTTAAATCCTTTCAGGAAGGGATGTAGGAGGAGAGTATTCTACATGTTATAAATTTTACAGAATGTTTTGTTCCTTGGAGTTTCACCGTTTGAATCAGGCGTTTGTTCTAGGGTCAAGGGTAGCGGACCCTGGTTTTGACTACGAGTCGTACACATTTTGATCTGGTTACATGTATCCCTTTCTGCTGCACGTTGCAAATAGGTGTCAAATAGTGAACTTACTTCTGGGCAAGGTCTTCTCTCAACCCATTAATGTAACAAATGCTCTTTTATGCCTTGCCGAATTCCTGTTTGGAGACTGATTATTTAGAGCCCCGCCGTTTATTTGCTGACCACATTTGCCTTGCCTGCCCTGACTATGTCATTAAACAAATATTCACTCCTTCAATAAACATTTATTGCATCTCCTCAGCACCAGGCTCTTTGCCCAGTGCTAGGGTGTCGGGAATATAAAGATAAAAATGCAGATAAAAACTATGTGCTTGCTGCCTTCAGGAAGGTCAAGGGCTCCTCTGCCCACCGTCCACACCCTCAGTCTTTGCGGTCAGGGCCGGGGCTAACGTAAGACCGAGGGACGCGATTTCTGGAGACGCTGTCAGGGGCGTGCTGCGTGGGTGGGCCCTGGGAGTGAGGGTCTCGGGACACACGGAGCCCCAAGGCCCCTAGCTTCGCCCTCCCCCTGGCCCTGAGAAGGGCAGGTTTCACAACAGGCAGAGCCAGATCGTTTCGTGTCATTTCACGGGTGACCAAACAGACACTCAGAGAACTTAATACGTGGACATTACATGGCAGAAGCCAGCCCTAGGCCTAAGACAATGGCTCCCGCTTCTTTAGTGATTCTATGTGTATTAGTCTCAGAGAAGCAGAACCCATGGGACTGTGTGTGTGTGTGTGTGTGTGTGTGTGTGTAGAGAGAGAGAGAGAGAGAGAGAGTTAGAGATTTATTTATGTTTAAGGAATGGGCTCACAATGGAGGAGGCTGGTGAATTCAAAATCCAATGGGGTTGCCTGGCAGACTGGAGGCCAAGGGGAGAGTTGAAACCCAAAGGCAGTCTCCTAGCAGAATTCCTTCTGGCTCAGGAGAAGTCAGTCCTTGTTCTATTATGCAGGGGTGTCAAACTCATTTTCACCGGGGGGCCACATCAGCCTCGAGGTTGCCTTCAAAGGGCCGAGTGTAATTTTAGGACTGTATAAATGTCCCTACTCCTTCACAGTTAAGCGAGAGAGTTCAGCACTGCTGCTGGGTAGAAACCAGGTGCTGGACTGGATAAAACAAGGTGGAGGGCCGGATTCGGCCCATGGGCCTTGTGTTTGCTACCTGTGTATTATGGCCTTCAACTGATTGGATGAGACCCACCAACATTTTGGAGGGCAAATTAGCCTTACTCCAAGTGCACCCATTCGAAGTTTAATCTCACACAAATAAACAAACAAACAAATAATAAACATCCAGGATAGCATCTGACCAAACACCTGGGCGCCACGGGCCAGCCAAGCTGACACACAAAATGAACCATCATAGTATCAAATGCATCAGCACCTCCATTGTGTGGCTTGGAGGCCACTTGCTCTTCCCTGTTCATCTTCGCTTCTGGTTTTGTGTTTTTCTTCCTCTGTCAGGAATAGAGCCTGATCCCCTCCCTACCTCTGCTCCAGGGCTGGCCCTCGGGCATCCCTACAGAAATTCCCCAGCTGGTCCCTTTCCCCCAGCCACCGACGCATTACTCCTGGGGCCTTCTTTCAGGAGTGCCAAGACCATTGTGCCACTTCAGCGGCTCCTCACGGCTCACGGAGTGAGCATCCTCGGAGTCATGCCAGTGCGGGGTGGGCACCCAAGCATGGGATCCTCAGTCAGTGTTGAGCTCTTGGGCTCCCGGCTGCCCCCCATCCTGGCTGGCCTGTACCCTCACCTGGCCACCCTGCTGCCTGTCCTCTCCTCGCTGCCTCCTCTTCCCTTCAGCCACCTTTCTCCCAACTCACAAATGCGCTGTCTCGTCTCTGACAGCTCCTGTCCCTTCTCCAAAAACATCTCAGTGCTCAGTGTCTTTTTCAGGCCTGGGAGTGCACAGCCCTCCTTGTAATCACTTCTTCCAGGCCTTGTTGGAACCCCACACAGAAGGGTCTCCCTACACCTAGCAGCCTTATCAGTGTCTCCCAGCGCACTTTGCACTCCTTCCATCAGCAGCCAATTTGTATTCAGATGATTATTATGTAGCAGGCTATCTCTCCAGCCCTCGGCTGTGAGCCCACAAAACACAGCCTGTGCTTCGGTGGGACCTGCCTCCAAGGCAGGGACGTCAGCCCAGCACTTTGCACATGGTGGGTGTCTCAGTCTCTCAGGCTGCATTTGAGATCTTGCTCCCGGGCTTGTGTCATCAGTTTGGCTCAAATAAACTTACAGAAATTCTGTAGAGAATTATTCAGCCAAAATAATTTTAGGACTGTATAAATGTAACTACTCCTTACCTGTTAAGGAGTTGAAGTTACATTTGGCCCTTTGAAGGCAATCACGAGGCTGATGTGGCCCCCGGTGAAAAGGAGTTTGACACCCCTGCAGGTTTGGCTGTTTCTTCCATCGACAGTAATAAAACTTTATTGATTCTCATGATTTGGAATTTATGCAGACAGGGTTAATTTGAAGTTTAGCTTTTCTGACAAATTGCGGCAATCAATATATATGCAAATTAAAGGGGGAAGTTTCAAATATCTTTTTTTTTTAAGTGTAGTTATTATTATTATTTTTTATTTATTTATCTTTAGAGGGGAAGGGAAGGAGAGAGGGAGAGAAACATCAATGTGCGGTTGCCTCTTGTATGTCCCCTGCCGGGAACTGGCCTGGCAACCCAGGCATGTGCCCTGACTGGGAATCGAACCCCGATCCTTTGGTTCGCAGGCCCGCGCTCAATCCACTGAGCTACACCAGCCAGGGCAAGTTTCAAATATCTTAAAAGATCAAAGATTTTTAAAGCAGCTTCAAGTATTTAGAAATATTCTTTTCACACACACACACAAAAGAAGACCGGTGTACTAATTAGAAACAAATCTTATGTATTTATTAAAGCAAGATTTATAAGGTAATCTAATACTTTTATTAATTGAGATACTGTACATACTTCAAAGTAATCAAAAACCATTTCCTTTACATATAATATAATTTAACTTTTTCTTTAATTTAGATCCCCTTCAATTTAGTGCAAATAAGTTCACTTCATAATAATGAAGACATTATTCATTTGAAGACTACCCATTTAGACATCATTAAAATAATTTTTTATGCCTAACACTTGGCTCCATAGTTCACCATGTGACCTTGGGCAAGTTACTGTAACATCTGAAGGGCTCAGGTATGCCATCTATGAAATGGAAAAAAATAATACCTCTCGTGAGATTTGTGAGGACTTAACGTGAAGGCACCCAGAATAGAGCCAGGCCATTGGTAAAGCACTCAATAAACATCGGTTTCTTTTTCCTTACCTTCTTTCTCAGTGATTCATGAAGGATGGCCTGTGTATGTCTTTAGATTGATATTTTGGTATTATAGCTTTATTTTGGGTATGAGTTACTTTTGTAAAACCAAAATCCCTGTATTAGCATTTTATTAAAATAAATCCAATTGTTTTCCCGTTAGTTCTAGTAAGTTTTACTGATAGGCCTGAGAAGATCTGGTCATTCATGTATCCCATAGCAATTAGGGATGCTTTTAGCTGCAAGTAACAAGGCATCCCGTCCAGAGATAGAGTTTACTTAGCATATCTTCATCTGATGGAGGGTGGCATCAAGGACCTCTGTTCTGTTAATCTCTTTACTTCCTCTGCTATTGTCATTCTACCAACACTTCATCCTGCTTGGCTGAGATTGTTACCACCTGTCCAGGTATCTTTCCACATTCAAGTTTGTGTGATTGGGAAAGGGTAGCACCAGCCACACCTTTCTTTCATCTGGAAAGCAAAATCCTTCCCAGAAGTCCTTCACCACCCTTCTTATATATTTTTGGCCCAAACTAACCACATAGTTACTTCCTTTCAATTTTACAAGTGACAAGAGAAAATCAAGTAGCTATGAAAGGGAGACTTAATCAGCCTTTTTACCACTCTGAACATAAATGGGCACCAGCAGCCTTTGGTGAGCAACATGCATGTCCTTGCTGGCTGGTGTGTACACATGTGTAACCTCACAGTGTATACTTATGTCCAAACTTGTCCATTTGTATCTCAGAGGTGTGCAGCTTATTGTGCCATTCATGCCCCAATAAAGCAGTAGTTTGCCCACAGTGAGAAAGCTAAGCCACTGAACTGTCTGATCCCCACGAGGGCACTGATTAGCCTTCTAGCAAATATTTGTTGAATTGAATGGATTTGATGTGTTTGTGGATTTACTCAGCAAATATTTATTAAGTCTCACTGAGTACATGACCAGGGTGGCCCCTCATTTACATTTCGTGACATCACAGGACACCAGCCGGCTCTCAAAATCTTAATAGATTCAGCAAATGTTCCTTTTTAGGGATAAACCATTCCATTTACTGGACTGCTTCATAATCTCTAATCTGGCTTAACTCCCACCTGCTGTATAAAATAGACCCTAAGACCGCTCAATGGCGTCCAGGAAAAAATTTATGAAGGCGAGAGTTGCAAAGGGTCAGCAACAAGAGCCTCCGACCCATTTCAGTCCTCTTCGGGCCCAACGCCCGTCACAGCCCTCCGAGCAGATCCGCACCAGGTCCCCGCCTCCAGCACAGGTGCCACCACAGCTCCCGGTCCCTAGCGCTCCTTTTTCAGGGCCACAACGAACCCCACCCTACTAGCTCTGCCACCAGGGGCATTGCTCTTCCTGGAAGCCACATACATTGCCACTGTCCCTCAGGGTGCGGAGCTCCCCACTGTCCAGAGCCAACACAGCTCTCGGTGCCCAACCTATGCCCTCGAGGGTCCCGCGCCGTGCCTGGGGACTGCAACGTGCCAGATCTGGGCCCAGCCCGAAGTTGCCTCCATTGCCGGCTCCCCCTTTTCCCTGCCTGCATGCAGCAGGTCCTCCGACACATTTCTGAGCGCAGGAGGCCAAGCTGTGACAGGGGTGTCCGGTCAACAGTGCAGTGATCACAAGACAGCCTCTGACCTACTCCTCGCAGCCCCGGTGGAGGTCCTGGCACCGTGTGATCTGCAGATATGGGAGCAACCAGGGGGTTGGGCAGGACTCTCAGAGGCTGCTCCTCTCCCACCCTCCCTGCCCCCAAAGAGAATGCACACGGGGCCCCATTAGCAGGACCAGGTGCGGGACCAGACTGGGAGGGATCTCGCAGTCTGCTACAGTGTGGGTGCCCCTGCCTCCTGAAGCAGGGGTTGATCACGTCCCTGTCCCAGCTCCTGAAGGTGAGACGTGTTCACAGCATCTGAGCTCTGAAACTCAGGTGACCTTTGAAAATCCAGCCTGGGTCGGTTGGGCTCCAGACCACCTCCACCACATTCCTCCCGAGCTTTCTGAACTTCAAACAGGCAGCAGGCAAACAAGCTAAGGTGTCAGCGATTAACATTCCACAGGTCACCTTTTCCTCTGTCCTGAACTGGATCTACCTTCTGCAGAAGGGGAACGGGTTCGTGGGTGTTTCTCAGCCTTGCTCCCCATCAGAGCTTTGGCTGTGGGCTGGTTCTCCTTCCTCCTCTCTGCCTGGCCTGCCCCAGGTCCCGGGAGCCCCAGGGACCTCAGGGACCTCTGTTGCCTGCCTCTCCCTTGACCGTCTTCTTTCTGATCCTGAGTCAGGCAAAGAGAGTCCCAGTCACCAGGCAGCCAGGGCTGAACTGTCTAAGGAAGTATAACTTGTCCTTCCTTCCGTCCTTATGAACTCTCTCCAGTGGACCCTGCCTGGTTTGTTTTGTAAACTCCAGCCCTTCGGGGGCCTCCAGATTTCTGTGGTCAGAGAGGGAGAGGGGAGAACCAAAGTGGCTGGTGGGCCGGAATGCTACCCAGTCTGCAAAGGGGTCCATCTTGGTAGCTTTGGTTCGAAGCCAAACATCCCACCGGCCCAGCGTCTGTCTGCCCCTCGGAGCAAACCAGAGCTCCGGAACCTCAATGTGGACAGCTCATAAACGCAGCACCCAGAAGTCTTCCAGATGAAACGGAATTGCTGAAACACCACTAAGGAGCACCTCCTCAGAAACTAAAGAGAAATGTGTGGTCATTCCTGGGTGATCAGAAAGATCAATTGCATTCCAGAGTTTTCTTCTATTAAAAGTAATCCAGCAACCTAGAAGGAGTTTTTAGGCTGTCAGTGGTCTGGGTTTTGACTCTGTAGCAAAATGGTTAAAAACTTGTCTTGGGAATCAGATCTGGGATCAAATCCCAGCTTTGCCGCCTAACATCACTTAACTCTCCAGGCCTCAATTTCTCCAACTATAAAGTGAGGATAATTCCACAGCCAACCCATGAGGCTGTTATGAGGATCCATTGAGAGAAACTATGTTAAGCACCTAATATAGAGCATCTGACATAAAGCAAACAATAAATGTTAAATTGTTACTATTATTATTACAATTATGAGAATTAGTGAAAGTAAGATAAGGTAATTAAGACAAAGGCACATGATATAGCATTTATAAAGCTGGGTCCTTACTTCAAAGTAAAAATTAATTTTTTTAAATTTTGCTTACATTTCAACATCTTCCACTTGTTTGCTTGCTCACAGGACAATGGACTGGAGACACAGCATAGCAGCACGGAGGAAGAACACAGACCTCAGAGACAGACTGTGCTCGGGCCCCTTTCTTCCACTTCCTGAGATATTTGGGCAATGACTTACCCTCTCTGAACCTCACTTTACTCCTCCATGGAATGGGATAATAATTAATTTGCAGGATTATGCTGAGGATTTTAAAAGCCTCTTCTCACCCCCTCTCCCAGACGGCTGGCGGTCCTTCCCATGGGCACAAACGACTCTCTTAGCTTACCCTGTGGGAGTCCTTGTCACGTGGGACTGTAGAGTTGCCCCTGCTATAGTTTGCAAGGTTGTCTGAAGTGAGTCCATTGTGTTTGTTTTTCAGTGTCTGGTACTGAGAGCCGTCCTTGGCTATAGCTGGTGTGCAGTACAAGCTTGCTAGGTGAATGAGTGGAAGAATAACCAAAAATGACAGAAAACTCGAGTGGGTAGGAAAAGGAAACTCCTTTACAACACATACACCAGGGAGCATCCTTAGCAGCTGCACCATAAGCTGTGTCATTTGCTGAGATTTTCTCACAGTAGTAGATGCGATTTGCCTTGTGTTTTGTCCTATAAGTGGTGTCACAATGTCCTACCGTATCCCCATGTCCTGGGCCTGGGCCCAGGCCTGGGTTGCGGGCTCCATCCCTGGTCAGTCCAGGCGTGTGCAAGAGGCAAACTGATCGATGTTTCTCTCTCACATTGATGCTTCTCTCCCTCCCCTTCTCCTTTCTTTCCCCTCTCTCTAAACATCAATCAATCCATCCATCCCATGGCTATCCCAACTGTGTGATTGTGCTGCTAGGTACTTGCTCCTTCTGCTCTGGTTCATCAGCACGTCATTTCCCCTTGGCAGCAGGCACAAAGCACCCTTCGTGGGGAATGAAGAGCCGCCCAAGTCAAAATCATTAGGACTTGACTCACACCCGTAAGGTTTAGGCTGCAACATGAATGTTGGCAAAGAACCATAACGTTAATTGTTCAGCAATGCCTCCGCAGTATCCCCACTTGGAAGAGACAAACCAATTAGTTTTACTTACACTGGAAACTCCGTTCACCCCTCATCATGGTAGGCTAGATGCTGGTGAAAATGAAAGTGGGCCCCTGTCAACTGGACTAATGGGTTTTGTTTTTTTAGCGGGGGGAGCCTCGTTTACTAAATTCAATGACCTCAAAAATTAGGAACAACAGATTCTGCAATGTTATAAACGCGGCTATGTATTTTTGTCCTTTCTTTAACTATACTAGAACATTTAAGACACATCAAAGGGTTGCAGAATTACCTAGTAAACTCAGAATCACCTGTGGTGTGAAGGCTGCATTCAGATTTGTAGCCCAATTACCAGGGTCAAATTCATAGCTGTGAGATTGGCTTGTCGCTCCACTTCGCTTTGCTTTGCAGTGCAAGGAAAATATCCCAGGCCTGAAATCTGGGAACAGGCCCAATACTTCTTGAGTCGAAGGTCAGAGCACAGGGTTGTTTTTATAGTCCTGTTTCAATTCAAGCCCCTTCTGGCTTGATAAATCAGTCCACACCCAAATTTCTAGCTCTTAAGGTCCAAGAATAGAACCAGAGATGCGAACCACCCTCATTCTAGAAAAAGGCAGGAATGCTGCAAAGGCAGGGGCCTCTGCCCAGGTTGCATGCCTCTCCCACCAGCTCAAACAAACACAGAACCTGTCTACTCCTCACAGCGATCTGAAAGGACAATCCAGCATTTACATACACACTGTATTTTTGCTTCTCTATGATACAGTCACCTATTAGTAATAAAATAAGCTACCATAAACAGCATTAGTTGGCTTTCAGATGAACTCACTGAAATATAGAACCCTGAAAGTACAGACAGATTCCTATCAATGAGGAGAAGAAACAAGAAATAGTGGGACCCCAGCAGTTTCTTTCCCTCAGTTTAACTTTGTCTAATGCCATCACCCATTTCTCAGTCACTTACTATTCTGAAACTTAGAGGAGCATCTTGGACTCACTCTCCTTTCTGGTCTCCTTTGCCCCATTATTCATTCATTTCTGGGCTTTATGTCCTTGAAAAGTCTCAGGTCCTTCTTTCTTCTGTTCTCAGGCAGGGCAGGTGGTCAGTAACCACACGTTTATTACAGCTCTTACTCTAGGCTTCCCTCCACCCTACCTGCTTGGCGCATCCTCACCAGATACCTCTGCAATGTCATGTCCTTGAAGACATCCCTCAGTGCAGACACACAGAATGGTAGCCTCCCCCCAACCCCCGCTTCTAACATCAATCAATATCCCACTGTAACCCCAGATTCCTCCATTAGACTTTTACCCCCTGGACGGCCAGACTGGTCTTGCTGAACCCCCGCTGTTAGTCGGCGCCGTGTGTAACATGGAGTGGCCAGGGAGTAAATTCACAGCAAATGAACGGACACACCTTGAAGCCCACAGAACAGCTCATATTGCCATTGGGTTAGAACGGAGTAGTTAGTGAGTGGTAGGGATGTTTTGCTTTTGTACAGGTGAGAGCATAAGAAGGGTGTTTGGACGCATCAGTGCTTTGCCTGATCTTGTAAGGTCTTGAGATCCTCCGGTAGTAGGCATTAGACAGGCATGGGCAGAATCAGAACAACAGGCCTGGTATGGAATGCCAGCAGAGTGGAAACTCCTGAGTGCCTAGCAATGGGGAAAACAAGGACCTCACCCCCAGGATGACCTTTCATCCCCTAGCAGCCAGGAGGGGCAACAGGGCTGGAGAATAGCCTCATGTGACTCCTGCGTAAGCCCTTGTGTGTCCACTCCCTTAAGTCTTACGTCCTCAAGACACTGACTTCTAAATACCCAAACCTGTAAGTTCAGTCCATTGAAACAGTGTTTAGGGTTCAACCGTTGGACTTTATGGGGCGCCGAGGGGTTGTTGCTCTCTGCAGGAGGTGCCTGAGCCTTGGCCCCTGTCATTGAGGCAGGCTCCATCCTCCTCCACTGGCAGACCCAGGCCTGTGAGCGATGGTGTAAATGTCCATTTTCCCTCTGGTTGTTCAGGGTCAGCTGGGCCATCCGGTCTGTCAGTTGATCGATTCTCGGTTCCAGGTAGCAGAGCTTGGTGTCGGTCCCGCTCATGATAAGGGTTTACTCTTTTGGCTGGCAGCCAGGCAGGACCTGTGGGGATCCAAACTGTATTAGGAAAAAAGCAAGTTTCAAAATAGTGCTCCAGAAGGGTTGCATTTTGTTTATATAATTTGCATAAACATTTATTGTTTCTGTTGTTGGTGGATAAGGGTGTATATGGCAAAGCACGATGGTTCTCAAACAATCCCCCCAGGGGGCATATTTGGCAATGTCTAGGGACATTTTTTATTGTCACAACTGGGGAGAGAGATGCTACTGGCATCTAGTAGGTGGAGGCCAACGATGTCGTTGAACATCCTTCAAACAAACAAACAAGCATGATACAAACAAAGACACTGAATTTGAGAACAGTCTGACAGTGACCAGAGGGGGCGGGGAGGGAATTTCAGGGGAAAAGGGGAACGGTTTAGAGCAACAAGTATAAAAGTCTCATGGACAAAAACTATGGGGGGTGGAAATGGGAGGAAGGTGGGGAGGGCTGGGGTGGTGGGCTGGGTGCGGGGTAAAAGACAGAAAACTGTACAATATCAACAATTAAAAAATACTGATTAAAAATAAAAAAAAAAAAAAAAACATCCTTCAGTGCATAGGACGGCCCCCATCACAAAGGATGACCCAAACAAACAAACAAACAAACAAACAAAAAGACACTGACTTCTGACCATCATCAAATGATCTTAGGAGCAAAGCCTCTCTGGTCTGCTGACCACACACAGAGACAGAGTTTTGGTCAAACTAGAGATTCGATCTAGGCCTCAGGTGTGTTTCAGCTCCAGGCCCCCAAAAGCAGCCAAACCAGAAGAGTGACACCATGCATGGCTGACATCAGTACCAGACGCAATGACTAACGACCCTGTGCCCTGGTCAGTAGAGACCCTGAAGGGACATACCTGGAAAGCTGATGAATATTCTATTGAGAGTGTCCTCTGAGACCTCCTGATAAAAACCCTCAAGACGAAGGGCTCAGTGCATGCTCTTTCTCTCTCTTGAGCAAGCCCTTGCTTTCCCCACGCCCTTCTTTCCCCGGGGTGCAAGATGTGTCTCTCTGGAGCACAGCACGCCTTTCTTCTTCTCCCCCCAGTTTTGTCCTTTCTGCACTAGTCTTTCCTAAGCTTCAGGGGCCCTTCTCTTTCTTTTGTAACTTGTTTCCTGAGCCCACCCAGCCCAGCTGGCTCACCTTTTCCGATTCTGTGACCTTCTAAATAAACTTTCTCTAATAAATTGAGTTGCTTGGCTCTGAATTCTCTTTGCTGAACTCCAGTAACATTCTGGTGCTGTTTCACTGCTCACACTTCTTGAGTGCAAAACAATGAAACACAATTATTTTATGAGAACTTATAAATAGTAGCACAGACTCAGAGGCATTGATATAAAACTTTCTTAAAGTTTGCTATGCATAAATTAGAGGTTATGATAAATACCCTGTCTCATAGGAGCTCATTGATTTTTATTTTTGGATCGTGTATGCTTACACAAAAATCAGAAACACTATAAACAGTATTATAAATAAGATCACTTGAAAATATAAAAATAAAAGGACAAATGATTTTGAGCAAGCACCTGACATTTCTGGGCCTCAAATTCCTCATCTGTAAAATGAGGAATTGCACAAACCAGGTAATCTCTGTGTTCCCTTCAATTCTGGCATTATTTCACTCTGTATGCAAAAAACTACCCTCTGCTCCTTAAATCACAAAGTATACTCGTTTGAGCATTTACTTGTAAGCTTTCATAGGCCAGTGAACTTCCCTCATCTCCAGTGTTCTTCTGTGGGATCTTCATAGGGTTAGAAGGCTTTCATTTTGAAAAGGAAAAAGGTTTTTATTTGTAATACCACCATCCTTCCGACCATTACCATCATGTCATTTTAACGAGCCATTTGAAGACCAGAGATTTAATCTCTAGGTAAAAGAAAACCTTTATGTTTAATACATTTAGTTCAGCAGAAAAATGGAAAATTATTGCAGCCATCTCGTTTTTCTCATTCTACCACAGACGAGTGCAAATGTTGTCACAGGCTGATGGCATCCACTGCCACGCTGACTCACCACTTGCTTCCCTCTGTGTGAAGCAGGAGGCAGCAAACCCAGCTTCCTCACGTGCAAGACAGGGACACGAGCAAACAACCACCACTTCAACATCCATAAATGTGAAATCTGAAATTTCTGCATTGGAAGGTATATTAAACAAAAGCAAGGATATCAGAAAGATATTTGCATTCTTTCTCCTACCTCACCATCCATTATCCAAACTGACAGCTGTCACTGGGCAGATCTCTGGTTCTGAAGGTGGGGGCTGGAACAACCGGCTGTGCTTAAAAATGTTTATTTTCCACCAGCTTCCCTTTACAGATCCCATATCAGTACCTTACGCACTCTACAATGAGATATGTCTGTGGCTAACTGTGTACATTTGATGTAATACTGATATAATGCTCCATTTCTGCATGCTTAAATAGTCTCCATTATTCAAGGCTTGATGCAAATGTCTCTTCCTCCAGGAAGTCTTCCCCACTTGCCTACCCAGAAGCAATCTGCCTCCTTTGGAACTTCCTCAGTATTGTTTGGCTCTATCCTGTTGCACTTTCAATTTCTTCCATGTTTGTGTTACAGTAAAATATGTAAACTCTTATTTCCTTTACTGGATTGTGAAGTCCTTGGTGTCAGGAACTGTCTTCGGACGTCATGTGCAGGCAGACACATTTAGCAGAGTACCAGCATTTAGCAGAGTACAGCAGAGTACCAGTAGCATTTACCAGGTCCCACAGGACCTGGATTCTCAGTGAGTACAGGGGAGAATGAAGCAAGGGCAGGAGAAAAAAAAAGTAGCCTGTTACCATATTTTTTGGACCATAACACGCACCTAGTTTTCAGAGGAGGAAAATAGGAAAAAAATTTTTTGAAGGAAAAATGTGGTAAAATATTTAATTACTTAGATAACATAATATTTCACCAATGTAAATGTAAACAGAACTCAACAGCAGCATTAACAACCATTATTCCTCCCAAATTTGGGGGCGGGGGGGTGTTTTATAGTCTGAAAAATACGGTACATAAAGGAGCGGCCTTCCTTCAGGGAAAAGTCCTGAAGGAAAGGAAGGAAAAGTCCTTGAAATGAGTTAAAAGCCAAGGGATTATGTCTAAACAAAAGAGGAGCAGATAGAGGACAAAGATAGATGGGCCTGGGATCATGTTACCTTTTCTTTTTCTTCTCTTTCTTTTTTTTCATTTTTATTTTTGGAACTATTGCAGATGTGGCATTTCACCTCCCTTTGTCCCCCTCCTCCCAGAACCTGCTCTCCCTTCCCTCTGGCCATCACTACGGTGTTGTCTGTGTCCGTGGGTTATATATGTATGTTCTTTAACTGCTCCCTTCACCTTCTTTCATCCAGTCCCTTCCTCCCCCACCCACTGACAGTTGTCAATCTGTGCCCTGTGTCCATGCCTCTGTTTCTATTTTGTTTGTCGGTTTATTTTGTTCATTGGATTCCACATATAAGTGAGATCACACAGTATTTGTCTTTCTCTGACTGGCCTATTTCACTTAGCATAATAATCTCCAGGTCCATCCATGCTGTTGAAAAGGTATGATTTCCTTCTTTCTTACTGCCACGTAGTATTCAATTATGTAAATAAATGTACCACAGCTTTTTTATCCAATCATCTACTGATGGGCACTTGGGCTGTTTCCAGATCTTGGCTATTGTAAATAACACTGCTATGAACACAGGAGTGCGTATATTCTTTCGAATCGGCGTTTTGGGGTTCTAAGGATATATTCCCAGAAGTGGAATCACTGGGTCAAAAGGCAGTTCCATTTTTAATTTTTTGAGAAAACAGTCATGCTGTTTTCCACAGTGGCTGCACCAGCCTGCATTCCCACCAATAGTACACTAAGGTTTCCTTTTTTCCACAACCTCACCAGCACTTCTTGTTTATTGATTTATTGGTGGAAAACTATAGGACATTGAGGAAGATACAAATAAGTGAAAGCATATACCATGTCCATGCATTGGAAGAATAAACATCATTAAAATGTCCGTACTGCCCAAAGCAATCTATAAATTTCATGCAATTCTTATTAAAATACAATGATGTATTTTACCGATCTATAACAAATATTCCAAAAACTTTACATGGAAACAAAAAAGACCCCAAACAGTCTCAGCAATTTTGAGAAAGAAGAACAAAGTTGGAGAGCTCACAATACCTGATATTAAACTGTACTACAAGGCCACTGTAATCAAAACAGCCTGGTACTGGCATAAGAACAGGCATGTAGATAATTGGAACAGAACAGAGAGCCCAGAAGTAAATCCACTCCTGTATGGTCAATTAATATGTGACAAAGGAGGCAAAAACATAAAATGGGGTTAAGACAGGCTCTTCAATAAATGGTTGGGAAAATTGGATAGAGACATGCAAAAGAAGACACTAGACCACCAACTTACAACAATAAACTAAAAATGGATAAGTCACAAAACCAAAAAGACAATCTTAGAAGAAAGCATAGGCAGTAAAATCGCAGGCAACTTTCAGAGCAATACTTTAGCCAATATTGCAGCATCCTCTTCCAGCCATGTTGTCTGACAAGGTCCAGATACGGGGAGAGAAGCTTCAAGGAAAGCGTCCTCGGGAAGAGGACGCGGCATAGGGATAATTGGTAGTGTTATGGAGAAATGAAACGATCCAGACGCAGGGAGTTCACGAAGCACGACTCTTTATTACACGCGTGGTCCCAGAGGAGGCAGTCTCCAAATTCTGGGCCCCGATCTCAGGGAAAAACTGTTCTTTTAAACATCTTACATTCTGACTTCCGCAGCAGGTGCGGTCGTAAATCTTAACTCCCTTTCCCCCTTTCTTTGATCTATTTCTTTAATCAGGGGGGGCTCAGAATAGGTCTTGTATCCCGTTATATCTTTTCTTATCAATAGGACTCGTATTCTGCTACATTTCTTTTTACATCAATAGGACTATTTCTTTTCTATATCAGTAGTACAGGAATTATATTACTAGGCGTCATAATTGTCATTGTATACATGATCAACCTGGGAAGGATTAAGAATAATGCTAACAAATTGAGAACCAAGCAAGCTTCGGTCTCTCTTAACCCAGTTGCGAGTTTCCCTGTGGCAAATACAACTAAATGTCCAGAATGTGCTGATAGTTTATTAGTCAGGGTTACAAAAGAATTCCCCCCGAAAAACCCCAATTAAACAATTCATGACCAAATTACACCAAGCAGAGCTAATGCAACCACAGCTTACTCCAATTCCCCCTCCCATAGTCACTCAGGTCATTAAGAAAAGTAAAGAAAAACTGTTTCACCCATTGCCCTTTACAGGAGCCTATATTAAGGGCGTAAGAATGGTTAATAAGGATGGAAAACATGTTCCTTGGCAAAGTCTGCCTTTTATGAAACGACTAACATGCCAACGTTCCCCTTAGTGCCAATTAAGTAAAGAACAAAAAGAATTCAATTCGGAGACAGTTAAGAACATATTATAGAAAATGCTGTCCGTATCTGTTTAGAGGCAATGAAGGATGGTTGGCTGAAGAAAAATACTCAGAAAGACTTAAATCAGTTCGCCCATTGTAAGTAAATAGAACAAAATAATCTTACAGGAACACATAATAATAGAAAGGGCGCTTGGTCCATAACATTTTAGTAGCATAGAATCAGGATATAGACATAGATCATGGATCAACCATTAATCACAGGCAAAGGAATTCACTGAGACTTTGTCTGGCAAGTCAAATGCTTATTTTCAATTTATAAGGTCATTGTATGTTGAACTATGATTTTCTGCTTAGCCTAACCATAAATCTGTAACCACAGAAAGTTAATGCTTGCCAAAAAATCTGTGTCTAAGCAATGTTAAAAGTGATAACAAAGTGGAACAGCTCTGCACCGCCATCGAGTTGTGTAGTTGTCTGTCTCCCATCGCCGACGCCTTACCCACCTTCGGGACCCCCTGGATCCTGCTGCAGCTGGACTGCGGCACAGTATGTCTCCTAGGGCAATGGCAATGAAGGGAAAAAATAAACAAATGGGACTACATCAAACGACAAAGCTTCTGCATGCAAAAGAAACCATCAACAAAATGAAAAGGGAACCCACCACCTGGGAGAACTTATTTGCCAGTGATATATCTGCCAAAATAACCTGCCAAAATAACAATGTACTTAACGGGTTAATTTCCAAAACATATAAAGAACTTACACAGCTCAACACCAGGAAGACAAACAATCCAATTAAAAAAAGGGCAAAGGATCATGTTATCTTTATGGGTGATACTTGACTTCACAGCCTGATTTTCCTTTTCTCACCTGTTGTTCTCCTGGTCCAG
The DNA here is from genome assembly GCA_039655065.1 of Glossophaga mutica. Taxonomy (NCBI): domain Eukaryota; kingdom Metazoa; phylum Chordata; class Mammalia; order Chiroptera; family Phyllostomidae; genus Glossophaga; species Glossophaga mutica. Next base: position 16,717,868 of record CM077312.1, on the reverse strand, counting down.
CTGAACCGGTTCACTTGCTATCCTTAAAGAAGTCAGAGCCAAGCATAGGCAGGCTCTGCCTTCTAAGTCAGGCTCACATTCTAAGAAGCTGGCTTACGGTAATTCCTCTCTTAGAACGTAAGCACTATCTCTCTGACAGCAATCGGAAGAGTAAGTGATGAATTTTCCTCCACTGCAAATGAGCAGATTTGGTCCTATGACTAAATCACTGAACCATCTTATTCAACCAAATTATTTCTTCAAGAAACCAACACCAGAGCTCACCATCCCAGAGTGTTTCTCCCTAACCCAGGACACTGTCCTGACAAAACAGCCTGGGTCAGCAGGGGCAGTGCACAGAACCTTCTGCCTCTGATTGGATGAAAGGTCCTATCACCCACATACTGTCTATCCAACCATCCTTCCCAACTTTGATATTATTTTCACTGGACGTTAGGTTGGTTTCGACCATTGAGCCCCATCAGTCCAGATCGGGCTTCCCATGATCAGACTGTCTTCCTAAAGCCAGCACCTCAAAATGGAGCCCTTCACCTCTCCACATGCCAAGGCTGCTTTTCTGTATGGTTCCTCAATCCTTGATAAACATAATCCACCTCTCAGATTCAGGAATCCGCATGACCTTTCTACTCCCCAGGCCCAGGGGCTCTTTCTTTCCTGGGCCAGCTCAGACGCTGGGATCTCCTCCCACCTTTGCTGCAAACTCCAGGGATGAAGCCGGAGTTACCCCCTTCATTCAAGGGTTGCCACCAAAGTCAAATTAAGTTAAAAGAAACTCAATCACTCTTTTAGGAACTCCACTAATATGCTAGTAGTAAGTTTTGTCAACAGCTTTTGTTGACTAAAGAACTTCAACCCCAACCTATAAACTTTTGAGGTACATTTTTCCAGGAAATTATGTTAATCATTTATGGCATATTGTAACTATACTCCCAGACCAGAGGTTAATCTATGCAGGATGAGATTTAATTATAAATCCAATTGAGTTCTATTCATGATAACAGTGCAGTGCCTACTTGGCACTTTACACGAGAACCAGCTCTTTTGTGCTCCCTGTGAATCACGGGAGAAAATGAAACCAGATGAGTAAGGAACATGTTCAAGGTCCCAGGAAATGAGGGCGGAGATTAGATTTGCAAAGCTGAGAGAGAGGTTTGAGCCAAGATCCCAGGGAAGCCGGTCCTCTAAGTTGATGAGTCATCCCACAAAGGTGCTGACTAATAAACAATAAGATTTGGCCACGTACAGAACAAAAATTAGGACTTGGTGATAATTCAGTATAGAGAATGACAGGAAAAATCACAGATTCCATTGATAGCTACTGAGTAGTTACTATATTCCTGCCTGTACACTTGGGAGTGTTTGTGTGTTCATTTAATTTGGTCTTCAGAATAACCTTGCAGAGATAAGTTTTGTAAGAAATACTGAAGAAAATGGGCACTGCTTTTGTTCGTGGTGTCCTGAAATTATTCATGTGGCTACATTGAGACACAGGTTATGCTACTGTCACAGTCATTTTATTGCAATAGTGACGATGAGACTTGTAACATTTTTTGCTAGGCTCCATGAGTAAAAACTGGTTGTAATGAGACTTTTCAATCTTCAAAATAATTAAGGAATAATATACTCACATCACCTGCCAAAATAACAACGTACTTGTTATTATTTAACTTCTAGGAGAAAAAAAAACAGAAATATTAAGAGAATCGTCAAGCAGAATTGGAGGCCAGGTGTCCTAACTCCCGGTCCCATGTCCTCTTCATGACATTGTGGCTCCAGAGAAGAGGCATACCCAGAAATGGCGCATTTGGGAGGAGTGGCCCACGAAGGGGGAATGCGCTGAGTCTGATTTGGACCCCACAGATGCGAACTATGGTGGGGCATCCGGCTGGGGACATTCTGGACAGACCTGACTCACGGTCTCTTTCCATTCTAGGTCACGAGAACCCAGCCCCGCCACAGAGCCTGTGACCGCCAGCGTCACCTGCAGCACACTTCTCCTGGGTCACGCTGTCCCGCCATCAAGGGAGACTGCTTCACCTGGCACCCTCCTTCCTGTCCATGACACCCCAGCCACCCGTGTCTCCAGTTCTCTCATTCCCCTTACCTCGTTCCCCTTATATCATTCCCCTTTGATATTTTGGAAACATCAGCCCCTCTATCTTTTTACTTTCTTCCAATTTTTTAGTGGTTCTTCCAGGTTTCTCCACCTCCCCCAACGACCCTAGACTCCTCAGCTGACCACCCAAGTCCTGCTCTTACCAGCACCTTCGGTCCCCTCGCACCCCATTCCTCTGTAGCATCTCTCAAACAACACGCCAAGCCTGGCTCAGTGTTATAATCCGTCCTCACGCTTACTTAGTTGCCAGAGAAAATCTTGTCAGCCTTGTAGAGAACAGTTACAAATCCACCATCCCCCACCTCGCCGAGGCCCTCGGCACCTCCCTCAATCCTTTCCTTCAAGGCTCCCTCCCTTTTGGCTCCTGTATCACGGAGAAAACCTTGAGATCACCCTGCACGCTCTCCCCTTCACCTCCCCCATCTGTAACAGTACCAACACCCTCCCACAGTGGAAAATCAGTGTCCCTTCTGCCCAAGGCCAGGCCCCACCGTCCTCTGCCTGTTCAGGACTCTGCTCCTTCGTAGCAAATAGGTCATCTCTCCTCCTCTGCAGGCCCCTCTTTCAGCCTCAAAACGTGCTCCAACCCCTCCTCCTGGACCTCCCTGTCCCCTTAGCCTTAGCCCCACTTATTCTCCCCCACTTCTCTGAACTTCTCAAAAGAGACTCAGTCTCTGCTTCCTCGCCTCACACTTGCCCCTCAGCCCACTGCAGTCTGCCTTCCAGCTAACTACTGAAACTACGCTCCTTAAGATCTTAAATGCCCTGTTAAAGGACGTGCACAATTCTTATCTTCCTGGACCTCTTTGCTCTATTTGTAAGTTTAATTGTGGTAAAATATGCACCACGTAAAAGGTACTGCCTGGGCCATTTATGAGTGTTTGTAGTTCAAAAGTGGTAAGTATATTCACGCTGCTGTGCAAGATGGTTATCTTACAGCACGGAGCCTTGGTGCCCGTGGAACAACTCCCCACGCCCCTCAGCTCCGAGACCAGCATTCCACTTTCTGTCTGCAGGAGTCCGACCACTCCAGAAACCTTCCACAAGTGAAATGGTACAGTAGCCATCTTTTGCGACTGGCGTGTTTCACCTAGCACAATGTCTTCAAGGCTCATCCATGTTGCGGCATGTGTCTGAATTTCCTTTTTTAAGGCTGAATAATATTTTATTGTATGTATATGCCACATTTTGTTTATCCATTCATCTGTCAATGGCCATTTGGGTTGCTTCCACCTTTGGCTGTTGTGAATAAGGCTGCTATTTGAGACCCTGCTTTCAACTCTTTTGGACATACACCCAGCATAGTATTGCTGGATGATATCATCCGCTCGGTTTTCGGCAGTCTGTCACCTCCTCCTTCTCTGCTCTCTGCCACACTGTTCCCTGAGACACTGTCCTCGTTCTCACTCCCAGCTCTCTCAGCGCTCCTCCTCCTCTGTCTTCCTCTGTCTCCCTCCGTCGGCCCTAGGGGTCTGCTTCAGTCAAGGGCCAATGAGAAAGACAGAAACCGCCTTTTCTGATTGTTTCTCTTTTTTAAATTATTGATTTGAGAGAGACAGAGAGAGACATTGATTTATTGTTCCATTTATTGATGCATTCATTCATTGGTTGCTTCTTGTATGTGCCCTGACCAGGGATTGAACCCACGATTTTGGTGTATGGAGGCGATGCTCTAACCAACTGAACTACCTGGCCAGAGCAGAAACCACCTTTCAAAGAAAGGATGTTTGATGCAAAGAGTTGGTTATATCAACATGGGAAAGCTGGAAAACTATGAAAGGGAATGTTGAGGTAGCTCAGATCAACAACTACCGGAAGCCATTCCCACCCCAGGGCTAGGGAACAAAGGAAGAGTGAGATCTAGGGAGTGACAGGTTCTCGGAGAGCCCCTCCCCCACTGCACAGCTGCTACTTGGACCCCCACCCCTCACCCAGGGTGCTCAGCTGGCTAATGCTGGTAGCTCTGAGGGAGGTACCTTGGCTGGTGCTGCCAGGGAATGCGGAAGGTCGAGACTGGTGCTGTGGCATCTTCTGTGACTTGAGTGACAATCTTAACAATTAGAAGCAGAAAGAAAGTCCATTCTGCCTTCTTCATGCCTTCCCGTCTCTCTTGAGTGGCTCTAGTTGGCAGAAACCAGCAGGAATCCAGGTGGTAAAGGAGACAGGAAAGCAGTTTGCAAACCTGGCCATATTCTCAAAGAGCAGAGCCTACCTGGGAGGGTGGACGCGGTGCTGAGAGACACTGTGCAAATGACCCGCACAGGACTCTGTCCTGGGTCCGCTATTCTCACTGAACACACTTCTTGGGAGTGGTGTCAGTTTTCTAGGAGTAAACCGTCATGGTTCTGACCACGACCTATGTCTGTGACACCCACATCCACCCATCCAATGCAGACCTCTTACCCAAACTTCAGGTGCATTTTTTTCTTCAGCTGCCTGCTAGAAATCTCCACCCTGGTGGCCTTGGAGTTACAGAACCACAGAAATGGAGATCATATGGAGGGTTAGCAACAGGGGCGTGGGAGGAGGAGGCGGGGAAGGTACAGAGAATGAGTAGCATAGATAGTGGGTAGAAAATAGACAGGGGCAGGGTAAGAATAGTATGGGAAATGTAGAAGCTAAAGAACTTATGACACAAGGACATGAACTAAAGGGGGGAATGTGGGTGGGAGAGGGTGTGCAGGGTGGGGGGAATGATGGGGGAGAAACGGGACAACTGTAATAGCATAATCAATAAAAAATATTTAAAAAAAATAAACAAGCCTCAAAATGTACCTGTCATCTTTCCTTTTCAAACTGCTTCTACTGCTCTGTTCTCTATCTCAGCTGGTAACTTCAGCTATGCCGATTAGCTGATCTAGAAGCCTGGATGTCCCCTCATTTCACTGGCTCCTTCACCTCCCAAATATCTCTCCAGTGTCCCCTCCCCTTGCTCCATCACTGCCCCGCAGCCCCGATATAGGCCTTCATGCAGTTCCCCCGTGTACCCCACAACCTCCTCGGTGTTCTCTTGGACTTTCTTCTTGGCTCCCTTAAACTCACACAGCTGCCCAAGGGACCTCCTCAAAATCCAGAAATGGCCATGTCTCTCCCTTGCTTGGATAAACCCTTTAGTAGCTTCCTACTGTCCTTCCCTCGTCCAGCCCTGCCTCCTCTCCAGTTTCATCCCGTGCCCTTCCCTACATGTTCCCAGCTCCAGCAATTCTGATTGCTTGAGCTGTGTTGTTTCTCACATTCTGTTCCCTCTGACTGGAAAACCTGTCCTTCTTCACACCCACTCTGAGTTAACCCCACTCATCCTTTAAGACGCAGGTCAGATGCCTTCCCCTCAAAATCTTCTCAACACGCAGATAACAGATCCTCGCGCCACAGGTAGGACAAATGGCAAGGCGTGCCGCATCTCCAAGGCTGGTCTCCAGGCTGCTCCACCCCCACTGGTCTCCCGGCTGCTCCACCACCACGGTCACAGCCACAGCCACCACTGGACTCCCTATAGTCCAGTCCTGCAGCCTGAACACACACCACTCGAGCCCCCCGTGGCACTTCTCAGTCACTGCTCCTCTACCTTCTTCTAAAAGCAGCTTCTGAGATTTTCTGTTTACACTCCTCCCTCACCACCAACGACCAACCACCAGGCCCTACAGAGCCTCCCTCCGCACATTTCTCAATTCTCCCCGCTTCTCCCATCTCTATGGTGCCCCCTGACCAAGCCATCCTTAACTTTCATCTAGAAGATTGCAGTAGCTCTCTCCTCACTGGCTCCCGCCCATTCTCCAATCCGTCACCTCCCTGTAGCCAAACTGACCTTTTCTGAGTGCAAGTTTGATCTTGTTAACCACCTGTTTAAAAACTGTTGGATGGTTGGTTGTTGTTTTTAAGATAAAGGCTAAATTATTTAATTTCGTGGCTCTGTAAATCACCTTTTGCCTATCCCCCCTTATCTCCCCATCTTAGTACAAATCGAACAGGCCCTGGTTAACTCCTCCTTCCTCGGAGTCACGGTCTTTCCTCACTTGACCTCCTCTCAACGCAGCTTCAGAGCTCAGCTTCAGTGACATTTCTTTAGGACATTTCAGTGATTCCTACGCCCCGTGAGATCTCTCTATTACACACTGCCTGGCACTTCGTGCAAATCTCTTTGTGGCACGTACCACAATTATAAAACTGTGTGACTCATTTAATGCCTGTTTCTCCCGTGTAGTAGACTGTAAGCTCCAGGGAGGCAAGAACAAGGCCCCTCTGGGCACTCTTGGAGCCTGGCTTAAAACTGGTACATAATAGGTCCTCGCTACTGTTTGTTGCATGAATGTTAATTAACATTTGCTGAATTAAAATTAATGAGTTTTCCCCACTCCCAACCCAGATCAGTTCGGTTTCTCTTCCCCACAGCCCCACAGTGCGTTGCAGTTCTTACCTCTGAAGTTGCACCCACTTAATTGTTTGTAGAAGCATCTGCCTCCCACCCCTCTTCACTCTTCAGTCCTTTCCCCTCGGCCTCTCCACCATCCGAACGTTCCTTGAGTGCAGTATTTTGTGCCAGTCTCCTTCTATGAATAACCAATGTGGCTGGACCAGCCCTGGTGGTTCGCATTAAGATTTTGAAATGCCCTTCAGCAATCACCGTAAAGAAACTTTGAATAAATAAAGAGGTTGGGAGCCTATGATTTCCCAGGCTCACTCTTTATTGATGAATTTGCAACGTAAGAGTGAGTATGTCGAGTGTGGCAGGGGGATAGATGGCCCAAACGGCCAGTTACTGAAATCAACCAAGATCTGTAAAACAAAGCAGCACCGGTGGGAGAGGCGGCCTTGGCTCTTCACCTGGCTGTGTGGCTGGTGATACGTTTATCCAGGTAGCCACCCTTGAAGTGGATGCCATGACTTACTTGCATTACAAAAAAGAAAAAGAGCCGTCGGGGCTTACACCATAGGCAGAGACTATCAAATGTTTCAACGGATCACGTCTGGGACTGGACCTCGGGGGTCGCCCTTCATCATGGAGCGGGAGGGAGAGGAGATGCCAAAGGCGAGGCCGGGGATGGGGAGTGGTGTTGTGCAGGACCGCGGCAGGAGGCATTTCAGGAGGCAGGAGAAGGTCAGCTGTGACAAATTTTGCTCAAAGAATATGGAAGTTGGGGACCGACAAGAGCTTTAAATTCCACCCACAAAGAGGAAGGTTTGCACAGTTTTAATGAGGTTGTGGAGATGGAAGCCAAGTCGTACAAGATGAGGAAGGGGCCAGTTTCACGGGAGAGGGCCGAGCGGCAGGCAGGCTCTGTGTCCGAAGGGCGTGTGACTCGGGAGTGAGTCCAGCTCTCCCGTTGGACAGAGTGAAAAGAGCTCCAGAATCTTCCTTCTCGTATTTTCTTCTCACCTTTCCTCTCTGCCCTAATAAAAACAAAATGGGCTAAAATCATGACAGAACACTCCAATTGTCATTTTCTCGCAGTTGGCATAATGCTTTTTTAATGTAATTTTCACAGCTGGCAGGAAATAAAACTCTATTCCTTCCTCAAACTTACACAAAGGTCACTGTTGCTTTTCATGCCTATTCGGAGAATGTAAATGAAATATAAAATTACAAAGGCATTTTTCTTCATGAGTTAAAATACAGGGTCTGGCAGAGGTAAGGCCTGCTTGAGTGTGGTTGGTAGGGTAATAATATGGGTGCAATAATTTATAGTTTTAATTTGAACATTTCACCTAAAATGTCATATGGTGTGCTTGAGTGTGATATTGCTACGGTACAGAATTACATGCTTATGATTTTGTAATAAAAAATTTTTGTAATAGAAAGGGCTGTTATTTGTACCAGATGCTGTACATTATTCTACCAAGAAAAAATATAAAATATTTTAAAAGAAATCCTCATGGTAAGCTTTCAAAAATGTATTCTACAGCAAATACTTCAAGAGTCAGAATGCTGTAAGACACTCCTTTCTTACCACATCTGACAGTATCTGCCCCTGGCGCAAGGAAAGTCATGCACAAATTCCTCTTACCAAGGAGCAGAGGTAACAAAGAGAGATTTCCTAAATCATAAACCTCGGAGGCTGGGAAATTTGGCCCACTTTCAACTGGAAAGCAACCTCTGCAATGCTAATCCGGCAAACTTGCATTTGTGTCGGAACGCTGAGTCACCTGGTGACAGGAAAGCCCAGGTAACACTGTCCCAAGCAAAGCTCAATAAATTGAAGTAGAGTAGAATTTACTGGGAGGCACGAAAGACCTGATGTCAGAGAATGTCTCCACATAACCTTAAAATTAGAGATCTGACCAAATGTTTCAGTATCAAAAGTTGAACTCATAAGTTGCCGATAGGTAGACCTAGGTTCTTATCTGAACTTAGATAGAAACAGATGGCCTAGTACAGGGAGTGGGGGAACTTGGATCGAGAAAAACATATTTATATTCATTAATCTCTAAAAGGAATTTAGCATTTTCTTTGATCATGAATGTAGGCAACAAACCTCTGGAATTAACTGAAATCATGGATTTTTCATATCACCTCATAGTGGTGGCAGAAACTTCGAAATAGTGTTTATACTCATCATCACTAGTTAGTATATCCACCATTAGAATTTGATTTCATGTATTGTAAAGTAGCACATGCATTATTATACCAGATGTGTGGGGTTTAACAATATTTTGATAACTTCATTTCATTATAATTGGATTTGTTGGGTATTCTATGTATTCTGTTTTATGCCCTTAAAAAGCCAGCCTGTGGTCTTTACCAGACTGTCAATGGTGTCCATTGCAAAAAAGATGAAGAAGCCTCGATCTGGTGTTTTATGAACAAAGCTCATGGTTCATTATTTCTACTTGCAGGCATACAGATATGCACATGAATAGCAGATTCTGTCTGCATGGTTTGATGCCCTTAATAAGTTGGAGTCCGTATATAATTTTTGCAAGGCTGTGTTGTTCAGGACTAATAATTTATCCCATGTTTGTGAAATATAATTTTGTTTCAGGTGTAAGGAAGTAAAGATATTCTACTTCCTTTTGGATGCCTCTTAAAACAGAATGTTTCTGATTAATTGCTGTAGCTGGCGCAGACTCCAAGATGGCTAAGTCCTCATGTGAACCCCTGGAATTGAGTCAAACTTCCAGGGAGGCCCTGGCTATGTAGCTGAGTTGGTCAGATTGTTGTCCCAACATGCCAAGGTTGTGGGTTCAATCCTGGTCAGGCCACACAGAAGAATCAACCAAATAATGCATGAATAAATGGAACAACAAGTTGATGTTTCTCTTCCTTCTTTTCTCTCTAAAATAAACAAACAAATAAACAAACAAACCCTCCTGGTAGGTGCTGGAGGCCCTTAGACATGCCTAAGGAAACCAATGACCACAGAAAGCATATCTGGAAGAATTCCCAGCCCAGAGTGCAGCTCAGTGTGGGACATGATTCACTTCAGAAAGTGCTTCAGAATGCTAGCAAGTCTAAAGTCAAGCAGTATTGGGAGGAAAAGCACATCTGTGAGATGTCCTTTGTGGCTAGACCACGTCTCCTTGATGCTAAGGATCTGAAATTTTCAACCAAAGCTGTTTTTAGGATTCGGATACCTCATGTATACCAGAGAATGTCTCATGGATTGCTCAGTAGGAAAATATGTTGGATAATCTACACCAATTTTTCAACTTAGTTCCCTTAAATTACTGTATCAATTATAGCTATTCTCTTGGCAGAGAAATCTTGAACACTTTATAGAAAAATGCCTTTGTACTTCCCCTGAGAGAGAATCTCAGAGGTAGATTATGCAGTCTGAGAAAGATGTAGTTTGAGAACCAGGGACCCTGCAGGGTCTATTAAGGACCTATATATTCAGTTCTGCTCAAGACAGCAGAAACTCTAGCTGGATGATCAAGGCAAACATTCTTGGAAGTTTTTCTTCCTCAGGCATCAGCCAGAGACTTTGCATCCATTCTATTTGGTGCAAACGTTCTATCCGGTGTCTAGTTCATAATGACACATCTGGTGAATGAATGGTAGAATTATTGCTCATGGCTTAAGCATAACATTCTCAGTGTGGGAAAGAGAGAACAATTGTGTTTGCCTTGGTACAGGGATTCTTTTGAAGGTAAAGAAAGTATCATGGGATTCCTGTTATTCTATATCTATAAGCAAAAGCCATTCACTGAAGCATGAGTTCACAGCATCTAGAACTTCAGGGTTCCTCCAAGCTTCTCAAAAGTTTATGGGCATGGAACCCCTGGGTATTGTGGATTCTAATGTAGTAGGTCTGGAGCTGGGATCCGGATTTCATTTTTCTAACAAGCTCCCAGGTAATGCTGAGGTGGGACAGTAAGAAGCTCAGAAAATTCCTTGGCAAGTGGAGGGAGGAAACAGACAGATGGCTGATTCAAACTGGCCCCCTCCAGCACTCTGTGTCACCTGCCTCTTCTCTCGTGCAAGACCCACTCCCTGAAGCATTAAGACGAAAGACCTAGTGTACACCCTCCCTGGAACGCACCCAGGCCTCCCGCAGTGCGTATCTTTGCTTTTCTTTCTCCTAAGCTCTAATGGTTCCCAGACTTAAAACCAGGGGAGCGGCTGTTCCCGGGCCAACCCCTAGAACCTCTCTCCATGGGCCTTCCTTTTGCCTCTGCAACTTGTTTCCTGAGTTCATGCAGCCCAGCTGACTCATGGCTTCTGCCTCCATGACCTTCTTTCTAAAGAGCCAAGGCAGCCACGCCTAGGCTCAACTCTTCCTCAAGTTTCTAAAGCAGCCCACTCGAATATTCTCTTTGAGTGTACTTTTGCTTTTCTTGCTACAGAAACTTCCTCTTGCACTAGAGTTCTTGGCTCTAAATTCTTTCTTTGCCAAACTCTTGAACCAAAGTCCAACACTGCTGCTAAAGATGCCAATGTTGCTATTCCTTGAGCCTTCTCTTTAAGGCTTATAGATAACGATGGAGCCAAAACTAAGATTTAAAATGACTAACACTGCCTTGGCTGGTGTGGCTCAGTGGTTGAGTGCTGTTTGCCTTACTCTTTCCAGGTTACCTAAAAGTCCTAGAGAAAAATCAAGTGGGGTACAATAACATCTACAAATACCAAAGTGTTAGTTTCCCTTGGGGAGTTCATGTTCTGCTGTTAATAAACCTATGGTATTAACTTCTTTATTCTTCACAAAAATTTCTAGAACTTTCCTTAAAATATTTGGTAACGAAGACATGGCTTATTATGGTATTAGTGTACACTGTTAGATAGCCTGAAAAGTTATATTTATTTTAATTATATAAGGAATTGTTAGTACTTTTTTGGATGTAATTATCATCATTAGCACTTCATTGTATTTTGGGAAGAACGAAAACATTATTGTTCCTTAATGATAGTACTAACCTACACCAAATGTCTTTGTGTCTCACTTCCACATGAGGCTGACAGGAAGTTTGTTTCTGCAGTTTAGCACAAATGCCTTTAGATATACTGTTTCCTTTCTCCTGCATTTTTAAAGAGTTTGCATTTTTAATGACCCTAACTTATTGGAGGACAATTCCCAGTGGCACAGTCAGCATTCATTATTAATGTTTTCTATTCTCAGGCAGATGGAGTTGTATAAATCTAAACATGCGATTAGCACAATCTATCTGCTTTTGCTATAGATGACGTGTCAGCCTCCAGCCAACGATCCTACTCACCTGCACTCTCATTAGAAAGAGAATGACCTCCCACAATTCTCTGAAGCTCAATAATACGGATTTTCCTTAAGGAAACATTGTGCTGTTTGGATGGTATAAAGCTGCTCTATTTTCATAGCAATTGATATGAAAGTTTTTCCAAGTATCTTCCTTTGAGTTTGAGAAAGGTGGGTGAATGTGTGCCCATTGGAGCTAACTGGCATATACGCCACTTTAAATTCTGCTCATTGAAGAGTTTTACAGGGAAGTCAGGTGGCCAGGTGTACACCAGCAGCATTCCATTCAAGGCTCCTCCCACTTTACAGGTGAACCAGCCAAAATGTAGACAAAACCTGAGATAGCTCAACTTTCAATAATGCAGGACTCAACACAAACTGATCCATACTGACATCCTTCCCCAGAGCTACCAGCATTAGTCAGTAAAGTAATTCTTTTTAAGGGGGAGTGCGTGGGTAAAAAGAGAAACAAGGAATTTTCTGTATCTCCCTCTGGACAATGACTACACAGGTGTGTTTGTGTGTAAAACTTCATCAAGATGAATGAGGTACTTTGCATACCTCATTGCATGACTTTTATATCCATCCCAATCAGTTTATAAAATAAACCATTTGCATTGTGCATTGCTAGTGTTTTTTGTTGTTGTTTTGGTTTTTGGTTTTGGGGTTTTGGGAGGGGGTTGGAGTAAATGGCCCTGAAACAGTTGTAGATCCAATGACTTCCTTATAGGCTTCTTCCTTCGTGCCCCCCTTTGGACTAGCTCAGAAAAAAGGGGACCATTCTTGGCTGCCCAGAATACATAATAGCTCCCCAGGCCATGCAGACAATACAAACAATGCTGAGCCAGAAAGAAGACACAAGCTCTTCCTGAAAGGATGAACTACAAGGAAGGGATCACGTAAAACAAGGTGTTAAGGTCCAAATCAACAGAAAACTGCGGGGGGGGGGGGGAGAAAGAGGCATCAGGTTTGGTCACTGAACCAATCAGACGGACCACCAAAGTGACTAAGAATAAAGTGAATGGGGTGGATCAGCCAAATAGCAGTGTCTGCCCCCTTGATATTAACAGATACTTCATTTAAGGAATGAATTGACCTCCATTTCACCAAAATAAACCCCATCCATGATAGCTGTCTGCAACCCTTCAACCTGGAATTATTCTAATGTAGGACAAACTGTCTTTCAAAGGCAAAATACTTTTACCCCTATTAATGAAGCATTTATAGTGTAGTATTTGAAGTTTCCTTCACTCAGCCTGCTGCATCTTGACAATATTTGGCCTGCAAGGTTATTGTAGGTCATGCTTATTTATAGTGCCTCTTTTACTGCAGTGGTTATAGCAGCTATACCTATCATTTATCATCTAATTACAGTGTTCACCAACATGCCCTGCCCTTCCATTCTCAGACCGGCACTGTGGCCTTCAGATTTTACATAATTGCCAAAGTGTTTAGAAGGGGGCAATTTCCTTTTCTCTACCTCCACTCAATTTTGTCTTATATTCCCATCACTTTCAATTTTCTTATCCCATTTACTTTACCTCTCTTTTATCCTTTACGTGTTTATATTTAAATTATCATCACCATACTTTAAAAGTACACAAACATGATTAAAGAATTTTTGGTGATAATATTTTTCTGAAAAAAAAAAAAAAGCAAATAGCTTCCAATATCATAACCGTGGGAGGGTAGAGATGTATCATATTGGGTTGGCCAAAAAGTCTGTTCAGTTTTTTCCGTAAAATGAAAGACACATTTTTCGCCCTGGCTGTTGTGGCTCAGTGGATTGAGTGCCAGCTTGCAAACCAAAGGGTCACTGGTTTGATTTCCAGTCAGGGCACATGCCTGGGTTGCAAGCTGTGTTCCCAGTGGGGGACACGTGAGAGGCAACCACACATTGATGATTCTCTCCCTCTCTTTCTCCTTCCCTTCTCCTCTCTCTAAAAATAAATAAATAAAACTTTAGAAAAAGAGACAGTTTTCATTTTCACCAATAACTTTATTGATTTTGGGTATGTTGGCTACCTCCCACTATCAGCTTCTAGTGGATAGAGGCCAGGGGTGCTGCTAAACATCTTCCAACGCATAAGAGAAGCCCACAGCAAAGAATTATTTGGACAAAATGTCAATAGTACCAAGAAACTTCGTAAACCACTTTTGACACATTTGATCAGTCACAGCAGTCTCCATACACCGCACAAATCTTTCTGTTTGTTACATTTTTACCTTTTTTGAAATAATCAAGCATAATACACCGATGATGTCACACTTCTTTCATCTTCAATATTAAAATGGCTGCACAAAAATTCACCAATTTTGATATTTTTAAAATGCACACAGATATATCAGCTGTCACAATATAATCTAACAAAGTTGTTTCAAATGAAGTTAACAACTAAGCACTACTAGACCATCGTCCAGAAAAAAACTAAACAAACTTTTTGGTCGACCAAATGTTAAGTTATGGTCCCCGCTTCTTTGAAGATGACAATTTAGTGTTCTATTGCTTTCCTGACAGAGACCACTGAATACCTATTCATGGCGGCCCTGATGCTAGGGATCATTAGTAAATTCCCTGCTGGCCAGTAGGGAATTTACTCCCTGCTGTGCTAGCAGCAGTGGAGACTGGCGAAGGATTATGCAGAAGAGCAATCCTAGCTAGACATATAAAAATAGCTCAGGAAGAGAAAGCGTTCCTAAAGGGCGGAAGCCTTGCATTTCCTGGGTCCTCCCTCTTCTATCTCCCCACGCCCTGACCTTATCTAGCTCCTAAATCTCTCCGCCATCCTCTCCCAACCTCCACTGGCTGTCCAGGATGGTCCCAAACTCCCAGCCTTACTCCAGCTAGGTTGCGAGACTGGTACCCGCCACCGACTTCTCTCCGGCCCCACCCGCGCCTGCGCAGAGCTTCTTCTCGCGCGAATGTGCAGCCATCACCAGCGACAATCCCTCCAGTCCCAGGGATGCGAGGTCCGCTGTAAGCCAACCCTGGTTCTACGTGACCCCTCTCACATTCCTGGGGATCGCGTCCACACGGGCGCGCGTTGGCTTGGAAACAGTAATTTGAAGGATCAGGACTAAGGAAGGAGCAGCAATAGAACACGCGGGCAGCGAAGCTCTGAGGCGGAGCCCCGCCCCTCAGGGCCAACTTCCTGCCTCCGTATTGGCCCGCGTGCCCGTCAGTCTCCGCCCAATGGCCATGCCGGGCTGCCTCGCGACCCCTCTGCCCTCGGATCCCACCCTCTCACTACGTAGCTTTTCTGCCTGTGTCGCCGGCGACTGGCTGCTCCTGCTAGTCCGATCCTGAGCTGGCAGTGGCTCAGAGAAGCTCCAACAAGGGGAGGGCCGGGCCGGCCGGGCAGGAGCTGATCACTGCCTGATAGAGCGGCAGGTCCTCGGCTTCTTTGCCAGCAGCAGCACCACCTGTCGCGGAGCGAGACGTAGGGTAAGGCTCCCTGCAGCCGCGCCCGGGCGGGAGCTCCGGAAGGACAGCGGGCGTGGGCCTTCTGCCACTTGGCCCGGGGCACCGAGCGCAGACCTGCCGCCGGAGTCCGCGCGTGCGGCCGGGCAACTCCTCGCTTGATGGATGGGGCGACGGAGTGAAGGGAAGGGGCTCACTAGGGCGGGGAGCTGGCCACGTCGCGGAACCCCATTTCGACCGTTCGAGGCTCTACCGCGGCGTCTGGTTTGGGGCGCGACTTCTCCGTTTGTCCTCTCGCTTGTCCCAGGGCGACACCTTTCCAGTCCCGGATGGAGGCCCTGTGGCCTCCAAAACGCGAGCATCTCTTCTTTCCCCCTTTCCCCTGCCCTTTAAAGACCGATTTTGTGGCTCCAACCCCCTTTGGCAAATAGATCTCTTTTTCTGCAGGGATGAATTGATCATGAGAGGCGTTTAGTGTGTTTGTGTTCGTTCTTCGCTTAAAAGAAGTTTGTTGCCGGCTAGAAAGTTCTAAGATTGGAATGGTTCTGTCCTTTCATACGAAATGGCATCTGTGGACCAGGATTGGCAGGTGTTTGATGCTGATGGTGACCATCCATCTCTGCTTGTGTGTTGTCGCATTCGAGGTCTTGAATTTGACTTTTTTTCCCTTGGTTCCGAAGATAATTCTAGAAAATATGTATTGCCCTTTGATGAGAAGCTTATTAAAATATTAAATCTCAACAGAAGTGCCTTCTTATGGAAATTACTTCATGTCCAATTTATGCCTTCCTAATACTTGGGACAATCACTTTTAAGCAAAGCATTTAACAGCATTCTTACTTCCAGTGTTGCAATTGATGATGATAACAATTGGAAGCACATATTGTTAATTATGGGCCGGGCACTGTTCAGTGCATAAATTGTCTCCAAGTTATGCTTGGAGATAGTACTGTTATCCTGTCCAGTTTACAAATGAAGAAACTAAAGCTTAGAAAGGTTAAGTAACTTGTCCAAGATCACAGGATTTAAATGGCAAAGCCTGCATTCAGACCCAGCAGTCTAAATAGCTCCAGCCCCCTCTTCACCCTGTAAAGCTAATAGCAATGTTGTACTCATAAGTTTTGCTCTTTAGTTGCCAAGAGTTCTGGAAGTTAGAGAAAACATTCATATATATATATATATATATATATATATATATATATATGTATGTATATATGTATGTATGTATATATATGTATCTATATATAGTTTCATATACATGCACATACACACTAGTTATAGTAGTTACACAAAAGGTAGATAAACATTATTTATTGTGTAACTAGTTGAGTTTCATGTTGCTATGTTACAAGGTTTGCAGGAATACAGAAAAAAAAAAACAGTTTAACTGTATCTTCTAATACTGAACGTTTAAATAATCAGTGAGTTTTGATTTGTGACCTGTATCTGACAGTTTTATGGTAGTTATAAAGACTTCAAAGTTAGATATAAAGACCAGAAATGCTGATAGAACCTTTGTCATGCATTATGTCAGGCTGTGCTTTTGTAGAAGTTCTTCATTCTTTTGAGAATTAAAACATACTTTTGCTCAATAGTTATCCCTGAGAAAGAACTGCTTATGGATTACACCCTTAGAAGGTGTTTATATATAATGTCTTTGTCTTTTTAAATATTTGTTATGAAAGCACATTAACATTCATAAAGGAACATGTCATTTATCATTTCACAATTTCTTTTGTAAATTAACTCCTATTATATAAACTAAAATCAACTCTAATTTATGTTGGTGAATTTCAGAAAAACTTAACAGCCATAGTTTAAAACATAATTAATGCTAAAACCTATAGTTTGTTTACTAAGGATCAATGTTGGAGGAATAAATTGATACTAAATATAAAAATTACATTTGATTTTATAAAAAGGTAAATACTAAGCTAACTTTTTAATTTGAAAGTCACTATTTTGATTACATGACTGTATATTATACCTCCTTTCGTCAATATGTACAGATTTCAAAAGTAATGAAAAACATTGATCCTGCAGATACTGTTTAGGATGAGATTTGATGGTGCCTGGATCAGTATATCATCCAAATTCTCATTCTTGACTTAGAGATTTAATTTCAAATAGTTTGAATAAATCCTCATAGCCTCTTACTAAGTATTTTGCATTGAAAGATGTTGATGCAGACAGTAACAGGCATTTGAATGCACTTCTGACCACCTTAGTCTATTACTAGTAACAATAATGCTTAGATAACATTTATAGAGCACTTAGAAGACACTGTGATAAGTATTTTACATAGATTATCTAGTTTAAATCTTTAAAAAGCCCTAGTTAATCGGTTCTGTTGTTTATCTTCCTCAACTGAGTGATGAGACTGTAACTGTCTCTGAGTTACTCAAGCTCACAGAGCTAGCAGTGGCAAAGCCAGGGTTTAAATCCAGCAGTCTGATTCCATAGCTTGCTTTTAATGATTGTGCTAGACTGCCTGGATATGAATTTTATTAAATGAATCTTCAAGTCAGGTAGTCAGGCTTCCTATGAGGATGATAAAGCTCTAAGCAGGGGTGTCCAACCTGCAGCCCAGGATGGCTGTGAATGCACCCAACACAAAATCATAAATTTACTTAAAACATTACGAGATTTTTTTGTGTGACTATGTATCGCAATGTATTTAATGTGTGGCCCAAGACAACTCTTCTTCTTCCAGTGTGGCCCAGAGACACCAGAAATACGGACACCCTTGCAAGGCTTGCAGCTTTAGATGTATCATCAGCGCTACATATCAACTCTGCAAAAGAGTTTCCCCTCTCCTATTTTGTTGATGAGAAAAATGAGACTTCTGAGTCAGTAGTGCCCAGACTTTGGGATTTCATGGGCAAGTTAAAAGAAAAAAGTCTGTGTATAGGGAGCCATTAGGACCAGACATGAGATCGCTAACTTAATTCTGTTAGAGGTTTAAGGACCTTTTTCAAAACAACTAACAATTTACCACCCCCATCCTTTCGTAAAAGAAAGGACATTTTACCACCAAAAATGTAGGAACATCATAATTGCAACATGAAAACAAAGGCACATTTAGTCTTATGAAAAACAATATCCCATTGTCCTAGTTTTTCTCATTTGGTCACCGACCAGTGCAACACGTGTTCCAGATGAACACCAATTCAGAGAGCGTTTGGGAATGCCTGGGTGGCACAGCTGATTTCAGACGGGCAATTTCCTGAGTCCAGATTCACATTCAGGTGTTTCCGACTGCCGAGTCTGTGTTCATTGTAACAGTTTATGATGATCTATCTCTAATTCTGCTCTCCAGTGCATTGACCTTCTCCCTTCACCCTCAGGTAGGGGGCCAGGGCGAGTAGCCTCCCGCAGACGGTGTGGCCCAGCAGAGTCAGTCCCAGTCCCATTCATAAACAGCACCTAGAGAGGAAGTGCTGCTGCTTCCCAGGGCAAGGCGCAGGGAGCGATACATGGGGAGGGAGTGGCAACTACAGGTATGTCTCAATAGCCAAGAAACGCTCAAGGAAGCAGCTAGACTTTACTTATTTATTGAAAATTAGAAGCCCCGCCTTCTTTTGTTTCTTGTGTTTACCTCATTTATTTCCACAGTTCTTTTTACATCACATATCTGTATAACATAAGGAGTTAGGTGTAGTTTCCTCCCCCCACCCCATTTTATCTTTTATCTTATTGCCTCCATCTAGTCTTAAGCCTGCCTGTCTATCTGTCTGTCTGTCTCAGTTGTTGGTTCTGATTTTGGCAGGGATTGGCTTTTGCCTTAAGTTATTTGTTTTTGGTTATGCCTGCTTGTTTTAAAGACACTTAAAATTACAGTTGACCCTGCCGTGGCTGGGTGGATCAGTTGGAGCGTCGTCCCATACACCAAAAAGGTGGCAAGTTCAATTCCTGGTGAGGGCACATGCCTAGATGGTGGGTTTGATCCTGGTCATGGTGCTTATGAGAGGCAACTGATAGGTAGATATTTCTCTCTCACATTGATGTCTGTCTGTCTGTCTGTTTCTCTCTCTCTCCTCCCTCCCTCTTTCTTCCTTCCTCTCTAAAAATCAGTGAGCATATCCTCTGGTGAGGATAAAAAGTAATAATAATTTTTAAAAATTCTAGTTGACCCTTGAATGACTTGGGGGGTGGACCACCCACACAGCTGAATATCCATGTATAACTTAAGTTGGACTTCACATAAGCAGGTTTTCAACCACAAGTCAAAAATAACAGTTGACCCTTGCTTGAACAACTCAGGTTTGAACTGTGCGGGTCCAGTTATAAAAGCCATCATGGATTTAGATGAGTTTGTTCAAGCATTGTTTGTACTTGTATATTTTATTTATTACTTTCTATCACTTACTAATAAAGTAATAATTTGAATGATATAACAGTGCTCTTTAAGTCTTTAATTCTATTTTTTGCATATATTCTTTCATTTGATTATTACAGTTATGAGGTAGATTTGACACGTAGGGTTATCTTTATTATACAAGCTAAATTCGGTATTTGATAGAAATAAAATTTTAAGCAGAGCTGAAAATAAAAAATTTCATATCTCAGAATGCTGATTTAATATAACAACTTAAATCCTCCTTACCCACCAAATGTGGGTGTTTTCCCCACATCTAACAATTCTTTAATTCTCAGCAGACACTGACAGGGTGTGCTGCAATTTAACTTAACTCTGACACTATCTATCTGGAGATAGCTTCAGATTCTACAGGCTAAGAGCTCAGTCCCAAGAGATTCCCCCACTTCAGATGCCAATTGCGAGTCCCCGCTTGTGATCTATGCTTCCAACCAACCAGCTCCAAGTCAGGGAGGGCTTCCCACAGCACCCTCCTCAGGTTGGATAATTTGCGAAAATGGCTTCCAGAATGCAGGGATACACTTTACTTATGTTTACCAGTTTATTATTAAAGAACAACTGTTAATCTAAAACTAAAAGGCCGCTTTAAAATAGCACCTAGAATTATAAATGAAAACATTACATCAGGACATTTTGGATTTTCAGAAACTTTACATAATTTCTGAAACGGTTATTGTAATAACAGTAATTTCCCCTTAGGGAGAGGGAGGGGGGAGAGAGAGATCTCCTTTGAAATGGGGCAGGAGTTAAGAAAAAGACTTTTAATTTTTGAATTTGTTGAACATACAAAAGTTTTAACAAACTTGATCAAGTAGCATCATAGGTTACTGTGAAACAGTGCTTAATTATTACAATGACAAAGACTTCACTGGCAAATATAGAAAGTTAAATAGTTGTAAGCAGTTTTACTCTTTTAATTTTAAGACTTGGTTTACCTAAGCAACCAAAGATCTGGTGATAAAAAGCACAGGAAATCATTTTTATAAAACAAAATTTTTGCTTTCTCTTTATAGTCCTTTATTAATAGCATACCAGTTGTACAGGAAAACTTTGTCCTTTTTAGCAGATGGAATAATATTGAGGTTTAATTTTATGTGTTATAAAATAGTAGGTCAGAGTCCCGAGGGGTCTCCTGCATTGGCCAAGATGATGGCAGGAGGAGTTCCTTACCCTGAGCATGGGAAAAGCTAATGAGATAATTGGATAAATCCCCTGCCCCTCACCAGATTACCAGATGGGGGTGGGATCAGGGGGCAGGCGGCAGGTACTGGCACCATAAATGTGAAAATGGTGTGGAGGGGGGAGAGAAAGAGAAACACTAATCAGTCGCCTCCTGTACACACCCCAGCCGCACCCCAACCAGGAATCAAACCCACATCCTTTTTGGTGAACGGGATGACATTCCCACCAAGCTGGGCCACCCAACCAGGGCATTCCTAGTATTTTTTTTTTTTTTTTAGATTTTTCCTTTTAGATTTTATTTATTTATCTTTAGAGGGGAAGGGAAGGAGAGAGGGAGAGAAACATCAATGTGCGGTTGCCTCTTGTATGTCCCCTGACGGGAACTGGCCTGGCAACCCAGGCATGTGCCCTGACTGGGAATCGAACCGCGATCTTTCGGTTCGCAGGCCTGCACTCAGTCCACTGAGCTACACCAGCCAGGGCTCATTCCTAGTATTTTTAATTGGTGATTCAATATTGAAATTTTTAAGTCTCAATTTCTATTGGAAAGTAAGTAATTATAAACTTATATCAGAATTTTTTAAATTGGCAAATTAATACATTTCAGAATCTCTAGAAACATGGGCTCTTTTACTGCAAATTATGTTTTATAATTTTCAGAAACATGTTCCCTTTCTACTAGTATAGTCTTTCAATCCAAATTTATCTTTTAGATTCTCTAAGAAGCCGAAAAGTAGGTAGACTTTATTGCACAATTAATGTTTCAGTACTTTATTTTCTTTGGAAATGATGTAAATATTCAGTGAATTTCTATTGTTCAATTTAGCCAGCAAACTTAAAAGTTTCAAGTCACCAAAAAATTCTGGGAAACTGGTTCCGAGCACCGTTTATTTGAGATCGAAAAGGAATAATATAGCTGCATGACCAAGGCTTTGACTGAAATGGTATCACAGGTAAAATCTGATGGCCGGTCATTGGCTTTAAGAGTTCACTCTGCGATTCCTTACGAAAGGGTCCAGAAACCAGTCTTAGGAAGAGATTACTGTATTTTGCTGTGTATAATGTGCACTTTTTTGCCCAAATTTTTGAGGGAAAAATAAGGATGCGTATTATATGTTGGTTTAATGATTACATGCCATGGGTATAATAATCCTGTTTATAATGCATACAAAACCTTGGGTGCGCCTTATACACAGGAGTGCACTATGCACAGCAAAATGCGGTATATGGTTGATCACTATTTCTGCTGCACTTATGTTAACTTTTTAAGCCAAGTTTAATGCACACAAATTAGTTTTATTGTGATTATCCTTACTAAAAAATGAGGGTACTTGTAGAAAGAAAAATTAGGTTTGCATCTTTGTAGATACTAGCTTCTAATCCCATCTTTGAGGTCTTGTTATATACCTGTAAACTGGGCTGGGTCCTGAATTCTTCTAGTTTCATCTGGCTATGATGTGACTCCAAAGTGCGTTCCAGAGAGGGGAGTTACTCTGCTTGTAGTATCCATCCTGGCATTCTGAATTCCCTCAAAGGCTTTAATGCATGTTCTCAGAGGCTCACCACCAAGCAGATGATCTTCCTAAGACTGTAGCATCCAAAAAGGATTGAAGAGAATGACTGACTTAAAAATCGTGAACCTGAAGTCATGACTGCGACCACGGGTGTCAAACTCATTTTCACGGGAGGCCACATCAGCCTTGAGGTTGCCTTCAAAGGGCCAAATGTAATTTTAGGACTGTATAAATGTAACTGCTCCTTAACTAGGGGCAAGGAGCTTGGTGCTGCTGCCGGGTAGAAACAAGGTGGAGAGCTGGATTCAGCCTGCAGGCCTTGTGTTTGCCACTTGTGCTAGAGAATCAGCAAAAAAAGAAAAGAAAACATACACACACACACACACACACACACACGACCAAGAAAAGCTTTGAGAACTCTCAGAGTGGTCACTGAGAGTGGGGCAAATGCCTTAAATTTTTTTCTTTTAAATGTATTTTATTGATTATGCTATTACAGTTGTCCCATTTTCCCTTCACTCCCCTCCGCCCTGCATACCCCCTCCCACCTGCATTCCCCCCCTTTAGTTCACATCCATGGGTCGTACAAGTTCTTTGGCTTCTACATTTCCTATACTATTCTTACCCTCCCCCTGTCTATTTTCTACCTACCATCTATGCTACTTATTCTCTGTACCTTTTCTCCCCCTCTCCCCCTCTACTCCCCTGTTGCTAACCCTCCATGTGATCTCCATTTCTGTGGTTCTTTTCCTGTTCTAGTTGTTTGCTTAGTTTGTTTTTGTCTTAGGTGTGGTTGTCAATAACTGCGTTTGCTGTCTTTTTACTGTTCATATTTTTTATCTTCTTTTTCTTAGATAAATCCCTTTAACATTTCATAAAATAAGGGCTTGGTGATGATGAACTCCTTGAACTTGACCTTATCTGAAAATCACTTTATCTGCCCTTCCATTCTAAATGAAAGCTTTGCTGGATGGAGCAATCTTGGATGTACGTCCTTGCCTTTCATGACTTCAAATACTTCTTTCCAGCCCCTTCTTGCCTGCAAGGTTTCTTTTGAGAAATCAGCTGACAGTCTTATGGGAACTCCTTTGTAAGTAAATGTCTACTTTTCTCTTGCTGCTTCTAGAATTCTCTCCTTCATTTTAATCTTGGCTAATGTAATTATGATGTGCCTTGGTGTGTTCCTCCTTGGGTCCAACTTCGTTGGGACTCTCTGAGCTTCCTGAAAGTCTATTTCCTTTGCCAGATTAGGGAAGTTATCCTTTATTATTTGTTCAAATAAGTTTTCCACTTGTTGCTCTTCCTCTTCTCCTTCTGGTACCCCTATAATTCGGATGTTGGAACGTTTTGAGATGTCCCGGAGGTTCCTAAGCCTCTCCTCATTTTTTTGAATTGTTGTTTCTTCGTTCTTTTCTGGTTGGATGTTTCTTTCTTCCTTCTAGTCCACACCGTTGATTTGAGTCCTAGTTTTCTTCCCATCACTGTTGATTCCCTGTACATTTTCCTTTATTTCACCCAGTGTAGCCTTCATTTTTTCATCTAATTTGCGACCATATTCAACCAATTCTGTGAGCATCCTCATCACCAGTGCTTTGAACTCTGCATCTGATAGGTTGGCTATCTCTTTATTGCTTAGTTGTATTTTTTCTGGATCTTTGATCTGTTCTTTCATTTGGGCCATTTTTTTGTTTGTTTGTTTCCATGGGCCTGTTACATGGTAAGGGGTGGAGCCTTAGGTGTTTACCTGGGCAGGTCAACCCAGTGGCTGGGTTGTGACACTGTATGTGGGGAAGAGGTCCCCGAGGGAACAATGGCACTTGCTCTGCTCTCTATCAGATTTGTTACTTCCCCCGCTTCAGCCAGGCACATTGGGCCCTTCTGGTGCCGATTCCCTGGTGGGTGGGTTTGTGTACGTTCTAGGACCCTGTGGGTCTCTCCAGTGAACTTGCCTGTGAGGCTGGGAGTTTCTCTTGGAACCTCAACCCACACAGGTGTTTTCAGTCGGTGTTTTGAGGCTTTATTTCCCCACGCTGGGGCCCTGGGTTGTGTAGCCAGTCCTGCTCCCCAGTGTTTCCTCCTGGTTTATCTGCTCATGAATGTGGAACTGCCGAGTGCACAGTGCTGCCTTACTGGCCAGCTGCAGCCTTGTGCGCCCAGCTCCACAATCCGCCGCCTCCCTGGCCTGCCAGCTGTCACCTTGCCCACCTCAGTCCTCCAGCCACCACCTCACTGCAAGTCCTGTCTGCCTGGCTGCCTATCTCCACCCCTCCACCCATCTGGATGAATGCGTCTTCTTTAAATCCTTCATTGTTCGACTTCCATACAGTTCAGTTTTCTGTCAGTTCTGGATGTTTTTTTATTTTTAAATTGTTGTTGTCCTCTTTTTGGTTGTGTGAGGAGGCACAGTGTGTCTACCCTCCCCTCCATCTTGGCCAGAAGTCTCCAAATGCCTTAAATTTTAATCACATTTCTCAGGCCGGGACTCTGATCAGAATGGGAAAAATTGTTAAAAAATACATAAACAAAGAGACCCTTAATGGAGTCACTTGCCCCCAGGACCACAAACTAAGATTTAATTGCAGTTTCAGTCTTCCCTGGGAACATGACCTCTAATCAATCAATATGGCATTTTGTGCGTTAGTGAGGTGGTCTGCATGACAGACCCCCTTCCCTTTCCCCAAAGGAAGATGGCCTTGCCTAAGACAATCCTTTCTTTTCTTATTTAGATTATATTTATTTATTTTTGGGAGGGTGGCAAGGGAAAAGGAGAGGGAGAGAAACATTCATGGGATAGAGAAACAGTGATCAGTTGCCTGTCGTATGTGCCCCAACCTGAATGAACCCACGAAGAAGGCATGTGCCCTGACCTCGGAGTTGAACTGGCGACCTTTCACTTTGAGGTGTAATGCCCAACCAGCTGAGCCACACCAGTCAGGGCCCTTTCTTTATCACGTCCTTGTCCCACCCTCTTTCTGCCTTAAACTCCCCCCACCCCCCACTGCTTTGTACCGCTCCTCAGAACCTTTCTGTTTGCTGGCTGAGATGCTGCCTGCTTGTTGAATCATTAATGAAGCCATTCAGAATCTTCAGATTTACTCTGTTGAATTTTTGTTTTTTGAGCATGTCCTTCATGACATTAACATTTTTTGAAGAAAGGCAGTTATTTTGTGATATGTCTCATGACTCTTTTATTGTTACTATTGAAATAATATTTGACAAATAACATTGTGTAAATATAAGGTGTGCTACCTATTAAATTAATACATTTATATATTATAATATGATTACCATTGCAGCAATAATTAGTACCTCTGTCATTTCATTTTAGTGGTTGGGATAATCATGTTATAGTCTCTTAGCAAGTTTGATTATTACAATACAATATTGTTGCCTGTATTCATTATACTGTGCCTTAATTAGCTCTCTAGCACCGATTTACTGCTTGTTGCAAGCTTGTACCCTTAAACTGCATCTGGCCTATTCCTCACACCCCCCGTCCCCATCTCTTGGGATTCTTGGTGTGCTTATGATTTCTTGTTTTTGTGGCCATATTTGGGTACCACATTTATATGAAATATCCAGCATGGTTAAATCCATAAAGACAGGAAGAAGATTGGTGGTCACGGGTGCCGGGGGAGGGAGAAAAACTGTGTAATGGGCATGGTGTGTGCTCCTGGGATGATGAAAATGTTTTGGAACTACATAGAGGTGGTGGTTGTGTAACTGTGCATACTGGGCTTCGTCGCCCTTCTGTATGACCCGACAATTTGTGTTGAAGGAAAAAGGTTTTTCTTAACAGGGTTCCAACCTTCAGGGGGGCTGAGAGCCCTCCTGCTGAGAGCCCTTTCCTCCCGTGAGACCCAGCACTTCCCTTGCTCCCCGAAAGACTGCAAGCTGAAGCCAGGCCCAGAAGTTCTGTTTCCTTATCTGTCTTTAAGCCGGTCGTGCGAACAGATCCCCATCTTCTCTGGCCCGTGCACTTGTGGGTTTCAGAGTCGACATCCTCCCTCAGCAGCTCTCTTTCAGGACCTGGGTGTGCTGCTCCCAGAGGCTGGGGCCCAGGGAGGCACGTGTCCCAGCGTGGGACCCTGCCTTCAGGGGTAGGCCTCCATCCATGCGGGGTCTAAGCCCCTGGTGGGCCCGGCATCTGCCTGGTCCGCTCTGCTCTGACCTACCCCGTAACAGTTGCACAGCTTTACAGATTTTCTAGATCCCTCTGAATTCTTCACTTCAAAATGGTTATTTTTATGTTATATGCATTTCACCTAATAATTAACTTAAAAAATGCCAGTGTTTAAATGGCTTTGCTTGCTGCACCCCCATATACAGACCAAAGATCTCTCAGCAGATAGAAATTCCGTTAAAAAACTTACTGCGCATGGCTGATGTGGCTCAGTGGATTGAGTGCCAGCCTGTGAACTGAAGGGTTGCTGGTTTGATTCCCAGTCAGGGCACATGCCTGGGTTGTGGGCCAGGTCTCCAGTTGTGGGTGTGGGAGAGGCAACCACACATTGATGTTTCTCTCCCTCTCTTTCTCCTTCCCTTCCCTTCTCTACAAAATCTTTAAAAATAAACTTATTGTATGACAGTTGCAATGATTTCTAAGGAATTGCAAATTGACTTTTGATGGGAGAATTGATATGCTGACAAACCTATTATATTCCCATCAGTGACTATTTAAGGTTTAATGTATTATGTACAGTTTTCCATTTTGAAAAATTCCCATGTTCGGGATGGATGTGAAAAAACAAAAATCTGTTTTGTATCAAATTTCAGTGACTTTTTAAATACTAAACAATAAGTTTTCTAAAAACAGGAAAACTTCAGTATGTTCTGCACTGAAAAGTTCTGCACGAACTTTTCACTTTTCTCCACATGGTGAGAGTCATGGTGAGAGTTAAATTTGAACACAGACGGTAGCATGTTAAAATCCGAAGTCTAGGGAAGAGTCTAGGTAGCTTGGGGTCGCCCTCTGCAGGTGTGGATTCCAGGTGTTCCTGTTGGTCGCTTCGCCAGCTTCAAGCGAAACTCCCACAGTCGCTTGCCTGGAACTCAGGTCACTCTTTACTGGACGCTGCCTTTCTCGATCCCTTGCCCTCGTCGGTGGGAGGCGCCCACCCTGCCACACTCGTGCGGATTAGAAAAAGGGACGCATTCATTTAGCATGCTGCAGCAGGGACCTCAGAGTGGCAGCGGGGATTACCGAGGACCTGGATCAGGAAAAGTCGGTCTTTGCCGTTGCTGCGTGGTCACCCCGCAGCCGCCATCACAGTCCGCAGAAACAGAGATGTGCTTTGGAAAGAGTCCTCCCGTGCCTAGAGTGAAGCTTTCTAAATCTGCTTTCGAAAGCTGATACCGGTGCGCGTGCAGTCCTGCCTGTGTTGTGTCTCTCAGCGGTGGTTTCTTTGCTTCGCCCTTCCCAGGCCGAAGGAGAGATGCTGTCCCGGCTGAGAGCGGTGGCCGCTCCCTGCGCTCTGGCGCGCCGCCACATCCACACGAAGGAGAAGGGCAAGCCGCTCATGTTGAACCCACGCACGAACAAGGTTAGCGACGTTACGACCAACGTGCCTTTTCTGTTGTCCTGGTAACGGTTCGATTTGATGTATTTTAGACTGATGAAGTGAACTTTTCTGTTTTGTGGCTTTATACTAAAACTATTCACTGGTGTTCGCTTTTTCTGCACGAACTTTTCACTTTTCTCCACATGGTGAGAGTCATGGCTGCTTTACACCTCTCAAATTTCACCCCTCACAACTGCCACCAGGAAAGGACTGGCTGTGTTTCCTAGTTCTGGCTCAGAAAATCCACAGGATAGCGGTCTGGCCAGGACTTCTGGCTCGGACTTTGGCCAGGTGTGGAGTATTTCAGTTTACCCTGCTCAGATCAGGTGCGCATCACGGACCAATCAGTTGGGCCCTTGGAAGATGAGGTCAAAAATGTAAAATGAAATTTAATCTGATGCCCACCCCACTTCCGCGCAGCTTTTTGGACACAGATCAGTACATGCAGTTAATTGTGCCCATTAATCACACTACTGCTTCAAAAGAGACCTGTGACCCTTTTTGCAGTGTTGGGGCAAAAGCAATGGACGACACTGAGATCTGTTTGTGCCTTTATTCCTTGTCCTTGCTGGGTTCAGTGGACTGTGTTCTTTAGGAGCAACAGTGAGTAAACACAATTCTGGAAAGAGATTTCTCACAGGAAGCTTGCAAGAGGATACACAGGTTTATTGCAATATATGAAATTTACCTTTTGAGAAGGGTGCGTTCAGATTAAGGTGTAGTTTATTTTAAAACCACAGTAAAAAATGTGCCAATCCCATTTATTTATCCCAGTATGGGGTAGGGGGATAAACATAGTAATTGGATAACATCATATGTTTTGAGGGGTCTCAGGCCTAGAAAGGGGAATTTGATGAAGGGTCACACGGAGCACTCTATCTTTGCAGTTTTGGTACCTGGCCAGAATGGGAATTCAGCAAGCAGTTAGTGAGGTAGATGAAGCTGAATGAGGGGGTATTCTAACTCTCTCTTATTTCTGCCTCATCTCCATAAATATTACCTGCTCTTCAAGTTACAGCTCATTCAAAACCCAGTTTTGTGGAGTCTTTTCATACCGCCACAGATGGGAATAATTGCTCCCTCTCTGAAACCCTATGGCAGCTTTTATCTCCCTCCCCTCCCCCCCCCCGGAAGTAGTCTGTATGTTGCCTCTTGCTTCTTCTTTCCTTTCTTCAGCTGCCATTGAAATAATCGATAGTATTGACATTTTCATGACTTGATATTTCTTTTAACTGTATTTCCCGTTCCTTTTGGGTAGGGACCATTCAAAATTTCTTTGTCTCTTTTATAATGCCATGGGTATAGTAAACCTTTGACAAATATGTTGGTTTTATTTTATTATAGAAACTGTATAAAGCCTACTTTGTGGGGGTTACAAGAAATTTATAAAGTACGTTGTGAGAAACGAATTTTAAGGAGGAGGATAGTCTAGATGCATCACAGTATCTTTGTTAAATAAAAATCTGATGCCTGGCCTTCTGAAATCTCTAAGGTTGAATAGCATCTGTATGGTTACCTCACTGAAGGACCACTGCTGGAAATCCCTTAAGCATTTTGATGCAGTTGTATGTTTAAGGAGGAACACAGACTATTGATTCCCAATTTCAGGGTCATGAACTCCTTGGGGACTTTTCGTGTAAAGAAGTCAGGTTCGTGTTTCCAACATTGTAGACTAAATTAATGATTTTTAAAATGTTTATAAATACTGTTCTAAGAGTACGTTGCTGCTGTGATTAATAAAATAGTAATAAAAGGTAGTACAGAATTCTTAATTCTTTTCAATGTTATGTCTGTAATCCCCGTCTACTGAAGGTATGCCTGTTACTCTGCGAGGAGGCCCTGGGATCCTCCTGAACCCTTTTCCCTTGCCACAGCCCATATTCTCCAGGGGTGAAGGTCACAGCCAGTTCCTTCCACAGCAGGTTCAGAGCTCCAAGAGAGTCCAGGGTGGGGTCCTGCCTTTTTTTTTCTTAACTGCGTGTCTGGGAGATCTTTCGGCAACACACAGATGTTTAGCTGTGATGGTATTTCGCGGTATAAAAATACCATAGGTTCCTTAACTGTTCCATAGTGGTGGAGTTGTAGTTTGTAATAGCCAGGAGAACTAGAAACAGTGCTGGAACAAATTTCTTTGTACACGCCTCTTTACTCTGTGCATGAATATTTATCTAGGATGTCTCTCTAGGGGAGAATTGCTCTATTATAGAGTAGCTGAATTTAAAAGGTAAGATTACTTTAGAATTGTCTTCCCAAAAGCCTAAATCCGTTTACATTTCCAGAAATGGTATGTGAAGTAATTCTATTACCACGCCTTCTCCAATACTAGACATGATCAGTCTTACAAGTTTTTGACAGTCTGGGTGAAAGTGATATCTCTCTGTTTTTTTAAAAAATGTATGTTTAAATTACATCTTCTGGGACGTTCTTCCTGCTACCCTAGTAACACTTTTTCATCCTTTTCACCCTCCTTTTTAGGGAATGGCATTTACGTTACGAGAACGACAGATGCTTGGTCTTCAAGGGCTTCTGCCTCCCAAAATCGAGACCCAAGACCTCCAAGCCTTACGGTTCCATCGAAACGTGAAAAAATTAAGTTGCCCTTTGGAAAAGTAAGAATTGATTAGATGTTTACTTTTCATTGGTGTTCTGGTCAGAAAAATTGGGAGCATGTGGTTATTATGACCTGAGAATCTTACAGCCTCGTAATGAAGTTTGTGTTGCAGTCACCCAGCTGTGACTTTTGTAATGATGATGTTTTCTTCACCGCAGGGAATACTTCACTTGTTTTCCTTATTGTAAAGTTTAGTGGAAATCAGGTTGTTATGCTTAAAATCACAGAGCATTTCAGGTTTGATTGGAACATTGGAAGCAAAAACTGTCATCTAATTTGTATCCATTTGGTTCAACAACTTTTGTGGGTCACTTACTTTGTGGGTGCCACCATACTAGCCACTGAGGATAGAAAGTGAGTAATAAATAGGGTGGCCATATCCTGTATCATTCAGCCCAGGACACTCTGGGAAGTGAGAAAGGCGTAACTGAACCTGGCCCAGGCGGACTGGAATGTGCTGTGTCTGTCGTCGTACCGAATACTGCGGTATGCTGGACAGTGAGCAAAAGCTACGTGCAGAGTGTATTCTCAGAGCTCAAAGATGGGCTCCGAAGCCAACTTGCAGAATCAGTGAAAGCTTCCCGGAGGAAGTGATGCCTAGTTGAGTTTTAAATAATATGTGACAGCTTTCCAGCAAAATGAGAAAGAGGGGCAAGGTCTTGTGGCTAGAAGGATCAGTTTAAATACAGGATTTAAAATGTCTGGGAGTGAGGACAGAAGCATGGCCCTGTGAGAGGGCCCCTTGGTCTCTCCCCTTGAAGTTACAAATTGAACAGCTGCAATTCAACCAATGTCTTCCTGCTCAACACAAACACATCTGGAAGATCTGCACATTGTAACATCTGAAGGTGGGCCATCAGAGTGAGGGGTGGGGCAGCCCAGGACTCACAGCGGGTCTTGGGAGAGGGGAGGAATCAGGTAGCAGCAAGCACTCTCTGCAGCCCTGAGTAGGGAAGTAAAATCAATGTTCCTGCCTGAGTGGTCAGCACATGCTGCAGCCGAACCCAGTGGCTGAACCCAGTTACGTGGCAGAGACAGAGAGCATTCTACCCTAGCTGTTTTTGGAGAGCAGGAATATAGAACTATGCACGACTATAGGGTGTGACTCCAGGCAACTGGGAAGCAAGAGTTGTGATGATGCACTGAGGAACTAAAGTAAATTCATTATGAAGATAAGGGTGAAAAGTAGAAATCTTGATAACTATTTTAGGAGCTTAAGCCTATTTAACTAATGTTCAGAAGTCATTCAAGGAGAATAGAAATAGTTAGAATTATGTTACAGTTATGTTTTTAAGAGACTAGATTGGGGAAGAATAGACTGTGTGTATAAAGACTAGTCAGAAAGTTCCTGTGGCAGCCTAGGTGAAAAATGATGGTGGCTTGGGCTGAGTGGGGTTGGAGGAAGGAAATAGATGTATTTGAAAGATATTGAGCAGGTAGACTCCGTAGGACTTGATGATGTACTAGATGGAGTAGGGAAGGGTGGGGGAGGAAGAAACCAAATGGACTTGGCAATTCCCATTTGTTCAGATGATAACAGTAGGAAAATCCTGTTTGGGGAAAAGAGTAATGAGTCAGTTATAGACATATTTAAACCTCAAGATGATTACCGCTTTTTCAAGCCAACATTTCCCTGTTTTCTAAACTTTATTCTTTAGAAGCGGTTATTTATATATTTATGAACTGACCACTGTCTCCTTCGTTCCCTCTGTGCTCTATCTAGACCTGATAAATTCCATGGGGACAGGGGTCACTTCCTATATGCCTGGAGTTAAAATAGTGCCTGACACATAGTCAGTGTTTAGTAAATATCTGAGTGAAGGCCACTTTATTTTTGCTTCCTTATTTACATGCCAGTTACCTCGAAGGTTAGTTCCTTGAGGTTGGGGTGCTGGTGGTAATCTTTGCATTGTCAGTGCCTGGCCCAGAGCCTCACTCACGGCAAGGACTCGGCAAAAGTTAGCCGCAGTTTCTGTAGTTCCTCTCTTAATCATTGTCATTATCATCTACCATTTAAGTACATTTTAATTTGTTACTTTTTACTCCTGGGTGTCAAATAATGATAATTTAGGGTTTTGCTTTCCAGGAGGGGGTGGTCCTCAATTTTAGATGGTTACATTCAACTTTCAAAGGACAAAACTTTGTAATCCTGGCTGATGCAGACATTATTTACTGTGCTTAATTTCAGATACATCTATATAATGGGAATACAAGAAAGAAATGAGAAACTGTTTTATAGAATATTGCAAGATGATATCGAAAACCTGTTGCCAATCGTATATACACCCACAGTTGGTCTTGCCTGCTCCCAGTATGGACATATCTTTAGAAGACCTAAGTAAGGCTTATTTGTAAAAAAATATATTTGAAAATGATTATTGTGCAGGAAAAAAGATCATTCCATGACATCGATTACATCTCTATTTTATTTGTTGCAGTCTTAACCACATCTCCCACCTCACAAAAGCTTAATTTGAACAAAAAGGATTAATAAACACCCACCACATTTATATCTTTCATTTTCGTAGAAATAGCATCATGCTTTATTTATTTTCAGAGAGGGGAAGGGAGGGAGGGAAACATCGATATGAGAGAGAAGCATTGATTAGTTACCTCTTGAACACACCTGGATCGGGGACCAAGCCTGCAACCCAGGAGCCATGTGCCCAGACTGGGGATCAAACAGCAACTCTGCACGGTGCTAAACGACACCCAACCAACTGAGCCACCTCAGTTAGAGCAAGTGTCATTCTCTCTAACCTTCATTAAATTACAATTGTTGGAGGAAATTTGCATTTTTTGTACCAAAAGTAAAGGTACTCTCTCTCTCTTTTTTTAAACTGGTGGCAGTCTCCAGAATTACCATTAATGTTTTTGACAATCTGGAGAAATTAAGAGATTGATTCTAGCCCTGACTGGGTGGGTAGCCACGATACACCAAGGTTGCAGGTTCAATCCCCGATTCCAGCACACACAAGAAGCAACTGATGAATGCATAAATAAGTGGAACAACAAATTAATGTTTCTCTCTCTCCTTCCCCAAGCCCCCTCCGTTCCTCTCTAAAATCAATTTAAAAAGTTGGAAAGAGGTTGATTCTCACTTTTTGTCAGCTCTCATTTCTGTTGTTAATTTTATGAACTTCTATAAATTTTAATTTCACATAGTTCTGACACCTCCAGATCTTTTAAGTAGACAGAGACTGAAATGAGCCTTGATGCAAGTCTTTGAACTGAGTGGCTTTGTCCCTCCGAGTCTGTTTTCTCATCCTGAAGTAGCGAGACCAGTACCTATCAAAGAGCTGCTGAGAAGGTCAGATGAGGAAACTGACGTGACTGATGGTTGTTTGTAAAGTTACAAGCATTACATAAACGCTATTTTTACTTAATTTGAGCTTTCTTATCTTGTTCCTTTAACCCGTTGTTTTCCTCAATCCTCATGTCTTTCCCATGCCCTCCTCGCACGTGGATCCAAATGTAGGACTTCGAACAGCGCGTGGTAGCGTTTGCCTTTGGTCTCCCTTCGGCTAGTCTAGTGGCTGTCAGATGTCAAGCGCCTGTGGGACTCACTTAAATGTGGGTCCCTGCCAGCTTTCTCTCCTTTCCATTCGCAAGATCCCGATGAAACGAGAAAGGTCGGAGGTCTGGATTTAGCGACCACCACTGGCGGTGGTGTTGCAGGGATTCCCTCGAAGACTCTCTGAGGACACGGTTCTGTCCTGTGTGCTGCCATCCGTTAATGTGTCCGAAACATTTCTGTGACATTATCCAGTTGTTCGGCTCTTTCATAGTTTCTTTTTCATGTGGAGCAGTGGTTCTCAATCCAGACTAAAGGCCAGAAGGAAACTGAAAAACACTGGTGCCTGGGCCTCACTTGCAGAGACCGTTTCAGTTAGTCTGGAGGTGGGCCCACATACTGGTGTTTCATAGAAGCTCCTGGGGTGATTCTGGGGTGCACCCAGCGTCGGGAACTGACGTGACACATAAGGCGCATGGCTTTTGGGTGAGGGCAGATACCGTGTACCACTTCCGTAGTGTGCTGCTGCGGTGGTTTTCTGTTGGTCAGTGAGTCCAATCTAAACCTCCAGGCAAGTTACATCAGAACCTGTGGGGGTGGGACCCCAGCGTTTTTAAAAAGCTCGTCAGATGATTCTTTTATGCAGCTGTGGTTGAGAAACTGTTTGTAAACTGATTTGAGCTAGTGATGCCAAAGTTAAGATACCAATGAGGAAAGGTAGGTGTGAGAATCAGCTGGGGGGCCCTTGGCGAGCTGTTGGTCCTCATCTCTACCTGGAACAAATTTCAGAACCTACTTTCAGAACCTACCTTTCAGAACCTATGTTTTGTTTTGTTTCCCTCCCCCTTTTCCTTTTCTAATATCTGGACCATTATACTCGGGTAACAGTACGTTGTGTGTTTAAAATAACTTCACTTTTTCCTAATGTGTCAAGGATGACAGCTTTTCTGTGAAACTACT
Source organism: Glossophaga mutica (assembly GCA_039655065.1). Lineage (NCBI taxonomy): Eukaryota > Metazoa > Chordata > Mammalia > Chiroptera > Phyllostomidae > Glossophaga > Glossophaga mutica. Next base: position 16,682,967 of record CM077312.1, on the reverse strand, counting down.
GTACTTTTCTTTCCTGTTCTTTCAAATTTTAATTTTTCAGTTTCAGTGAGGTTTAGCAGTAGCTTATTTAGCCTTATTATGCTGCTTTGGTGTTAATTTTTATGTTGCCTTTTTATTGGGGGTATATTGGGTTTGTTTGAAAATGACATGCGGATACATTTTTCCTTGTGTAAAATAATCACATCATTTACTAATAATCTTTGTTGCAACTACTGTGTGAGCAATGCAATTACAGTTTGAAGTAGTTGAAAATGTTTGAAAATAAACCAGTGTGACTTTGCTAAATCTGCCTGGAAATTATACTGTGTCTTGATGTTTTATTAAAATATCTAACTATTCCAGTTATGAACAAAGACTTAGAAAAAACAAAAAAAAAACTCCTGTGAAATGCAAAGGTGTTTTTGTTCTGTTGCAGGGGATTATTTATTTCAATCTCAGACAGAGGTCATGTTAGATCAATTGTGGATAACTGGCCAGAAAATCATGTTAAGGTACTAATAGCACAACCTTCCTTTTCACAATGTTATTTCTTTCCTTGTAAGTTACCTCTAAATTTCCAAGAACAGTTTTTCATTGTTGCTCTGATGTATTTTGCACTTATGTACATGAAGACTTAGTGCTCTGAGACCGTGATGGTAATAACTATGAACTGGGTTACTGGTACAGAGTTTGACTTTGGGAAAGAAATTGGAGCTACTACACAAGATGAGCCTGCTCACTGCCATTACCACTGATATCTCCTGCCTTCTCTGTATTCCTTTTCTACTTCAATTAGGATTAATATTTTCTATTTTAATTAACATTAGCCAATTAGTAATACTATGTTATTAAAATGACATAAAACTTTTATTTGGTGAGCAGTGGAGAGGATTCATTGGGCCTTTTTTCTTCTAAATCTAAGATTTAAATCCTTAAGCAAATATAAAACTCTTGGCATTTCAAATTTAGCAAATACGTTGGTCAATCTGGCTTTCATAAAATAAAATCTAATGACTTAAGATCTTCTGTTGGGCTTTAGTGTTTATTACATGCAGTAATCTTACTTGCCTTTATCACGTCTTCTCTCGCCTAAATAATCTTTGATGAATAATCATTAGTTCTAATAATCTAGAAAAAATTTGGTCAGATAATTAAACTCACAGTATTATCTTCAAACATTGTAGGTAGGTGTATTTTTTATTCTAGATCTTTTTCTCCATCATCATTGCTAAGGTTTTTCTTGTTTGGCTTAGAGTATTCTGTTGGAGTAGCATGTTTATGTTTAAACTCTTATTTTTCTCTTATAGTTAATCTCTCTATCAGAAGTTTGTCCTCTGCCCACCTATTTATTCTTTGTGAGATGTTTAAACTGATTCTCCAGTCAGGAGCATTCTGTTCCTAAACCAAAGACAGGAAATCAAATCTAGTTAATTCTGTTTTTGATATCTACATCCTAGAAATCCTAGAATTTTAAGTATGCTTGGCTTGTTTATTTTGGAAGTTGGTCAAGAAGTAATTTTATTTTTAAAAGTGAAAATAAAACTATCAAGAAAATCTTTGTAAAATGCTTTGCTTTAGTGTCCCATTTTTTACTTTTACTTAATTGGTTATTTCTGTTTTTATTTTTTTTGTAACTAAGGCTGTGGTGGTGACTGACGGAGAGCGGATTCTGGGTCTGGGAGACCTGGGTGTCTACGGAATGGGCATCCCGGTGGGAAAGCTCTGCTTGTACACGGCCTGTGCGGGAATACGGCCCGACAGGTGCCTGCCCGTGTGCATCGACGTGGGCACTGACAACCCGGTGAGTACGGCCGCTGCCCGCTCTGACCCTCCTCCCGCACCCAAAACTTGGTTTTCACTATGTTCCTCTTGTGAAGATAGTGCAGGGAGGGAGATGTCTGTGATCAGATGTTGGTCTTTGTCTTAAACTCGACTTTCAATATTGATGGAAATAATAATAAATGAAACCTATTAAAAATGTCTTGAAGAAAGGCAATAAGGTTTAAAAAACTGTATCAGTAATTTTTTTATTTTGTAATTTTTGTTTTAAAGGTGATATTTAAGCTGATTATATAACAAAATAATTTTATTCCTGCATTTGATCTATTTTATAGGCACTGTTAAAAGATCCATTTTACATGGGCTTATATCAGGAAAGGGATCGATCACAACGTTATGATGATCTGATTGATGAGTTTATGAAAGCCATTACTGACAGGTATTTTTTTTTAATTCAAGTATATAAAAGCATCTTTAGTTCAAAAAACAGCCCTGGCTGGTGTGGCTCAGTGGACTGAATGTTGCGAAAGGTCACGGTTCGATTCCTGGTCAGAGCACTTGCCCTGACCAGGGATGTGGGCCAGGTCCCTGGCTGGGGGCATGCAGGAGGCAGCCAGGTGGTTTCTTTTTTATGAAAACAAATCACAGTTTTGTTTTATTCCTTTATCTCTTATGAAGATAGGTAGGAGATTGAATTTTTGAGAACGTCGGTTCTTTTCCTGCTGATCAGATGCGCTGATACGTGGTGATAGGCTAGTCTGCCCTGCTTTCCCGAGTTGTCCGACATCTTGGGGGCAGCCTGTGCTCACTGCTTCCGTCTTGACCTCACCGTCCAGTTCTCTGAGCCCTCGGCATCAGGCTCCCTTCCACCGTTCCAGCGAAGCTGTAGTGCGCTTGCCTGTTGTGAATTCACTCCCCGTTTGGTCCTCCTGTCTCTCCACCTGTCTGCAGCATCTGACCAGGTTTTCCACTCCCACATCCTGGAAATTCCCTCTTCTCTTGAGTACTAAGATTTTCCTCACTTGGTCTTTTCACCTACCTTTTCCTTTCTTTAGTCATCCTCACTGGTTCTTGCTCTCTTTTGTTACATGTGAATGAGTACATGGTTCTCTTCCCTTCGAGTCATGTAAGCTATGACCTTTATGCATATGACTCCTAACCCCATGGAAACCCACCTGTGAAGTCTCACTCACTCTGATGCCTGTCTTTCTAACACCTGGAATTGTCCATCCAGACATTCTCTTCCATATTCATGTCCAAAACAACTCCTTCCCTTCTAAACTGCTTATCTTCTATGTATGCAGCCTCTGTTAATGTTGACCCCGTTGCCAAACCTTTGACCTTGGTGTTATTTTTGACCCTTCTTCCTTCTCCAGTCCTCGAATCCAACTGGTGGAACCACTTAAATGTCTCAGAAATAGATCTCTTTTCCATTGCCACAGCCTTTCTGCAGATTCTCATCTCTCTTCTGGATTTTTCTAAACCTTTCTCCAGTTTCTCTCCTCTCCAGTTCATCTCCATGTTACCACCAGATTAATTTTTTTTAAACATGTACGTACTTCATTATGTCTTTTTTTTGCTTGAATTCTCTCATTGGTTTTCTATTGCCATTAGGGTAAAGTGCAAACTCTACTTTTACAACCTAGCCCTGCCCTACCTTTTAAATTACTGATACATAGAAGAAATTAAAAATTAATTTCTTTTCAGAGTCCAAGTTGACATATCTAAAACTAAACTTTTTATCATCCTAGAAATTGCCATCTCCCCCACTTTTTAAAAAAGATTTTATTTATTGATTTTTAGAGAGAGAGGAAGGGAGGGAGAAAGAGAGAGAAACATCAATGTGCTTGAGATATATCAGTTGGTTGCCTCTCACATGCCCCCAACGGAGGACCTGGCCCACAACCCAGGCACGCAACCTTTCGGTTCACAGGCTGGTATTCAGTCCACTGAGCAACCAGCCAGGGTCCCACTTTCTACTGTAGACAGTCAAATGGTATCTTCTTAGTGATCCAGGTTGCCTTGGTGTTTTACTAAACTTTTTCCTTACTTCCCAGTTGGTCCTCATCATCAGGTTCTGTTTATTTATTCCGATGTCTCATAATTGTCTCTTACTTCCTGTAGCTTCTGCTTCAGATCTTTTCATCCTCATGCTGTGGTAGCCTCCTAGCTGCTTCTCCTGCCCCCCTCCCCGCCTCCTAGCTGCTTCTCCTGCCCCCCTCCCCGCCTCCTAGCTGCTTCTCCTGCCCCCCCCACCTCCTAGCTGCTTCTCCTGCCCCCCTCCCCGCCTCCTAGCTGCTTCTCCTGCCCCCCCACCTCCTAGCTGCTTCTCCTGCCCCCCTCCCCACCTCCTAGCTGCTTCTCCTGCCCCCCTCCCCACCTCCTAGCTGCTTCTCCTGCCCCCCTCCCCGCCTCCTAGCTGCTTCTCCTGCCCCCCTCCCCGCCTCCTAGCTGCTTCTCCTGCCCCCCTCCCCGCCTCCTAGCTGCTTCTCCTGCCCCCCTCCCCGCCTCCTAGCTGCTTCTCCTGCCCCCCTCCCCGCCTCCTAGCTGCTTCTCCTGCCCCCTTCCCCGCCTCCTAGCTGCTTCTCCTGCCCCCCTCCCCGCCTCGTAGCTGCTTCTCCTGCCCGCCCCCTCTCCCCACGTCAGTATGCGCTATACATCAGTGGCAGGCTTACTGTTTCTAAAGGGAGTCTGATGTGGATTCTTTCCTTTTCTGAAGGCCTCACTCATTCTACATCAGATACAGAATAAAGTCCCCATTCCCTAAATCGGCATTCGAGAGTCTCCCTTATCCAACCCCCACTTACCTTAACCAGTTTCTCCTTATATACACTCTGAAATACATAGCCAGATGATTGAAAATTTAGGGTCACCTAAATAGACCCTGATTTTCTTCTACTTCTTGACTTCTTGTTTTTCTTTCAGGGTCCAAATAAAGTCCCACCTCCTTTTCAAACCTTCACTTATTATCCCATCTCACCACGATGACTGATGTCTTATTCTAAATGCCCATGAACTCATACAGGAATCATTTTTTAACCGTTTATTTGTGTCCTTCATGTGTTGCTGTTTAACTGCTAATAAAATGAGAATATACATAGCCAATATATACTTTTTCGAGACTCAGAGACAAAATTTTCTTTTCTTTAGGAAGTTCTTTAGTGTTTACATGCTCTGGACACCCTCATAGGCACATGGAAATAGTTTATGCAGTGGTGCCATGGTGGGTCTGAATAAGAATAAATATACATTTATTTTAAGCACCTCATTTTGAATTTAGTCTTTCACAGACTCAAAAAATTGCCAGATGTCTTTAAATGAACTTACAATGTATTTTTTAATGCTATCATAAGGAATATTAGATAGGAATGCCTTTTGGTAGTGGTTTTTCAACACAGCCGTTATAGATTTTGCTGTTTTTTTTAGATATGGACAGAACACACTTATTCAGTTTGAAGACTTTGGAAATCATAATGCCTTCAGGTTCTTGAGAAAATATCGAGAAAAATACTGTACCTTCAATGATGATATTCAAGGTAAAGCAAAAAGAGAACTTGAGAGTTTTCGACTTTATTTTTTAAACCCTGTTTATGTGACCATTTCTTATTTTAAAAATCTTTCTTTTTCTTGTAGGGACAGCTGCGGTAGCTCTATCAGGTCTTCTTGCAGCACAAAAAGTTACTGGTAAATCAATCTCAGAACACAAAATCTTATTTCTGGGTGCAGGAGAGGTAAGTTTTTATAAGCTTTTTGAATTTAAAACCACCACTCTTCTTTAGAATTGGAAAATGGGGCATAATGAGCTTATAATTTTGTTGAGATAGGTGGGGAGATCTTATAATTCAAGATCTCTGCTGCAAAGTAGTTTAAAATATGCTTAGAGAATATCACAAAGAATCAACTTTTGTGTGATTTGTAAGGGAAGAATAAACCAAATATTCCTCAAACATTAATATGTAAAGTAAGTCAAGCATTGCAATGTACTCTAGTCTCTACTTTTCAAACTTTTGTTCTGTCGGACAGGCTGCTCTTGGAATTGCCAATCTTATAGTTATGGCTATGGTAGAAAATGGCATCTCAGAAGAAGAGGCACAAAAGAAAATTTGGATGGTTGACAAGTTTGGTTTATTATTTAAGGTAAGATGTTTAAAAGTGGGAGAGGAAAAGAATGTTGTTATAACAATATTTTTAGTTTGATTTTTAAAACATTATCAATTTTTTAAATGGTCTCTCGGCGGACTATCCAAATATGTACTAGCTGGGGACCTTCCCACATATTCTCCACAGAAATCTTTCAGTCTCGAACTTCTGTCTTTTATAAAGGCTCTTGCTTCACATTCAAATCGTAATCTCTGTGTTGGCACCAAACCTATTCTTTCTTGCTTCAACCTTGACTCTTAAGAGATCAAATAATCATGCAAATGATATTGTCCTTGACCCTTCTAATACTAGGTTTTTAATGGGAACTCAGAAGATTGTAATTCAGTTGTTACCAGGACATCTGATATTTGAGCAAAAAATTAACCCTTTGGCAATCATAATCCTCTTGGCAGTCATAATCCTCTTATCAATCTAACAGAAATCTGTGCACACTTTCCCCAGAAAAGGGCACATAATCTTAAAGCCTTCATGGATAATAAAGAGCTTCTATCTCAGACTGAGTTAGAGTCCTTTGGCCACACCTGCCTTCCTAGCACTGATTGCCATTTTATTACCTTAAGAAATGCCTCACAGCTTCTATTCTCACACACTGAACGTAGGTTAACTACTTCGTATGTGAGCCTATCCCTGTCCACGGTGCTGTTGTATTTTTGCCTTAGATGATAATGTAGCCATTGTCATTTACATCTCTGGAGCAGGCATATCTTTTATGGCAGTTATTTGTCATTTATATCTCTGGAGCAAGCGTACTTTGCTCCAGTTCTGAAATCTTTTCTTCCTAATTAGTACCAATATTAGTGCAAAAGATAAAATGAAAAAGTTAAAGCGTGTGAGTGAAAAATCTTGAGTGCTTCAATTACACATAATTTAAAATAATAGTTGTTTAAAACATACCAGACATTGTGCTAAAACTTCGCATTTATTATTTCGTCAAACTCCCAAAAACCCTATGGAGTTTTACAAAAGAGGAAACTGAGGTTGAAAAAGGTCAGGTGACTTCTCTAAGGTTATCAGCTTCTAAGTGATGGAGGTTGGATTGATGCCGATGTACCTGTGAAGCTTGCGCTCTCCACGTTTCCACTGAGTTCCCTCTCAGGGAAGCTGTAAGTGCTGTATTTGTTTGTATATAAGGTTCAAGGACGGTGAGACGTATTTCAGAAGGCCATTGGAAGGGCATGTATTTTTATTGGTACACAAGTAGTTTGGTATTTCTTTTTGTGATGTTGGTTTCCACAAATGTTTTATGATTCTTTATGATATTTGTAATCAGTCAGGTTACAATGAATATAGTATTAGTTAGCGCTAGTGAGAATCCCGTTTACCTGCAGGTTCAGAGTGAATTTTCCTTTTGGTCTTTAAGTAGCTTGGCCTATAGATTTTAGGCTTCTAGTCTCTCCTGGTGACACTGTCCTCCTTTTTTGAGACCTTCCTGTTGAATCACTGTATTGGAGAGGGTGGTCCTCCTGCAGACAAGCAGGAGAGGCTGTTGTTCGGAGACCCTTGATCTGGTGAGGCTGTATTTCAGTCCTGTAGTTAGCTTCCCAGCCAGCCGATGGTGGTGCGTAGCTCTGCCTAGTCCCTGCTGGTTTCTGTCTGGGGTTGTTCAGGAGTTCTGATGGACACATTCCCCTTTGCAGGGGACATCGTCTCTTTTGCCAAAATAAGGATGTGTATTTCTCAGCCTGGTTAGTTTTTGCATGTAATATATTGAGAAATATTTCATTGTTCTAATTTGTCATTGGTACCTCTCCTGTACTAAGGATTTGTTTTTTACTGTTTTTGACGAGATTTGGGGAGGAAAGCAGGTTTCTTCGTTGAGCCATACTGAACCAGAAGTCCCTGTTTCTCTTGTTCCTGAACCTTGGTAGTACACGTGCAATTCTGAAATTCCAAAGCTCTGAAATCCAAAAGTATTTTCTGAAATTCACGCGGTAACAAATTGGACTGACCTGAGCTTTTTACCTGCTGACAAAACCAGAGAGTCTGCTTTCAGCCTAACCTTTGGTACTTGGGGTAACGTAAGTTTGGTTCAGTCGTGAAGTGCCCATTGGGAACTATTTGTAATATTTGATATATTGCTGCCATAATTTCTAAAATATGAAAAATTCTGAATTCCAAAGTGCATCAAGCCCAGGAAAGGGATTGTAGGACTTTCTGTGACATTGAATTTAGGAGGACTTCACAGAGTTTGTAGAGTGATGACGAAGTTTCTGGTTATAAGGGGATTTGATTTATGTTTCCATTTTGGACTTATGGACATAGTGGAGATAGAGTAGAAGATACGGGTTGAAGAGAAAAGTAAATGAAAATACATTCCTATTGTAGAAGCAATATGTGACTCAAAATAATGTCTTGTCAGTTAATCCTCAGTAAGCATTTGCCAAAAATACTGTATTTTATGTAAAAATTCAGGGGCGAAAAGCTGAAATAGAGAGTCATCAGGAACCATATGCTCACTCCGCCCCAGAGAACATACCTGATACTTTTGAGGATGCAGTGAATATACTGAAACCTTCAGCTATAATCGGTAAGTAAAGTTGCTGACCTTACTTAACTGTATGTTGCCAGTCATAACTTACAGGCAGGGTTATTAAAAATGAAGTGATAGATTTTACCTAGCTTTTAGTATTTATGATGTTTTCTGTACTACTTTGATTATGGTTTGTGAAGAAAGTTCAGTTAATGTATGTTGTTCGTGTTTTTAAGTATTAGAAGCTGTGATGGGTTGTGCTTTGCTTTTAGAATTGGTACAACTGATGGATCAAATCCTAGAAAGACCAAGCACATTTGACACACTGTACCCAGAAAATTCTATGCAGAGTCAGAGGTTTTCATTGGCAACAAAGCTGAAAGCTTTTGGTACATTTTGAGTCAGGCATTGCGTAGCTGACATGGCATTAAGTTCACGGCAGAAAATGTAACAGTGTTTGAAAGGGGAGCTATTTCATTTCCAGTGTAGCTGTAAGGTTTGAATGCATAATTTTTCTTTTAATTGTATCTGTTTTATGTAGGAGCCCTATTGAATGCTAAATAGCAGAACAGTCACAAACAGTATGTTTCTATGATCAGGAAAAGTATGTCAGTATTAGTTTCTTCATTGATTAGAACTCATAATTTTTAGAGCAAGAAGAAATCTTAAAGGTCGTCCAGTCTGAGAATCTGTCCATTGACTCCATCCCTGGAGGGTCAAGGAAACAACAAGAAAAAATGTAATTGTTTTAGAACTCATGAACTCCTAAGAATATGTCTATGAACGTGCACGTAGAGAAAAACTGAGTATAAATTCCTTTTTTACATAAGAAAAGCAAACATGGAGATACTAAGCAAATTGCTCAAGGTTTGCGACTATTTCAGAAAGCTAGGAGTGACAGCAATCACTAAAACTGGTCTCCAGCCAGATCAGTGTTATTCTGTATTACATATAAAACAATTAAAATTCATTATTTTGACTATTGGATGTGAGCCTTCTTACTGGATGTGCTGGGTCAGAGCTTGGTGGAGGCGTCACTGAGTCATCCGCCGATTCCCACCGTGGGTTAAGAATCCTTCCTGCCTGCTGTGCTCCCTTTAACACTGCGTACCAGGCACATGACAGGTTTTCTGGTTGTCTGTTTCCTTTGTTGTCTTTCTCTCAATGCTAAGCTGCCTGCGATATACTCATTTTTATGTCCTAATGGCCTGATACAATGTCTGAGGCGTCGTAGGTGCTTAGTAAAGACATTAAATTGAACTGTATCAAGCGAGTTTGCTTTAGTCAAGATGATCTTTCAGTCCTTCTGAATTCCTATTATCTTGTAACATGGACCACAGACTTTCACAATTTGAATTGCAAGTTTTTTATCTTCTTTTTAAGATTTTTTAATTGTAAAATACGCTTAACTTGAAGTTGGCCATCTTAACCGTTTCCAAGTGTACGGTGCAGTGGAGTTCGGTGCATTCGCACTGTTGGGCAGCCATCTCCAGAACGCTTTTCATCTTGAAAACCTGAAACTCTGCACCCCACTAAACAGCAGCTACCTTACTGCAGCCCCTGCCACCCCTTCTACTTTCTGTATCTATGAATTTGACTATTTTAGGTACTTGATGTCATTGGAATTACGCAGTGTTGGTCTTTTTGTGACTAGTTCATTTTACTTAGCATTATATCCTTAAGGTTCATCCGTGTTGTAGCAAGCTTTATCTTAATTACACATAGTGATGGAGGTAGTCTTATACTTTTTTCCTCTCACAATTTACTATGGCTGGTGTGGACAATAAATATTTTAAGTGAAAACTTTGCATTTTATTATTTTTCTTTTCATATTTTTATTATTTTTATTGCTGTTCTATTACAGTTGTCCTAATTTTCCCCTTTTGCCCTCCCCCGCCCAGCCCAACCCCCCACCCATCCCCCCGACTCTCACAGCCAATCCCCGCACCACCGTCCATGTCTGTGGGTCATTCATGCATGTTCTTTTACTAGTCCCTTCCCTTTCTTTCCACCATTACCCCGCTCCCCCCTCCTGTCTGGCCGCTGTCAGTCTGTTCTATATCTCTGCTTCTATTTTGCTTGTTAGTTTATTTTGTTCATTAGATTCCTCTTACAAATGAGATCATATGGCATTTGTCTTTCGCCAGCTAGCTTGCATTTAGCATAATAGTCTCCAGTTCCATCCATGCTGTTGCAAAAGGTAGGAGTTCCTTCTTTCTCTCTGCTGCATAGTATTCCATTGCATGATTGTACTACAGTTTTTTGATCCACTCATCTACTGATGGGCACTCATCTACTGATGGAAACAGATCTACTGTTTCCAGCACTTGGCTATTGTGAATAGTACAGCTGTGAACAGAGGGGCGCATAAGTTCTTTTGAACTAGTGTTTTGGGATTCTTAGTCTTCTCACATTGGAGATTGTTTTCCTGCAGCATTATCTCAGCAATGCAAAATCTGTCTTTGTAATGGGAGTTAACCTGTGCTTTTGTTATGTTAAACCTGTTGTAGAAATGTTGTTGGTAAGAATTGCTGTATTTTACTCCTAATGAACTTGGCTGATTTTCCCCTTATTTATCATAGGAGTTGCAGGAGCTGGCCGACTGTTCACTCCTGATGTAATCAAAGCCATGGCTGATATCAATGAAAGGCCTATAATATTTGCATTAAGTAATCCTACAGCAAAGGCTGAGTGCACAGCTGAAGAAGCATATACCCTTACACAGGTACTAATCAGTGATAATGTAATGAATTGGTTATGTCTGTTAGCTCCCTTTGTTAGCCTGTTAGTTACACATTCTTGCAGACTTTTCATGGTTACTTACTCTGGAGATGACAGCATGTGTCCCCCATCAAATTCCGATGTTAATTATTGCTTATAACAATTCCAGAAAGTGATCACCTCACAATTTCTTTTTTAGCACCTTCATTCCTTTTGTGATGTTGTTGTGTATTGTAATTGTCCATTTTAAACAAAAATTATTTATTTAGACTTACCTGTATTTTAACATTTTCTGTTGCCATTTGCTTTTCCTACATTTCTGTGCCTCAGTCTAGGATCATTGACCGGAAGAACCTCCCAGCGGAACTTTCCTTCATATTTGTCTGTTGAATTTTCTTGATAAGGTCTTTATTTTGCTGGATAGTTTCAGTGTGCATAGAAGTAAACTGTGGTAAAAATTTATTTCCGCACTTTGAAGATGTTCTACTGTTTTCTGACTTCTGCTTTCTTTTGGATACATCACTGTGTCTTGGGTTTAAGCAGTTTGGTACGATGGACCTAGCTGTGGTTTTCTTTCTATGTATTCCATCTGAGGATGTAGAGCTTCTGAATCTGTGGCCTAATGTCCTTTGCGGGGAAGTGTTACTTTGGTAATAGCTCAGATCTGGTCACATTCTCCCTCCTCTTGTGTCGCTCCATCCAATAATGTGAACGTTAGACTTGGCCTTATGGCATCTATCTCTTACACTGTCTTCTCTGTATTCTACCCTGTTTGCTCACTCTCGTGATTTCATAGCTCAGTATCGTGATTTTCTTTGTGCTCACCTTCCAAATTACGTTTTCTCTTTTTAGCTGTGCTAATCTGTTGTTAGGTTCTTAATTTTATTGTATTTTTCATTTATAGAATTAGTATTTCACTGTTTTTATAGTAATTTATTTAATGACAGACTTAAAATTGCATATTAGAGAAATAATCAATTCACAAATATCTCTTTCTTGCCCACACATTTCATGAAATAATTCTTATCCTCTTATTGCTTCACTAGTATTTGTCTTTATGACAGCTTTTTTTTTTTTTTTTTTTTAATCATCTGACAGCTGTCTGGAACAAATTTTTATTTTCATCCAAGTTGTTTAAGATTTCGTTCCTTTCAGTTCTTTGGCATATCTACTCATTGGGTTATATCCCAGTTATAAGTATCAGCTTATGTACCATTAGGACAGTTGGCTGTCTCCTACTATTCTGTAGAATATGTTTGTCATCTCTACAATACAATCACTTTCTGTATTGTCCTTGTTAGTGATCTTCAAGTGTCTCTAGGAAGTGATTTTTAAAGGCTTGTTTACAGTAGCTTCCAGTAGTAATCATTGTTACCTAATGCCCATGGGAATAATTAATAAATTGTGATAAATGCTTTTGTCTCCACCCTATTAAAATTTTTTAATAGCAAATTTCAAAGGCATATAAAAGTAGAGAGAATAGTATAATTAACTCTCATACCAATACCTAGCTTCAAAAGTAATCAAATATTCAACAATTTTGTTTCCTACACATTGTACCCACTCCAAATTATTTTGAAGCAGATCACAGACATCAGATAATTTCATTATAAATATTATAATATATCTCTCTAAAGTTAAGGAGTTTTTAAAAAACATAACCACAATTTCATTATCATACCTGACAATTTTAACAGTAATCTTTTAAGACTTACATGGTCCTTTTGTTTGACTTACAGTTTCATGCTAAAATTTTCTATCTTGTCATTTGATTTCTTAAATATAGGAATCATAATTAAAGTTAAAGCCTGCTAGTAATAAATATCTAATTCTCCCTCAGTTCATTTGTATTATCTTTCTTTTTTCTCTTAGTTACCCAGTTCTTCTTTTTTTGTAAGCCTAGTTTTATTTTTATTTTTTGTTTCCTTATTGAGTTCTAGATAGTGTGAATGAAGAATTGTTGCAATGATTTGAGTCTCTGAATGAAATTATCTTCCTCCAAGGGGGGCTCTGCCTTTTCCTCTGGGGGCTGTTAGGCAGGGACAGCTCCTCCCAATCCCATCAGGTCACAGTCCGGAGGCCTAGTCTGTCGTCACAGCTTACCCTTTCTCCCGATGCGCACCCCTCCGGGGGTGCGGAAGCCCTGGGGTATTTATCAGCACCCCTCATCCCTAGTCATCCCCGACCTTTACTCTTTCTCTCTCTGACATCATGAGACTCCTGAAAGCTTTGTTGCTTTGTCGCGAAGGCTCTCGGCCACAGGTTGTGTCTTCAAAATCAGCAGTCACCTTGAAGAGGAAGGCTTCCGATGCTGTGCTTTCACTTTTGTTTTTAACTTCTTTTGGCTCTTAAATGTCTCCCACCTCCGGACTCTCACTACCTTGATAGCACTGCCACTTCTTGGAAAAATATTTTCAATACTTTTTTTTTTTTTGGTTTTTCTCATTGTTACCAGAGGGAGAGCTGGTGTGAAACAACCTAGAAGACCTTGCCAAAGTGGAACTCCACCTCAGAGCTTGCCGAACTTAATATTCATGCACTTGATATCCTTAGCATTCTCTTTTTCTCCCTGTTAAACATTTCGTTTTGACACCTATTCTCCCAAAATTTCTTTGCTTCTCTATCGCCACACTGTGTTAGTCAGAATGAAGTCTCTTAGATATTGGTTTCCAACAGTTATAATCATTATTGAAAACTTTTCTTTTGAAATCTTCCTCAAAGTCAGCATATAGACTAATATTAAAATAAAAATTCGTCTCTTCAGTATAGTCTTACCTTTTAGCAAAGCATGGCATTACTTTGAACTTGACTGCTCGTCCTGTTCACCGGTCTTTGCTACTTAGAACTACTGGTTGCTTCCCCGCCGTCACATCTTAGTCTGACACAGTGACGGCTGGATAAATACACTCGGCGTAGCATGACTTTGGCATTTCCAAAATACAAACACTTTAAATGTTTTAAGCAGTCGTAGTAAGTCACTAGCAGATTGTTCAACCATTTAAGAATTCTGTTTTTTTGAAAGAATAAATATTATTTTAATAGACATATACATTATTGGAATGAATAAAAACTCCCCAAGGAGGTGAGTTTCATGTACTGTTTTGAAAGAAAACTTTTTTCACAGTTTTTATAATTTTGAAATTGTGTTCTCTTAAAAATTATAAAAAGCATTTCATTGGGGGAGGGAGTATAAGGGGACTAAATGGAAAAAATACTATAAAGATCAAATTTTTTTAAAAGCATTTCATTGTAGTTTAATTTTATGTAATTTCTTTCTTAGTGTTCCATAAAGTGAAGACCTATATTTGTGCATTGGCAGTGCCCTTTTACATGTTTAGGCTCCTCTTGTTTTCAGCGGAGAGATGTCGTGGTGTTACTCTGACACCCCCACTGCCCAGTGAGCGAGCCGCGGTGGCCGGAGCGCAAACAGGCCAGCTTGGCCCTCGGGTTGAGAATGCCGTTTTCATTCAGATCTGGCCACATCGAAGCGATAGGTTGATCATGATAAAAGCAAAACAAAAATCAACAGCTTGGAGAAGATGACCCACTGTAGAATATTGCCATTCTAGAGAACATTCCCAAAATCTTCCTAAGTCTCCAAATTTACTGGTATTATGAGGACATACCACTTTTCCCGTAAAGTACTATATTGTATAGTTCACTTTATGAAGCTATTAAAATTAATGGTACCACCATAATCTTTATTACTATATACATTATTATTATTGTGGTAACATGTATGGCATTAACCAGGAGCTAATGTTAATGTTCAAAGAAACAAAATTTTTGTCACAAGTAGAGCTATGCCTAGAGAATTATAAGCCCTGGCTAGGTAGCTCAGTTGGTTGGAGCATCGTCCTGTAGACCAATAGGTTGCAGGTTCGATTCCTGGTCAAGGCACATGCCTAGGTTGCCTGTTCGATCTTTGGTCCTAGGGTGAGGATAAAAAAAGAGAGAATGATAAGAGCTGTCTGTAGAAAATGATACAGTCGTAGGTCCAAGCTAGTCACCTGAGCCCACCACTAAGCATGTAGCTAACTTGCTTCAACACCTAAATCTTGTATCATTTTGAAATTGAAAGTATGTCCTGTAAAAGTAGTAATTACCGTGCATTATGGACCTTCAGGTCATCCCACCGGTCAAATTCTTGAGTGTTAAATGCACGAATGCCAAGGGTCTGCTATACTTCAAGTAATGATACTGAGGCATTACACTCTTGGTATAGTTTTGTATTTTAGATTATTAGACAATTCTGTCGAATGTTCAAGTTTCCATGGCAGTTTGTCCATCCTTCCATGTGGACATAGTTCAGTTTTTTTTGTAAATCACCTTTTAACTTAATCCAAGAAGCTGTTTAAACATGATGTATATATGTTATATATGTTATATATATACATCATGTTTATACAACCGTAAGAGGTTACCCTGTTAGAGAACTATTGTTTTCTTCTTGTTACGTTACTTTTTGCCAGGGAAAGGCAGGGGTGATGGAGTTTGTTCGGGGGGAAATTATGTACAAAGGATTTTGTTTCATTGTTCGGATACTTTTCATTTTTACAGGCATGTACTTCTCTGAGAACTACAGAGTGTGCCAGTGACATTTATTATATGCCGTTATGGAACACACTGCTCAAATCAATGATTCCAACAAATTTGGAGACTTGTTTGTTTTAACAAGGCAACATGCCTTTTTTTCTTGGATTGATAGTGTGGTTATAGCAATGCCTCTTTTCTAAACTGGCTCACGCAGGGGCATTATGGCATAACAGAGAAAGACCGTGGCTTTGAAGTTCTAAATCTCTAGATTCCGGTTTGACTGCTACAGCTGTGATGTGTGACTCTTTACAGAGTACTTGGAAATGGCCAAGCCTTAGTTTTCTGATTTTATTTTATCCGTGAAGTCAAGGTAATGATAACCTCATGAGGTTTTTATGCAGGCTAACTGAACTGAGTCAACATTCAGAGAGCCCCTGGTACCAAGCCAAAGACAGCAGATGTCCAGTAAACAGTAGCAGTTTAATTTGGGATGCTTTCCACTTCATTCAGAGATACTTACAAATTGGCCATCTACATTTTAAAGTTGTTTTAAAGGAAATGGAAGTGAAAGGTTTTTCAGAAATTATTAATGGTTCTCTTTTTTTCAGCTTACATAAAGTATACTTTATTCTAATGAGGATTTTCACGATGTGCTTGTGTTACGTAATAAATTATTCCTGTTTGCAAATAACACGTTGCTCTACTTTACTACAGGATTTAATCTTGTTTAAGTTAACCTCCATGTTTTAGGCCACACAGGGTAACAAAATTGAGGTGATACCATTTTTTGACAGGGAAGGTGTCTGTTTGCCAGCGGCAGTCCGTTTGGGCCAGTGATGCTAAGTGACGGGCGGCTGTTTACGCCGGGTCAAGGAAACAACGTGTACATTTTTCCAGGTACATGTCACTATTATGTGTGTCGCAGAGTAGTGATTAATGACATAGAAGTACTTCATGAAATTCTTTAGAATTTAAGGTTAGAATGGACAATAGTATTTATAGGATTCTGGTCTGACTACACAGGGAAGCCCAAGGAATTCAGCAAACCCACCTTGCTCTATTTCCCCTGAAAATTTATTCATATTGTTGGTTAAACTTGTTCTTGTTATAAAAATAATGTAGTACGTGGCTCATAAAAATGCAGAAGGAACAGAATGACGTAAAATGATATAACCCTCTTTATTTCCCCTTGGTACCACCTTATCTCAGCACTCAGCTGTGACCACTGTTGGTGAGGAAATACAAGTAGCAGTAAACACAGATGATCTGATACTTTGCTTCCTCTCTCTACCACTTAATTCGTATTATTGCAGCTTTCAGTTTTCCAAGTAGTTACCTTTATCTTTATGTACCATAGTTAACGAGGTTTGTTAACAACTTCAGACAGATTGCATTAGCTTGCCACAGTGAAAATGAAAAAACTGTTTCTTATTTCATCCCTCACTTTTGGTCAGTTAATGTTACTCATGATAGAGAGCTCTTTTTAGACATGTGTGCTGTGTTACGCTGTCTTCCGTGTTCGTCTGTGGATTGGCTCTGAAATTAAAGGATTATGTAAATTTTATTCACCATCTAAACCAGAGTGTAATTTGATAAATATTATAGAATATGGGATTCTGTATCACAAAATTTTAATACTTAATCTTTCAAGGGTTAAATATAATGAATTCTTTCATTTCTTGCCAGCGTGCTTAATTTTTTTCTGGACATTACTCCACAACAAAGTATTTCCAGGTCCCACGCTTCCTTGTTCTCTGTTTTGTATGTGTGCACTATTTCTCTCTGTCTTGATGCTATTTCTCTCCGAATTAGTCTCGGTCTTTTTTTTTCTGGGATACATCTTTATATAAGTTTTTTGTAAAAGCATGGAACAAATTTCGTGAGTTTTTACTTCTCGGAAAATGTCTTTATTTTGTCCTATTCATTGGGTAGAGACACGTAGCTTCAAAGTCATTTCCTGCAGTCCTTTGCAAGCATTTCGTCCTCTTACCTTTAGTGGCCAGTATTGCTCATGAGAAATCTGGCGTCAGTGAGATTCTCATTCTTTTATACATACTAGCTTTATCTCCCTATCATGTTTAAAACTTCTGTCTTTATCTTTAAATTTCTGAAAGGCGAATGGGGCTACATTCAGGTTTGGGCTTCTTTCCAGTTACCATGCGTGTCTGTGGGTGGGCCAGTTTACACCTTCTTCTTCTTCAAAGGATTCTTTCCAACTTTTATCCCCCCTCATTTCTTCCAATTTTTTCTGGGTTTTCCTTACGGAACATGTGTAGACCGTGGTCAAATCCCTCTGTTGTCCTTGACTTGTAAATTTCATTTCACGCTTTCACCGCTGCCTGTTTCATTACGTAATATGGGGGAATTTCTGTAGTGTTCATTTACTCATCTGTATCTGTTCAGTTTTTTAGCACTTCTAGGTGTGTTTTGTTTCAGTTTCTTTTTCTTTTATTATGGAAAATTTTAATCATATACAAAATCAGAGGGAAAGATGAAGTCCCATGTTCTAATGTCCCACTTTTTAGCAGTATTCAGCATGTAGCCTGTCATATTCTTCCATACTTGACTTTCACTGGGTTATTTTAAAGCAAGTCAGAAACATCATATAATTTCATTCAAAGCTACTTCAGTATGTAGCTCCATAAAAGTAACTTTTTATTAAATATAACCATATTAGTGGTTTCATATCAAAGGAATTAATAATTGCTTAATATCATATTCCTCAATCAGTCAGTTCAGCAATTTTTTAAATTCCCAACACCTTTTACATCCTAGAATCACTCTTTTTTTCCATAAACGATTTTATCTTTTTAAAAAGTTGCAGTATTCTTTCAAATGTCTCCTGAGAGTTAAGATTCTTTGAAGTATTTCTCCCTGTGTGGTGTTTATTTTCCATAAATTTCTGGTGATTCTTAGTTGCTTGTTTTAGTGAAAGACTGTGTTAAGTAAAGCAGGGGTTTGACACAAATTTCCCTTGTACTTACGTCTTCCTCCTTGCTGGCCTCTCCCGCAATAGCTGACGGCAGGCTCTCACTCAGATTCCAGGACAGGTAGACTGACAGCATGCGTAGGCTGCCCTCGGCTCAGCGTGCTGGAACGGCAGTCAAAGAAGATCCTAGCCTGCGAGTATGCGAGTGCTTTTGTATGTCAGCTTTCTCCGCTTTTCCCTGTAGTTGTGGCTGTGGAGAGCTCTACCCTGCCGGTCTCTATCATCTGTAGTAGAAACTGTTCCATCACTGACAGTCTCTCTCTAGAACCTGATAATGTTCAAAT
The DNA here is from genome assembly GCA_039655065.1 of Glossophaga mutica. Lineage (NCBI taxonomy): Eukaryota > Metazoa > Chordata > Mammalia > Chiroptera > Phyllostomidae > Glossophaga > Glossophaga mutica. The sequence continues at coordinate 16,664,048 of CM077312.1, read as the reverse complement.
TGGTCTGTTCTATCCAACAACATTTCTTTGGCACAAAGGCATAAGGGCATGGAAAAACTACTTTGCTGATTTAACAAAGCCATTTTTTTTTTAATTTTTAAAAATTATTTATTTATCTTTTTTTTTAAGATTTATTTATTTATTTATTTATCTTTAGAGGGGAAGGGTAGGAGAGAGGGAGAGAAATATCAATATACGGTTGACTCTCATGCGTCCCCTGCTGGGAACTGGCCTGCAACCCAGGCATGTGCCCTGACCGGGAATCGAACCGCGATCCTCTGGTTCGCAGGCCCGCGCTCAATCCACTGAGCTACACCAGCCAGGGCTAACAAAGCCATTTTTTATATCACCTTTGACTCATAAGGAAATTGGCAGTTGATAACTTTTGTACAACACTTCTGTTTTTCTTGGCTCCTTTGTGTTTTAGCGGGGTGGTGTTTGGGGTAGGGGTAAGTTACCAGTGACTTGCTTTCAGTCTGGGAATTTATTCAGCTCCTTTCACAATTTGAAAAGTTAACTTGCTAAATAAACTGTTTAAAATGTATTCTAGGCGTGGCTTTAGCTGTTATTCTCTGCAACACCCGGCATATTAGTGATCATGTTTTCCTAGAAGCTGCAAAGGTAAATGTTTTAAATATTGTTTGGTTAATTTATAAAAGATGAATTATAAAGATTAAAAGCAGAAAGAAAAAGAGCATGGGTTAAATCTGCCTTATGAATGGAAAGGAAGTTACTCATCCATTGCTTTTTTGATTTGCCCATCTACTTTTGCATAAAATTATTTTTTATCACGCTTTGTCAAATGTTTGATGGTAACCTATGAATCCATTCATACTTACAACACATCTACTGTACCTGTATTACATGTATGTGACCGTAATATTGTGACAGCATAGGTAAAGTGTAACTCCTTGTGAGTTTTTAATGACAATTACTGATTTATTTGGAATAATTGGATCTCCGAACTTGGCAATATGGGTTTTGAATAACTCACATTAATACAAATATTGATGTGTATTTTCATGGTAACTGTTGTAATTATGCCAAACTCTGTACATTAAGTAAAATGTCAGTAAGTCATTAAATATGGTTATTTCTTCGTTGTTTAGTGGTGAGAACAGTATTAATTTCTGCAATAGTTTAAGTGTATTCTTGCTAGAAGGAGGAGATCTGCATTACCCATATTGTTCTCTGCTCCCCCAACCCTTTTCCCGTTTCATTCATTATGTCTTCATTATTCTGTGTATATAAACAAACAAAAGTGCTGTTTTTCTCTTTAGGCACTGACAGATCAATTGACAGATAAAGAGCTAGCTCAAGGGAGACTTTACCCGCCTCTCGCTAATATTCAGGAAGTTTCTGTTAACATTGCTATTAAAGTAAGTAATAGCTTATACCTCTTCATGTAAGTTTTCATGGCATTTTCTGATGTAACACAAGTTTATGAGAAAAGAATCTGAAGCACTAAGAGGTTGCAAAGAAGAAATTTTAGGTCACCCATTTTCTACCAAAACGTAGCCCCGTTATTACTTTGGGTTTGCTGCCTTCCAGTCTCCTTCCTTTGTAAACGCATATGGCGAGTGCACGCATGCCAGGCACCTGCACTTGTTTTTGTAGTGGTTTCTCACTGCGCTTTTTCCCACGTAAATCAATAATAATTCTCATGTGTGATCATTAATGCTGCTTGTAATTCTCATTGTAATTAGTTTAACCGTTTCTGTTTAGTCATTTAGGTGTTTTTCATTTTGGTAGAAATACTATTGTAGTGGACATCCATAGATAAGACTTCATGTGCGTTTGTGATTGTTTTGCCTTAAGATAAATTGCTAACCATAAGGACAAAAGTTCTTAACATGCTAAGACTGCTGATATATATTGCCAGATATTTCTCCAGAAAAAAGCACTGATTTACATTGTACCTGTTTGCTATGAGTGTATTTATTTTCCCACGTTTGGCAATAATTAAAATTATTATTTTTTAAATATTGTATCTATTTTTAAAGATTTATTTATTTATTTTTAGAGAGGGGGAAAGGAGGGAGAAAAAGAGGGAGAGAAACATTGATGTGTAAGAGAAACATAGATTGGTTGCCTCTTGTACCCCACCAACTGGGGACCTGGCCCACAACCCAGGTACATGCCTTGGCTGGGAATTGAACTAGCTCTGCTTCGGTTCACACACTGGTGCTCAGTCTACTGAGCCACACCAGCCAGGGCAAATGTTGTGTATTTAATAAGTGAAAAGGGCATCTTATTTTTATTTAAAACACTCATTTGATTATTACATTGGAGAATATGTTGTACTTATTGAACAATTATATTTCTTCCACCAATAGCCTATTCATGACCTTTGCTTGTTTTTATATTTGTCTTTCTACTTTCATTATTATTATTTTTTATACTTACCCAAAAACATTTGTTTCCATTGCTTTTTGAGAGAGAGAGAGCGAGAGAGAGAGAGAAATGTCAATGTGAGAAACATTGATTGGTTGTCTTCTTGTACGCATATCCCAATTGGGGATCAAACTGGCAACCTGGGTATGTGTCCTGATCAGGAATCGAACCCACAACCTTTCAGTCTACAGGACAACACTCCAACCAACTGAGCCACATTGGCCAGGGCTCTCTTTTTATTTTCTAATACTGATATATAAGAGCATTAGATATAAAAGTATAGCACAGATATAGCACTGATATAAAAGTAATGATCCTTCTGTTTGCTATTGTGGAGGTAATGCCCCATTTGTCAATTATTTTAACTTTTGGAATTGTTCAATGTGCCATTTTTTCAAATGCTCTTTCATGAAATTGTCTGTTAACTTTATGGATAGTTTCTCACCTTTTATGAATATTAATTCCTTCTCCCACTCCAAAATTATATAAATACCTACCTGCATCTTCTAATAACATACAACTTTTTAAGCCCTCTGAGATTTACTTTAGTGTATGATGTGAGACAGAGAAACTTTTTTTCTGAGTAGTTAACCAGTTGCCTCACCACCGGTTGAGAATACACTCCTTTTACGCATATGAGCATAACATCTTTGAATCTGTTACTGGGAATCTGTTCCTGACCGTATTTGTCTATCATTAGGTAGTGTTTGAATTATTATGGTAATATATATATAAGGTGTATTATTTGATACTGTATGTTTTCTATCATTATGTTTTTTGAATTTAAAGAAAGTCCTGCAATTACGTATGAAAGTATGTCATATGAACCAAATAGGTGAAATTGGGTCCTTCAGTATGGACTCATCCCCATTCAGCACCTCTGTCTACTTAAGGTTTTTTGGGGTTTAAGTCTTTCAATGTAATTCTGTTGTTTTCTTCATCTAAATGCAGCATGTCTCATTACTTATTTTCCTAGATATTTAAAATTTCTTTGTTATTGGCCCTGGCCGGTGTGGCTCAGTGGATTGAATGCAGGCCGGAGAACCAAAGGGTTGCTGGTTTGATTCCCAGTCAGGGTACATGCCTGGTTATGGACTAGGTCCCCAGTTCAGGGGTGCTCAAGAGGCAACCACACATTGATATTTCTCTCCCTCTCTTTCTCTCTCCCTTCCCCTCTCTCTAAAAAAATAAATAAAGTCTTTTAAAAAATAAAAAATAAAAATTTTGGTTATTGTATATAATAAAAGTTTTCTATCCATATATATTTCCTCACTGGTCATTTCTAATATATAGGAAAGGTATTAATTTTTATAAATTTACCTGATAACTAGTTTCTTTGTTGAACAATCTTAACTCTTTTAATAGTTTCTCAGTTAATTCTTTTGGAATCATTGAGCTTTGAACTATCTGCAAATAATTTCTTGTTAAAAAAATACATGTAACTTACCCTGACCGAGTAGCTCAGTTGGTTGGAGCATCATCCCGATACACCAGGGTTGCAAATTCAGTCCCCAGTCAGGCCACACATAAGAATCAACCAATGAATGCATCAATAAGTGGAACAACAGATTGATGTTTCTCTCTCTCTCTTAAAAATAAAATCAATTAGCCCTGGCTGGTGTAGCTCAGTGGATTGAGCGCGGGCCTGCAAACCGAAGGATCGCGGTTCGATTCCCAGTCAGGGCACATGCCTGGGTTGCCAGGCCTGTTCCCGGCAGGGGACATACAAGAGGCAACCACACATTGATGTTTCTCTCCCTCTCTCCTTCCCTTCCTCTCTAAATATAAATAAATAAAATCTAAAAGGAAAAAAAAAATTAAAAAAAAAATCAATTAAAAAGTATGTATAGCTCTTTTCTTCCCTTGTTGTACTAAATTAGTTGATACTTGAGCAGTTTTAAGCAATTGGGTTGATAAGGGCATTCCTTAATATCATATGCAATGCTAGCTTTCATTGAATAAATATTTTTTAAATATTTTATATTTTTATTTTTAGAGAGAGGGGAAAGGACAGAGGAGAGCGAGAGAAACATCAGTGTACAAGAGAAACATCAATTGGTTGCTTCTTGTATGTCCCCAACTGGGGACCTGGCTCACACCCCAGGCGTAAGCCCTGATCGGGAATTGAACGGGCAACCTTTCAGTTTGCAAGCTGGCACACTAAGCCACACCAGCCGGGACAATAGATATTTTTTAATCTTTTTAAAAAAGTAGGCTTTTATTCTAGTTTGCTAAGATTTTCTTAAACATTAGGATCAGATAAAGTCATCAACTACATTTTCAGCTTTTACACCGATGACCATAAGGTTTTACCCCTTTGACTCTTAATGTTACCGTTGCATTGTTTTGATGCTCATAAACTTAGTGAAGACTGGGATGGAGTAAAGGATGATGTAAGTAGGAAATAGTGACCGAACCAGCTGACTTGGAGTCTTCCAGTACACTAGGAAAATGGCCTCAGATAAGATCTGAATGTTATCTTAAACTTGTGTAAACACCCAAATGCCAGACTGAAGAGTGTGACTGAATACCTTACTATTGCAAAACAGCCGAAGATTTTAGAGCCCAGAACTAGCATGAGTGGAGTTCAACTTGAGGACTTACAGAGTGATATTACAGGCATGACAGAGTTTAGAAGATACCAGTCCATTCAGAGATTTACTAGTGTGTCCAAATGAAAGGTACTGCGCAAGGAAGGAGATCGGTGTTTGGGGCTGGGATAGGCACATAGTCCCAGGATCATGTCTCTTCCCCCTTTCCCAGGGTAGAGAGTCCTTCTCCGTGGGTTCACGGCTTTCCTTCGTAAGAGCGAGGAATCAGGAGAGTAAGCAATGCTTTGTATCCGCCCCCTGCCCCACCCCACAGCTACTGAGCATTTTCTGACAGTCACCAGTCAGTCACTTCCTGCATGCCTGCAGGACCAAGGAGAACTCCAAGCTCATGCCTGCCCCCAGTCTTTTTGGTGGATGCAAATGTGTTTCCAACAGTAGTCTAGAAAATAATTGAAACATTTCCCATCACAAAATACAGTGACTGAGCTCTTAGGACCAAGGATTATTTTTAATAACCACCATTTTTTGGTTAAGTTTTTCTTTTAGGAAGCTGAAATAGACTTTAATAGTGGTCACCATTTGGAATGGGAATTGGAGGAGGAGGAGAAGAAAGACATACTTGTTTGGATATTTTTACGAGTGACTACACTTTTAAAGTTAAAATAAAGTCATAACTGGGACTTACTGGATGACAGACAGGCACTGTGCTACCCTGTGAGGAGGCTTTTCCTTCCACTTCATTTTACACTAAAATGGAGGCTCAGTGGGTTTGTGCTCAGCTGTCTGTGGCTTGGATGCAAAGATCAGAAATTCATTCAAGTTCATTTAAGTGGGAAATAGCCTAACTTAACTGCTTAGGGTCTGGGATCTAAATTCAGAATGTTTCGGGTTTAAAACACAGCTCACGTAACTATAATATCTATGGCAAGTTGCTTAAACTCCTTATACTTTGATGTCCTTATGTAAACTGGGAGAATAATAACAGCACTTATGTCCTTTGGTTCCGGTGAAGCACACAGAACGTGCCTGGCACTCAGGGATGGTGGTGAGCTACCATGTGTGGGTTTCAGGCCTGCCTTTATGTGACCCTATAGTTCCAGTGTCCAAACTTGATTTTTAATAGTTTTTATGTCTCTTACTCCTAATTCGAGAGCAAAAACATCAGGCATACTTTGGTTAGGTTTTCACACCATTCCAGTAAGCTGTGATTAAGTAGTCTCCTGCACGTGGTTTCAGCAGGACACTGGGGAGAAGGGATGTGGGCGGCACACATCACCCAAGTAGCTGCACTTGACCGACAGAGTGTAGTTTAACAGTGTTTGTCGGATTGGACTGTTAAGGCAATGCCAGTAATTCAGGGTGAGGAGGTGACTTTAAACATGTCAAAGATAGCAGATGGTCTTTATTTCATCTTTTAAAAACTTTCAATAGTCTCAACATGTTTTGAAATGAGTCAGAGTAATGTCATGTTTTATTTTGAAAAAAGAAAAATGCCATTCTTTTAAGTTCACTTATCTGTGTTTTAGTAGTACTTTTTCTCTCAGACAGGTTGATACTCAGAGTCTACCCAGTAATCTTATTTACTTTTCAGGTGACAGAATACCTGTATGCTAATAAAATGGCTTTCCGATACCCAGAACCCGAGGACAAGGCCAAGTACGTCAGAGAGAGAATATGGCGCAGTGAATACGACTCCATGCTGCCGGATGTGTACGAATGGCCAGAATCCACAGCAAGCCCTCCCCCACTAGCCGAATAGAAGCGCCCACCCATAAATACTTTCCAGGCTTCAGGGAACTCTTTTTTCAGACAGAAATATAATGTTCTCAAATTTGTGGGTTTTTTCTGTGTTGTATGCTCCCCGCTGCTTTGTTTGACTTGTTTTTCCCCGTGAATCTTCTGTACAGGGTAGCTGTGTCGAGTGTGTTGTCAGTGCCCGCCAGCACCCTGCCGTCGGATAATCATAATGCTTTCCTTCCGATTTATAGCTGATACCGCATCAAAGGGACGTTACAAATGTATTTGCAGATGTCTTCATCCGTGCTCTTGTTCACACCTGCCAACGCATTTGCTCTTTAGAGCTATTGTAGGTCGTAACCTCTCACCCCGTCCTTCTAGGGCTACCAAAGTACAAATTTCTGTGGAGATGATTTGAGAAAAAGCCAAATTTTACTGAATTCTAAGGACAAATTATCTATCGAAGATGTTCTTTTATTTGTTCTTCATGCCCTGAAATTCCTTTCTGGTGTAAAGATCCAGAGAAATATAAAAAATCTACCCTATTATTTATTTGTTAGACTAAATTAAGGCTTAACTATGGCATTGTGAGAGAGAAATGGGAACTACTGCTGCCTTTAGACGAATTAAATAACATCATTTCAACAGTGTATAAAAATCAGTGTAACTTTTTTATTTAATAAAGGTAATAACTTAAATTTAATTGCTTCGGTTATGCTTTTTATTGCCCAAGTAGAAATTTAGCTTTGTTTATTAGGAGAAACACATCTTTTTATCTTCTTATTTTCTAGATGATTCTGAGGAGGGGGTATAGGATGCCTGATGCATAACTTATGACTGATATCCTATGACTTTTAACACATTAGTGATTGCTTCACATCTGAGTCATAGTTAAGTGACAAGGTGGTACCCTGATTCCAATGGTGATGCTCTAATACTTGAGATAATTTGGAGATGATCCTACAGGACATTCCTTTGAATATCATTAGTGATCATTCTTTCTCCATTAAAGGCAGATTTAATTTTTTAAAACTGCCAAAACTAATTTAGAGCTAAATGGGGATGAATAACATGTGTTCAGATCTTTTTTATTAGTCCATTTTCATGTCATTTTTCATCCAGGTAAAATGGGTGATAACTGGCTAGTGAGACCAGTTTTTTATGTGGCTTACATATGGAGAGTTCTAAAGGAAAATCCAAAATCATTTTGAGAAGTAGTACTGTCTCTATATATGCCTAACTTAGTTGCTTTGAGGGAATAAAATTTTTAAATGCTAACTACAAAAAATTATTCACAGCTACGTATCAGCATGCACATTGTCTGACATTTCTCTCCACAGTCCTTGACGTGTGAGAGAGAATATTCTGTAGGGGAAAAAGTGGGGCTCTGTTTTTAGTTTCATCTTTTCTTCTATCTATTGGTAGAAAATAAGTCACAATAATTTTGAGTATAATTCAGCCTTTTAAAAATGCTCAAAATGGCCCTGGCTGATGTGTCTCAGTGGATTAAGTGCCAGCCTACGAACTGAAAGGTAGCTCGTTTGAGTCCCAGTCAGGGCACATGCCTGGGTTGTGGGCCAGGTCCCCAGTAGGGGCCTGTGAGAGGCAAATGATGGATGTATCTCTTGCACGTCGGTGTTTCTCTCCCTCTCTTTCTCCCTCCCTTCCCCTCTCTCTAAAAATAAATAAATAAAATCCTTTTAAAAAATGCTCAAAATGGCATTGCCATTCAGAGTGTGGGAAAATGCTATAGGTTAATTCATTTAACAGATGAGTAAAGTTGGAAGTCTGTTACATAAATCTGTTTCATAAAATAAGCAACTGGGTCACAATTTGTTTCTTTTAATTAAATATGAAAGGTTTATGTGTTTTGTATTGCCTTTGTCAAAACACAATCACTCCCAAAAATGTTCTCTGAAATCTTGATTTTAGTTTAACATTGTAAGTATAATAATTACAAACCTGATTTTTGCTTAATGCTTATTGATGGTAGGGACATATGCTGAATTTTACTTCATAATTTTACAAGACGTTTGCTTATTAACATGTCTAGTACAGTCCTCATGGAAATCATAAGTATTTCAAGGAAAAAAACAAGGTCAAATACCATATAGCTTATTTGAATAATAGGAAGAGTATATGCATATATATTTAAAGCTACTTATTCTCTCTGTCTTATTTACCAACGAGCATTTTAAGAAGTAACAATTACTGGATGTAAATTAGAGGAAAATAATATTAAAGCTAAGAATACAGGCAGGAATTAGCATGATGGGAGGTGGGAGGGGCGGGGGGGTAACGACACCAAATTGGAAAAGAAACAGACACATTTGGATTTCTATGGACATGTTTACCTAGCAAGAAGGTAATTTATTTTGAAAAGCAGGAATGGAGAGCCATTTTTAATTATTTTGAATAGAGAAGAAATTTTGCAGATTAGTCTGTCAGAAGTCGTTTCTTGGGGAAAAGTGAGACTACCCATTTTTCTAACCTGGTACAAACACCTGTGGTGTGAAACGAGTTGGATAAGTAATGAGGGTGAGGCTTATTGACGATAAGGGGAAACGTGTTAAAGATTTTGGCTAAAGCCTTTCTGAAGAATGGATTTTTAACCAGAAGTTTGCCTCAAAATCACCACGAACCTTCTTTAAAATGTGGAGGCCTCTGCCTGCTTCCCCCAGGCCCCTGGACCGCCTGCAGCAGAGCCCTGGCAGGTGTCCTCTCAGCACCCCCTTCCCCGACTTCCAAACACTGCTTTAAAGCAGCTATCTGAGTTGCCTAGAGAGCTAGCCCATTGCTCCTGCTGATGCAGAGGGTCTGGGTGGAGCCCGAGATTCTGCATTTTTGACAAGTTCTCAGATGATGTCCACGCTGCGGGTGCAGAGAACACACGGAGTGGCATTGCTTCAGAGGACTGAGTGGTGTGCAATTTAAGTTCAGTGCTCATGGAGTAGGTGCTGCATCTGAAGAAAGATGACCGAAATTATGTTCTTACAAAGAATTGGTTCCATCTATTTTTGATATGTACAGTTTTTAACGGATGTTTACAAAAACAAAAATTAATGCAGAACTTCAAAGCAGATTTTTCTGAAAATGCATAACTAGAATACTGTTCAATTCTAAATTACTGATTTTAAATGTACTTATAACATAAAACCTAGCAACCAGTTTTTATTTATAAAAGATTAGCTATCAAATGGATATTTGCTTCTCTATTCTCGGTTGACTCTTGATATGACTTAACCCTATCCTTTGTCTTTTCTTTAAATTGTCAGCCTCTCGAGAAATAAAGTTCTACATTCTTTGCAAAGGAGTAGCTAACAAATTAACACCAAAGCATAGTAATCATTAAGGGTGTGGAGCATTATTTACTGCCCTCAGATAACTAAGAAAGCCCAAAGGGGATGATAGAGGATTAGGAAAAGCCTTGCCTTGGAAAAAGTACTTCATCCAAATGCTCCTCCAGCCTATTTCCTAAACCCATTCAGTATCCCTCAGAGAGAATTTCTTCGTGCAGCCGAACAGGTCCAGTGTTCTGTAGGATTTACCAAAGTGCAATCAGCTCTGTAGAGCATGCATAATACTTGAGAACATTAATATAAATCTCAAAGCTCTCTCCTGGGATTCCGTTTAAAGGGACTGACCCAAAGAATGAAACAGAACGAATGTCGTATTTCCTTCCCAGACAAGATCACATGGGTTCAGGTACAGGCACATCATGACTTCACAGGAAATGGAATAGATTCATTATCTTCTTTGGCTCTCAACCAATTTGAGATTTGCACTTTGATGAGCATCTAAATGTTAGAATGAAAAATCCTCTACAGACAAGCTACATAAAGTAGCATCCTTAGTATTTAAAATATTCAAGATAATTCAACTGCAGAAAACTTCCCCGTCATCCGAAGTCAGAATAAGATGTTTCTGTGTAAGCAAAGAAGTAAATTCAACTGGGCCTAATTAAGTCATAACTTTTATTGCCTAATTCCCTAATCCTTGCCGGGAGGTACTGAGATAAACTAGTGATTACACTTTAAAACAATGATTACTTTTCTTTCCTGGGTCAGGGCATGATATAAAAATATTCGCAGTTCAGTTGCATAAAATAATACAAATTAAGGTAAATGACTTTTGGATGCTTTGCGCAATATTTGTAGGTTTTTGCCCATAAACTTTTGATATGACTATTTAACCTTGTTTTTTTCTTTTTCAAAATAAAAACTTATTTGCCACTTTACTGTTTGGGAAGTTATCCCTACATTCAGCATACTTCTTAAAGTTTTAACACTAGGGGGAAATCTATTCCCCAGTTTTCAGTATTTTCTAGAAAAATTGTTTTTCTTTTCCTAATTTTAAGTGCATGTTCTAGCAAATCATTGATTCCTATATAATCATTGAAATGTCACCATGTTAGATATGTACGGTTAGCAACTAATGACAAATAAACTTGATGGATAGCACCTACTCTGTGCCAGGCATTGTTCTAAGTAGCCTACATGCATCATTACAATCGATCTTCACAATCACCTCTGTCATCCCCTCCCCCACCACTGTGTTAGAGCAAGGGCTCCAGGCCAGAGGCTAACCCCCCTGCCCAAGCTCCCAGCTGGTGAGTGGCAGAGCACAGGCTGTGAGCCTCAGCCCCTCCAGGGAAGAGAGGCCTCTGAGACAGGTAATTTTATCTGGATCTCAAGTACCTCATCTTCAGGAATCATTATTTCAGATGAAAATCTTCACCTATTCTTGTAAGATTAGTCTTAGGTCCTTTTTAATGCATTTTACCAGGTCATTTGGTTTTTTACTTTGTTCCCACCTATAATTAAAATATAAACCTATTTGATTCACTAGCCTTCAGTGCTTTACGTATGGGATATAAACATAAAGGATTTGTTTTTGAATATGATAAATTGCAACAGATTCTCAGTAGCCAGCTCACTAACATCTTTTGATTCAGTCATCTTCACAGAACCACAGACTGTTACTATCATTTCTAGGCAAATCTAGGCAAATTTAAGAATCTGCCCCCATCAGTATGAATTTGAATTGTAAGATATATTTTAAATGTTATCTATTGTATCATATGTATGTATATGACTTCTTCCATTAAAAGGTGAGAACAGTTAGAAAGTAGTAATGTGTATGTGTGGAATAAAGAATTTCTGAGACCTATTTTAGCTAAATATTTGACAAAGTAAAATTTCTACCTAATAATTTAATAAATTATATTTTGCCTAATGACCTTTCAAATGAACTGAAATTAAAACCATATTTTGCAATTGATATTGTGTTCCCTTCGATAACATCCCAAACATTAATTATTGTCATCAAGGAAACCATATGTTGCAAAAGTCATTGCCTAGCCTTTCTCACTTTTGTATTTAAGGTAAAGAGAGGAAATACTCTTGCAGTAATTGCTCATGATAGTTTAATGCTAGTTTAAAGGGGATGCCTTGTATAGAATATATTCTATAAGATACACATATTATGGGTGGCTCCAGAAATCAGTCTAAACTTCAAAATGATGTTATATTTTTCTCTTTTGTAATATATTGTAATGAGATGTGTGTATTTTCTTAGTAAAATTTTCCTATACATAAAAAATGCACTATGAGTTTGTTTTTATTTTTTAACTTTTTAAAACATGACTGATTTTTTTTTGTTGAATTTATTGGGGTGATGTTCGGTAATAAAATTATGTAGGTTTTAGGTGTACAATTCCATAATACATCACCTGTATATTATATGTATATACACCACACCATGACCTTGTTTTTAAAGGCTGTTGTATATAGGGCACATTTAAAACTTGGTATTACTATTTTTTAAGGTGTTATTTATTTATTTTTACAGAGAAGGGAAGGGTGGGAGAAAGAGAGGAGGAGAAACATTACTGTATGAGCAATACATCGGTTGCCTCTTGCACTCCCCTAACTGGAGACCTGGCTGGCAACCCAGGCATGTGCCCTAACTGGGAGTCGAACCTGCAACCTTTCCGTTTGCAGGCTGGCACTCAATCCATGGAGCCACACCAGCCAGGGGAAAACTTGGTAAACTTGGTATTAGTAAACCTTAACACACACACACACACACACACACACACACACACACACACCCTGCCAGAATACTTGATCCCTTGGGAATATATTGTTAGACTTAAATTCATAAGTGGAGCACTAGTTGTGCTCCTCAATTTTAATTTCCTTTTGTTCAGCTTTTACTTTATTCCTCTCCTAGTTGAGTTTAATCATAGCAGTAAAGGAATTATTTCTCACTTCTCTCCCCCACACCCCCAGCACAGACACATTCCAAGACCATAATATTAGAATAGTAAATCAGGAACAGTTAGACTACCTAATCGAAACGTACTCAGCATCACCTATGAAGCCAATTTGCAAAAAAAAAAAAAAGAAAAAAAGCCCTGAATCAGAACAGGCTGCTAGATCTAAGTTCCACGTGGTAAGAAATACAGAGAATAGAGGAACATGTTAAATGATATCATGGAGGTGTAATCATTCAAGTCCAGAATATGGGAAATTTTCCAGGACAAATGACCCAATTTCTTCCACAAATAAATGGCAAGAAAAAAGAAAAAAAAGAAACCATTACACTTAAAAAGAGACTTCTACCAAATACAATTTGTAAACCTCCTCTGGATCCTGATTCAAACAGACCCACTACATATGAGATATTTGGGGAGTAATTAGGGAAATTTGAACACTGAGCAGTTGTTAGATGATATTAATAAATAAGGATGGCATGACAAATTAGACGATATTCAGGAACTGTTAACTTTCAGGTGAGACAATAATATTGTAATTAAATTTTTCAAGAGCTTTTTACTTTTTTAAATTTTACATTTTAACTTTCTGACTTGAACAAATAGGCTTCTTGAAGTGATGAGTGGATCAGCCCTGGCTGGGTAGCTCAGTTGGTTAGAGCGTTGCATTGTTCTGATACCCCAGTCAGGGCACATACAAGAGACAACCAGCAGGTGTGAAGGAAGTGGAACAACAAACTGTTTCTCTCTCTCTCGCCTTTCCTCTCCCTCTAAAACCAAAAAATAAAAACATTTTTAAAGTTATGAGTTGATCAGAAAAATTTGAACGTGACTGGATTTGACGATACTGTCTTTTTATGATGATACTATGGTTGTATTTTTAAGTTCTTTTACATTTATGCACTGAATTGCCTACCATCATTATGTAGTGGTGAAATTTTTAAAAAGAAAAAATCCATAAATACGTACAGAATTATTTATAAATAAAATGATATTGTATCTGGCATTTGCTTTGAAATGATCCAGGGTTTCATTGCTTTGGGAGGGGCTTGGGTTCTAGGTAAGAGAAGATGGACCACGTGTTACTACTAAGTGTTGAAGGTGAGTGATGTTATATGTAAAGGTTCACTGAACATTTTCTCAACTTTTGTGTATTTTTTTACCATACAAAACTTACCATAATGAAAAATTATAAAAATGAACGAACGTTCTATCCACTATTCTCTAAAGATATAATAACCTCTAAGCTTTGGTGGATGGGCAGGAACAAGCGATGAACCTCTGGAAGGGGCAGATCTACGGAGGGTATTGCTGTGGGGAACCCCAAGCTGAGTTGTTATCAAGATCTAGCTGTGGGATGAGCTATGTCCTCTACAGCACTTCTTAGCTAAGAAGGATCAGGATAAAGTTCAAGTTCTTTGTGACAACTGGTGTTTATTACTATGCTAAATCGGACCCATTGTGACCAAATCCACCTTATTTTTCCTTTAGTACAACATTACGTCTCAACCATCCTACAAGACCCAGCTGAGATCCTTTCTTAACTCATCTCATGGCTAGTGATCCCCTTGTTGCATATTCTTATCCCTCCTTTTGCCGTCTCATTTGTTCCCTCATATTATTAGCCGATTGTTTCCTGATACAGCTTATCCCAACCTCAGTGTGTGCTCCCAAAACTAGGGACTACGACGTATTTTTAAGACACTCAGCCTCAAATATAGACTCCCCGCGCAGGAGGGACGCGCGGGCGCCACCGAGCGGGGACCTCCGGCGCGTCCTAGAGCGGCCACGCGCGGCCACGGCCCGCGGCGCACTTCCGCCCGCGTCCGTTGCCGCTCCGCGGACAGCTGGGCCTCGCTGTGGGCCTGTGGCTCCCTCGGCTCTCGCCGCGGGCCCCGGGGCGTGGGTGAGTGGGGCAGGGCGCGCCGGAGGGGGTCGGGCCAGGGTCTGCGCCGCCGCGGCCTCCCACGCGGCCGCCGAGTGGGCTGGGCCGCGCGGGCAGGCGCGCGCGCTGCCTTCGGACTCGCGGCCCCGGCCCCACGTCAAGCGCCCAGGCCCGGGGAGCGCCCGGGAGCGAAGAGGCGCCTCGAGCACCCCCGCAGGCGGGAGCCTCCTCTCCCCCGCGCTCCTGCCGCCGCCCACCCATCCTTTAGGGACTCTGACACTGACTCGGAAGAGAGCCTGGACTCGCTAGGGGCCGGAGACCCGGGCCCTGGCCCTGACTCTGCCTTGGCCACCCAGTCTCTCTGGGTCACGGGTCTTTTCTTCTCTGAAATGGAGGGTGGCATGTCCGCCCTACCTGCACCCTGGGGATCGCAGGGTGGGCACCTGTTCTCAACCCGGCAGTCCTTAGACTCATTGGGGAAGCCTTCCAAAAGCTCAGGCCCCAGAATCACCAGGTGGTTGTGATATGCAGCCAGGACTGAGAACCAGCGGCCCAGAGGGGCACAGTGTGGCCGTGGGCTGTGTTCCCGACGGAAGGTGCACTGGGTTCTAGGTGGGTCGTAGTCTTGAGAAAGCCAGCCCTGTTTTTCTGTCCAAGACGCTAAAGACCAAATCTGCTTTGGTTACTTTTAATAACTAGTGGCTAGAATGGTACATGTCACAAAACATGCACCATTGATTAAATACATTAATTTCTGATTACTTCCTGACCTAGAGGAGGGGTTTTGATTATGTGGTTTGTTGTTATTGCGTTTGTAACTTTTTATTACGGAAGCTTTCAAACGTAGAGGAAAGTGAGGTAGTGTACTGCATTCCTAAGTCATGACCCATCATGTTTTATCCGTTACTCGCCCCACCCCCACTGGATTACTTGAAGCAAATCTAAATGTACCATTTCATCCGTTAAATAGTTATGTTTTTAAAATACAACTCATTTCTTTACACAGAAAGCCAGTAGCAGTCTAATAAGCATTTCATGTTATTCTTCTATCCAGTCAGCATTTACACTTTACCATTTTCCCAAATCTCTTTTTTCTCCCTGTTACCAGTTTCTCCAAATCAGGATCCAAACATCTCTTGATCCCCTCCCACTTTATTCCAACCCCCTACTCCCCCCTCTCCCCCCTCTCCCCGCATCCCATACTTGTTGACTAAATCGAGTCATTTGTCCTGGGAAGTTGCTTAGGTACTGGATTTGGCTTTTTCCCTCCTACCGTATCCTTTAGTAAGATGGTATTTAGATAATAGCTCTAAAAGATTCAGGTTGAACTTTTTGACAAGAAAACCTAAAAGGGTTTCTGTGCTCTTAATACTGTCTCACATCAGGAGTTAGATAAGGTCTTGTCTGTCTTGTGGTGTTAAGATTGGTCAATGAACCTCTTCTATACAAATGGCACCACAGGGCAACTAAATAATTGACCAGGGAATTATGGAAGGATGCCAGCTAATTACTGCAGAAGGAATGAGAGAATACAACCTTTTGGCAATGTCTAATGAAATAATGGATCCTGGCAAGGATTGTTAGTGGCTGTTTACATCAGAAAGAGAGACAGCCAGACAGCCCGTGGTCCTTATGGAAGTACCCAGTACCTCTTATCCAGTATTTTTGGGTAATGGGTAGGGGACATAGATGGAATAAGGTTGGCCATGAGTTAGTTGATAACTACTGAAGTTCAGTGATGGATATGTGGCAATACAGTGTACTAATCTCTACTTTTGTATGCGTTTGACATTTTTCATAATAAAAAGGTTTTTTTTTTTGTTGTTTTTTTTTAAAGATTGACTAGTTGACTAGTGAGTTCAAGTCAGCCTGATCTATCCATTATAGTTCTGTTCTCCATTATCCTTTCAGTAAGTGGTTCTCAAATCTGACTGCATATTAGAATCCCAGGAGAAGATTTTTTTTTTAAAGCACATGTCTCACTAGCAGAATTTCCCGTTTAATTTTTCTGGAATGGAGCCCAATCACTGATATGTTTTAAAAGCTGATTCTAATATGCTCCAGGGTTACGTACCACTGGCCTAGATCCATTATTTGTTAGGGATTGCAAAGTAATTATATCCTATAATTCCTTCTGCATTTATTAGTTTTTAATATTTTTAATTCTATTTTTGTTTATTCTCATTTATCTTGCAAACTGCAATCCCATAAGAAGCTTCTGCAGATTGAACTACTTAATTATCAAAGGAAGGTTTGATGCTGGAAGTGAAAATGTGGAGTTAGGCATGTAAGGGCACTAGTAGTAACCTAAAGGTTTGTGCGTGAGGTGGAGAGAGGTGCCATGTGTGTGTGTTCAAGGTGTGTGTGTATTCAAGGTGTGTGTGAGGGGCGAGGGTGCTGGGGAGCTGACTGCATCCCCAGTGGAAAGGAAGATTAGGTGAATTGTGTTAATATTTAGAAAAGCATGTTCAGCCTTAATACACATTTTTGAAAGTCACCAATATTAAAGAATTAAATAATATTTAATATAAAATTAAATAAATGCTGTATTTTGCAACCACAAAACATTTCAAAGTTTAAAAGAAAAAACAGCCCCCCTCCCCACCATTTTAATCACCTGTGAGACAACCAGTGTTGACGATATGCTGGGAATCTTCCACACCAGACTTTCTCTGTCTTGTGCAAACGCAGGGGGTTTGGACACTGTTACAAAGATGAGATCATGCCGTAGCCATCTGTAACTTTTCTCACTGTCTTCCCTCCAGGACAAGAGTTACAGACCCGACTTAGCCACAGAATAAGTAGTTCATGGTATGAATGTATAATAAAATATTCAATTGTTTTCCTATTGTTTTTTTTTTTTTCAGATTGCTTCCAAATTTTAGCCACCTTAAAACTACCACAATAAACATCATTGTACATAGATCCTTTATTTCTGTAGGGTAGATTCCCAAGAATGGGAATGCTGGATTAAAGTGTGTTGTTATTAACAGCATCATTATTATTGGTAATATATATTGCCAGATTACTCTCCCCAAATATAATAGCAATTCACACCTCCACCATTAGTAACATATGAGTATCCATTTTCTCTTGTTCTGGTTAGCACTGGTTTTCATTAATATTTGCCAGCCGATGTGTGGGAGATGGTGTTTGTTTCTTTAATTTGCATTTCCTCTAACTGCCTAGAGACTGAGCACTTTTCATGCTCATTGGATGTTTGGATTCTCCATTGAATTTCTTGTCTGTACCCATTTTTCTGTTGTATCAGAGGTTTTTTTGTGGGGTTTTTTTTTTTTTTTTTGGTATTATGAGTTCATTTGCATGAATTTGTTTTTAGGGCCATTAACTATTTCTCATACAGTGTAAACCATTTTCTCCAGGTGTTCTTTTGGTTCTTTGACTTTGAGTCTTGATATATGAAAATTTTTATGTAGTGAAAATGTCTATTTTTTTAAATTTATGGGATTCCTGTATTGCCACTAAGGCAATAATTCCCAAACCCCAAATTATTCTCTAAACATATTCTCCTAACATTTTTAACATATTTTATTGGAACTTTTACATTTAACTTTATAAACTATGCGGAATGCATTTTTATATACAGTGCAAAGTGAGAACATTGCTTTACCTTTTTTCTGAAAAAATAGCCAATTATGTCACTGCTGTTTATTAAATGTTACCCTTTTTACATTTTGTTATATATTGATTCCCATAAATACCTAGATTTATTTCTAGACTATCCCTTCTCTTTCACCTTTTCTTGTGTGCCAATATTGTCTTAATTATACCCAATTTGTGTAATAAGTGTAATATCTAGAAAGGTAAGTTACTACTTACTGCTTTATATAATTTTCTTGCCCATTCTCAGACACTTATTTTTTTATAAGATTTCTTTTTTTTAAGATTTTACTCATTTATCTTTTAGAGAGTGGAAGGGAGGGAGAAAGAGGAGAGAAACATCAATGTGTGGTCGGCTCTCCCACACCCCATACTGGGGACCTGGCCTGCATCCCAGGCATGTGCCCTGACTGGGAATCGAACTGGCGACCCTTTGGTTCGCAGGCTGGCACTCAATCTACTGAGCCACACCAGCGAGGGTCAGACACTTATTTTTTCTTTTCTTCCCTCTTTTGGTTGTTTTTTTTTTTTTTTCTGTTCCAAGCTAACTCTCACTGGAAATGTCATAGAATTTTCATTAAATGTATCTATATTGATTATGAAAAGATGAACAGTTCTGTGATATTGAGTCTTATTAAGGAATCTAATACATATCTGGGTCTTTTAGGGTCTGTTCCTTTCTTGTTAACTTTATTTCTAGTGATTTTGCAAGGCTTTTTTCTCTTATGAATGAGATCTTTCCCATTTATATTTTTATCTTGTTATTGCTAGGACTGAGCAGTTATTGCCAATTTTGTATATCCAGTTCTCTGTCAGTTTTTCTTATCTTAGCATTTTTTATTAAAATGACTTATTTTGGTTTTTCATCTAGCCCTAGTGTGGATAATCTATAATTGTTAATGTGTAAGTTTGAGTTTATTCTCATGTATTCTATTTGCTGTACTTTCCCACCGTGGAAGTATATTGGACGTAGCAAATGTTCCCTGAAACAGAGAAAGGAAAGAGAGAGATACCAGGAGTTGGCAGAAATCCACAAACTCAACAGGTTGTTGCTGATCACTTGTAATAGCAGACACCCAAACCCTAACCAGTGATGGAGCCTGCCATTCAGGGGAGTGCGGCGTTCACTAGGCAGCACTGCGGTGCCGCGGAGCCTTGCCGTACAGACCTCAGAACCTCAAATGGAGTGGTTATTGCTGTTTAGTGTTTATTAGAAGGACTTTAAAAAAAAAGTAATGCTTGGAAAGTCCAAAGTCCCCGTGTACTCCCTCACCCCTTCGCCCCTATTGTTAATACCTTTCCCTAGCGTGGTATCTTTGTTACGGTTGATGAGCCAATATTGATACATTATTAACTCAAGTATAATTAGGCTTCATTCACTCTTTGTGTTGCGCATTCTGTGGTTTGGACCAATGTGTGACGATGTGTCTACCTGTACTGCGCATGCAGAGTAGTTTCACTGCCCTAAATAAACAGTGAATCTCTCAGCAACCTGTTTTCGGTGATTCTGAGCAGTGATGTGAAATAATCCCTAGGTGATTTTTCCATTGCAGGGTAGAAGATGTCTATGGATGTGACGTTTCTGGGGACAGGCGCAGCATACCCGTCCCCAACCCGCGGTGCCTCTGCTCTGGTTCTTCGGTGTGAGGGCGAGTGCTGGCTCTTTGACTGTGGGGAGGGAACCCAGACACAGCTCATGAAAAGCCAGCTTAAAGCAGGTTAGTGTGCATTCAGCTCTCTCACTACGACCATCTCTTGTTCTTCATTTTCTCCGCTTTCCTTGGGCCTTTGTTCTGTAGCAGCTCTGGCAGCTGCATCTCACTTCAGTGCTAGAATCCTGGCAAGACTCGGAAGGCCCTCAGGCATCTGGTACACACGCTGACCCTTATTCGTTCCTTTATTTGCTTTCCCTTCGTCCTGTAAGTTTTAAGAGCAAAGGCTGATAGAGGCTCAGAGTAGAGGATGGAGTGAAGTACATCAGGCATGGTGGATGGACACTGCCCAAGCCAAGGAACAGTGTACACACTCACGTCCCCCAGGAGAGGTGAGTGTCGTGGGAGAATGCGAAGGGCAGCAGATAGTGTTCACAGGAGGGGTGCTCTTTTCCACTTGGGCACGCATCAGGGCACGCTTCTCATGGGGGGCGGCCTGTGACTTGCTGAAGGAAGAGAAGGGATGCCCTGAGCTGGGAAGGAGGGCATTTCAGCCAGAGGCAGTGGAGTGAGCATAGGCCCAGCGGCAGGAAGCCTGAGGGGCACGGTGATGGAAGGCCTTAGGCCAGAGGCAGGCAGACCTGGGTTCCAGTCCCAGCTATGTCTCAACTTGTGACCTCAGCAGATCAGAACACTTGAACTTTACTTCCCTCATCTTGAAAACGGGGATAAAAACTTACATGCCATGAGAATGTCATATAATAATCCCTCCCCTGTGTGGCAAGTGTCCTCATCAGCTACCTCTCAGTTCAAATGCTGTTTCCTTGGGCTAAGTAATTCCCCCTCACCCCGGGCATTCTGCAGCTTCATCCTATTTTATTACCTTTTTAGCATGATCAGTATTTCAAATGGTGTTATTTAAATAGTTGTTTTTATGTGCACTGTCTCCCTACACTAAGCTCAGCAATCAGTTGTGTGCTTAGTAGATGCCTAGAAAGTACCTGTTCAGTAAATGCATGAGTAACATGTTTAGCACCTAGTATTGTGCCTCTCTCTTACTAGGTCTTGACAAGTGGTGGTTATTGAAGTTATCGTTTTTCTGACTCGACACACGGCAAGGCATTCAATGACTAAAAGAAAGGCAGTTCTGGCATCCAAGGCTCTCTGGGTGTGTTGGGGGAAGCCAACATGCAAACATTTGTAATCTACTATGATAAGTGGAATAATGGAGGTGTTTTCTGAGTATTTTGGAGTACGAAAGAGAGGGACACTGTCTATATCTGTGTGTTCAGAGAAAGCATTCCAGAGATGGTAACAGTTGAGCTAGGAGAGAAGCAGGGCTGGACATTCAAGGAACGGAGAACAAACTGAGCAACCAGTAAGGCATTTCTAGATGTGTTTGGGGAATATTAAGCCATCCAGAGCATTGAGTACTTGGCTAGGATGGAAGAGAGACAAGAATGCTGAAAGTAAGTGAGGGCAGACTGTGAAGCCTTCTGTGGTATGTTAAGGTGTTCGGACCTTACTATTCTATTGGCAATAAGGAACCATTAAGAGTTTTTAAGCAAGGATGACATGTTCCGATTTGGGATTTAGGTCGGAGTTTTCCCATGGCAAATGTATTGGCAGAAAGAGAATAGCATCAGGGAGACTAGTTGCAAGGCAGTTGCACTCATCTGAAAGAAGAGAGAGACGATGGGGGTGTTGAAGCAGCGGGTAGGGACAGGGATGAAGAAGGGAGTCTTAATCTAAGAGATACTTGCAGAGCCAACAGGAGGTGGCAACAGGTTGAATGTCTAGGGTGTAAAGAAGTGAAGGATTGTTACAAGTTACAGATGCTTCCGTCCCAGACCCAGGAGTCATGAAAAGAGCAGTTGGAGGACTGAGTGAATGAGTACCACTTGGGACACGTGGCCTTGAGGTGTACACAGTTCAGCCCTAATTATATTAGGGCAGGTACTGTGCTTTATGTCCCTTGGGTCACATAGGTTTTCCTTTCATGAAAACTTTCAGGGTAGGCACAGACCAGATGAGGCTGTGACACTCAACTGTTTAGAGAGTAGGCTTTGAGGTGTCGGGGTGATTAAAATAGAAACAAGTCCTGGCTGGTGTAGCTCAGTGGATTGAGCACGGGCCTATGAAGCAAAGGGTCACTGGTTCGATTCCCAGCCAGGGAATATGCCTGGGTTGCAGGCCAGGTCCCCAGTGGGGGACACATGAAGGCAACCACACATTGATGTTTCTCTCCCTCTCTTTCTTCCCCCCTTCCCTTCTCTCTAAAAATAAATAAATAAAATCTTAAAAAAATAGAAACAAAAACTGTTACATTTGGGTGCTAGAGGTTTGGGTATGGGGATAAGGCTTCCCTTTTTATTAACATTGTGTCAGCTATTGATGCTGCAAAACAGATGATAAATTTAGTGTCCTGTTTGCATTTATTATCTGATAATTTCTGTGGGTGAGGGAGTTCAGGCCTGGTTTACCTGGTTTTTCCGCTTCAGGGTCTCACTAAACTGTAATCTCGTCATTGGCTGGGGCTGAGGTCTCACCAAAGGCTCAGGTGGGGAAGAATCTGCTCCAGAGCTCATGCAGATTGTGAGCAGAACCCTTAGAATTAGAGGCCGGAGGTTGCCCTCAGCTCCTAGTGGCCTCCTGGTCACGTGGTTTTCTGTTTTGTGGGAGCTTGGAGTGGTTCCAGCAGGGAGAAGGAAACTCAAGAGGAAGTCTACTGGCGAGGTGGAGTCTTTGAACATCATGTAATCACATTGCATCTCTGTGTCACCTTTTACTGGTTAGAAGCCAGTCACAAGCCCCACCCACACTCAATGGGAAGGAATTATAGAAGGACTTGAACACGAGCAGGTTATTGGTTTCTCTCAATAATCCAATATGGACCTATCACTATTTGATTCATTGAAACGCTTTTCAGCTTGTACTACCCCCTAGGGTAATAATATGTTATGAGTTTCGTAAGGAGGTACTTTGTGTTTATCCAAACATACTTCTTTCAAGGTCCTAATATGTAAGCATCTGATAAATAAGTACAGGTTTGCCAGGTCTATTTCTGTCATAGTTTTAAAGACTGAGCATAGCCTTCCTTTTTTTCCCCTTAAAAATAATTATAAAGAGTATACATGCTCATTGTAAAAATTCAAACAAAGCAGGAAAGTATAAATAAGAAAAGCCTAAATCCATGTCTCATAGGTAAAGTTTCTGTACAGGTAGATGCGATAACAGTAGGTGTATTCGTGTGTGGGTGTGTGTACAATTTTGCATAAATGGAAACACTGTACTTTGCGTGATCTGCTTTTTTTCAACTGAATGGCACATACAAAGAGTATGTTGCAGACACTTTCCTCAGGCGGTGCATATAACTGCATCATCATTCAGAGGATGCTTGTATTCCACTCCATCAGTGGTGACACATTCCCCCGTGCTTTCCTGTTCTCAAGTGAAAGGGACTCGAGCATTTTTCTTTCTTCGTTTGATAGCTTCCTCTTACCTTTGATAATTGTGCCTGCCATTTCCTCTCCCTCTGAAATCACGTTTCTTGAGAGATGAAATGTTTGTCTTCCCTGAAACTGTGACTACTGTGGGAAGCAATTTTTACTTACTTAATTTGTCTCCCTTACTTTGGGTTCATGGATTGTTCTGGTGTTCAGTTTGGCTCTGGTTTGCAGTAGGGAGGGGGGGCCCAGAGCGTCTGGTGTGGCCCTCTGAGATTGGCATGAGATCAGGACTCAACCATTGTGGTTCTTCTGCCTGCAGAGGCCTCAGGTCATACTTGTCAGCGCTCTGGAAGCCTGGGCAGCAGGAAGAGAAAATGCAAGGGTTCTAAAAGTAAAAAAACAGCAAAAACAAGCACTGAAAAGAGAAAATAAAAAGGAACATAGGGAGGAAACTTCTAGAATGCCTCCCCGGGGGATTTCAAGGTCCAGAATCAGCCTCTGCCCAGTTCTCTGCCACATGCCTGGGCTTGGTGTAGCAACTGGAAGGCTCACTTGGAGAACACTTTTGCCCTGATATCATGGGACAAGTCACATTACAGTAAACTCTTCCTGTTCTTTTACGGTGTCAATAAACTGTCCTGTTCTTTAATGGTAGCAGATGTTTGAAGTAGGTGTGCCATGAGCTTGGGCCAGAAGCCTCTGTTAAACTAAACATGTGTTACTGGGATCGTTACTTCTAAAATGCCTGGTGGCGCATCTCAAAAAACATGCCCGTGTGGCACCCTGCCACATGCCAGCGGTACATTCAGTTCCCCGCCAGGTGCGTCAGGTTCCAGCCTCTCCCAGTGTGCGCTAAAGAGCTGCTGTGTTCAGAGTGAGGGGGCCTGTGTGCCTTCGCACAGCACTGCAGGGGAGCCGCCCTTTGGTCTGCACTGCAGGGTCTGTTGCCCATCTCCTCCCTGTCCGTTCTTTACTCGTTCCTTCTCTCCCTTTCTCTCTCTTCTTCTGCCCCCACCTCCCTCATCATCCTCCTTTTTCTCCTCCCCGGTGAACCTCACTCAGACATGCAGGCTCTCAGGTGGTTAGTTAATCTCTGTCCAGTGCAGAGATTCCTTAAATGGCAATTTTGGGTTCAGGCGCTGGTCCAGTCCTTTGGAGCCAGGGGAACTTGATTTGTTGAAATACCTATTCGCTATTCTCAGAGGGAGCAGTAGGGGGCAGTGTGACTGTCAGATGCTTTTCACACTTGAGGCCTATCTAGTTACTGAAGTAATTATTTTGGTACACTTCCTTATTACAACTTTTTTTTCCTAAGAGGATATATAGAAAAATGCTCTGAAAATTGTAACACTGTGTAACTTGAAGATGTTTTATGAAAAAAGTTGTCTTATTAAAACCGTCAAGTAAAAAATAAAGCCTGTCTTTCTTGCTTCTGGAATCATATAGACAAATATAAAAAAAATGAGTTTATGGTGGCAATTAAAACTCTAAATTCATTTTACTGCTTTCTATGTAAGTTGTTATGTATGTTTCCAGTAGCTTTGTATGGATCTTTGTTTCTGAAAAATTCCCAATTTTATTTTTCTCCCTCAATTGCAAGGGAGAATTACTAAGATCTTCATCACGCATCTTCATGGAGACCATTTCTTTGGCCTTCCTGGCCTTCTCTGCACGATCAGCCTCCAGAGTGGCTCCACAGTCACCAAACAGCCCATTGAAATCTACGGCCCTGCCGGGCTGCGGGACTTTATCTGGCGAACCATGGAACTCTCCCACACGGAGCTGGTCTTCCCGTATGTGGTCCACGAGCTGGTGCCTACGGCAGATCAGTGTCCGACAGAAGAACTGAAAGACTGTGCACCCATGGATGGCGCAGACAGCTCTCCCAAAGAGGGGCAAGGAAGAACTATCCTGTTGGACTCAGAAGAAAACTCATACCTCCTGGTCGATGATGAGCAGTTTGTTGTAAAAGCATTTCGCCTCTTTCACCGAGTTCCCTCCTTTGGGTTTTCAGTCGTGGAGAAGAAGCGCCCAGGTAAACTCAATGCACAGAAACTGAAAGACCTTGGTAAGTGTCGTTTTCTCTTCTCATAGATCAAGCTGTTGTTAACTGAAGCTCTTATAAGTGTCAGAGTAACCTTCCTGTCCTGTTTCCCAGGCTTAAAACTGACGTTTTCTCCACTTACGTCTTTTGCCTAAAGTTTGCTTATTGAGGGAAGTTCCTGGGACTGAAAGATGCTATTCAAGCAAAACCCAAGCATATATTTGAAGCCTCCTCTCTGCAGCTCCCCCGATGCACATTCTCAGTCTGTCCTACCTTCAGCTCACACTCTCTTGTTTTACAGGGTGATGGTTGTTGTCCTAGGTCTAGGCTTTTACTTTTCCATGTCTTCCTCCTGAAATATGTTTTCAGTAACATCTTTAGCCTGAGAATTTTTGCCATATCTTAATCTTGCAACTGCAATCACTTACTTTCAGGGTTTTCCTTCTCTACCTTAAGTTAATTTGGTGTTAATTTGGTGTTCTTCGCCTCAACCATTTACATACCTGGGTTCACCACAGGAAGCAAGCACACAAAGCGGGGCCTGGACCCCCACCCCCCAGCTTCATGCCTCCTCCGTGCTAGGCCTTCATGCCTGGGGGTTCCTCATCATCTCTCCGGAAGCAGTGTCCAGCTCTGCTATGCCTCCGGCGTCACCGCCTTCCTCAGCATGGCCAGTGTGGGGGCCTATAAAAAGCACCATGGTGTCTTTTGTGTGGTTGTTTCTTGATTTACTCAAACTCTTCCTCCTTTCTCAACTAAAACAAAAGGCAAAATAATGAGGAAAAGTAATGGAGGCCAAAGGTACTTTTATTATCTAAAAATGTGGGGAGCCCTGGCTGGTGTAGCTCAGTGGATTGAGTGCTGGCCTGCAAACCAGAAGGTTGCTGGTTCGGTTCCTGGTCAGGGCACATGCCCAGGTTGCATGCCAGGTTCCCAGTTAGGGGCTGTGCAAGAGGCAACCGATCAATGTCACACATTGATGTTTCCCTCTCTTTCTCCCTTTCCCCTCTCTCTTAAAGTAAATAAATATAATCTTTAAAAAAATAAATGAAAACCTGTGGAAATATTCTTATATTGAGAAACTTTAAATATGATCTATGTCAGAATTAGTAAGCACTTTCTATTTGTTTGTAGGTATTGTCCAGAGTGATAATCAGGTACTATTCTAGATTAATATGAGATTTAAGCCCAGTTTGGTAAATGTGGAACTGCCCCTATGCATGCAGACTGATTATGTATGACTGCCTGAAACTCTCCTTGACCTTGTGATCCAAACAGTCCTCTCTAACAATTTTTTATTGAGTTATTCAGTTTGTAGGTCCCTTGTTATTATTTAAGTGGATTCTTAAATTTTGCCCAGAGATGAGCTTATTAAATACAGCACTCTGAACAACTGTCCTGCCCACGCCCAGCAGAGCAGCGAGGCCGCTGTCTGGACTGGGATGATGCTGTGGGACTGAGGCGCTTAAAACCCGCCTGACCCACGTGCCTGGGGAGTGCTTTCGGTGCTGCAGCATTGCCAGCGTGGAACTTTTAACAATGTATCAATACTCCAGTTCTCCACAAATAGTAAAATATTTATAAAAATTATGAAAAGAATTAGATGCCTTTTCCATTTGCTGTTTGCTGTGCTATTAAAACAGACTCTGTTAACAAGTCATAAATTCCATTCCCATGATGTGGTGTTATCTGCCTCCATCATTAGGTGTTCCTCCAGGTCCTGCCTATGGGAAGCTGAAAAATGGAATTTCTGTTGTTCTGGAAAATGGAGTTACAATTTCTCCCCAAGATGTCTTAAAAAAGCCTATTGTTGGAAGGAAAATCTGCATTTTGGGTGACTGCTCTGGGGTGGTGGGTGATGGAGGAGTGAAGCTGTGCTTTGAAGCTGACCTTTTGATCCATGAAGCCACCCTGGATGACGCCCAGATGGACAAGGCCAAGGAGCACGGCCACAGCACGCCGCGGATGGCAGCGGCGTTTGCAAAGCTGTGCCAGGCAAAGAGGCTCGTCCTGACGCACTTCAGTCAGAGGTACAAACCAGTGGCCTTGGCCAGAGAAGGAGAAACAGATGGGATTATAGAACTGAAAAAGCAAGCTGAATCAGTGTTAGACTTCCAAGAAGTGACTCTAGCAGAAGATTTTATGGTGATTGGCATTCCGATCAAAAAATGAACTAGTGTTCCCAAATGCACACTGACATGTCTTTGAATATGTTACTGAACTAGCTGTCAAGTTTGTTGTTGTTATTTTAGTCTAAAATTGTTTGGGTCCCAATAATCCTAAAAAGGATTGCTGAACTGACTCAGGATTGAAAGGGAGCAAGCTTTTTGACAATAAATCATTTTAAAAAGAAAAAAGCTAGCATCCTTTTTAAAGTCCAGATTTGACAAAATGATAGACTACTCAGCTGTGCTTGTACTTTGTGTTTTGTGGCTGCTGCCTCAGATGTGCCCCATGCAATCCTGGGCTTAGCTTCTGTCCAGCTTTATTGCTGTTATTGGCAAAGTGTGCTGGGCTTAGTCCTCTTGGCTAAAAATGGTATTTTGGCAGTTTGTGTTGAATCTGTTCATGTTATTAACAGAATGGAGAGAAGTGTAATGAGACATTGGACATGCACGATTGAAGCCGGCATGTTAGATCTTGAATTCTTTGCTGGAATACTGACTATAGGGTCCGGCTACATGTTTATCCTTTAATTAATGTGTTATTGAACTTTCTGGTTTGCTTCAAACCTGTGGTTCTCAGCTGAGGGTGATTCCACTCCCATAAATGGAGTTCTGAAGTTGTGAGGATGACTTGCTTCGGCAGCACATTTACGGAAATTGGAATGATGCAGAGATTAACGTGGCCCCTGCCTAAGAGTGACATGTAAATTCATGAAGCAGTCCATATTTTTATAAAAAGAAAAAGGTAAAAAAGAAATTGTGGGGATGTTTCTTGCCAGATGACTGGGAGGTAGGGGGAGAGTACTGCTGGTATTTAGTCAGTTACCAGGAGCCAGGGATGCTGGATCCTGTGGAGTTTGGGTCAGCCTGCTACTGCGATAAAGAATTGTCTCACCCCGGAGTACAAATGGCAGGCCCGTTGGGATACATAGCACATTAAAACTTATACCCCCAATGTGAATATACTTGATCAAAGTCTGTGACATAATGAGTTGAACTACTAGGTAAATCAAATTCTACAGCAGATCCTAAAGAACTGGCAGAGCGAATGTGTTGGAACTGGAATGTCACATGGCTTGGCAAGTTTTAAAGAATAAAAAGGTTATCTTCGATTGATAGCAAATATTATTTGAGAGAGATGAGCCATGAGCTGGAGCTTATGAATCTGGAGGTAAAGAAATGATATTTATTCAACGGAGTTTAATTTACATGTTCCTATTAATAATTCTTTGAGCACAGTTTTAATAAATGTTCTTTCTAGAGTAGCCTTCTGAGCTGCCTGCTTCCTCCGTTCTGCCCTGGGGTATCACTGACTCATTTGCCCCACAGTATTTCTCAAAGTGGGTCACACGGAAAGATAGTCTCAAGTGCTCATTCATTCAGTAGTGTCCCCTCCTCAGATCAGTTTGGGAAAAACCTTTTATGCTATGTGTCCTGTAGGAGTATCCTGGTGCCCGGTGAGATATATAAATATATATATTAATTTTATTTTAGTTGTTCATGTACAGTTTTCTGTCTTTTACTCCCATCCCAGCCCACCCCCCAGCCCTCCCCACCTCCCTCCCATTTCCACCTCCCCTAGTTTTTGTCCATGTGTCCTTTATACTTGTTCCTGTAAAATATATATGTGTGTGTGTGTGTATATGTTTTATATACATATGTTTAAAAACATATACATGTTTTTATAAAACATACACACACATATATGTGTAAGATATATGTGTGTATGTATATATAAATACATATATTATATATACACATATATGTGTAAAAATATATATGTATATATAAATATATATATATACACACACACACACACACATATATATTAAAAACAGTCATAAACCAGTCTGTGGTACCTGAAAGACCTCATTTCAGGGTCCTGTTGTGTACCTTCTGGTGGTACCTGTGTGGTCAGGAGCAGATTACCTTACTCTCACTGAGCTTCTGCTTGCTCATCGCTAAAATGGGACAAATAAAAAGTAAATAAATAAAATGGGAAGAATAATACTACCTGACAGGATCATTGTGAAGATTAAGGCTGCGTGAAAGGAGCGTGGCGCGTGGCTCACGGCGCCGAGGCCTGTCGACTCTGCTGAGCCCCCTTCTCGGTCTTCAGTCGCCGTGTACTGTCTGTTCCCACCACGAGAACCTGGAGCGTTTTTCGTGCATATTTAGAAATGTTGCCGTGAATTTAATACTATTAAATTCCTTTGGATTTTGGGGCTTCTCTAGCAAAAAAATTTTGACTCCTGGATGGTTCTGGAGTCCCTAGAGTATTGATAATCAGAATGGGTCTAGGTACTCAAGACCTCAGCCATTCTGAAGCAGTCTTCAGAATGGCCTGATTCTGTCCTACTTGGGGCTGTTGGCCTGCCAAAGTGCCCAAGTTTGACCAGACTGAAAGTGTAAGTGGGGGTCTGAATTCCATTCAAACAAGCATTTATTAGACACTGGGTGACCGAATCTGTATGGCAGGGAATGGCTAACACTAGTACCTCTGCTGCACGGAGCTCTCGAGGGTGAGGACTCTTAGTCACCTCTACGTTCTTAGAAATACCCATTGATATCATGACTGGGCACACTTCAGGACTTAAAGCTTAGGACCTGTGCCTTGTTCATTTGTTACTCTATTTGTCCAAAAAGTTTTAATTACTAGGTTTGGTGGTGCCCCATTTACTGAGTACCAGCCGAGTGCCAGCTGAGTGCCAGGCTTTACTGTATTGGGAGGAGGTAAATGAGTATATTTCCAGGTTAGGCTCACAGGCTAAGCAGCAGAGACAGGTAAGTAAACAACTGTAAATACATAGTTCCTGCAAAAGTTCTATTCGTGTAGCCTGGTGCTTGATTTTGCTGTTCCTTGAGATGTGCTCTTGGAATGAAGCTCTGTTACTGTATGTGGGCCACACCCTCAGAGACCACGGGAACTTGGGAATGAACTGATATGTTGGATCAAGTGTAGGACATCCACAGTTGAGATTTTTTTTCTTGGACTTTCTGCTGGCCTAGAATTTGTTCTTAGTGGTAGGATACACTCTTAAGAATTTGTGGAGCTAGGATTAAGAATGAAGCTTATATTGGACTTCCCGGAGCCTATAATCTTATGACTGTGTAACTCTAAGAGAGGATTAGAATATGTATTATGCTCAAGTTTATTCAATCACTGAATCCTCTTTTGCCAAGGAACATCTTGGAACACTGAGAAATTCTATTCCTTAATACTTCTCAGAATTATTATATTTGTTTTTTACCTACACAATTATTGAGGTAATGAATTTCATATCTACACTTAGTAAACAATTTTCTTTGTCCTAAACTGACTTTAATTGTCCACAAATACCCACATATTTTAGCTTAAAAAAACATGCGCTTTCCAGTTCTCAAAAGGTGTTTAGACTTACCTAAAGAGACCCCAAATCAGTTCTGTTTTCTAATACTTATACCTCATTAAGATACTTTTAATGAACTTTTAATCATAAAAGTAGCATATGCTTGGTAGAGATTTTTTTTTTTAAAGATGCAAAAAAGGAAGATAATTACTCATAATTCCACCACCCAGAGAGCTACTACTTCTGATCCAGTGGTCCTCCAACTGAAATGTGATGAGTCAGTGTTACTCAAAGTAGTACCTAGGTGGACAAGGATGCCGGAGTAGAAAGAGGTCGCACTTGGTTTCTGGCTCCCACGCTCAGCAGCATGAGGGGGGCCTGTCTCCTCACTCCATCAATGGGTGATACGGAGTGTCCTCAACTAACAACCTTTCTTACATGTCTCTTCCAAGACACTGTCTTACAAACATTATTTTTGCCTCCTAGGACAAGTAACTTTATTATGTCTCTCAACTAGCACATACAATTCAACTGATTTTCTTGAATATTCTTTTGCCATCTTAAATATAGTAGTTTTTATTTGAAGAGGTAAAAATCCACACTACTACAAATATGTTCATGACAGATGTGCAGCGAAGGTAGTTTTGTCTTCATAAAGGTGTACCTTTATAGTGGAATGTACCAGTTCTGGCCTTCCTGATTGATGGGTTCTCCAGGTAATGAATGAGTCGGAGTGTTATTTTTTCTTACACGGGAAGAATAAAGAGGAAATGCTGGCAATGCTTTGATTGTTTGCTGTTGGCAGGATAAGAAATGAATTAAGGGGAGTGGGGTGGGATATGGGATAAAATCAAGAAATTTTCTTCCACAGTAGGAAGTGAACAATATTTAGAACTGGAAAATAAATCGCACTTTAAGCACATTATGGTAAAGGGTGGACAGGCAGTAAACACCAGATGAATAGTTGAGAGTGGAGGAAGGGATCCTTAGTGAAAGGTACAAGGGATAAGGGGAGGGATAGAGGAGTACTATTATAAGTCTAATAGTACTAGTACTGTCTGACAGTTTGAGCTACTTATGCGTGCTTGTATTCAATTAGTTTAAAAATTACCATAAAACACACACACATCGGTAAGACACTGCTACTCTGAATAATCTTATTAATTGCTGGTCTCCAGTTTTTTCAAAATGTAAATCTGAGCCCAGCACCCACCCCTACGTCCTCTTGAAGCTTTTTAATGCTCAGCCTTCCCAGCCTCATCTTGTCCCTCGGTGCCACTCGTTTTTGCAGCCCCAGCCCCGCGGGCCTTCTCTTAGTCTGCCAGAGGTTTCTGTTGGTGTGCAGCGCTGGCACTGGCTGCTCCCTCTGCTCCCTGGACCTGGAATACTCTTCCTCCTCTCCCCAAGCCAACCCCCGCTGGGCCTTAGGACCACAGCTCTGCAGTCACATTCTCCTGGAAAGCCCTCCAAGTCTTCCCCTCTCGGTAGCAAATATATTCCTCTCCCACCACTGGCACCCCACCTTTCTGGCACTTGTCATTTTATATTTTCATTTTGCTTGCGTGACTGTTTGATTTATGTTTCTCTTTCCCACTAGAACTGCGAGCTTTACAAGAACTGTAAGCTTCACAAGAACAGAACTGTGTCTGATTTGTTTTCCTTGGTGTCCTAGCTCCTAGCTCAGTGCCTGGAACATATTAGGCACTCAGTAAATAGTGGTGACTGGTTCAATTTTCCTTAACATCCTTTATTCTGTTAAGATGCAACACCTCGTTCTCCTAGGGATTTTTTTCCCCAATTAATATTAAAAACAAACAAAAATCCCCACCCTCTGAACTAAAACTGGAGAGAAAGAGATTGGTTACCTGTGATCTTAATAAGACAAATACTCTTAAATTCTAATTCTAAAGCTTTAGCGTGGTGTCAGGTACGAGGACAGCTATCCAGAATCAGGGAAAGCGTAGAAAAGGGGTTTCTCTCCCTGAGAGACTAGGATGCCGGCTTTGGCTACGCGTAGGATGTCGGAGCCAGAGGGAGGCCAAGCCCTGTGTGGGAGTCGGAGTCCCAGACAGGGCAGGGCAGTGGTGGGAGAATCTGATACTAATTTTAGCGTGGCCGCATCGCTTTTGAAGTAAATCCTTCTATTTCCCCCAAACTTTCTTTGAAGTCAGCTGGACATACAGCATTTGGGGATCCCTTCCCAACCCTGAACACCACCAAACAAGTGCTGAATTCCGTTAACTGGGTTGACGCAGGGAAAAGGGTCAGCAGGCGGGAGAGAGGGAGACCATTTAGGACTAAGACAGTTCACAGGAACAAGAGTCAGAGGGGACCCTGAGACTGGAGTCTCCCAGGAAGTTTAGAAAAGTGAAAGAGGGCACTGACCTTTAAGTAACCCATAGAATGGGGATGCAGGAGAGGGCGTGAGCCAGCTTTGTATATATCTTAGAGGACAGAGTACCTCCAGGTGACCTGTGGACCCAGGTATTTATCTGTGTCCCGATGGACATTCTAAGGATTAAAAAGCTGTTGTATCCAGGATAACAGGGAAGCTGAGGAGGGTTCTTAAGTTTATCCAAAGTAAGAAGAAAAAAAATATTTCCACTCCTAAATAAAGCTAGCAGAGAAACACTGTTGCTCAGATGTCAGCATGCTAATTATACACTCAGCAGACTTGGCGGGTACAAAGATTAAATTCACCCACAAAAAAGTGAAAGGGGAAAGGCGAGGGATCAAGTTTCCCAGCTAATAAATCCCCCTGTAACTTCCAGAAAGTGTTCAGGCAGCCTTAGGTAGACAGCTAAGGAATGTTTAATTCAGTGTCACCAAAATGAAACCAAGGTTTTTTTGTCTAGGTGTTTTCTCTACGTGGTTGTGCCTTTCAGAGGTCATCGGCTTGTCCGAATGAGACCATTATCTCTGTCAAACCTCCTGAACTGGAGTTGACCTTACAGAAATACCCATGCCTGGGTAAGCAACCGGAATGCCGATCCTCACTGGCTCAGCAAGGGCCTTGCAATAGAACATCTTCACCCAGCTAGAGGACGCCGGAACCCGATCAATTTCCTCCCCCATCTGCCTTTACTGGAAGGCAGTATAATTTACTGTGGTGGTCTTCAAACTAGGGCATTTGTACCCGTGGGGATGAGCAAAGGTTCTTCTGCATACTTTCGTATGAAATATTTCCTAAGTCGATCTTCTTGAGAGTGAGTATAGTCAAAGTGCTTTGCTGGTTCCATGGCACAAAGCTCCAGGATGACAAACATTTGGGGGACCAAAGAAGCGGGTAATTGAAATACTGGTATTGGGGTGGAAATATAAGTGATTGGATAAATTCTTTTGCAAGTTGGGTAGTTGCCAATTTGTTGCTTTGAACAAAATTGAAGGAGGATCTAATCAAATCCAGATCAAGGAGTACCTCATCTGTCCAATGATAGCTCTTTTAAAAATCTTTATTGAGATATAATTCACATACCATACATTCACTGGGTTTTCATATTTTCACAGAGTTGTGCACATATCACCACTATCAATTTTAGAACATTTTTATTACCCCCTAAAGAAATCCCATATCCCCCAAAGAAACTCCCGCTTTCCTCCCAAGCTCCCCAACCCTAAGCTGTTTATTTTCTAACCACTAATTTGCTTTCTGTCTCTATAGATTTTGCTTATTCTGCATATTTTGTATAAGTGGAATCATACAGTAGGTGGTCCTTTGTGACTTGCTTCTTTTACTTCCCACAATGCTTTCAAGATGTGTCCAAGTTGTAGCTTATAAAAAAGGAATGTACGTCATTCCTTTTATAGCCAAATATTCCATTGTATGGATATGCCATGTTTTATTTATCTATTCATCAGTCAATCCAATGAGAGATTATTTACAATTCACCTATATTAAGAATGAAAAAGGAGAGAGTGCTACAGATCTTATAAATATTAA
Source organism: Glossophaga mutica (assembly GCA_039655065.1). Lineage (NCBI taxonomy): Eukaryota > Metazoa > Chordata > Mammalia > Chiroptera > Phyllostomidae > Glossophaga > Glossophaga mutica. The sequence goes on along the minus strand of CM077312.1, from coordinate 16,629,003 downwards.
TAAGTTAAAAGAAGATACTATAAGTAACTTTAATTTTAGATAAAATTACTAAAACAGCTTTCTTTTAAAAATGGACACAATTTACCAGAATTGACACAAGAAAAAAATTGGTGACCATTCAGATTTTCAATTTATTAAAGAAAGTGAAATTGTGATTAAAACTCTTCTAAAAACAAACAACAAAAAAACAAAAAAACCATCTCCAGGCCCAGATGGTTTTGCTAATGACTCACTCCAAACAATTTAGGGAGAAATATACCTCTATTCCACAAACTCTTCCAGAAAATAGAAAAAAAGGGAAACTTCCCAACTCATTTTATGAGGTCAGCATAACCTGGATGCCAAAACCTTAAGGATGTTAAAAGAAAGGAAAATCACAGACTAATTTCTCTCATATAAACCCTAAAGAAAGTAATTAGCTAATTGGATCTAGTAATGTATAAAAAGTGAGACATCTTGATGAAAGGAATTTATTCCAGGAATGGAAATTTTGTTCAACATTTGAAAGTCAATATTATTTGCTACATTAACAAAATTAATGGGGGAAAAGTGGTAAAATGATATTTATAGGTACATTTTTTAATAAAATTTATTGCTCAATTATAAGAACTCTTGCATATTGGCCTGGCTGGTGTGGCTCAGTGGATTGAGTGCCAGCCTGCAAACCAAAGGGTCATCAGTTCGATTCCCATTCACGGCACATGCCTGGGTTGTAGGCCAGGTACCCAGTAAGGGGTGTGCAAGAGGCAACCACACATTGATGTTTCTCTCCCTCTCTCCCTTCCCCTCTTGCTAAAAATAAATAAATAAAATTTAAAAAATTTAATTAAAAAACAAAAGAACTCTTGCATGTTAAGAACAGGAGGACTCTGGCTGGGTAGCTCAGTTAGTTAGAGCATTGTTCCAATACACAGATTATGAGCTTGACCCTCAGGGCACATACAAGAATCAACCAATTAATGCATAAATAAGTGGAACAAGAAATGTTTCTCTAAAAATCGATCAATAAATATTTTTTAAAAACAGGAGGGAATGCCCTTAATCTGATAAATATTATCTGCAAAAAATACAGTAAATATCATACATATTTGGTAACAAAATATTGAAAGCTTCCCCCTGGGATGAGAAACAGATGAGGATGCCCACTGAGTACCATTTCTGTACAGCATTGCTTGGGACATCTTGGCCAGTCTAATAAGGCAAGAAAAATTAATGAAAGGTATAAGGTTTAAAAAGAAGAAATAAAACTGTCATTATTAGCAGATGATATGATTATGTACATAGAAAATCCAAAGGAATAAGCAGATAACCTGTTATGATTAAGAAGTGAATTTAAGAAATCAACTGACAGTCTGATGGGAACTCCTTTGTAGGTGACTGTCCCCTTATCCCTTGCTGCTTCTAGAAGTCTCTCCTTCATTTTAATCTTGGCTAATGTAATTACGATGTGCCTTGATGTGTTCCTCCTTGGGCCCAACTTCTTTGGGACTCTCTGAGCTTCCTGGACGTCCTGGTAGTCTATTTCCTTTACCAGATTGGGGAAGTTCTCCTTTATTATTTGTTCAAATAAGTTTTCCACTTGTTGCTCTTCTTCTTCCCCTTCTGGGACTTCTATAATTCGGATGTTGGGACATTTAACGATGTCCTGGAGGTTCCTAAGCCTCTCCTCATTTTTTTGAATTATTGTTTCTTCCTCGTTTTCTGTTTGGTTGTTAATTTCTTCCTTCTGGTCCACTCCATTGATTTGAGTCCCAGTTTTCCTTCCATCTCTATCGGTTCCCCATGCGTCTTCCTTCATTTCACGTATTGTAGCCTGCATTTTCTCATCTAATTTATCCAGGCAAGAAGGGGCTCGAAAGAAATATTTGAAATCTTGAAAAGCAGAGACCTACATCCAAAATTGCTCTTTCCAGCAAAGCTGTCATTTAGAATGGAAGGACAGATAAAGCGCTTCTCAGATAAGCTCAAGTTCAAGGAGTTCATCATCACCAAGCTCTTATTATATGAAATGTTAAAGGGACTTATCTAAGAAAAAGAAGATAAAAAATATGACAATGAAAAGACAGCAAACTCACAGCTATTAAGAACCACACCTAAAACAAAAGCAAACTAAGCAAACAGCTAGAACAGGAACAGAACCACAGAAATGGAGATCATATGGAGGGTTAGCAACAGGGGCGTGGGAGGAGGAGGGGGGGAAGGTACAGAGAATGAGTAGCATAGATAGTGGGTAGAAAATAGACAGGGGTGGGGTAAGAATAGTATGGGAAATGTAGAAGCTAAAGAACTTATGACACAAGGACATGAACTAAAGGGGGGAATGTGGGTGGGAGAGGGTGTGCAGGGTGGGGGGAATGATGGGGGAGAAACGGGACAACTGTAATAGCATAATCAATAAAATATATTAAAAAAAGAAAAAAAAAAAAAAAAAAAAAAAAAAAAGAAGTGAATTTAGCAAGGTTGCTGGATATTCAATTAGAATAAAGAAAATCAATTTTGTTTCTATATTCCAAAAACAAACACTGAAAAATTTTAAATGACACCATTTACAGGAACATTGAAACCACCAAAAATTTAGGAATAAATCTAAAGAAAAATATATAAATCTCCATATTGAAAACTATAAAATATTGATATATATTACATAAGTCTCAAATATACAGACCAGTACACCATGTTAATAAATTTGGGAGAGTTAGTATTGGGAATATGTCATTTATTCCTCAATTTATCTGTAGTTTCAATTTCAATCCTAGTCAACAGCTCTGCAGGTTTCTATGTGGGTATATATGAGGATATTGATAGGCTGTTTCTGAAGTTTACATGGATGTGCAAAGGGCCGAGAATAGCCAGGAAAATCTGGACAAAATAGAGTTAGAAGACTTCACTACCAGACACCAGAACTTTTTGTAGAACTGCAATGACTAAGACAATGGGATATTCTTCTAAGGAATGCACAAGGGAGTAGAATAAAGTCCAGGAAAAAATAAACCCACGCATATATAATATTTTTATGACAAATATGAAATTTCTGTGCAATAGGAAAAGGATTGTCTTCTCAATAAATGGAGGGTCAATCAGATGTCCATAATGAAAAATAATTAGCTTGGTTCCTACCTTAATACACAAAAATCAACTTCAGATGGACTTTATATGTAAATGTAAAGATAATATAGAAAAATTCCTTGATTTGGGGTAAAGGCAGATTTCTTAAACAATACAAGCACTAACGAGAAAGGAAAAAGTTGTTAAATTGAACATTAAATTTAGGAGCTTTTATTCATAAAAGATACTGTCATTAGAGTGAATAGGCAAGCCACAGAATGGTAGAACATATTTGCAATGTGGATAAAGGGCGTGGATCTAGAATTCAACAATAGTTACCTGTTGCTGCGTAACAAATTACCACAAAATACGGTGATTTATTATCTCACAGCTTTGGTAGTTCAGGACTCTGGACACAGCTTAGCTGGGTGATTCTGGCTCTAGACCTCTCATGAGGTTTTCGTCGAGCTGCCAGCTGGAGCTGTGAGTTCATCTGAAGACTCAGCCGAAGGGATACTCTTCGAGTCTTTCTCATGTAATTGTTGGCAGGCCGTGGTCCCTTGCCACGTGGGCCTCTCCATGGGGCTGCTTCATGACACGACAGCTGGAGTCCCCTCAGACAAGCAAGAGAAAGTGAGCACTCGAAACAGAAGCCACAGTCTTTTTTTTTTTTTTTTTAATTTTTTTTTAAAGATTTTTTTTATTTGTCTTTAGAGGGGTAGGAGAGAGGGAGAGGGAGAGAAATATCAATGTACGGTTGCCTCTTGTGTGTCCCCTGCTGGGAACTGGCCTGCAACCCAGGCATGTGCCCTGACTGGGAATCGAACCGCGATCCTCTGGTTCGCAGGCCCGAGCTCAATCCAGCCACAGTCTTTTTATAACTTAACCTTGAAAGTGTCATCCCATGGCTTCTTCCACATTTTATTCATTAGAAGTGAATCAGTAAGTCCAGCTCACACTCAAGGGAAAGGGATCACACAAGGGCATAAATACCAGGAGGCAGGGTGGTTGCAGGGCCATCTTAGATGCTGTCCACCTTAAGAATACATTTTTAAAAACCCTAAACGTCTTCATCTTGGTGGGGATTATATAGGTATGTTCACAGTCTGAAAATAATCAAATATTCAGTTGTGATTTGGGTTATATGTGTACATCAATGAGAAGTTGATTCCACAACACTTTTAAGTTATATAGAATTTAAGTTATATAGAACATAGAGTTTTCAATTATATCTCAAAGCTGGGGGAAAATGGGAATATTTTTGATGAAAAATTATAGACAGAATTCTAAAGATTCTTATTTCCTAGTTATTCAATCAAGCACCAATCTAGATACTGCTGTGAATGGATTTCCCAAATATAATTAAAGTGCCAAGTTATATCTTGACCTTAAGATACGGAAATTATCTGGGTGGACCTGACCCAATAGGGGTGGGGTTTGAAAGCAGAGAACTTTCTCTGGCCAGTAGTAGAAGGGTAAGTTAGAAAGGTTTGAAGCATGAAAAAAAAGTTGACAGTCCATGGCTGGCTTTGAAGAGGGAAAGGGTCTCATTCGGGGACCTGAGGGTGCCGAGAGGGGTGTACAGCCGACAGCTGGCTAGAAAGGAGGTCCTTCAGCCCTACAGCTACCAGGAACTATGTTCTGCCAAGAACGTGCATGAAGCGTATTCCTCCCTAGAGCTTCCAGATAAGAGCCCAGCTCTTCTGAAGCCTTCGTTTTGGACTCGTGAGACTCTAAGCAGAAAACTTTTTTGATTTCTTTTTAAGTAATTTACCAGACATGTTTACATAGAAAGGCTTCCAGATTTCAGCCTGGTTCCACCGCTGTACTTAGAACTCTAAGACACCTGTAATTTCCCTGAAGAACAGTGGTCCCGGCAAATGTCATTGGCTTCTGGGTAAATCTCCCTCTGCTCTGGCCTCACCTCCCCACTCTTTCCGCTTCCTTCTGTTCCTCACGCCAGAGGGCTTTTCCACTCACTATTTCTGGAGCTTGAAACATTCCATCCTTAGCTAGTCACAGTTCATCCTCTCATTTCTTTCGGGTCTTTGCTCAAATGTTATCTCATTAGAGTAGCCTGGCCTGACCATCTTATAAAACCCACACCCCACCCGCTTCTGCTTCTGCCATTCTCTTTACCCTGGTTTTAATCATGATGCCACTTACCACCAGCTGATACCGTATGCAGAATATTTGCGAGTTCATGTGTTGATTATCTGTCTCCTTCCTTTAGGATGGAAAATTTAGGACAGGGACTTTGGTTTCTGACAGGAGTATCCAGCACCTAGAACAGTGCCTGGTCCTTGATAGACCCTCAACAAATATTTGTTGAGTTAAAGAATGACTATAAAGCGATTGACAGGGAAGCCCTACCCTTTTCTTAACATGGAATCAGTTCTTCAAAGAAATAACTCACTACATACCCCCAGCCCATTTCCTCAATCCTCAACATTTCTGGTGTACAAGGCGTGTGGTAGCTATTGTTCTGACTACCTGCCATGCCTCCACGTCATCCTTTCCCCAGTCTCACACTCAGCTTCTGCTCGGTAGCCCAGCCCCCAGGGATAAGGGCACATTCTAGGCGTGGACGATGGTGAGCACAGGGCCTATGCTCGGCCCACCTGCATCTTCCTCAAGGTCCTTCTCAGTGGAGTTGGAGGAGAGGACGTAGCCCTTTACTGTTGTGTCACAACCTTCAGCTGGAAGTCTGTGAATGAATGGTTCTGGGGATGTGTCTTCCCCAGGCAGCAGCAGCTTTTTTCTCTTCCTTCAACCCACGAGCTCCCTGAGCACCTTCCAACACATCCCGTCCTTCCTTCCTTCCTTCCTTCCTTCCTTCCTTCCTTCCTTCCTTCCTTCCTTCCCTCCTTCCTTCCCTAAGATTTTATTTATTTATTTTTAGAGAGAGGTAAAGGGAGGGAGAAAGAGAGAGAGAGAAACATCAATGTTTGGCTTCCTCTCGCGCACCCCCTACTGGGGACTTGGACCACAACACAGGCATGTGCCCTGACTGGGAATTGAAGTGGCAACCCTTTGGGTCACAGTCCAGCACTCACTCCACTGAGCCACACCAGCCAGGGCCCAACGCATCACTTTCTGTTTTAACAAATGTCAGCTGGGTTCCTGTCACAATTAAATGTTCCCTCAGGGCCTGGACTGCTCACTGAGGATGCAGTAATGACGTGGACACTATGCTTAACCTCAAGTTGCTTCCAGCCTCCAGAGGGAGACAAGGAGGGGAAACAAGTGAGTCGCAATGCTGGGTGAGCACGCTCGTACGTAAAGGGTGCAGGACTTGGCAGAATCAAGGCTCTGCCTGTCTCTCATGGCATTTGGTCAGCTTCCTTAAGTTCTTATGATGAGTTTATGTTCCGTGCAACCTAAGTATCCAAAATGATACTGCCAATATGAAATCAATAAATACCAATTGAGCACCTACTGTATGCAAGACTCAGCATAAGTGCTATGATACAGCCCTGTAGGACATTCTAAGAGGGGTAGGTGTACTCCTAAAAAGTAATAAAGAATGCATGGTAAGTAGAAAATGAAACCATAGGGATGGTCTATTCCTTTGTTTCTTTCTAGGAGCACTTTAGCATGGTGGCTGTAGAACCCCAGCTCTGTCAGTAGCCATGTGACCTTGGGCAAAGTCACTTAATCTGAGATTTAGTGTCCATCTCTGCAAACTGGATGATATAAAAATATTTATTTCATAGGATTGTTGGGAAGATTAAATGAGTTGATATAATGCTTAGAATAGTGCCCTGCACAGAGTAAGCCCTCAGTAAATGTTAGCAAACAATATTATGTCTGAATTGTATAGATTACAAGCTCTTCCAAAGCAGGAGGCCTTGCCTTCTTTGTGGCTCAGCTAGCAAGTAGAGACCACCGCAGGCTTTTCTACTTGCTTGGCTCAGCAGTATTAATTTATTAGCAGATGCAGGCATTGTCTTGCTCACTGGTTTCTCCATCTGCTCTAAATTTAGTACTAAATAAAGACAGCTGTGGGGGTGGAGGAGGTTTTAGACATCTCTGGTCCAAATACATTGGGATTTTGTTTTGTTCAAAAGCTGTAATCTGGAGAGAGTTTAGAAGCATCTGCTGAAGACCATTTTTAGGCATGTTTTGCAGAAATTTGCAGCATCTATTTACATTGTTATGTGCATCCATACTTTGAATCTTCAACCATTGCATATAGTGATATCTTCAGTGATGTTCCAAATTTGATGCTAATCTGTATATGAGCCTGTGCATAATTCCTAACTCATTATAATATATGGATATTAAATAAATTGATTTATGAAAAGCAATTCACATTTTCAATCTTGATAAGTAGAATAGTCACAACCCCACAGTGCCAGGTTTGAATAAAGGTCCCTTCTCAAATGTCACCTCCTCAGACAGCCTTCCCTACTACCCTCTATAAAATCGTATTCCACTCCCTCTTCAAATCTAATCACTGTCTATGGTCTTTTTTAAAATAGCAGTTGATGCTATTTAATGCTTTATTATTCCTTTGGTTCCATATTTATTGTCTGTGTCACCCACTTTTGTCTGTATTTTTGTTGGATAATAGAATTTTCATTTAAACCTCAGGAAAAAAAATTTAAACAAGTGTAATGATAGCTACTTTTACAGGTGAAGTGACTGAGGCTGAGAAAGTCTCAGCCACTTGTCCAGAAGCACAGAGAGTGAGCCAGGGGTTGATACTTGTTCCTGTGACTCCAAAGCCCACCCACAGTCTCCACCTCCGTGCTAGCCTTCTAATGAAGTAGGCGTAAGCACACACGGTAGTAGGAAATCAAGAGTGAGGCCAGCTGGGATGCAGTTGTTGGTAGGAGGTGGGTGGGCTTCATGGAAGGGATGAGAGAAATTTGGAAAGGTGGAGTGGGGAGGGCACACCTCGGCTGGGGTCTGACCGTCCCCAGTGGCATTTTCCTGGGCTGAAGAATCAATTCCAGTTTGCCCCTGGGGGAGCAGTGAGGATGGAGGGCAGGGCGTCAAACCTCCAATTAAGAACCCTTTCTGCTCTGGCTGGTGTGGCTCAGTGAGTTGAATGTCCGTCTGTGAACCAAAAGGCCACTGGTTCAATTTCCAGTTAGGGCACATGCCTGGGTTTCAGGCCAGGTCCCAGGCTGGAGGCTTGGGGACATGCAAAAGGCAACTGATCAATGTTTCTCTCCCTTTCTCCCTCCCTTCCACTCTCTCTAAAAATAAATAAATAAATCTTTTAGAAAATAATTAATTCACTAAAAAAAAATTTTTTTTAAAGAACTCTTTCCAAGGACCCTTTGTCGACTGTGGTTAGTTAGGATCTGCGTCAGGACCAGAATTGTAACTGACCTGTGCTGCCTCAGGCCAGTTCAGGGGAACCCCTAGTTATCTGCATGCTGGGGAGGGCAGCTAGGTGTCCAGGCTAGAGAGGGGCTTCTGAGCCAGGGCATCTTCCTTAGAGAGAATCAGTGTTACTGTTAAACCAGGTGGGAGCTGACCCGAAAACCAGCATCCTCAGAATGTAGAAGGTGGGGAAACAGCCACCACCACCAGAGAGGAGAGACCAAAACAAACATGATCCTGTGGCCCAGGCGCTGAGCTCTCGTGTCCTCGCTCATTGAATGTGCGTAGATGTCCAGCTACCCAAGTGTCGGAGGGAACTGGCTGAGCCCAGAAAGGGCCGTGGCCCCAGCACTTGTCGGAAGCAGATCCTGCAGGGTTTCTCCACTAGGTTGTGCAGAACCCGCTCTGCAGGCTGCAAGCTGTTGTCACAGGCTGGAGGGAGCACCGAGGGCAGGAAGTGCGGGACGTGTTGGGAGGGTTAAAAGGCAGCAGCTGGGTGCAGTTTGTCAGAAATGCTGGGAAGTGAAAGTCAGCCAGGGAAAGGAAAGGGGAAGCAGCAGAAGCAGCAGCCACTGGGAGAAAGGGAAAGAAAAATCTCCGAGCTGCAAGTGTCCTGGGAGCCTCAGAGAAGCGAGGGCTCTGCCTGTCACATTTTGGAGAACGGGGCCTGAAAAAGCTGAGACCTGGAACAAACTAGTCTTTTCCTTTGCTTCGTTGGCTCCTGAGATGTGAGTTCCGCGCTGCTCAAAGGCTCACAGCATCCTTCTCCTTCAGATACCTCATTCCCACCTCTAAAAGGTGGCACTTGACTGTCCTTGAATCTTTAAAACACTAGTGACTGTAATTTGGTTCCAGGTAAAGTGAGTTATTTTCCTCAAGGTCTCCCAAGTAAAATGTTTTAAAAAATAAGAAGGTATTTTGGTGATGTCATGGTATTTTCCCCTTCAGAGCTGAAAGCTAAAAGCCCTTCACATAAATATTCATTATAAAATTCCTTATAACTAAAATGATGTCACAGCACAAATACCAACTCTGCCTTTTTAAAAATGTGTGTTGTTTGCTTTTGATGAGGCCGTCATTTCCAGCACTCCCCGCCTGCAATGTTCCCTCCTGTACCTGTGACGCTGAGTGAGACTGTCAGATGCCAAGTTCCCTTGGATTGAAAACTGTCCGGATTTGGAGTCTCCTGGGGGAAGGGAACAACTGGGTAAACTATACCTGTTTCAGTTAATGTTCATCACCATCAATTCCTCACTCCTAAGTACAGCACCCAATAGGCTCACTCTGCATGTTTATTGAATGAAAAGGTGTTGGAAAAAACAAAGCTGAACAGCCCATTGAAAAGCATTCGAGGCACATAGAGTCACAATGGTGGGCTGTCTCCTAAGTCATTTAGTGTTCTTCTCCATTATTCTTCTCCCCGCCTGCCCCCAGTTTTGAATTTTAGGCCCTACAGGTCTAGGCCCTAGAGTCTAAGCCCTTGTCTCTGGAACTCCTCTCCAGGGACCAGCAGTAGCCACTGCATCTGGGGACTTGTGAGAAATGTAGACTCTCCAGCCTCAGCTCAGATGCATGGGATCCGAATGTGCATTTTGACAAGATCCCCAAGAGGTTAAAGTCGGAGAAACACTGCTCCGACTGCACCCGGACCTGGACCGATTCCTTCCCGAGGCTCCAGGGCAGAAGGCTCTCCTGGACCCTGGCCTCAGGTTACAGCTGTTCGGGTGGCTCCACACCAAACAATGGTCGACGGCTGGAGAGAACAGGGGTTCAAATTCCAGCTCTGCAGCTAAGGGAGCTTCATCACATTGACAAGTGACTTAGATTTGTTTTACATTCAATCCTACAGAAGACTTGCAAGAATAGTTCAAAGAACTTCCATATACCCTTTAGCCAGAATCACCATTAAGATTTTGCTACACATGGCTTTAATAGTCTCTCTCCCTACTTACGTAGTATCATTTCAGAACTATTAGAGGGTTAGTTGCATACATTGATTTGCTTTTCGTTTCATACTTCAGTGTATGCTTCCTGAGGACAAGGACATTCTCTTCCGCCATCACCACACTGGGGCCAGGTCTAGAGGGGGCAGGTACGGCCTGACCGTGAGTGGCCCGTGGGGGCTTCCTTACATTTTACACCCTAGGAGACTGGCTTGCTGCCCCCAGTCTTGGCCCCGAATACTGCAGTTATCGAAATCAGGAAATCAAACACTGATCCGACATTATTGTCTCATCCATTGTCCATATTTTGATGTTGTCAGTTGGCCCAATAATTCCTTTGGAGCAAATTTTCCATACCCAGTTTAGGATCATGCATAGCATTCAGTTGTCATATCTAGTGAATTTCCTCTAATCTGGAATAGTTCTTCAGTCTTTCTTTGTCTTCCAAGACATTGACATTTTTAAAAAAGAGATTTTATGGAAAATCCCTCTGCCCTGGCCATTGTAGCTCAGTGGATTGAGTGCTGGCTTGTGAACTGAAGGGTCGCCAGTTTGATTCCCAGCCAGGGCACATGCCTGGGTTGCAGTCCAGGTCCCCAGTTGTTGGGGGTGGCAAGAGGCAACTGACTGATTCATTGATGTATCTCTTGCATACCAATGTTTCTCTCCCTCTCTTTCTCCCTACCTTCCCCTCTCTCTAAAAACAAATAAATATTTGAAAGAAAAGAAAGTCCCTCAATATGGGAACGAGTTATTCTTCATCTCTTGCTGGTTCATTTTCACTTCCTATAGATTGAGGTGAATTCCTGCTTCATGTTGAATCAAATAAGCTAAGATGGAATAGACTTGCCACATGGCAGGTGTGGGGGTTAAAAAGTAGCTAACACTGAGTAGATGCTTGTCAGTAACATGGTAAGTGCATGACATGCATTACCTCATTGAGTTCTCCCTACAACTCTGTGACACAGGCTCTGCTTGGCCCCCTTTCACAGCTGAAGAAACTAAGAGTTGGAGTAATTGGTCCAAGGTCTCACAGCTGGTAAGGAGGGACATGGGGACCTGAACCAAGTCAGTCTGCCTTCAAGGACGATTTGCTTAGTAACCATGCTAATGATGCTTACTGAAAATGTACACTTTGAAGATAAAATTTACATAGCATAAAAATCACCATTTTAATCATTTTATTTCTTCCCAGCTTTACTGAGATATAATTGACATATAACATTGTATAAGCTTAAGGTGTACAACTTGCAGATTTGATACGTGTATATAATGCAAACTAATTACCAATATAAGGTTAGTTAACACACCCATCATCTCATATAATTACGATTTCTCTTATGCTGAAAAGGTTTCACATCTATCCTCTCAGCAACTTTCAGGTACCTAACACAGTGTTGTTAACAACAGTCACCACTCTACGTCCTAGACCCCCAGAACTCACCCATCTGGTCAGCAGAGACCTGTGCCCTTTGACCACCATCTCCCCATCTCCCCATCCCCCGACCCTCCGGCCTCTGACAACCATCACTTTGTTTTATGAGTTTTAACCATTTTAAAGCATACAGTTCAGTGCATTTTAGTATATTCACAATGCTGTACAACCATCAGCACCATTTCATTCTAGAACATTTCCATCGCCCCAAAAGGAAACCCCATATCTCCCAAGTCCCCCTTCTCCCGTCCCGGACAACCACTGATCTCCTTCCTGTTTCTCTGCATTTGCGTGCACACACGCACCATGGAACACCCCTGGACAGTAGCAAAGAGGAACTAACTGCTGAGGCACACAGTAACGTGCTGGATCCCAAAAACATTGCACCGAGGGAAAGAATCCAGATTTAAAAACAACGACTCATACTGTAAGATCCCATTGCTGTTTTCCAGCAAAATGAATTCTACAAGACGAAGACCTTAGCAGTAGGACGCATGCCAGTGGTTTCCCGAGGCCAGGAGCACGGGGGTGGGGGCCGACGCCAAGGTGCGCGAGGAGACTTTTTGGAGTGGTAGCAACGCTCTGAAACTGGATTGTGGTGCTGGTTGCATGATGTGACCTCTGATAAGTGGTGCTTTATGTTTTGTTTGTATTAACATGTGGTAAATGTATCTATGGCTACATACCGGATTGATGTATTTGTTTGTTAGCACTCCACAAACACACCAGCAACTCTCACATCTCTGGGCTGTCTTCTCTGCCTTGGAAATCCCCACGGAATCTTTTTCTACTGGCAGACTCCTACTTTTTACCTCAAGATCCAGCTCAGCTTCTCCTTTCCCGGGCAGCCTCCCGAATTCCCTGAGGCAACAGGAGGCTGCTCCTTTTCTTTCTCTCCCAGTATTCCATTCCCACACTGTCAGAATTTTTGACTAACACTCCACTCTTCCCCCAGTAGACTGGCTGCTACGCAAGGGCATGTGCTACCATAGTTTCATCTCCGAAACCCTTAGGAGTTGGCGCCTGTGTTGTAAGTATTCGGTAAAATGCTGGCTGCCTGGTTGGGGCTGACGTGGGGGTGTGGCGCTGCCCCCGCCCCTCGCTTTCAGCGGTCTCCAGCCTCTGTTAATAGAGGACTGAGGCCAGACAACGGTGGGCTGTGATTTCCCTTCCCCACCCACCGGATTCCTTCCTGCCGGCCTCCGCCCCTTTCCCCCCTTGGGATTCTGTCCACAGCTGCCCCTGTGGCCCTTGCTGCATCTGGCATGGAGAGCAGCTATTGTGGCTTTTTAGAAAAGAAATAAATGGAACGGAGCATTGGCTCCGCCCACCTCCTGTCTTCCTCATCAGGTCTTTGGCCTCCTGTGATGCTGAAAGAACAAGTCACTTGACAGTCAAATGCACATCGGCCACCCTCCAACACAACTTCCTATGCTGTGAGCCCGTGGAGACGACGGTTCACTATAGTGCTTTGAGGAATGTGGGAAACACTTATAATGTACAGGTGAATCAATGCTAAGTGACTTTCAGGGGCCACTTGAGTTGTTTTTGAAAACATTGTGTTAACTCTAAAATGTCATGATGTTTTTATGTGCCGAGAACTCAATTTCTATGTTATTTTTGTGTTAACATGTTACTCTGTTCCTTCTCAAGTGGGTCATGCTGGAGGTGAGAGCTCTCTGTCTCCATCTCTGGGATGAAAAGGTGAAAGCTCTGTGTTCTCCTCACTCTTGGGAAGCTTGATTCACAGGAGGTGGAGCCATCCAAGAAAGCAAAAGGGAAAGAAAGCTTCTGTGCCTTTACCTGCCCGGGTCAGAGATGGATATAGGAATTGAGATGTTTACCCTGGAGAGGTCTCAGGAAAGGTGGTATCTTACTTCCACCTTGGAGAGCTTTGGGACTGGTTTTCCAAATGTCTTGCTTGCTTACCTCTTCAAAGAAATTGGAGAAACTATGTTTCTTCTTGTACTTCAAAGGTCAAAACTAAGACGAAAATGTTTCATCTTAGTTTTAAATAATGGCAAAGCTTTTTATTTCTGGCATATAAGTATTGGCATTTTGAAACAAGATTGTTACATCATTTTTAAGTGTATCCAATAGAATCTAAATATCATAATGCACCTATCATCTATTTTTAAAAATACATGAACAAGCTTTTAACAAAATTTTACATCACTCTTTCCGCCCCTGCCCCACCCCAGGCTGGAAAATTTTATTGATCAGACTATCATATTTCTCTACAATTTTTTTTTAAAAAATAAAAAAAAAACTCATCCTGATTATATTATTGATACAGTTTTGGACATCTAATTGATTTAAACAACATAAAATATTACAAATTTTGATGCACTATTAAAATTAAAGCCTAGAATATTTTTAATTGGAATTAAGATTCAGAGTCAATTCTATTCCTAGTTTTCATTTTTATGGATAGAAGCATGAAACACTTTCATTCATTCAACAAATATCTGTGTCACTAGCTACTCTAGGCACTCGGGATGCGTTAGTAAACACTACAGATAAATCTTTGCACTCATGGAGCTTATATTCTAGAGAGGGTTGTAGACAATAAGCTGTAAACATAACACGTAAGTAAATGATAGAGCATATAAGAGCTATGGGAAAAGATAGGGCAGGGTAAGGGGGATCTGGGGCATAGAACGAGGGTTTAGAATGGGTTGTGGTTTTAACAAGGTCTGGGCGGGCCTCACTGAGAAGGTGACATTTGACAGATGTAAGGCGAGGGAGTTAGTAATGCAGATATCTGGGGGAAACGCAAAGACCCTAACTTGGGAACATGGCTGGTATCTTCCAGGACTGACAAAGGAGGTCGGCAGGGCTGCAGCAGTCACCCAGGAAAGTGAATGATTGGGGCGGGGTGGCGGTGCAGATGTTGTAGAACCCTACAGACTGTTGTTAAGGACGCAGGCTTTGACTCTGAGTGAAATGAGCAGCTGTGGTGGGGATCTGAGAAGAGGAGGGACATGATCTTGTCACCGGAAAGGGATCAGGCCCCAAGCGGGTCTGCCTAGGGCTGGCAGGTAACGTGTGGGTTCCTGACTTCAAGCAGGAAAGTGTTCACAACACGAGTCCAGGTGATTTTTAAAGGCGGGGACAGTGAAACACGGGAGGGCCTAAGGTAGAAGAAGCAACGGGAGAGCGCCCAGGCGGGGCTCTGCTTTGGTGCTCTGCAAGTGTTACAGGAGAGAAGTGAGCCACTCTGGGCTGTGTGAACTCACCGAGAAGTTCAAGTCACAGTGACAGGAGTGAGCCAGGGCAGGTGGCTGTTAGCTCACTGAGAAGGCAGAGAGGAGGAGGCCTTGGAGACAGGTTCAGGGAGTTGGGCTGGGAAGAGCTGTCACTGCCCACTGCTCCCCAGTTGCAAGTCTCGTGGGGGCCCTTAGAATTTAGGAGAAAAAAAGAGGCACACCTGAGAGAGAAGAAAGGTGTGGGTGTACTCCAGGGAGATCTCTTGCTGGATCTTTGTCTTAAGTGTTCTTATCTATTTTCTTTTTCTTAAAGATTTTATTTATTTATTTTTAGAAAGCAGGGGAGGGAGGGAGAAAGAAAGAAAAAGAAACATCTCTATGTGGTTGCCCCTCGCACACCCCCTACTGGGGACCGGTCTCGCAACCCAGGCATGTGCCCTGACTGGGAATCAAACTGGTGACCCTTTGGTTCACAGGCCTACACTCAATCCACTGAGCTACACCAGCTGGGGGCTCTTATCTGTTTGCTACAGGAATTTTAGGGGAGGATCTCAGTGAAGTAGTCACCAGCTTTATGCTGATGCACCAAATGAGATTTATTCCCCTGACTTCATCCATCCTTGGGTGTGGTTGGCACAAATGACACTACATTGGATTTGTTATGTTCCTGAGTAGGGTGATTTAAGCTGGGTATCCTCTGTGGGAAGGATAAGTGTGAACCATTTACTCTTAAGTGTCCTTGGTTAGGGAAGATAGGATTTTGTGATTTACTACATGGCTGTAAACTGCTCAGCCATTTAGCTCATCTCAGTTTCCCTGTTCCACCTGCCCTGGCTGACCAACCTGTCTCAATCTGACATATTTTAGGAGGGTCACTCTGGCTGTTTGGCCAAAAATAGACTCCAAGGAGCAAGTCTGAGAGCCAGAAGAGCTTTTAGAAGACTCATCCCAGCATAAGATGATGGTGGCTCAGACCAGGGGCAGCAAGGGGTGAGGGATACTCTAACTCTGGCCTAGGTGTGAGATGAGAAAGGAAGAGGGAAGTCCAGCATGACTCCAGGGGTTTGGGTCCAAGCAACTTGAGGAAGGGACTTGTTATCAACTGGGGTGGGAGAGGCAGTGGACTGAACATGTTGGAGGGGCATATTGTTCAGTTTGTGGCATGTTAAGTTTGAGGTGTGCAGTAGACTTGCTGGGTGTCACGATCTGGAGTGCGGATGAGAGGTGTGAGCTGAAGATACAAATTAGGAGTTGTCATCATATATCATGATACCATATATCTTAGATGTTGCTGAAAATCAGGAGACTTGATGAGATCACAAATAAATCAGTATTGATAGAAAACAGAAGAAATGCAAGAAATGAGCCTGGCCATTACAAGGTTAAAAAATGGAAGAAGAGATAGAATCAACAAGGAAGAAATAGGACAGGAAGGGAGGGACCAGTGATGAAGGAGAAAAACCGAGTCTGGTTAAAATAAAAAAAAAAGGTGGATCAAGGGATTAGTTGTGTTAGCTCTTACAGACAGGTCAATTAAGAGGAGAACTGAGATTATATCATTGGATTTAGGCAATGTGAAGTTCACTGCCAACCTTGACGAGAGGTTTCCATGGAGTGCTAAGGAAAGCATAAATGGAATGGGTTTAACAGAGGGTGGGAGAGCCTCTCAGCTGAAAACCTAAAGTCTGCCACTTGTAATCTTGTGTGTTGTTATGATTTGATTATATATGTGTATGCAGTCTTACCGTATTTTATTTGGCATGTTTTTAAGCTTTGTATAAATGTATAATGTGGCATGTGTTCTGCTGCCACGGAATGGGAGAAGTAGAAACAGAAGTATAGAAAACTCTCTTAGAAGTTTTGTAGCAAAGGAAGCAGAGAAATGGGGCAGTAGCTGCCAGTGGAAGTGGATCAAAGAGAAGATTTTTTAAGATTGGAGAAATAACAGCTACTTCTAAGCTCATGGGAGTGACCCAGTAGAGAGCAAAACAACACTGATAATACAGGAAAGGGGGTATAATTGCTGGAGTGAGAGTGATGATCTTGATTAGACAAGGCAAGACTGGGATCTATTGCCTTAGCAGAGAGACCGCCTTAGCAGAGGGACTGGCTCTAGGAGCATGGAAAATTCACACTGTACTGGAGGGAAAGGCAAAGAAGAGGTTATACATGCTGGTCTGTGGCTATGGGTAGATGAGGTTGAGGTAGCGGGATTCTGTGAAAGTTTTCATCTCATTGCTTCGATTTTCTCAATGAGGTAGGAAGCAATGTTATTAACTGAGAATGAAGATGGAAAGAGGTGTAGGTTAGAGGACAGAAAAGGTATCAAATCCAGAATGGAGGAGGGGAGCAGGATTCCTGGGCAGCACTAAGGGCCCACTGGAGGTTCCCAGTGATGAAATGGAAGTGAAAAGAGTCAGTGTGATGTGTTTTTCTCTAGCCACACTGAGGTGCATGGGTGCTGGTGTGGAGTAGGTGGAGAGCTGGCTTGAATCAGGACTGTGGTTTTGCCCAGCAAGCACGACAAAGGGGAGGGAAAGTAAGGGGTTTCAGAGTGTGTGCAAGGGAGTGATTGTACTGATTGCCTATTGTAAGAATGGGAGGAAGTGGGTGCGTGGGTTGAAGAACTGTTGGAATTAGAGGGCTACGGGGAAATAGGGAAATATGAGGTGGTGTTCAGAGTATGACATGTTTGAAACTGTGAATATGAAGAAGTGGCTGAGTTAGGGTAGGACAAGATCCTTGGAGGAGAAGTCAAGGAACTAAGAGGTAATGAGAAAACCATCTAAGTACATATTATAACCACCTAGGATTGGGACAGAAGTGGCATTGGAGTGACGGATAGGAGCTAATGGTGAAAAAATGAAGGGGAATGAGAGTAAGATGAGGAGCACGGGGTAACGAGATTTAAAGCTTCGGGTTAATAGGGAGGAGAGAGGGGGCTGATCAGGAAGCAATGTTGAGGAGCGAGGAAGACACCTACACACCCAGGCATGGTCTAAGGGGCTGATGGTTAAAAATACAAGTTGCCACTACTTGAGAGGAAGAAGGGGAAGCAGTGTCCCTGGTGTAAGTCAGGTTTCCTTTAGCAAGAAGGTGAAGGGAACCTGAAGCAAAATTCTGAGGTGAAGCTCATAGGGACTGTCATCTGCATAAATAAACAGCTGTGGTCAACAGGTTCTAATATGGACCTTTTCGATCCCTGCCTCCTGTTGATGCCCTTGTGTAGTTTTCCTTGAGTAAGGGTGGGACTTGCGATTTGCTTCTGGCCAACAGAAGGTGACAGGATGTATGTGATTATGTGTAGGTGATTATGTCACGTAAGGCTGCAACCAATGTCTTATACTGAGACTCTCCCCAACTCTGGCTTTGAAGAAGCCAGCTGCTATATTGTGAGCTTCCCTACAGAGAGGGTCACATGTCACAGAACTGAAGGAGCCAACAGTCAGCTAGAGAGACTAAGGCCCTTGGCTCCTGCAGGGGACTGGATGCTGCTAACAACCACATGAGCTCGGAAGCCGAGCCTTCCCCAGTCAAGCGTCACTCTGTGATCTTGCAGGGGACCCAGCTAAGCCATGGGTGGACTCCTGACCCATAGAAACTGTGAGCCAATAAATCGCTGTTTTAAGCTACTGTGGTAATACTGACTCATAGTAATAGATTAACTAATATGGATGGAAATGAAGAAATTTAGTTGTAGCAATGTTATTCGATATTTTTAACCTCAACTGAGGTTTATAAGAATCATGTTGTTCTATTATCAAATCACCTACTTAGATCTTCCATCAAATTTGTTGATAGCAAAGAACTGGAAACCACCTGATTTGCAAAAGAATTTATAACCATTTAATTCAGGTAGTTTACTATCTCGGCACAGACACCAGCTTCTGAATTGTCGCTTTGAATTTCCCTGGAGGTCTTTACATATTGGGTCCATGAACTTTAATAATGGGTGAGAATTTTGACTTTTTTCTAAGGTGGGTATAGGTTAGTATTGAAAGGGGATGCTGTGTCTTCAGGTGCTTTCTGAAGCTGAGAAATTTTAGAAAATAGTACAGGTAGCAGTGGAAGATCTAGAAATGGATTCCCTTAAAACTAGTCTTGGAAAGCCTTCCTGAACCCCAGGGGTAAGGGAACACCAGTGACGATGAAAGTTTTAGAGGATTCCTGGTAGAAGAGGGACGAGCCCAGGCTATGATGGCCAGCACAGCATGAGGTGAGGGGTGGGGCACTGTGTGAAATCGGGGGACTTGAGAGTTTCTGGGCCATAAGGCGTAAGAAGTAACTTTAACCAAGCTATTAAGAATTGAATCTAAAAACAAAATAAGCATTTAAGCAGAACAGAAACAGAATCATAGATACAGAGAACGTTTTGATGGTTGTTGGATAGGGGGCATAGGGAGGATGGGCCAAAAAGGTGAAGGGATTAAGATGTAAAAATTGGTAGTGACAGGACAGTCATGGGAATATAAAGTACAGAATAGGAAACAGAGTAGCCTGGGGGGGGGGGGGCTGAGTGGATGGGGGCGAAGGGAGAAAAACTGGGACACCTGTAATAGCATAAACAATTAAATATAACTTTTAGAAGATTACTTTTTTTCTTTAGAGAGTAAAGTTTTTATTCACTTTCAAAGAGAGGAAAGGGGTACGGTGTGGAGAGATACGCCGGCACTGAAGGGATAGGGGCTTTGAGCTTTTATTGGATTATAACTGGATTATAGAAGAGTGGGGAGGGGTTGCTGATGTGTGGCCCTTGAGCTATTGGGGGCATTGCAACACAGGAGGCTTGTATACACTGCAGTTTGCTCCAATGTTATCTCTTGCCTGTGCCTGTGGTGGGACAGTTAGCCATGTTCTGTTCTTGCTTTCCAGTAATTTCCAGTCTTGGGGACATTAAGCTCAGAAGAGTAAAATGGAAGTCATATTTAACAAAGTCATAGGCCTGCTCTGCAAACAGTGCCACAATAGCAAATGGGGCTGGCTTTATCCTTTCATTCTCCACTCTGGTTTTAAAATGGATTTATTCTTTTTTTTAAAAAAGATTTTATTTATTTATTTTTAGAGAGAGGGGAAGGGAAGGAGAAAGAGAGGGAAACATCAATGTGTGGTTGCCTCTCATGTGCCCCCTACTGGGGACCTGACCTGCAACCCAGGCATGTGCCCTGACTGGGAATTGAACCAGTGACCCTTTGGTTCGCAAGCTGCGCTCAATCCCCTGAGCTACACCAGCCAGGGCCTAAAATGGATTTATTCTTAATGACCTGGGCCAGTTTTGGTTTTGGGGAGTAGGGATGAAGGTCTCTTCTTCTGTAACTACTTCAGGCAGGCTAGGGATGTAGAGCTGTTCCTGCCTGTGGGTCTGAGTATGGGTCATTAAGGGGAAGAGGGTGGAATAGGACAGCCCAGAAAGCGAGAGCCCAGAAAACTGTAGCTGGATACAGTTTGTGGAGGGACTCTCCCAGAGCATGGATGCTCCATTGAATGAAGGATATGAGATATTTGAGGAGACATGGCGTAAAAATAAAAATAAAGAAAAAGGCTGCTATAGATCATTCTAGGAAGGGAGTTAGCCAGGAAAACCAGGACCAGATATTGGCCTTAAAATCCCAAAAAAGGAGAGGCAGAGTAGTAGGTAAGTTCTGTATGGCTGACACTGCATGAGTAGTTCTCAATAATTCCAAGTCAAAGGATGAAAGAAAAAAAATGAAACATTAGCTTGGAAGAAAACTAGAAAAATTAGGATTCAGTTTGTGGGTGACGACTGAGCATTGTGAATTGCATTGGAACACAATTCTCTCCCTAAAATCACCCTCATTTTATCAAGAGACTACATTAAGTCCAGCTTCAATTTGGCCACATTATTTGAATGAACACAACAAGAACATTAATTGAAGAGCTAAGTGACCAAATTTAAAATAACATGGTTGTAGATTTGATTGAAATGCAATTGACAAAGAAGTTTGCTTTTTTTGTAAGATATATTTCAAGATAACAATATCTTGATAATTACTATGAAATAACATAAAAGAGAAAATATAAAGCCCATATTTTTAGATTTAACACACAATCTTAATATATATAAAGACCAAATAGTATGCAAGGTTTTAAAATGCTGTATAGGACTTATTGGAAGTATGCACTGAGCACTGGAAACAATTCATAAATTTCCAATGTGTGGGTTATAAATACCCAGAGTACCACTGCTTGATGTCCTCAAAGGGATCTATCAATCTTGACTTCTCCAGTGCCATTGACAGGACACCTGTTACCCCTGAGAGCTGCCTGTTTGAACTTGACTCTGAATCTTTGCAAGTTCCTCCCTGGGGCAGATTGAAATTTCTAGAAAAACTATTTTGATAAAGATATATGTATACAAATAAAATAGTAATTATTATTTTGTTTAGAAAAGTTTTCCATGTAATTTTGAGCATATTAAATAGGCCTAGTTAGAAAACTTCTCTTTTTTAAGGAGAGAGAACAAATCCCTGAGGTATTCCAGGAGCCCATTGGAATAACTCAAAGTCATTTCTCAGTTTTTAAAACTTAAACTTTGGGAAGGTTGTCAAATATACTTAGCCAAAAGATTATAATATAAATTTCTGTAAAACAATACATTTTTTTGGTAATAACCTTAAAAGACATTATTCAAAGTTAAAACTGGTCTTAATGTTAAAAATTTTGTATATAACATAGGATCCTGCTTAATTTATATAAGTGCTTAATATCTTTAGGCCCATAAAATATTACACACTAATTATGCCATCTGGAGGCAGGAAACATGCCACATGTAATACACAAACACATATCAAGTAAAGACCACACACATGAAGACTGAACACAAAAAGATTATACACATAATTTGAATTACTAATTATTGTAGGGAAAGCCTAAGATTTCCCTAATTTGCTTTTGACAACTTTTAAGAAGACTGGAAAGGGGATGGAAGGTTCTAAATGCCAAGCAAGAAGACCTGTTGAGACTCTCCTTTAAAGCTTCAGAGACTGTTGATGAGTAGTGAAAAGGAAATAAAAGTTTCGGCTCCAAGGAACTGAGCAGCAGGAAAGAACCTGGGCAGGGCTGCTTTGGCCCCCTGAAAGGTCAGAAACCTGGTAACAGTAGTTGCATTTTCCAGATGGAAAAAAAATGACTTTAGAACAGCGTATTTTCGGTTGGTGGAAATTATATATACATTTAGTATGTGTTTTCTGAAACTTTTTAAATATAAAAGAAGTACATGCTTCTTGTAAAAATTTCAAATAGAAGTATAAAGTCAACAGCAGAGTTTACAACTTTCCCTACCCAACAGGTACCTGCTTAACAGCTGTGTTGTTGATCCTCAAATGTTCCTTCCAACTCTGAGATTCTGCCTAAATCTCTTCCAACAAGAACACTGACTTTTATAAACACCTAACCAGTCTCTCAAATGTGTGATTCCTTGACTATCCTGTGCATCTCTTTAACCCAAGGGGGAGTCTCGCGAATTTAAAAACCTTTGAATCTAGTGATCCAGGGCTGGTAGAAAGGGAAGGAAGGAGCAGTCATCGCCAGTTTCTTCTCAAAGTAAACCGCTAGCTGTTAGAATTTAATTTTTGTGCCTACAGAGTTCCTTAAAAACAGGGCCCGGCTTATCGCTATTTATAAACTCTTACTGGCAGTCCATTATACACCGAGGTCTCCCGCGCTCCTTGCGTACATTTTTTTGCAAACGGATGCCAATTTCTCTTGCGACCATACCCTCCAAGCGGCCTTGTGGAGCCCCGCGGGATCCCAAGACGGGATTCTGGGTGGTGCACCCACGGGTGCTTCTCCGCGGGCGCCTGCGCACAGCGACCCTCCCGTCACTACGGGGCAAGAGGCGGGGGCAGCCGGGAGAAAGGAAAACTGCGGGGGAAACAGGGCCAAACCCTGAAATTACCCGGATGTGGTCTCCGCGCGCGCATGCTCAGTGTCCTCTGGACAAGTTGGCAGCAACACCTCGGCCCTGGTCGTCGTCGCCGCTGCGGTAACGGAGCGGCTCGGGTGGCGGAGCCCGCGTTCGCACCCTCCCGCTCTCCTCCGAAGGTCCTTCCCGCCTTCCTCTCGGCTCTGCGGTCGCCCAGGGGACTGGAGCGGGTGAGGGGAGCCGGGCGCCCCGCGAGAGAGGCGCCCCCGCGGTGGGGCGGTCCGGGAGCTCGAGGCGGCCCGGCCCGCGCGGGCAGCGGCGCGGCGCCGAGGAAGGGCGGCCTGGCCCGGACGCCTTGGGGCGGGGGCCGAGGAGCTCTCCGGGCCGCCGGGATAGCGACAGGCCCGGTGCCCTCGCGGACTAACCCCGGCGGGAGAGCGAACTCCCTTCGCCATCGCCTGCGCCCAGGTAACCAGCCATGTCCCCTCCCCTTCCCAAAGTCGGGCCCGGGAACCCCTCCCGCGGCTTCCCCGCCTCGGGGCGGGCTCCCGGCGGCGGCGGCGGCGGCTCCGGGGAGCGCGCGGGATGCCAGCGGTCCGCGAGGAGAGCCAGCGTGGTCCCACGCCGGGCTGCTGTGCTTCGCGTCCCTCGGCTCCGGGGTTGGTCCTCCGGTTCTGAGCTCCCCTCACAGTTTGTCGCAGAATGGAGTTAAACTCGAAGAGGGACTCCCGCCGCGGCCGCCGCTCCTCTTTGTTGTTCTTGAGTAGTTTCACTGTCCGCTGGGGCCGACTCCCTGGGTCGGCTGCAGAGGTTGCCTTAGGTGGCTAAACGCAAGTTGTAAGTGGTTTGTGTTCATTTCTTTTCTCAAGCAAATTTTTGTTTACTCTTTGTCCCTTATTTTCTTTTCTTGGTTGTGTCATTCTAGTTAATGTTCTGGCTTTGATTTGTTTACTTGCATTTCGAATACTGTGGATGATGGCGGCATGCAGGAAACAATTTTAGCACCTGACCATGCTTCCCCAGTCCCTAATAAAAAATAAAAGACATAGTGTACCTTATTGCTCAGGACTCCAAATACTGGGTGTGAAATTGGTGGAGGAAGGAGGGCTGTAGCTCCACCCCTTCCCCAAGCTAGATTTTCAAAGAAGTGGGTGTGTTTAGTTAACATGAAGGTTTCTTTGTGGGTTTTAAAAATGCTATTGAAGGTTTCTTTGTGGATTTTAAAAATGCTATTGAAGATTGGTAATTATTTTTTCCCTGAAAATCCAGTAAAATTTTTAAGCGAATAATTTATTTATTTATTTTGAATTTAATTTCTTAATTCCTTTAGTTTTTGCACCATAGTTTAAGGTGAAACTGCTGGTGATATTTAGCAATAATAAATATGAGATAATATGGTATCAGCTTAATTACTCCGAATTGACTTTCTAAAGGCTGTAGTCTTGGTTAATTTTTGTTTAAAACCTTTGACTTTTGACAGAATTAGCATCCTTTTAGTTTCAGTAGCAATTTGGGTGTTTAAAAAGTAGGTTGAGTACTTTTCTTAATAGAAAATACATACTTTCATAAAGTAATATTATTTGGAACATTGCATTTGAATAATTTTTATTGCGGGTTTTATAAATTGCCTTTGCCATGTTGCAAAAAACTAAATATATTTCAGTTGAAACATAGCATACAAAGTTTTGGCATGTATGTACTTTTTCTTTTCTGCCAAGAATTTACTCTTTTGGAAAGTTAGTACATGACATAGCAAGTTGTAAATGATTGCTATAACTAACATTTAAAAGTACGGTTTCTTATTAACGTCTCTTTGATAACGTCATGATTTTTGCTTTTTGGTATTTGGGTTTATTACAGAACAGATGTAATACAGTCAGGCCAAGCAAGCCTTTAAGATTTGGAGTATCTTTAGGTCTAAAAGTGGTGATGAATTATGTAGGTTTAAGTTGGAGTTAAAACTAAAAGCTTTCTAGACAAAATTGATATGCCGTTTTGTGAGTCTATTAATAGAAGTGGCTTTTTCTTTGCTTTCCAGGTTTTTGGGAAGGTTTCTTTAAAGAGGCATTGCATCTTGTTTTATTTTTGAAGTGGGAGTGCCCAAGTAGAAACTTCCGTTTAGCTAAGTGCCTTCATTTTAAATCTTGAGCTTGGGGGAAAAAACCTTCAAATCTGTTTCAGGTTTAATGAAAATTTGTGCTGGGAAAGTGACTTTGAAATTTTTCATGATAAGTTTAATGTGGATCATTGGTCTTTTTTGATGGCTTTGCAGCTTGAAACAATTCTGCTTATACTAGGAAGCAGCAAATCTTTGTAAAAACCTATGCTTCACTTTCTTAAACTACATTTTAGTTGAGTTATTTTTTCATTTATATGTGAATTCTCATGCTCGTTCTCTCTTTCTTTCTCTCACTCTCTCTTTCTCTCTCTCTAGCATATCCCTTCAGATTCCAACCCCCTAATTAAAGAACAAGTATAAAACTAATTTATGCTGCCCAGTCACACTCCAGCTCTCCGGCTTGAAAGCTGTTTTTTCCTGAGTGAGTTGGTGTTATAGTAACATCATTAGGCACTATTCTAATTGAGCTCTGAATTGCTGAGGCTTCTACTAGGGCAGATCAGCTTTGTTCATTATATTTAAAATGTATATTTAGTCTTGCCTAAATTTTTGCCACTTTTGGTGAGAACATACGTTATTTTTCTTATGTTGAAACATTTCAATTTTATTTTGTTCTCTTCAGCTCATTGCTTTATTCATTTTCATTCAGTGATTTTAGAGTGATTTTAGAAAAGTATTAGTCATTTCAGTGCTCGTTGTATATATTTGGATATCTTTTTCTTTTTTCCCCTTAAAAGATTGTGTGGTGAGGCAGATTGTTTTTTTTGCTTAAGTGATGATTAAAGGTGACTCTCAGATTATGTTTAATTGTGTATAAAATTAATCGGTTTCAATGATTTCATTATTTTGTACATTAAATGAAAGTTAAAGGAGTTAGGTTAGCATACACAATTTAATTTTTGTTAAATTATCAAATTTTGGGCTTTTTGCTCAACAGTTAAAATTCAATTTTAAAAAGAGAAATTCAAACAGTTAAGTATGTCTAGATAGTCATTTGAATGGCTTTCAGTGTATACTGTTTGCATCGTAATATGCCAAAACATATGCTTGATAATAGGTCAGATTTGGAATTTTTAGATTTTTTTAAATTCTAAAATGTGTAATTCTGGTGATGGGAAATGTGGCTGAATTTCTCTTTCTCAGGAACAAGGTATTTTGGGTTGTGTCACTTTCACACTATTACGTGGTGTGATTGGCATCCAGGAAAATTTATTTTAATCATGAGAGTGGATAAAAATGAGGGTAGTGCCTACCTATGTAAAACTAGGATAATAGGTGATCAGGATCTTATAATTTAAGTCTTGATTATTTGCTACTGCATATTATATCATAGGTAAGATAGAAAGCTACCAGAGGCCAATTATAGCTAGTTTCTATTACTGCATCCTAAAATTTTTTTTTTATTTATTGATTTGAGAGAGAAAGGTAGATAGAGACAGAGACAGACATCAGTTTGCTGTTCCACTTATTTATGCTGTGTTTTGTGTATATGCTATGACTAGGGGTCGAACTCGCAGCCTTGGCGTATTGGGATGACGCTCTAACCAACCACTACCTGGCTAGGGCCTTAATTTCAAGTTGGTGATAATTGTAAATTCCTTAAAGGTCAAGAACTATACTTTAGTGATAACATTTTATTTTATTTTTTAAAAGATTTATTTATTTTTAGAGACAGGGGAAGGGAGGGAGAAAGAGAGGGAGAGACACATCAATGTGTGGCTGTCTCTCAGGCACCTTCCACTGGGGACCTGGTCCTCAACTCTGGCATGTGCCCTGACTGGGAATCAAACTGGCGACCCTTAGGTTCGCAGGCCAGTGCTCAATCCACCGAGCCACACCAGCCAGGGCTTAGTGTTTACATTTTAAGTGAAAATTGCGGGGGGCCCGGTCCTGGGCTCCAGATGTGGGGGTGGCTCTGCCTGCAGAGCCCCATCCCGTCCGTCACAGATGAAAGTAAAACTACCAAGACATGATCAAACTCTCAGAGGAGGATGACCCAGAGCCCCTTCCTCACTAGGTTTTTATTGGGTTCAAATACACAGGAATACAGGTTTAACATTTCAAAGAAATCTGAGGGCTTAATCTGAGTCAGTGTCAGGAAAGGGGGTTGCAAAACTTTGGGAGACATACTCATTTCCTCCTCGGATCCTTATCATTTGAATGAGAGCGCTCTTAGGAAAGCAGGTTTCATAGGACTTTAGGAATTCTTTCTTATGCCCCATCACCCAGGGAATGGTTCTGGCTGGCACAGCGCTGCACCACCTGCTGTCATAGTTTCCTTTATCTCCCAGATGGAAATGGGGACTCAGGTTATGTTAGAATAGCCGGGGTGGGGGTGGGGCAAGGGTCCATCACCCCTTCTTTGCTGCAGCATCCCAAGTCCTTCCATGAGGGCCTCCCAAGTGGTTGTGTCTAGCTTAGGTTGACCCTCCCATGAGGAGTCTTACCCATCATTGACTAACCAACCAAGCATTGGGGCCAGAGATTGATGAGGCAGAAGCAGTGCTCCTGCCAGGGAGATAAGCTTTGTCTCCTTAGTAGCTCACGTCCTCTTGACAGAACAGACCCAGATGAAACGGGTCCCTAGGCTCTTACTCAGCCCACCATAGGCTGAGGGTTAAAACTCCTGAGACCAGGCTGAAGGGTCCGCAACAGTAAATTGTTTTTAATCTGGAGAATTTATAATTGTGTTGGGTTCATCTTTTTAATAGTTATTTATTTTTTTATTCCCTAGGTTTAGGACAGTGGTTCCCAACCTTGGATGCACTTTGAAATTCTTTGGGGAGCTTTGTGAAACCCTAATGGCTGGATCCCACCCCCAGAAATAGTGATTCATTTGGCTTGAGGTATAGCCACATCAGAGTTCTGAAGTGGTTGAGCTATTAGGATCCTCTAACTTTTTTAAAATTTTCACTTGTGTCAATGTTATAGTTTTTAATACAGTGATTTACATATGCACAATGTAATCATCTCACATCTAACTTAATGGATCCTGAAAGATATTACCATATATGTTTTGCTTCCAAGTCTGTCCCTTTTTCTTTCCTTCTCTCCCTTATTTTCTCCTTTTCATTTTTCAATTTGTTTGAACTGTCTGATTGCAAGTTTTAGGACACTGTTGGTTTACTAGTATCATCACTAAACTAACTAGAACATTGATCTCTTAAAGTACTCTCTAAAATAAAGTGCTTACTTGGGCTCCTTTTAGAGGAGCTTACTTTGGCACTTTATTTAGGTGGCAAAATTAACATGTAAACTCCCAAAGGAACTTGGTTTTCATAGGGGGTAATCTCTTTGGAAACAATAAAATATTCTAGGTGCCAATTAACTGGCCACTTCATTGGTTCCTGAGGTGCAAGTTGCATTGATTTAGCTTTTTTTGAAAAAGTATTTTATTTATTAAATTTTAGAGAGAGGGGAAACGAGGGTAAAGAGAGGGAGAGAAACATCAATGTGAGAAATGCCCATTGGTTGGCTCTCGCATGCCCCGAACTGGGGACCTGGCATCAAACAGGCATGTGCTCTGACTGGGAATCAAACTAGTAAACCCTCGGTTTGCTGGACGACACCTAACCCACTGAGCCACACCAGTCAGGGTCACATGGATTTAGCTTTTGCTGTCAGGGTTTAACTTAAATACTGTGAGAAAGTTGCCCAACAAGCCCAACTAGTTGGTACTTCTTTAGAGATCACTTATGCTTGTAGCTTCAGTTCTCTGTCTATATTTCCTCACATGCCAGTTTAAGAACAGTTGCATCTCTGTCTCTGGAAGAGCTATTTAAAAAAAAAATTATTTTCCTTCCCATGCCCCATCCCAACACACACAGATTCAGAATTGGGAATAGAGTAGAGGGGGCATGGGAATCTGTATATAAAAAAAGTACCTCTTTATTTTAAAGGCTTTGGATATTTTAGTATGCTTATCCTGTTGCTTGATTTGTTTTAATACAGTACAGGGCTTTATTTTACAATCATTGGTGCACTGGAGTAATTTACTTAAAATTCATCAAACCTTAATTTGCATGTTTAAAATGCAAATTTTATTTATGATTTGAATAAAAAGATTGCTACTGAATATTTGTCTTTGTAGAAAGGTATGTATGTTTTCTGTATCTTAATGTGGATGAATGTATATGCAATTCATTTCTTTTTCAAGTCAAAATATGTTCGTAAACGTAGAACAGAATTAAGGATATATATTTAAGGATACTACTGGTGAATTCTAGAGCATTTGATATCAATGGATGGCAGTCATTGTAATTCAGTCATCTAGAGGAAGGATGATTAGAAGCAGTACTTAACGGAGTAAGATAAACCAGGAGAGAGACAGACAGACACACACACACACACACACACACACACACACACACAGATGTGAGAGAAACATCAGTTGGTTGCCTCCCATAGGTGCCTCAACTGGGATCGGTTTTGGTTTATAGAACCACACTCCAACCAGCTGAGCCACTTAGCCAGGGCTAAACTAGCTCCTTTTTAAATGGGACACTACTTTTATTTTTACATAAAAGAATGACCGATAAACCATAGTTACACAGATGTGGGTATTTGGCAGGTATGTCCTTGAAAATGAGTGAAGAAATTAGTGGTGATATTAAGGTATGTGATTTAAATATATATATAAAATAAGGAAATGCTTCAACATTTGAACATGTGTGTAACTCATTAAACTAAGGTTTTTCCAAATGACCAATGCATGATGTTATAAAATCATACACAGGTAGGAGATCCATTCAAAATATAATACAGACCAATGGATTTTTAAAAAGCACAGCCAAAAAATTCACTGATAGGGATTTAGATTTCCCATTGTAACTAACCTTTAAGAATTGCCCTTTGTTGCATTTGGTGTTAAATAAACATTGAATACCTATTATCTTAAAAGGACATTAAAATATCCCAATTACTTATTTGTCTGAGGCACATTTTCTTTCTTTTTTAATATATTTTTTTTACTTTTAGTTTTCATTTAGCACTAGGCTTTTTTAAAAAAAATCCTCACCTGAGGACATGTTAATTGATTTTAGAGCTAAGGGAAGGGAGAGAGAGAAACATCAATGTGAGAGAGACATACACACATACCTCAATCAGCTACCTCTCATATGTGCCCCAAGCAGGGACCAAACCACAATCCAGGCATGGGCCTTGACTGGAAATTGAACCTGTGACCTTTCAGCTGGTGGGATGATACTCCAACCAACTGAGCCACACAGTCCAGGGCCATCTTTTCTTCATATACTCTAACCATAACAGCATATCACAGCAGATTGAATGCAGAAGTGATAACAGTCCAACTATCTTCTCAAGCTAGATGTTAAAGAAATTTGCAAAAATGGAAGACAAAAATCACTCTGAATACTGATTTCTTTGTGTGTTTTGGAAAATAGTTGTTTTTCATAAGACATATATTAACACATGATGGGTTTATTACTATTTTAAATGATTTAATTAATATTTAAACATTTTTTAGTTTTAATTTGTAATATGCTAAGTGTCAGTAAGTGTAACTCACCTCACATAAACAAAGGCTGTTTGGAATTTTCAATAATTAGGAATGTAAATAAGGGGACCTGAGACCAGATAGTTGGACAACTTCTATTTTAAAGTAACTAGTTATGGCTCCTTAAAACGGAATAGGCACACTGAGACAAAGAAATATGGCCCAAATAAAGGAACACATCAGAATCCCAGAAAAAGAACTAAGTGATGAGGAGATAGACAACCTCTCAGACGCAAAGTTCAAAACACTGGTAATAAGTATGCTTACAGAACTGTTGAGTTTAGTCGCGAAATGAAGGCTATATAAAGTGAAATAAAGGAAAATATACAGGGAATCAACAGTGAAGGTAAGGAAACTGGGACTCAAATCAACCATTTGGAGCAGAGGGAAGAAATAAATGTCCAACCAGAACGGAATGAAGAAACGAGAATTGAAAAAAAATGAGGAGAGGCTGCGGAACCTCTGGGACAACTTTAAATGCTCTAACATCAGAATCATAGGGGTGCGAGATGGAGAAGAACAAGAACAAGAAACTAAACACTTATTTAAAAACATAATGAAAGAAAACTTCCCCAGTCTGGCAAAGGAAATAGACCTCCAGGAAGTCCAGGAATCCCAGAGAGTCCCAAAGAAGTTGGCCCAAAAAGGAATACACCAAGGCACATCATCATTAAGTTACCCAAGACTAAAGATAAGGAGAGAATCTTAAAAGCAGCAAGAGAAAAGGAGACAGTCACCTACAAAGGAGTTCCCATAAGACTATCAGCTGATTTCTCAAAAGAAACCTTACAGGCAAGAAGGGGCTGGAAAGAAGTATTTGAAGTCATGAAAGGCAAGGACCTACATCTGAGATTACTTTATCCAGCAAAGCTGTCATTCAGAATGGGAGGGCAGATAAAGTGCTTCCCAGATAAGGTCAAGTTAAAGGAGTTCATCTTTACCAAGAACTTAGTATATGAAATGTTAAAGGGACTTATCTAAGAAAAAAGAAGAAGATCAAAAACTACGAACAATAAAGTGACAACAAACTCACAACTGTCAACAACTGAATCTACAAAAATGAAAACAAAAACTAAGCAAACAAGTAGAACAGGAACAGAATCAGAGAAATGGAGATCATGTGGAGGGTTATTGGGGAGAATAGGGGACAAGGTATAGAGAATGAGAAACATAAATGGTAGGCAGAAAATAGACAGGGAGGGTTAAGTATAGTATAGGAAATGGAGAAGCCAAAGAACTTACATGTACAACCCATGGACATGAACTAGTAGGGTGGGAATGCTGGAGGGTGGGAAGGTGCAGGGAGAAGGTGGATAAAGGGGAGAAAAAATTGGAACAACTGTAATAGCATAATCAATAAAATATACTTTAAAGAAAGTAACTAGTTATTAACCTGGCTGGGTAGCTCAGTTGGTTAGAGTATTGTCCTGATATGCCAAGTTGCAGGTTTGATCATCTATCAGGGCACATACAAGGAGCAACCAATGAATGCATAAATAGCTAGAACAACAAATTGATGTTTCTCTCTCTCTTTCTAAATTGATTAAGTAACTAGTTACATAGTTATTTGTATTATTGACTAGATTAGTGCTTGGTTCCATTGTTTATGTCGTTTGTATTATATTACTGCCATTTCTGAGGATGTTAATAATTTTTGTTCAGTTATTACATACTGGGAAACATTTAGAAGTCAAATTTAAGTAAAAAGAAATTTCATTGGCTTGGTCTGGAGATACGGCTGGCCGCAGAGTGCTGGGTACTTAGCGTCACAACCAGCTAGTGTCCTCAGGACTATATCTCTTGGCTTTGGTTTCATTTCTTTTTAAGTCTTAGTGAGGCTCCTGTGTAACTCCTCCCAGCTTCAGGTCCAGCAGAGAGCCTTTTTTTTTCCCCTTCTGCAGTTCCATCATAAGTCCTGGAGCTGTGTCATTGGGTCCTATCCTGTCTTTGAAACAACTGATGTGGCAAGGTGGTGACTTTGGTTAGTCAGGCTGGGGATTGTTTCACCTGCTCAGATAGGGAGATTCTCCTTAGAAAATCAGATTACTGTTACAGAAGGGGAAACACATGCTGGCAGGAGAAAAACAGATGGACTTGGTTGATTCCTCTTTTAACAATCTCTGTAACTTATTAAGAGCATGGTAATTTTTAAATAAGATTATTTAAGGGGAAGCTGGTGTACCACTATTACATTTATTTATTTATTTATTTTAATTTTTATTGAATTTATTGGGGTAACGGTTAATAAAATTATAGGTTTCAGGTGTACAGTTGTGTAATACATCATGTGTATATTGTATTGTGTGTTCACCACCCAAAGGTGTCACTGTTTATTGCCCGTTCACTCTCTTCTATGTCCCCCTAATCCCTTTCCCTCTGGCAGTCACCATACTGTTGTAATATGACATTTAAATCTAAGACCTATGGGTAAACAAGCACACCTCTAAATTTGTCCCTTGTAGTTCATCTTAAAAATCTTCACAAAAGCATTCTGATTGTATTATTCCCATCTCAGGTTTTTATAATTATTAATACCTGTGCATATAATCCTTCCTGTTTTGGAGGTTCTCCTCCAACTGCCCTCAGTGTGATGAACTTCAACTCTTGGATGTTCCTGTTTAGAATCTAGGCTACAGCCTGTGCTGCAGGCTGTTGAATGTAAGCCTGCACACCCTTTTCCTCTTGCCTGTAAGCCTGTGATTAGAATTTCTTCCTAGTGCTACTTCACCAGGTCAAGCTTTTAAAAATTAACTTAAGCACTTTTCTCAAATATTCCCATATTAATAGTTTATTGATCATTAATCAATAAACTTCTAGAAAATACCTGTAACTTCTCGAAAATATACATAATGCTTGTTCCATGTATAGTACAGCCAATAATTCTAAAGTAAACAGACATCTGAGAAATAAAAACATGTAAACATTGATCAACTAAAGTTTATGAATTCCATGAGAGCCCTTCAGGCCAGCACTCAGACTTTTAAGTATTAGAGGGTAACTTAATTAGCTTGGTTATCTGACTTTGTAGTCCATGTAGTAGCTGTTAGACCTGTGGTCAACATCAGGTGACAGTAGTATTAAAATAAGGTTAGAGACAAACACATGATTGATAGATAGATAGATAGATGATAGATAGATAGATAGATAGATAAAAAAAGAAAACTTTGTCCCTTTTACTGACTTTCTGCCTCCCATTGCCCTTGTCACTACGGGATTATTTGTTCTGTCACAGTGACTTTATCTAATACCTGTATGTTAGAGACTTTCAGGTAGGCTTTTCTCTACTGAGTGCTTTAAAACACAGCATACTTCTTAAATTTTATTCTGCCATCATTGAATTAACTTATCTAGGAAATGGGACATTTTTTGACCCTTCTTTTCATCCCTTATAATTAGTTGATTAAAACCTAGTACGTTCTACCTAGAAATATTTCCTTGGTTCCTCCTTTGTTTTCATTTACCATGCCTCTACTCTAGGCCCTATCACTCTTCTGAGTACTGTCTCCTAACTTTTGTTTCGCTTTCAAAAGCTATCCTTTATACTCTCGCTATAGTTTTTCTAATGGATATCTAATGCTGTTGTTTCTCCCCCCTCTCCTATCATAAACCTACTGTAGACAAAACATCTGTACTCTTAACCCTCTGCTTTTCCTTGTGATTTTCCTTTAACCTGGCAAATTCTTACTCACATGTGGTAGTCATTGGTACGGTTCCACCAATAATCTGGTGGCTTTCTTTTGGCACATAGTAATACTGCACTTCTCTGTCTCCCTCCCTGGCTTGAAAATAGGCGTGGTTGAGGGTTTCTCAAACTTGGCACTATTGACATTTTGGGCTGGATAAATTTCTGTTGTGGGAAACTGTCCTCTGCATTGAAGGATGTTTGGCAGCAGCCCACTAGATGCCAGTAGTGATCTGCCTCCCACTTCCCCGTTCCAATTATGAAAATAAAAATGTCTTTAGACATTGCCAGATGTCCCCTGCGGGACAGAGTTGCTCTGGTTAAGAACCACTGACATGGTCTTATGACTTTGACCAATCAAATGTGAGCAGAAGGGATGGTCAGCCTTTAAAAGATAGTGCATGAATTATCCTATGTCTTTCCCCACCATTTAAAGCCAGGTGTAGAGATGGAGTCTTTGTTGGCCTAATCCCTGAGAAGTAACAGTGAGCACTACTCCCAGTTTATGCAGAAAATACACCTGTGACTTAATGCTATTGATATTTTGGGAGTTGGTTGTCACTGCTACATCGTGCTACGATTTAGTTTGCCTGTGAACTTTCCACACTTTTTCATTTATAGTCCCAAATCACTTTAACAACTACTTCTTTTAGCATCTGTTACTTAGTGTAATGTATTTGGGTCTTCTAGATCAGTGCTTCTCAGGAGTAAGTACTGCTCCTTGAGGGATGTTGTGAAAATTAGTGGGAGGAGTTTCGGTGGAGATAACTTTGAAGAATTATCTTGTATCCCACAACACTTTCAAATGCCCAAGAAATTAATGTAGGAGGAAACATAATTAGCCTAGAGCCCAATTCCATTTAATGTGTACTCATTTTTTTCAGAAATGAAATAATTTGGGTTCGTAATTGAAGTCGTTTTATTTGGAACTTTATCAGGAGTTCATCATTTTGGAAAATCCATGTCACCCATTGCAGTGCCATTGTGCTATTTGAATTGCCAAAACAACACACCTGTATTGGAAGGTTTGAATTTGTAGCTGTCATATTTATGATGATTCTACATATAAGT
Organism: Glossophaga mutica; assembly: GCA_039655065.1. NCBI lineage: Eukaryota > Metazoa > Chordata > Mammalia > Chiroptera > Phyllostomidae > Glossophaga > Glossophaga mutica. The sequence goes on along the minus strand of CM077312.1, from coordinate 16,593,765 downwards.
GCAGGCATCTATCATTTGTGTTATATTTTCTAAGTTTGTTAATATGCCAGGGCATTTTTATTAAAATACATGTTTTATAAATCTTTTCCTTTATATAACAATTAGGGTATTGTTGAAATTTTAAAAATATGTGTAAAGAGGTTTTTGTTTCAAGATACCTAACAGGGTGATAGAAATTATTTGTTACAAAATGTGATGTTTGATAGAGTTGAGAACCACTTTCTAATTATGCACTATTTGTTTTGTGTCTGTATGATTTGCACAGAGTAGATACAGTGTTTGTTGGATTGGTCAATTTTTGGTTCCAGATTGCTTTTTTGTACTCTGTTGCATTTGATTACCACAGCAAGTCTGTAAAGTTTGCAAGGCATGTATCGTTCCCATTTTATAGGTGAAAAAGTTGAAAGAGATGTTAATTTACTTCAGTCATGTTGCTAGAGCTTTAATTAGAACATAAAATTTTATTTATACTAGTCTGGTGCCCTTGTCTACTATCATTACATACAACTCTTTAAAAAAATTACAATGTAGAGCTCTTTAATGTAGGAAAACATCTATCTACCCCTATTGATAATTATTTTTTATACAGGAAACTTTTAAATAATGTTTTAGGTATTTGTGGTCATAGGAACACAGCAAAGATAAACATATGTGACAAAGCCCTGTTTAAGAAAGCAAGAATATTTTAATTAGTTTTCAAAGACATGTGCAATTAAAACTGTTTTTGAGATGCCATTGGGCACAAAGACTGCTTAAATTTTAGAAATGATAACATCTGATGGTGAGATTATGGTGAAATAGTTATCTCACACTTTAATTGCATTGTAAATTGGTGCAAATCTTTCAAAATTTAGTATCAAAAAATGAGTTCAACAACAAAGTATTTGCACTCTTCAAAACTTGTTGCAAGGAAATGCCACAAATAAAAAGCTATAGTCAATCCACAAGCTTTTGCCTGGAATTTTTTTTTTAAAGATTTAATTAATTTATTTATTTTTCGAGAGAGGGGAAGGGAGGAGAAAGAGAGGGAGAGAAACATCAATGTGTGGTTACCTCTCACACGCCCCCCCACTGGGGACCTGGCATGTGCCTCTCACACTCCCCCCCACTGGGGACCACAACTCAGGCATGTGCCCTGACTGGGAATCAAACCTGTGACCTTTTGGTTCCCAAGCTGGCACTCAGTCCACTGAGCCACACCAGCTGGGGCTGCCTGGGAATTTTTAAGATGAGAAAGTGTTGCTGTGTTCTTGAACTTCTGGATTTGTGGCAACAGAGTGTGAGACAAATACATAATCAAATAATAAATAATGTTTTAATTGGGGTGTATTTTAAAGTTGAGGGAGGAATCAAGGAACATACAGGGAACACAGAGTAAACAAACCAGGGAAGTAATTCTCCAGGATTGTGGGGAGAGGAGATAGTGTGTTAGGGAATGGTCTTGGAAAAAAATGAGACATTTAAATGGCACTTGAAGGATGGCTAGGACTTACCAAGTGGATAAAATGGGACTGAATGTTTTACACAAAAGAAATAGCATGAGAAAGAATTCGAAAGCATGTACAGAAATGCATTTATTTGATAATAAGGAGCACTTACATGTCCTAGGAATTGGGCGTATAATGATGAATAATACAAGTATAATCCCTGCCCCCTAGAGCTTTCAGTATGGAAATTAAAATTGTTGTGACTCAGCATTCAGAGATTTCATACTGTTGGTACTCTTGGGTAAGATTTGAATTGGTATGTTTTGTTTGGTATACGCATTGGTATCCCTCTCTCCCTCTCTTTTCCTCCCTTCCCCTTCTTCCCCCACAAATAAATTGCCAATACTTAAAAATGAGATTTCACATACAAATGAACACTGAAGATCTGGCAGCAGTGGGCTAACATTCTGAAATGTCACTTCTACCAGAAGTGCGTGATGGCTACCCATTTAGATGAGCATGCACTCGTACACCTCTCTACTTTTCTTTACAGTTGGCACATTTTATTCATTTTCCTATATGCCTTTGAGTTGTGAGTCCTTGGATGAGTAGTTTACCTCAGCCCCTGCCCTCCTAAATTTTCTTTGACAAGTTTTAGAATGAGAAAGTGCGGAAAAATGCATAATGTGCTTTAGGAAAATATTTTGTTATTCAGATAATAGCTGCTTCTTACTGAACGTTATGTGCTAGGCACTTTATGCTGTGGATTTTCTCATTTGAGCTCTATATACTTCTCTTTTGATCCTGATTCAGAGAGTTTAAGTAACTTAATTTGTCAAACTACTTAGTGTGAGGGCTAGGATTTAATCCAGATTCTGATTCCAAACCCTTCCTTCCCCATTTAGATTATCTTTGGTTATCTGAAAAGTATACCTAAAAACATTTACTGAATGTATGCATGTGCTAAGTATTCAAAGATTTGAGAAAAAATGCTTCTTTTCTGCATGGGGCTTATACTTGGTTGTAGAGACAGGTGTTTACCTGTGTAAAACAGATAACAGTAATGGGGAAGGTGTGGTAGATACCAAGTGATTGATATTACATTCTAAGGATGCCCCAAATTGCAACAGTGTCAGGGAGAATAGAAAGGAGGGCACTGATAGAAATGACTAAGGTAAAGAATCATGTAACTTTGTGAGAAAATGTGGGGGTAGTGATAAAGAGAGGAAGGTCAAAGATGCTTTACCAAGCTTTCCAGTGTTGGGCAATGGAATGGCTTTAATTAATGCTTTAGAAACAAAGGTCATCAGAAGAGGAACAGGTTTTAGTACAGACTGATGAGTTAGTTTTATTTCTTTGATGCAGGGGGCAGATTTTTAACAATTCTAAGTAAATAGCAAAAGAAAATGAAAGGAAAATAAGCACGGAATGCAACATCATCAGCAAACAAACAAAAACAACCCAGCACGCAAAGTACAATCTCCACTCCTGCTTTATGTCATTCATTCTTAAACAGATGACCTTTTCTTATTCCATGTGGAATCTTTTTTTTAAAGAATAGTTTATTGATTATGCTATTAGTTTTCCCATTTTTTTCCCTCCTTTATCCCCCTTCTGCCCCTGCATCCCCAACCCCCCAGCCTTCTCCCCCTTAGTTCATGTCCATGGGTTGTACATACAAGTTCTTTGGCTTCTCCATTTCCTATACTATACCTAACCTCCCCCTGTCTATTTTCTGCCTACCATTTATGTTTCTCATTCTCTATACCTTGTCCCCTATTCTCCCCCTGATAACCCTCCACATGATCTCCATTTCTCTGATTCTGTTCCTGTTCTACTTGTTTGCTTAGTTTTTGTTTTCATTTTTGTAGATTCAGTTGTTGACAGTTGTGAGTTTGTTGTCACTTTATTGTTCGTAGTTTTTGATCTTCTTCTTTTTTCTTAGATAAGTCCCTTTAACATTTCATATACTAAGTTCTTGGTAAAGATGAACTCCTTTAACTTGACCTTATCTGGGAAGCACTTTATCTGCCCTCCCATTCTGAATGACAGCTTTGCTGGATAAAGTAATCTCAGATGTAGGTCCTTGCCTTTCATGACTTCAAATACTTCTTTCCAGCCCCTTCTTGCCTGTAAGGTTTCTTTTGAGAAATCAGCTGATAGTCTTATGGGAACTCCTTTGTAGGTAACTGTCTCCTTTTCTCTTGCTGCTTTTAAGATTCTCTCCTTATCTTTAGTCTTGGGTAACTTAATGATGATGTGCCTTGGTGTATTCCTTTTTGGGCCAACTTCTTTGGGACTCTCTGGGATTCCTGGACTTCCTGGAGGTCTATTTCCTTTGCCAGACTGGGGAAGTTTTCTTTCATTATGTTTTTAAATAAGTGTTTAGTTTCTTGTTCTTGTTCTTCTCCATCTCGCACCCCTATGATTCTGATGTTAGAGCATTTAAAGTTGTCCCAGAGGTTCCTCAGCCTCTCCTCATTTTTTTCAATTCTCGTTTCTTCATTCTGTTCTGGTGAGATGTTTATTTCCCCTTGGGCACTGACAGGGAATCGAACTGGCGACCTTTCAGTTTGCAGGCTGGTGCTCAGTCTACTGAACAACACTATCCAGGTCTAATCCTTTCATCATTTTCTCCTAGCTCCCTAACCCCCCAGCCCTCTAACAGCTATCAGTCTGTTTTCTATATTTATGAATCTTTCTATTTTGTTTATTTTATTCATTAAATTCCACATATAAATGAAATCGTAGGGTATTTGTCTTTCTCAGTACATTCTTTTGATTTATCCAGCTAGTGGATATGACATGATATCTTCTTGTGATTTTGATTTGCATTTCTCTGATGACTAATGATGTTGAGTGTTTTTCATGTGCTTTATGGCCATTCTTTGTAGAAATGAGTATTAGAATCCTGTGCCCACTTAAAAGTTGTTACTTACCTTTTTATTGTTGTCAGTAGTCTCTTTTAACAAAGATGGGTGGTGTTAACTGATAAACAGCATTTGATACTAGGTGATAGTGAAATTTTCATGTGTGTTAGTGACAGACTATTAGGTTTAACTAGTTGATCAAGAATATTTTAAAGTGCTGGTCTTCATATGTATTTCATTTTAAAGTTCTAAGATTTTACTTTAGGGTGACTAATACAATTAACAGGACTTGGTTGAGCATGCCTTTATAACGAGAAGGTCTAACTTTAATATTTTTGGAATGTCAAAAACAGCAACATTTTAAGTCATTTAAAAATCCAAGCACCAAATTTTAATTATGAGCATTGAGTCTTTGACTTAACTGGAGCAATGCCATCTTTTCCCAAGTAATTGACTCTACTTTGTAAAATGTGTTCTAATATCTGTCTTCTTTATTTATTTTTTTTTAGATTATCCTGAATACCACATGTCTAACAATTTTCCTTGCAACATTAGCCAGTATTTTTTACTGCCTCCAAAAGATCAAAATTGCTCTGGAAGTTGGAGACATATTTGATTTAAAAGAAATAACTTTAACAAATGGACAGTATGTCTATTACGAATACACCAACAAGTAATGATGCCTGTCTGAGCATTGTACATAGTTTGATGTGCCATAGACAAGGTGGAGAGAGTGAAACATTTGCAAAAAGAGCAATTGAGAGTTTGGTAAAGAAGCTGAAGGAGAAAAAAGATGAATTGGATTCTTTAATAACAGCCATTACTACAAATGGAGCTCATCCTAGCAAATGTGTTACCATACAGAGAACATTGGATGGAAGGCTTCAGGTTAGTTTGGTGCTAAAGTTTCCTTATATCTCTTATAGTGGCAGACTTTAAAAAAAATTCTTGTTTTCTCTTAAGTTTTTTTGGGATAATTTAATCCTTGCTCCATCTCTTTAGATATTGTACATCCTGTACTAGTACACATTGTAGAAACATATGGAAGTCTGTGTATTCCATATAATAAAGATATATTTTCTTAATTGTTTAATGTTCTGACCTAAAAGTCAAATGTAGAAAATTTGGAACATAAAAGTGAAAGAAGAAAATCCAAACCTTTAGCACTTTGGTATTCATCCTCGTAGCTTCCCAACACCCCCTCCCCCCCCCACACACACTTTTTGGTATTATATGCACATTTTAAAAAACCTGAGTTATACTTGGTTCTTGTATAATTTAGAATTCTGATGTTGTATGTTTGGTACTTTTATATTAAAAAAATCTAGAATTCAAGCTTATCTTTAAAACTTGAGTTAAAAAGCCGATATTTTACAAATGTTCTTTACATTTCATTTTAACAAGTCTCATTTTTCGTGTAGAACTATAAATATATCTGTGCTGAAATTTTTTAAGGAAACCCTATGTCTTCAGATTAAAAAATTTTATCTCTAGATTTTAGGCATAATTTCTAGAACAAACTCAAACTTCTTTTGCATTTTTAAAACCTGAGCACAGGCCTTGAAATCACACCTGAGCTCACCATGCTGTGACCATGGCTGAGTAAGTTACTTTGACCTTCAGCTTCTTCATTTGTGAGATGAGGGTCATAGTGCTGGCTTGTAGGGTTCTGAGGGTTAGATCAGAATGTGTGTGAAGTGTCTTGTTAATGTGCGATATATAACTGATGCTTAACAAATGGTCCTTTATTTTTCCTAGGTGGCAGGTCGGAAAGGATTTCCTCATGTGATCTATGCCCGTCTCTGGAGGTGGCCTGATCTTCACAAAAATGAACTAAAACATGTTAAATATTGTCAGTATGCGTTTGACTTAAAATGTGATAGTGTCTGTGTGAATCCATATCACTATGAACGAGTTGTATCACCTGGAATTGGTAAGTAGATTTTGCCTTTATCCTTGGAAGCACAAAGGGAAAAGATCTCATAGTGTTTTAATTTTTCTACGTTAAATTATAAATTTGGAAGAGGCCCAAGGCTACAACTAATGCTAAATAATCAAACATTTTTAATGCAATAGAAATATTTAAATTTCAACTTTGGAACAAACTTGTATTTTGACTGCTAAAACCAAATAGTTGGAATTTTTGCCCATTTAGAATATTTTTGAAAAATAAGATGGAAAACATGATAGAATTAAAAATTTCACGTATTATCAGATAGCATTTATACTTCTATTCTTGAATTAAAATGGCTCATGAAATTTTGACTATAGCTTATATTTGTTCTGTGATTTTAAATATAATGGAAAATATTTTCATGATAATGATTAATGTTTCATTTTCTTTTTCCCTTTAAAAAATTAAGATCTCTCAGGATTAACACTGCAGAGTAATGGTAGGTAATCTGTTTCTTGTAACTTTCTCTGTTTTCTTTTCTTCTTTCCCCTCTATTTTTTATTCACTTAGAAATTGTGTGGATACTGATAACATTTACAAGAAAAAACTTACCACTTTAGAAATGTAGATTTGGGGTGTGTGCACGCATCAGCATTTAAAACAATTAAATAAGCTGTTGCCTCTTTGGATTTGAACTGCTACTTATGAGCTAAAGTAGTCTAAAAATATGACAGGAGAACATAAAACATACAAAGGAAGAATATTTTTTAAATCAGTTAAAACTGGTTATTTTGGAAGAAAATCTCACAGAGCTAGTTTAAATGGGTATAAATGCCTGTAATGTTTGGTAATTTGGAGTCATGTATGACATTTTTAAGATACCGGTATTCTAATTTTTCTTCATTTCAGTCTAGCTTATTTTTATTTTTATAATAGATAATTTTAAGAATGATCTAAAACTACATATATTAATATTTTTCAGTCTTGTTACATTTTGAGTAGAGAGAACAAAGGGCACTTTAAAGTGCACGCTGGTCACAGAGGATCTAATCCTATTTTAGAAAGGAGAAAGTGAAGGTGGGGAAATGCAACCAATGGTGTGTGTGTGTTCTCTGTTTTATTTTTTAGTGTAATATTTAAGAACAGAGATCTGTTAAAACTAGCTCTGGTACTTAGAACATGTTGATAAACTCGAAATTCTGTAAGAACTAATTAATTTGTAGAGAAACTGATAAAGAGCAACTGTTATCTTAGAAAGGTACTCTGTTATTGTGGAGGGAATTAGTGGCTCAGCACCTCTTCTGTTGCAGAATCTTAGAGGTGGGTCAGAAATATCTGAAAATTTAGGAGGAGCATGGAGGTCTACTTGTTTTTATTCTCCTTTTTATTCTCTTGAAACTTTTGTCTCACGTCACTAGTAATAGAAGAAGACCCTAGTCCTAGTGCCTAGTTCTGGTACTTGTTAGTGGTCAATAGGCTTCTGACAACAAGGGTTGGTAATGGAAGGTGTTGTGGTAGTCTGGGAAGAGCAGCTATAAGATCGGGTAAAGCCCTCTCACCACAGATACTGATGTCTTGTCACTTCCCATCTTCACCATTCTCCATCCATGTTTTCAGAGAAGTAAAGCATTTAGCTCGGGTTGTTAGGGGTTTAGGAGACTGTAGTGGTAACTATCTGAAGGTCTCTATAGGGCGGTGGTTGTGAGGGGATCCAGTTCTGAAGAGTCATTGCACTCCTTCCCTACCCTAAAATACTGCTGTTATTGACGGGATTGTGTGGGTTAATAGCCTCTCTTTAGTGGCTCTAGGGCTGTTTTCAGCCTTGTCGAGGTGGTTATGTATTTAAAAGCTGGCTTCAGAGGCTTATTTCCTCAGAAAACAACAGGTGTTTTTCACAGCTCTTTCTAGATTTGGTCAAAGAAATAATACAAGACCAGGCAACTAAAAGGTAATAAAATGGGTTATTTCCTTCACTTTCGAGTCAGGATTGTGGTGGTGGTAATCATTTCCAGCCTGTCTCATCTCTTCTATGAAGCTTTCCATGACCACATCCACCTGTATATTCACTTTAACAGATATTTAATGAGCTCGTATTGCCTGGCACTGTGTTAGGTTCCAGGGACAATAGTACAAATAAGGTATGTTTCTTCACCTAGGGAGCTCAGAGTCTAGTCTGGGAGGAAAGAAAAAGTAACTAAGACAGCCACAGTCCCATCAGATGAGTACGAGGCCTACCTGCTGGTGGTGCTAGAGTACGGACCTAGGACAAGCCCAGTGGCTTCAGCTTTTCTGTTCCCTACACACTCCTTACCCCTCATCGAACATTCTGCAATAACAGTATCCATGTATGACCACTCTGAAAATATGGTTAAATCATAATAGCTGACACTAAGTACTTGTTTTGTATCAGGTACTGAGCTAAGTGATTTACAAGTATTGTGTCGCCATTCTCATAATGCCCCTTGTGATATAGGTGGCATTATCCACACTTTATCAAAGATGAAGAGACTGGTGCCTGGAGAGGTCAAGGAACTTGCCCAAGATTAGATAGCTAGCAGGAGCTGGGGTAATGTTTCCGCACTGTTAGGTATTTAAATGATAGAAAAATACTATAGAATACTGTATGCTCCATGAGGATAGAGATCTTTCTTTTGTTTATTGATGTATCCCAAGTGCTAGAACAGTACCTGAAACATAGGTGCTCAATAAATATTTTTTTAGCAGATGAATTTGTTGAATGCTCATCCATAAAGAGAAATACTTAACAGTTTGGTGTCTGTTTTTCTAGACTTTAAAAATATATACTATATGTTTTTTTAATTTTATTTTTTTGAATAGGCAATACATGATCCATAAATCAAAATACTATAAAAAGGTATACCTTGAACAGAAGTGTTCCCACCCTTGCCCCCACTCCCCCCCACCTCAGGTAATCACTTTTATTAGTTTCTGGTGTTTCCTTCCAGGGTTTCTGTATGCAGAAATACATGTACTGTTTCCCTCCTTTATTACACAAAAAGCATATTGTGCATTTTTCTGGACCTTGCTTTTTTACTTACGGTGTATGGTTTTTTAAAACCTGCACATGATCATACTGTACAATAGTGTTTTGTAATCTACTTTTTTTCTTTTGGCAAAAATATATAGCAGACATCTATCTTGTTGATGCCTGTAGTTTTACCTAAGAAGCGTATGTTTTAAGTTACTTGATTTACAGACATGTAGACTGGTAGAAGTCTCAAACTTAACCTTTGGGAAAGTTCGGCCAACATACTGGGCAAGAAAAGGTTACAAGGCATACTTTTTCAAAGCAGAATTCAGTTGTTATGGTGGCAGATTAAGCTGGAGAATCAACAGAAAAGCAGAAGCAGTGAGTATCAGTTTGATCAACTATATCCTGAAATCAGTAGCTTTCTCCTTGTGTATTAGTAATACTGATATCTAGGTGAAAAGATCCTAGTCACTATAACAGCAAAAAAACCCCTAAAATGTCCAGAAATTAAATAGAGACCTCAGGATCTATATGAAGAAAACCACAACTTTGTTGAAGAGTGTAATTTAAAGAACAGATTGAATAAGTACAGCCACACCCAGTTTATGCCCCAAATGATTTTTTTCTTCATATATTTATAATATGGTCAGTATTAGTGATGAGTGATACTGGGTTCTTCTTTTTTCCCCCCTGATGTATAATGATGTGTTAAGCATCCTTTGGTTATCTTTTTGTTTTTGTAGAATTTTCTAAAGAGAAACTCTTGGGAGTGAAATTTATGTGTCTTAAAAATATTAATGTCTTCATGACTTGATTCATAAAGAACCTTTAAAAGATTGTGCATAGAAATTTGAACAATGGATTGTTTTTGCTGTGTTGAAATATTCTCAGTTTAATGAAAAAAATAGCCACTCAAATAATTGGTATTTATGTGTAAAGTTTTTTCAAAGATTGACATAGGGAAAGATAAAGAGCTCAATACGCTGATTCTTAACAGAGAAGAGAATATCTTTGTGGACTTATTAATTAACTGTTCTAAGAAAAGAACCTAGTATTAGAATTCAGCAGATTGTAAAATTCTGGGGTAGTGTTAGTTCAGAAGCAGTAAGTGGTTTTTTGCTAAAGATAAAAGCAAACCCTAAAAACAGCAGCCCCAAAACAAATACGTTCGAAGATTCTGGGTAGAGAGCAATTAACATAAATACAGTTTCAGGTTTCTTTTTTCCTTACAACAAACCCTATTCCCTGGTTTGTTCAAGGAAAGGTGTTATGTTACACCAGTTACAGTCTAGCTTTGCTTATTAATGTGTAAGCACACAGGTAAAAGATGTTGATTATTAAGTTTTTTCATGTCACATATTTATCAAATATCATTTGATAAATTTGGTTTTCTAGAAGGAAGTTTCAGTTTGACGTAACATTTAGGATTTTTCTGTCTCATTCTTAACCCTTTAGAGACATTCAGTATACTTCACTTTCAAAGACTGTGTTACCTAACTAATTCTAGATCCTGGAATTGGATAGTTATCAGATCCCACTCATACTTCTACAGTGTGTGAAATTAGCAAAAAGAGATAGCTAAGTACTCAGTCTCAATTTGATCTTCTCATCTGGGTAAATATTTTTCCCAGCCATTTGATTTTTGTCTACCCTATGTTATGTATTTAAACTTATTATTATTTCTAGGTTAATCAAGAAACTAAGGAATACCTCTTCAGAACCATTGCTGGAAGTTGTTGGAATATAATCTAGCTTCAAATTTCAAGGAGTCATTCAAATTTATGATAAAATATATCTGATGTCACTCCGTCTAAATAAACAGCTTTTGCTGATAAAGTAATATGCTTTAAAAATATGGAAAAATTCTGTTATTTACACTGTAGTTGATTTTAGGTGTTGTTATATTGCTTACAAGATTTTTTTCTGGGAATAGAAGCTTATAAGATTTTAAAATGTTCAATTTTCAATATGTTCAATTTTCTATATAGCTCCACCAAGTATGTTGGTGAAGGATGAATATGTTCATGACTTTGAGGGACAGCCATCGTTATCCACTGAAGGGCATTCTATTCAAACCATTCAGCATCCACCAAGTAATCGCGCATCGACAGAGACGTACAGCACCCCGGCGCTGTTAGCTCCATCTGAGTCTAATGCTGCCAGCACCACCAACTTTCCCAACATTCCTGTGGCTTCCACAAGTGAGTTGTAGAATCAGATGTAGTCACAAGCTGAATTTCCCTAACTGTGAAATAGTTATATGTAGTCAGTTGGAGGAAAACTCCTAGAAATTAAAAGTATTGTGATATCTTTCATTGGTAAACGAGTATTAAATAGATATTTGGGCTGGTCCTGCAAAAAATGGTTTGTAGTTTATTTAAACATTTTTATGCTGATGTATAGTCACTTGGAATTTAATTAATGACTTTGATTATAATATTGATTTCAATTAATGGTCTAATTTGTACTTTATCTACTCTTACATGCAGAAGTGAGAAGCCTCTTGAGCTTTCAGATACATTTTAGAGAAATAATTAAGTGGTTAACAAGTAATTTTAAACCAACATGTTTACAAAACTCTGTGTAAATGGAATTGTGACCTTTCTTTTAATCAGTGTTTTTATTTTGATTTATCAGGATATTACTTTATAAGTCATCTCAGTCTCCTGTTGTGCAAACTTAGAAGGGATCTTGTATCCATCAACATAAACATTAAGTATTTTAGTCAGTTTCAAATAAAGTTAATTCTATGTATCTAACTCACATGTTTTTTTCAAATAAGTCTAATTTCAAAAAGGTTTTTTTCCCATAATAGAGGGGCTACCTTTCCTGCCACAGGGCTATTAGGTTCAGCTTTTCTTGGGGGCCTGATCAAGGCATTAATGACTTGGTTCTATTAGTACTTTTATTTATTTCCCAAATATTGGACAATTTGCTGCATGGAGTGGCTTTTTTAAACTAATCACCAAATGGGGTATTGGCATGTGTGTGGTGGTATTTGCACCTGGTTGCTAAGGATATAAGCAACCAGGTGCAAATACCACCTGGTTGTATATAAGCCCACATAAGCACTAGGTGTTGATAGATCTGGACTGATACTTTGTTAGCTGCTAAACAAAGGGAACATTATTCTTTTTACTTTAATATCAAATTAGATTCAGTTTAGAAATTTGATCTTTGGAATAAATGGAGGACTAATTTATGTAATTGAGGTTTTGAGTGCTGCATGCCAACTTTCCCACCTTTTAATTCATTTCACCTCTTCAAAGCGATATCATTCGGATTTGCTGTATGAGATGACAGTCTCATCAAATAGACTCAAGTAGTCTCTATGCGAAAATATGTGAGAATAGTCTCACATACTCAGGAGGGTCATATCGGTTAAGCACTTACTTTAGAACCTGGACCCTTAATCACTTGGTGCTTCTGTTACTTGTTTATTCTTTATGTACTAACTTGGGTAATATTGTTCACAAAGAAGAATGGGTAGTGATGGAGAATAAATTAATCTCCAGCATAGATTATTAGTGCTCGAGCATAGTCACCCAACAGTTGTTGATACTATCTTGAGGTTGAATTTGTACACCTTTGTTGATGCCTGCAGAATTGACTTCATTGTAACTGTCCTTTCCCTATGAAGACTAGAAAAAGTGATATGAATGAAATGCAGATACTTTTGTCTTGATTTCTTTTAGATATATTTTTATAATTGAGTAATAATTATGTTAGGTTTTAGAGTTGTAAATTTTTTTGCATTACATCTCAAAAGGCATATTGATATTTATATATTTGTAGTCACTTGGAGGAAATTAAAAGAAAAATTGGATTAAAATAGAGGAATCAGAAGACTTTTACATGAGCTGATTTACTTGTATTGTTGTTTCATTATATGTACTTGAGATTGTGTAATGGAAATATTCAGTACAGATAACTGCATTGGGCTCCTTTACAGTTTATGTTCATTTGTCACCTGTGTGTCTTCAGAGTTTCTTTCTAAACATCTATAAGTTAAAATCACAAGATAGCTTGCAAAAATTTCGGTGGGTGAGTAGGAAATGAAATTACTAAAAACATTGTCTTTAAAAATAAATAATTTGGGGAGTATTTAAATACTTTCTGTAGTTTTTAGCCTTAGGGAAATGTGATTTGTAGAGAGAAGAATGTTCCTTTTCCTTGATACTTTGAGCAGTGGTCATTTACTCCCCTTCTCTCTGATTATACTCTCATTCAGATAAGAAAAAAATTGAGATGATGCCAGTAACAGATAACAATTATGAAATGTCAGTGCTTTCCAAATGAGATAAACAATTGACCTAATTAATGCTTGCTTGAAGAAATCAAGTTTTTTTCCACTAAAAAAAAAAAAAAAGCCTAAAAAATGTAGGCCAGTAAGCAATATCAGAATGGTTTTGAATTGAATAGAAGCTGGAGGAGGTTTAGTCCTCTATATTACATATAGAGAGGGCAAGTAATTTCCTATAAATTTAGGATTTACAGGAAGTGTTCTTGGTAAGATGTGATTCTTGGTTTTTAAAAGCACATGAAAAAAATTTCAAAGTAGACTGATAGTCTGATAGTGGGGTTTTTTGTTTGTTTTTGTTTTTTTAACTTGCAAATGCCATATGACTGGACAGTGGAGCTTGAAAAAAATGTTTTTTTAATTTACTCACCTTACCCATCACATTCCATTTAATATATTTGCCTGCTTTTCTTTTCTTTTTTTTTTTTAAATCAAACCCTAGCATTATATTATTACTGGTATCAGAGCTGATAATAATGGACTTTTGAAGTCCTAATCAGAAAAGTCCAGAGCTGGATGGAATGGCCTGGGGTGAGCTGATGTGCTTCAGAAGTTGCTATGATAGGGATTTTGCTGGCATTTTGAAGAACATTGTGAATAAATAGGCCACTAAAATTAGCTAGACGTTACTTAAGAGAATAGTTTTGAACTTCTCCAAGTTTAGCCTTTATAGTGGACTTGAGAATTTTTTATTTGATAGGCCATGAATGAGTTGCACTTTTTTGCCCATTTTTATGGTGACTATCAGATATAATTTAGTCCTTAATTTGCTGTATAAAACCATAGGATTGCATCTATACATGTACCATATTAATGTCTTCTTGTTCCTCTAGGTCAGCCTGCCAGTATACTGGCGGGCAGCCATAGTGAAGGATTGTTGCAGATAGCTTCAGGGCCTCAGCCAGGACAGCAGCAGAATGGATTTACTGGGCAGCCAGCTACTTACCATCATAGTATGTACATGCTTTTTAAAATCTTTTAAGTAGATGAGAAAAAAATAGGCAGACTTTATAAAAGCAAATTAATCCATGTGGGCCTTAATTTTTAGACAGCACTACCACCTGGACTGGAAGTAGGACCGCACCATACACACCTAATTTGCCTCACCACCAAAACGGCCATCTTCAGCACCACCCGCCTATGCCGCCCCATCCCGGACATTACTGTAAGCTCTTGTTTTTGTTGTAGGGGCTTTTTCTTTTTGAGGACTTTGGTTTTTTTGTTTCTGTTTTTTTCGTTTTAAAAAATGTTTTTACATCTTCATCTAACAATTTAGTTTTAGTAAATAGTGTTTTTCACTATTTTTTGTAAACAGTATTATTTATTTTTATAATTATGTTGTCATACCTTTGTTTTAGAGGAGTGATGTTTACTAAATACATTTATTTTTCTCTTGCTAATGTTTCATTAACACCACATTGATTTCCATTCATTTGTTTGTTTGCTTTGTGTATGTTCTTAGATCTCATATGTATGTGTATATCCACCCTAAGTTGATGGAAACCCCTTGAGTATCAAGACCTCAAGGTTTCCCTCACTATTACTTATCATACCATAGACATTCAGATGATGAATCCTCATTACTCTGCGTAGACGTGATTGGGAGGGATACCCTTCTGATGAACATAGCTTGTAGTTCAGGCACAGTAGGAACACTGTTCGTTTGGCATAGTAAAATCAAGAGTATAAATCTTTCATATACATTGAGTCTTTTTTCCTCTAATATAAGATGAATAGTACCAAAGAAACTTGGAAAATACAGAAAAGTATAAATAAGAAAATAAAGATTACCTAGAATTCTATGACCCAGAGAGATCCACTTTTAATACTTCGGCATGTTTTCCTTCCAGTCATAGAAATGGGTATATGTAGATTTGGGGGAGGAGGAGGTCTTACTGTGTATATTGTTAATCCTGTTGTTTTTTCAGTTGTGTTACTATTTTTCCATGTCTTAAGAGAATATAACTTTTAATGGCTGCCTGGGCCAGCATAATGGTTAAGGGTGCTGAACTTGGACCCTTAACTGGCTGTGTGACCATTAGCAAGTTCTTTAATCCTTCTAAGGTTTAAGGTTAATAATAGTAGTACCAATTTCAATGTTGTAAGAAGTAAATGTAATAATTCATATGAGATGTTTAGCACAGTGTCCTAACACATAATAATCTCTTAGTTATGTTAGCTATTATTCCATTATGGAAATATCCTTAATTAAACCATACACACTTGATTTTAGAATGGACCTAATGATTTGGATTATTATTATATATTACATTATAATTATGCCGTATTCTATGTTATGTGAATAATTTATTTTTAATTTACAATACATTTTGCATGTACAACTGTTGTAAATTTCTTAACAGCACTTGGCACATAGCACTAAAATGTTACTTATTAAATATTTACAAAAGTAATGCAGGAGTATTTGCTTACTATAATTATAATCTAAGCTTTTAAGTTCTCAAACATTGCATAAGCCTGATCCAAGCTGCTCCTAAGGTATGGTAGTTATTTTTAAGTAAGGCGTATTAAGAATTTTAGCATTGGTGAACTTTTAATAAATAAAATTGGGATTTTTATTGTGTTTTCTTTAGGGCCAGTTCACAATGAGCTTGCATTCCAGCCTCCCATTTCCAATCATCCTGGTAAGTGTATTTCCAAATTGAGTCCCTATTTAGATTTTCTTTATGGTAGTAGAAACATATACACAGGCTTGAATACAATTACAAAGTAATTTAATGTTGAGATAAGTACAGTTATCATTATGGTATTAATTAGTAACCAGTGTAATCACACACAAACTGTTTATATTTGATTCTTTCTAACTCTCTGAAAGAAAATAACTATCTTCAGTTAAGATAAAAAGTACCAGAATGCTGGTTTTAGCAATGAATACATAAATATGCAGCAAAAGAAAACTAGGTTTCAAAACAGAACTGTTGTAAAATTGTAGTTTAAAAAGCTAGAGAAGGATCTGAAGTAGATGCTGAAAAGAAAAATAATTCACTATATCTGTCTTAGATGATAGGTTCAGGAATCTCTGGCTAATTGTAATTTAGAGACTGATTAAATTATACTCAAAGAGTAAATAGCTAAGTAGATTTTCCAATTCATAGTTTGAATATTAACTTCTTAAAATATAGAACTAATAAAACAGAAAGTTTAGAAATAAAGTACCAAAGGCTTCTTAAACATAGGATTTTGATTTGTTTTCCTTTCTTCTATCCCTTTGTATCTTTTTTCTTATAAAAAGAATATAAATATATAATTTCAACTCCTCACCTTTTACCCTAATTCAGAAAAATGTTTTATCATAAGAATTTTAAGCATATACCAAATGCCACATTAGTATGGGAGATCCTTCCTTCACTGTACTCCTCCCTTGGTTGTCGCTATTAACAACTAATGGCCAATCCTTTTTCATTCATACCCTTATGTACTCCTCCCCCCCTTAAATGTTCTCTATGACAAAGGTTTTTGTGTGTTTTTTTTTAAATCCTCGTCCTAGGTAAGTTTTTTATTACTTTTAGAGAAACATCCATGCAAGAGAGAAGCATCAATTGGTTGCCTCTTGTATGCGCCCGGACCGGGGATAGTATGCGCCCGGACCAGGGATTGAACCTGCAACCTTTCAGTTAAGGGATAATGCTCCAACCAACTGAGCCACACCAGCCAGGGCCCCTCACCTACTTTTCATTCATACCCTTGCCTTTTATTTTGAAGGAAATTCTGTGTATTCATTTTGTGTGTAAGTATCCTAGTGTATATTTCCAATAAAGATTTTAAAAAAAATATGACTATAGTAACTATATGATCAACTTAAAGGAAACCTTATAATTCCTCAAATAAATCTACATAATTTTCTTAAACAGTGTTTTGCTATTTATTATTTATGTTGTTTCCATTTTTTTCTTCTGTATATTAAACAAAACATTGAGGGTGACATCTTTATGCTTATAACTCTTTTTTTTTTTTTGGATTTTATTTATTTTTAGAGAGGGGGAAAGGAGGGAGAAAGGACAAAAACATCAGTGTGTGGTTGCCTCTCATGTGCCCCCTACTGGGGACCTAGCCCACAGCCCAGGCATGTGCCCTGACTGGGAATTGAACCAACCACCCTTTGGTTCACAGGCTGGCACTCAATCCATTGAGCCACACCAGCCAGGGCAATATTTCTTTTAAAATTAGGATCTAGTTGTTATTTCTCTGTTAAAAAGATCTTGCATTGATTTTCCTGCTTATTGTTTGGCCATAGGATCAAGTCCAAATTCCTTATCTAGATGAAAAAGAAAAAGAAAAAAAGAGTCTCTGATCCTTGTCTCTGCTTACTTCGCTGGCCTCATCTCTTTGTGCTTTAACCGTCCTGAGCTCTGTACCCAGGCTTGTTCGGCTGTATCATCCCTCTGTGGTTTTTTCTGCACATGCTGTTGACCTCTTATATGTCTTATGCTGTACGTATGCATAAAATTAAATCTGTTATTCTGCAACAAATTACTCCCCAAATTTAACAGATTGAAACAGAAATGATAGTTTATCTTATTTCATTTCTGTGGGTCTGGGAGTAGTTTAGCTGGTTTGCTCTGGCGCAGGTTCATGAAGTTTCAGTCAAGTCATTGGCTTGGGTTGCCATCATCTGAAGGCTTTTCTGAGAGAGGATTCACTCTCAGGGTGGTTTACCAACCTACCTGGCAAGTTAGTATTATGGTTGTCAGGAAACGGCAGTTTCTCCCTGTGTAGACCTCTCTGTAGAGCTTCTTGAGTGTTTTCACACGACCACTAGCTTCTGCCAGAGTGATCACGAGAAAGTGAGACAGAGCCTTAGTGTCTTTCAGACTTAGCCTCAAAATTTACATCATTTCCATCAAATTCTGTGTTGGAGGGAGGGGACTACACAAGGACGTGAGTAGCAGGAAGTGAGAATCCCTGGAGATAGCTTGATGCCTGTACTGTGCTTCCCTGATCTACTGAACATGGCGAACCCTTAAGATCCAGGTTAAGTGAACCACGGTTGGGAAGCCTTTACTGATCCTGTGTGTCCCCTGCTCTAGTACTGTCTGACCCTACTAAATTACAGTTATTAGTTTACATAGCTGCTGTTATATTTCATGAATAAATAGAAAAGAAACCAAAGTGAAATATTTGTATTAGGTATATGGTTAATGCAGCCCCTAAAGTCTAATTAAGAAATGCTAAAATATTCTACTGCAGACTGAGGACCATTTAGACAGGAAATATGCATATATCTCTCAATGTGTAAAATACTTTAAATAATAATCATCAATAATATGTAGTGAATCTATTTTGGGAAATTATTTTTGAAGATTGTTGCATAAATGTTTTAGGAAAATAGGTAATATAAATTGTAGAAGATGAATATAATTAGTATTAGTTGCTACCTTGGTGTTAAAGATTTTGGACAGGTCCTATACTTGGTGATTTCTGTGCTTTGACTTTGATAACTAGTTAAAAAATAGTTTTAGAAAAGGTCATCATTTCATTTCTTTTTTTATGGGTTCTGTTTTTGCTTTTTAAAAAAAATTAATCTTATTTTTTTCCATTACTATTTAGTCCCCTTATACCCCCCTCTCATCAGCAGTCACTGCACTGCTGTCCATGTCTATGAGTCCTCTTTCCTTGTTGTTCAAGCCCTCTATCCCCTAACTTTCCCTTGGCCCCAAATTGTTATCCTGCTCTCCATCTGTGAGTCTGTCCCCATTTTCCGTATTAGTTCCATTTGTTCATTAGATTCCCCATATGAGTGAAGTCATATGGTACTTGTCTTTCTCTGACTGGCTTATTTCACTTAGCATAATGTTCTACAGGTCCATACATACTATCACAAAGGGTAAAATGTTCTTCTTTTTTTATGGCTGAGTAGTATTACATTGTTGAAATATCTCATAGTTGTTTTATCCACTCATCTACTGATGGACACTTGGGCTGTTTCCATATCTTGGCTATTGTAAATAACACTGCAATGAATATAGTGGTGCTTACGTTCTTTCACATTAGTGTTTTGGGTTTCTTTGGATATATTCCCATAAGTGGAATCACTGGGTCAAGAGGCAGATCCAGTTTTAAGTTTTTGAGGTATCTCCATACTGCTTTCCACTGTGGCTGCACCAATCTTCATTCCCACCAGCAGTGCAAAAGGATTCCTTCCCCTTTCTCTACATCCTCGCCAGCATTTTTTTGTTGATTTATTGATGATAGCGATTCTGACAGGTGTGAGGTAGTATCTCACTGTGGTTTTAATTTGCATTTTTCCGATGATCAATAATCTTGAGCATCTTTTCATGTCCATTGGCCATCTGTATGCCTCTTTGAAGAAATGTCTGTTCAGGTCCTTTGCCCATTTTTTAATTGGGCTGTGTTTTTGGTGTTGAATTTTGTAAGTTCTTTCTAAATTTTGGGTATTGACCCCTTATCAGATGTATTGATGAGTATGATCTCCCATCCTGTAGGTTTTTTAATTTTGTTGATGATTTACTTTGCTGTGCAAAAACTTTTTAGTTTGATGTAGTCCCATTTGTTTAGTTTTTCTTTTGTTTCCCTTGCCTGAGGAGATAGATCTGATAAGATTGCTATGAACAAGGTCTGAGATTTTGCTGCCTATGTTTTCTTCTACAATTTTTACGGTTTTGGGTCTGATTTTTAAGTCTTTGATCCATTTTGAATTATTGTGCGTGGTATTAGAAGGTGGTCTAGTTTCATTTTTTTGCACATATCTGTCTAGTTTTCCCAACACAATTTAGGGAATAAATGATCTTTAACCCATTATATATACTTGTTTCCTTTGTTGAGTATTAATTACTATAAAGGTGTGAGTTTATCTCTGGTCTTTCTATTCTGTTCCATCCATCTGTCTCTTTTTATGCCAGTACCATGCTGTTTTGATTACTGTGGCCTAATAGATGGTTTGATATTAGGCAGCATGATTCCTTCAACTTTTTTCTCAGGATCACTGTTGCTATATGAGGCCTTTTGTGGTTCCATGTAAATTTTTGAAATATTTTTTCTAGTTCTGTGAAATACATCATTGGAATCTTGATAGGAATTGCATTGACTCTGTAGATTGCTCTGGATAGTATGGACATTTTAATGATGTTAACTCTTCCTGTCCATGAACTGTCTATGCCTGTTCCCAGTATGTGTGCTTCCACTGATTTATATCTTCTTCTGTTTCTTTGTTCAGTGTCTTGTAATTATTCTGAGTACAGGCGTTTTTGTATCTTTAGTTAGGTTTATTCCTAGGAAGTTTTCCTGTTTGTAGCAATTGTGAATGGGGTTATTTTCTTAATTTCTCTTTCCGTTAGTTTGCTATTGAGATATAAAAATGCAACCGATTTCTGGATATTAATTTTGTATCCTGCTGTTAAATCAATTCTAGTAGTAGCTCGGTGGAATCTTTGGGGTTCTCTATGTACAGTATCATGTCATCTGCAAATAATGACAATTTTATTTCTTCCTTTCCAATTTGGATGCCTTTCCAACTTGGCTGCCTGTATGTGGCTTAAATACTCTAACCAAGAGACATAGGGTAGCTGAATGGATAAGAAAACAAGACCCACATATATGCTGCCTCCATGAGACCCATATCAGATCGAAAGATACACACAGTCTAAAAGTAAAGGGATGGAAAAAGGTATTTCATGCAAATGGGAAGGGGAAAAAAGCAGTCATAGCAGTACTTATATCCAACAAAATAGACTTTAAAACCAAGGCTAAAGTAAGAGACAAAGAAGGACACTACATAATGATAACGGGAACAATCCAATGAGAGGATATAACCCTAGTAAACATTTACATACCCTATATAGGAGCACCTAAATATGTGAAGCACATTTTGATGGACATAAAGGGAGAGATCAACATATACAATTATAGTTGGGGATATTAACACCCCATTGACTTCCATGGATAGATCTTCCAGACAGAAAATCAACAGGGAGACCCCAGCCTTAAACAACACACTAGATTAAACGGATTCAATATCTTCAGAGCATTTCATACCAAACCAGCAGAATATACATACATTTCAGTTGCACATGGAGCATTTTCTATGATAGACCACATGTTAGGACACAAAACAAGTCTTGGCAAATTTAAGATTGAAATCATACCAAGCATCTTCTCTGACCAGAATGCTGTGAAACTAGAAATCAATGTCAAGAAGAACACTGAAAAACAACAAAGACATGGAAGCTAAATAACATGTTATTAAACAGTGAATGAGTCAACAACAAGATCAAGTTAGAAATCAAAAGGTATTTTGAAACAAAAAGGATACAACACAATCCAAAACCTGTGGACACAGGGAAAGCAGTCCTCAGAGGGAAATTCATAGTATTCCTGGCCCATAGAAAAATAAGAAAAGCTCAAATTAAACAATCTAACTTCACACTTCAAGGAACTTGAAAAAGAACAACAAAAGAAGCCCAAAGTGAGCAAAAGGAAGGAAATAATAAAGATCAGAGCAGAAATAAATGAAATAGAATTTAAAAAATGATAGAAAAGATCAGTGAATCCAGGAGTGGGTTCTTTGGAAAGATAAACAAGATTGACAGACCTTTAACCAGGCTCATCAAGAAAAAAAGAGAGAGGACCCCAATAAATAAAATCAGAAATAAAAGAAGAGAAATAACAACTGACACCAAAGAAATACAAAAGATTGTAAGAAAATATAATGAACAACTACCCGTTTTTTGCCATGTATCATGTGCACTTTTTTGCCCAAATTTTAGGGGGAAAAATAAGGATGTTCATTATACCTGGGTAGTACCTGACTGAAATACCTTGTATCTGTTCTTATGTTTTGTAATACTTCGTTACATAAAATTTCTTATACCATAATATGTTCAAAAATAAATGCTGAAATTCCTTGCCCTGGCTGGTGTGGCTCAGTGGATTAAGTGCCGGCTTGTGAAACAAAGGGTTGCTGGTTCGATTCCCAGTCAGGTCACATGCCTAGGTTGCGGGCCAGGTCTCTAGTGGGGGGCATGCAAGAGGCAACCACATATTGGTATTTCTCTTTCTCCCTTCCCCTCTTCTAAAAATAAATAAAATTTAAAAATATAAAATTCCTGTATAATACAAAAAAACAAGTACATACATATAAATAAATACATAATTGAATCAAAAATTAAAATGAAACATATTTTTCCTGAAAGCTTGGGCCAAAAACGTGGATGTGCATTCATTATACATGGCAAAATGTTACATGCCAACAAATTGGATGACATGGGTAAATTCCTAGAAACATACAATCTTCCAAAACTAAATCAGGAAGAATCAGGGAGTCTGAATAGACACATTACACCTAGTGAAACTGAAACAGTAATCAAAAAATTCCCAATAAACAAAAGCTCTGGAGTGGCTTCACTGGTGAATTTTACCAAACATTTGGAGAAGAACTAACACCTCTCCTCAGACTAGGAGGGAAGGCCCCACTCTCATTTTACAAGGCCTGCATTATCCTAATTCCAAAACCAGATAAAGACTACAAAAAGAAAGATATAGGCCAATATCCCTGAAGAACATAGACACTAAAATTGTGAACACAGTATTAGCAAACTGCATACAGCAATGCGTCAAAAAGATCATACCCCATGATCAAGTGGTGTTTATTCCAGGAATGCAAGGTTGGTACAGCATGCACAAATCACTAAATGTGATTCAACCACATAAACAAAATGAAGGATAAAAACCACATGATCAGCCCTGGCTGGTGTGGTTCAGCAGATTGAGGGCGGCCTGCGAACCAAGAGGGTCTAGGGCACATACCTGGGTTGCAGGCCAGGTCCCCAGTAGGAGGCATGTGAGAGACAACCACACATTGACGTTTCTCTCCCTCTCTTTCTCCTTCTCTTTTCCTCTATTTAAAAAATAAATAAAGTCTTAAAAAATACATTTAAAAAAAAACCACATGATGATATCAATAGATTCAGGAAAAGCACTTGATAAAATTCAGCACCCATTTATGATCAAAACTCGCAGCAGAGTGGGAGTAGAGGGAACATACCTAAACATAATAAAGGCCATATATAACAAACCCACTGCCAGCATCATGCTCAACAGGCAAAAACTACAAGCATTCCCCTTAAGTTGGGAACAAGACAGGGAGGTCTGCTTTCACCATTCTTATTCAACATAGTACTGGAAGTCCTAGCCACAGCAATCAGACAAGAAGAAATACAAGGCATCCAAATTGCTTTTGCTTCTTAAAACCGGGATATAATTCATCAAATTAAATGTTGATTTCACATTAAAGTGAAGAGTTCCCTCAGTGTCTTTGAGATTGTTTGGGTAATTAAAAAATGGATTCAAAATATACAGATTTCCAAATTCAGATTGTGTTCTAGTACACTGGAGCTATTAATCATTTAAGAGTTACTTTATGTGTTCATAAAAGATTCTCACAGTGCATCTCATTGAAATCTAAAGAATAAAAAATAATTTATAATGAGTCTCTTGTTCTTTTTCTAAGATTTTATTTATTTTTAGAGAGGGGATGGAAGGGAGAAAGAGGTAAACTTCAGTGTGTGGTTGCCTCTCACATGCCCCCTACTGGGGACCTGGCCTACAATCCAAGCATGTGCCCTGACTGGGAATTGAACCGGTGACCCTTTGGTTTGCAGGCTGGCACTCAATCCACTGAGCCACACCAGCCAGGGCTATAATGAGTCTCTTAGGTGCTTTATTCAAATTTTTAATCTTTAAGAAAGTTAAGCAAATTAAAATTTTTTTCCTTAAATAACTTTTATTTCAGAAATTAAAGATAATGCCTTCGAGACTTTTATTTTCCATTATAATTAAAATTTATTTGATAAAACTGCTTTATAATATGGTTCCCCATGACAAAACTTAGCTTCGTACTTATATTGTTAAAAATTTTTTTCATGCCTTTTAAACCTTTTAAACTAAATGTAGACCTTAAAGTTAGTCTTTTAAACCTTTTCTCTGGCCAGTGATGAGCATCCAGTATAGGCTCCATGAGACCAGCTCAACTTCACTAATTTAGGAACAAGAACTAAGAATATCAACTGTCAGCAAGCACATTAACAATCCCACATCCTTTAAAATGAATTGAGGCATCAAAACTCTCTGAACTGAGTAATTTCATCCTGCTGTCGATGTTAGTTTTGAGAAGCTGCAGGCTTGTCACTTAATGGTATTTGGTTCTTGGAGCAAAAGAGCAAAGGGACATCTAGAAAGGCTAAATGAACTTTATGAATTCATATTACCTGCTCCTGTTTTAGAGAAAAGAATGTTCCCTGTTATTTGGCTAGCAAATTTAGAGTGCAATAGAAAAGTTTACACATGGTGTTTTATATCCAACAGTGCCCAGTTCTCTAGAAACCACTTAGATTACCACTGATCCTCTCTGTCCTCACAGTACCTTCCCCGTACTTTCCTAGGATTAATAACCTCTTAATACATGGTCATTTTTCATCCCTGGTTTCTGGCACGACTCTGATACCAGCTTTTTTAATCCTCATGTGTCTTAAAACTTCTTCCTAGTGCTAGCAGGTCAGCTCATTCTAAACCTATTCAGAGATGTAGTTTTATGTAACCATCACTGTTGCATGGTGTCTGAAATATTACAGAAAGAATCACAGAAAATCTCTCGGCGACTGGAAAATAAAAAAGTAAGGTTTAAGTGCAGGTTGTAGTTTTGTGTTTTTTTTTTTTGTTTGTTTGTTTTTTTAGAGGTGAATTTTATTGTCTGTCTTCTGTATTATTTCTTTTCTTTTAGATATATTTTATTGATTATGCTATTACAATTGTCCCATTTTCCCCCCTTCACTCCCCTCCACCCTGCACTCCCCCTCGCACCCACATTCCCCCCTTTAGTTCATGTCCATGTGTCATACTTATAAGTTCTTTAGCTTCTACATTTCCCATACTATTCTTACCCTCCCCCTGTCTATTTTCTAACTACCATTTATGCTACTTATTCTCTGTACCTTTTCCCCTCTCTCCCCCTCCTACTCCCCTGTTGCTAACCCTCCATGTGATCTCCATTTCCGTGGTTCTGTTCCTGCTCGAGCTGTTGGCTTAATTTGCTTTTTTTTTTGTTTTAGGTGTGGTTGTTAATAATTGTGAGTTTGCTGTCATCCCACTGTACATGTTTTTTATCTTCCTTTTCCTAGATAAGTCCCTTTACCATTTCATATAATAAGGGCTTGGTGATGATGAACTGTTATAACTTGACCTTATCTGAGAAGCACTTTATCTGCCCTTCCATTCTAAATGAAAGCTTTGCTGGATAGAGCAATCTTGGATGTAGGTCCTTGCCTTTCATGACTTCAAATACTTCTTCCCAGCCCCTTCTTGCCTGGAAGGTCTCTTTTGAGAAATCAGCTGACAGTCTTATGGGAACTCCTTTGTAGGTAACTCTCTCCTTTTGTCTTGCTGCTTTTAAGATTCTGTCCTTCATTTTAATCTTGGGTAATATAATTATGATGTGCCTTGGTGTGTTCCTCCTTGGGTCCCACTTCTTTGGGACTCTCTGAGCTTCCTGGGCTTCCTGGAAGTCTATTTCCTTTGCCAGATCAGGGAAGTTCTCTTTTATTATTTGTTCAAATAAGTTTTCCACTTGTTGCTCTTCCTCTTCTCCTTCTGGTACTCCTATAATTTGGATCTTGGAACGTTTAAGGATGTCCTGGAGGTTCCTAAGCCTCTCCTCACTTTTTTGAATTCTTGTTTCATTCTTTTCTGATTGGATGTTTGTTTCTTCCTTCTGGTCCACTCCATTGATTGGAGTCCCAGTTTCCTTCCCATCACTATTGGTTTCCTGTACATTTTCCTTTATTTCACTTAGCATAGGCTTCCTTTTTTCATTTAATTTGCAACCAAATTCAACCAATTCTGTGAGCATCTTGATCACCAGGGCTTTGAACTGTGCATCTGATAGGTTGGCTACCTCTTTGTCACTTAGTTGTATTTTTTCTGGATCTTTGATCTGTTGTTTTGGCCATTATTTTTTTGTCTCACCTGTTACGTTGTGAGGGGTGGAGCCTTAGGTGTTCACCTGGGTGGGGCAACCCAGTGGCTGCGTTGTGATGCTGTATGTGGGGCAGGGGTCCAAGTCAGAACAATGGTGCTTTGTCCACTCTCTGCTGGATTTCAGTCACTTCTCCCACTTCCCACAAGCAAATTGGGCCCTTCTGGTGCTGATCCTTGTGTGGGTGTGTTACAGAACACCAGGGCTGGGGGCGCTGAATGAATATAAAACACCCATCCTTTTTCTCTGGGGGTTCCTCCCTACTTATTGGGTTCGTTTGGCCTGCTGCCCGAGGAAAGATCAGTGAAAAGGAAAGGAATTTATTATTTATTTGAAATAATATAAACTTCCCCACAAACGCATATAGTCCTCCCAGCACCCTCCATGTGGCAAAAGGGAGCACTTCCAAAGCCTCGTGGTCCCAACCAAGACACCCAGCTATGTGGTCCTAAACAGATGTGTGGTCCCAAAAAGAGAGACACCCAGTGGCTGCTGCACCTCTGTTTAAATCCCAGCGCCAATCTTCCTCTGCAGCCTCATTTCCTGCTCCTCCCACAATTGGCCACAGCTGCCAGCATTCTAAGCAGGTGTGGAGACAATTATCTCCAAGCTCTTCTGGACCCTATTACAAATCCCTATTTGGGGCTCCCCTCTTGGCTGCACCCTGTTACAGGTGGGCTTGTGTACATTCTAGGCCCCTGTGGGTCTCTCCAGCGAACTCTCCTGTGAGGCTGGGAGTGTCTCATGGCACCTCAACCCCCACAAATGTTTTCAGTTGGTGTTCGAGGCTTTATTTCCCGGCGCTGAGGTCCTGGGTTGCTCGGTTTGTTTCACTCCCCAGTTTTGCCTGGTTTATCTGTGCTCGAATGTGGGACAGCTGTCTGCCAGCTACCTTGAGTGCTGCGCCCCTCCACAGTCGGCGGCCTCACTGGTCCACCAGCCCTGTGCGTCTGGGGTCACCAGCCGCCTGACTCCACCCTTGCTATGGGTCTGGATGAATGTGTCCACTTGAACTCCTTGGTTGTCAGACTTCCACACAGTTCAGTTTTTTGTTGGTACTGGTTGTTGTTTGTTTTTAAATTGTTGTCCTTATTTTGGTTGTGCGAGGAGGCACAGTGTGTCTACCTTTGCCTCCATCTTGGCCGGGAGTAAGTGCAGGTTGTAGTTAATGATGACAAACGTATTATTGTTGTTTAAACATGATTGTACAACTCCTCCACCCCTCCACGCTCCAGCTGACTCTCAGGGAAAAAAGGTTGCTCACCATGAAACTGCTTCAGTGTGAACTAGGAAATGCATGTACTTGCACCTCATCTTTTAACTCAGCATTGTAAACATTCATGACTTCAGGGGCATTGTTTGTAACAAAATTTACATTTTGGACTGATTGTATAAAGACCTCTTTTAAGTGCTATTATTGTTTTTAGCTGCCAAAACATTGGATAATTGATATTGTGTTAGACCACCTCTTTAGTTTAGCTTCAAACAGCATACCTGCCCGTTGTTTGCTGAAGCTTCTTGTTCATAGTATAATGTGATGTCTTTAATAAAGAGTTTCGTTATAAGGAATAACTTCATAAATATTTCAGAACTAGCTTTTTCATAAGGCACTTTAGTATAGCACTAGTTTCCATGTCCTACTGATAATTTAAATATATATAAAGTAATGTTTGTATTCATGATTGGTTGATTTGATCTCTGTGATAGAACATTTGAAATTTTGTTCTTGCATCACCCAGTCTTCGTAGTCTGTTTTATTAATTCTTTATTGGAAAGTACTTTCTACCTTGATAATATTTTGAAAATCGATTAGATACAAAGACTTTACAAGGCTTTTAAAAAAATGTATTTTAAGCTTCAACTATACTGCATTTTAAGATTTTGGGGGGGTGTTTGAAAAAATCTTTTTTTTTTTTTTTTCGTTATTCTAACAATTCAGATTGTTGAAAGTTTTATTGCTTCAAATGCTACTCCAGTCAGGGTTCATAAAGGGCATATTGAGATGCAGATAAACAATTTGTTTATCAGCAGAAAACTTTACAAACCAAACCACACAGTGCCTCATTTCATTTTTTCCAATCATATGGAGGGTTAGCAACAGGGGTGTGGGAGGAGGAGAGAGGGGGAAAGGTACAGAGAATGAGTAGCATAGATAGTGGGTAGAAAATAGACAGGGGGAGGGAGGGCAAGAATAGTGTGGGAAATGTAGAAGCTAAAGAACTTATGACACATGGACATGAACTAAAGGGGGGGAATGTGGGTGGGAGAGGGTGTGTAGGGTGGAGGGGAATGATGGGGGAGAAATGGGACAACTGTAATAGCATAATCAATAAAATATATTTAAAAAAAAAGAACTTAAAAAAATAAAAATAAATAAAATTATTTCAAACCATTTACTGTTGTTCAAATGAATATATTAAATATATCCTCAAAGATAAAATTGTAGTAGTTAACATGAATTGACGTCACTAAGAGATGGAACGTTTCACCTAAGAGACAGTTGAGAATTCATACTCATGGCAACTATGTAGTTGTAGTGTAGTTAACCTTGACTGTGGTCTGAATGAATGGCAGAATAGCTTATGCCCTCACTCTCAATTAGGGAACTAGAAAAATACAACATGGATTGATGTTTTCAAGAATACTTACTTGGAGTATGTCTTGAGTCAGTACATTTAAAAAAAAAGTTCAGACTATGTAGAAAATATGTGCAGTCAAATGAAATATGGTAAAATAATTTAGTTTCTTATTACTTCCATTCTTTAAATTCTCAGTTAATTGGGTTCTTTGAGGTCAGAACCAAATTCTTACCTCAGAAATTTTAAAAATGAATACTAGAGTTTTAAGAATGCTAGAGACTGAGCTAAAAAAAAAAATAGAAGACATGAAAATGCCTGCTTTTTAAATGTGTTGTCATTTTAATCATATTCTTTTGGG
This sequence comes from Glossophaga mutica, assembly GCA_039655065.1. Lineage (NCBI taxonomy): Eukaryota > Metazoa > Chordata > Mammalia > Chiroptera > Phyllostomidae > Glossophaga > Glossophaga mutica. The sequence goes on along the minus strand of CM077312.1, from coordinate 16,564,339 downwards.
TGCTTTTCAGATGCCTCTCCATCCCTTCCCCCTTCCTTGTAGGAAGAGTTTTGTCTTACTGATGATGTTCACTCTCACTTATTTCCTGTAGCTCCTGAGTACTGGTGTTCCATTGCTTACTTTGAAATGGATGTTCAAGTAGGAGAGACATTTAAGGTTCCTTCAAGCTGCCCTATTGTTACTGTTGATGGATATGTGGACCCTTCTGGAGGAGATCGCTTTTGCTTGGGTCAACTCTCCAATGTCCACAGGACAGAAGCCATTGAGAGAGCAAGGTATTGATCGTATAGTTATTTTAAAAGTTGAACATAGCACACTGTCTTTTATTCAAAGTTGTATTTCTTAGTGTAGATTATATAAGTGTTAGAATAGGGAAAAAACAAAGGTCATCTTGCAAATTCAGAGTCAGTGAGCATTCCACTTGAATTGTAGCTGTTTGCCGTTTAAAATATGATAAAAGGCTGTCTTTTTTTCAGTTTATTTTTTTATTTACATATAGTTGGCATACAATTTTATGTTGGTTATATTAGTTTCAGATGTACAATACAGTGATTCAACATTTTTATGCCATACAGTGTGATCACCCTAATTCTAGAATCAGTTATCTCTCACTGTGTATGCTTATCACAATGTTACTAATTAAATTCCCCTTCCCCTGTTCACGTGTCCTCCCCACTCCCTGCCTTCTGATAACTATCACTTTGGTCTGTGTTTCTACGAGTCTGTTTAGTTTGTTTTTGTGTATTTGGTTCCACATGTAAGTGAACCCACATGGTATTTGTCTTTCTCTGCCTGACTTACTTCACTTGGCATAATACCCATGTTGTCGCAAATGGCAGAATATTATTTTTTATTGGTACATAATATTCCATTGTGTATATATGCCACATCTTGAAGATTTTGGGTATATTTGTGTGTAAATGAAGCTTCTGTGGTTGAATAGTAACAAGACCTTTTGGAATCCAGTTTTAAAAACTAACTTTTATTTCTCCCGATCGTATATTATTTCTACACATATTTAAAGGAAATAATAACTGAAGACATGTTTCTGCAAATGTTATTTATAATGTTGGAAAATAATAAAACAGAATGGTTAAGTAAATTTTGATAAACTTTCTTTTTGTAGTCATTAAAATGATAAAAAGTTTATATAATGAAATGTAAATGCTTAACGTGAAATATGGGAAAACACAATTTTAGGTATTGTGTAATCTTAGCTCTTTAAGAAAATGTGTATGTAAATACATCATCTTGGCTCTATCAAAGCTGTGTCTATGGCAGATTACCTGCTCTCTAATTCAGTGCTGTCTAATAGAATTTTCTGTGATGAAGGAAATAGTTTATATCTGTGGTGTCCAGTACTGTAGCTACTAGCCACATACAGCTATTGAGTACTTAAAATACAGACTGTGATTAACTGAATTTTTAAGTTATTTTTCATTAAGTAGCCACTTTTATCTAGTGACTGTCAGTTTGGACAGTGTACCTATAAGCCTTAGTTTTCTTATTTATAGAATGGAAATAATAATATTTAGCTCATTGAATTGTGAGTGTCAGTAAGAATTTATGTTAAATATTCTCGACACATAGTAAACATGGGAGGGGGACCCAAAAAAACCTGGAATTATCTTCTGGAGGGTGAGTCCCTTTTAGTACAGACTTCACCTGCTAGGTGAGTGTTCTAGGAACCCATCTGTATCACTGTAACTAGCTGGTGTTGTTGTGAGAGGCTGCGTTTGGCTTCAGTGAAATTTTTTTTGAGGACTTGCACATGTTTGCCCATTTCATGATGGGTGATTTACAAGTGCATCTGCCCACACTGTGCTGAGTGTTCAGCAGTTTTTGACCCAAAACAGCATGACTCCCATGTCCCACCCTCCCTATTCACCTGATCTCTCCCCAGTCAACTTTTTTTATTTCTCTGGTGGGAGAAAAATTCTCTAAGGGAAATGTTTTGCTGATGTGGAAGAGGAAACAAAGAATGACAGATGCATGAAAAGGTGTCCAAATCGATGAGTTCAAAATCTGCTTTGAGCAGTGGAAAAACACCTTGATAGGTGTTTTTACATGAAATGGAGAGTGTTCTTTGAAGGTGACTGAAGTTTAAACATGTAAGAGTAAATACACAATTTTTTATAAGTAAATTCCAGGTTTGTTTTTGGTCCTTCCCTCTTACAACCTGAACTAATACATTTCAAAAAATAAAATGTATTAAATGTACATTTATCAAAATAAAATATAATTTCCCTTTTTTCCTAAGGTTGCACATAGGCAAAGGTGTGCAGTTGGAATGTAAAGGTGAAGGTGACGTTTGGGTCAGGTGCCTTAGTGACCACGCAGTCTTTGTACAGAGTTACTATTTAGACAGAGAAGCTGGGCGTGCACCTGGAGATGCTGTTCACAAGATCTACCCAAGTGCATATATAAAGGTTAGTGGGAGTTTTACTTAAATGTTTTAGACTTGGAAAACTATTCATTGTTTAAAGAATGGAGATGGAGGTGGGAAGGGTAGAAAAATGTCTCTTTATGCATTAAATCTCAGAAATTGTTTATTTATAAAACATATTTCCTTGGGGCATTTGTTCACATGACTAATTATTTAGTTTTGTGGTCACATTCATGTCTAGTTATTTTATTAGCAAATTTGTTAACTGTTTTGCAGTAACACATAGGTTTTTGAAAATATTGAGTGAACCCACCAAACATTCCTTTGTTATTAAATTGTGTAAAAATTTGGAATTCCATCTTGGCCAGTCTTTAGGATTTTATGAAAAGGAATTCTAAAATTAATAGCTTTTCGAATTAAGAACCTGAGAAATGAAAAATTCAACACAAGGTTTTTTTCAGGTTGGTTATTTTGTGCATTAAATGAGTTCTATTTACTATATTATTTTTCTGATTAAGTCTAAGGTATTTGTATTAATATGCAAATTCAACTCAGAATATTACACATTCAACTCATTTTAATTTTATGACACTGAAAGAGAAATATAGTTGTAATTAGATAGCCTAAACATTTTTAATTTAAGAGTTTTCACAGTCTTCCTAAGCATCTTTATTATTGGCTATTGTAAATTAGTGGAATAAACTATTTCATACTACTTATTCCCAGGAAATTGTTTAACATACAGATAATATAGCCACACAGTGTCCACAAAAATGGAATTACTTGACTACTTCTCAACAGTATCTCATTTTCAGTCACTACAGGTCAGTTAAAGGACATACGGATCTTGTTAAAGATTTTATTTATTTTATTTTTAGAGAGAGGGGAAGGGAGGGAGAAAGAGAGGGAGAGAAACGTCAATTGGTTGCCTCTCGTGCCCTGATTAGGGATTGAACTGGCAACCCAGGCATATGCCCTGACTGAGAGTTAAGCTGGTGACCTTTCACTTTGTGGGATGATGCCCAACCAACTGAGCCACATCGTTCAGGGCAGAGATCTTTTTAAAAATGAAACTTTCAAATATATCAAGTCTAAAGAACATAATAAATTCCCATGTACCCATGATCTAGCTTTTAACAGTTGTCGGCATTTTAATGTGCTTTAGTCCTTTAATGTGTTTCTTTCTCTATTTTTTCCCACAGTAATTAAACGCAATTCCAAATATTAATTCACTCATTAAAATATACTGAAGTACGAGTCACCAATTTATAAATATTTCTAAAACGCAATCATAATGTTATTTATTGCACCTAACAAATTAACAGTAATTCCCTAATAAAAGTTTTGGCAATAGAGGACCATTTATAGTTTTGAGCTGTTGGAACAATGACATACAATAGAATAGTAAAATATTAAATTATATTTATTGGTAGGTTATCCTGGTGTGGAAAGTTGGTTATAAACAACACGCAGAATATCCATTTTTGTTAAGGAAGATGTGGGTATTTGTATATCTTTTTATAATTTTTAATTTTCATTTACTGCTGACATACATATTAGTTTCATGTGTACACCCCATTGATCAGACATTACATGACTTAATAAGTGATCATTCTGAGAAGTCTTGCACCCATCTGATACCATACATAGTTATTAGACTGTTACTGACTACATTCTCTATGCTGTACTTCACATCCCAATGCCTGTTCTGCCACTGCCAATTTGTACTTAATCTGTTTACTTTCTCCATTCATTCCTCCTGTGCCCCTCCCATCTGGCAACCATCAAAACATTTTCTGTATCTATGATTCTATTTCTGTTCTGATTACTTATTTTGGTTTTTTTTTAGATTCAATTGTTGATAGATATGTATTTATTGCCATTTTATTGTTCATAGTTTTGATCTTTTTCTTAAATAAGTTCCTTTAACATTTCATATAGTAATGGTTTGGTGATGATGAACTCCTTTAGTTTTTTTTGTTTTGTTTTGTTTTGTTTTTATGGGAATTTCTTTATCTCTCCTTTGGTTCTAAACGGTAGCTTTGCTGGGTAGAGCAATCTTGGCTGTAGGTCCTTGCTTTTATCACTTTGAATATTTCTTGCTCTAGTTCCTTCCGGCCTACAAAGTTTCTCTTGAGAAATCAGCTGACAGTCTTAATGGGAGTTCCCTTGTAGGTAACTGTTTTTCTTTTACTACTTTTTTTTAAAAAAAGATTTTATTTGTTTACTTTTAGAGAGAGGGGATAGGAGGGAGAAAGAGAGGGAGAGAAACATCAATGTGTGGTTGCCTCTTGTGCACCCCACACTGGGGACCTGGCCTACAACTCAGGCATGTGCCCTGACTGGGAATCGAACCAGCAACCCTCTGGTTCGCAGGTCGATGCTCAGTCCACTGAGCCACGCCAGCCAGGACTCTTTTACTACTTTTAAGACTCTGTCTTTGTCTTTAACCTTTGGCATTTTATTTATGATATGCCTTGCTGTGGGCCTCTTCGGGTTCATCTTGATTGGGACTCTCTGGCTTCCTGGACTTGTATGTCTGTTTCCTTCACCATGTTAGGGAAGTTTTCAGTCATTATTTCTTACTTAGGTTTTCAATTTCTTGTTTTCTCTCTTCTCCTTCTGGCACCCCCACAACATGAATGTTGGTATACTTGAGGCTGCTATACTTGAGGTTGGTATACTTTCCCCAGAGGCTGCTTACACCATCCTCATTTCTTTGGATTCTTTTTTCTTGCTTTCTAATAGGGTGTTTTTTGCTTCCTTATATTCCAAATTGCTGATTTGATTCTTGGCTTCATCCACTTTGCTGCTACTGTTGAGTCCTTGTAAATTATTCTTTATTTCAATTATTATATCCTTCATTTCTGACTGGCTCTTTTTTATGCTGTTGAAGTTCTCACTAAGTTCAATGAGCATCTTTATAACCAGTGTTTTGAACTCTGCTACTAGTAGATTGCTTGCCTCCGTGTTTTTAGTTCTTTTTATTTCATTTGGGGAGTGTTTCCTTGTGTCCTCATTTTGGCAGCCACCCTGTGTTTGTTTCTGTGTGTTAGGTAGACCTGCTACATATGCCTTCCAGGCTTGGTAGAGTAGCCTAATTTAGTAGGTGTCCCGTAGAGTCTAGTGGCACAGCCTCCCTGTCACCCAAGCTGGGTGTGCAAGGTGCACCCATCATGTAGGCTACATACACCCTCGTCTTATAGTAGAGCTTTGATTGCTGTTGGCACGTCAATGGGAGGGATTTACCCAGGCCAGTCAGTTTCAAGGACTGGTTGTGACTATTGACCACCAACCTCTGGCCACCGTGGAGTATCAGCTGTGTAGGGGCCCACTCCACAGAGCAGGACTTCCTTCAGTGGGGCTCTGTGCCCACTGAGTCTGCCCCTTGAGTGTGTCGCTTGAGGAGGTGGTTAGGTAGTGGTGCTCTAAAGCTGTCCACTGGGTGTGCTGGCTCTGGGGCCTCTCTGGAGGTGCAGGTCAAGGTCAGCTACTGCCTGTGTTCTGCCTGGGGCCACCTAGCATAGCAGAGCAGTCTGCAGATGGCTGTTACTTGTGCTGGGTTGGAGGTGCCCAGGCGCGGCCACACTGTGAAACAAGGCTGGCTGCTAGTGCCAGGCCTGAGGCCACTTAATGAGAAGTACAGTGCTTGCTGAGGCCAGATGCTGCTTGTTTGAGAGAATTTAGGAAAATTTGAAGCATGAGCCAAGACAGGCCATTCGTATAGAAAAGCCACTGGAAACAGCTTGGTCGGGCCCCAGAGTTGGGTGGTGTGGGAATCACCAGGGCGGGGCATACGGTGTGAGCCAGGTTGATGGAGTCTCAGATGTGGTGCCTGCCTGCCGGCTCTGTGGGAGTAGAGCCCATCAGAGGAACACGCGCCTGCTAGCACTTCTGTCTGGGAGAAAGCTGCTCTCCAGCTCTCCCCCTGAAGCCAGCACTTCAGTCCCTCCCATTACGTCTCTGCTGCCTTTCCAGCTGTTGCTGCCCTTGCGCTTGACCGCAGGGAGAGTGAGTTTGAGTAAGTCCTTGCATGGGCCGTTTAAAGAGGAACTGCCTGGAACTCTAGAAGTTTCTGTCTTCCTCAGCCTAAATCCCCACTGGTTTTTACAGCCAGAAATTACGGGGACTTCTGTTTCCGGTACCATCTACCACACGTGTGTGTGGAACCACCCTGTTCAGCATGTCTGCCCCTGCTATCAATCTTGATGTGATTTCTTCTTTAATTCCATAGCTGTAGGACTTCCATTCAGCTCTATTTCTGGAGGTTCTTAATGGTGGTGGTTCTGTACCTCAGCTGTGATTTTAGTGTGGTTGTATGAGGAGGTGAGTACCATGTGTACCTGTGTCGCCATCCTGACCAGAAGTCCTGCATTTTATACTGTGCACACAAGTCTAGAATGATGTGGAATTATTGTGTGTGTGTTTTCCAGTTTTTCCATAAGGAATTTTAGTTCTTTGTGCTTTGTAATTATTTTTCAATGATGTTGGTTTTCTCATATGCTTTGTAATGTATTTTCTATTTGTTGGCAAGTTTGCCTTGAGAGAATTAATTTTATTTAATTTCTTTTTTTAGTCACTGTCATTGTGTCCCTTAGTCTGGCACCTAGGGATTCACATCTTAGAACCAATTCTTTTTTTTTTTTTTTTTTTAATTTAGCATTTACAAAAAGTTTTATTTGATTGTATTTTGGAAGAAACCAAACTACAAAACAAAAACAAAAGCTGTTTTTCCTCAGTGTTCTTTTTTTTAATTTAAATTATTTCATTGTTCAATTACAGTTGTCCGTATTTTCTCCCCACCCTCCCCCCAACCCCTCCTAACCCACCTCCCTCCCTTGCTTCCACCCTCCCCCTTGGTTTTGTCCATGTGTCCTTTACAGTAGTTCCTGAAAACCCTCCAATTCTTATATTTAGAAGTTAGAGGAGGAATTTTGTCCCTTGAGGAAGTTGGATTCCAATCCACAGGTATACTGAGGGCTTAATTCCAGTTGCATAGGTTTTTCTGATGCTTACCTCTACAACACTCAAGAATTTTATGCCTTGCTACATTTCTGAATTAGCTGTCAAGGTATTTTACCAGCACTTGATTCATGGGCCTGTTGTAGCCCTTAGGGAGCCTGGCTGTTGTCTCTTTTCATATTACTCCAAGAAGTTGAATTTCTGTCTTCTGCACCTTCTGTTTTTGTTCCTTGTATTCCAACTACTTCCTCTCTTTAGTCCTTGCTCTCCACTGTGGATTTTGTTTATCCATCATCAGTCAATAGGCATAAAGGTTGCTTTCACTTTTTGTCTATTATGAGTAATACTGCTTTGGACATTCATACAGAAGTTTTTACGTAGAGGTGTGTTTTCATTTTCCTGGATATATAACTAGGAGTAGAGTTGCTGGATCACAGGTAACTCTACACTTAACTTTTTGAGGGACTGCCAGACTGTTTTTCAAAGTGGTGATACCATTTTACATTCCTACCAGCGGTGTGTACATGAGGGCTTCAATTTCTCTATATCCTCGTCAACACTTGTTATTACCTGTATTTTTTATTTTGTCTTCCTTGTGAATGTGAAGTGATAGCTCATTGTGATTTTGATTTGCATTTCCCTAATGACTAATAACGTTGAACATCTTTCCATGTGCTTATTGGCCATTTGTGTATGTTTGGAGAAATGTCTATTCAGATATTTTGCCCGTTTTTAAAATTGGGTGGTTTTATTTCTTTTTTAGATTTTTTATTTTAATATTTTATTTATTTATTTTTAGAGAGAGGGGAAGGAGGTGGGGGAGGGAGAAACACCAATACTTGAGAAACATCGATTGGTTGCCTCTCACATGCCCCCAACTGAGGACTTGGCCTGTGCCTCAGGCATGGGCCCTGCCTGGAAATTGAACCAGTGGCATTTAGGTTTGCAGGACCTCAATCCGCTGAGCCACACCAGCCAGGGCTTTCATTGTATTATCTCAAAAAAATTTTTTAATTGCTTTTAGAGAGAGGGTAAAGGAGGGAGAAAAAGGGAGAGAAACATCAATGTGAGAGAAAAACACTGGGTTACCTTGAGTGCACACCCCTACCAGGACTGAACCCACAACCTGGGCATGTGCTCTGACTGGGAATCAGACCCATGATCTTCTGGTTTATGGGACAACGCTCCCATAAACCAATTGAGCAACCAATTGAGCAGTGCCAGCCAGGGCAACTGGATTGTCTTTTTATTATTGAGTTGTAAGAGTTCTTCATATATTCTGGGTATCGGTCCCTTATCAGATATATAACTTACAAATATTTTCATCTGTTCCTTGGCTTGTCTTTCACTTTCTTGATACGATTTGCAGTACAAAACTTGTTCATATTGATGTCGTCCAGATTATCTGTTTTTTGAATGCTCGTACTTTTGATGTCATATGTAAGAAACCATTCTTAGTCTAAGGTCATGAAGAGTTACTCCTCTGTTTTTTCCTAAGAGTTTTATAGTTTTAGCTCTTACATTTATGATGCCTTTTAGTTAATTTATATGTGTATAGTTTAAGGTGATTGATCCAGCTTGCATGAGAATATTCAGTTGTTCCAGCAACCATTTGTTGAAAGGACTCTTCTTTCCTTTATCAAGTTATCTCGACACCTGTGTTGAAATTCAGTTGACCTTAAATGTAAAGGTTTATTTCTGGGCTATGAACTCTATTTCATTGATCTATATATTTATGCTTATGACAGCACTACTCTGCCTTAATTACTGTAGCTTTGTAGTAAGTTTTGAAATTGGGAAGTGTGAGTTCTCCAACTTCATTCTTTTTCAGGATTGTTTTGGCTATTGCCACCCCTTTGTATTTCCATATGAGTTAATTGATTGGCTTGGAGGCTATCCATTTTTGATAGTTTTTCTATCTTTTGCATGTATTTGTTTTTTTTTTTTTTTTTTTTTAATTTATTTATCTTTAGAGAGGAAGGGTAGGAGAGAGGGAGAGGGAGAGAAATATCAATGTGTGGTTGCCTCTCGTGTGTCCCTTGCTGGGAACTGGCCTGCAACCCAGGCATGTGCCCTGACTGGGAATCGAACCGCTATTGTTTGGTTCACAGGCCCACGCTCAATCCACTGAGCTACACCAGCCAGGGCTGTCTTTTGCATGTATTTGAAGCAGAGAGAGAAAGTAGTTACACATACCTACTCATTGATCTTGAGTGGCAGTCTCTGGATGACTTGTGTAATTTGAAGTGAATGAACAGAGCACTATAGTGTTGAATATATACTGTGTGCCAAATAGTAGTTACGAACATATCAGGTATGGGTTAGTATTTAAAACATAAGTGTAACATCTGTACTTTGGTACAAATGACCCTTGAAAAGCCCCAAAGGTGTATGAGACATGTCATTACTTGATAAACTGTTATGGATAGATTTTTAGGTAATCTTAGGCCTTTCCTAGGAAAAATAAAGAACTATCTTGTGGGACATTTTAGTGGAGTAAAAAAATCTCATTTTTGTCATAGTAACTGTCTTAAGATAAAAAAGTAATTTGTCAAGTATATTCCTGTTCTTCAGAAGAGTCTTCTTATTAGCCACAAAGAAAGAGATGCAAGTATATGCTAAATCTAACATTGGCATTTGCTCCATTTGCCAATTTTTGGGGCAGCCGTCACTAAACAATCTGTTCAGGTTGTCAGATCTCTTCTCACGCAGATGCTATTACTGAGGTGGATGGTATGCAGACAGTATGAACCCCCGGAAGGAACGCCCACAACATTAGAAATACAGCCCTCAACCCCAGTATACACACAAACACATTTTTCCCTTTGTCATTAAACTGGGAAAAGCATGGATTTGGAAAGTGATTCTCATTTTATACACCTAGAAGCTAGAACTGAATTGTGGGTATTTTCTTCTAAGATGTCGATTCTTTTCCGCTTCTCTCATGACAGAGTAGTCATCTCATATTTATGAAAGTCTGATTTAATGAAACGGCATTTTACAAGCTTTAAATGAAGTGAATGTATGAATTCCTATTTAGTGGCCTTGCTCTTTTGCTTTGAAAAGTAGGTAAGACCTGTTTTGTTTAGTGTTGTTTAGTACTGGGCACTTAGGTTTTTTAACAGCTTTATTGAGATAGACAAAATGTATATATCATATTATTCACCCATTTAAAGTGCATAATTCAGTGATCTTTAGTACATTCGCAGAGTTGTACAGCCATCACCACAGTCACTTTTAGGACATTTTCATCACTCCAGAGAGAAACCCTGCAGCCTGTGAGTGCCTCAGCCCTAGCCAACCACTGATGTCCTTTCCATATAGATTTGCCTATCCAGAATATTTCAGTAAATGCAGTCCTAATGTGGCCTTCTGTGGCTTCTTTTCACTAAACATGTTTTCAAGCTTCCATGTAGCATATATGTGTATTTCATTCCTTTTATGGTTCAGTAGTACTTCATGTACCACATCTTGTTTATCCATTCATCGAGTAATGGGCATGGGGTTTATGCTTTTTTGATTGTATTGTGAACAATACTGCTGTGAACAGGAATGTACAAGTTTTTGTGTGAATGTACGTCTTCAAATTCTAAAGATAACATAGGAAAAAGCACAGATTACCTTGGGTATGGCGATGACTTTTCAGGTACAACACCAAAGGCACGGTCCATGAAAGAAATGATTGATAGGCCGGACTTCCTTAGAATGTAAAACTTCTTCCCTGGCTGATGTGGCTCAGTTGTTTGGGTGTCATCCCATGAGTTGAGGGGATCACCAGTTCACTCCCCAGTCGGGGCACATGCCTGGGTTGCAGGTTAAGCCCCTGGTTGGGGTGCATGCGAGGGGCAGTTGATGATGTTTCTCTTTCACATCAATGTGTCTCTCTCTCTCTTTCGCCCTTCTTTCCCCTCTCTCTGAAGATGAATAAATAAAATCTTTTTTAAAAATGTAAAACTTCTGTTCTGTGAAAGAGGCAAGAAAATGAGAAAATAAGCCACAGACTGGGAGAAAATACTTACAAAAGACACATCTGATAAAGGACTGTTACCTGAAATAGAGAAAACTCTTAAACTGGGCAATAAGAAAACAAACAACCTGAATAAAAACTGGGCAAAAATCCTGAACACACACTTCACTGAAAAGATATACCAATAGCAAGTAAGCATATGAAAAGATGTTCAACATCATATGTCATTAGGGAATTGCAAATTAAAACAGCAATGAGATACCACTACATACCTAGTAGAATGGCCAAAATCCAGAGCACTGTTAAAACCAAATGCTGACAAGGACGTGGAGCAACAGGAACTCTCATCATTGCTGGTGGGAAGGCAAAATGGTACAGCCAGTTTGAAGGGACAATTTGGTAGTTTCTCACATAGCTAAACATACGTTCACCATATAATCCATCAGTTGTGCTCCTTGGTATTTACCCAAGTGGATTGAAAACTTAAGTCCACACGAACTCCTGCACATGGATGTTTATAGAGCTGTATTTATAACTGCTAACATTTGGAAGCAACCAAGATATCCTTCAGTAGGTGAATGGCTGTATAAACTGTAGTGTACTGACACAGTGGAATATTAACAGCACTAAAAAGAAATGAGCTATGAAGCCATTGAAAGACATGGAGGAACCTTATCCCATACTACTAAGTGTCTCGATTCCAATTCTGTAACATTTTGGAGAAGGCAAAACCATGGAGATAGTAAAAAGATTGGGGATAAGGGATAAGGGGGAGGAAGGGGCGCATGGGCAGAGCACAGAGGAGTTTTAGGACAGCGAGACTACTTTGTATGGTACTTCAGTTTTGGATGCGTGCCATTATACATTTGTCCAAACCCCTAGAATGTACGAAACCTAGGGTGAATCCTCACATCTGCTATGACTCGGGGTATAATGACATGTCAGTATAGGTTCCTTGACTGAAACAAATGTATCCTCGTGGTGTGGGTTATCAGTAAGTAGGGGCAATTGTAGTTGAGTGGGTAGATTGTACTTTACTTTCTGCTCAATTTTACTGTGAACCTAAAACTGCTCTAAAAAAGTAAAGTTAATTAATTTTCTTCTTTAAAAAAGTGGTAGTAGAGCTGTTCAGCTTTTCAGATATTTGAGTCACTTTGTGTTTATGCCACATAATGCCTTCCAAGAATCTTGAAAAACCAGTGGTTTCTGTTCTGGGCATTTTGGAATTTCTTTCTTTTTTCGCATTGTGGAATTTCTGATTTCTAGGTCTGACTCTGTCATGTTTTCTGCCCGGAAGTCTTTTAGGTGTAATAATTTTGCCTGGTAATACATACATACATAACTATTTGGTAAATCCCTGTCTTAAAGAGAATGAGCTAGTCTAAATTTTGTCATCCGTTGATGCTAGAAGACAAACATTGAGTGGAGACACACCGTGTTTTCGGGCTTTAAGACGCACTCCCCCCTCCCCTGCAATTTGGAAGGAATAATGGTGGTTAATGCAGCTGTTGAGTTCTGTTTACATTTACATTGGTGAAATTTTATGTTATTAAATATTTTACCACATTTTTTGCTTCAAGATTTTTTCCTCTAAAAACTAGGTGCGTCTTATGGTCCGAAAAAAATATGGGTAAGAAAGTAGGAATGTGATTTGCTAACTGGAGAAGGCCATTTTCTTTACTGTTGTATACTCTTATGGTTTGTGTGAATGTCATGGATAAAGACAGAAGTTTTGAGGCATCTGAAAATTAATAGTTTGGATTTCAAACTTGTTGTTTATCTGGGTAAAGTAGTGTTCATTCTTTGAATTTTGTTATTGTCAAGGATAAGCATGCTTGCTTATATTTGGGTTTTATGCATACTAGGAGAGGGTTTTTTTTTAAAAAAATAATTTACTGTTTGAATAAGGATATGGTCACATGATTCAGAAACTAAAATGGTGTGAAAAGTTTGCCTCCAGCAGCCTGCCTTCTCCTCTGTCCTTGCCGTTCTTTCCTACAACTCTTACATGTGAGCACTCCGTGTGTGTAACGTTCCAGTGCTTTGTGTGGTGCAGACACAAGCAGACACATTGTTTTAGGAAGTTGGGTTTTTCCTAGAAAAGGGGTGGTGTGATTTATCATCCATAATTTCAGTTGGTTACCGAAAGAACATTCCAGTACTTTCACGAGGCTAAGACTATAAGTGGCAGTCCCTTTCTTACTGTGCCAGCCCTTGGCATGGTTGATATAGAGCACTGACATTATTTATGAATTCCTTAACTCATCCTGAAAGGGAAATGGCTACAGGGGAGGCCAAAAACAAAATAAGTAACATTTATTGACAATTTGCTGTATACTATGCCAAGTTTACAACAACCCCATGAAAAATCATGTACACGTAGTGTTGCTATTTCATAGGTAAGAAAAGTGAGGTTCCAGAGAGGTTAATAAAGAACCCATGTAATCAGCAGATATTAGTATAGTATTCAAAGTTCAGCTTTTAAAAATGATTAGTGTTTTTAAACATATAGAAAACTAGAGAAACTAAATTTAATGAAATCCCATTACCCATTACTGAGATTCATTAGTGTTAAGATTTTACATTTGCTTGATCTGTCCTTTTTTCTTTGTATTTTTTTCTTTTTAAAATTGAGTTTAAATGTATTTTCTTGTTTCTTACATATTTTAAAACAAGTCCTAGGTTGTATGTTATTTTGCTCCTATGCAGTGAAATTTGCATCTCTTAAAAATGCAGGTGTTTTCTTGTATAGTGACAGTGGCATTTATTACACTCCTCCAAATAGCTCGAATGATGAAGTAAAGAAGTTGGTCATATGACCAAAGTCATCAATTCATCCTAAAGGAAACTCAAAACTATTTGTTTTGAAAGGGTGGGGGTGATTTCTTCACTGTTTATTTTACACAAATGGGTCGTTATTCACAGGGACAGTAACGCTGACCCACACTTAATTAGATAAAGGACACAGGCGTGTGGCCATCACAGCTGTTCTGATGGTGAAATGTGCCTCTTGGCCACTTTGCCTAACTACCAATTACAGTATACATAAAAACTTAGGATTTTTAATTAATTTTTTGAGAGCTAAATGAAGCTGTGAGTTATGAGCAAATGGTGCACTGATTATTGATGTACAGAATCTTTTCTAATGGGCTCACAGCATTAAACTTACACTTTTTTTAAAAGGTCTTTGATTTGCGCCAGTGTCATCGGCAGATGCAGCAGCAGGCGGCCACTGCACAAGCGGCAGCAGCTGCTCAGGCTGCAGCCGTGGCAGGAAACATCCCTGGCCCAGGATCAGTGGGTGGGATAGCTCCAGCAATCAGTAAGTACGCTTTTAGTTTTGTTGTTGTTTTATCTTGATTCACTCATTTGATTAGCTACTTTAAGCAATAATACAAATTAAAGTTCTCTTTACTGGGATAGTAACATTTTTGAATTTGTAAAAAAAACAAAACAAAACTTCTTTGGTAACATTCGCCCTTTGTCTAGGACCCTGTTTTCATTCTTTTCGTGTTGAAAAGGGAGTACGGGATACAGAAGAAAAGGGGTTATTGTTATATTATTGGTCATCTCCCCTTTTTGGTTGTTGCTTTTAATTCCTGCCTCACCAGCCAGGGTGGGTTGTTACCACTGATATGCTTGGCTTTATTTTACAAGGAAAGCCTATTTCAATTTCAGAATTAGGCACCTCCAGGTTTTTTTTTTAAGTATGCTAAGTATGCAGAGAAAACTAAGTGAGGGTGGTATTTTGATAACTTGTAGACTTTTTTTCAATTTTAGGGTAAAATTGAACTGTGTGCCAGGTTTCACACTGATGGGGAATTTTTTACTGCAGAGTTAAACTCCTGACTATAGACTTTTATGATGGAAACACGTGGCACCCATCTTCCACGTCTGAAGGCATAACTAGTGATTCATTCAACCCCTGTTCTTAACCTCTTCAGTGTGGTAAGCAAATCACACTGGCTAAGAAAACTGCAGTGGCCCTGCAGGTTTCTCTACAGTACATGCAAATTCCTCCCATTAGTTTCATTGTGATATTGATGAATGCAGGTTGACTTATGACTGTGTGTTCTTACTGGAAAACTAGATGTAGCGTCTCCATTGTGACTGATGTTCAGGAGTTTACAATTTAAAGGTAGATAAGGCATATTCATTTGAAGAATCTGATTTTTTAAAAAATTCGGGCATCTAAACCATTAATTTGCTAGTTTGATGTTACAAACACGTTTTTACTAAAGAATCCAGAACAACTAAATTTCTCATTGTCATCTACTGCCCTTACTGAGCGATTGCATATTATCTATTACATTGTGAAGTGAGAGACGTTGTTGAGTCATCCAAGAAGGTTCATGGAACCAGGACCATTACTGTCTCATTCTAGTCATGTCTTGCTCTAACTAGGCTGTTCAGACAGACAGACGGGAGGGCTCTAGAACCACTCTGTGGGCACAGGCGACCTCTTAGAAACGAGTTGTTTCTTATCCGCTCACCTCCACTTCTAACGAGAAGAACCGGAGGGGTATTGGTAGATTATAGTAGTTTACTTTATAATTGGTGGTAGCTAGACGACCCGTGTGGAATGTGAATTGTTTTAATGAAAAGTTTTCAGTCCCTGTTGATAAAGTTTAGATTTGCACTTAACTTCTTGGCACTTTGACAGAGAATTATATTCTGGGGAGAGTGAAGTAAAGAAAGCTGTTCGCATTGTTAATGTAAGGCGTAGGGCGAATGGGAAGAGATCAGCTTGTCCCCCTGATGTCTTTCAATTCTTTTCTGTTAGGTTTGTCCGCTGCTGCTGGAATTGGTGTTGATGACCTTCGTCGCTTATGCATACTGCGGATGAGTTTTGTGAAGGGCTGGGGACCGGATTATCCCAGACAGAGCATCAAAGAGACGCCCTGCTGGATTGAGATCCACTTGCACCGGGCCCTGCAGCTCCTGGACGAAGTGCTGCACACCATGCCTATTGCCGATCCACAGCCTCTAGACTGAGGTCTTCTGCTCTTGGGGCCTGTAATGTTCATTATCAGGATGGCGGACTATCAAATACAATCCTGTTTATAATCTGAAGATATATTTCACTTTTGTTCTGCTTTATCTTTTCATAAAGGGTTGAAAAAATATGTTTGCTGCCTTGCTCCTAGCAGACAGAAACTGGATTAAAACAATTTTTTTTTTCCTATTTAGAACTTTTCAGGCATGGCTCAGAGCTTCAAGATCAGGAAAAATACATTCTTACTGTATCTTCACCAGTTATGTACGAAGGAATCATTCCAGTGCTGGGAAATCTAGCCCTTTAAGATGTCTTAGACCCTTTATATGCAGAACATTGGCATGTGTGTTATTCCACAGAATAAATTCAATATTGCTGATTTTAAAGGCAGAGAAGTTCTCAAAGTTAATTCACCTGTTATTTTGTGTGTGAGTTGTTATTGTTGAGCATCCTTTACTCCAAAATATTGTGCCATGTGGGTGAGTTAATTTTACCAAGAGCAACTTTACTCTGTGTTTAAAAATAAGATGGTAATGTATTATAATCTTTTATCCAGAATATTTTTTGCAAGTTAAACTAGTGAAGATGACTTCCATTCAGATTGTCTTGTGACTTCAATTTTATTTTCACCAAGGCAAAACACTAACCTCTGTGATTACTGAGAATTCCTTAAAATTATCAAAGAAATACCCTTTAAAATGACACTTGTTGTCCCTGTTGGACAACTGTTTATTGAGCAGTGTAATTTGGGCCTGTTAAATAGCAGACTTCTTCTTCTGGATTTCTAGCCACAGGGTCGGTTACTAAGAAGCCTAGAAGAGGAATTTCTTTCCTTCATTAATTCATAGGGAAAGGTTTTGTATTTTTAAAAACACTAAAAGCAGCGTCACTCCACCTAACATCTCACCGTCTGCAAAGGTGGCAGTGCGTAAACTAAACAATGAGCATTCTGGAAACTGCTAAATTCTGTATTAAATACTGTGCAGAATAACGGACATATTACAGTTCATAATAGGTAGTTTGGGTATTTTTGTACTTGATTTGATGTGTGACTTTTTTTCCATATACTGTTAAATCATGTATGTTATAATATTGTTTAAAATTCAGTTTTTGTATCTTGGGGCAAGACTGCAAACTTTTTATATCTTTTGGTTATTCTAAGCCCTTTGCCCATCAATGGTCATATTGGTTGGCAGTGACTTTGTATAGAGAATTTAAGTAGAAAAGTTGAAAATGTAATGACTGTACCACAGACACAATATGTATGCTTTTTTTCGTAGCCGGTAGCATAAATAAAACCAAATCTCAACATCTAGGCTTGATTTTTAAGCTTTTTCTTTTGCACTTTGGAGTCCAACCCATGGTGAGACACCTTCTAGTAAATGACAGGCAGCAGCCAGGACCGCAGCTTTGGTTTTTCCCTCTCGCTCTGCCGGGACTGCCCCGCGTGCACTGTGTGTCAAGTGTAGAGTTCCTGCTTGTTGAATTTTTGTTTCGCTGTAGTAGAAACAGGCCTGATCGTAAGATAAATAGGTTGTCTACAGGATAAATAGTGTGAAATAAAATAGAGGATTATCTTTCAGATGCTTCTGCTTTTTGCTTGGAGGGCCTTTATAAGCATAAGATTCTAAGGTGTGTTACATGTTTGAGAAGCACTTATGCACGATAGTCATCCTTGTATTGACCTAGGTGACCAAGTCCTCACCTTCTTGCTCGGAGGGTCTTCATATAACCACCCTAGGAACCATTAAGTTTGTTTATTGCTGTAATTTATACATAGATCATGATCCAAGCAAATGGCTTTTGTTTTTAAAATAACTTCTCTACCAACTTATTTGTACTCTTAAGTACTTACAAATACTTTTGTTAAAGACCTCATTTCAATTTGTAAAAGTTGGATGATTTAAGCTTTATTGGCAGGTTTTAAAAAAGATATCTTTATTCTGTAGAAATTATTGACTTTAGGTCAGTTTTACTGTGAACAAAGAGTAGGAATGAGAGGAGAGAGTTTTAGAATGACAGATTTTTAAAATCCAGATTATTTGATTAGAACCATTAGCATGCTATGATATAATCTATTGCCTCCTTTTCTACTTTAAGAAAGGTTTTCGTGTTTAATGAAACATGAGATTTGAGTAATCATCTGGGGAAAATATTTGCTAAGAAGTCTGTCTTTGAGGCCAAGCCACCTGTCTTGGTTGCTTTCTGCTAAGAGCCATAAAAGTACATAGAAGTGCTTCTAGTTATTAATTGCTTTATGTTTGTACCTAGATGCAGTCACATGGTTTTGAGAAAACATCTAGTGCGTTATGATCAGTTATTCTTGGGAACTTAGTTGTTAAATGGTAATTCCATTTCTTAACTGTAGTCATCTTTAATGAGTAAGACTAAAGAATCACTAGGTTTACGATTTTACAGCTACTTTAAGGGTAGAGTAATTTCTGCAGTTCTCAGAATCTGAGCATTACGAGGCTCTGGTTCTGGGTGTTTTCTCAGCTAACTCATATCTCAGAGACTTTCAAAATGTTGAATTTCGGTGAAAGCTGAGTGAGAGATGAACCAAGCATGCACCTTTGTAGTCCATCCATCACGAGGCCTCGTCCACGTTTGTCCAGTGCCTTTCAGTGCGCGATCAAAGGGAATCCTTCACGGTGTTGCCTTGATCTTCCAGGAAATAGATTCTTTTGTGGGATATCGTTTGTGTCGTTTTTTAAAGTATACCACACCTGGTATACGAAGATGATGACAATAAATCACTGCCATATAACCTTGTGTTTCCAGAAGCATGGCGCATTTGTATTGACTTAACCACTAAACAGGTCGCCTGCCCCATTTGTCCCATAAACGTCACAGGGTTACAGGTTGGGTGGTCTGGCTTAAGGATAACCATGCTTGAAACATTCGAGTAAACTGAACACGTGTTAGCTGCATTAAAAATCCATTTTTGTGGGGAAGGGTGTGGTGTAAAGGGAAGTATTTCTAACAGAAATTTTGAAGGCAGAATATAACATCCTGTCTTCCAGATGACAGATACCATATTTTAAAACTTCCTTCAGGTATCTTTTTGATTGTGCCTGTGGGGAGAAGGGGAGTTTTACCTTTTTCCAAGGTTCTCCTTCACTGTCTGTGGAGGTTAAAGAACACACGCTGAAACGTGCCTGTTCCTGGTTTGATGGGAACTGGCTAATGCTTGTCACTCCTTATCTATTATGCAAAGTCAGATTGGTTCGGATCGTTTTTGAGAGTCTTTTGGAAGAAGCTATTTTGTGTTGAGTAGGGCAGAGTCCTTTTTGTTCGTAGTTTTTATAGTTTGCTTTTAGTTTGCTTTTATCATTAAGTCATTCACTGGCATTTTATTTAATTACAGCAGATTGGGGAAATGGTAAATTTAGATCACTGAGGTAAGTGAGTAAATGAAAGCATTTCCCTGGCAAGTCAGTTAACGGCTCTTGTGGATGGGGCTTGGCAAAGACTGGCACATAACAGAGTGAAGAAATGCATTCTTATTCCTTCCCCTGGCCCTTTTCATTAAATGTGTTGGGGTGACACTGGTTAGACAGAAGTGTACAGGTGTCAGGTGCACGGTTTGCAGCACGTCATCTGTGCGCTGGATGGTGTGCGCTCACCCCAAGTCCAGTCTCGTCCAGCTTTTTCTTCTAAAGGCAGAACCCATCTTCTTGCAGATGGCTGTCTGTAAATAATCGCCTAAATCCTCCTGTGCAAGATTATGGAAAATGGGCTATGAGAATCTTTTGTATAAGCCTTTCTCCCCCTTTTTTTTCCTGACAGCTAGGTAATTTCTCTAAAGATGTATCAGTAAGGATGTAAAAAGTTAGTGGCCTTATTCATAGCATCCTCAGGCCCAGCCTTGTCCCTAGCACTTGTCCCAGTGTTATTAGGGTGTTTACCTTGTATCACTGTGGATTGGGATTTTTTACCTAATCCAGACTTGCCTTATTTAAGCAGTAAAACTTTTTTATTTTAGCCATTTCTTTGATGGAATTATTTAATGCGTATGTCAGAGAACATGCTAGATATGTTATTTCGTGTGTGTACCTAACTTTCTCCCTCGACTTCAGGGCTGACTTAGACAGGCAGGACTGTTTGCCTTTACTAAATAGTTGCAGACTGCTGTGGGTCTGAATGTTTAGCTTTTTTGCCCTTCCAGCCCCCCATCTTCTCCCTCTCCGACAGTGACCACTTCCTGTGTGTTGTTAGGGCACCTCCTGTTAGTCGGTTCTTCTTCCCTTTCTGATTCATTTTTTCCAGCTGCTTGGGCAAGGAAACCAGATAACCAAACTTATTAATACTTCTTTGAATACAAGGGCAAACTGGGACAGGACCCAGGAAACTTTCCTGTAACGTATTGAAAGGGACTTTAGTGCTTTGGCGTTTGACTGCTTAGAGTGCTTCCTGAATCTTGCTCGGTTTCAGGTAGTTGCGGTAGAGAGAAGTGAGTCATATTCATATTTTCCCCCTTTGCAAGATCTTGAAAGGTTTCATTGCTTCCATTTGTCTGCTGCTCACATAAAAATTGGGGTTACAAGGATTATTAAATTAGATATCAATAGCCAGAGGCAATACCCTTGTCTAGAGGACACCAGCCAAAAGACAAAATAACCATAAAGACAAATCTTGGGAAATGAAAGAATCATTTTTTTCATCGTCACCTAACGATATGCTTATTGATTTTAAAGAGGAAGAGGGAGAGAGAAACATCAATGTGAGCTGAAACATCGATCGGTTGCCTCATGTATGTGCCTCAACTAGGGATCGAACCCCCAACTTAGGTTTGTGCCCTGACCAGGGCTCAACCCTGCAAACTTGTGGTGTAAGGGACGATGCTCCAACCAACTGAGCCACCCGGCCAAGGCAAGAGGATCACTTTCGGGTGTCCCCTGTTGAGCCCCATGTTCTGGCCTTTCTCCTCTACAGATATTTTTGACCTATAGGTGCCTTTATGAGAACTGAGGGTTTGATATCCTGCCCCAAGGAGTAGCTAAAGTAATTGCTGATGTTTTCAGGGATTTTAACATCAGACTTGAGTGAAAGAATGAACCTTTTTTTTTTTTAACTAGGAAGGACAGAGGAGAAAACTGGTGAAGACAATCATTTCTCTCTATCAATGTGTACATAGTTTTCCGTTTATTTAAGATGCTTTCTCAGTAGGTCTCGGAGCCAGTGCTCTTGTTCATTCTGAAACTAGTGGCTTGGGTCTGGGACCAGACATTTGTACTCTCTAGTTTGTGCTCTGCCACTAATTGGATGTATGACCTTGGGCAAGTCATTGTAAACGCCTGCTTTCTCTGGGCCTCAGTTGCCTCATCTGTAAAATGAGGGAGTTGGACTAGATGAGTTTCTCCAGCTCTGAAATTTAAGTGACCTTGCCTACCTTGCAGCAGTTTTTGATTTCTTCCTTATCTTTGCTCTGCTGTTTGAGGGGGCTTTTTTACTTATTTCCACATTATTCGAATGAGACTAGGCTTGAGATTTTATTACTGTTCTCCTACGGACAAGAAGTTACATAATATGTTCTTAAGACTTAAATTCAACCAAAGGCCTAGCACTACCTTGGGGGCTGCAATAAATACTTTTAAAAAATGAGAGAGGGAAAGCCTTCATTTTATTTTCCCATCATCTCTATCGAAGGTTGATTAAGGCTTTTTTGAGTGATGACCTTCTGACTTTCGGGTTGGCATGTGCGTGACACCGTCCCCTTAAGTGCTGTGTGCTGATAATTTTTTTTTGTTCAACTGAAATGGACTGAAAACTTACTGTAAATGCCTGATGATATTAGAGGTCATTACTTTGGGTCTTTGGTTTCTTAACTCTTTGCTCACCACAGGGAAATTCCTTTGAGCTGTGTCAATGAAAATGGTTTATACAACTCAAGAAAGTACATAGTGGATGATCATTCACTTTATTCTTGGCTCTTTTAAGTCCATTTGATTAGAAGACTTTTGGCTGGAGCCTTTTTTCAGAGTTCTCTTCCAGCCTATCTTTGGAGGAACTTGGCTTTTATAAGGACCTTGAGAGCCTTCACTGGGGTTGGGTCGAGGGTGTGGTTTTGGGGAGTCCTGGTAGAGGCCAGCTCTGGTAGCTGGAGAGGAAGGGCTGTAACCAGCTGCTGTTGCTATGGCTGCTTGTCATTGATAGAAGGACTCGTGGGCTTGGATTAGGTAAAAGGCTAAACATGGAGTTGGCCAACTTCCTCCAGGTCTTGGGTTCTGGCCAATGCTTCAGACGTGATTTACAGGAAACGTGTGAATGCTCGTCGATGATGAAAATTTGGTGGGCTGCAGAACCATTTGGAGGAAGCGGTGGGCGTTGGGACAGATTTGATGGTGCATTGCCCAACTCTGTCCCCTCCCCTGAACTCAGAGGAATGCAGCCACACTAACACTCAGAGAAGAGCCGCTCTTAGCTTCTGCTTTTGGGGAAACTGGTCAGCTAAAGTTCCGGTAGTTCCTTTGTGGCTTTCTGTATACTTTTTCCTGGTTGAAGTCTGTGGCTAAAAAATCATTGAACCTTTCCTGAGAACTCTGTAATGAACTATGTTTTTGATTAAAAGAGAAAGGCAATTAAATCACTATGTGCTCATTCTTTTTCTTAAGCTTGTGGATGTTTCGGATCTGGAAAGAGTTCCTAACCACTTAGAGAAATGTTGAGAAGAACATTTCCCTTCATCACTCTGTGACCACTGAAATGGGAAATAGGGCATTTCAGAATGTGACCATGGAAGAAGAGTCCCCACTCCTTGTTCATTTCCAGAAGCGGGGAGTGGGGTCATGGTGGTTGGAGGAAATGGAGCTGCTAGGGGATTATGAGAACCAAGATGCTCAAAGGAGAGACAGCAGTTGGAAATTAGAGACCCCGTCATTGCCCATCTAAGGGTTAAGGAAGGTTATTTCCCCCCAGCTGCCTCTCATATGAAATGGGGGTCAGCGTGGAGCGCTGTGTGTCAGGTAAGGTACTCTGCGGCAGTGGCTTACAAAAAGCAGGACCAAATCAGTACCTTCTTTCTCATCTTGCAGGCATGACTTCCAGAGATGGTTATGAGGCCAAGGGACCCGTTCTCACCTAAAGTTTACAGCATTTTCAGGCTAAAACTTGAAGAGGGGAGCAGATTGGCATTCTGTTGGGGAAAAGCCATTACTGTGTGCGGCACTTCGGCGAAAAGGGCAGTTGTATGTATGCTTCTGGGTATTCCTTCTCTGCCCCTCTGCTTTGACCCTTGATTCTTCGTGCTTTATTCCATTTCCCGCCTCGTCACAGCTCCCACAGATGGCGACCTCAAAAGTTAGGACATTCCCACCTCCCCTTCAAACTTCCTACCCCCATCTTCTCACTGTGATAGGTACCCCTCTTTGTTGTTAAAGAATAATTCTTTTAGTCCTGGCCCTGCTTCAGGGGTGGCATCCACCGCTGTATTTTGACGTCGTATTGGTGGGCCCCCAGTTGGTTTCAGATGGACAAGATGGGTTCAGGGAGACCAGAGACCTTGTCATCGTCAGACCTGCCCTGAAAAAGGTTACAGGAAGTCCTCTACATAGAAAGGAAATGATAAAAGAAGGAAAGTTGTACCATCAGAAATTGAAAGCATGATAAGTAAAAATATGGGTATGTACCATAGACTTTTCTTCCCATCTTAAGTTTTCTAAATTGTGTTTTTATAGTTGAAGCAAAAATTGTAACACTGCCTAAGGTGATTCTAAATATACAGAGGAAATATTTAAAACTACTGAAAAAGATGTACAAAGAAAGGAAAATACTACAGCTAAAATCAAAATGGAATTCTGAAAAACAAGTGACACATAATGAAGCATGAGAAAAAACAAGCAAAAAAACAACAAAGAAAAAAATAAAATGACAGACTTAAGCTCTAATGTTAATTACATTAAATGCAAATGGCCTAAATATACCAATTAAGAGATAGATACTGGCAGAATGGATTAAAAAAACATGACTAAACTGTATACTGTCTTCAAGAATTTCACTTTAAACAATATAGGCAAGCTGAAAGAAAAAGTATGGGAAAATATATACCAGGTAAACAAAAGCAGGAGTGGATGTTAATATTAGATAAAGTAGATTTCAGTTCAAAGAAAATGACCAGAGATGGACATAATGATAAAGTTCAGTGCATGAAGAAGGTGTAATAATTCTAAATGTGTGTACACCAGACAATAGAACAAAATATGAGCAAAAATGATAGACCTGAGTGGAGAAATCACAATTGTCGTTGGGGACTTTACACCTTTTCAAACTCAACACCACCATCAACCAGCACATCTAACTGACATTACAGAACAAGGCGTCCAACGGCCGCAAAATACATACGCTTCTCAAGTTCGAACATGGCGTGTATTTCAAGATAGACTTTACCTTAAATTGACCTAAAACTCAATAAATTTAAAAGAATTGAAATCGTACAGAATATCCTCCACCGTGGAATGCAACCAGAAATCAGTAGTGTAACAGCAAAATCTTCGAACACTCAGAAACTAAACAGCATGTTTCTGTATAATTCATGAGTCAAAGAAGTCTCAATGGGAACTTAAAAAAATACTCTAAAATGAATGAGAAATGAAAATACACCAACATCTGCGGGATACAGCTAATGCAGCGCTGAAAGTGGAATTTATAGCATTAATTGTAAACGTTTGAATGAAGGAAAAATCTCAAACCAACACCGTAAGCTTTCACTTCAAACACCTAGAGAAACCCAAAGCCAGAGGAGGGAAGGAAAGAAAGTTGGAACGGGTATCAATAAAACTGAAACAAAAACAAGAGAAAATCAATGAAACAAAGACCTGGTTCTTTGGAAAGATCAGTAAAATCCACAAACTTAAAAAAAGAAGACAAATCACCAATGTGGAGAATGAGTTAATATCACTACAGACGGGAGCCATCGAAAGGATAAGGGAACGCTACAAACAAATACACGTGCATTTGACAAACGAGAGAAAATTGACTAGTTGTCGAAAGAATACCACGATTCATCCAATATGAAGTAGATGATTTGAATAGCACTATAGCGATTAAGGAAACTGAGTTAATTTTAAAATTCTACAAAAGAAATCTTCAGACCCAGGTGGTTTCACCAGAGATTCTACCACATTGAAGAAGAATTAATACCAGCTATCACAATCTTATCCAAAAAATAGAACAGAATACTTCCCAATTTATTTTATGAAGCTATTCAACCTGGTGCAAAACCAGACAAAGGCGATACCAAAAAAATGAAAAAGACCAATATCTCTCATAAATATATACACAAGATTCCTCAAAATATTACCAGAGTTCAGCAGCATATAAAAATATACGCAATGACCAAGTAGGGTTAATTCTAGGAATGCCAAGCTGGTTCAGTGTTTGAAAATTAACCTAATTATTTTAGCAGACTAAAGAAGAAATGTCTAATCATAGCAATTGACACAAAGCATGTGACAAAATCCAACACCCATTTATCATAAAAACTCAGAAAAATAGGGGAAAAAACCCCTACAGCTAGCATTGTGCTTAATGGTGAAAAACTGAATGCTATCCACTTAAGATTGGGAACAAGTCAAGGATGTCTGCTCTATTTTTTAAAAAAAGATTTTATTTACTTTTTAGAGAGGGGAAGGGAGAGAGAACGGGAGGGAGCGAGTCATCAATGTGTGAGAAAGACATTGATTGGTTGCCTCTTGCACGCCACCAAATGGGAACCCGTGGCACAACCCAGGCATGTGCCCTGACTGGGAATCAAACTGGTGGCCCTTCGGTTCCCAGGCTGGTGCTCAGTCCACTGAACCACACCAGCCAGGGCTGCTCTCACTGTTCTTACTCAACACAGTAGCTCTGGAAATTCTAGCCTGTGTAATAATGCATTAAAAGAAATGCAGATTGGAAAGGAAGAAATAAAAGAGTATGTGTAGATGACATACTTGTCTACATAGAAAGTCCCAAGGAATGTATTTTTAAAAACTTCTAGAACTAATATTGAGTTCAGTGAGATCATTGAATATAAGATTTACATACAAAGTCAATTGTTTTATTATAAGCAATGAACATGTGGACACTGAAAGTACAGTACTATTTACAATCACTTAAAAAAGTCCAGTGTAAATCTAACAAAACAAGTATAGGGCTTGTATACTTTAAAATACAAATACTGATGAAATAAAGATCTAAACGAACGGGGGAACATGCCATGTGCTCATGGATTGGAACACTCAGCATAGAGCTGCCAATGCTGATTGACACACAGGTTTGCTGCAATTCCTATCAAAATCTCAGGAAGGTGTTCAGCACTGCTCTGTGCTGGGCACAGGTTGTGTGTGTGTGTGTGTGTGTGTGTGTGTGTGTGTGTGTGTGTGTGTAAAGGACCTCAAGCCCAGGTATAGTTTCCACAAGGGGCTTAGAGTCTGGTAGAATCTTACCAGTTGAAAGAAGCATGGGACACATAACTCCCCGGAAGTCTTCTCTTTTCCAAGTGAACATCTTCAGCAACCTTAGCTGCTTCTTACATGAACAGGCCTCTAGACTTTGCTCCATTACTGCTTCTCAGGAATAGAGGAAAGATGTAAATTTACTCCAGATCAAAGCAGCATGTGCTCAGTGCCTTAAGTGAAGGCCAACCAGGGCCACTAGCCTTGTGAGGAGGAAGTTGGAAGACTTCCTGGAGGAGATGGCCTTCGAACTTGGCCTTGAAGATTGGGGAGAATTTCAACAGGAAGAGCTGACTACGGGAAGGGAGTTCCGGAATGACACAGCAAAGGCATGGATGTGGAAGTCTGTGGGGCATTTCCGGGAAGGGCAAGCAGCTGGGGCCACGGAGCCCCAAGAGTATGTGAATGAAGGAGCAGCAGCAGGAAAGGAGGGTTGGGGCTGGACTATAATGAGGCGTAAGGACCACACAGAGGACTTTGGACTTCAGTAACACGGGGAGGTCAGTTTGACTGACTTTGAAGTTAGAATGTTTCTTGTCATTACCCAGGAGGGAGAGACTATTTTCCAAGTCAATGTTGCATTTTAACACCTAACATGAAAGAGAGAGAGAAAAATAACACAAGCACTTACTCCTGGAGTAAACACAGTTATTACCCTGATCACAAAAGCAGCCCCGATGGACTGATTAAAAGGGAGAGGATTCCAGGGTGAAACCAGCACACCCCTGCTGTGCGTGAGGCAACACCGCCTCCTAAACGCTGCCGACCTTATGCTTGCAGTGACAAACCAAGCCCCGAGAGCCTTAGTTGAACTGGAAATAAGACCATCAGCAAATTGGCCTTGACCATTTTTATAGGTTGAATTGTGTCCTCCAAACAAGGTGTGTTGAAATCCTAACCCCTGATACCCGTGAATGTGACCTTACTCGGAAACAGGGTCTCTGCAGATGTAGTCAAGATGAGGTCACTAGGGTGGGCCTAATGCAATAACAAGACAGGTGTCCTCATAAGAAGAGAAGAGACACAGGCTGACACTCAGGGAGAGGGCCTGTGAAGACTGAGGCAGAGGCTGCAGTGATGCACCTGCAGGCCGCAGCGTGCCAAGATTGCCAGCTACCAGCAAAAACGGGAAGGGGCAAGGGACAGTCCACGCCTGCAGGTTTCAGGGGGTGCAATGCCCTGGGACACCTTGCTTTTGGACTTCTGGCCTCCAAAATCGTGAGAGAAGTTGCTGTTTTCAGCCATGTGGTCTGTGGCACTTTGTTAGGGCAGCTCTAGGAAGTTAACCCCACATTTATTTGCTCGTTCATTATTTAACCATGTGCGCACTGCACGGGGCTCCGTGCTGGTGGCCCCACTGGCAGGCTGAGGTGGGGGCAGCACAGGAGGGGTGCAAGGGGGTAGCTTCGGGCTGTGGCAGGCCGGGTTCTCTTAAGAATTTCATTTTGGGCCAGGCCAGGCCGCAGTGTTCCTACAGGAGCAAACCCTTTGAGAACAGGAGCCTCAGTGTGGAAGGACGCTGGTGGGGGGCGAGGCGGGGGGCATGCACGGTGGGTTGAGAGTGAGCCTGCGAAATGTCCCAGGACAGGCAGAGCTATGAAAGGAGGATTTGCTGGTCACCTCCCGGGCTCCTGGAGGCACCTTTCCTGGACACACTGAGGAGCAACAAACAGGACTAGTCAGGAAGAGGGTAACCTGAAATCTTCCACTGAGGGTGCAAACACCTGTAACCTGTACAGTAATCTAGTAGCTGACAGCACCTGGAGGCCTGTATGTCGGGGCTGGAGAGTCTCTGCATTCTCAGACAGGAAGTTTCTCGTTGTCGGTTGCACCTTCGACAACTTCTAGAACTTCGTTAAGCTTCGGTTTCCTTACTTGTAAAACCTGGGCAGGCACACAACACGTTAGGTTTGATGTGGGGATACATTGAGAAAAATGTGTGTGAAGTACTTACAATGTGCCTGGCGTACCAGAGGAGTTAATAAAGCTTGGCTATCATCATCATCATCATCATCATCATCATCACCATCATCACCATCATTATCATCATAAGACCGTTAATGGAAAACCAGTGTTTGGGGGATGCCCATTACCTTTGAAATGCCTGGCTATCAGTGTGCTCAGGGGAGGGGGCCTGTGTTTCATCCTCATTGGGACGCTGGTGACCTTCTTTCCTCATTCATGAACGACCCTCCATGCCCCCCTTACCCGGCGTGTCTGGGGCAGCCGCAGTTGGATTTCAGGCACAGGGTAAGCAAACCCTTTGCCAGGTGACAGCATGGGACAGAGGATATCTCGGTCCCCTGGGAGGCTCTTTTTCAGCACGAGCTCTGAATTCCTGCAGAACAGCCAACAGCGGCCGGTGCGAGGAGGCTGGCAGGAGTGGTTTTTACTGGGAAATGAACAGGCAGCCAGGGGACAAGTGTCCTACGGGGAGACTGAAGTCAGAGGGGTGATGCGTCCGGGGCATTCAGCTGGCTGGTGGCCTGGGCCGGGTTTGTTCCTAGAAGAATCGGAAGCGCCTGGACGCGCGGCGCTGGAGGCAAGCTGGAGGAGGACAGAGGTCCCAGAGCCGCGCACAGCTGAGCGGCTGGATTAGGGTTAGGGATAGAGGGGACCGAAGAGGGAAGGAGGAGGCGAGCAAACCCGGAGAGGAGCCGGGACGCGCCGCGGCTGGCTGTCCACTTCCCACGACGACCACCAGGGGTCGCCGTGGTCCCGCGAAGGCAGCTGGAGCCTCAGCCCTTCGCGGCTCCCCCTTCTTCCCTGCCCTCCTCTGCACAGCCGAGGTCAGACGTCGTCCTGCAAAGACAGCTCAGCCAGGTCCCCGCCTGAGTCGCTCTCCCAGAGGAAACAAAGCCCGATGGCGGGCGAAGGTCTGCTCACAGTGTTCTTACTGGTCGCCGCCTACAGACACGCAAGGCGGCCCACCTGCTGCCACCCGGGGCCGGGAACCAAACTAACAGGGATGCTCCTGACACCTGGACTTCGCCCTATTAAGGGTCTTTCATTCAATGTTGCAAGGACTCCTCGGAGGTAGACAATTGTCATTTTAGTCCACAAGAGCCTGGGTCTTGCAGTGACGTTAAGCCAGGCCCTCGCTTGCCCGGAATCAGGAAGGTGGCGGAGTCGGAGCCAGGGAACGGTCCAACCTGGAAGTCTGAGGGCCTCCTGAGCCCCTTGTCCTCGTGGGCCCCAAGTGGGTTCAAAGGGGGCAGAGGCCTCCTGTTGGTGCTGGCGGCTGCGCTTTCAGAGCATCTGGTAGGAAAGAAGTTAACCACCCCCGCCCCCACGCCCCAGTCTCAGCTCTCCTAAGCGCCTGCTCTTGAAAGGCGGGGGCAGAGGAGCCCCTCCCAGCAGGGGGAGCTCCAGGCCAAGAGGAAATTCTAGAGCCTGGCCCAGGAGGCATGAAAATGACCACCATCATTTAGTGAGCACTTACTGTATGACAGGCAGGTATCGCAATCCTCTAGAAAACTTTATAAGGGAATATTATCACTGTTCTGCTGGTGAGGAAAGTGAGGCACAGAGATCTTGTGTCTCTGGGACTCAGATGCCTGAAAATTCAGCAGTTTGGGAGGAAAATGCCTCATGTGAATGGACTTGAAGAATCAGGAAGGAAGACCGCCACCCCCCTGTCCCCGCCATCCTGTTACTTATAAATTATTTCACTGAAATAAACAGGACATTTCATGGTGAGTAAGTAGCAGCATATAGGGGCGACACCAGGAAAATTTATTTTTTTGTATATGCTGCAATGGGACCAGAGCATTAGAAAAACTACTGGACAAACTAGAAGAAACGGCTTCTAATAAGGTGAAGTCTGGGAAAGAATGTGCTTATTGCACCCCCTGATGGGGAGAGCTGGCAATGCCACCTCCCTGGGAGAAATGTGTCCCCACCTGGATGATGGGAACACTCGCTTGGTCCTCAGAGTGAGAGAGCCCCGTGATGTGGGCCAGGGGCATCTAGACAGGAAGCTGGAGGGGACCTTCGTGGAGCTACTGTCCTATCCGGAGGCCCATGAGGGTCCGCCCCGCCCCCCCCACACCCCCCTGCAATACAGGACTGTGCCTGCAGCTGTGGTGTGTGAACCACGTGGTGCAGGTGAGGTTGGGAGGGGCTGGTAAGGTAAGCAGTGGTTTTGCCCACTCTGAATTTAGGAAATTCTTCCAGGGAAGCTCTCCGCCTCCCCCAGCAACTTCCTTCCAGGCTCAGAGCCCTGGTTCCACAGAATGGGAGGGCATCTAATGGCCCCGGACCAGTGGGTTCATCAGACACTTGCCTGGGTGGGGAGATCCCTGGGGCAGCTGGAGGAGGGCAGGTGATGGTGTCCACCCTGTTTAAGAGCCGCCTTTGCAATTAGAGCTCAAACTGCCACCAACTGCTGCCTCGGGCATGAGAATGGCCTTGGAGCACGGCCACAGGGGCCTTGGCACTGCCCTTTTGGGTCAGCAGATGGCTGTTGGGGGACACTTCTGCTTGAGAATGCAGGGGGCAGGGACCTTCAAGGCTACAGTAACAGGAGAGTCTGGTCCCCCAATTGGATTGCCAGCTCCTGGTCACAGGTGCCCTGTCTCAGGCCACTGTTCTGGTGCCTGTGCGCTGCCTGGCATGGTCCTCACCCCCATGTTGACTTTCCCTTCTTTCCAAAGAAAGAAGCTGCCCCTATTTGGGGCCAGTCCTCATGCTCCATGACAGCCACAAACAATGCAGTGTTGTGCACTGGGAGGTGTTTGAAAAACTCTTTTTAATGATGTAAAAGAAAGAACATGAGCTTTGAAGTCAGACCTGAATGTAAAGTTTTCCCATCTATAAAGCAGTGGTGGCAGTGATGGTGGGGAGGGAAAAGTACATTATGGGATGTTGGGAAGATGAAAAGAACGGCCCATCACATTTCACAAACACCAGACAGGCCCCTGAATCTTCAGGAAGAGGTGTCGCCAGCAGGGTTCAGCTTCGGCCCCCACCCAGTGCCTCTGGTCCCCAAGCCATTTTGCTTGGCATTTGGGAGCACTGTCTGTAAGGTGCCACAGGCCTTTGCCTCACTTGGGGCTCAGAACAAAGGCCTCCTCCCCCCTGCTGCATGCCCAGTTTGGATTATCAATCCATGAAGGGGAATGAGGGAGGGAATTTAGAGAGAAAGGAAAATGTTTAAAATGCAGAGACTTATAATTTTGAGGGAAGTCTGGGAAAGAAAAAAACTATAGAGAGGAAGGAAGAAAAAGGGTGAGGACTCAAGTTAGACACAGAACTTCTTACAGGTGGACCATTTGCAGGTGGAGGTGAGGGGCTCAGCAGTAGTCATCAGCAAGAACACCAAGGCTAGATGGCTTGAGTCTAATTCCATTGCTTCCACCTTCACCCACCTGTGCCTCATGCTCCTCATCTGGAGAACGGGGATAGTGCACCCTCATTGGGCTGTTAGGAGGATTAAATGATTAATGTATATGAATCACTCAGCAAAGTGCCCGACTTGCAGTGAATGGTCCGTGAGCTGAGGGAGGCAAACGGGGCAGGCCCATGGATACATCCCACCTAAACGTTCTTTTATTTTTTTAAATTCTCACCCGAGAAACATCAATCAGTTGCCTCTCACTTGCTTGCTCCCCAACTGGGGACCGAACTCGCAAACTAGGCGTGTGCCCTGATTAGGAGTGGAACGGTTTTATGGTACAATGCTCCAACCAACTAAGCCACACCAGCCAGGGCCCGCCTAACCATGCTTCTACAGGTGAAGACACTGAGCCCGGAGAGCCGCTGTGCCGCCAGCACTGAGCAGACGCTCCAGCCTGGGCCTCGTGCCCACCACCTGATGATTTCTTTCTTTGCCAGGTTGCAGCAAAGGAAGGACTATTTCCACAGAATTCCTGGAAGTCTGGGTCTGACTTCCCATGGCACAGCACCCAGGTAAGGGCGCTGTGGCCTGTCTGCACCAGTCAGGGTGCTAGGGACAGACAATCCAACCTCAAATAGGTTGAGCAAAGCAAAAACCCCAGGCAATTGCTTATGTAACCAGGAAGCTAGAAAGTCAGGATGCCAGAAAGTCTGGGGTGCTTTGCAGACGCAGGTGGAGCCAGGGCCTGAAATGATTCCATCAGGATGCTCTGTCTCTCTGTTGTGTTTCTTTAGATGCACTTCATTCTTAGGTAGGCTCGCCCCATGGGGGGGTAAGGATGCCCCCCCCCACAACTACAAGCATACATTATGCTAATAGTTCAAGAGGTAGTAGGTTTTATTATTATTCCGGTATGGCGAGGCCAGCAGATCAGGAGGCGGTAGACGGTGAAAAAATAGTATGGTGCGCACAGATCCCAAGAGGTGGGGACTCGCCACGCAGGGCCACTCAGGGGAGCACCAGGCTTGGTGGGGAGGCGGAGTGCGCAGGGTGAAGACATGGGCCAGAGGCTTTAGTATGGATTTTGTGGGAAGGAATGGGCCAGCAGGGTGAGTTTCGGACTGCTAGGTTGGAATTTTTCAGAGGGCTCTGGGGTCTGCACCTAAGTGTCTGATACCCGGCCCTGGGGCAGCGAGGGCAGGGAGACAGTGGCCTGGAGTCTCAGAGCGGACGGAAGAGGTAAGGGAGAGATACAGGCTCTGGACAGGTTAGTTTGCAACTGAAGGTCCCGCCTGCAGTTGAATTATTTACTACTTCCAGGAATTGGCTCACTCTGGGAGGCCAGTCCTCCCAGAGCTGGCAAGGCCTCAGACGTCAAAGCATCAGAAATGCAGAAATTAAAAAAAAAATTAATGCACCTCACAACTAGCGATCCCAGTCAAGAATTTGTCTCTCAGCATCATCAGCCAATGTCTGGGAGAAGCTCTGTGTGGCCCACTTGTGTGATCTGCTCACCCCCAACTGTCGCGAGAATGTGGACAAACTGAACCTAATACGCTGTCGATAGGAATGTAAAATGGGACAGACACTCTGAAAACAGGCGATGTCTTCAAAAATGAGGTAGGCACCCTGTGACTCAGCCATGGCACATTTATCCCAGGGAAAGTGAAAGCTTATGTCCACACACAAATCTGTACACGATGTTCATAACAGTTTATTTGGAATAGTTGCCCAAAAGCTGATTTCAAAATGTCACATACTGTGTGATTCCATTTATACAACCTCCTTGAAATGAGGAAGTTGGAGAGCTGGAGAAGAGACTCCCGGTTGCCAGGGTTGGGGCTGGGGCTCACGGAAGTGGTGCCAGGAGGGCAACTTTGCGGGGCTGGAATAGTGCCCTCCCTGGAGTGGGGAGATGGGTTACAGGGCTCTGTACATGGGATGAAATGACATAGCTCTACCGGCGTTGTGTCAATGTCGATTTCCTGGCTCTGATGCGGCACTGTAGTTATGGGAGATGTAGTCCTGGGGGAACCCGGTGAAGGGTGCATGGGACCTCTCTGTCCTGTTTTTGCAACTCCCTGTGAGTCTATAATCATTTGCAAGTGAAAAATAAACAGATCTTAAAGGACTCTTAGCTCAGAGGGGAGATAAGTCTCTCTGAGCGCCCTGGCTGTGTTAGGTCAGTGAGCGATCCCCAGTTGTGTTGGGGGAGAGGCCGGGTCCTGGCTCTGTTTTTCTGCTTGTGTACCAAATCTCTTTGTTCCTCCCTGCACTCCAGCAGCAGCCAGGACTGCTGGGTGATGAGCTTTGGAGCCGATCGACCTGGTTATCTTTAGAAGTGAGGAAATGAACACCCGGGATCTTTGGAGACAAGGTTAGTGGCATTTTATGTATTCAACCTGGGAAACACTTAGGATGTTCAAGGAAACAGTTGGGAGACAACTTTATGAACCCTGTGATTGTATTCATATATAAAATATCAAACGTATGGGTAATACAGTAATGTGTGTCAATCACTTCTCAATAAAACTGGGGGGAGCACATGGATAAAAACAGGAAGAAAACAAGCGCAAGTGGGTACACCTGTGTCTGTGCTGTGGTAAGATCAGGGAGGGTCATCCACTTCTGCTTTTTAAACTATGTATGAACTTGTTTGTGGTATGTTTATTTATGTGAAATTTTATTTTTAAAATGTATACTTTGAGATACAGTCCTTCTACTTTGTCCCTCAGCAGCCACTTCATTAGCTTCTTGTGTATCCTTTCACATTTTCTTGGTGCAAATCCAAGCAAACCTGAGTAATATTCCTACTTTCCTCATTCCACCATAAAGGCAGCATTCTAAGTGCATGGTTTCCCTTCCTTTGTTCCCCTTAGCCATCTTTCCGTATCCCTGCATGGGCTTCCCCACCTAAACGAACAAAGAAAGGGAAATCAACAAACAAGGAGAAGTGTGAATGGGCCGGTTGCCAAAGGAGCAAGCGGAGAACAACGAGCAGTCTGTGTTTAGGACGCACCTCGTTGGTCAGAGCGGCCAGGCCACCTCCCTCTACGCCAGGCCTTCCTCTCCCCTCACTTCCCCGTGAACGCAGGACTCACATCCTTTGCCATTTACCCAGCAGGCATTGCACTCCAGTCCAGGCAACTGGGCAAGTGTCTGTCTCCACGTTGATTCATCAGTTTAGGGGGTGGACTTCTGCCAGCTGCTGGGCCTCAGCTGCTGGGCATCACCTGCTGTGCACTTGTCACTTATGATCTTGCCCATGCCCCTAACCCACTAGACTAATTTTTAACAGTGTGACATAACCTCGTTTATAATTAAAGCCCGATTCTCTCCCCTTCCCTCCCCAGGCAGCCTGCCCTCTCCTGCCTGCTCATTCGGCTGCAAGAAACACCCCATAGGTCTCCTGGGACAGGTAAGAGCTTCCAAGCCCTTCAGTGGGAGAGCTGAGAGGCTCCCTTGCTTGGGGGCTGCCCCCTTCCAGTTGGGGTGCAGCCCCAGCAGGCAGGCCTTGTCTGGGGCTTCACTTCTGAACTCTGGAGGTGCCTGGTACACATGCTCCACACATCCTGGGGGACAAGGCTGGGTTCCGGAGCCCGGAGGGCAGGAGGCCATCAGGGACAGAGGATGGCCTGATAGCTGGGAAAGTAGCAGAAATGACAAGCCAACCGTCTCACCAGCGGTGACTGCCCTCTTGGTGGCTTCCTGCCCTCAGTGCGGCCTAATTTGGGTTTCCTTCCTGTGCCTGGATGTGGCCCCTGGGAGAAGCCAGACAGCCTCCCCCTGTCTGTATCAGATGGTACCCCCAGGGACACACGATCTGCCCTTGGGGTGGAAGCGCCCTGGGGCCCAGCCCACAGATCCTGATGACTTACTTTGGAGAGCTAGAAAGAAGCCCCAGGTCTCAGGACCCCCGCTCCAGAGCCACCTCCTTGTATTCAGTGGAGGGTGCAGCCTCTCAGAGCCTCAGTTTCCTTGCAAAAATGGGTAAAATGCCCACCTTCCCTCTTGTCACAGGATGCAAAAGAAACAAATTTGATCAAATGGCAAACTCAGGGGCTCGTGGTGAGTAGGGAAGTGATGCGAATGGGTGGAGCAGCTGGGTAAAAAAATGCAGTTTTTCCCTCTGGAACCTGAAGCCCTCTGGGCTTAGCTTTCATTTCCTGCCGTGTGAGGGCGACAGGAGTGATGGGAACCGCTGCACTTTCCTCCGACCTCCACAGATCAAGCTGTCCACCTCCCCGGGCTCCCTCGAGGGAGACCATGGCAGGGCGAGGCTGGGGAGCACCCAGGGGTCTGATGCCGCGTGGGAAGGGGCACAGCTGTGGGGTGGCAGCGGGCTGTTGCCAGGCAGGAAAACAAGCCCATGGGGCCAGATATAATTTTTCAGAAGTTGAAACCTGTATCTTTATTGCCGTTTCCTAATGTTGAAATGTTGGCAAATGATTCAAAAAACTGTAGAACGTCGCGGGCCAATCAAAACAGATGCGAGGGCCAGATCTCAGCCGCGGGCTGCCAGTGCGCTGACCTCACAGCCAGGCCTCTTCGGGGCATGTGCTGTCTGCTGGCGCCCGCCCAGCCCTGGTGCCTGCAGCAGCGGGGCCTGCGCGCTTGCCCTCCCCACTCCCAGCTGTCGTTTGGCGAGCAGGCTCGCAGAGACTTCATTCTGCGCTGTTTCACGGGAGCAACTGAAATAGCTGCCCTGCTTGGCAGTGGTTGGGGGGGGGGAGGGGGGGGCCGGGCCAAGCCCGTCGCTCCTCTCTGGGCCTCAGTTTCATCCTCCTTGAAATGAAGGGGTCCAACGAGACACTCATCCCAATCAACCCACACTGGCTCTAGGGCCAACTAGCTTCAGACGTCATTGAAAGTTTTCTAGTAGCCATATGAAAAAGTTAAAAAGAAATAGGTGAAATTAATTTTAATAGTACACTTGATTTAATGCAAAAATAAAACCATCAGTTCAACAGGTCATTGGTATAGAAACTATTGAGATATTTTACATTCCTGGAGGAAACCCAGTGTGTATTTCACACTTACTGCACGTTTCGCGTGTGCAGTAGCCACACGTGGTAGTGGCTACCATACCGGACAGCGCGGCTCCAAGGCAAGGAGTGACGGCGGTTCCCCTATTCCCAAGCGAGAGGCTAGGTCACCGGCATGGGAATGAGAATCCTGCCTTTCACCTAGTGGGTGAGGGCCGTGCATATATTTTCTTCCCCCGCTAAATTTTTCTTTCCACCGAAATAATGTCTTCACAGTGAGGGGCGGCCACACCATGTTCAGATTACCCAGCATGCACTGCTGTCTGACCCAGGCAATCCGACAGGTGTCTGTTTCCACTATCCATCCATCAGCTCTGGGGACAGTTCTGAGTAGTCAGGACCTGCAGGGGAGAGCGGAGGAGCCCACTGGGACTTGCGGCTGAGCCCTGCCTGTGGCCTGTGAGAGCCGGGGGAGCATCTCACCTGTCCCTCACCCTGGCCCTGAAGGAGCCAGAGGCAGCTGCGAGGGGGAGGAGGAGGGACTCGAGGTGGGGAACGGAGAAGACAGCCCTTCCCGCCCCGTACCCTACCAAATACAAGCCCCAGGCAGCCCCCCAGGTGGGAGTGAGGGGAGGGAGGCGAGCTTTAACTGGAAGTTTGGAAGTCCTGGATTCTCTCACTGGGCTGGGCTTCTTCTTCACTAAACTAAGGCTATTTTTGTTTCTCCAAGTAATCAGAGGATTTGCTTTACAACGTCCTAGCAAAAACAAAGAGTGTGTGTTTGGGCAGAGGCGGGACTTCAGAAAACAGGCATGGCGGCTGATAACTGCTGAAGCCAGGTGACTGCTTACGCTGGCTTCTTTAGTTTGGGTCATGTGTCAAAATTTCCATCACACAAGTTTTTAAACAGTGACTGAGAGGGCTTTTTAAATATGGGAGTGAAGAGGAGAGCTGGCCCCGTGAGCATATTTCAGGGGGTAAGTCATGGGCAAAAGCTGTAAAATAAAATCGTTTTCCCAGCACACTGCGTGAGACCCACTTGTCTAGTTACATTTTCCCGGGTGGTCGGATTTCCATGGTCCGTCCACCGACCACCGCCTTCTCCATCCTGGGGTCATGCCTTCGGGCTGAGGCTCCCAGTGTTCACCCCAGCAGGCTATGGGCTCCCTGACTGTTTTGGTTGATTGGGTGACACAGTAGTAGCTCCTGAAGACATCCAGATGGGTATTCCTGAAGCGCAGACAACCTCAGACCGCAAACAGCCCCTGTGACGATACCCCGAGCACAGCAGGGGCCATTAGTCCCCAAGGGTCATTTGACATTTTGAGATGAACTCATAGTCTCTCATAAATAAGCTCAAACACTGAATCATGCCTGGGGCAGGGTGGCGGGGGCAGGGGTGGGGGTGGGGGCTGTGGGACACTTGGTATAACAGTTAAATCTGCGTTAGGTGAGTAGCATGTGTGTGAAAGGACCTTGCTGGCCTGCTTGAGGGCAGCTCCAGCCGTGTGGGTGGATGGACTTGCCCCTCAAGCCTGAGTCCTGGGCTGATGGGTGTCTGACGGCCCTTTCTCAGGAGAGAAAAGCCACCATCTGTGTTGAGTTCGTGTCTGGCACTGAAGCTCCTGAAGGAGGCCTCCTCGGGCGGCTCGGCCTCTCTGCGAACCGCGCCTTTCACTTACAGTTCTGACCTTTCAATCCTGAGTGAATTAGCTAATATGTTTTGGAGACTTCCTGCTCTCTAGGTATTGTTCAGCCCTCTGTGTGAACTATTTCGTCCTCAAGGCAGGCCCTGTGAGGAGGGATTACCCGTTCCCTGCTGCACAGACGGAACCCGAGGCTTGCCGAGGTGGCTGCTCAGGGACTTGCTCAAGGACTCGCAGCCCAGGAGTTGTGACCAGACTCAGCCCAGCAACCGCTGTGTGATTAGGCTTCCAGCCAACCAGGCTCGCTGAGGACACGAATCAGAAAGTGCCTGACGCGTGGAGGGCTCTGCGGTGGGGCTCCCAGCTGAGGTCCTGCAAAAGTCCAGCAGTGGTCACAGTTTTAAAGCTGCGCAGCTGTGGGACACTCCAACAGGTGCACAGCGAAGTGTGGCCCTTGCCCAGCAGGGCTTCTTGGGTGACCTGGGAGAATAATTAAGAAAAATCTGTGAGGAGGTCAGATGTTTCTTTTGAAGTGTGGGAGAGGAGTTTTCGGGGCTCAACCGCTACACAGGTGCTCCCCCACCCCTTTATTTGATTAGCAAACCCTTCCTTTGGTGGTCCTGAGGGGACACTCTGAAGGAAAGGACCGAGAATGTCGAACACCTTTGCATTTACAAAGTGCTTTCCTTACACGACTTTGCTCCTCTCTCTCCATAACACAGTAGCAAGCATTTGGGTCCCGTGATGGAGATTAGGGAGCAGAAGTTTATGGTGGTCTGAGCCATTGCTTGGCAGCTCAGCCAGGACTCAAACCATAAATTCACCCTGGCCAGGCAGCTCAGCTGGTTAGAGCATTGTCCCAATACACCAAGGTTGCAGGTTCGATCCCTGGTCTGGGCACATACAAGAATCAACCAATGAATACATAAGTAAGTGGAACAATAAATCAATGTTTTTCTCTCTCTCTTTTTCTCCCTTCCTCACTCTCTAATATCAATCAACAAAAAAATCCATATATTCAAAATTTTCAATTAAAAAAATACAGAAAGGGAAAAGATGCCAGGCCGATGGGATTTAGAACTACCACCCTGTGTGTCTTAAGGATGTCTCTCCAGGCCGGTCATTCCTTGTCGTGCACATACTCTTCCCTCCACCCTCCCAGGCCTTCTTGCTGATGAGTAAACAAGACCCTTTATAGTCACTCACCTTGGAATACGAGGGCAGCATTACAGCTGGGTTCATCAGGCTGTGCCGGTGTAAGTCTGGAACAGCAGGCTTCTGGTCCAGACTTCAATATGGAGACCCTGCCAAGCAGGATGGTGAGTTAGGATTAATTAAACTTGAACTGTCATTGGAGTACTTAGGTCCAGCACATGGACGTAGAATCCACTGCATCCTCCTTACTGAAGGCTGACAGGGAAGGCCGAGTGGGCAGACAGGTGGGGTGGAGAGGGGGCACGATTTGTCGGGCACAGGGTCACCTTGGCCCCATTCCGCTGGCCAGTGGGAGCCCAGGCAGTTAGAAGGCCCCTTCCGAGAGGGAGGAAGTCCTGCCTGCCCCTGTTTGACTTCTTAGAGCTCTTCTGTGGGCTCTTTGGCTTTTTGCCTCCCCTTTGCTATGTCTCCTTGGCCTCCGTCCCCTCCCCTGGCACCACCAGCCTGCATGGAGACTGGGCCGCCCCAACCAGGGAGCCTATAAGCCTTTTCCGTCGACAGCACCAGTGCAAGCCTTTGAGGCTTTTGACAAGGACTCAGAAAGCTGGACTGGACCTCCCCAAGGTCACGCAGAGCTAAGATGTAGCCCCAAATTCTGTGCAGCGAGCCCAGAGTCTTTCTGCTCCAGCTCTGAGAAACAGCAACGCTCCGTCCTCAGCTGCTAGTGCCCGTGGTGCCTTTAAGATCGGTCTGTCAGTGAGTACATTCGTTTGCCAGGAATTCTTAAATTTTTTATTTACAAATACATCTCTCCCCCGACTGGACTCTAGGCCCTTTGAATCAACTCGATATATTATAAAACAAATAAAGAAACAAAAACACAGCAAGTGGGAAAATAAAAGCTATCTGGGGTCTGGGGTAGTTTGTGTTTGAGCCCCCCAGATCTGGGGAGCACTCATTTGCTTGCTTGTCTGAGGGTAAAAAATAGAAAAAATTACATGTATGTCACTCATGCACAGAAAACGGAATTCGGTGGCTGTGTTGGATCATCCATTTCCGTAATTACCCTTGCTACTTAAATTGTCCCATGTTTGGCCAGCTGAAGTTCTGCTGGGCTCCTGTGTCCCTGATAGCTTCTTTTCCATCCCCCATGACAAGATACTCCATCCTGTGCCATCCTTGTCCCAGACATTTCTCCTTGAAGCACTGGCTTCTTTTAGTGGGAAATGGTGTGCAACACACACACACACACACACACACACACACACACACACTGGTCAGTTGGGTTCTCTAAGCTTTATTCCCCACTAGTTTCCCAAGCCAGGGCTATAGAATCACTATTCCCTGAATTCCGCATGTCGTTGTCTGTAACATTTATATTCAAAAGTCAGTTTGGCTAGGAAGTCCTTGCGTCTTATTTCCTGTGTATCTTAAATATCTTACCCATTTTCTTCCAGCATAAAAATGTTGCTGTCAAGATGTTTTTTAGGAATTGAATTTTCTCCTCCTTATAAGTTACTTGGTCTTTTTGTCTGGATGTCCAAAGGATTTTCTCCTTTTTATTGTTAAAGTTCAATATTCTACTAGAATATGTCTTGGTATCAGTCATTGTGGTCAATTTCTCCAGTTAAGTGGTGTGTCCTTTCAATTCCTTTCAGAATTTTTGTTGGTTTTCCCCAAAGTTTCTGGAAGAAATGTGTTACTATCTTCCAACCATAGTTACAGATTTGCCTTTTTTTTTTTTTTTTGGTTGTGAACATTTTTCCTTTCTACACATTTGGGGCTATTTTATTATGCACATACAAATTTAGATTTGCTAGATCTTTCTGGCCAATTACACCTCATATTATTATAAAATACCTCTTTACCTCTAATAATGCTTCTTGCTTTCAATTCTATTTTTCTGATATTAATACGGTTACCTCAACTTTCTTAAGGGTTTTGGTTGTTATATCTTTTTCCATACTTTAACTTTTAACCTTTCCGTATCTTTTTATTTTAGGCGTGCTTCCTATAAGCAGCTTATATATAATTGGGTTTTATTTTTATCATCAGACAGTCTTTATCTTTTTAATTGGAGCGTTTAGTCCATTTATATTTAATATGATTACTGACTCACTTGGGCTTAAATGTTATTATTTGTTTTTTTGTCCCAATTAGCCTGTTTCCTCTTCTTTTTCACTGCTTTTGAAATTATTTCATCTTTTCCTTTCTTAGTTTGGAAATGATATTTTTATAAACATATAATTATGGTGGTCAAACATGAATATTACAATACTTCCTTGAGTTATCCAATTCTAAAAAAAGTGAGTACTCGCACCTCTCCTTAGACAATACGGTACCTTAGGAGAGCCCTGATACTTTCACTCCCCTTCCGACGTCCATTCCGGTGTTGTGTTTGCTTGCCCAGCACGTGGGCAGTGTGGGTCTCCCGTCTGCTCTCGGTGTAGTCAGTCAGCAAACGCGCCCAGGCCCTGAACACCTGCCTTACGCGCCTGAGTTTCTGCTCCCTGTCAGATCTTGGCCAAGTAATTTTTCACTCTTATGTTAGCTCTCTGTTGCCTTCAATACCTTCTATATTTGGTCCAGCTTTTCCAACTGGTTTTGGTAAGAACAGTTGGTCTGAGCTACCTGTTCTGTCATAGATGGAAGTGGAAGTCTGGTACTGTTCATCATACTCTACAAGATGAAGACCCATCGAGCAGGTGTGGAGGCAGGTAGTGCTGCTAATCAAGTCCAAAGCCCGTGGCACTTCAGCATCTCGCGTGTCTGGGAAAGCTGACTCACAGGCCTGGCCTGTGAGGTGGTACCGCCGGGGGCGGACATGTGTGGCAGGCAGGCCTGGGAGCTGCATGCATTGCTTAGCCGTCTGAGTAAACATAACCCAAAAGGACACCCGAGGTGACCTGTGCTGTCCTGAGGAGATACTGGACCAGTGCCCAGGACCCGGGGTCACTGGGGCCTACCTGGCCTCTACAGTCCATATGAAAATAGCTTCCTTGTGCCACCTTCACAGAGATGAACACAACAAGTGCTCCGTGCTGGCGCAACAGCCCGTAGTTCAAAGACAAGAGTCTGGGCCGACGGTCAGAGTCAGCGCATCCTGCCTGAGGCTGAAACAAAGGTGCGGGACAGGCCATTCTTGGAGCTACTGCACAGCCTGTGAATATGAAGGAAGCCGCCGTGGCAGGCGGGGCTCTGCCTGACCTTCACCAGCAAGGGCGCAGTGAGGGGTCTGGAACACCCACGCCTCACACAACGTTGTGTTCTTGGTGTGAGGGACGGAATTGTGTTCCCCTAAGCTTTGTATGTTGAAGTCCTAATCCCTGACATCTCCTCAGAATGTGACTGTGTGTGAAGACAGGGTCTTTAAAGAAGTAGTTAAGG
This sequence comes from Glossophaga mutica, assembly GCA_039655065.1. Taxonomy (NCBI): domain Eukaryota; kingdom Metazoa; phylum Chordata; class Mammalia; order Chiroptera; family Phyllostomidae; genus Glossophaga; species Glossophaga mutica. The sequence continues at coordinate 16,521,084 of CM077312.1, read as the reverse complement.
TTAAGTGAGGCCATGTGGCTGGTTCCTAATCTAACAGGACTGGTGTCCTTATAAGAGGAGAGAGAGAGAGACCAGAGGTCCATATGGCCAGAGAAAAGGTGATGTGAAGACACAACAAGAGGACGGCCCCCTGCGAGTCAAGAAGAGGGGCCTCAGGAGAAACAGGCCATCTCGATCTTGGACCTCTAGCCTGCAGAACTGTGAGAAAATAAATGCCTGTCGTTTAAGCCTCCAAGTCTGTAGTACTTCATTTTTGCCAGCCTAGCAAACATATGCACTTGGGGTGGGGTCAGACCCTGTCCAGTGACAGGGAGGTGAAGGTAAGAAGCTCTGTCTTTCCTGGAAACAACACCCCCTCCCCCCATCTCCACCTGGTCCTGAGGCATCTGGCTTTGGAAAATGACTCCCCAGTGCTCCGTTTGTGTGGGGCCTGTTAACCACCCTTATTTTATCTTCCTTTAACAAACAGCGCCTTCCAAAGGAGAGGATTCTAGCAGCTTTCTGTCTCAGAAGGCAGAGAGCCCAGGTCTCTGGGGTTTCTGTCCCAAGGGGGGCCTGGCACCCGTGTTCCCAGCTCTGCTGGGCACCAGAAGGGCTGTTGATGATCAGCTCCTGGGTGGGGTCCCCACACTGCAGAGGGTGGGGGGACACCTTGCTGCATCATAGGCTTGTTCACGCCTTGCATGAACTCACCGCTTCCAGTTCTCAGCTTCTTGCACCGCTGCATCTCTTGTTTTACCCTGTGGACAGTGGGGCTCTTGGGAAGTCCGAGAGACAACCCAAACCCAGCTGCGGCCCTTGTCCTCCCGGTCACGACAACCCCACCAGTGAGGGAGGTCAATGAGTGCTCGGAGCTTCAGTCACCCAGAGAGGAGGCGGGAGTGGGCGAGCTGCCAGCTTCCCCCGCACCCCACCCCTGGCACCGTGGTGATGACCTCACCTGCTCACAGCTGCTCCCGGGAGACTGTCTGTGCGTGTTCAAGTCACATTTCATTTGGTTCATTCGACAACAGCACATACATGAAGTTCACTTTTTACTTACGGACCAAAAAGTGCTAGAAACTAAGATTTCAGGCACAAGTAATGCTGTTGGTAATAGCTGGTCTGTTTAAACTTAGCTCCTAGTAAGTGTCCAGAGAATACCTTTTCTTTCTGGCCCTAAACCCTGAAAGACTGTTTCGTAATTCTTCCAGCAGAAACCTTCATTCTAGATATCTGATATCTCTAGATATCTCTCTACACCAAAGTGAGGATTTTTAGAAAGGAAACCAAAAGTTTTATGATCCTCCTAGGGTTGACTTAAATTATTTGGCTTATCTTATTACTGAAATAAGTAGGAAAACAAAATTATGTAAACTGTGGGTTCTTGGTAGTGTTTACCTAAGTCTAAAACTGAAACCAGTGCACAAATAAAATACAAAAAGTCCCTGCAAAACCACTGAAACTCAAGTTAGCACATTTAACAGTGATTTTAAAAGGTTGCGGTGATTGACATACAACCTTGTGTAAGTTTGTTTTTTTTTTAAACAGTGACTTAAAAGAAATCACACTTACTTTACTGTGAACTGCCACGTTGTTCTCCTGAACCCACACACGGAATAGTGACTCAGTGACGCTGGGCCCTGAGGTGCGATGACACGCTTCTTCCATGTCTTTTTTCTGCTGGAAAAACTGCGTGCGTTTCACAGGCGTGGAACACCGTGATGTCCATGAGTAAAAGCTTCTCCATTTGTTTGAAAAGTTAACACTATTTAGTGCTGAAATCTCTAGAAACAGTTATGAAAGGACCTTCTATGTCTTAATAAACTTTTGAGATTTTTGTTCACATGAAGATTAAAATTCTCACAGAGGGGTCATGGAACCCCTGACTTTTGGCTGGTGCTTCTTGGGGTGTTTGTAGAACCCGGTTGCAGGATTCCTGGATTTGAGGTTCTGCCTTTCATGTAGGACTCTCTCTGTGGCCTGAACTGACCTCCAGTTCTGTCTACCCTGTGGGCGGAGGTCTCCCTGACCCTGCAGGGACCTGCCTTGTTCTGTTTGCTTTTCCCGCGTGGGGCCAGGTGCACTTTAGTTATGCAATGGAATCAAAACACAGAGGGCTGTTTAACTGCCCCAGAGAATGCTGCCCGCTGCCTTCGGGCCCCAGCTGTCTGCGGAGTGTCCCCAGGCCTCTGGGCTGGGCTGGCAGCGGGAGGGGCTGCTTGCCGCCCAGCTGATCCCGGCTGGGGTGGACTGGCTGGCTGCTCACTGTGCCTCCACCGGAGGAAAAAATAGTTCGGTCCTTGGAAAACTAGCGACTCACACGACCGGAATAGCAACGGCAGACATTTAAAAACAGAAACACCTGCCTCTTGGAGTTGTGACAGGAAATGAGATTTCAGAAATGCCACCATGAAGCTGGTGAAGCGGCAGCCTCCCCTGTCTTGCCCCTGCTTTTGGTGGCCCGCTGGGGCCGGCCCCCAGGGAAAGCCCCAGTCCCAGGGCCTGCACTGGGACACGGGGACTGCGGGCTGGCTCCGGGTCGGGTTGGTCCGGGCTGAGTGCCGCCTGGCTGAGGCTGTCCAGCTGCTGGTCCTGCCAGACTGGCCCCCGAGAGGCTCCTCAGTCCCCAGGATGAACGAACCTCAGGGAGGGAAGGGGGCCGGGTGGGCGGTGCGACCCACCCGCGCTGAGTCTTCCTTCGATGGGCCGCGCGGCTATTGGCAGACCCTCCTGACGGATGAGGTCTCACTGGGGTTCTCCCCGGAGCTTTCAGGAGGAGGGGGATGCTGTGTTCGGTCCGGGGCAGGGGTCTCAAAGTGGGGTATGCACATCCCAGAGGGTGTGGCTGATCCATGGGGTCAAGGAAAAAGAACAATAGTCCATCTGTTTAACGTCTTACTGCAAAGATGAGAGAGAAAGCCGCGCACCTATTCGTGGTGAATGCTGGCGCATGCTGGTGCACGCTGGCCCCTAGATTGTTGCCTGGGAGGACGGCCTGTGTGTGTGTGGGGGGTGCCCACGGAAGGGAACTGACAAACTCTATTATCCTTTTAAAAAAAAAATAAACTGTCACAAAAACCACAAATGGCTTTAAAACGCCGCAGAGAAGGAACCTGGGGCCGGAGGCACCGCTGACGCGTACATCGCGGGCCGCTGGACTCTGCTCTGCGCCTGGCGCGCGCTGGTGGTCGGCCACGCGGTGCCGTCGAAACAACGGCGCTTTAAAAAAATCTGACCGGGAGCGGCCACAACTGAATTATCCAGAAGACTGAATAAAATACGACTCTACGGCTGTCGGCATTCATGCTGAAGGGTATACTGTGCTACAAAGCAGCAACAAGACATTAAAAAGTAGTGTTAACCTCCTCCTTTTAAGCCTTCTTTTTGGGGCGTTTTACACTGCACACAGTATGACAATAGCAGGTAGACACAATTTATACAATAAGATAAGCAGAGCGTGTGTGGCTGTGTGAACAGCCCGGTCGGGGTGGGCGGCACAGAAACCCGTGGGCGGCCTTCAGGGGCCAGTGGCTCTCACACTTAGACGCCTCAGGACCAGGGCAGTGGTCGAGGTAAAGCACAGGTCCCTGGGCCCAGCCCCAGGGTTTCTGTTTCAGGAGGGCTGCGATGGGACAATTGTCACTTCTCACAGGCTCCCTGGTGATGCTAGCTGGGGTACCAGACTGCTGGTCTGTAGAAATGACGGTAGGACAAGGGGAAGCAGGCTGCTGCCTCCACCTGCATCTCAGTGAAGACAAGGGCCCCCTGAGGACCAGGGACTCCCCTGACCCGGCCTGCCACACTGCCTAGCATTTGCCCTCGGACATGGATCCCTGAGATCATGGCCTGGCTTTGAGATCACTTCCAGAAAGGGAGGAACTAGAATGAGTGCTAAGGAATGGGCGGGGGTGGGGTGGGGTGGCGGGGGCGGCCTGCAGCAGGGGTGGGAAGAGGAGGGGCTTGAGGTCCCTCTACTGCACCCCACCCCCACCCCACCCCGCCGCCAGGGACACAGGGCTGGGAACGCTCAGGCTCTGGTGGCACAGAGACCGGATGGAGCCCCTGTACAGCTGCTCACCAGCTGTAGACCTCCAATCTTCCGTGGTGCATGTGCAGTAGGGAATCTCATGTTACAGGAAAGAAGACGTATGTTTCTCGTTGCCTTGCAGCCTTCTCAGAAAGCGGGTCTCGGCAGCTGGGCTCAGGGAGGTGGCGAGTATGTATGTGAGCCTGGAGGATCTGGAGTATCCTGTGAGGGAAGCTGTGAGGGCCAATGGATCACGCACTGCTCTTCTGTCCCCTGCACATCATCATCCAGGGCAGGGACGGGAGGCTGAGGCCAGCACCTCCCACCCAGTCAGTGGCAAAGGCTAATACGGAGGCCTCGGGCCAGCACGGGGTGAGGGCCCTGCTGCTCTGCAGCTCCCTCACACCCATATTCACACCCAGTTTTCTTCCTCTTTTACACGCACGATTACAGGAGACACTCGAAAGCCAGAAGTTGGGACACCTCAAGGAATGCAGTTTTCAGTGGGATTTCCAGCACAGGCTGGGCAGGAGAAACTCAGTTCCTTATATGGGGCCCCGGTCACATCCCTGGACATGCAGGCCGCTTACTTCCTAGGGAAGGCCTGCTGCGGTCTCGGCTTTCTGCACCTGCCTCCATTGGCAACCCGTGACAAACAGAGTTCCAGTCCCAGGCGTGCAGCCGGTGGGAGAGGGGAGGGAGCTGCGGGCCATCCCTGCCTGGCCCCCAAGCAGTCTGTGCCTGGGGCCGACCGGGCAGGGCAGGCACGGGGAGCCTTGGGCTGGCTCCCTTCTTCCTGGGCACTCCTTCTAGTGGGCTCGAGCTTTGCCTCTGGGGTTATGGTGCCTCCTTTACCACCACACCTAAGAGCCCGGAAAGGGCTGTGGCGTCTCTGGGATGGGTCCAAATCCTCGCCCTGCCTCCCAGCCTCAGTTCTTTGTTCTGGAAAATGGGGTGATGGGGGAGCTGACTGCGTATGGTCATGAGAAGGAAGCGAGTGTGTGCGAAGTGCCCATTGCATGCTCCCCTGTAGCCTTACTATGTGCTGATCCCATCTGACAAAGTTCCAAAAACACCTGTGAAAGCTAAACTTGGAAAATCTTATCCAGGCCTTCCTGGGGCATCTGGAGGGAAGAGAATTAACTCACTCATTCATCCATGCAACAAATAAATGTTGAGTGCTGACTGCACATCAGACAATAAACTGATAAATATCTACGAGCAAATAGAGATAAAAGCCAGGTGGGCTATTCATTCACACAGAAGGGCCTTGGGGTGCTGGTGGGTGTCCCTGGGGACTGTGCTGCTGGGCACATTGAGAGGGGGCAGGCAGCTGGAACTGCCAGTGGCTTGAAGCCCATTTCCACCGCAGACAAAGCAGCAGGAGAACCAGAGTTGCTGCCAGGCCGAAGGGCCCACAGTGAGACAGAGGGGAGGCAGACGCTGGAGGGGCTGGCCCACTCCTCCTCCTCACTCTGGGCGGGTGCCAGCCTGCTTGGTCCCTATGGAAACCCTTTCTTCTGGGCACACCTATCCCCTCGAGTCTTCCTAGTGGGCTAAAAGCTTGAGTCAGGCCTTTGGAGACAGAACTGGATACAAATGCTGCTCCCTTTCTGTGCCCTGGGAAAGTCATTTTAGTTCTCTGAGCCTCAGTTTTTCCATCTGGAAAATGGTGATGACTGCATCTCCTTATTCACTCCACTCAGGAAAACCAAATGAGATGATAGGAGGAAGTGCTTTCAGGTCCACAGCATCTTACACCCCATGTCTGTCACGTGGCGGATCAAAGTGGCAGTCTGTAACGACCTTATCTGGGAACCACCCCTGTAGGGTGGCGACCTCCTCCTCAAACGGACTTCCACCTCTTATAGACAAGGAAGCAATAACGAAACCCCTGAAAGGTAGGAGCAGCATGGAGCCGTCTGACCCGCCAGCCTCGTTATGGTGAGGTGGGGTCCTCACCGCTGAATGTGGGGAGAGGAAAAGGAGCTGAATAGTAGCATCTGGCTCCCCCTCAGCCAGGGGACGCCAGGGTTAAAGCCGCAGCTCCTGTGGGGTCTGAACAGCCCCAGCGGGTGCTGCAGATGCGGTGGCTGCACAAACAATCCAGTGGCATCTGCCCTGTTTCAGTGGGTCGAGGGGACTGCGCTGTGACAGCAGTGGCCCCACTGCAGATAGCCATGACCTGTCTGCATCCCCCGCCTCCCTGCTTGGGGGCCTCAGTGGTCCTCTGCTCACTCAGGTCCCCACCCAGTCTTTTCATCGGAGCCATTACCCCCAAAACACGGCCCCTGACTGAGGACCCCTTACAGCAGAAGTCTGGCCCTTCGTTTCCGTACGACGTGAGCTGAGAATGGTTCTCATGGTTTCTTTTTAAATGTATTTAATTATGCTGTTACAGTGGTCCCATTGTTTTCTCCCCTTTATTCCCCTCTACCCCGTATCCTGCTCCCGCCAGCATTCCCCTGCCTTAGTTCATGTCCATGGGTCATACATATAAGTTCCTTGGCTTCTCCATTTCCCATACTTTTCTTAACCTCCCCCTGTCTATTTTGTACCTACCATCTATGCTTCTTATTCCTTGTACCTTTTTCCCAATTCTCCCCCTCCCACTTCCCACTGATAACCCTACACATGATCTCCATTTCTGTGAATGTGTTCCTGTTTTAGTTGTTTGCTTAGTTCATTTTTGTTTTTTGTTTTTTTTAGGTTCAGTTGTTGATAGTTACGAGTTTGTTGTCATTTTACTGCTCATACTTTTTATCTTTTTTCTTAGATAAGTCCCTTTAACATTTCATATAATAAAGCCTTGCTGTGATGAACTCCTGTAACTTGACCTTATCTGGGAACCAGTTTATCTGCCCTTCCATTCTAAATGATAGCTTTGCTGGATAGAGCCATCTTGGACGTAAGTCCTTGCCTTCCATGATTTAGAATATTTCTTTCCAGCCTCTTCTTGCCTGTAAGGTCTCTTTTGAGAAATCAGCTGACAGTCTGATGGGAACTCCTTTGTGGGTAACTGTCTTCTTTTCTCTTGCTGCTTTTAAGATTCTCTCCTTTAATCTTGGGTAGTGTAATTATGATGTGCCTTGGTGTGTCCAATTTCTTTGGGACTCTCTGAGCTTCCTGGACTTCCTGGAAGTCTATTTCCTTTGCCAGATTGGGGAAGTTCTTCATTATACTTTCAAATAAGTTTTCAATTTCTTGCTGTTATTCTTCTCCTTCTGGCACCCCTATGATTCAGATGTTGGGACTTTTAAAGTCCCAGAGGTTCCTAAGCCTCTCATTTTTTTAAATTCTTGTTTCTTCATTCTGTTCTCATTGAATGTTTCTTTCTTCCTTCTGGTCCACACCGTTGATTAGAGTCCCAGTTTCCTTCCCATCACTATTGGTCCCCTGTATATTTTTCTTTATTTTACTTAGCATAGCCTTCATTTTTGCATCTAATTGCGACCAAATTCAACCAATTCTGTGATCATCCTGATTACCAGTGTTTTGGACTGTGTATCTGATAGGTTGGCTATCTCTTGACTGCCTAGTTGTATTTTTTCTGGAGCTTTGATCTTTTTTTTAGTCTCAGCGCACCTGTTATGGATTAAGGGGCGGAGCCTTAGGTGTTCACCAGGGCGGGGCAATTCACGTTGCTGCGTTGTGACGCTGTATGCGGGGGAGGGGTCCGAGTGGGAACAATGCCGCTTGCTCCACTCTCTGCTGGTTTTCAGTCACTTCCCCCACTACCCACAAGCAAATTGGGCCCTTCTGGTGCTGATTCCTGGGTGGGTGGGCTTGTGTACATTCTACGACCCTGTGGGTCTCTGCAATGAATTCTCCTGTAAGGCTGGGAGTTTCTCCCACTGCCTCAACCCGCACAGGTATTTTCAATCAGAGGTTTGAGGCTTTATTTCCCACACTGGAATTCTGGGTTACGGGGTTTGTCTTGCTCCCCAGTTGTTCCTCCCCATTTATCTGTACACGAATGTGGGACCGCCCAGTCCCCACAGTGGGACTGCCAGCCGCCGCCTCGCCTGCCCCGGTCCTCCAGCCATCACCTTGGTGTGAGTCCTCTCCGCTGGGCTGACCGTCCGCGTCCACCCTTCCTATCGGTACGGATGAATGTTTCTTCTTTAACTTCTTGGTTGTTGGACTTGCATACAGTTCAATTTTCTGGCCGTTCTGGTTTTTTGTTTTTAAATTTGTTGTCCTTCTTTTGGTTGTGTGAGGAGGCAAAGTGTGTCTACCTATGCCTCCATCTTGGCCGGAGGTCTGGTTTTCATGTATTAAATGGTGTGAAATTCCTCTCAAAAGCAGCATGATAATTTGTGGCATGTGAAAATCACATGAAATTTAAATGCCAGTATCCATAAATAGTTGTTTGTTCATTTGTTTTGTGGTCTACAGCTGCTTTGGTGCTATAGCAGCAGAGTTGCAGAGTTGCGACACAGATTATATGCCCTGTGAAACCTAAGATGTTATCTGGCCCTTTGCAGAAAGTTTGCTGATCCCTGACTTAGAGAAACCTTCCTTCTAGGAGCAATTGCACTTTAATTCACACTCATGTCTTAAGCAAAACAGAGGAAGCTCTAATGGTGGAATTTAGACATCTTATCGATGACAGATGGCTTCCTCTGGCTGAACTTTCCAGGGCAGGGTGTGGCGAAAATTAGAGCCAGGTAACAAAGAGTAGCAGGATGCAAAATAGAAGACTGGCGTTTCGAATGCCAGCTCCAACTAACTAATAATCAAACAAAAAAAAAGTTTTTTAAGTCCTGGTCCTTTGTCAGTCATCCAAGACCTCAAACAGTAAGACAGCAGCGTGAGATGCCTTAAGACCTAAATAAAGGGTCTCAGATGCCAAAATGAGCCAATTCTAGAGCATCCCGGTAAAGTCCATTCTTCCTTTCAATGCAAGATGACAAAGGTGGCTGTAGGGGAAGTGACCCTGTTCTCACCCAAGTCAAGATCCTTGGCATTTGTGCAAGTGACATTTTAGGTCCTTCCCAAGTCATCCAGGAGGTCCCTGAGAGGCCTGTCATTTTGCTGAGGCACAAAGCTGAGTTATTCACAGGCTACTGAGTAAAACTAGTAGACGGCCCAGCATCCTCGTCCCCGGACCGCTGGCTGTTCTAAGACATAGGAACCAATAGTGGTTAAAATAAATAAATAAACAAACAAATAAATAGATAAATAAATAAATGCTTTGTAAATAAATGCTCTGTGTTCATGATGCTGGCTCTCTCAAAAGTTGCAGTCAAGTATTTATTTGCAATCCGGAGACTGGCCTGTGGCAGCCATTCCTAGGCACTAACATACGTGCCTTTAGGAGCAGCCCCAAGAAGTGGCTTCCTTTTATTGCCAGTCTCCATTTCCGGTTCCTAGGAATAGCTGATTTCAGCAGCACCTGACAACCACAAATTACCTGAGGGCCATGGATGGATGACAACCACATTTTGGACATCAAAGCACATCGCTGTCTGAATTGCAACCACACCCTGCAGTGGTCCCACAGTTTACAACTGAACTTTCGCTTGATGTTTATTTATATTCCACTAACCGAGCATGTGCTCCTGAAAATGCAAAGCCACACCCAACCCGTGCCAAAGGCAGTTGCAACAAACTGCATCACCTGGCCTTTTTTTATTTATAATAGCTAGCCCTGTTGGCAGTGCACCTTGGCCAGTTGTGCGCTATTTTAAACCCATCCCGCTCCTTTTCTCCTTGGTGCCAAGGGCACACAAAGCTGCCCAGATGGAAGGGATTCAATCAGCATTGGAAGAATGCACCCAAGTCCCGCTTCCTAAACCCCAGGGGAGATCTGAGCAGGAAGGAGGTCCCCACTAGCTGAAGACAGAGTCCTTTTTATGTGTCAGTTTCCCCAGGCTGAATGCGGGGGCCCAGCTGACAAATGCTGGTGGGAGGGAACAAAGAAGGGGTGCTGGGCAGCAGGGAGAGACCTGGGAACAGCAGGGGCTGCAAGCATCTCCAGAGGATGAATCCTGGCTGAGTTTCCAGCGGCTACTTCCAGAGCCCCAACCCCCTGCCTGACCAGGTCCAACTGTCCTTGGCAGAAAGGGCTGCGGGTGGGACCGCTCATCACCCTGCCCTTACCAGAACTCCCATCCTGGGCCAGAAAGCTTTTGGAGCCAGGCTGCTCTCTTTATTGGTCTTCCAGTCAAGGATCTAGCTTGCTGGGCAGAAAGTCACCTTTATCTCTGCTGTCTTCCCCTGGTCAGTCTCAGAATTTGTACATTTGTTCCTCTCCTAGTCTCCCCAGCTTTCTGAAATGGCATGTGGGTCCCACGCTAAACTCTGGCTGGATGCTCTGCACGTGGACACCTCCACGTGACCAGCCCCCTGCACGGCTTCGTTTTGGAAGCTGGCTCCACCGCCAGCCTGCATCTCAACTCTTAACGATGCCGTTCCTCAGACTCATACTGGTGTGTCAGTCAGGACAAGGCTCCTCTCGAAGGCCGAGTCACTCATAAGGCCTCCAGGGTATGTCGTGGGGGCAGGGGAGGCAGAGATGTGGGATCAAGCCCACACTCAGAGAGGCCCCACACAGCTCTGTACCTGCTAAGTGGACCAGGCCAGTCTTGCTGATAGTAGGACGGTGTGTAGAATAACAGACTCTGATTACTGTGAACACTGCGGAATAGACATGTAGTGTTTATGAATGAAATATTTTTTTACCACAGGTAATATAAGCTGTGAGCTCAGAGAGCTTTAAGCAGGTTGGCACTGAGTGAGGTTGTTGCAACCGAGTGGCCAACACGGGCTCAGCTCCCCAGTCCTTGTCCTGCCACCAGAGTCTCCGGGTGCCCAGCCGGGCAAACTCATTTCCCTCCTCATCTGCGGAACTGGGTAACCGCCCTGTCCCCCAGGACTGCTCAGATACAATAATGTAAGGAGCCCTTTTGGAAACGAACAGGAAAGTGAGGCATTTAGTGAGAGCACCAGAGGCCCCCAAAGTCTGAGGACTCTGGAGGTGGAGGAGGAGGGGATTCTCTCCCTGGCTTGGGCCTCAGTATCCCCTGATGTACTCTGTCAAGGTCTCCCTGGTCCATCTGTGCCCTTTCCCCCATCAAAATAGAATGCTACTCAAGCACAGAGCTTTTTGTTCTACTTGTGTTTAGAAGCAAATGTAACTATGCAGCCTATGAAGCCCTTGAACCTGACGCTGGGGAAATACAGGCACAAATTCAAATGAGAAAGGGGTTCCCAGAAACCCAGGGAAAATCATCAACTGTGGTGAAGCCAGAGGATTTCCTTTTCTGACAAAGCTTCACACATGGTGAGAGCGTGAAAGGTTTCTAAAGGTCTGCATCCCACCTGCCCGAGACAGAAGCAATCACACCAGAGGTGCATGACATGTGATAAGCACCTTCCAGGAGCATCAGTTTTACTCTTAGCAGGTCATGTGGGGACTTAGGTTGTTTAAGATATCTCAGTATCAAACATGGATGTTGCTCACAAAATGCAAAATGTTCACTAATCAAATTGAAACACAGGCTTTAAAGAAATTCCAGGCTTGCAGCTTAGTCTACAAGCCTGGCTTTGGAGAGCTTGACACCCTCACCCGCACCTCCTCTCAACAGTCACTGCGTCAGGACCTCAAGGGGCAGATCCGGCACCGGCGCGTCCAAATTGCTCCCAAGTGACTCTAACGTTCAGGGGAGAATAAGCAGCTCTGGCTCAAGGGTGTGTTTGTTCTTGAAACTCACAGGAGGAGGTGGAAAGGTCTGAAGCGGGTGTGGTCCCTCAGTAGATGAGCCAGTGATTCCTCAAGATCTGAGTAGCAGAGTGACAAATCCACCTGCAGCTTTGCTGGACCAAGCCAGTGTTAACATCAAGCCCTGGAGGATGAAGTCCACCAGGGTTAGTACCCAGTGGCTTTGGCACTGCACAGTGGGGACACACTGGGTACAGACCTGGAAGAGGACCAAGGGACTCACACTTAGGTGGCTTTTTCTACCAGCTGCCACATCTTTTGTTAATGCAGAGTAAACCATACAAGGAGGTCTCTCAAAGCCCTGTAAAGTAAGACAGCACTCCCCGACACCTCCCGAAGTCTGGGGTGATGCTTCTGACCTCCGATTCCTTCAGGGAACCAGGGTCAAATGGGAAAACCACTGAAAATGAGACTTTCCAGAAAGGGGCTGTCCTCAGATACCATCTTGGCACCCAGAACATGGGTCCTTAGGCAGCTTAGTTCTGTATTGTTCTACAAACACAGTACCTTTCAGCAAATACATTCCAGGGTGGCAAGTGCAGAAGCCAGAGGGCCTGGTGAGCTATGAAGCCAGCCCCCGGCCCCGGTGGTCTGGGGCCTGGCAGCAGAGAGATCTCTAGTCCCTGGGTAGTGTGAGAGACAGCTTTGTGAAGGAGGGCCACCCCCACCCAACTCAGGGATCTGGAGTGGCGTCTCAATTAGAATGTAAACGCTCACGGGCATCTGAATGCGTGAATGTTAAGTGACAAAAGGTGTCTTGTTATGTTAATGACGACTTTTGGACCTCATCTAAGAATGGGCACTGGAGGTTGAATCAATCTCTAATGGCCAGGTATTTAATGAATCATGACCATGTAATGAAGCCTCCCTAAAACCCAAGAGGACAAGGTTCGGAGTTTCTGGGTTGGTGGACACAGGGAGATCTGGAGTGATGCGCTCGGAGAGGGGACGAACGCTGTGTGCCCTCCCCCGCCGCACCTTGACCTACGCATCTCTTCCATTTGGCTGTTCCTGTTAATATACTTTTATTATAGAGCACTGTTCTAGTAAGTAAAATGTTTGCTGAGTTCTGTGAGCCTCTCTAGCAAATTAATCCAACTGGAGGAGGGCGAGGGAACCTGACTTACAGGTGGGAGGGGAGCTGCAGGACCAAGCCCTTAACCTGTGGGATCTGATGCTGTCACCAGTCAGAGTGACAAGAGAAAACTTCTGAGATGTTGTAAATTACAGTGGGCTGGAGCGTTAGCCTGTCAATAATTTGCTGTGGGCCAGCTCACAAAGCTGCTCACGTTCCTGAACGTACGTGGGAACTTTGAATTCATTTCCAGGTGGCTACCTCTGCAACTATCCAATAGCTAGGCACCACCCAACTCCAGGAACCCCTACTTCTTGCTTATACACGAGTTTTCTGGATTGCTGTCTCCAACCAATCCAAAAGGGCAAACGCTCCTCTTCCTTAGGGACTCTGCTCCTTCCCCAGAACTGTTAGCCCCACTCCATCTTCTCCACTCCCTTTCTTTACAGCTAATGTAAATGCATGCAGAGCAACTGACATCTTTCTCCCCTCACCTGATGTAAACAAAGGCTTGCCAACTCCAGGGCAGAGAGCACGCTGACTTTCCCAGTGGGCACTGCGGTTGGTGGTTTAGACTCCAAGCCCCAGAACCCGGTCTCCCAACCCTCCAACCCCCCAGCAACGGTTCATCAACACTTTAAGACTTTCAGCCATGGAATTTAAATTTTTTATTTAATAACAGTGTCAGAATTGAGTTGAATTCTTGGACACCCTGCTTATGTCTGAGTTGGTGGTGTGGGAACCCTTCGCCTCCAACACAGTACACATTGAAATTGTGATCTCAGAATGCCGAGAAACTCACAGGTCAGTGCACTGATCGAAACCCTTTTTGGGGAAGATGTGAAAATGCAGTAGAAATGAGAGGGTCATAATAGGAAGCCTGTTTCCCCCTTTCAGCAAAATGGACATAATAGTCCCTACACCCCCAAGGCGGTGGTGAAGGTTAGATTATGCACCTGAGTTAACTGGGTCGCCCAACTAGAGGTAGTATTCTAGAACCCAGTCTTTTTATTTACTTTTACTTTACAGCGCTCTTCAGTAGTACTTCAGTGTTTTTTAGGGTCATGCTGGCTTCTTAAAAAGAATCAGAACAAGAGGGATGCTACCTAGGAAAGTAAGTTATTTATTTCACAGCATCTCTAGGTCTCATTCTGAGTGGAATTTTGTGTAGTCTTTGTAGGTTTTTATTTCCATTTTACAGATAAGGAAAATAAGACTCGAAGTACATAATCTGCAAAATACAGGATTAGATGCCCTCTACTGAAGCTGGAAATTAAAGGAACTTGTACTGAAATAGACTCCAAAGCTGGAAAATAAATTTTGTAGGCCTGGCCCGGGGGCACTTTGCAAAACTAAATGACCGGAAAAAGCCTGGGACATGACTGAGAAGTCAGATGTGCTATAAAAGGTGACACACTCAGTTCCCCTTCCGTGCTCTGCTTGTGTTTGAAGACCTCAGCGAGACAGATCTGGAGTCCGACTGACTCCATCTTTTACTGGGAAGGGTTTCCTTACCAAAGGGTGGTGGTGGAAGGGATAGGCAGGACGCTGTTCCTGGGGCAAGTTAAAAGAAGGATAGGAGGCAAGTTCACGAACAAGGTTGGGGAACTGGAATAGGTCAAGATAAGGCTTGCCCATTCGTAATGAAAGTAAAAGGACCATTTCGGTTAACTTTGACCACAAATGCAATCTTTGAAAGGAGGCCTATTTTTTGAAAAAAGTACTAGGAATTACCTGCTTAGAAAGAGAAAACACGAGATGGCGGTTTTTCAGAATATGAATCCTGAGAACCTTCACTCATGTACAGAAAGTCACACCTAAGACATGTCTGGCCTGTAGGTATCTGGAACTTCTAGAATCAAAAAGAAACATCCTGAATAATACCACTGGTTGACTTTAAGAATGTGCAAAATTCCCCAAGAAAAAATTCTGTAATATACAGAACAAAGGAAAATTGCTATTTAATCCAAACACAACCAAGAGCCCAGTCCCAGTCCACTCTTGGTTTTTATCAATAGCCAGATCTGGGGGTGGGGGTAGGGGTTGGGGTCGGGGTCCTTCACTGAGGTAGTAGACTGTTTTAAGTAGCTTTAACAGTTGCTTTTAGATACACAATTATTTTCACACATACACAATTCTTAAAACTATTTCCAGTAAGTTCTTGTTGTAGATTCCAGCAACGTGGAAGAAATTAACTAGCTAATCCGTTTTCCTCTGTGGTTTTGGTCCTCCTTTCAGAAAGTTTTACTTCACTGACAGTACTCAGTCATTTCTTAATAGTAGGCATGGCTATTTGTTAACTCTACTATCCTATTCTTTTAAATGCCACCTGACAGTGAACCTCAAAGACTTGAAACCTACGTAATTTACAAATGGCTAGCATTCCCTCAGTCCTTCTTGAAGTCTCAGCTCTCGAGTTTTAGATTCATCTTTAAAGTACAACGCCTAGTTTCCATACTTCAGTAGTCTGCATCTATGACTCAAGTAGGCATGAAACCACTACCCCATTCGTGTCTCTTCTTACTATGCCTTGGTAACCCCCTGAAACGGTAGGAATGGAATCCAGTCAAAACTTCTGTTGTTTGCTTTTGCTCCTGGGAACTGTTGTGGAATGAATACATAAAGCCTTGGTGCTTTAATGTTTTTCAGTTTTAAATAATACTACATTCTTGTAGTTCTAGGATCACATTTAAAAAAAAACCCAACTTTTCATTTGAATAGAGGCTATTGTTAACCTGTTGCTAACCTTTCTAATCTGACAGAACCTCCATCTCTCTCTGGGGTGTATGTAGGTTGTCTCTATACTTTGAGGGGTTTTTCTGTACAGCCCTTGACATGGTGACACTGACTTTTCCCACTTGATGCTCAATACTAATATGTGCAGTAAATTATACATAGGATGTTGCTGATAGGCTCTGAACGACATTTAGAACACCTCAGTCCTGGCTTCTTAAACTAGCAAGCTTACTACTAAGCCAGTTCTTTTCAGTTTGTTGTGTATATCACAGCTCCATTTTAAGACTTAAGGTTCTTAAGTGCACTCTCACAAAGACTGCAAATTTAAAAGGTACTTACTTAAACACACTTATGAAGATCGCAAATTTATAATTTTAAATACAGAGGCAGCAAGGAACTCATTTGGGAAACAGGTTATAAACTTCTCCATTTTCCCAGAGACCTCTCTCTAAAAAAATACCTGGAGGGCCTGGTTTCTCTTCAGCCATTTCCCTCTTTTGCTTTCCAATCCCCAGCAATGAATTGGCCAACAAACTGTTTACTGTTTAAAGTACCTAACCTCGCCTCCTCCAGATGGAAGTTCTCTTGCACAGGTGTAAAAATGCTACCTTTAAAATGTAAAAGCAGATCCATACTAATGCAGAGGCAGCAGAGAATATCCAAAATGGCAGGAAAACTTAACATTTTTTCATAATTTTCAATTACTTCACATGGTCAACTGAAGACACTTAGTGGAGAATAACTGCTCTAAGATATCCAAGCAGGAAGGTATAGCAGTTTCAAGAGACTAGCTATTCCTACTCTTTGTAAAATGGAGCCTCCTTATGAGGTTTCTCAGTGGCCCTCCCTATTTCACCCACGCTAGTGGGGCCCAGTCACCTACATCACCAACAGAAGATGGCTAGGGTATGGAACAGCTATAAAACAGTATTATTGCAATGACTAAATTACGTTACGGAAGTACATTAACATAAAAAATGTTTGTGATCTATCATAAACATCCCTCACCCTATTTATAAAACATTTTGGAATGAGACAAGTAGAAATTTGAGGGGGGAATAGGTAGCAGACTGAGAACCAGTGTGTTTTATAGATACACTAATACTAATTTGAAGTGCAATAACATACCTACACCAATTTCCTAAACCTAATTATTGTATCTAGCGTTTTTTTTTTTTACTCTTGCTAAAAACTTATTTTGCAAAGGGATTCCTTTGTTAAAACTCTTTATAGAAAGAATTATATATTACATATCATAATTAAGCTGCTAGCCAAACCAAATGTTTTCAGGTTAGCATCTATTCTACAAGGTTGTAAAATGGAGTATTGGGGAGTCCTTCTCAATAGGTTTGCCTAATTTCTGATTTTTCATATTGCAGATTATGCAGTGTGGGGCTTTGATTCCCTGGAAACGCAGGTCCGCGGGGTTCCTAGAGGCCGCCCCCCCCCCCAATACTTCCATAAGCAAGAAAATTAACTCAGGCACTAGAGGAGAGGCAGATCCAGACGCAGAATTCGCTAAGTGTTTATCTTGGCTAGCATTCGTTTCAGACAAAGTTCTGGCTTCCTCTGCCAAAGAAAGCCTTCAAAGTAGATTATTTTCAAGGTCCTCTGAAAGATCTTGACCTTATATTGGGTAAAAGTTAAGAAATTTATATTTATTGGTCATGCATTTATGCTGGAATTGTATAAATACTATATAACACACCCGATTAATTTAACTTTCATACTTCTGGAGGCTAATCCTAAATTAGCAAAATAATTCTAGGGCAGTAATCTTGCCCATCATCAAATCTATAAACTCCAGTCTTCTAGCATGGCCTAAGAATCTATCCAAAACCAACAATAAAAAGACTTATTCTGGGTGTGTAATAAATACCTCTAAGTATTAAGAATGAATAGAATTTCTGTTTCTTTAGAACAATCTTAGAAATATCTTTATTCTTGCTTATTAACAAATAGCAACAATGTACTCCAACCAGCTTCATCAAATCGATTTCACCAATGGAGTAGTATTTTCGTCAACAACAAAACCTTTCAGAAGGTACTTAGCAAACTAAATACAGGAATGGCAAAAGCAGGTTCACAGTTGTGGTGTGTGAAACGGTTAATGCAGGTACGGAGGGAACCCTAACCTGCGTCTTTTCTTCCATATGAACAACTGCAAACCTACTTTTGCCCAGCCCTGTATTTTCCCACATGAACAACTATAAACCTGCCCTGGCCCATCCTGTACATGAACCTACATATTAGGGGGGGGAAGTTTCATATATTTGGTGATTAAAAACAAAAATTTTCAACAAAGGATAGAGGCTTGAGTCTAAGTTGAATTCAGGGTTTTAGTTAACATAACCCATACAAAGTCATTTTCTATTTTATTTATAATTAACTTAATAGTAACTATTTGTGGTCAACCACACAAACATGCAACTAAAAAAATCTAAAACTAGCTAAAACTCTAATTTTACTATAATGTAACACCATTTAAAGAAAAGGCTAAATTTGGATAGCAACATAAGTGACACACTCAACACTAACACCACACTAAAAAATACTCACAAGAAGGAACACAGGTAGCTGGAGAGGGAACTTCGTAAAAGAAAATAAAAGGAAATACTCAATTTTGGATATAGGTATCTTCCAGTCTAAACTAATGAGCTCATGAAAAACACCAATGAGAATACATTTAAGTTAATGGAAACAAGTCTTTATTAAGTAACTTTTAATATCAGAAAAATAAAACTCTTATAATTCTCTTTACAGCAAATATATAATATCAGTGCTTTGGCCATCTTAAGTTAAAGGCCCTTTATCATAAAATATATGGTTTTAAACTTTACTCAAATTGAATTTATAATCCCTATGACTTCCCTACATATACATAACAAAAGAGTGTAGTAAAATTAGCAAATACTAAACTATATTGATAATTTATCATTCTTAGTTTGTGGTTTTAGAAACAGTACACGCACCTAATATATATGTCAATTCCTTGGCTTATTAGTTGCAGTGTACAATGCAACAAAATACAAAATACATGCTTGGTGAACATTCGTTCATATCTACAAGACGGCAGCTAAAGATTAGGTTTCAATACTGACATTTAACTATCCTACAAGCAATTAGCATTACATCATAATATGCCATCAAGGCAATTTTTTTATACTGAAAAAATCAAAATAAAAACCGTTATTTGTAAACTTTTATACGAAATGTAACTCTTCAAGTGGAAATAAAAAATAAAATTTGTCTATTTACTATTCAATACACATAGGATTTCAATTTTTGTTATACTGAGAAAAAAAAGCTCTTTTGTGTTGGGAAAATAACGCTTCAAAAAAATAATTAGTAGAAAAACCCACCAGTATAATGTTTTGTCCTGTCGATGCCAGCATAGATTTGGGAACATACTGAGGATGACGTCATAGACATCCACAGGTGAAATGTAAAAGTGTATCTTAAATCTTTCCTTGTGATTGGAAAGTTTTGAAATGAAGTAAACTGATTGGAGGTCATCACAGCTGCTTTTGTGAATTATGCCAAGGCATTATTATCCCTCTCTCCCTACCCCTTCCCTAAATTACTAAAAAATAAAAATATATTTATCATGTGCAAGACAAATATGGATTGAACATAAAATGTTTCACATTTTGATCTAGAGTCTAAAAATTAATCAATAGCTTGATCAGACTAATGAATGGAATGTTCACATCCTCAATTATTAGCCAATACAGGTGAACCCCAAAGCCCTTCCTGAAATGCGAAAACCCAGGTGGCCATTTCCACATTCACTGAGGGAGGCAATGGGTAGGAATTCACCATCGACACAATTGCATTCCTGATCCACTGATCATACCAGCTGGGCGAGATGAAGGTCAATGTAGCAGTTTTTTGTCCCAAATTATAACCAGTGATTGAGTAAACTGCCATCAGCCCTATTATTACCAGTAATTCACAATGCATTAAAAAGTTACTTGTAATCCTGCAGAATTAGGCGTAAGTTGTTGTAAAATAAAAAAACAAACAAACCTGTTTTGTCAAAACTGGCAGTGTAAAAGAAGGCAGCCCTGGAAGTGTCTGAATCATCTGTAATGCCAAGTACCCTCCATAAACTCTTAATGTGGTTAGGCTTTGGGACCCACTGTTTTGAAATCTTAGACGTATATAACTTTTCTCATAGGCTCACACAACCTATGATTACCTTTACTCCATAGAGTTGAACTTCAGCTTTAGCAATTCTTATACAAGCTATGTCTCTGAGTCTACAGGATAATATTAATAATTCAAACCAAACTAATAGACAAGAGACCACTTAGGTTTAGTGTTACCATAGCAGCCTTTTATAAGTTTACTAACAACTTTAGCCTAATCCCAATAAAGCCTGATAACAGTCATAAGAATTCATTAGGAAGTTTACTGGGGGTACCATTATACCCATGCCTTTACGAGTCCATATAGAGATATAGTATTTATGTATATATATATAGTTAAGAGTGAATCTGGATTGCCTGAGTAACAGCTGTCTGGCAAACTGGACATGATGGCGTTCTCTTTTCACAGATCTTGTTGGCACATTCCATGCAGAAGAGGTTGTGGCCACATGGAACTAGGGCAGCAATAACTTCATTCTCAAAACAAATCACACAGTCATGCTTTCGTCTTGATTCTGGAGGTGAGCTAGAGGTGGAACCACCATTGGAAGAGGAGTAACTATTGGTACCATTAGAAAAAGCAGGGATGTATATTGGAAGGCCAACATGGTTGCCTGTGCTAGGTGGGTCGCTCCTAACCCTCCGAGCAAGTGGGTGTTCGATGCTCTCGGGAAATGTAGGAGACAGACGAGGAGTAGATGGCTGACTTCCTCTACGCTGAGTCTTCATGTTACCAGAAGGATCACTCCCAAAGCCAGAGAGTGGGTTAACTGGTTCAAATGGAGTCCAGATAGTTTGCGCGGATGTTGGTAAAGAGTCAAAGGCAGGAGAATCAACTGTAAGATCTTCTGAGCCTACAGACGGTAGTGTATCTCCAAACCAAAAGTTTCCTGTGCTAAATGGGCTTGTTGGACTAAAGTCAGCCAGCCTATTGCTTCCAAAGTAGGAATCTGTGGAACCACTTCCCAGAGAACTGGAACTATCATTTCGATAATTGGATATCATTCTTGCGCGGCTAGGAGGAACTGGATTGGAGGAGAGCCAGGCAGAGCTAAGAGTGCCGCTTTCAAAGCTTACATCGGTACCGTTGTAATGGAAATCATTCTCTTCATTGAGCTCAATATAGTTTCCAGTACGCATGGCAATATGCATTTCTATTTCTTCTCGTGCTCGGTCAACATTTTCAGGCATCCCTGTCACTTCAAAGACAGGCTCCTTATCTCTGCTCGGAGTTACTATGTATGTGTGGGTCTGCTGCTGAATTCTTTTAATAGTTGCTCCTTTGGGTCCAACGACTAATCCTACCACACGATATGGGACCCTCACTTGAACGGTGGTTTGGCCGGGCAGATTAGGACTTGACAACCCTCCCAGGGCAGGGCCATTTTTGTTTCGAGATGCACGAATCATGGAGAAGTGCTCTGCAGCTGAGAGGATTTCTCTTTTGGCCATGGCAACATCTTCTTTCCGCCCGGTGACAACAAAAATGGGCTCTTCACCACGAACAGGTGTCTTGATATACGTGTTTGTCTTGGCTCTCAGCGCTTTAATTTTACAGCCTGTTAGAAAGAAAATATGTCATAAGAATCAACATCTACTTCAACAATACTGATAAACAAATCACAAAGTGCTCCTTTCAAACTAAACTCTGCTTCTGGGCAGCTAGAGTGCTCTCTATATAGGCAAGCTATACCATGAGTGGTCTGATCTTCAAAACTTGAGTAGTTTACTACTCTACAGGGTATTTATTGGTGGCAAAGAAAAACCATCAATGTACATGTCAGACATTTAACATTGATTGTCTCATTTAATCTACACAATAACCATAAGAACTAGACTATTATACTCCTTTTACTGCGAAGGAAAAGGAAGTGCAAAAAAATTGTATCTCTGTCCAAGTTCACACAGATAGTAAGTGGCAAAGTCAGGGTTAAACCTATTGACTTGAAAATCCACCATCTTTTTGTTAGTCCAAGAACCCCAAATTTCACGCAACTATACCGTATGACTGATGTTCTTTAACTAATTTCTACTTAACTGTCTTACCATTTTAACATTACTCTTTTCTCGTAAAACTCAATTGATGACTAAGGCAAAGTGCTAGTAGGTCATCTCATTCTGCTTATATCAGCTGAATTTTAAGCTTACTAAGAATCAGTTGTGTTTCTCCCATTTGTTTATGCTAATTATATTCATATGTGAACTAAACGCACATTACATAAACAAGTGAAATATGAATAAAAAACACTATATTTGTATGAGACTTAAGTTGATTATTTTTGAAAGTTTCAACACAGATAAGTACCTTAAAGGGAAAAAAAGGTGTCGTTGAACTATGTATGGGTGAGACAACTGTGAAAGCCTAGGATTAAAAAGGTAACATAGAATTACTTTGCACTCACTATAAAATTCTAGCTAAATTCAAAAGAAACACTGGAAATTGTACAGAATACGGGCATTGGATGTGGTCTTAACTGAAGGACAATTCTTAAGTATATTTAAGCTAAAAGAAAACATCTAAGACAATATGTATAACTACACGTGATTGTCTAGTAATTTTCTGAAATAATCACTCATACCAGTGCCAACTGGGTAAGATCAGAAGGCTTCAAACTGTACACCACCACAGGATATAGTTTTCAAAGATCTTAACATGAAGCCTACTAGACTAGATTTCTTCTCATGAAAGTACCATGCTATTCCTAGTTCCTCCAAATAAAGAAGTTAAGTGCTGCTCAAGATACTCATCATAATCTGGGCACATCTTAACTT
Source organism: Glossophaga mutica (assembly GCA_039655065.1). NCBI lineage: Eukaryota > Metazoa > Chordata > Mammalia > Chiroptera > Phyllostomidae > Glossophaga > Glossophaga mutica. Next base: position 16,498,615 of record CM077312.1, on the reverse strand, counting down.
CCCCTTCTTTTTTTTTTTGTCCTGCCACACCCCCCCCCAAATACAACGATAATGTACTAAAGTTAAGTCTTTATAGACACCATTTCTAACTGCATAACTTACAATAGTCATCCCACAATAGGTCTCCTTGCCTCCAGTCTTGCCTCATTTCAATCCATTCTCTACATTCCCATTAATCAAATGACGCTTTCTCTAAATAAGCACAGATCACACGGCCACTTCTTTGCATAAAGTGCTTTAATGGCTCCCTTCTACTTTAAGGCAAATAGGGCACATAAGGCCCCCTTCACCTGGCACCTGAGTACCTCTCTCGGGCTTTATCTTTTTTTCCCCATTCTTACTTCTTAAACTCTGCAGGGTGCACCCCCTTATTAAATTTGTATCCATGCTCCCTTGCTTCCACGACTAGAATGTTCCTCTGTCCTTGCCTCTTTTACCTTGCAGTTCTGACTCTTTAACTCCTGTTAGCCCTTAGGATTTTAGTTTAGATGCCTCATCCTCTAAGGGGCTTCCTCTCCCTTAGGAGTGGTTTGACTGTAAAGTACCTGTCATGGGGTGGCCACACCAGCATTTGTTGAAACAAAGATCACTGTTTTTCTAAATGACAATATTGGACCTTTCTTATACATACTGCTTTGTAGCTAAGCATTTTTTGCTGGGCTTTCCCAGACTTTCATATTCTGGCCCCATACTGCTAATCTTACCTTTTTGAAAGGAGTTTATTATTCTGACTTCCATTATAGCATATTCAACCTACCATGGAACTTTTAGATCTCAACCACAAATGAAGATCTTGTTCCTCTTTCCAACAAACTGTAGTAGAACTTATAAATGGCTACTTTTTCACTGGTGGCTCCTAGGTACCTATCATGAAAACACCTTTAAGAGTCAGGTGTATTCTAACCTGAAGGCTATATTCACTTGAACAGACTGGGGGCGGGGCGGGGATGGCCAAAAGCAAAACTGCAAGGAAAGCACTTAGTGCAGTACCTGGATGAGGTTACAAGAGCCAAGGGGAGGGATAGTTTGGGGGCTATGAAGGAATTACTACCATGTGTCAAATATACACTACTGTAAAACACAGGTTTTTTAAATTAAGAGGGCTGCTATACATTTATTTCTATAATGAACTACCAGAAGATTAAATTGATAGTGCTACTATTGAGTATAGGAAAACACTGTATCTGCTTTTGCTCCATAATATAAAGTCAATTGGAAGACCAGAGCAATAAAACTTCCATTATCTACTTATCTTAGCACACTAGGTGATGCTTGGGGCCAAAAACTGAGACCACTTTCCATTGGCCGGTATGTGACTGATGGAAAGACATCTAAGAAATTCTGAAAGGGGTGATATGAACGAGTAGCTGGTAAGTGCTCACATCAGACATTCAAGGGAGTTACTGTTGTTATTGGGATACATGAATTTATGCTCTGGGCTACAAACAAGGCAAGAAGGCAGTCTGCTAGAATCACATTCCTGACCGAGGCCACCGCCGAAAAACACTGGGCAATTTCTATTAAGGACAGGGGGGGAACTCATTAGCCCAAGAATTGGCCTTTTCCACCCTTACTGATCTTCATCATTACGAAGTTGAATTTTAAAACTTTTCTAAATAAATATTTCTGACACTACAATCAGCTGTCAGTTGCATTTTAGTAGAATACTTTCTGTTTAATACCTAGTAGGTGTAATATTAATTAAGGAAATATGCCCAAAGACACATAGAACACTATCTGGACTATGGATGAGTCTAACAAATAGGTGTTTCACATATGGCCCATTAGGCAGACAGAAAACGAACATTCTGAGCATGAACTACTTCTGAGATGGGGGAGGAAGACAGGCCTTGCGCACTACCCCAAAGGGTCATGTGCTTATCAGGCTCTGCACATCAGGGGAAAGTGGTAACGTGAAGATAGCAAACCCAACTCCTTTTAAGCTACTGCCAACAAAAGCAGAAGTATGTCTTCTCTCTCCTAAATTTTATAGGACAGTTTTAACACAGTAGCCTAAACTCAGATTAGGAATACAAGAAAACTTCATTAATCATAATACTGTTTCTACAGGAACACAGATTTTCTAGAATATATGCACACTCTAAAGGGTGAAAATTGGGGGCAATTTGAATAGGCAGAGTTCTGATTAAGTGACACAAGCGAAAGGAGAAAAAGTCTGTTTTACTAATTTTCAGGTGGAGATAAAAAGCTTTCGAGTGCCGTGTTTGAAAATTCAAAGATACTGAAAAAATCATAAAAGAATATATAATCTCACAGCGGCACAGAATGCAGAAGCTGTAAAAGTAATGATAAATTAGATCGCATTAAAAAAACTGCTGCATGACAAAAGCCACTCATAGCCAGGTTAAAACATCTACAACTCACATCACAAATAGCTAATTTTTCTCTGTTACATACTCCATCCTGCATATGAAAACACCAAGCCCAACAGAAAAACAGGTAAAAGAAATAGCTCACAGAAAAAGAAATATATAAATGGCTCTGAACACACAAGTTCCCATTTTCATATGGATTGAGGCATTATTTTTCACCTGTAAGATTGTCAAATATCACAAACAGTGCTAGGAAGGAAAGGGTAAAAACCCCTCATATCTGGCTGCCCCACGGAAATCACAACTGCAGGTATCCTTTTGCCCCTCCAATCCCACTCGCAGGATGGATTTTGCAGAAATACTTCTGGGGTACAAAAATGACTCTGTACTATGTTCCTCACTTGTGGTTTATTTAAGTGTGAGACTGTACAGCTACACAGTGGAATACTCTGCAGTCATAAAACTGGCTAACTTAGGCGGACAGGTAGGAGAAAATTTTCCTTGTATGCCATTTAAAAAAAAAACTTTGAGCCACACAAATGCATCAACTTTGCAAAGAAACAGGATTAAATTAGAATTAAAAAATAATAATTTTATTAGACTTATCTTATCAATAAGACTTTTGGCTAGTACTGAGATTATTTTTCTTCTTTTTCAAGTATATTTTATTGATTATGCTACTAGTTTCCCATTTTTTCCTCTCCCTTTCATCCCCCTCTACCCTGCACCACCCCTCTCACCACCATCCCCTCCCTTAGTTCATGTCCATGGGTTGTTCATGTAAGTTTTTTGGCTTCTGCATTTCCTGCACTATTCTTAATGCCCCCCCTATTTTGTACCTACCATTTATGCTTCTTATTCCCTGTACCCTTTCTCCCATTCTCCTCCTCCCCCTTCCCACTGATAACCTTCCACATGATCTCCATTTCTGTGATTCTGTTCTTATTCTAGTTGTTTGCTTAGTTTTTTTTTTTTTTTAGGTTCAGTTGTTGATAGTTGTGAGTTTGTTGTCATTTTACTGTTCATATCAGGACAATGCTCTAACTAAGCTACCCATCCAGGGCAATAACTGGTTACTTTATTTTTTTTTAACTTTTTTTAAAAAAATTTTATTTATTTATTTTTAGAGGGGAAGGGAAGGAGAAAGAGAGGGCGAGAAACATCGGTGTGTGGTTGCCTTTTATGTGCCTCCTACATACAGGGCAACTGGCCCGTAACCCAGGCATGCGCCCCAACTGGGAATCAAACTGGCGACCCTTTGGTTTGCAGGCTGGCACTCAATCCACTGAGCCATGCCAGCAAGGGCCAAGGCTTTTTATTTCTGAGATGTAAGGACTAACAATTATTTTCTTACAACTACAAATAAAAAAAACCAAACATATGACAAAGTGTATACCAGCCTGTATAGGGGTTAAGAACTAGAATAGCAGCAGCTTTCAGAATTGTTACTTTATCTTAATTTGGAAGTAATTCCCCACATACAGAGTCTCCAATTTACTGCCCTAGTGTAGGAGGAACCCCTTTCTCCTTTCTATATCACTCTGGTTGGGGCTGTGTTTCACCTTGAAACCCTTTAGCTCCAGCTGGAATCCGGGTCCTCTCACTCCCAGCACAGCAAAGGTCCTGCCTCGCCTCTGCAGTGTCAGGAGAGCTTCTCCCACCAGCTGCCTCAACAACTAAGAGGAGAGGTCCTTTGTTGCTGGGAGAGGAGCTGAAAGGAAGAATTGGAAGGATGGTATCTCCATCTTCAGTGTTTCTCAAACTATGGTGGGTTTGCAATGGCACCTTAATGGGTTGAAATCAACATTAAAAAAAAAAACAAAAACTCAATGTGTTACAAATATTTCAGTAAAATATGTGCACGATGGGCTTCAATATGAAATGTTCTTTTGCTTGGGGGGTGGGTCACAATCAGAAAAGTGTAAAACTCTGCACTGGATCATCTCTAAGGCCACTTTTTGAATCCCTTCAACATGTGGAGTGATGTGCATATAGCACAAGAACCAGATACAGAATTGCAGTCTGCAATGTGGATGTAATTATGGTCCAAATCGACTCACCTAAAAATAGGAAGATTATCCAGATTACCTTGGGGGGCCTGACCTCACCGTGAGTCCTTTAGGGTTTTCTCCAGCTGGTCTCAGCAGTCAGAGAGATGTGCTGAGAGCCAGATGAAAAATGGACCCTTCAATCCGGAAATCTTTTTCTGTTCTTTAATTTTGCTTATTACCTGCTTTAGTTTTCTAGTGCTGCCAACAAGTACCATGTGGCTTCAACATACTGATTTTTTTATTTTACAATTCTACAGGTTAGAAGTGTGACATGGGGCTCAACAAGGCTAAAAATCAAGATGCTGGCACAACTGTGTTCCTTTTTTGCTGGTAGCTTCGGGGGACCTATTTCCCTGCTCCTTCAGGTTATTGGCAGAACTCAGTTTATAGTTACAGGATTGAGCTCCCTACTTCCTTGCTGTCAGCTGAAGGCCATTTCCGGCTTCTAGAGGCCACCCGCACTTCTTGACTTGTGCTCCCCCCCAGTCTTCAGAGACAGCAACAGAGGTTCTCATGCCCAAACCTCTCCCCTTCTCACATCTCTGACTCAGTTGGGAAAGGGTTTCTACTTTTAAAGACTCATGTAATTTACACAGGGCCCACGCAGGTGATCTCGAACATCTGCTGCCATCTCAAGGTCCATACTCCACATAGACATTCTGTTTCTGGAGGACTAGGGTGTCAGCATCTTTGGGAGAAGGAAATTTATTCTGCCTACTACATTACCATTTATTTTTCCCTTTCTTCCAAGTCCCTGGCTTTTGAACCAAGGAAAGTATCTATCTGGCCCATGAAAAATTTAAACCTTAACCCAGGGCAGTGGCTACACATACAGGGCCAGAAAAAATATGGGCATCATAGACATTAGAATAGAGTGATGGGATTGAGCTAAAAACTAAAATATAGGTAAAGAAGAAATATACAAGTCATTGTGTTGACAAAGAGTTTATGGTGAAAGCTGAGTAAAAATTTGGTGGCGAACTGGCCTCCACGTGTTCTAAGGGCTTTGCCTAGGTATTCCTAACTAAACCACTCCTCCTCTAGTCCAAAAACATCCCAAATTGTGAGAAAATGGATCAGTCCCAGTAAGGGCACATGCCTGGGTTGTAGGCTGGGTCCCCAGTTAGGGGTGTGCAAGAGGGAGCCTAATGCTTAAACTTACCTATTCAAATATTAAATTCCCTAGAAAGGTGCAGGTGCTAATTCAAAGTGGTTTGAATTATGTAAGCTCATAACCAGGAGAGGAAACAGTCATGTAAGCAGTACTGATATAATTGCTCTAAAGAAAACAGACATAGAGTGGGAGCACAGAAAAGGAGATGACTTTATTGCTTACAGTAAATGAAAGAAGGCTACAAAAGCATTTGAATTTAGGCTTAAAGAAAGGTGGTAAGAAGCAGAGGGGGGTCCAAGGGCCCAAGCCGGAACTCAAGAGTACAAGATGGCAGTCAGGATGCTACCCCTGGCCCACTCTTGCCCGAGGCTTCAAGTGACTGGAGGGGAGAAGGCTCCCCAGGTGAACATCTTCAAGGTCAGACAAGGGTTAAAACTCTATCTTGTAGGTGCACAGACTTGTTTTATTCTATTTTTTTTTTAAAGAAAGAAGCCCCAAATATTTTATGAAGTGTTGCTGATTTTTGACAAAGAAAATACTGTTTTCCAGAAGTTAAATTCATTGTATTTTTCACTCATTTCATAAATTAGCTACATATTATTACATGATGGGGCAAAGTAAATTTATAATTGTTTGTATAGAAAAATACAATAATAAATAACACAAGAATAAACTGTTTTGTGTACTCACAACTATAAACCCACTTTTGCCATACCCAGTATATAAGGTATTGAAGAAAGCTAAAAACTCTTACAAACACCAAAACTGCATTATGTTTTTTCACGTGAGTCAGCATTTGGGTATGCCTTTCTTCAAAAATCTCCCCCACAAGCAGTTTTGTTTTGAAGGGGAGAGAATCCTATTAGGAAATCAGTGTACACACATGTGCGTGTGCGTGCGCGCGCGCGCACACACACACACACACACTTTAATAAAAATGAGGAAAGGGAATGAAACTCCCTGAGCAATTCTTTTTACGTTCAAGATAATAAGAACGCCTTGGCCTGATATTAACTCCCACCTCCCTTCTCCCCATTTAGTGGCCATAACCTACCTTCTCCCAGATTGTATCATCTCCCACACATACCATGTTCCTCTTCTATCTCTGCTCAGGTATTTCCCTACATAACCCGGAACACCCTCCTCGCACCCCCACCCCTCACATCTTCTAAGTAACAAGCACAGCCATTTGGAAAACATGAGATTGTATGTGCGAACTCAAGACTGATACAGACATAGGTATAACTCTTATTACCGCACTACCACCAGGGAATCTTCTAAGGTCCATTTGAAAGGAAACACAATAAGGAGCACAAAACTGATTATCTGGCAGGACTGGGTTCAAATCTATCACCAGTTACTTATGGTTTCAATATATTAGGTCATTCAACCTCAAGGCCCTTTCCAATGCTTTATTTTTTGATCGAATCACCTCTTCTTTAAGATACCACCATTTTGGACACTAGTGCATTGCTGGTGGGAGTGCAGACTGGTACAACCACTATGGAAAACAGTATGGAATTTTCTAAAAAAACTAAAAATGGATCTACCTTTTGACCCAGCAATTCCACTGCTAGGACTATATCCTAAGAACCCTGAAACACGAATCCAAAAGAACCTATGCACCCCTATGTTTATAGCAGCACAATTTACAATAGCCAAGTGTTGGAAGCAACCTAGATGCCCATCAGTAAATGAATGGATCAAAAAACTGTGGTACATTTATACAGTGGAATTCTATGCAGCAGAAAGAAAGAAGGAGCTCATACCCTTTGCAACTGCATGGATGGAACTTGAGAGCATCATGCTAAGCGAAGTAAGCCAGGCAGTGAAAGACAAATACCATATGATTTCACCTTTAACAGGAAGCTAATCAACAAAACAAACAAACAAGCATAATATAACCAAAGACACGGAAATTGAGAACAGGCTGAAAGTCACCAGAGGGGAGAGGGGAGGGAATTTCAGGGGAAAAGGGGAAGGATTTACAGGAACAAGTATAAAGGACACATGGACAAAAACTATGGGGGGGTGGAAATGGGAGGAAGGAGGGGAGCGCTGGGGTGGTGGGTTCGGGTGAGAATAAAAGAAAACTGTACAAGATCAACAATTAAAATAAAAATTAAAAAAAAAAAAAGATACCACCATTTTCCACATACATGTATCTACTCTTTCTTTCCTTAAGAAAAGGTGTGTTGAGTAGTGGCTGGCAACACGAGATTGTGGACCAGACCATTACTACCCAACGTTGTGAACTTTAAGAGGTCACTGAACCTCTGCCTCTTTCATGGGTAAGGAATTATGATTAAAGACACTCTCTGACTTGGCTGTTGCAAGGACTGAATAAAATAATGTATTAAAAATGCTTATTATTCTACAAGGGCTCTTCTTCAAGTAGGTGCCTAGTGAAGGGGTAGCTTTTTAGACTATCTACCCAACCCCATCATGTCAAGTATTTTATCAGTAAACTGAGACAATATGCTTAACTTGTAACTAATAAAAATTTGTAGCTTTACTTTTCAGTTTTCCAAACTCTCCTATTTATAGTCTCATTTAATTACAATAGTGTGATTTAGGGAGAGCAGAAAAGAGCTTAAATGAATTGCTCAAGATCTCTGTTGGAAAGTCAGATCTCAAACCCAAGCTGCCTGAATTCCATATTCCTCTCATTAGGCATACTATTTTTCTCTAAAAGTAGTGAAGAAACATTATTTCACTTTTCATGATACATTAGAATCAATGAAGGTGGGGTATATTACTTAATGATTTTATATAAAATAAGGTCCTCTACACCCTAGAATAGTATAGACAGACTATCCAGAAGCTCCTTTAACTTTACAAAGGGACCCAATATCAGTATTATTAATCCAACACTTAAATAAATAAATTTTTTAGATTAGCAATGCCGTGTATTCCTAAATCACAATATAGAAATAACAGCTTTCCTTTCTAGGGTTCAAGTGTGCATCCTGTAGCTCTTCTAGTCAAAATTTTCTGATTTTTTTTTTTTTTTTGGCTAGGAACACTGTCTCACTTTCGGTATCACTATAAAAGCACTGAAACAGCTTCATTTAGGTGATTTTTAGTTTTGATTATTACCAGTATTCATCTAATACCTCAAATTAGTTAGCACCCACTGCCCTTAAAACAAAAGTCTCAAACAACTTGAGGTTGACTGGCTCCTTAGGCAAAGGGTTAGAGATAAAGCAAGAGAGGAAAACCCCAATTACCACAACATGGAAATTAAATAATAAAATGGTAAATTTCTAATCCAACAATTCAGTTCAATAAGACAAACAGAAAGTATCTATTTTGTTTTAGGTACTTTGACATTAAGAATGTAAAAATGACCAAGATCCAGTTCTGCCCTCACTGACCTGTATCGGCTTCAAACACCAAAAGGATTTGGTGTCTCCACATGTTCACACACAGATATTGGTCTGTCATTTTTTTATATTGTTGGTTGGTGATGTTGTTAAACTTTTCTGTATCCTTGCTGACTTTATATCTGCTTGTTCTACCACTTATTGAAGACAGGAGTGTTGAAGTCTCCAATTCTATTAGTCTGAGACTCTGAGCAAGTTATTTATTATCTCCACAGATCTGTTTCCTCATCTGCTGTGGAAATGATAGATCAAATAAGATGATACACTGCCTGACACACTTAAACATTTGTTGTTATTAAAAATATAAAACAAATCAATTTCCTGTAGGAAGTTAAAAACATTTAAAGAATATAGCTCTTAAGATAAAACGTACTTATGTTGTGAAAAGTATGTTAAGATATTATAAACCTTACAAAATTGGGTGGAGATACGTTGAAGTCAATTAACTGGTAATTTGAAACCTGATACTTTTGTATGATTTTAGGAACTCTTTGTGGACAAAAATAAGAACTACATGAGATGATCTAGTTTAATCTCATTTTACACGTGAGAGAAAACTGAAACTCAGAACTGCCTAAAGTTATTAACTAATGACTCCTAAATATACCACTCTCTCAACCTGCCTTATTTTCCTAGTTGATTGTGAGAGTACAGGATTCCCTTCATGTACAAGGTATTTTTAAAAATGGAGGTTAAACTAAATCTAAAATCCCCTCTTTATTTTACCTTTTTAGTTTAACAAGAGCATTGAATAATTTTTAAGGGGGTTCATATTATGCCTTTCATTCACTAAAGGTGCAGCAACCAGAAGAGGGATGAAAGGCAGAACAATTTTCCTACCTGGGGATTTTTAAATTAGGTTTATGCCCTTTAGAGGCTGCTAGTAGAAACCTTAGAAATACCTGGTTGAGTACCACATAATGAATCAGATTCATTTGTAAAGTAATTCTCTTCCAGACTAGCTTAGCTCTTTACCACTTACGTTTCAAAAGTTGATTTTCAATAAATTTGAAGACATTGTAAACTTTAATACAATGCAGATAATTTAGTTAGTGGTATACCAGGAAAAAAACTTATTCACTGACAATTTTTGGTTTCAACTAGTTATCTGCTCAGAGTACAAATCTAGTAGAAAAACAAATTATAAACCTTTACACCTCATATACTTCCAACTGTATAGTGATAACTTCTTCTCAAACTTGATCCTCACAGCACATGTAGGGCCGAGGGACCAGGGAAAGCAAGCAGGTGGAACAGGTTTTCCCCCCACAAGAGGAAGAACAGACTCAGTGAGGTTAAGCAATTTGTTCAAGGTCATAAGCAACAAAAGGTGAAACCAGGTCTCCCAGTTTCCTGACTGCAAGTTCAGTGTCCTTTCCTGCAGTGTACTACAAGGTGTAGGTGGAGAGGCAGGAACAAGCTAAAGGGGAAGCAAGAGCGGTACAGAACCGGGGACAGAAGTAAGGTCAGTCCAAAGTACAAATATTTATACTGGTCATCTTTTGGGGACATTTTCTAATTGTTGGCACAATTTCCTCCACACTCTCCTCCAACTAACCATACTAACCACTTTCTGCTTATCTTCAACTACAGCAGCAGTTTTCATTAGAGAATTTTATCATTTTAAGGCCTAGTCTTATCATTTCATGATACAACTTTACATATGGTCAAATCAGGCTTCCCTGCACACAATCACACAATAAATGATAGCTTTTGTTTACTGAACAAAGGCAACCAAACCATGCCCACGTGAATTGTTCTTAAGTCCCAAACACTAGTATGAAAGGTGCTATAGTTATGGAGTGTAACTTAAAATTCTCAAAATGAGTCATGAAATGAAGACTTGAACTTGAATACTATTCCAACAGCATCAGTCTGTGCATATCAATTTTACAGTTGGGTTTGGTAATACAGCATTAGAAAGTTATTATAAAGGCTTAAATATTAGGATTTAATCTTTACAAATATCTCTGTATGGTACCTAATGGTAACATGGGAAAAAGTTAAAAGTAAACCCACAAATTAAGCCATATAAACCATTTGGGAAGCATTAAGATACAGTTTAATAAAAACATCACTTTAGGATACCTAAACATCAATGGAGTTCTAAAGTTGATTATCCATAATCTAGACATGTAGAGTTTCCTAAAGGGGTTTTTAAGCTGCGAAGTTATTAACCTTTCCTATTTAGCATCTGATGAACATTATCTGTTTTTTTTTTCTATTGAGTTTATTTTTTCAAATCTTATTTATTGATGGGGGAGGGAGGGTGAAATGAGGAGAGAGAGACAGACAGACATTTGTTGCTCCACCCATTTATGTACCATTGGCTGATTCTTGTGTGTGCCCTGAGCAGAGACTGAACCTGCAACCTTGGTGTATCAGGATGATGCTTTAACCAACTGAAGTATCTGGCCAGGGCCATTTTGAGTTTAATTTTAAATTACAAATTCTACATGGCATAAATTACATTTCAAAATATCCTGTAACATTCCCATAGATTAAAAAATAATACTGTGGCCCTTGCTGGTATAGCTCAGCAGTGTGGGCCTACAAAGTAAAGGGTCGCCAGTTCGATTCCCAGTCAGGGCACTGCCTGGGTTGTGGGCCAGGTCCCCTCTGGGGGGCACGTGAGAGGCAACGAAACATTGATGTTTCTCTCTCTCTTCCCCTCTCTCTAAAAATAAATAAATTTTTAAAAAGATTAAAAAATACTGTGATAGTTATCATAGCTGTTCACTAATATTCTGGCTCTCTCTTGTGGGCCAGGGTTGTAATGCACTTTCTTGACCACTTGAAGTTAGGTGTGGCCAGATGACTCGCTCTGATTAATGAAATATGAACAGATTTGGTAATTATTACTGCCAGGGCTAACATTCAAAGACTAGCACGTGCTATGTTACTGTCTCTTATCCCTCTGGCACAGGGGAAGACCAGCCAACACTTGAAATGGTGGGTGCTCCATTGGCCTGTGTCTCTAAATGATTAAAATGAGCAGAGCCCTTGTGAATAAGAAATAAGCCTTTGTTGCCCCGACAGGTATGGCTCAGTGGGTTGGGCATCACTTTGCAAACCGGAAATGTCGCTGGCTCACTTCCAGGTCAAGGCACAGGCCTTGGGTTGCAGGCCAGGTCCCCAGCCTGGGGCAAGGGAGAGGGGCAACTGATGGATGTTTCTCTCCCTTTCTTCCCCTCTCTCTAAAAATAAATAAAATCTTTTTTTAAAATATAAACAAACCTTTGTTGTTTTAACACTGAGACGTTGGGGTTCTCTGTTATCACAGCATAATTTCAGCCTATCTGGACAGATGCGCACCCTCTCTAACAACCATTCAGACACCAGATGGTTCTAGTTCTGTCTCCCGAGAAGAATAAAATGGGTGAAATTGCCAAGCAAGCCACGAAAGGGTGAACAGGATTAAACAGAGAGGCTCAAATTAATTTCAGATTTAACTTAACAAAAGTAGTATGTGCGTATCACTTATATGTATCAATAGATTTGTGTATTATTCAGAATCTCTTGGTTATACCCAGCTAAAGGAGAAGAATCTCAAGCCTGTGGAGTTTAAGTGACTTTTCCCAGATCACAAAGTGAGCTATTGGCACAGAGTAATCAGAATTTAGGAATTTTAATTTCTGGTTTCTGGCTCATTCCAAAATTTCACAGACGAGCAGATTGTTAAGGGCAATTTGGAGTAGTTTACACAATATGAATTTTTACATTAAAAAATACATTCTAAAGCATTTTTATATTCAGTTTAAGGCAAAGTTTTTATATTCTTTAATGTGTAGAAATATCAAATTGATTCAAAACCAAACCCACAAAACATTAAGTACCATACTTATAACTAGTGCCACCTTTCTTTGAAAACTTAAGATGTAAAAAGAGCTACCTGGAATTCTGACCCATAAACATTGTTGAAAATTTTTCTAAATAAAAATCTCTAACTGGAAGATGTCTCAAACGACTCCCTGGATCACTTTTAGGTTGTTGGTAACTAGAGGTAAGAAATACACCCTTAATTTACCACTTTATTTTCCATTTCCTCCCTAGTGAATCAAAATAGTTCATTAGCAGAGTAAGGCAGGAAGAGAAGGCAGTAGACTCCCCAGCAGTTTGTAAAACAATTATAACTGAACCCTTCCAAATGCTCCCAGAGCTAATACAATTATCAACTGAATTTAAAATTTAAAGCCTAGGAAAGTTGCAATATTTAATTTTCTAAAGCTAGTATGTATATACACACAAATTAACTTTCTGAACTAAAAATGACAGTGCATTTTTACTTAGACACAGACCCTGAATATTAGAATGATAACTCTAGTAGTAGAGGTACCTAAGTTTTATTATGTTAATTTGGATAGTGACATTTTTAAGTCACACATACTAAAAACATGGTATCCCTACTCATGATGACATCAAAAATTGACCCAACCTATTATTGACCTTCTGGAGCAGGATGCTTCAGCACTAAGGCAACCATCTAGAGCGAGACCCTTTATCTCTGAGGTTAAAGGTACCAATCAAAGTGCAGGTTACCTTTCAGAACTTCAGTTTCCACATCTGTAAAATGGGGACAATGGCCCAGCAGGGTTAAATGGCACCAGTAAAGCATCTAACATACCCGGCACACGGAGGCCAACAATCCCCCTCCCCCATCCACAAAAGAGAAACTGTGCTTCTGCGTTTTTTAAAAAATATTCTTTTCTTTTACTGATTCCAGAAAGAGGGGAAGAAAGGGGAAAAGAGTGGGAAAGAAACATCGACTGGTTGCCTCCTGCACACACCTGACTGGGACTGAACCCACAGCCAAGGCAGGCACCCTGACGGCAAATTGAATCGGGACCTGTCCCTGGAGGAATTAGGCCCAGCCATGGCCAGGGGACTTTTGCATTATTCTGAAACTTTCTCCTCATGAAACGTGGATTTTTTTTTTGAATAGGGAGTATGTGTATAGCAAGACTAACCTTTTTCATTTTCTCCTGGACAAACATGCACACACTTTATTTCAGTTGTATTAGAACCTGGTTCCACCCTGTGAAACTAGAGAGAGTAGCTTAATAAAAAAAATCATTTCCAAAAGGGTCTAGCTCAGTGACAACCAAAGTAAGGTGCAAGGAAATCCATTGGAGTGCAGGAAAAACAAAAACAAAAACAAAAACAGAAGTCCAGTTTCCATCGTAACAATGGAAACTCATTCTTCAAAATTGTTTTACGTTTTATAATGTATAAAATATCAGCATTCATACTAGTCATACATAAATATCAGACAATGGGAGTACAAGTTTAAATTCTTTTGACAAAGATGTACAATAAAAAAAAGCTGGAGATGACTCTTCTAGACTATGAAGCTAGAAAACACACATATAACTAAGTCACTAATGATAGTAGTTGAAAACACTATTTTCTTAAACAATGATAGTAAACCTTGGGTTATAAGTCTTAAAACAACTGAATTCATGATGCCGATATTTATTTATAATGTTGTTAAAAATGGGTACATGAGGCCTGTCAGGAAAAAGTCCAGCCATTGTTAACATAACAATAACAGTTTTTGTGACATCAATGTAACCTGGCGGCCAAGGAGAGTGGACTGGAATGCACATGCGTGAACAATGATGACTTCACTGTACTAGTCAGTGGGGGCGGTAGATGCCATTGAGTGAGTATGTGTACTGTGTGGCTGTCGCATTCAAAATGACTGAGCCAGTAGAGCAGTGAAATCTGCATCAAATTTTGTGTTAAGCTTGAACATTCCTCCACAGAAACCATTTGGATGATTCAGGAGGCCACAGCTATGGGCAACTGGTGATTGGCAGCTTCATCAGAACAACATGCCTGCTCATGCATCAGTCTCGTGCAGTTTTTTTGGTGAAACATCAAATCACCCAGGTGACTCAGCCCCCTACAGCCTAGACTTGGCGCCCTGTGACTTCTGGCTTTTCCCAAAACTAAAATCACCTTAGAAAGGGAAGAAATTTCTGACCTTTGATGAGATTTAGGAAACTACTACGGGGCAGCTGATGATGACTGGGAGAACTGTGTGAGGTCTCAAGGTGCCTACTTTGAAGGGGACTGAGGCATCATTGTCCTATGTACAATGTTTCTTGTATCTTCCTCAATAAATGCCTCCATTTTTCAGATTACACGACTGGATACTTTCCGGACAGGCCTTGTGGTATTGTTCTACTTTAATTCACTTTTTAGTCTAACTGGCTGGATGTCACTGACTGCAAATTGGAACCAAGGCCCTTGACTTAAATCTATTAACCACTGTGAATGTGTCTTGCAAACACTATATATTTTTAAAAGTCTTAAATCTGTTAGGTTTACTTTTGATGCCTATATTCTAAAACTTCTTTGATTATCAATAAGCCTCTTTAGTTTCTGGCTTTCTTTTACAGTATCGTTGGTTTAAAAATGAAATGTAAAGTTTAAAAAATTGGACCAATTTAACATCTGTGAACAATCATACACTACGGGAGGGGAGTATAAATATGAGGTCAATACTGCCAACTTTCATCACTAGCAAACGCAGTGGTTTGTTTTCCTGAAAGACGGCAGAACCAGAGGCCATCTAAATGAGTTGGTAGTCTATATGACTCAGAATTCCATTTGTCCTACCTCTTTGCTTTAGAGCTGAAGTCATAAGTGTCTCCATCTGTGACATAATTATTTCCAAAACCAATTAAGAGATGTCAAACAGAAAACATGACTTCAGGTAATGAATAAAATGGCAGGAATAGATAATTCTTAATGAAAATTTAGTTCGTCTAAGGCAAACAAATTAAATGATCTACCCTGTTTATTCACTTGGGGGGAAAGAGAAATTACCACACTATAAAAGGATGCAAATATTAGAAGTTGCTCAGTTCTCCTGGAGGAGTGGGGAAGGTACTTTACAGGCTTTATTATGGTGCTGCTGAGGAATGGGGCTGGCAGAGGGGTCAAGGATCCACTAGTTAAATGGTTCAGAACAGCAAAGGGCAAGACTTTCCGCTCTTAAGGTAGGATGATGACATACTTTTAACAGGACTGTGAATTCTGGGAAAATAGCACAAAAGGAATAGTCAGCAACTTGTCTTCATGTCCTAAGACATAGATTCACATTTCCTTATTAATTAATAACCAATAAAAAGAAAAACTAAAGACTTTACCTGCAATTTAATAGATAGTACAAAATAAAAACTTAGAATGAATTTAGTTTACTTTCAAGTGATGGATTTGTATAAAGATAACAGTTTGTGCAATTAAAGACCATTTTATAGTGTTTTAAAGGGTCTAGTAAAGAGAAGGAAAAATTTGTATGAAATCAAATATACAAAAGATGTTATTCCCTTGTTCCTTAGTCAAACTGGCATGTAAATATTCTCCTTTGTTACCCTAAACTGTCGCCATAAGCACACTGTTGTAGCTTGTGCTGAGGAAGTGGCATCCTATTATGGTGATGAGGGTTTTTTTCCCTGCCTTACCACACACCTTCCCAGCCCCTTTTCCCCACTCCCCTTTACAGATCTTAAGTATCAAAAACACCCCCCCCCAAAACAATGCAACTTTCCAATCATACTTAGAGACTATTCCTCCACACCTTTCCTCATTGTTCCTCAGGCTTCCTTCCACCTCCATTTGACAAAGTCCTGTCCATGCTCTAAGCCTCCCAGCGTTGATGTTCTCAGATACATGACTTTTGTTTGTCCCACATTACAGGTAGTGCCATTAACTGCACATTAGTTTAGTGCCATTCCACTGTTTATTAGGCTGCTAGCTTTCAAAAGCAGCAACTCCGAACCAATCTTACATCCTCATCTGCCATAAACTCAATGCCTGGCAAAATTCAAGCTTGATACATAGCAATTCCTCGATGTTCTTAACATTCTGGATCCATAAATTGAGATGTTATAATTTTACTCTATGCAAGATGAAACAATTCTCTACTGGATTAGTATCTCAAGTATTGCAAAAACTCAAACAGGGCATGCGAAAGTTATTTACCAAACTATAGTGCCTTTAAGTACCAATCAGGAGGTCTGAAATAAGCTATCGCCTCTATCCAGATTTCAGATAGGTTTTTCTTGTTAAAATCCAGGAGGTAAGAAATGAGCCAGCTCTGATATCTAAAACCACCATGTCAACAGACCTCTTATTTATGTGTACTTTAGACCACTTGGGAAAGATGAGATCATTTAAGCAGCAGCGCCATCATTTCTCTTTATT
Organism: Glossophaga mutica; assembly: GCA_039655065.1. Classification (NCBI taxonomy): domain Eukaryota; kingdom Metazoa; phylum Chordata; class Mammalia; order Chiroptera; family Phyllostomidae; genus Glossophaga; species Glossophaga mutica. Next base: position 16,481,517 of record CM077312.1, on the reverse strand, counting down.
TGACCCCAACACTGCTCTCAACCTAACAGCAAAGACACATGCATCAACCAGTCCGACCCACACTGAAATAAGGCAGCTGCAAGTAGTATTTAATAAAGGGGGAAAAGCTGCACTAGAGCACCGGACCTTCCCTAAAAATGTCGGATACAGAGGTACTCTGGGCATCCCCTTCCCCCACCTTCACAAATCTACTGGAATCCGAGACATAGGTCCTTTGTCTGAACAATGTGGGAGGAGTCTGTCTGCAGTACTGGTGTGCTGGCAAGTGCGGAAAAGAATTTACAAAAACGGTATAAATGCATAAAGTTCCTTAACTCAATTACCTTACTGGTCAATTTTTCTTCATCGTGTATACTAAAGTGTACTAAAAAGGTAGCTAACGCGTCTTTTCGATAGTTAAAATGCATCAAATAAATACAGTAAGATCAACCGAGAGTTAGGCTGCACTTCAAAAGCTAAGTTTCTGAATAGCGGAGGGGCGGGGGTGGCGGTGGTGAAACCCACCACCAGAACATCCCCTATCCTCTCGAATGAATTCTTTCTTCCACAAGCCTCCATTTCTGTCAGTTTCTTCATCGGAATAAGCGATTGTAAAAGGAATTGAGCGCTTTTACAAGCACTGTGGGGCGAACTTGCAATCTCGGCCCTTTCCGTGCACAACACCGAATGCACAATCGACCCGACCTTTTACCACCTCACTGAGGTTTTTGGTGCCACGCCAGTCTGGTGTTCCACGAATACAGCCCGAGTCAAGAGAATACGGTCGGATTGGATGGCTGGAGAAACTTAACACCTTTTATCATGCAAAACGAGCAGAACACCGAGGGTTTTCGAAAGGTGACCCATCTCCTCTGGTCGACCCTGGGTTCCTCCCCGACCCCTTCTCGGCGGACTTGGGGAACTCTCCAGGTTCGCCTTTTTTGTTCCAAGCTCTTCTCTTCTGCCTTTCCACCCACGCCCGGGGCCATGCCCAGATAAAGCCCTCTCCCCGCACTTACCCTGGCGACCGACAATCTCAGCGACGTGCTCGGAGCTGGGCACCGGGACGCACTCGGTAGTGTTGACGCTCTTCCTCCGCAGCAGGGCCGTCTGCTCCCCGTTCAGGCCGGCCGCCGCCGCCCCGCAGCCGCCGGGGCCGTAGGCGTGGGACAGCATCGCCGCCATCATGCCCTGGGCATCGTCCCCTCCGTAGAGCACCCCCGCCGCCGCGGCCGCCTCCCGGGCCTCGAAGCCGGCGGCTGGCAGGAGAACCGACCCCAGGGACCCGCCTGGGATCGGCTGAGTTTGGGAGGTGGCGGCCGCGGGCGGCGACAGCAAGAGCAGCGACGGTCGATCCTCCTCCTCTGCCTCCTCCAGCTCCTCCTCCTCCAGCAGGTCTCCGTCCAGCTCCGCTTCCTCCCCCTCCTCGTCCTCCTCTATCTCCAGCTCCGCCGTCTCAGGGGCCCCGGGGCGGCCGGGCGGAGTCCGCTCCTCGGGAGACAGCCCCGCCGCCCGCCGGGCCTGGCCCTGCGCCGCCGCGGCCCTCAGCGCTGGAGCGCCGGGCTCCGCCGGGCTGGGGTCGTCGAGGCCTAGCGCGGCCAGGTGCTCCCTTAGCAGAAGCCCGTCCCCCTCGAGTTCCGGGCCGTCTGCGGGCGGCGGCAGCGGCGGCGGCGGGGGCGGCTGCGGCAGGGGGGCCGGGGCCGCCGCCAGGGCCAGGGCCGCGGAGCTGCCGCTCGGCATCGCGGCGGCGCGCTGTCAATGGCGGCGGCGGCGGCGGCCGGGTCAGGCGAGGCGGGCGGCGAGCCCCATGGCGGACAGGGCCCGGGCCCTGTTCAGCGCGCAAACACCTTTCCTCTGGGGGGGTGGCAGGGCTGGCGACCAGGGCTGGGGAGCGCCAGGTCCGCAGGGAGACCGGAGAGGGCGGGGTGGAGGGGCTGGGGTAGGAGGTAGAGGTAGGTAACTAGGGTGGGTGGGTGGGGACGGCAGCGGGGCGGGTGCTGGAGGTGGCAGCGGCTCCCCTCTCAGGGTTTCTTTTGTTTCATGGCCTTAACCAGCCCCCGGCGCGCGCGGCGGCAGCGGCGACGCCCCACGCCGCTCTCAGAATGAAGCCCGCGCGTCTGATTGGGCGCTTTTAATCTCTGGGAGTCCGCCCTCTCTTCCCCGCAGCCTTCTAAGTCCTTTCCCTAGCCCCCACCCCCCCAACCCTCTTCTCGGGCCCCGCCCCGCTCCTCCCTGGAGCTCTCTGATTGGGTGACTGGGACGAGCTAGCCCCTAAGGCTTCTCCTTAAGTCCTCTCCCCTCCCCCCTCTCCTCCCTCCCCTTTCTTTACTGGCTCACGAGAAGGACTGTGATTGTTCGATTTACACGTCACTCTTTGTGACGCCCCAGGTAGGGGCGGGGAAAAGGAGGCGGGACGAAGGAGCGCAAAAGCTGAGGCTGAAACTGGAGACTCAGTAGGGGTTTTTTGCGCAGGCGCGTACAGTAGAAGCAGAAACCTAGGTTTCTTTCTTTAGTCTGTCTCCCAGCTCAACAGCCTCTTGCCCACCTGGGTCGGGGTTTTTTTTTAGAATACTGAGGGAACCGCCTTGTAGTGGAACGTAGACATGGCCCAAGGGCGTTGTTTTCCTAGTTTAAGGAAGAGATTTCCTTTTTTCATCTTAAGGTCCTAAGGAGAGACGAAGGGAAGGCCAGTGGGATATCCTCCTACCGAATCGCTGGGGTGGTTTCCTGAGCCGCATGGCTCCTGGGCCTTCCCTGCACGACCCTTGAACGCACCTCCCTTGGGGCAGGGCCCCGCCCCCACGTCCAGCTGGCTAGGCTTCCAATGTGAACCTGGCTGGTTACATCGGGAGTCCTAAATGCTTAACTTCAGTTTTTAGGGGCTTAAAAAAAAAAAAAAAGTAAATAGTTTCCTCCTTCAAGATACCCTTCCCACAGTACTGCCCAGGGAGGTAGTCTCCCCAGGTTAGTGTAATGTTAAGGTTTCCAGTGGCCTCATTGAAAAAAGAAGAAGCAGTTTTAATAAGTAGTGCAATAATTCAAAATACTATTTTAACGTTCAATCAATATAAAATTATTAGTGACATATGTAGTTTTTTTTCAAGCTAAGTCTTTGAAAACTGTATTTTACACTTACATGCACTCACAACTCAATTCAGTTCGGTTCACCCTAGCCATAGTATCAAGTTCTGAATAACTTCTAGCAGCTCCAAACCTCTTGGTTTTTGAGTTGTAATCTGGGACTTTTTCAACCTTGGATTTATTGTGTCTTGCGGCTTCAAAGTTGTTTCTTAAGAGTGAACTTGGGACAAGCACCAATTTTCTGAATTGTCTAGGATGTCCAAGAGAAGACTTAACTATGTCTTGTGTGTGTGTGTGTGTGTGTGTGTGTCTGTCTGCGCGCGCGCATGACCATGACCGTGTCCCCAACCCTACAATTTATGCTACTTCTCCAATTAGAGGCCTAGAGAAATTTAGCTAACACTAAAATCTTCCCTGTTGTTAAGTGTCCTGGTCCTCATAGAATTCTGTATGTTGCTTCTCTAACAACTCATTTGTAGCAGTAGCTTCTGGAACAGTGATCTCAACCTTGATTGTACATCGGGATGAAGGGCTGTTAAAAAGATAAATGCAGAGCCAGGAGAAGGAAACTCTGGATTCTCTGGATTTAGTAGATGTGGAGTGAGGACCTGTACATGTCTTTAAAAAGCTACACAGGTTCTGAAAACTCAGTCAGGGTTGAGAACACTGATCCAGAGTTTGTTATCGGTGTACAGAGGAATCTTGCTATTACTTCTACTGAAAAGTGTTCTTCCCACCCCCTTCCCAATTAGGCATAATTTTTTTCACTAATTTTACTACAATATTTCTGCTCCAAGGACATAATATTTCATGGTGTCTTATAAAGGCACTGAACCTTTTTTAATGTGCCAGCAACTAGCTTATATAATTAGACATTTACTTATTGAATATATAAATACTCTTGCTGTCTGATATTTCAGTTTAAACAATAACCATTATTTGACTGGTAGGTCTAGCAAAGCAAATCAGGGAGAAAGTCAGAAAAAGGTGCAGTGGCCACTTCTAAAATATATTGGTCATTGGGAGGAAATGGGTAATAGAATTACAAATGAAATCTCAGATGGTCCTTTCTTCATCTCTTTTCATGAGACTTGTCAATTAATGTTTCCTCCTTGGTCTTAAGCTCTCTTTGTAAGGACCCAAAGCAAAAGCTATAGTGTAGTAATGGTTCACCATACATTTTTCTTTTGAGAGGGGGAGATGTGAAGAATAGATTCATGTAGATAAGATTCATTCAGCTAAGATTTTTAAAAATGCTAAATGGTTTGATTTAGTTGTTCATAATGTAAAAATTGCTTCCTGCTTCATTCTCACATAATAAATGAGGTTTCATAAGTTTCCATATACAAATGTATACATTCATGCAGTAATATATATTTGATCAATATTGTGATTTATTAACAAGTCAGGAGATATTGAAGCTTGCGCACCTTTCCCTTTGGGTCTGTATCTACTGTCTTGTATTATATCTTGTTTATGAAGTAAATTTAAGATTTGCTTTTGCTCTAAATATATGACTGGGATTCTTTCATTTAAATCCATTAAACAACGCCATCCCTTCTGCCCTCCTCCAGCCACACAGCACATAATTTGCACCTGAGTGAGATTTCTCTTTCATTCCTATTTTGCTATTTATGGCTTAGGTTGATACACTGAGGCAGGAGGGTTGCTTTAAGTATGTTAAGACAGAAATCTACAGAATTAGCTACATTTTTATCAACTACTAGGCTAACTGCAGAACTAGCCTTTTAAAACTGATTGTAGTGATATTAAGGTTGGAACAATTGCAAACTAAACGAAGCTTAACAAATGTTTGTCCTAGTAAGAAAACAGATAATTAGACAAGTTTGAAGCAAAGCCATAAAGACTGCCACAAAAGCGTGGTGAAAGCTTCCGCTGACAGCCTCACCTAGAACCCAAAGCTAACCATCTGCTGCATTTTCAGGCAGGATTAAGTTTCTTTAGGGTAGGATGTCCCCTGAGATCAGCAGTACCCAGCTCCAAGATAAGTCTTCCTACAGCATGACAATAAACATGTCATTCTGTTTGAAATGGCTCCCAATTGCATAAGAAAAAAGTCTCCTACCTAGAATTCTAGGCTTTCCACACTCTGGTATCATTTTTCCAAGTGCTCAAAATTGTTACATAAGCAAACTTAAATCTCTCCTTTATTAACAAACAGAAACTCTTCCTTGATATCCAGCCCCCACCCCCCTCCCCACTATTTCTTCTGTGCTCCAAATCATCTGTTCCAATAGCCATCTGCTGTCCTTACTGCACTTGTCAGGGCCCTGGGCTCTTGCTGCTTCACTGGAGTTATCCTCCTGTTGTACAGAATCGAGCGAGCACTTTTTATCCTTACCCAGCTTCACTGATTGCTCCTCAAAGCGCTCTCTTCCTTTGCCTTCCCTCGGCTTTTCTTCCCACTTCTACAGTCAAGTGCGTGCCTCAGTCTCCTTGACAAACTTAGTGTCTCTATCTCTTTGGGTATTTATCAAGGATCTCTCTTGCTTCTGCTTTCCTGTTTATTCTGTACTCTAGGCCTAAAAATCTTATCTATTCTCAAGATTTCTGTTACTTTGTTAACAATTCCCAGATCTGCACTGTCATTCCTGATCGACTTCCAGACCTAAAAATCCCAGTGTTTTATGAATGTCTCCACTTGGCAAGTCAAATAGAACCTCAATATAAGCTCAGCATCCCAAACTGAAATGTCAGTTAAAATTTGCTTTTTAGCTCAGTATTAGACAGTACTACTATCTATTCAATTCCTTGAACCAACAGCCTGGTAGACATTCTAGACTGCTTTAACCTCTGTATCCTATAAAGACTAAATCCTGTGGGTCCTGCCTCTCAAATCTATCTACTTCTCTGCTTCTTTTCCACTGTGACCATAGTCTGGGCCGTGTCATTCAGACCGTAAACTATTACAGTAGCTCACAGAACAACATTCTTACATCTAGTCTTGCTCTCCTCCAACTTATTTTCCATTCTGCAGCTGGAATAATTTTTTTTTTTAAAGATTTTATTTATTTATTTTTAGAGAGGGGAAAGGAGGGAGAAAGAGAGGGAGAGAAACATCAATGTGTGGTTGCCTCTCACGTGGCCCCCACTAGGGGCCTGGCCTGCAACCCAGGCATGTGCTCTGACTGGGAATCGAACCTGTGACCCCCCGGTTCACAGCCCGCGCTCAATCCACTGAGCTACGCCAGCCAGGGCTGGAATAATTTTTTTTTAAAGATTTTTTATTTATCTTTAGAGAGGAAGGGTAGGAGAGAGGGAGAGGGAGAGAAATATCAGTGTGTGGTTGCCTCTCGTGTGTCCCTTGCTGGGAACTGGCCTGCAACCCAGGCATGTGCCCTGACTGGGAATCGAACCGCAGTTGTTTGGTTCACAGGCCCGCGCTCAATCCACTGAGCTACACCAGCCAGGGCATGCAACTGGAATAATTTTGATTCAAGTTTACTCCTTCCACTTCCCTACTTAAAATCCTTTTTGTTATCCTTAGATGACATCTCAATTTCTTAACATAACTTATAAAAGGTCTTCTTTATCTGGGCCCTGTCTACCTCTTTAGCTTCGTTTTAATGCCAGTCTTCCTCTTGCACTCCTGGCCTTGGCCCTAGAGGCCTTCTGGCAGCCATTCATGTTCTGCACACACTTGTAATGTCTCGAAGCCTGGAATATGACTCTCCTCTGCCTGTCCCATTGTGTTCTACGTGTCCCTAGAAACACTCTTCATACCGCTATCCCCACCCTGACCATCTCTCCCAATTTTAAAGTCTCAGTTTAAATGTGACTTCATCCACTATACTACTTTCCTAATCAATACAACAATTGGGGCTAGTCCTTCTTTCCCTCTCCCCAGGAAAACACACGAAGGCAATGTTTTACATGTATCTTTTGAATGCCTAATCAACCCGCTAAAGTCTGTCCATCGATCCCTTGGGCTCCATAGACCCACGACACAGACTGGCTACATGTTCACTAACCCCTCTCATCTACTTCCTGAGCACACAGCTAGACTGCATTTCCTGGCCTACATTGCAACTGGGAGTAGTCATAAGACTACGCTTTACCAATTGTACATCAGTTCCTGACCCTTGAAAATCCCTTGCACATATTCTTCTACATTCCTTCCCCATCTGTGATGTGGATGAATATGATGACCACAGGAGCTACATGTTAAAGCTGGCAGAGCCACAGAGGAAAGGAGCCTGAATGACCACGTGGATATACCTGTTCTAGACTTTTTGCAAGACAGAAATATTTTTAACAAGTTGAAGTATTATATATTTTTGAGTACATTTATCACAGCAGTTAACCTATCTTAACTAATATATGTTTGGTTAAAAATAGCTGGTTTTCTCCTAGTCAAGATGGAGGCATAGGTAAACACACCTTGCCTCTGCATGACTACAGAAAAATTACAACTACAGTACAAAACAAGTATCACCCAGAAATGTTAGAAAATCGAGCTATGTGGAAGTCCGGCAACCAAGGATTTAAAGAAGCCACATTCATCCAGATAGGTGGAGGAGTGGAGATGTGTGGGGAAGGGTGAAGACCTGCAGAGAGGTGCAGAAAGATGGAGAGGCATAGAGAGGTGTGGAAATGCAGAACTGGTGCTCCCACATCCACGTGTGGTGGATAAAAATTAGAAGGGATACCTCAGGAGCAAGAGATCCCAGCCTTAGACTGGACCACCCAGCCCAGTGTTCCAGTGCCAGGAAGATAAGTTCCCATACCTTCTGGCTGTAAAATCCAGTGGAGGTTGGGGTGGCAGAAGAAACTGGGGGACTCACAGGAGACTCCTATTAAAGAGGCTGCAATGAACTTAACACTTACACAGACCCGCTCCCTCTGGGATTCAGCATCAGGGCAACAGCTGGAAAGGCACCAGTGGCATGCAGGGAGAAGGTGAAGTGCTGGGAGACAACTTCCAGTGGGCGAAACTGCAGAGGCCAGGCCGTGGCGTTGCCCCCTTTCCAATCCCTCCCCCACACACAGCCACAGAGCAGTGACATGGGTTGTTCCACCTGGCGATTACCTGAGGCTCTGCCCCATACAACTTACAGGTGCGCTTTTCTACAATAGGCCATGCTACTAGGACAGGGAGTCAAAGCAGCTCTACCTAATATACAGAAACAAACACATGGAGGCTGCCAAAATGAGGATACAAAGAAATATGGCCCAAGTGAAAGAATAGAACAAAACTCCAGAAAAAGAACTTAACAAAAATGGAGAGAAGCAACCTATCAGACGCAGACTTCAAAACACGGGTTATCAGGATGCTCCAGGAACTCATTGGGTACTTCAATAGCATAAAAAAGACCCAGGCAGAAATGAAGGTTACATTAAGTGAAATAAAAATCTACAGGGAACCAGCAATGGAGGGGATGAAACCAAGAATTAAATCAATGATTTGGAACATATAGAAGAAAAAAGTATTCAATTAGAACAGCAAGGAGAAAAAAGAATTAAAAAAAATGAGTATAGTATAAGGAGCCTCTGGGACATTTCCATACGTAACAATATCCAAATCATAGGGGTGCCATAAAGAAGAGGAAGAACAAGAAATTGAAAATTATTTGAAAAAATAAAAAAAAAAAAACCTTCCCTAATTTGGCAAAGGAAATAGACATACAAGTCCGGGAAGCCCAGAGAGTCCCAAACAAGATGGATGCAAAGAGGACCACACCAAGACACATCATCATTAAAATGCCAAAGTTTAAAGATAAAGAGAATTATAAAAGCAGAAAGAGAAAAGCAGATAGTTACCTACAAAGGAGTTCTCATAAGTCTGTCAGCTGCTTTCTCAAAATAAATTTTGCAAGCCAGAAGAGACTGACAAAAAGTATTGAAAGTGATGATAAGCAAGGACCTACAACCTAGATTATTCATCAAAGCTATCATTTAGAATGGAAGGGCAGATAAAGAGCTTCCTAGACAAGGTAAAACTAAAGGAGTTCATCATCACCAGGCCATTATTATATGAAATGTTAAAGGGGATTACATAAGAAAAAGAAGATCAAAACTATGAATATTAAAAGGGCAACAAATTCACAACTATCAACAACTATCTAAAAAACAAACTAAGCAAACAAGCAGAACAGAAACAGAATCATAGATATGGAGATCATTTGGAGGGTTATTAGTTGGGAGGGGGAAGGAGGAGAATGGGGAAAAAGGCGCAATGATTAAGAAGCATAAATTGGGCCCTGGCTGGTGTGGCTCAGTGGACTGAGTGCCAGCATGTGAATCAAAGGGTCACTGGTTCAATTCCCAGTCAGGGCACTTGCCTGGGTTGCAGGCCAGGTCCCCAGTAGGGGGGTGAACGAGAGATACCACACACTGATGCTTCTCTCCCTCTCTTTCTCCCTCCCTTACCCTCTATAAATAAATAAATAAATAAATAAATAAATAAATAAATAAATAAATAAAATCGGTAGGTACAAAATAGATGGGGATGTTAAGAACAATATAGGAAATGGAGAAGCCAAAGAACTTAAATGCATGATGCATGGACATGAAATAAGGGAGGTGGGGGGGTTGCTGGAGTGAATGGGGGCTGGTGGAAGGGGGCAAAGGGGGAATATTGAGACACCATTAATGGCATAATCAATGAAATATATATTTTAAAAAGTCTCTGGTTTGTAAGGAAACAATAAAATGATCAGCAGTTGCCAGGGATTAAGGGGGAGGGAAGGATAAACAGGTGGATCAAAGAGGATTTTTAGGGCAGTGAAACTATTCTGTATATAGCTGTAATGGTAGATACATGTCATATATATTTGTCCACTCATAAAATATACAGCACGAAGAGTCAACCCTGCTATAAACTATAGGCTTTGGATGATAATGATGTGTTAACTTAGCCTCATAGATTGTAACAGTTATACCTCCCTGGTGTAAGATGTTGGTGGTGGGGGAGGCTGTGCATGGGTGGAGTCAAGGCATAGAAAGGCGCTCCCTGTACTTTCTGCTGTTTCGCTGTGAACCTAAAACTGATTTTTAAAAAGTCTACTTTTAAAAAACTCAGAAAAACCTCTTTTACAAATTTATAATATTTAGTTAGAATTACATGTATGCTCTGATCACAGACTGCCTGGGACTCTCACACTTCATAGCACAGAGCCTGATAATGTTTATTTACATGAGGATCAATCTGTGAAAATGACATAGCAATCCTAAATGTGTATGTACCAAACAACAGAGCTTCAAAATATGTGGAAAACAAACCAAAAAGCAAAAAACTGATAAAGCCGATCATCTAAAAAATGCACAATTATAGTTGGGGCCTCCAACATCCCTTTCTCAGTAATTGATGGAACCATTAGACAGAAAATCAGCAAAAATATAGACCTTAATAATACCATCAGCCAACAGAATCTAATGGATACTCATAGACTGCTCCGTAGAAGAGCAGAAGAGATATTCTTTTTACGTGCCCATGAAATATTTACACACATAGACCATATCCTGAGCTGTAAAATGAATTTAGGATAATTGAAACCATATGCAGTATGCTCTCTGACCATGATAGAATCAAACTGGAAATCAACAACAGAAAGAGAACAGAAAATCTCTAAATGCCTGAAAATTAAACAACACAATTTTAAGCCATTTATAGGTAAGTGAGAAAGTCTTGAGGGAAAATAAAATACATCAAACTGAATAAAAATGAAAATGCAACATCAAAATTTGTGGGACATAGCTAAAGCAGAGTAGATAGAGTAATTTATGGCACTAAATGCTCATATTAGAAAAGAAGAAAACTCTTCTTCTTTACACACAATACAATATACAAGTGATGTATTATAGAATTCTGTACCTGAAGCTTATATAATTTTATTAACCAATGTCACTTCAATAAATTTAAAATAAAAAAGTCTCGAATCAATGATGTAATTTTCTATCTCAAAAAGAAAAGAAAAAGAGCAAAATAAACCCTAACAGGCAGAAAAAAGGAACTATATATAGCAGAAATAAATGACATTGAAAATAGGAAAGCATTAGAGAAGAAAATCAATGCAAGAAACTCTTTTTTCAAAAAGAATCAACGAAATGGATAAACTTTTAAAGGAAATTTTAATTAATTAATTTTTAGAGAGGGGGTAGGGAGCGGGAAAGAGAGAGAGAAATATGGATGTGCAAGAGACACATCGATCAGTTGCCTCTTGCACATCCCCAAATGGGGACCTGGCCCACAACCCAGATATGTACCCTAACTGGGAATTGAACCGGTGACCTTTTGGTTCACAGGCCAGCACTCAAAACTGCTGAGCCATGCCAGCCAGCACAAAATGATAAAATGTTAGCAAAACTAACAGAAATCACCAGTATCAACATTGAAATGAGGTAGCACAGACCCTTCAGCCATTAAAAGGAGAATACTACAATTTTATGTTCATAAATTCAAAAACTTGGAAGAAAATAATCAATTTGTTAAAAATTACAAAAATACCAAAGTTTAACAAAGCTGAAATAGATAATTTGAATATTTCTAAAACAATTAAGGACACTGAACTCATAAATATAAAAGAAATCTCCAGAATTTTATGATTTCACTGGAGAATTACATTAAATAGTTAAATGGTAAGATCAATTTTATACAATGTTTTCCAGAAAAATAAAAGGAAATGGAATAATTTGCAATCATATTATGAGCTAGTATAGATACTAAAAAACCAATGACAATACAAAGGAAACAAAAAACTACAGACCAAAATCTCTAACGAACATCAGCACAAAAATCTCACCAAAAAAAAAAAAAAAAAAAAAAAAAATCAAATCTAGCAACATGTAAAAAGAATCATACATCATCAAGTGGGATTTCCTTCTTATATTTAAAGTTGGTACGATATTTAAATGTCCATCAATAAAAAACTTATGTTCATTCCAGCATTATTCATAATGGCCAAAAAGTGGAAATAACCTAAAAATTATCAACTGATGAATGAATAAACAAAATGTGATGTATTACTACAATGGAAAGGATGACATACTGATATATGTTACAACAAAGATGAACCTTGAAAGCATTATGCTAAGTAAAAGAAGTCAGTCATAAAAGGCCCTATACTGTTTGGTTTTATTTATATAAATATCCAAAATAGGCAAATATGTAAAAATCAGAAAATAGATTAGTGGTTGCCAGGAACTAGGGAGCGAGGAGAAAGGAGGTGACTGCTGATGGGTAAGGGCTTTATTTTGGGAGTGATGAAAGTATGCTGAGTAATTGGTGATTCAAAACCTAGTGAATACATTAACCGTGAAATCACACCTTTAAAAAAAGTGTGACTTTTATTGTGTGTTAATTACATTTCAGTATTTCAATCTATGTAATCTATCATATCAGCAGTCTAAAGAAGACAAATGATAATTTCCTATCAATTGATGCATAAAAAGCACATTACAACATCCAGTATCCATTCATGGTAAAAGCTCCCAGAAAATTAGGAATGAAGGGAACTTCCACAACCCGATAAAGACTATTTACTGGGGGTGGGGGGGGGGCTGGGGGTAAAAGGCAAAAAACTGTACTTGAACAACAATTAAAATAAAAAAATTTTTAAAAAGAATATTTAAAAAAACCAACTGTAGCTGACATTATACTTAATGGTAAAAGATTGAATGCTTTTCCCCTAAGACTGGGAACAAGGCAAAGATGTCCATTCTTATCACTCTAAATCTTCATAATACTGGGAGTTTTAACCAAAGAAATAAAGCAAGAAAAAGAAATAAAAGAGACGCAAATGGCTTGTTCCTGTTACTTAGACCTTAATTGTAAATCTCTCTGCTAAACATGGAATAATCAAATGTGAACAGAAAGGGGAAGGCAATCTCAATTTAAAAAAATTCAGAATTCAACATAAAAGGAGAAAAATGAGCAGAATTGTCCCCCAAATTTATATGGAACTGATTTAAAATGCTTAATGTAACTTATCATAAAAAGTATAGTCAAGAAAAGTGATTTATAGGCACTAAGAAGTTGAGAAAGATAGAAAGAATTTAGTCAGCTACATAGAGAGTTAAGCCCATTGACACAGAAGGATAAGCTATATAGCACATGGTATATAAAATATATAAAAGAGGAAAAAAATTGATTAAAAAGAAACTAGAAAAACTGAAGAAGTACAAATTATGGAAAACAGGGGAAAAGAAAAATAATAAAATAAGTAAATAAGTAAATAAATGTTAGTTGGTAGAGAGCCTAAAGAAAATCTCTTTATAAGATTAAATATGAAATCTGGTAGGGCACTGCAAATAAATGACATGATTTGAATATATTTTAAGCTTAAATACATATTATTTAAGTTTAGTAATAAAAGATGTATAAATTTGATTAATAAACACAAGTAATTACATTCATTAATTTCTGCCCTTATTTACTTAAAAATTTTTTATTTATTGATTTGAGAAAGAGAGAGAGAGGGAGGGAGAGAGAGAAGCATTGATTTGTTGTTCCACTTACTTATGCATTCCTTGGTTGCTTCTTGTATGTGCCCCGACAGGAAGTTGAACCAACAACCTTGGAATATTGGACAATGGTCTCACCAACTGAGCCACCCAGCCAAGGTCTATCTACCCTTACTTTGGGTGACATGACTTGGGGTTCTTTACTGGGTTTTACTCTGTTTCTAATGATCTACTTGTCTTTAAAATTGAATCATTGTGAAATGTTGGTTTTTCTAAATTTGGAGGTTCATCAGGTTCAGAACTCAGCATCTCACTAAGTTCTAACCCACAGAATATGTCTTCTGGAGACAATGGGAAACAAAGGGAATTTGCTACTTCGCAGCTTGACAAATCAGTCAAGGCCCTGTTGTGCCTCAGTTTCTTCACAGATAAATGTGGATTCATGTATTCAGCAGGTAAGTATTTTACTTTTACTCTGTCCCAGGCACTGTCTGAAGTATCTGGAATATATTAGTGAACAAAAGAAAGATTTCTGTTCCTGTGGAACTTACACATTCTATCAAGGGGACACACAAAATCAAAAAATATAAGTAAATCATACAGTATGTTAGAGGGTGACAGACAGCACTTTAAAAAAAAAGGGAACAAGAAGGCTAAGGAGGGTACGGACTGCAGAAACCTGGGGCATGGTACAGTTTTAAATAGGGTGGTCAGGGGAGGCTTGGTTAAGAAGGTAGTGTCTGAGCAAAGATTGGAGATTAAAGAGTAAGTCAAGTGGAAACTTGGGGGAAGAATGGTCCAGAAAGAGCATTATTATGTCTGGACCAAAGGTCTAAGTTGGGAGCTGGTCATGCAGAACTTTGTAGGCCATTTTGAGGTCTTTAGTTTTACCCTGTGTGAAATGAGAAGCCATTGCTGGGTTTTTACGCAAAGGAGTGATATTTTCAAAGGTGTTGAGATTTTTTTTTACCATAGGAAGCATGAATAGGAGCTGGGTCCTAAAGAGCTGTAGGATTTGGGACATATGAGGTCTTTCTGGAAAAAGTCCAGCCATTGTTAATATAATGAGAATGGTTTGTGCAATGTCAATGTAACCTGGCAGCCAAGGAGAGTGGACTGGAATGCACATGCATGAACAATGATGACTTCACTGTACTAGTCAGTGGGGGTGGTAGACGCCACTGAGTGAGCATGAGTACTGTGTGGCTGTCACATTCAAAATGACTGAGCAAGTACAGCAACAAATCTGCATCAGATTTTGCGTTAAGTTTGAACACTCCTCCAGGGAAACTACGTGGATGATTCAGAAGGCCACAGCTATGGGCAACTGGTGATTAGCAGCTTCATCAGAACAATGTGCCCACTCACGTATCACATCTTGTGCAGAGGTTTTTTGCAAAACATCAAATCACCCAGGTGACTTAGCCCCCCTACAGCCCTGATTTGGTACCCTGCAACTTCTGGCTTTTCCCAAAACTCAAATCACCTTAGAAAGGGAAGAGATTTCAGATCATCAGTGAGATTCAGGAAAACACGATGGGGCAGTTGATGGCGATTGGGAGAACCACGTGAGGTTCCCGAGGTGCCTACTTTGAAAGGGACTGAGGCATCACAGTCCTGTGTACAATGTTTCTTGTATCTTGTATCTTCTTCAGTAAGTGTCTCTATTTTTCATATTACGTGGCTAGATACTTTCTAGACAGACCTCATATTTTTTAAGACAGTGCCAGCTGACTCCAAAGTTTTGACCTGAGCAACCAGGTAATGCCATCCACAGGGAAAGCTGCAGGCCGAGCAAGTCTGGATAAGTAACTCTGGGGTTTCATATCGGTGGCCTCTGATGCGGCTTGAATCCGAAGTCCTCGTCTCTTGTTTAGTCTGTCTCATGAGTTTTACTGCCAATCCTCTTCTTCAGTTTTGCAACCTGCTTAGTCTTAGCTTAATTTCCCAGGCATCCTATTGGCTGGTTTCTCTTACTCAGACCATCATTTGTAAATCTCTCTGCTAAATGTTCTCCCTCAGGATATTGGTCCTTGAGAGAACAGGAAGGACTCCTAGTTGAGAAAAAAACCCTAATATTTTTACTCTTCATTCTTCTTAATTTTTTATCAGATTAATTTGTATTAAAATTTTTCTTAAAATTACATTTTATAATAATTTAACTTTCAGAAGTGAATTTGATGCTTATTTTGCAATATTAGAGGGTTGATTGCTCTAGGTATATAGAACATGGTAGCATTTCTTCTAGTTTTTTGCAGAATATTTGAACATTGTCTGGGAAAACTCCTCTTAGGGATAAGCATGAAACATACTTTCCACATCAGTCTAATGTCTGACTTCTTTATTTTGGGTCATGTGTAGGAACTGTTGAATTTACAGTGGATATAATGAGTTTCAAAACGTGCCAACTGTCCATGAGGACTGGGGTTGAAGCCATTATTTTATTTAGGGCCCTGTGTGACTGTGATAGAGGAACCGGTTGGTCCCTATGGTCAGGTTTGCACTAAAGTCATTGCACCGCAAAACTTCCCCAAGGCTACATTTTTTTCTTATGTTTCATTTTCAGACTGTTGGTGCCACAGGGGTGATTAAGATTTGTGAATAATGCCTGTTTCCCCCTTGATAAATAATGTGAATGGCCTGCAGTCTGTTAATATTCATAGCAAGGGATTTAACAGGCTATTGTGTTAGTAAAAATGTGGATGCAGATCGTAAACATTTATCTTCTTCAAAGTTCCAGGCAATTTTCAAAGCAATGTCAGTTGAAACAGATGCTCTAAACTCTCCAAATAAAACAATCTTCAGATGATTTTTCCACATTCTCTAAAAACAATTTGCCTCTTAGTAACTTCTATTTATTATGTCAAATAATATTGTAAAATGTACTAGAAAGTGAACAATAATGCTAAAAAGGTTAATGTAATGTCCTCTAAAATTGATTTGTTTCCCTTTAGATGCTATGAACTATTATTAAAGCATATCATTGATACCTCCCAAGTCTGGAATATTGTACTAAGTCCCCTCGCATGACTATTAGGGGGTGAGCTACATATATGTTACTGAAAATTTCCCAATGTATCTCTGAATTTTGCAATTCATATTATCTTCACTCATGAAAATCCCTGATCCTAATAGGAAAGTCCAAAGATTTGAGAGTCTTAAAATTGAACTAATATGTTACCAAGAGGTGGGGACATATCTTTAAGTACTGAGTCTCCTAGTACTGCAGATGGGAGAAGATGCACCTGAATCAGTAAGTATTGACTAATTTCTTCTTATAAAGCCTTGGACTAAGCATGTGAGAATACAAGGAAATATAAATCATGGACTTGACTTCAAGATGTTTACAATCTAGTTGGCAAGATGTTCAAAAGTTAAAACACACATAGGCCTGGAAAACAATAAACTAATAAGCAAATGGATAGCAGAAAAGCATATTTTCTGCATTTTGAAAGGAAATATTTCTGCGAGGTAATCAGGGAAGCCTTTGTGGAGGAAGTGAAATTAGGCAAAGATAGGGGAGGCAAACTCTAAATAGGGAAAAGAAGGGGGAAGGCAGTGTGTTGGTGAGAAACACCCGAAGAAATGAAGGCAAAAGAGAAGCTTGCAGGCTTGGAGCAGCACCGGTAGGACTGGGAGGTGAGCAGATAAATTTCATGAAAGTGAGAGACAGATACATGGCAATGAGAGGAAGCAGAGCTTGGAAGTTTGAAAAAGGATAACTCATTTAGACTCTATTTTGAGGCTGGTTTCTTGTATAAGGATTCAGGCTGAATAGGGATTAAATCCCAGCTCCACCACCTACGAACAGTATGTTATATACTAGTGATTTAATTTCATACAACCTCAGTTTCCCTTCTATCCAATGGAGATTATGCCTACTAAGCAGAGTTGTAAGGGCTGCTTGAAATAACGTTTTCATTGTCACATTAGCTGTCATCTCCTCTCAAGTAAATGGGCAGGCCCAGAAGCTACTGTAAGGGCTTGTGAAGAGGAAGAGGACATCGTTAAAGGAACGGATGTGGTGTTTTGGGAATATTAATTTTGTGATAGTGTGTGGGATGAATCCATAAAGGGGAGCATGTGTGTGTTGGCGGTGAGCAAAACTGGGAAAATGAGCATGTTTGATCACATACAAAGACACGGATCCCTGAATTAACCATCTGGGTTATGGCCAAGCCAGTGGAAGTGATGAAGTGAATTCAGGAGGGAGAGGTGAAGGGATGTAGTGAGCACAGAGCCAAATGGAGACAATAACATCTGGAAGAAAAATGTATGGGTTTCAGGGTGAGGAAAGAAGCATCAAGCTAGTAGAAGAGAGTACTAGGAAAAAACCTCTAGTGGAATTCGGTTTTTGTTTCTGGATTGTTTTGCTGTCTGTCCAGTGCCTTAACCCACTGCTTCCTTTGGCTTCCCTGTGCTCTTCTCTCTGGGGATGTGTCTTTTATCTGGCTCGGTGCTATGGTTCCAGTCATTATCTGCGTGTGCATCTATTAGAATGTGAAATGGGACTTTTTCTATTGTCTTGAGGTTTTGGTTAAAGCCCAAAGCTGAGAATAATTGATAACAACTATCTTTACATTCATTTTCAAGAAAAAGTTCAAGACACTGTCCCACAACGTTTACTCTAAATTGATGGGGGAGGAAGGAAAATAGGAAAGAAGCCTACTAATCACTATTGTCACCAGACATTCCTCAGAAAGGATTATTTTATTGAAAGTGGGTGCGTGTTTTGGTGCAGCCTGGGCGTCTGGCGCTGGAGCAGCCCACGACCGTGTGTCAGAGAGAAGGCAACAGCGGGACACGGGCTGCTTTCACCTTTGGGTGCCAGTATGTGGCTTTTTCCATGGAGTGATTAGGGTGAGGCAAGGAGAATGACAGCCCAGACCACTGTCACCTCCTTATCTCCGAGTCCCTAAGTTATAGAGAGGCCTGGGCCTAGGGAAGAGAGAAGCATTGCTTTGCTGTCCCTTGAACTGGACTTTTCAATTCCTGCTCATGAAATGGCTTCACTCTCTGCAAGTGACAGGAAAGCTGTGTGCTCTGCCTGGATCATGGCTCAGGGCAGAGAACGGAGGGCCGAAGCGGCAGGCTGGGAGGCGGGAGTGGGGAAAACTCAAACCACCTCATCTGTGCAAGTCACCTAATCCATCCTGTTTGATAAGGACACCTAAATGCATCCATCAGGGTTGGGAAAAAAATATATCATTAGGTATCGGAAATCGTCTCTGAGGGGTGAGAGAATAGTGCCTTCTTGATGTTTTTCCGTTATCTTTCCAATTTTCCAAAATAAAATTTAAAATATGACCAAAAAAAGATGGAGAGGAAATGGCTCTAGACAAAAGAGAAGAATCAAGATCAAAATTTAAAAGGGAAATGAATCATCCCCTACTTAGTCTACCGAGCTGCGCGTTGCCTCTGCATTTCTGTTGCAATGCCTGTCTGTCTGTCTGTTCATTTTCATGGCACCATGCTACCGCCAACCCTGCCACCTCCCCCTTAGAAGACTACAGTGAATTCATAATTGATACATTTTTCTCCTATGAACCACCACACCACGGACAGGGTTGTCTTCCCCAAATCTGTCCTCTCTGGACCCTTGCATGGCTTCCCGATTGTCACAAACAAACTCCCAGCTTCAATCAGGCCAGTTACTTCCTTCTTGAAAGGGCTAAGTTTAACCTTACTCGGGCTCTTGCTAATTTCCAACATCCAAAGTGACCTTTCAGTCTATTCAACTCATAAGCGTTTCCTGGAGCTCACCTTGGTTCCTACCCCTTCACTCATTTCAGATAGCAAGAGGCACTTGGTTTGGGAGTTGGTTACATGTCAGAGTTCTCTACTTTTCCATACGTGTAAACTGGATAAAGACTTGTAAAACTACACAAGTGATGTGACCACACAGGGTACTGTTGTATGTACATCCCTACGCTGCATTGGTGTAGCACATGATAGTTTTAGGAAGTATTGTTGAATCTAAGTAGTTATCACAGAACTATTTAATCTGTTAATTCATTACCTAAACTGCTAGGATTCTGGCACTTAAAATAGCCCATTGGTTCCTCTCCTGAATCTGGTAAACTTTCTAAATCATCTTTTCTCTCTTTTCACTTATGGTATATGGACTTGTGGAAGTAACTGACACCATAATACCTGAAATGTAGATTAAGAGAGTGGATTTAGATGAAAGAAAACAACCCTTATTTAAATCCAGTCGCACATGCAATGCAAAGAAACACTTTCATATTACCACTGTCATTTAAAAGTCACTTTTGAGCCTCTGAACAAAGGTTAATAAGAATAAACAGAACTTGTCACCCTTCTCCCTACTCCACCACCTAGGAAAACATTTTTTTCTTGACCTTTCTGAACAGATTCCAGGAAATAAAAGAGCCTCATACTTGTTTTTGCCAAAATTTTTTGATTTGTAAGTAAATTTACCCTGACTCCACACTAGCCAATAATTAAAATGCAAATAAGAGAGATTGGACATAGACAAAGGTCAGGCATGCTCTCAAGTCTACAAAAGGACCACGCCCAGTGGGACTAACACTATTTCTGTGAGATGTTTTTCAGAAGGTTGTGATATAGTGCATTAAATTTGATTTGACCTCATTAACAAAAACAGTACTGATCACACTACTGATCTAGGTTTAGTTTTTAAAGTTTTTTTTTTAACTCTTTACTTCACGTCACATAGAAAGCTACCAACAGGGTTTCCTTAGTCCCCACCCTCTCTTCCATTGGACCCCCTAACTCTGCTGGTCTCTGCAGCAGCACAGTTGTAGTGTAGCCCAGGCCTGTCTGCTGGGGTGGAAGCTCAGGGAAGAAGCCTGAGTCTCTGGAAGACCCTAAAACCCAGAAAGCAGCTGGGCTCCTCCAGCCCCAACCCCTCTGAACTCTTCAGCCTGGTTTCCTGTCCTAGAATCACACCCTTACCCCTCCCACACCCCTTTCTTAAAAATATAACTCTAGGCCTGGGCGGTTCCCTACCGTTGGGTTGTCAGGCTGCAGAAAATGAAAGTGGTCTGTTCCTGCTGATGGCAGAGGCAGGGATATGTTCTCGGTTGGAACTTACAGCTCATTTTCCCAGAGACACCATGGAAGCCAGGGTGTATTGTTAGGTAGGTTCTAGAGTGCATTTAAGAACTTCGGACAAAGCACGTGAGTCAAACTGATTTCTGCGAGTTCTTTTGGCCACCTGGCTACTCATTTTAAGTTGTTTCCTTGGGAATATAGCTCTGAGGTACAGTCAGTTGACTATAAATTCCTTTCGTAGAGGGAGCCCCAGAGTCATAGGCCTAATTCTTTGTCTGCTGAGAATCCAGGCAGGTATGGGCCCCTTTGAAAGGCCCAGCCAACTCTACCCCAACTCCAGGCCCAAGACTTCTGAGCTGTTAGAGAAACCAGGACCCCCTTAGAGTGAGCACCCAAGAGGGAAATAACAGATATGAGTGGGGAGAGGGTGCATATGAACTTCGTGTAAGGACTATGGCCAGGGCAGAAAAAGGGGCTCAGAGATGTAGGGTTGAAGGTTTCCTGAAGGTCTTTTGGCCCAGCCCCTAGAGATTCTAACAGTATTATATTAAGGTAGTTTCTATAGACTTGTGTCAGAGTTGTTGGCAGGAGGGTTGTAATACAAAGCAAGTGGAACAAAGAACTGTATATTTAGAGTTCTCTATGAAATGGAGGCCAGGGGTAGAGTTATTTTGTGGCCTAGAAATAGAGTGTGTCGTGTGTGTATGTGTGTGTGTGTGTGTGTGTGTGTGAATGATTCCACTGTTCTGTTGGAACAAAATAAATGTGTAGCTATAGCCGCAGCCACATCAACCTGGTGATAGATAATAGGAGCGTGACAGTAGCAGTAGGGAGAGCAAGATCCTTTATGAAATGATGAGCAAGTGAAAACCGCCGTAAAGTAGGACAGGGAATGATCATAGCCATTTGCGAATCTGTGCGGGGCCCTCTAAGATCAGACAGAGGTTCTGGGGCGCTGGGATGCGGAGACTGCGATGCAGGGGTCTGATCCAGATTTATTAAATAACGATTGCTCTTGTCACTCTACTTATTGTGCTCTGGGTAAACTTGGCCGCTTTTATACATCACTTGGTGTTTACTATGGCACCATGTGTAATAAAGTAGCTCTGAATAAATGTTACTGACAGCCTGAGCAAATGAAGTGAAATAAAACAGAACAAAACTATTGAGGTTTAGACAAAAGGCAAACGAATATCATGTGCTGCATTACCGAAGATGCACTGTGTAAGGTTTGGAAGCTGAGCTTGCCCTTGGTTATTTATCGTTATAACTGTTGCAGGTGCCCATTCAGTCTTTGCCTTCAGAGGAACTTAATAGAATTATGAAGAAAAACCAGCCTGTACCATGACGGTTTAAAGTTTGTTTTGTGGTCTTTAGAAGTGGTCTGCTAGGGGTCAGGGCCTTCCCTACTAACTGAGGGTGTGGTGGGTAAGAATGTGGAGGGTGAGTTGCTGGCAAAATCTCAATGGTGACAATGGCGGTGGTGGTGGCGGTGGTAGTGGGTAGGAGGGAATTCTTGGTGAGAGGCAAAGTGCGTAGTCAAGCCATTGGCTCCTGAAGCCAGAAGGAGCTTTCCCAGGCATTGGGAGTGGAGAATGGCTGCAGAAATTGGCCCTTCTCTCTCTCAAAAAAAATTCAGCCTGTGTGTGATGTTTTGGCACATGAGTTGGGGAAGGGGTGATGGAGGACTGCCTTGCTGTAGTCTATATAATAAGCAAAAATGTATGCAATGGAATGATCTTACTCATGTAAAGTGCCCATTAGTTATCTTTTGATTTAATAAACATTTATCGAACTCCTATTAAGCACCTGGATTGTGGTCAGGCCTCTGGAGACACTGCAGATGGCCTCGAGTTTCTCTGCTTTTATAACAGCAGGGACTTAGACTATCTCATTCCATTTTTTTATCCCTTGGGGCCTCTTTCTTGGAATTTTTCAAAGTGGCAGTGGAATGTGTAGCTCTCCTTAGATTTAGAACTGTGGGCGGACATGTCCCTTGCCTCTTGGAGTGCCTTGAGAAAATGAACCCTAATCATAGGCAGAAGTCAAGTGGACAGGGAGAGCATGAAGAGGGAAAGAGAGGCAAAACCAGACAGAAAGGAAAGTCCTGATGATTTTGCAGTGTAGTCATGAAGTCTTTGCTACCCACCCTTACCTTTCCATCGTCTGATTTTGTGAACCCATGAAGTCATCTACAGTAGTTTGATGGGGGTTTCCATGACTTACACCCAAAGGATCTCGGTTTACACAGTGTTCAACACTGAACCTATCATCTTCCCCTCTCAAAGTTGTACTTCCTGCATCCTGGTTAATGGTTCTGCTCACCCAGAAACCTGGGAGTCATTCTAGAATCCTCCTTTCCCATTACCCCGACAGTCCATGATAATCACCAAGTCCTCATGACGTTGCCCTAAATATTTCTTGAACCTATTGCCTTTTCCCCGTTTCTATCATCATCACCATTATTAAAAGGCCCTCTTGAGCTTTTGCCTGGGGTTTTGCAATGGCCTTCTCCCTGGGTTCCTTCCAGTTTCATCTTTGTTAAATCCATCCTCCACAGAGCAGCTATAGTAAGATATCTAAAATGCAAACATGGCTCAGTAAGTGAAACGGCCTCGGTTTCTCATGACCCAGTCCCACCCTCTCCATTGTCTACACACTACAGCTTTCATTTGACACTGCATTCATCAACAAAAAGCTTATTATTTCACATATAAACCAAGTCCAGTTTCTTGTGTCAGTAGCTATGATAGCTTTGATATTAGGAAGAGAGGTGGTTTATTTCCATTGCCTTGATCTTCAACGGTCTTCAGTATTTCATTTCCTGCAAGATAAAGCCTAAATTTTGTAGGTCATCATTTCATGTCCTCCCTACCTTTTCACCATCCCCCAAGTATATAAGAATCATTGCCTCAGCCAGACTATCCTATAATAGTTCCCTACAGATGTCTTTCCCCCTCTGATTTTTTGTTTACACGGATCTCTGCCCACAGAGCTCTTCACTTCTTCTGCCCATTCATTGCACTTATCCTGAAGGCATTCCACCCCACACTGAATTCTGGCTCTTCTAGTACCTAAATTCTTATCATTTGCATAACTTTTTAAATCACGTATTACACATTGCTTCGTACTGATGTTTAACTCTTCATTGGTTTGTCCTATCTCTGCCACAAGTCCCAAGGTCTGTGGGAACAAGAGCTATGCCTCGAGCCTCTGAGTGTGCCCAGCATGTTGTCTTGTACATGGCTTCTCAGTGCATGTTTCTGGGTTTCTTCTACTGGATCCATTCTCCTCTCTTGAGTCAAAACCCACAGTTTGGTGAGTTTTTAATAAATGGGTTCGGAGAAGACAAGGCCAGTAAACTTTGACTTCTGAATATAAGTTATTTAAGGTCAGATTCCTCAGTTCCCACAAAGGGGATAATCACTTTTGTGAGGTGCTTAGCAACGATTCTACTGAGCAAACCCCAGGAGCCTGTAACTTTTGAGTCAATGAAAATTATAATTACTGAGTACATTTACAATGCTGTGGAAATCATGAATATTATAATTCATGCATGTGTAAAATTGCCATTTCCAGGCTCATGAAAGATACAAACTCAAGACAAAGGAGAACAAGATAACCTTGGAACCAGATTTCTGGTCACGATAAAGAAGTTACTTTAAATCAGTCTAGGACTATAATTTTAATTCTCTTTACATCTATTCCTGTTTATTTCTTAGTGTTTCACCTTAAATTGAAGCTCATGAACATAAAAACTCTTCTAATATTTCTATTTTATTTTTCTGCTCTCAAGATTCTCTTACCCGTGTTCATAAACTCTATGATTACAATGAGAATTTTAGTCAATACCCTGATCACCCTGATATATAAGTTATTTTTCTTCTAAAGATCTTAGACATGGGTTACATTTCATTTATCCTCCTGTAGAATTTAGTATCATTTCCATTGTAAATGACATTTGCACTTACTTGGCTTATTCAAATAGGGAATTTATTGGCTCATCTAGGTGAAAAGTATGTGGGTGGCTAGACCAACCTTCGGGCACAACTGGGGTTGGGGTTAAAAAGATCTCATAAACATTCTTTTCTCACCATCTTTCTCTTTTGCCAACCATTGCCTTTAGTCTTAGACTTTATTTAGTAGCAAGATGGTAGCAAGAGTTTCAGACCCTATATCTCCTCAGGTCTCAAGACAGCAAGAAAGATTGATACTGTCTTTCCTAGATAGAAGTCCTTGCCAAAATACAGACGAGAATCCCTACCACAGTCTACAAAACTTTGCTGACATAGCTCCTCACATTAACTCTCCTCTGTCCCCTTCTTTCCCTTTTCATACACCACAGTGACCTCCTTTCACTTTCTTGGCACACCGTAGTGGAAAGAATAACGCATCCCCCCAAAGATGTCCATGTCCTAATCACCAAAACCACTTAACGGCACCTTGAGTGGCCACAGGGACTTTGCACAATACAAAACAATGGTAGGGCAGAAGGAAAGCGAAGTTGGGCTGTTTATTTCCTCTGCTGCTCCCTGCTGCACTCTGTTGGCTGGTTGTACCCCTTCAACAGAAGATTACAGCTCTTGTCAGATGGTCTTACCATACAGTTACCTGTTACAGGTTCTAATAACTGCTTTATTTCTCTGCCTCATTCAGCTGGGGCACTAGTAGTAGAGGTGGTGTTGGTTAATGTCTCCCTGCTGTTGCTAGCCTAGGGTATTGCACTATTCTGCACTATTTTCTCCATGCCCTGGCAACATCTTGTTAAATAGTCTCTTTATTAAACATTCCTAAAATTACCCAGATGGAAAGAGCCATCTGCTTCCCCACAGGATGCTGACTAATACAGACCTCATTGTTTTCTCTTCTGCCTCTGGGCCTTGGTACATGCTGCTGCCTTTGCCAGGAAAGCCCCTTTTCTGATCTGTGCTCTTTTAGTATTAATGCTCAGATTCTTAAACAAGTACTTCCTCGAGTAAGTCTTTTCTTCCCCTAGACAAAGTCAACTATTATACAGCCTTATAACACTATACACCTTTACTCCCTATCCCTTATGACAATTCTAGCCTCATAGTGTTTATGAGTTCATTAGATTATTGTTTATCTTGCTTTCTAGAGCTGCATTGTCCTACATAGTAGCCACTAACCACATGTGGCTACTGAGCACTTGAAATGTGGCTATAGCTTACTTGACTAAGGAAATTTTAAACTTCATCTCTTTCTAATTAATAGTTACAGTAAGCTTTTAGGCATGTTTGGAACAACTTGGGCATGTGAATCTATCAACCGTACAATTTATGAAATCTCAATACACATAAAATCTTGCTCATCAAAATTTAGTGTCCGAATGGAAAATGGCTGTGAGTGTAAAATACGCATGGATTTCAAAGACTTAGTGCAAAAAGAACATAAAATATGTCATTAATAATTTTAGGGTATTGATTGCATGTTGAAATGATAGTGTTTTAGATCTACTGAGTTAGGTGAAATATATTATTGGAATCAGTTTTGCCTGCTTCTTTTTACCTGTTGTAAATATGGCTAGTAGAAAATTTAGAATTATGTATGTGACTTGCATCGTTGTTTCTCTTGGTAAGTTCTGCATGCAAGAGGGCATTTTTCTCATTCTTGTCTGTTGCTTCTTAGTAGGTGCCCCACAAATGTTTAATTCATGAGCGAATCAATGGAACAGCATGTGCTCTAACCTCAGTGCAGAGTAGCCACAGGGAGCTCTTCACCTTGAGTATCAACAGATTTCTTCTCTGCCTCATTATTTATCTTAAGAGTCAAATTTTTAGGGACAACAATGATATAACCTATACATTTAATGAGGTTCCAGTATGTTTCTGTCTCCTGGAAGTGAAGATGCCTACAGCCTGGTAGGTGGAGTAGCCGTGTCTTAGCAACAGCAAACGAGGCCTTTTCCGGTGGTGGGGCAGGGCGGTGCGCTGCTAGTGATGGAGCGGGCTGTGCTGCACTCGGCAGGAGGCAGGCTTCCAGGTGGTTCCACGAGAAGAAGGTGAGTGTCAGCTGTGCCAGGAAATCTCCTGGCACCTCGTGCAAAAGAATAAACCAGGGCCACTCCCTGCCGGTCCTTTTGGTGACTCTCCCCTGCCTTTTCTCCAACAAGGTCATCTGGTCATTTTCCTCTGCCCAGTGCCACACAGGAGGTCCCCCTACCCAAGACCCAGCCTCCAACTGGAGATGCTTATTCTGTGGACAGTAGGATTCAGCATGGACTCTTCAAAGGAGGTGAACAGCTTGGTTGGGCTGACAAATCATTTGATTTTTATTGGAAGAACTTCAACCATCCTCTGCATCCCCGCTCACACACCTCCATCTTTTTAGCCCCAAACGCCTCTTTTCAACTTGAAAAATGGATTCCTCCCAGGGAGCTTATCTTTTGTCCTCTGTTGAACCTTCCTCTCTATGCGGAGAAATGCATATAGACACAGGCAAGACCGTGACTTCACGTCTCTGTGATTAAGGGCCCTCGAATGTTCGCCGTGCCTGTCTGACTGGTAATGCTGCAAGGCCTGAGTCACGGGGAGGCTCGCAGGGGGACTTCCTTTGCCGGCCCTGCCTGCCACTTGCCCATCTCCCTGCACTTTTCTTAGATCTCACACAAGCCAAATCCAGCCGCTTATTTTCATTCATTCCATCTTTACACTTTCTTTAGAGCAATGACCTACTTAAGTGAAAGGGAAATACAAACCCCCGAGGAAATTTGCTGACAGCTGTTTCCTTGGTAGAATTAATTCGGGCATGTGTCTGAGAGAAGTTTATAAGCTCTAAGAATCATTTTGGCTGGGGGTGGAAGTGGAAGTGAAGGGACAGGAGATTTTTAAAAAAGGGCCAGATGACGTGTTCCAGGGGAAGTGATTGGAGACTGATGATAAAGGGAGGGTTGGGTAAGACATAGGGACGGACGTCAGCTGGGATGTCCATGTTCAGTTTAGTGCCCCCCCCCACAGTGTGCTGTTCAGAGTCTCTACTCCTAAGGTCCTGGGTCTAACTAAAGCCAATCCATTGTTCGACCCAAACACACTTGTGACTGGCAGTACATCGCAATGCAGTTTGGAAGATAATTTAAGGACAAAAGTGGCAGACACAGCTTCAAACCAAGAGCTGAGAAACTTGGATTTTTATCTTGAATTTGTCCAGAGCTCTCTGTATATTTTAAGCAAGTTATGTTGACCCTTCAACATGCCTCATTTTTCTCATCTGGAAGATGTGGTTTAGACTCGATGATGGCTAAGGCGCTTTTCAGCTATTACATTCCTTGAAACACATAAAATGATTTACTTATTGGCTAAGATAGCTAATAATCACTATTATTTAGTCAGGTTGTTAACAAGTAGACTGGTTTATGTTTTACTCTTTTCTTTCTTTCTTTCTTTTTTTTTTTTTTTTGATGGAGGTGTTTTGTAGGATGCCCAAAAGGTGGGTCACAGAAAAGATTAAAGATCTAAATAAGCCCCCAAAGAGACATTCAGCCTTTGAATCATGGTCCGCTGATTGGCTGTGGACTATAGAGTCCTTTTGGCACCCCTACCCCCATCCCCCATGAGTCACAGGACTCACCATCCCAGGCATCCAGCCCCATGGGGCGATCCTTTCCTTAGCTATTTGCCTGGTATGTGGGCGGACCAACCACCTCCATGACTAACAGCCCGGAAACTCCTGGCTGAGCCCTAATGTGCACTTTGCATAATGTCTTTATTCAATTGCAATGGTGTGAATGCAGTGGGCACTGAATAATGTTTCATGCTAAAATCCCACAATAAACCATCTGCTGTTTATTGAGGGAACTGTCAAAATTGGGTATAGCAGATAAAAGTACTCTTGGGTCAGTTTAAAAGCTTAAACTTACAGTGTTATAGAGTTTTAGAGTTAGAAGATAACATCTGAAATCCATCTGATCTGTCATTAACACTTTAGAGATGAAGTGAAGAAGAAATGACTGCCCACAGTTACTAGTTAATTTGTGCCAAATCAGGACTCAAAACACCACCAGATTCTCAGGTCTGTGGTTTTTCTACTGTAGTATACTACTTATGTAAGAACCTGAGTACATTTTAAATGCTTTTAATTAATTTTAAATATACAGTGTATACACTACAAAATTTAAAGACAAAGTTATTCACAGTGGAAATTTCATCTCCTATACATTACTATCTCTGATCACTTAATATCTTCCTTTTTGATGAATCTGGACTTTATTTTGGTATAGGTAAGAGGTAGGGATCAACTTTATTTTTTTTCATATGGCTAGCCAGTTATTTCACTGGCTGATAAGGTGCGTTTCCCTTATTTGTGCTTCTCTTTTAGAATTTTCATGTTTATTCTTGTTTTTTTCCTCCTACATGAACTTGAGAGTCAGTTTGTACATTTAAAAAATTATGCTAGTTTTTAAAAATGAGATTGTGTTAAACTGATACATTAATTTAGGGAGATTTGAAAGTGTTACGAAGAGTGTCAGGATGTAATTTCCTCCATGATAAACAAAAACGACAGGAGACACTATCCTTCCCCGCTTTGGACGTGGTTCTGTGAGTGAGTGGTTGTTGCCCCTTCAATCCCACACCTTACCTTACACCTTCTGCTAAAATATATTCCAACCACACTGGCCTCCTTGCTGTTTTTCGACTCAACTGAAAGGTTCTCTCTGCTCAGAACACCGCCCCCGCCCCCCTTCCTGCCCCCCCATATCTGCATGACTTGCCCCCTCACCTCCTTTAAGAATTGGTTCAAAGGTCACCATCTCATTGAGTCTGTACTGACCATTCTATTTAAAGTTGCTGTTGCTCAACTTCCAGCTCCTAACCTTCCTTCTGTTCTCCTTTGTTTTCCATACCACTCACCGCCTTCTCACATACCAGTCATTTACTTAATCATTATGCTCATTAATAATTGTTTGTCTCCACCACTGACACGTAAGCCTCAGGAGGGCAGAGATTTTTGTCTGTTTTATGCACTGCCTTATCCCAAGTGCCTAGAACTGTGCCTAGCATATAGTGAGTGTTCAATAAATATTTGTTTAACTGAATTAAAGGAAGTATTTATCTAGTAAGAGATTTTATTAAGAGTAGGCATTGCAGTTTTAACGAATGTATTTTCAGCAATCATGGAAGTAATCATATGAGCATTTTCTCTTTTCATTACCAGGAATGGCAAATGATATATTAAATTTCCTAAAATGAAATACCCTTGCATTCCTGAACAAAACCCACTTATTTATTCATGGTATATTCTTCTTCTCTGAGTTGCCTGATTTTGTCTGCTATTATATTTATTATAGTTGGTTTTCAGAATTGGTCCTAAAGGAGAGGGTGGTGTGGAGTTTTGCCGTGACATCTTTGCTTGGCTTTGTTTCACATTGTGTTCACTTCAAGCAATAATTCAGAATTCCCTCACCCATTTTTTTAAAAAAAGCTCTGGGATAGTCCAAGTAGTACTGACTTTATCTTTCTTTGAAGTATAGCTACTTATGCATTCTCATGAGTGTCATCTCTGGGCCTTCAAATTCTTTATTTTGTTACGCTAAGTATTTTATAAATGTAGGTATATTGTCTTTCATTTACACATCCAAAATTAAGCTGGAATCAATTATTTTGGGACTTACAAGAATAAGTCATCTCCCACCATACATTCTTTTAAGCCAAGTTGCAATTAACTTGAAAGTCCAGATAACATCGCTGCGACGCCCCTCCTCCCTTCTCTCCCTTCCTTCTTTCCTTTGAAATAATCAAATTTTTGCTCCAGTTCCAGCTTTATTTTTTGCGTTGGCACATTAAAACACACACACACAACTCCTAAAATATGCATTTTCTTTCTGGAGTGCTTATACAGTCCTAAAGCTACAAATAAATACCTTGTTTCATAGATGATAAAACAGATGCTCAGGAAGTTCAAATGTCCTGCCCACTTTCCGTCTCACCGAAGAGTCCAAATGAGGTCCCAGGTCTCCAGTGCCCTCTGCGTCACACAGCCACTTCTCTCATGTCTGCACGTGTGTGCACCTGTGTGCGTGTGTGTTCCCCGTTTTGTTCTTCCTTCCAAGTCTTCCCCCTTCCACAAAGAAATGTTAAATACCAAAAATGTGTCAGTCACGTTGAAGGTGTTGGGAGCTATGAAGGGGAGCCAGGCAGTCTTTGTAGTCAAGACATTTACGGTTTAGTGAGAGACTCTGACAAGTAAACAGACAGTTACAGCGTGAAGATGGTGCATATAAAGTGCAAATGGACAGAAACCACAGTGGAGGGTGGTCCCTAAATGGGACCGGAGAGTTAGAAGAAACTTGACAAGGTCTTGGACTTGGCCTGGGAAGGAGGATTCTGCTCCTGTTTGCCATTCCTCGAGCTCAAATGTTCTATCAAGAATCTGCCATTCCAGGGAAGCTGCTTTGGCCTAGAGAGCCCTGTGGTTAGAGGTCCCGCGTTCTCTGCACTACGATCTCCATAACTCTTTCTTTCTGTTGATAAATGTTGGGCCCCAAACCAGTTCTGAGTTCTCTGCTCTATCCAATAGGGATTCTACCCTCAGGTGCTCGGGATAGAACCATCCCTTTGGCAAAGCTCAAAGACTTCAGCAGTTCTAGCAAGGTAGGAATTTACCGTTGAGAGGGCAGAAGATAAAGGTGGTTACTTTTATGTTTAACACAAGAGTCCTTGGGCAGTGGTCAGATGGTGTTCCCTTAACACTCTCGATTCATTTATCCCTGGGAATTTCTCAATCTATTTATTTTTATCATGCTTCCTAAACTAGTTCTTTTATTTAACACATGTGGGTGCATGCTGTGTGCCTATCTCTGGATAAAGCACTGTGGGGGTACAAAGAGTTAGAGGACGCACTCCCTGCATTGTTTTATTCCTCACTATCGAAAGGAATTTTTGGTCTACTTGGAAAGATGAGATAAATAGAATCAAGGATAAATAATAGAGCAAGTCACTGTACAATACATTTCAAATGGATGGTATAGACAATTATTTCTATTGTGTGCAGGAGAGGGAGTGAATCCTGTAGGCTATACCAGTTTTTATTTGCCCCTGGTTTGTCTGTCTTCAAGCCTGTGATAATTAACTCGATGTGTAAAATTGGCAAGGTTATGACACCCAATTGTTTGGTCAAACACCAGTCTAGATGTTGCTGTGAAGGTATTTTTTTAGATGTGATTAATATTAAAATTAGGAGACTTTGGGTAAAGCAGATTACCCTCCATAATGTGGATGAGTCTCATCTAATCAGCTGAAGGCCTTAAGAGAAGAGACCAAGTTTTCTGAGTAGGAAGAAATCCTATCCGAGGACAGTCTTCTTTAGACTCAAGACTGCAACATTAACTCTTCCCTGGGTCTCTAGCCTGCTGGCTTGGTCTGCAAATTTTGGACTTGCCAGCCTCCACAAATGCATGCGTCAATTCCTTAAAATGAACCCATCTCTCTCTGTACATGCATCCTACTCAGTTCACTTCTCTGGAGACTCTGACCAATACAAAGCCCAAAGATTCTTATCCTATTTCAACCTGGCCCCTAAGGTAGGAAGGAAGACCTGGTACATTAGATGCCTCCGACTGAGATGCAATGTCATTTATTTCTTTCTTCATTCAAGAAAAAACTTTTATTAGCTCTCTATTAGTACAGTGGATTAAGAGTGTAGGTTTTAAACCTAGGTTATTTTTGTTTATTTTCTAGTAGGACCCTCAGTTTGCTCATCTGTAAAGTGCGGATAACAGTGGTACCTACCTTTTATGATTGTTTTGAAGAATAATTATGTTAATAAAAATATGCTCAGCACTTTGAACAGTTCCTGGCACATGGGAAGCACTCGATACATGTTCTCCATTTTTATTATGACTGTACAGTAGGGTTCCATATCTGGCTTTGTGGGACAGTGGTAAGCATTACATAGAGTTAGCTCTGTAGTTGCTCATGACCTATTTGGGGAGTCAGAAAAATAAATGTACAGTCCCAATAGAGTATGCTAAAGATATTCTTTAAATTTTATTTTTCAACTGCAGTTTACATTCAATATTATTTTGTATTAGTTTCAGGTGTGCAGCATAGTGGTGAGACAGTCATATATTTACAAAGTGGAAGACTTCCTGCCACCTTAGGCTGAGTGGGAGCCCTTGGGGGCGGGGGGCTCTTATGCATCAGTGCTTCTGGCTTTGAAGGATTACCATATTGAGACTATGTTTTCATGCTTCTCTTTCTACACAGAGATAACATTTTTATCTCTCTGTACTACAAGTCTTTCAGTCTTGACCCACAGCTGCTCCCGAATAACTATCGGTGGATCAAATTAATAAGAAAATTTAGCAGGCCCATCAGAATCTTTTGGGTAGAAGTTTTAAAATACACATCACCAGAGCCACACCTAGACAGACAGATTTCTCTCCGTCTGGACTGGGGTTTGTGGATCTGCCTTTTGAAAAGAGCCCCGTTGGAGTTTTGAGGCTCACCTATGGTTAGGAACCACTGAGAGAACTCCGTCTGTTCCTCTGTCCACTCCGACGTTCACTGAGGGGCAGTGAGCGACTGAGTCTCACACGGAATTGAACTAGGTCCCCAAATATCCCTCAACGGTGTCTTTTCTTTTACATTCTAAAGAGAAACAAAGATGTGTTGGGGAAAAAAGGTTTGAGATGGAGCATGCAACAACGTCTCAGTATGGGATGAAAGTTCAATAACAATGACGATCATTGCTGATAACAAGTCCCATTGTATTTGGAAGCGTAGACATCGCTAATGACGATGCAGGTGTTTGGGAGAAAAGACGCAGCGCCGCTCCGCTGGTGGCAGTGCCGGTCAGCCCTGCTCCCTTGCCTGGGAGGCGCGCGGACAGCATCCGCCTAAGCGAACATCCGCACCAAGAGCCATTCGTGGACTGTTGGCGGAGGGAGGGATGAAGAGAGCATTTAGTCCATTTTAGAGATGGGGAAATCGAGGCTCAGGGAAGCTGAGGTAGTGACCTTCCCGGGTGCTGCGGCCAGTTAACGGGAAAGCTGGGCCCACAATCTAGTTTCAAAACTCTTTGCCAAGTATGCGCACAGGAGTTATTGCAATCTAGTTAAATGTCCCCAAGTTGAGGGACAGCTTACTGCTTCACTCAGGAGTCCCCCACGTGTCCTAATCAGCCCACTTCACCCGCCATTCTGACCTTCTCGTACCTTTGCCTCCAGTCCTGTCTCCAGGACTTAGCCCAGGTCACCACAGAGATTTGTGCTGGTTTCTCCTGCGGCGAAGCAAACTTGAACAACTTAGCGAGGCACCGCAGGGCCTCATCGGTTCAACTGAGCCTGTCCCTGCCCTTCCCTTGAACCCCTCCTCCACCAGGGCTGGGCCAGGCACCCCTGCCTGTGCTCATTCCAGATACTCCTTTTCTGCCGGGCAGAGCCCACCTCCAGCCAGAGAGGGTGGGAGTCCCAGGGACTCGTTCTCTGCACCCTAGCACCCAGGGCCTAGGCTGTGAGGGAGGGCTGGACAAAGGGGTGAAGTCTGCGGAAGTCTGCAGGGGAGGGCAAGGGTCCGCGGCGTCTGGTAAAGTTTTCTCCTTCTAAACAGAGAGATAGACACAAAGCAGCCCTTCCATCTTCTTTCCCGTTTTGGAGGACGTGGCGTGAGCCCCTGGTAACTGAAGCTGTTGCAGCCACTTTGCAGTCCAAGGGAGCAGTCCAAAAGAATCACAAAGAAGCTGACCTTCAGCGCCACCCTCCCCCCCACCCCCGCCACCTACATTACTGAGTCCACTCAGCCAACCAGCTCTGGAATCCCCACATTTGGATTTGCTGTAATAGAAGATATAACG
The DNA here is from genome assembly GCA_039655065.1 of Glossophaga mutica. Classification (NCBI taxonomy): domain Eukaryota; kingdom Metazoa; phylum Chordata; class Mammalia; order Chiroptera; family Phyllostomidae; genus Glossophaga; species Glossophaga mutica. The sequence goes on along the minus strand of CM077312.1, from coordinate 16,447,191 downwards.
GTATTATGTAATAATAGATCTGTGAATAAATCTCTCTTTAGAACGCTCGGTACTCTGGGCTTACCATTATTTGCATCAGGGCTAATAAAATAGCTGCTCTTTAATCAAACCAGGCGTGGGGGGAACAACAGCTCCCTCCTTTGGCTGACTCCTCAGGAAAAGGAGGCAGGAGTTAAAACTACAGAGAAGCTCAAGTTTTCCCTCCCTCGCTTCTGACTCGCTTTGTAAGCTCCTGTCCTAGTCATTCCTGCTTCCAATAAAGGAGAAAGTTGGTGCCTGCGACTTGTTCACCGGACCTGCACCCACAGCTCATTCCGTCCGGGTCTAGACCCCTCTAGGCAATGACTTCACTCCTTATTTTCCCGTTTCCTTTCTAACCTAGCAATTCAGATTTGGTGGAGCCCGTCCCCCCAGGAAGGACTTCAGCCACCTCTCTGAGATACTCTGCCTCTCCACTCAACAGTCTCCTTGCCCACGTGAGGGGATGGTCTCCCAGATTTCACCCTATTGAGGGATTCTCATTGTTTTGACACTGGTCTTCATGGTCAGAGGAGACCATTACCACTTCCCCCCTCTCTCTGAGCCTGGAGGACCAAGCCCGTTTCCTTGCGTGCTTCAAAGATCCCCTTTCTCTGCCAGATCACAGGTTTCTTCCACCTCAAATGCTCCTTCATGTCAACATCGCCACCTCTTGAAGTCCTTCTCCCCCTTGAAACCCTCACCCACATTCATGTATGTCCCTTGCGAGGACATCCTTGCTCGTTGCAGTCACAAGAACTCTCCTTTCAGCCCTTGCAGGAGCATGCACGCACGGTCCGCACCCATCCGTAGGTGAGCGTCACGCTGCCTCGTGCTGGGGTTGTGGACTTGTGTCCCCTGCTGCACTGGAAGCACCCTGGGGACCACAGTTTATGTATGTTTTCAATTCTCTGCGGAGTGGATGCCGCAGGGCAATTCAAGTCAACACATATTTATGTTGCTTTGTGGTGCTATCTCGGGACTGCTTGTCCCTGGGAAAAAATAAATGTATTTGTTGTTCAAAGCCACTTTTATTTGGGTTTGTGCTTCCTTGTAGCCAAGAGCACCTTCACTAATGCACATAACTAAGTAAATAGACGTGGGAGTCAGAACAGGGGTTTTCTTTGGTTTATTTCAACTCTGAGTGTGTGTGAAGGGGAATGACTGAGAGAGAGGTGAAGCCAAGGATCAGTGTGTGTGTGTGTGTGTGTGTGTGTGTGTGTGTGTGTGTGTGTAAAAGCACAAAGCTCAAGGAAACAGGTAGGAGAATGGGGTGGGGGGCTAGAGGAGGACATGTATTTAGAAGTAAGAGTGAAATAATGAACTCCACGTACAGTGTTATCCCCATACAAATTAGTAAAATTTCGATATTCTTTTCAACAACACACATTTCTTGAGTGTTCCAGGTATGGTAGGGATGGCTACTGATACCTCTGTTCCTTAAAATTTTATCTCACCTCATTCAAACTAATGCTTCTGAACAAGAAATTTGCTTTTACTCTCAATAGATAAAGAAAATAGTTTTTATTCTCCATTTAGGTCAAAAGCAATTTTGGCAGCAAGCCAAACACTCCCCGGGCACCAAGAATAACTCGAAGCTTATCTTTGTGAATGTCTCTTTTGGGCCTGAATCTCATTCTATGGTATTTTTCTCCTCCAGTCCTTTGAATTATCTTTCTTCTTCTTTTTAAAAATTTTGAAGTTTTCATTTATTTTTCATCACATGTCTTTTTTTTTTTATTTGACACCTCCTCAGAGTTTCCTTATCGAGGTCTCTTTTCATCCCTCTCTGGGACAACAGTGATGTTTCAATAACTCATATTAATGGAAGCAGGGGATTTGGGGTCCTCGGAGTAGCAGGAATGCAGTCTGGTCAAGTAAAGGGGAACTTGGCCAAGGCTTCCGGAGACCTGCCCTTTCAGGCGGAACTTTATCATTAAGGAGCTGCATGACCTTGGGCAAAATAGCAACTTCTTAGAATGTTAGGGCCCTTATCTCTGAGAAGAAGGATTTGACAAATAGGGTCTCTAGGCATTAACATTCTGTGATTTTTTTTAAAACTTAAAAAAAAAGAATTTAAAAAGTGACATTTGTATTTGTTTTTGAAAATATGCTTCTTTGGTGATAATTAACAAGGGAGTCAAGGTCTTTTTTTATTCTGCAACTTTGTGGTGACTTGAGCTTTACAAGGGACTCCTGGGATTTGGGACCAGCGTTTCCCAGGTCTTCGGCCGTCAAACCTTGGGAACTTTTCCAGATAGGAGCTGGCTCTGAAGGAAATAAGGAGATAGTATCGTAACTGTCCTTGATTCATGTTCTTTTTTTTTTTCAATTGTGGTAAAGACACACAACATAAACTCTACCCTCTTCAAAAATTTTGAAGTTTACCGCAGTATCGTTACCTATTATATGGAGCGTCTCCAGAACTTCTTCATCACGCACAATGGCAACTTATCCTCGCTGCACTGCGACTGCCTGCTCCCCGCTTGGCCTCCAGCCCCTGGCTTCAACGACTCTACTTTCTGATTTTATGGGTTTGGTTACTTTAGAAACTTCGAGTCAGTGGAATCATGTGGAATTTGTCCTGTGAGAGGCTTATTTCACTTAGCGTGACGTCTTCAAGCTTCATCCGTGTTGCAGCGTGTGGCAGACTTTCCTTCTTTTTAAAGGCTGTATAATATTCCTTGGCTTGGGCACTACTCTAGAATTTCTCTGAGTTTCATACAGATAAAATGAACATTCACGTATTTATCCAACACCTTTTCCTGCTACTGCTGGTAGTTCATGGTGCCTTCACCGATGCAAAGAAGTCTTGGGGCGCATAGGCCTAGTTCCCACTCACATCCAGGGCTGGCTCTCTTTACCTTTTGATGTGTTACCAATATTGCAGAAAGATCCTTTTACCATTTTTCATTAGAGTTAGGTTTATGCAAACAGAAGTCTCTGTCTGCGAACATGGCCTTTTTGATCGAATGATCAGGTTTTGGGGGGACATCTAGATTCTTATTCTGACTCTGAGCAGCCCCAGGGTAAGTTCTTCCCACTATGGGCTTCAGTTTCCTCATCTGTAGAATGGAGAGGTTAGATTAGTTCCATGGCCCCTAATGAGGGCAATTTTGCCCTTCAGTGGACATTTGGTAGTGTCTGAAGATGTTTCTGGTTGTCATACCTGGCCTGTCACTGGAGAGGCCAGGGGTTCTGCTAAATATCCTGCAATGCACAGGACAGGCGCCCTCTCTTCTCCCCCATGAAGAATTATGCATCCCCAAAGTGTCAATAGTGCTGAGGCTGTGGCATCCTGGATTAGCAAATGCCTGAGGCCCCAGCATCTATAAAATGCCATAACTCCTTCCATCACTTCAATTTCCCCTTCATTCTCTCTTTGGCTTGGGCCTTAGATTAAAGCGTGAAGCAGGAGAGTTGATCTAATTTCTTCCTTCTTTCATAATCTGCCCTTCCTAAGCCCTCATTCTCTTTCCTCTTCCTTCACTGTTTCCTCAAGATCTGGGGCAGGTCTAAGAGGCAGGTGCTTTTGAACAGGGTTTAAACTCTGGGTGGCACAGGGCTGGTTTGAGGAAGAAAGATAAGATCAGCCGGGGCCTTTGTTGTCACGTCGCTTCCCTCTCGTGCTCCAAGTTCACGTGTGACACCCCCACCCTCCCCAGTTATGTAAGCTGGGGGAGGGGGCAGTACAGTTTGGTATTAAAATAAGATGATCTTTAGCTTCTAGTTTTAATTTTAGCTACTGTTGGGTTTTGTTCCTTATGCTTTCCTCTCCTGACAGTTGTCTTGTGCAGAACTCTAATGTGTGAAAAAATAATAACAGGCGTACCTGCCTGTGTAGGTTTAGTCCCGAGAAACAAGGAAATAGCATTCCTTGTATCTACCTTGCCTTTAAGATAAAATCTTTAATAATCTATTTCTAGCATGTCTTCTTTGCCAGAAATATATTAACTATTCAAACATAAAAGCCAGAACCCAGGTGTTGTCTTGGATGCTTCCCCTTCTCTCAGCTTCAGACTTAATTCATCTCCAAGTCATGGCCACTTTGCCTCCTAAATATCCCCCAGATCCACTACTTAAGCCCAGCAGCCCTGTCGATAACTTCAGTCCAGGTTCCCATCACTGCCTTCTGGACCACATCCTGGACCACAGCAATCTACTCTAAACTCTCTAAGCACATCTCCCCGCCGGGTCCCCCCTAGTCTTGTTTACATTGAAACAAGAGCCACCATTTCAAAACGCAAGTTGGACTGCATCAGTCCCCATCGGAAAACCCTGCAATGGCTTTGAACCTTGCTGAGGAGAAAGGCGAAACTCCTTTATGGTCCTCTATTCTCCACCCCTCCTCCTCCTCCTGATACATCTGCACCCCACCCCGACCACCCCCCACCACCACATTTTACTCATTTTTTTTACATCTGTAACAGGAGTCATTTTTCAACTCCTTGAACTCTCCATGCACCTTCAGGGCCTTTGCACAAGTTTTTTTCTCCAGTCTGGAATGTTCTCTCCACCTTTACTTCTACCCTTTCTTGGCTTAGGTTGGATTCTCCCCGAAACAGACCCTGACAATTGGGACTTGAGTCTGTATACAACAGGCCTCCTTATTCATGGTTTATGTTACCTGTGGTCAACTGCAGTCTGAAACTATTAAATAGAAAATTCCAGAAATAAACAGTTCATAAGTTTTAAGCTGCACACCGTTCGGAGGAGTGGGATGAAATCTTAGACCATCTGGCTTTGTCCCACCTGCGACGTGAATCATCCCTTTGTCTGGCATCCCCACACTGAGATGCTCTCTGCTCCTCCGTCACTTAGTAGCTTCATGGGTTATCATTGTGCCATCATAGTGCTTGTGTTCAACTAACCCTTACTTTATTTAATAATGACCCCAAAGTGCAAGAGTAGCAAGGCTGGCAATTTGCATATGCCACAGAGAAGCTGTGAAGGGCTTCCTTCAAGTGAAAGGGTGGGTACAGCCAGTCCTGCATAGAGCTTCAATGTGGCTTCCGTATAACATTGAGGAGGGAAAAAAATTGCTTCCAGCTGGTGCCACCATCTGTGTGGAGATTGCACGTTCTCCCCACGTCTGGTGTAGGTTTTCTCTGCGTCCTCGGGTTTCCTCCCCCGTCCCGAAGGTGTGCATGTGAGGTGAATGGTGTGTCTCCATCGTCCCATCTGAGTGAGTGTGGGTGGGGCTGGCCCTGTGATGGAAGAGCACCCTGTCCAGGGTGGGTCCCACCTTGTGCTGGGAGCTGCCAGGAGAGGCTCTGGCCACCCATGACCCTGAACTGGAATAAGCAAGTTGGAAAATAGTTATCGGATTTGTTTCTATTAATCTTTCTTAAATGTACGGATAGCTTACATGGATTTCAGTGTTTAATGTGAGAAGAGTTTATGGTCTCTATTTAGAAGTTTGGTGATGGTTTTGTGCCATAGGAGCTTAACTCTTTTTTGCATCAGTGAGTCTACGGTCAAACTGGTTTCGTTATCTGTCATTTTGCTTGTAGTTGCAGTTTCAAAAACCTACTGATGATGGTATAAGTAAGGGCTTATGGTACAGCACAATAGTATATGTATTTTGACACAATACTTCTGAATTTTGAGAATTAACAATTCTCTAATTTTTATGAGCTTTTAGCTTAGTTATGAGATAGTCAAACACTTTACATCAGAGGTATGTACTTATTTAAATTGTGGCATGCATTTGATTCATGATGAATATGGGGTCAACTCCTTAATTACATAAATTTTATTTATTGTTTTTCTCCTCACATTCTCCAGTAGTCGGTATAATATTACAGCATACCTAAAACATTTTTTGTGTGGCTACAATTTCTCTTACTGAATCTGGATGGAGATAAGACAGGAATTTATCCATCCTGTGTCTTTTCTTAAAGTCAGGCAATTCCCGCCCCCACCCCCTCCCCGACCCCCAGTGTAAACCCTCCCGCAGCTGTCTGCCTCACTGGGGCCAGGGTCGGGGCCTGAGCTTCTGTTTGTTTTGCTGCCTTCTTGGCTGGAGATTAAGCCCTGAACTTCTTCTGACTTGGGGAGTGGCTTTGGCAATTGTGGCCATTTCAGCAATTGTCAGGTTCCTTGGATAAGAGACTAGCAGCTTCTGGTGATCATGGGGGGAGCACAACCCTCCACAACCTGGCTAGTGGTGAGATGTCGCAATGAAAGCAAATCTTTGACGATATTCTGCCAGGTACATTAGCACAAAACCCATCATGTCACCTGCTCCCGGAAGCTCAGGGGAGGCCCCTCTCGTTGACTTTAGGACAGTGTTACCTCCGGGTGAATGCCATGATGTCTGAGGACTGGAGTCAAGATCGGCCATCCTTGTCATCACAGATCATTGCATCCACACCAGGTGCTTATTGGAGTCCCTACAGTGTGGGGACAGGGCTTCTCTAAAGTTTCTCCAAAGGTAGTAGGTCCTGGGCTTATCTGATCCTTACACTTCATTCATGTTAGCATGGCAGGGCCTGGATAACTTTTCCAAAATTTTGGCAAAAAATATATCACATAATATTTCCACCATTTTTAAATGCAACACTTCAGCGACATTAAGCACATTCACATCGTGCAACCACAGCACCATCCAGCTCCAGAGCTTGTTCATCATCGGAACCGAAAGTCTGTCCCACGAAACATTCTCCCCAGTCCCCCAGCCTCTGGCAATCACCATTCTATTCTCTGCCTCTAAGAAATTCCTGCTTTAGAAACCTTATATGAGTGGAATCACATGGTATTTGTCCTTTTTTGTCTGGTGTGTTTCAGTTAGCATTAATGTCTTCAAAGAGCCTGCATAATTTTTTATAGCAGCTCTATTAGAAATAATTTATTTTTACCATCCTTTATGCTCTTTAACAAACCCATGGAGTAGATTTAAGTACCAGCATTTAAGGGGCTTAGTAGCCACCTCTGAATTGTAGATTCTTGCAGTTTTTCCTAGGCTAACTAATCACCATTTGCACATTGCATAGTTCAAACCAAAGCCTGTTTACAGTAAATCACCGCGTGAACACTAAGGCGTGGTGAATATGCAAAAGCTCCTGACAGGGAGGTGAAGTGCTGAGTGTTAAGAAGGAAGGAAGTCTTCTCATCAAGTCAGGGTCACATTTGGTTCTGTGGCAAAGGAGGGTTTGGGGGACATCTGGAGCTCTGCTTCTGCATTACGTTTAAATTCTCAGGGTGGATCATGGTCTCCCTAAAAATGTCACGAGCCATGTTAGAGTGGGAAATGCTATTTTCTATAGTGTCTTGGAGGAAACGGATGGCAAAACATCCATATATCCAGGGGGGATGGGACGATGCACCGAAGGTTTGTGTTACCCCGAAATTCAGATGTTGGACTCCTAATCCTCAACGCGATGGTGTTAGGAGGTGGGGCTTTTGGCAGGTGATTAGGTCATGAGGGCAGAGTTTATGAATGGGATTAGCGTCCTTATTAAAGAGACTCTAGAGAGCTCTCCTGCCCCTTCTGCCCTCTGAGGACGTAATAAGGAGATGTCTGTCTATCTACAAGCCAAGGAGTGAGCCCTCACCAGACACTCGATCTGCTGGCACCTGATCTTGGACTTCCCAGCCTCTAAAAGTTTGAGAAATAAAATTCTGTTGTTTATAAACTATGCTATTCTGTTGTAGAAACCTGAACTATTCCCTCTGTCTACAGGGAAATATTTGAAAGCTCGGATTTATTGCCTCTAAATCCTTGAGTCACCCAGAGCTGAGGGTCCTGGCTGATGGTGGCTCCCAGCAGCAGAGTGAATTGAGTAGAGCCACTGTGTCCTCCTTGCTTCCAGTGTTTTGATGCTTTTATGCCGAAGACTTCCTCTAAACAAGTCTCTGATATCATGTGTGTCTTCCTCCCAGAAAGTTGCATTGTAATGGCTCTAATTGTCAAGTGTATGCGTGCGTGTGCGCGCGTGTAGTCCCTTAGCCAGAACTATGTTCTGGCCTTCAGCATGAGTGTCCATATTTCGTAATTCCTCTTCTCGGGGTCAGCAAATTCCTACCAGATCTGTAGCCTTAAAACTTTCTCCACCTATGAGGGCAGCAGCTGCATCTCACAACTCTAGGGGGCACTGTTCACTTTCATTCTGTGTGCATGGCACCTCCTGGAGGTGGGCAGCTCAGCAGCCTTGTTAATGAATTATCAAGGCTTTCTCGTGGTGGGGAGGGGGAAGGCCACCAGAATCTTCCCCGACATCTTTTTTCCCATGGCCAATCTACTCTTTCACATATATGTTCAGCAGGGGATGTGGACAAGATTAAAGAAGAATCAAGATGAGGACACTTGCATCTGTCTTCCAAATTAGCAAGGCGATTCTTGGTATTTTGAAAAGATTTTTACAGTGATCAGCTAATGAGGGAGTTCAGGGAGATGAATAACATCAGGAAGCTTTCAAGGCAAATACCGCCTCAATGTTCTGTTGTAACCGTTCTTTCCTACACTTCTCAATGATGGGCTGATTTAGTAAGCTGATGTAAACCATTCCCTCCTACCTGGGATGCTCTTCTCACTTTGTCTGTTTAGTTTTTCTACATTCTCGGAATCCCAGCTCAATTCCCACCCTTTCCAGGAAGTCTTCCCTGCCCACTCCTGCCCACAGTCCCTGTTCTTCCTTCTGAATTCAGTACCACTCAGAGAGTACACCTCACCATTAGCATTTACCACATATCACTATGCACTGTTAGTTTTGTATGCGTGTGATAAGATGACATTCTGAAGTGATAGCTGGCCTGATTGTCATTGCTTGTAATTTTTGTTGCTCTGCAGTCCCTCTTCCCATTGAGGGGGAGGCATCTGCTGAATCAGGGGTCGCAGATCTAGAGGGACCGTTCCCAAGACTGCTCTCACTCCTGACACCAGTGACAAGGCTGCCCATTTGGGGTGATGCACGATCAGCCACTTCCAGGAGGGTACAGCTCAGAAGGGAGTCCAGTCTCATCTTTGGTGGCTTCTTTTCCTGTATCTAATGGATGGAGGAATTAGCCTGAATTGCTGATCTGCCTGGCATGAGAAGAGTATTTCTTAATATGGGAAGATGCTCAGTATACTTTGTCAAATGAAATAAGCAGTTCATAAAACAGCAGAGTGCAGTAAGTATTATTTCATTTTTTTCCCCAAGGAAGAGTTATCTATTTCTGCATCTACAGCCACTATCTTTACCTATACACATGTATAAAAACATCTAGAAAGGAGGCTTATCAAAATGCTCACACTTGTCATTTCTGGGTAGTAAAAATGTGGTATTTTAAATTCGTGTTTAATTAGTATTTAAGAGTTTTGCCTTCTTTCTTTTTCTTTCATCTCTTTCTTCCTATTCTCCTTCCCTCCTTTTGTTTGTTTGTTTCTCTTTCCTGCACACACACACACACACACACACACACACATAATGTAATAGAAATTTAAAAAGAATGATGAGCTCTGGAAAGATTCACCTCTGATTCCTCTTCTCCTGTCAACTAACCAGTAGTAAGGAACTCTTGGTTCCAGGTGCAAGTGGCCCGCAGCAAGAGGCTGGTGGACGAAGCCATTCATTCTGACTGGGGCACCTGGAAATGTCAGGAAGAGGTGGCCGTTGAGGAGGTGGATCTTCTAGAAAGAGAAGCAGAGAAGGACTGTGCTGTGTTGAGGGTGCAGAATGAGCAATGAAAAGTGCATGGCCTCACTGTGGGGTCTGGTCTATCCCAGGCCTCTGAGGACGTGGGTGCTGGTGCAGGGTGCTCAGGGATGCTTTGAGGGTCAGTGGGGTTTGGTAGATAACTCATACTTACTGTGTTCTATCTGGACCTTGGACACTGCCTATAAGCACTCTTGTGTCTTTTGAGGTTGAAAGTCTTGGCATGAAAGAAACTTCAGGTTCACGGGAGGCAGACACTTCTTATGAAATTCCCTCAGCGGATTTCCCAGTGCTGAGCAGAGCGGGGATGCCCAGGGAACTGACAGGACTTAATGCAGCTGCAGGGAATGGCTGCCTTCCTCATGTTCTTGGGGTCCAATGAAGACGCCTGTGGAAAGAGTTTCTTTCTCTAAGGATGTTCTTACTAGAGGCGGGAGGGGTACTCACAATAGTTAAATTGGGTTTACAAATACTGCCTTTTTACTCCTCAGGAAGAGTTACGTAATAGCATAACTCAAGCTCACTTGTCCTCTGACATCCTTCTTGCCAGGGAGGCTGCCAGCCTGCTGAGAATGGCATCTAACCCACCACTAAGATCCACGCGGCATAGCGAACCATTTCCACTGATGTACCCTTTGTAGTTAAATTACTTGCACTTACAAATGTTCCTCTAACTACCATCCCGGGAACAAAGAAAGCTGGTTGTACTACTTGGGGTCTTGTCAAAATCTTGGTCCGACATGGATGTGCGAGAGAGGTTCCCCAGACTGGCCTCCCGGGGTGTGGGCGGGCAGACAGCGTGGCGGCTCTGAGGCCTGTGAGGTGGGAAAGCCAGAGAGGGGCCGCGAGGAACGCTGGAGTGAGGGAGCTGGGAGGCAGAGCCGGCCTGCAGGTGCAAGGCCTGCGGCCCCTCCCCTCTGCTCTCCAGAACGTCCCTGTGCAGCTGAGGGAGCTTGCCAGGATGTCCGCCAGGCAGCAGACTTGGAGGGGGTCCTTTTTCAGATAGTTGGTATAGTTGGCTCATTGCTAGAGAATGCGGCCCAGGTCCTTGAAGGGAATAACTGAACGTGGAAACCACACGTGGAGCTGTGAGCCTGGGGTCCCAGGGAGGAGTTGGTGGTCCCCAACCCCGTTCCCTCACAGGTAGGCCCTGGGAACATACCGTCAGCAGGAGCGTTCGCTCCAGACAACCTGGAAGTTGCGCTTCCTCTTTGTTCCATTCTCTGGAGGTAGGTACAGTGAGTCCTGCTTGTTCTACAGGCGAGTCACTTTGCTGCTCTCCTGACCTCCAGAAACTCCTGGGAACTCCTGTGAGGACTTTTAGAATGTTTGTTGTTCTCCAGAGAAGCCCGAAGCCTATTGTCTTACTAAATGGTGACTTGAAAAAAAATGTCTGCTGATGACTGGCAGGTGGACCAAGTCCAAAGAGCAGAACTATATTCACCTGTTAACACACATATAACCCGATTCAAGACTGATTTTATCCACCGTCTCAATCATAACCTATGTCAAGTGAAGAATGCATTATTGAGGAGGCAAATCTTACCCAGAAGCTCCTCACTGGACTTCTCCTTAGGATGCATAGACCAGGGTCAGGTCATATGCTCATTCCCCGGCTGCAAGGGAAGCTGGGAAACTGAGGAAATGACCCTGTGTGGTGGGCGATGGGCTATTTAGTCAGAAGAAGAGCCAAGGGAATGCTTGCTGCATAGGAAACCATGATCAGCCATACTTCCCCAGGGTCTGGTTCTCCAAACATCCGATCAAGGCCACTGACAGCAACGTTCCAAAAGTCCAGCGAATCCACCTCGGCTGCCTGAGCTTCTTCCCTCTCTAGCTTGGAAGTTGTTGCTAGAATGTGGAGGTCCTGCTCTAAGCAGGACACACCCTGCTGCCATCCCCTGCCATCATCTCTATCAATGTATGCTTGTTGGCAGGAGCCTGAATCCCAGGTGCCCGTCTGCTGGCAGTCTAACTAGAGTCTCTGATACATGCTCCACCCTTCTCACTGTCTCCTTGGAAAGCCGTCTTCTTACTGCCCTTTATCCCACAGCTCCATCCTCTGTCAATAGTGTCAATTCTGTTTGCGGGGGGCGGGGGGTGGGGGTGGGGAAGGTGGTGTGTGACTGGGCCAACCTTAGCGGGGTCTAGCAGCACCCCATCAGTTTTTTTCTTTTGTCCCCTTCCTTAGGAATCGGAAAGACGACAATTTGTAACAGTGACGCTAACTCATGGGAATGCGCCCAGGGGAGTGCACCGCTGTGCCTCTCCTCCCAGTGGGTTGGTTTCCAGGAGGGCCTGCGTGCACTAGTTCATGTGTTTCTGACTCATCGGTTACAGTTACATCTGACAGTTTATAATAGAAACCCGACTGTGATGAACCAAATAGAAGTTTTATTTTTTATTTTTTTTCTGTCTAAAAAGAAGTCTGGAGGAAGGCAGTCTAGAACTGACGCGAAGTGCCCACAATGTTATCAGGGACCCAGACCTGTCTTGCTTTGCCATTTGTAGTCTGTGGCTTTTGTCATTGCAATTTCAAATGTACCTCAGAGTCATGGAACCTTCCCATTGTCCGTGTTCCCACAAGGCACTCAATCTGCATTTGTGAAGGATGGCTTGCAAAACTCCCCCATTCCCCAGAGTCCTGGTACATATTTGCACTGGAGCATTTCTGCAGGGGCCCCGGCTTTTTCAAGGGAGTTATTCACTTCTTCCTTTTTTCCTTGCTTCCTTCTTTCCTTCCTTGCTTTTTTTCCTCCCTCCCTCCCCTTCTTTCTTCCTTCCTTTTCTCTTCTAATACTTCTTGAGGCCCCAGTCTGTGTCAGACAATGTCCCGGGCATTTAGGGATACTGACTGACTTCTCTGATTCCTCTACTGAGCAAGATGCCAAGTATGGGCACTAGATGCTACACAAGAACCGTGGGTCTCCGGGGGGCATCACCTATTTGGAAGCAGCCAGGCAGGAGATGTGTGCTCGTGGCTCATGAAGAGTTAAGAGAATTTCTGGGAAATGTGTTTGAACAGACTGCAACCCTTCTGAAGGACTGCTCAGAGAGCAAAGACGCAGGCCCTGCATCAACCTCAAGGACCGAAGCCATCCCCAGCCTTCCATCTGCAGATTCGCACATGCATGTGGGAAGCTTGTTTTCCCTGTTGCAGATGGCTGGGCAAGTTAAATCAACTCGGCACAGCTGTGGCACGAGGCGTCCCCTTGCTCCTGTTCCCGTCAGTAGGGGATCTTGCTGGTGACGGATGCAGGGAGCAAGGCAGCCCAAGGGCCAAGGTTAAACAGGTCTGTGGCTGCATCGTCACAGGTCTGCGTCTGTGGGAAGACTGTGGTTTGAAGAGCTCTCCACCTGTGGATGAGCCCGATGTGTGTGATATTCCATCACACATGGGCGGTGTCTGCTGGGGAAAGTCTTCGTGAGCGAGGAGCAACTATTAACATTTTACATTCTTTATAACCACTTATATTTGCCCAGCAAGTTATACTTTTCCAAATGCTAATGTGTACCTCATCTCATTTGATCTTTAAAAAACTTTTACTGTAAAATCTGTTTCATACTAACTAGTTCAGCAGTTCATACTGAACGATTTACAACTCTTTTTCCTACTGCCCATTGGGCCCCAAACATGACACCCCCAAATATCCCACGGTGGCATATTGATGACTTTGAATTACTTTGATTACTTCGCAACAAGCAGCTGGTACCAGGAGGGCACTTTGACCCTTCCTCATCTCCTTGAGCGCAGGAAATAAATCTGCCTCATGAAACCTGCCCTCCCTGCTCCAGGATGGCTGAGAGAGACAACCTTATCGCTGCAGGCAGGAGATCCAGGGCCAAAGAGCCTTTATAAACTATTGCGTTATTTGTTACCCAAGCGCCAGCTGGAGATCCCTGACTGACGAATGCCCACACCTTGCTGAGATTCCTTTCTAATGAGCACTAACTTTCTTTGTCCTGTCAATTTCTCATAAATTTGTTGTTTCTTTATCTAAAAAAATGATAAAAAGGTACCCAGTTTGATCATTTCTTCGAGTCTCGTTTTATGACCCGAGCATCATACTGCGATTCTCCCCTGTGCACGTATTAAATTGTTTTTTTCTCCCATTAATGTAGTCTTGTGTCAATTTTATTATTTTATTACTAATCCAACAAACCACAAACACTAAGAAAGGGTTGAGGCGGCGAATTCTCTGCCTCCCTCACATGCCTGACAAGCCAACGAAGTGTCCGCAGACACTCACTATTTACAGGGCAGGGACGCTGACCATGGACCGCTTTGCGCTCTCCCACTCACCGCCTGAGCCCGGTTCATAGCACGCGTCTTGTTCTTCTAATTCTCCCCACGGCCTTTCACATCTGTTTCCCTAGTCTTTATCCCTGGTGTGTTTTGATGCCCCACTCTAGAACATTTTACTGTTTATTTTTGCTGTTAGAATCCAAAAAAAAAAAAAAGACTATTGTATTGAGGCACAACTGACACAAAATAAACGGCCCATACTTGAAAGTGACAACTTAAAATTTTTAAAACTGATATAAACCCATACAGCTGTCACCCCAGTCAAGATAGTGGACACATCCATGTATTTCGAGGGCCTTAAGTTGGTCTTTATTATTGGCAACCAAAGGAAACTGAACCGAGGTACCATCTTACTTAGATTTTCTGGTTCTAGGCTACGTTTGTGGGCGACTTTCTTTCTGGCTCTGGACTCTTGGGGCTGTCAGCGTGCGCTGTACCTCAGCGTTAGGGAGAGGCCATATTTTGTGTCTCGATATCCCCAGCTTCTCTGTCAGCAGGTTCGGTCCATCCCATGAGGTTGAAAGAGCACATCTTGGAGCTGGAAGACCCAAGTCCACGCCTCCACCTTGCTACTATTTTAAAATTTTTTATTTATTTTATTTTTTAGAGAGGGGAAGGGAGAGAGAGGGAGAGAAACATCAATGTGTGGTTGCCCCTTGCGTGCCCCTTACTGGGGACCTGGCCCACAACCCAGGCATGTGCCCTGACTGGGAATTGAACCAGTGACCCTTTGAATCTCAGCCACTCAACCACTGAGTCACACCAGCCAGGGCTGCCTTGCTACTATTTAGATGTATGACATTGGACAGTGATGATAAGCATGTTATACAACTCACCAGATTGTTCAGGATCACATGCAAACCTCCTTCCATAACAGGATGTTAAAATGGAAGTTTCTACACAGACACCAAGTCATGCTACATGTTATATTCCAAACCCAAATCACCACATGGACAATTTACAAAGGAAATGTCCCCGGACTGGTTGAAGATCACTTGAACTCCTCACCCGATCTGAGATAATCCTATGAGTGAAGAGAGGACAGAGAGTGTGTGAGGAAATTTCCTTGAGAGAGACAATCATTGCCATGATGTAAATTCCTACCCGCTCTGGAGTCCCCTGGGGCAGGTGACTCAGGGGAGCTTATGCGTGTCCCTGCAGTTGGGGGAAGAGCTGGCAGGGGGGTAGCTCATTCATGGCTGAGAAAGCCCCAGAGGCCCGGGGGCAGGTGGGTGGGTGGTAGAAATGGGCTGCAGTCCTTTAGTACCCTGCCTGACCCTGGAGACAGTGAGTGGGGAGAGCAAAGGAGGCCCTGAGAGAGGCAGTGTGGAGTGGACTGCAGAGGGCCGTGGGTGATGGGGAGCGGTCCCCCGAGAAGCAGTGGGCAGGGCCCATGTTTCAAGAGTGTGGCTGGAGCGGTCCAGCAGAGTGGGCTTCAGTGAGCCCAAGAAAGCACCTCTGGGAGAGGGGGTGGCTGTAACGTCCACCGACTGGCCATGACAGTGAAAGCTGTCGGTCACAAGGACACCACTTTGCCCCTCCTCACCCCTTCCCCTCATCCCTTGAGGGGCATTGTGCCACCTCCCAGGGGCTTGGGAGGGCAGGGGAGAAGTCTCATCTTTCAGGGTGTCTTATAATTTCTGAAATGGAAGATGTCATCTCAGAATGAGCAGAGGAGGCGTAAGCCCTAACCATGTTTTCTTCTAGGGACAGGTGAAATTTACTCCTCCATTTCCAAGAGTGAAAGATGAAGTTGTATTTTAATTACATCGCAGATATGCTTGTTTATCATACAAGTTACGTTCAACTTGTAAAACATCGCGCAAATCGCAGTGACTATGTTCAATACGTCCTTTATCATCTTCTCTCTTCATGGGTCCTAAGACTGTGGCTCTCAAATGAGCTGCATCCAACTGGGTGGCTTGTTAAAGTGCAAATCTCCGGGCCCTGTTTCCGGAGTTTTATAGGCTGTGTTGGTACTGTGACTGATGATAAGCAGTATATATATTTGGTCTTTGTCCGATTGCTGGCACGGGGCTCCTACACCCCTTGGCATTTCTTAAGTGAGGAGAGCAGTAAAGGTGTCTTTTGTTATGGCAGTGAGGTGAATTTTGGAATGCCTGTAAGGATAGTGGTTTTTCTCCTGCTAATCTAGTCATGTTAATTTTATTTTATCAGTCCAGTCATTATTCGCGCAGACTTTTGAAATGCTCTACGGACATCATGTGGTCGGAGGGTTGGAGCTTTCAGCACCACCTCACCCCCCACCTCTGACCTCCAGGGAGGGGGCAGGGGCGGAACGTTGAATCAATTGCCAGTGGCCAAGGATTTAATGGGTAAGTGTGTAATGAAGCTTCCATGACAACCCAAAAGGATGGGATTTGGAGAGTTTCCAGGCTGACAGACAAGTGGAGGTGAGGAGGAGACTGGCGGGCATTGGAGAGGGCAGGATCGCCACGCCCTTCCCCGCACCCTGCCCTGTGTATTTCTTTCATCTGCGAATTATATCCTTTTATAATAAACTGGTGATCTAGTAAGCACAACATTTTTCTGAGTTCTACGAGCCACTCTAGCAAGTTAATTGAACCCAAGGAGAGGGCTGTGGGAACTTCTGATTTGTGGCCAGTCAGTTGGAGCACATAGGTGACCGTTGTGAGTGGCATCTGAAGTCGGGGAGAGGCAGTCTTCCGGTCCTGAGCTCAGCCTGTCCCTCCAGGGGTGTCCAAACTTCTGGCATCTCTGGGCCACACTGGAAGAAGAAGAGTCGTCTTGGGTCACACATTAAATACATTGCATCATGTAATCACACAAACAATCTCATCATGTTTTCAGTAAATTTATGATTTTGTGTTGGGCCACGTTCACAGCCATCCTGGGCCGCATGTGGCCCACGGGCCCCAGGGTGGACACCACTGCTTAGAATCTGAGGCTGTCTCCTAGTAGATGGTGTCAGAATTGAGTGGAGTGGTGGGACACTCCGCTGGTGTCTTAGAATTACTCCTTGTTAGTGTGGGGACACTGGAAGTGAGTCTCAGAAAGTGGTCCTGGGGTGAAGGGACAACACTTTGCGTTTCTAACAAGTTCCCAGGTGTTGCTGATGCGGCAGATTTGAAGCTCCCCCTGGGAGAACCGCAGCTCTAGAACCCCGGTTCTCTAGTTCATGAATTAAAAGCTGTCCAGAGAATTAGAGGGGAATATTTACTTTCATTTTTAAATGCCGATTTACCAAATTGAGAGTGGGGATTTTGACTTTCTGCCTTATACGTTTTGGTATTTTTTTAATTTTTAACAATGAGCATATATCACTTTATAAATAACGAGCAAACACGTGATCTAATCCTTCCCACGCAATGGGTCCATTTTAGTGTGTACAAAAACTCTTGGAATCCTGATGATGTTCGGAGCTCCCCTTCCTCCACTATTCCTTATAGCATTTAAAAATTTCTTTCTTGGTCAATAAAATGTACAATCCAAATTCTTCCAAATTTCTTTATATTGAAAAATTAACTTCAGCGAATACTGTGGGGTATCGAAGATGATTTTATCTTATGCCTTACGTTTCACAATCTCCTTCTTTCTCTCCCACAACCCAGAAAATTCCACCAATCCACTTCTCTCGCTGGTATAGGTATTCGAGGCATGTGCATGTGAGCAAACGATCTTTTGTGTCCTCACAGGTCAGTGAGAACCCTTATTGAGGGCTTATGATGTGTCAGACACTGTGAGAAAGTTTTTCCATTTGACAGGTCAGGACGTACAGCTTAGAAAGTCTCAAAATTCATTATTACAAGACTACGTGGGTAGCATCATAGTTCTCCTTCCTGTGCAAATGCTTGCTGACTGTGTGCCATTAGTAAACAGAGGGAAGTAGTGTGTTCGGTTTCTGGCTAGGTAGGTCACCCAGTGTCTGCCAGAATGTGTAAGGTGGAAAGTCATGAATTCTTTGGTCTTCCCAAACTCTGCCCAGAAATACTATTTATTATGGGCTGATTTTTGGCGACTTCTAATGTGTCTATTTTTTTTGTATACACTAATATTCTTGTGGGAAAGAAAGATTACTTTTGCGATGCAGTTATACATTTTACTATTCCCGGGCTCCACTCATATGTATCATTATTAATGTACATCTGGCAACTTAGAGTTTCTTCTTTTCAAATGTTCTCATTTGGTATATTAAACAAAATTCTACTTCTACATGATTCCCTTTCCCTGTCAATAACTTGTGGGAAGATGCCTAAACCCATTCCCTTTATGTATAATAAAAATCTCTCTAGGGCTCTGGCTGGGGTGGCTCAGTGGATTGAGTGCTCACCTGTGAAGCAAAGGGTTGTTGGTTCAATTCCCAGTCAGGGCACATGCCTGGGTTGTGGGCTAGGTCCCCAGTGCGGGGGTGGGGCTTGAGAGGCAACCACACATTGATGTTTCTCTCCCTCTCTGTCTCCCTCCCTTCCCCTCTGTAAAAATAAATGAATAAAATCTTTAAAAAAAATCTCACCAGGTTTTGTACAAGTGACTCTGTGGAACATGACATTATAGGGTGTGGCCACATGTCCCCTTTACAGAACAAAACAATGATGGTGAAGGTACAGGTGACAGGCAACAGAGTGGGCCAGCACCTAGCATGAGAAAGAGCAGAAGAAGCCACAGCTTAAGACAGACTTGGAACAAACCCAGCATTCTGCCAGGAATTCCTCACCTACAAACAAATGCTCTGGAACCCAAACTAAGTTCTGTAGAAACATGAGGTTTCTTTCCTGGACACAAAAAATTACTCCTGTTTCTATGTGGTCCTGTGATCCCTCCTTCTAACAAGAATTGAAAAATGCCACTGGATGCAGCAAAGGCTATGAAAATGGCATAAGTGACATACACAAATCCAACCTCAAATAGTATCTCCTCTGACTGTCACATTCTCTTCCTAAAACTGAAGTTAACGGATTTTCTCTGCATCGGACACTGCCGGTTGTCTCATAATGTGCCTGCATGTAGCATGTGTATAACGTGCATTGTGGAATGAAGTTCATTCAGAATAAAAAAAAATCTCTAGGCAGTAAGCTTTATTTCCTGTAGTATTTCTTTGAGTGGGCTGAGTACACCCTCCTCTTGTGGTTGAGCCTTGTTTGCTGTTGGCAGATCAGTGGGCGGGATTTTCCCAGGCCACACCGCTGCAGGGATGTGCACCGCTTATCACCAACCTCCGCCCTCTGTGCAGGGTCAGCTGTGCGGGGGCAGGTGGTGGCGCTCAGATGTGGTCTGTAGTGTTCCACTGGGTGAACTGGCCCTGGGGCTTCCTGGGTGGTGCAGGCCAATGTCAGCCCCCACCTGTGTTCTGCCAGGGGCCACCCTGAATGAGCTATAAAGCAAGCTGAGAAGCCTGCACAGGTGTGTGCAGTAGTCAGAACACAGTTCCCATAAGACCTTGGGAAGCAAAAAGGACATAAGTGCCTAAAAGGTGAATGAAGAAGCTGTAGCAAGAGAACTGGCGGTGGAGATTGAATCTATCTAAATGCAACGATAAAACTAACAGTAATGGCAATCATTATAGAATGCAATGTAAATACAGGAATGCAATGTGCAAAAATAATTAACGACATCAGATAGTAGAGAGAGTGAGAAGGTGGGCAATCGCGCGTGTGTGTATTATCTCACTTTTCATAGCAGGTGATCAAAGATGTCATTTAAGTCTGCTCAAGCAACTGGATGTGAGTACATATAAAGTATAAAATATAAAATAAAAAATAGAAGAACAGTCTGTAACAACAAAACCTGGGCCATAAAGGGGAGAGAAATTTGGTATGAAGAAACATGACATTAGTGTTTGGTATGAAGAAACATATACGTTAATTTCATCTTATTTGTAATGTGTAGCCATAGCTTCCCTTAAAGAATAGACCATTAAAATTTGATTCTTTTCCACTCATAATGGAAAACCAAAAACATTAGGGTTAACATATGAGGCTTTGAAGTCAGACTGCCTGGCTTTGAAGTTCAGGTCACTTGCCAGCTGTGACATCTTGAGCAAATTCATGAAATTTTATCTTTCATTTTCTCATTTAAAGTGCGATTATAACTTAAAATCTATTTACTTTTTAAAAACTTAATCTTGTATCGAGCAATTACATCTATGGAATTGTTTTTGATGTTCTAGTTCAATTTGTAGACATATTATTAAACACATGACCATACAAAATTGGTTCCCGTGCCCCGTAAAGTCATCTTAAGTAGCACCCAATGGCTCACGTAGCACACTTTGGGAAGTCCTTCTTTTCATTCACTTAATAAATACTTCTGAGTGCCTACTAGGTAATGGGCCCTGTTCTAGGCAATGGAGATATAGTGGTACATTCAATCTACAAAAATTCCTGCTTCATGGAGCTCACGTTCCACCAGGAGAGACAGATAGCAAACAAAATAAAGAAATATAATTTACAGTATTTGAAATGGTGATATGTATCACGAGGAGAAATCAAGTAGGGAGAGGAGATAGGCCATATTGAAGGAGGGACTAATGGGTGGATTACAATTTTAAATATAGTGGTCAAGAATTTCCCTTGGAGCGAAGTCCTATAGGAGGTGAGTAAATAAGCCATGTGCCTATTTGGGGGAAAGATTTCCGGGCTAATGAAAAAGCAAGTTCAAAGGCCCTGAGGTGGAAATATGCTTGGAATTTCCAAAGAACAACAGGGGGGTCAGTGTAAGGAGTACAGAGAGCAAGGCAGAGAATAGTAGATGAGGGAGGTCAGAAGGTCACCATGGGCAGGACCTGCTGCTGCTACTACTGTGGCTGCAGCAGCAAATTCTATCGTCTTAGGGTGTAAGGAAGAAGGAGAGAGAGAGGGCGAGGAGACACAGTATCCACTAATCAATTTGAGTTTAGAGCCTGATTCTTAAATTTTTGCCTGTGGGCCTCTTGGTTCTTGCAAATCTGTTGCATCAAATCTAACACCTAAAAAATATTCCAACAAGGACTAATGGAATAAATGAGCGGCAACTTACTGGCCACTTGATGTGCAATTACTCTACTAGGGTCAGTACAGAATACAAAAGAAGTAACACTGGACTTTTGATTTCAAGGAACTCATAGTCTTGTTGGAGTAAAAAACCTTCCAGACTGATAGGAAATTCTCCGAGCACAGGGCCCTCTAAAGTTCTGTGTCACTGGCTCAGTGCAGGAGGTCAGAGGGAATGCTGACTCTAGAAAGGATGATCAGGGGAGTTTCCTGGACAGGGCAGGCTGGGGAGCTGCACCTTGAAAAATGAATGGGCAGGGAGAGGGAATTCCAAGCAAGAATAAACAAACAAAAAACTTCCCCCAAACCCCCGTAATGGCAGCAATGAACTTAAGCTTGGGTATGGAGTGGGAGATGAGGTTAGGGAGGATCTTGAAAGCTCACCGGTGAACAGACTAATGTACTTTTTCCATGAGTGCAAGAAGGAAACTCACTGGTATATTATAAACCTTGCAAGACAAGAGATTGGCCAGAAGCCCACCTGGATGCACTGCAAGCAGAAATTCGCTTGGAGAATTGCCGTGGGGAGGTGCATGCTGAAAGGAGTCCCTGGATGCTTTATGCTGGCCAAAAATTCTATTCCTATTTGAGGGCAGCTGGGAACCTCTCCGATCAGACCCCTGTCTCTGGCTGCTGCAAGCCAGACTGAAGCCTGCGAGTTCCAAGATTAGAGGTTCCAGAAATGTCAGGGATAAAGGCTGTTCTGCCGTTTTCAGCAGATGGAGGGGAATTCAGAGAGCAGAAAAACAAGAACATCTGTTGTTGAAGGCAGGGAGCTGGGGTAGAAATAAGGCCAGCCCCACACCCTCCTGAACCCAGAAGTCCTGCCTCAGGCAGAAATCACATACCCACTGGCAGCAGGTGAACTTCTGCTGCTACTCCTGCAGCCTCATGGACCCCTTGAGTGCTTCCCTCAGACGCAGGGGTCTGATTTTCCACCTCCACACCTTTCACAGCTCAGAGGTGGGATGCTATCCCCTCAGCTTTCCATCTGCTCATAGCTCTGATCTTCTCTGATCTTGAATCTCTTAAGGAAAATGAGCCAGAGGAACAGAGATAACCATTGTGGGGGAAGTTTTGAGATTATCCCATCTGCTATGGCCTGATCCATAGGTCTTAGGGCTGCTTCCTAAGCAGTTCTTAGAGACTTAAAGTATGCCTAAAGCATCATTAGCAGAAATCCAGAATCTCAGCACCTACCCCCAACCCTACCCCACTGAGTCAGAATCTTCATTTTACCTACATCCTGCAGCAGATGATTCAGATGCACAGGGACATTTGAGAAGCACTGGTGTGGTTCAGTCTGGGCATCACTGCTTTAGGAAGAGGCCTTTGCAGACTCAGTTTGAGAAGTAGATGAGTTGGTGCTGCTGTTTGATTGGGAGAGCCTGGCTCCCTCGACTTCTTTCTGGACTGGCCCTTTGCTTCCTCTCTTCAGCCCATAGCCATTGGATGAGTGCTTGGTGAGTGCTGGGTACCAGCCTAGGCACTGGGATACAAGCATCAAAAGACCAGCCCCAGCCTGATAATCCAATGGGAACAAAGCATGCATATGCCAAGGGAGAATACAGGGAGATACCTGTGTCCTGTTAGGTGAGTCAAATACTTTCCCAGTGGTTCCCCCTCCTCCCGAATTCCCTGGCAAGCTGAGGTCATGCTACACCGACTGTGAAAACCCTTCTTCCTGGGATGCTGGACTCTCTCTCTATAACTGATTATCCTTGCTCATCAGTGTTCCTGTTAGTAAAGTCCCTTCTTTCCTACATCAAGTCTTTCCTCTTTTGCCTCTGCCAATTCTGCAACCTGTCCCGTTTTCTCTAACTTCAATACGATGAGCCTGATCTAGGCCCTTTGCCTTTGTTAAAAAGAACTCATTACCTCTGTAACTGGTCTTCCTGTCTTGTATCTTGTCCCTGTCAAATCCATTCTCCATAGCAGATGGAGGGATCTCTCTGATACACAACCTGTGTGCTCTTTAAGACTCTTCAAAGCATTCCAGTGTAGGATACGTCTGTTCTGAAGTCCTCATCAAAGCACATGGCACCTCTCGTGACCGTCTTCTGACTGTCTGCCTCATCTCCCAGGACTCTGGACTTGCATTTCAGCTCCCACAGACCCCTCACCATCTCACTTTTCATCTCCCTACAGAGGCATGGATACCCAGCCTTCTGTTTAGAATGGTGCTCTTTCCTCCTTCACCAGGTTGACACCTGGTCGTACCACCACGCCCAGTTCACCTTTCCTCTTCTACAGGTTTTCCACCACAGCTGGAAGCCCCTTTGTGACAGGACCCTCTGGGGCCTTTTGGTCATTG
Source organism: Glossophaga mutica (assembly GCA_039655065.1). Lineage (NCBI taxonomy): Eukaryota > Metazoa > Chordata > Mammalia > Chiroptera > Phyllostomidae > Glossophaga > Glossophaga mutica. The sequence continues at coordinate 16,423,905 of CM077312.1, read as the reverse complement.
GCCTCCCCAAGCTGCTCCCACTCCTGCGTGCTGCCTCTGGCTTTCTGATCACAATGAGGCTTCCTCTGATTTTCAATGCAGCCATAATTTTCAATGCACTGCTTCACGAGGGGGAAAATTTCCCATGCTTTTTTATTAAGCAAACACTGTGGCAAAAAGATAATTTCTCTTTAAAATCGTTTAGGATCGGTAAAATGTCAAAGAAAGACATTTTTCACAGAAGCAAAGGAAGGATGGTTTGTTTGCTTTAGAAAAACCTCATGCACTGTTTGAAGTATTTGAAGGAAATGGCATGTACAGATGGAAAAAGAAATTGAGGAATTTACCATAACAGCGGCAGTAATAACGACAGTAGCTAACACTCTGTAAGCATCAGTTATCTAAGGACAGTAGCGCCCCTTCATCTGCCGTTTCACTTTGAGACCCGTGGCCAACCAGGGTCTGAAATAGTAAATGGAAAACTTGAGAAAGAAACAATTTGTAAGTTTTAAATTGCGCAACATTCTGAGTGGCATGATGAAATGTTCTGCTGTTCCGCCCGTCCCACCTGAGACGTGAACCACCGCTTTGTTCGGTGTGCGTGCACCGCACATGCCCTCGCCCCTGAGTCACTTAGTAGCCATCTCGGGGATCCGACTGACGGTCGCAGGGTGCCAGTGCTTGTGTTCAAGTCACCCTTACTTTACTGAATACTGGCCCCACCGGCATTCACATAACTTTTACTACAGTCTGTTGCTATAATTATTCTATTAGTTATGGTTGTTAACCACTTACTGTGCCTACTTCATACATTGAACTTTATCATGGGAATGTGTGTGTTTGAGACCAACACGCACAGGGCTGGGTACTGTCTGTGGGTTCAGGTGTCCCCTGGGAGTCTTGGGCCATGTCCCGCACGGACCAGGAGGGACTGCTGTGCTGTCCTGAACACTTCATGTGCGATGACTTCACTAATCCCCAAATTCTCCCTTGATGTCGCTTCTGTCAATTATCCCTATTGCACAGGTGGGGAAACGGAGACACACAGCTGGTACATGCCCAGCTGTGTGGACTAGCAAGTTGCTCAATGGAGGCGAGTGAGTCAATAATGAAAAGTATTTCATGGAGCTAGAATCATCCAGAGGTGGGAGACATCGTTTAAAATCCGTAAAAGCAGATCACTGAAGAAATCTTCCAGGAAAGTGCCCCTTCCCTGAAAGTTTACAGTCTTTTGGCAGCGTTAGCAATCGTCCATTTGGCTTCTTGACTTTGAATGCAGTGTGAAAATCCTGGGGACAATGAAGAAAATGCTTACTCTGGCTTCAGGGGGCTTTACCGGGAATAGATGTTATCTGTTGTCTAACCCTTATTGCATTTTTTATTTTCAGAGACATCATTCAGTCTAGACCATGCTGAAAAATTCTGCCCAAAGAACTTTTTAAAGATTATTTTAATATTAAGTATTTGGATTTAATATTTACATTGAATACTTAGGAGGTTTCTAAAAAAAAGCTTATACCAGCAGTTGAACAAAGCATACCTCATATGTGGTATTTCTATGGTCTAAAGGGCTTTCCAGAAATGAAACCTGTATTTTTACAACTACAGCTATAGAAGATAAGTGTTCCGTATACGGTGCTGGTATATGAGGCTTGACAACTCTCTTATGGCTGTTGGCCAAACCCCAGGAAGGTTGTGAGTAGGTCTGTGTGCACGTGGGTCCCTCAATAATTTAAGTGCATATTTTGTCAAGGGCCAGGACTAGGTTTATTCACCTTTTTTTCCAGCTTCTGGCACCATACTCAGTACACTTACTGAACCAAAGCAGTACCAACTGCTAATGTGTATTGAGTGCTTTCTCTGACTCAGGCGCGGTGCTAAGTGCTTTTGCAGGGATTAGCTCATTACAGCCTCTTCATACGACCGTGTGGTCTGTGCGCAGACCCCGGCCCTCTGACAACAGAGCCAGCCTCTTGAGCACTGCATGTTAGTGCTTCTCCACCTGTGGCCTTGGGCTGCCTTGAGGCCACCTGTCCCTCCAGCTACCAGGCTGCATGCGACTCCCACACCTGACTCTTCCCAACAGACTTCTCTCTCTTCCTGAGCTGTCTGAGAAGCTTCTCCATTACACAGCTCATGAGCTGGGCAGAAAAGCTTCTGACACCCCTGAGCCCAGGAAATTAAGATTCCTTTTTACCCACACTCTGAGATTCTCCCAGAATCCTAAATCAGATATATTTTTCCATTTGCATTTTTGAAAAATTAATAAGTTACGATTGCATTCCAAGATCCTGTCTGAATCCTAATTCAGATATTTTTTCTGACTTAAATTTTTAAAGAATGAATACTAGAATGAAAGAATGAATTGAAGTTTGACATCGAGTCCACATTTCATTAGAAACGATCTTAAACGTGGTCCTCCTCTTGAATTGCCAAATATCTTTGTGATTAAGGTCTTTTCTCCATTTCACAGGTAAGGAAACAGAGGCATAATAGTGTCTTTTTCAAGGTCACACAGCTCGTATGTGAGAGAGAAGCCTGGACCCAGGACATGCCACTGAAACTTCATTGTCCTTTTTCCTGACCCCAGAGCCCACGTGAGTGGCTTCCCTTGTTTCCGGGATTCTCGGGTTTCATGTGATCCTCACAGCCCTCCGGGCAAGAGCAGCTCAGGTGTTCTATGCCCCTTTGTGGCTGACAACTGGGGCCCAGAGGCTTAGGGGCGAGCTCTCGTTCCTCAGGTTGCAGAGTGGAGGAGCCAGAGCTTCTGACAAAGGCCTGGAACTTACAGAAAAGGTGGCAGACTTTGAAGAGAGAAAGGTCATTTTATTTCTAGAGTCTTCTGCCTAAGGCTTTCAGACTATTTTGCAAACTCGCCAAAATGGGCGAAAGATGGTGAGGGAAAGAGGAAGACAGCAATATTCCACTTCTCATAACATCCCAGATCTTGCTGTCCGCCCCCGCTCTGTCCCCACCTCCACCTTTTATAAAAAAGAAAACTGAGGCTCAGGGAGGGGACTGACTAGTCTGTGTAGCGAAGGAAGGCCCGGCCTTTCGGTTCGGGTAATCTTTGCGGGGGGGCTTGCTCATATGACCCATGAAACCATGCCAGAGGCAGGAAGGCCCTGCTTCCTTTCATTCCGACGATGCTGCGCGATGCTTCTCTCTCGGACATGCCCCTTCATCGGCCTCTCCTCTGTTCTAGAACTTGTGGTGGCTCCCAGGAAGCCTAACTTCCGGTTTGGGGCCCTTCTCACCCATTCATTTGTTTTGTCCTGCCTCTTCTTAGAGGCCCAGGCATTCTCAGAGGGCACCTGGCTCCGGCCAGCCCTGCCTTGCCTCTGTCCGTGTGCTGCACCTCAGCGACTTCAGGGTGGGTTGCCCGCCCCTGCTCTCCACATACCCGCATCACCCCTGTCTTTTAAGACCTAGCCTAGCTCAAGTCCCAACTTTCTCATGAAGCTTTTCCAGGCTGATTTGCTACCACCCATTTTCCTCTCCTTCAAATGTGGCATTTAACTTAGCACTTAAATGCCTGAATATGTAAGATTAATAATAATAATTGGTAGCATTTCTGAGCATTTACTGTATTCCAGGCTGTCTTCTAAGTGCTTTTCGCTTATAGACTTGCTCAATTCTTACAGCAACTGTATGAAATAGACATGGATATTACCACTTTGTTACAGAGTAGGAAACTGAAGCAAAAACATATTAGTTACTTGCTCAAAGTAACACAGCCCCAGGAAAGCCAGCTGTTCGCTTTGCCCTGACCCATGCTATGGAACTGCTTTCTTTAAAGTGGAAACTCCTTGCAGCAAGGGGCCATGCCTTCTCCTCCTCTCTCCCGGATCGGTCGCTTAAACTCTCAGAGCCAAAGATTTGCTCAGTGGGGATTGTGACGCCTCCTTGGAGGGGCAGTATGAGGATGAAGTGCTGTCATACCTAGGGTGGCATGGTGCGAGGCACATGGTAGGTAGTCAAACATTTTCTGGACAAGACTTAGGGCTTCTTCTTTGGACCCCCCACTTCTTGCTGCCGTGTTATTAAGGAAAGCATGGCTGTTTTTGGACAGACAAGCAAATCTCTGATCATGTGTCATTTACATAAATTAGCATAGTGAGTATAAACAGATTTAGTTCAAAGAAAAATGTTGAAAAGTTAAAAAAATGTTGAAAAGTTAAAACCACCAATACTCAAGCTTCGACTCATCTGAAACACATAATAGCTTTAAATAGATGGCCCTGGCTGGTGTGGCTCAGTGGGTTGAGTGCCATCTTGCAAAACAAATGGTTGCTGGTTCGATTCCCAGTCAGGGCTCATACCTGGGCTGCAGGCCAGGTCCCCAGTACGGGCCACGTGAGAGGCAACCATACATTGATGTTTCTCTCCCTCTCTTTCTCCTTCCCTTCCCCTCTCTCTAAAAATAAATAAAATCTAAAAAAAGTTAACTTACAAAAAATTAGAAGTTCATCTCCTAATCTGTATTGGGAGATACATCATAAGGCTCGTGCCTGGATAGGCAGTGTACAGATTCATGGAAACCCAGAAACTTGGCCTTCGTTCCAGGTAATTTAACTAAAATGACTCCTTAGCACAGTTATACAGGATAATAATCACAACAGATGTTTTGGGATGCTCACCCTATCTACAACCTCCGTTTTGAAACTGCTTCTCTTCTCCACCAGCAGCCTCGGTGGAAGGAAGGGTGGGGTCCAGGGGGCTGTGTTTGCACGAAGTGTCCTCCCCTTCCCTGACTGGACCTGTGGCAAATACCTGACCGAAGTCCAGCCAATCCACTGGCTGACAGCACCCAATCAAATTTAGTCTTTTGAGAATTTGAAACAGGGCACCCAGAGACTGAAGCAGTCCTGAAAGGTCTAGTAGACATAGACTTGTGGATATAGTAATGCAGAAGAACCCTCCAAAGAGAAATGAAGAAGAGGGAGAGACCAGGGATACAGTGCCTGGTTCCCAAGAGATGGAGCAAGGTCTGTTTCCAGCATGGGCATTTCTGTGTATCCTACAACACATTCCTTTTTTGCTGAGTGGATTTGCATTCCTCCAAATCCATTGATTCCTGAGCGATTCTAATCATATGATCTTCTCTAGGCATGGCGTATATACCACCTTATACTTGGCATGTTAATTGATATACATGGAATACAATGGAAAGTTGTTCCCCACCCCTGTTTTTGGTCACAGTGAAGTTGTGTTTTCCTCGACAAGGTAGAATGAAGTTTCCAGAGTAGACTCTCCGATTCTTGGTCAGCAGATATTTGAGGCCTGTCGCATATCGGAGGGAATCACATAATTGGATACACCATCACTACCTACAGACAGCTTTTCATCAGCTGTTTTTACGTCGCTGAGTCCTAATTACTAGTTACCGTTATCCAGTTTACTCACTTCTCTGTCTACCTGCTGTGATTGCACTTTCCAAGTTACTGCGCTTAGGCACTTCTGTCTCTAGGTAGAGGGAAGAGATGCAGGGTAAAAATTTAAACCTGCCAGTCTTGTTCCATACTTTGGGTTCTAGTTCTAAGTTGGGTGGAGAACAAGGTTTGTAGACTGACCAAGAGGATGTTTAATTAAGGAGACTTTGCCTCTGAATTCTCACCCACATCTCCATTAGCTTTCCTAGGCTCCTTGTTCCATGGAGGCAGCAGAATGTGGTGGGAAGAACCCTGGCCAGTAGCCTGTGTCCTTTCCAGTCCTGGCTTTGCTAGTTGGGGGACATGAGCAAGGGTCACTTCTCATCTCTAGACCTCTGTTTCCCCCATCTGGGTAAAGAGCATTAATAATGCCAGTTCTGTCTAGATTAAGGTGGTCGTAGGATCATAGGAGAAGATTCTTGGAGAGAGATTCTGAAGCCATAAGGAATAAAAATGTGTGTGGGATCATTAGCGAGGCCATAGTGGAGAAATGATGGTGTTCAGGCAGCGCAAATCTTAATCCACTCAACTTACAGCAACTCCAAGAAGACAGACTTCTGGTCAATCCCCAAACCCACTAACTTCCTCAGGTTCTGTTCTCTCTTAACTCTTTTTCCTCTGGAGCTCTGTTTCAGGGGGACAAAAATGCTTCCTGTAGGGGTACAGAACCTTGAAACCAGCTTTCACTTGGGAATACTTAGAAAAGTATTTGTCTTTGTCCAGGATTCTTGAGGCAAATCTTTACCAGTTTGAGTACCAGCCATTGAACTTCTTTTTCCCAACAGTCTTGCTCAGAACAAGGTGGAAAAGCAGACTCATCAAAGGGCTCGAAGTTTTCTTGTGTGCTTCAACCCACTGGGGGCTGCCCACCAGACCCCACTGCGCAGCCATTCTGTCTTAATTGGTCTGGGGCAGGACCTGGACTTCAGTGCTTTCAGAAAGTTCCAGGATGTTCTAATGCACATCCAGGGCCGAGAAGTTACTGATCTTGTCGAAACCTCCAATTTGTAAGTGAGGAGTTGGAGCCCTGATTTATCTCAACCTACAGTCCTTCGTGTAAATTCCTGTTGGCCTCCCCTGGAAGTCCGGCTAATACCTAAATCTCAAACATTCTAAAATGGAACAATATTCCTCTTGAACCAGCTTAAAGTCTCAATGTCACTACCATCATTACCCTGAATGTCTACCTGAAAACCTCAGGTATCTTTAATATCTTCCTTACTCCCAAGTTGAACTCTGGAACTGGAAAGCAATATCTTTGGCAAATGTTTTTTTGCCATTTCTCTCCGTTTTACTCCATTTCTCTCTGTTTCCGCTGTCTTCATACTAGCACGTATCTTATTAGCTTACATTTGACCTCGTCCATCAGCCTGCTAACTGGTCTCCTGCTCTCTTCTCTCCTTTTTATTCTGCACCAAATACGAGGCAGACCAGAGGGTGGGGTCTCCACTCCACAGCCTGGCCTTGAAAGGCTCCTGCTATTGGTTTTTTGCTCTACCTTTTTGCCTGTTTGGCTGAACTGGACTTTTACTTTCTGAACACATTTTTATTAGGTTTTGCTCTTGATCTTCCACACTTCTTCTTCCTCCTCCTCTTCCTCTTCCTCTTCTTCTTCTTCCTCTTCTTCTTTTTCTTTTTCCTGTACAATTCACTTATCCTTCAAAGTCCAACCCGAGTCTCTCACTTCCGCTAGGTCTTTCAGGATCTCCTCCTGCCAAAGGGATTTCTCTCTGAATTCCTACAGCACTTTATTTGCTCTGGACTCTGGGCACTTCATACAACTGAGTTTCTCATGGAGACTTTGCCCTTTGTGGGGACCAGAGCCCTGTTCTGTACATCTCTGTGCCTGCCTAACGCAGCAGAGCCTTCTTTGCCACGGCAGGTATGCAGCACATACTGCTTGTGTGAACAAATGCAGAACTGCAGTACAGCCAAGGGACCTTTGAAAGATCACCCCGCCTGTCTGATGGGCTGAGCTGGAAGAGAATCCGTGTCTCTGACAGGTGCATTCTGTACCACTTCAAGAAGTCTGTTTTGCTTAAAGCTGGCTCACTTTATATATATATTTTAATTTAAAAAACAGTTGTCTCAACCTGGCCAGGTGGCTCAGTTGGTTGGAGCATTGTCCCACACACGAAAAAAGTTTGTGGGCTCGATTCTTGGTCGGGGCATAAACCTAGGTTTCGTGTTTGATCCCCAGTCAGGGTGTGTACAAGAGGCAACCAACAGATGTTTCTCTCTCATGTTGACGTTTCTCTCTCCCTTCGATCAATGATAAAGAATATCCTTGGGTGAGGATGAAAAAATATGTCCTCATCAAAGACATCTGTTTGCTAATTGAGAAAGAAAATGAGTATGAAAAAAGTTGAACAATTTGGGAGAGAAAAAAACAATCTTGTGAGCAGCTCTACCAAAACCGACCAGAAAAACAAATATTAATATCTGTGGAGAGTTACAATTTCCTGTCATTCCTGGAGGATAGGGAAAAGCCTGAGGAGAAAGGAAGGAGGGACAAGAACAAGCTTCTTCCAGAAGATTAAGGCCCCAGGCTTTCTGAAAGCATCTACGTGGCTACTCTGACAGCTGTGTATCTTTGACAATGCAGGACAGACTGCATACACCAGGTTCAGTAAGGGCTGGGGCATTTTCCTCTCGATTGACACCTCATTCAACCTCCGAATGCCGGACTTTGCTAGTGCACTGTGTTAGAATTGATCTCTCCTGAATCCCACACATTTCATTTAAACGGCACCGTTAATTGCCTGAGGGGTCATTGAAAATGTAACATGAAATGCGTGGTAAGTGAGCTGTTATACAGACCTTAAATTCTACATTTCTGATGAACTCTGTGAGCTTAGCACCCATTAATGGCATTCTGTTTGATTACTAGCATTCGGTGCAGGCCAGTGAGTTAGCGCTTATGTGTGTGTGCTTTTAAAAATCTTAACCACCATCTTGATCCCTCTGTTTCTCTGTCTCCCTGTCTCTCCCTCTCCCTCTCCCCACCCTACTCTGTTCGCACTCCCCCCCCCACCCCGCAACCACACTCCTCTGTTCTATTCCTGGGATAGTGGATTTCTGAAATTATTCACTATCTTAAGAATTCTCTTTTGAAATGAAGGCCAGAAAAGCAATGACTTGACCATTGGACAGTCCTGGCATCCCATCAGGCACCTGCACAGACAGGTGCCTCGTGCATTACGGGGAAGCCCATGGTCCCTGCCCCCGTTCCTTCAGCTCTGTGATGATGAGGCGTGAGGGTTCTGGCAAGGGTTCCCTGCCTCACAGGTTAGTAAGTAACCACCAACCAGGGCATTATATTCATGCAACCTTCTTTCCCCTGATCCAAGTGGGAAAATAAATCCTGTTGTCCCATGTTTTTTTTAGAAGAAAGGTCTTCCATCTGTTAGGTCTGGTTCCTAAGGGGACCCTGCAGCTGAAGAGCGGTGTCTGACTCACTGCAGAGGTGGCCTGGGAGTCCCTGCTGGGACATGCAGCTGGCCTGAGTGGTGTGAATTGACTCATGGAGGATGGTGGGTGAGTGAGTGCACCAAATGTTTGTTCCTAACTGATTTGCATAGGATTGTATGCTGTTGGATGCTTATGAAAGCATGCAGGTGAAGTGTGTGAGGGGTGGATAGAGAGGTGGAACTGAGGAGTGGAGAGCTTTGCCCTGAGTTCTGACCCCAGCCCTGTTGCTGCACATGTCTGGCCTTTTGGCAAGTTGCTCACTGCCTTGGACCCGCTTTCTCCATCTTCAGGAGGATCTCTTGGGCCCTTTCATCTGTGAGAGACTGTGATGTTTAGGAAGGTCCTGATGCATTACCTCCAGTGCTCAGAAACCATGTGGAAATGACTCACTTTAGCACAGACTTCCAAGGCTAAGAAACCGAGCCACGGGGCAGGTATTAATAAAATCCACGTAGGTCTCAGTGCCACCTAGATTGTCAGCATCAGCCAACAGAACTTCATGAATCTATCATCTAATTTAGTCAAATCCTATCCTTCCTACGCTAACTGACCTCACTTAGGACTGGTCATTATACATAGGCTTGTAGATTTTTCCTCTTCTCCTATGGGCTTAACTGTCTATAGCAATTGAAGCCTGTGCTTGGAGGTGATTGGGAAATAGTGATTAAATTAATAGCTCTTTCCAGCAAGAGTAGATTTAATGCAGGTAATACAAAAATGTCTAATTAAACAGGCCTATCATTGTCTACTTTGAGTCTAAATAAATTTACCGTTTAACTTGGGTGGGCTAAGAGGTTAATTGGAAAATGGGGGTTCGACTGCACCTGCATGCTCACTGGCTTTGAGAAGGCGGGGAGGATGATTCTATACAGTGCAATTTCCATCCAGTGTAATGCTTTTGAGGGGCACAGGCCTAGCACGCTCGTGCCGTGGCTCCACCAGCCAGCACATTCAAGCAAGTGTGGAGCGAGGAGTAGATGTTTCCTGGGAATGAAGATAACTCACAAACACAGCACTGAAGGTCTTTATCCAATTATCTACGATGGATACTTAGGTTATTTCCATGTCCTTTGACTCCTTTTGATAACCAGTCATCCCCTCATTTTCAGAAGTGGGGAATCTGATGGCAGACCTAATTCTTGGCATGAATATCTGACAGTTTCTGGATTTGTGGTACCAGTTGGAAAATTGTCTATACCTTCTCCTTTGTCCCCCAGAGCACATCTGTGCACACTTATGACCACACATATGCCAACTACAAGTGAAAGAAAGATGAGGGATAAATCCAGACTACGTGACCCCTGACTTATTTGATCCCATCCAATTTATCAAATGTTTATTAAGTGTTTCAGCTAGCACTGTGTCCTAGGGAATAAAAAAAATAGTTTAGAGATAATCCTTGACCTGGAAATGTGTGGGAAGACAAGTTTTACTGACAAGAAATAATCAGAGAACAATAGTGGTCGCTATATAAGCAGCTGCTAAGACAACTACAGTCAAGTTCTAATAAAACCAATCAGAATAGCATGCTGGAGGCTGGGCAGAGGCAGAGCCCAATTGTCTTGGCTGAGGTGGTTCCAGAGGCCAGGAAGTGGGGATCAGATTGGGACAGGGAAGAGGAGGTCTGAGGATATTTGTGAGAGGAAGGGAGGGACACAGGTGCCAGATGGTTATTCTACTCTCCTCGTGGAGTGAAGTCCATTCCACTCTTGCTTCAGAAGGAGAGAGAACCCCACATCTGTTGACTCCCTCTGTTTGGCGACCACCTTGACTATGAATGCTAAGGGAACACCCCGTAGTCACCAGTTCTCTTCAGTGCTGATGGGAAAGCAGACCTGTAGACCTCGCAATCACAGAGGCAAATTTCCCACCTTAGGATTGGCCGCACCTTGATTCAGATTCTTCCCATAACCCATCTTTATGTTTTAACATTCAGGAGTTGAGTTTCTGACCTCCTCTTTCTAGGTCAGACCTCTCCCCTGGGAACAAAAATATGAATATTACTTCCAGGAACTTTTTTTCTCTTCCAGTGATTAAGGGTGGAGTTGTCCTCTGTCCAGGGACCCTCTGTTAATGTCCAGGTCTAGAAACAAAAAAGAGATTGAGATGTGGATTTCTCACTGTAGAAAAGCAATTTGTTATAGAATTAAAAGTGTTTCAGACACTCAAGTGATCTCATGGCTTGTTTTTAAAACCCAGGCTATGTTAATACTTCTCTCCATCTTAGTGGAAAATTCTCTAATAAAAATTTATAGGTATAAGCCCTGTGGGCTTCTCTTTGCTGTTGGTTTATAAGAAAAGAAGGTAGAGAATAAGAGATGGAAATACTATATTCTCTTAAGATTATATTGGTCTTCATTTTATTGTTCAAAGTGTGCCTTTTTTTCTTTGAAGAGGTGGCACTTTTGCTTGTAAGATTTGCTGTTGTTTTATAGACAAGGGTATCTCTTCATGGCAAATGGGGCAAATCACTCACCCGTACTCACCGGGTGAGTACATGTACCGAGGTGCCCGTACTCACCCGCCATTTCAATGCAGCAGTTGAGGGTCTCATGGATACGACTTTAGCAGCGAAGGTTGGGTCCTGCTGGTGTGTACAGAAGTTATCGGACCACTGTTTATTTTCTTTACTTTTGATTTCTTTTCAAATGTTTTCTTTTTTTAAGGTTTTCTTTTTTATTTTTATTTCAATAAAATATATTTAATTGTTGATGTTGTACAGTTTTCTGTCTTTTACCCTGCCCCCAGCCCACCACCCCAGCCCTCCCCACCTTCCTCCCATTTCCACCCCCCATAGTTTTTGTCCATGAGTCCTTTATACTTGTTGCTCTAAACCTTCCCCTTTTCCCCTGAAATTCCCTCTCCTCCCCCTCTGGTCACTGTCAGACTGTTCTCAAATTCAGTGTCTTTGTTTATATTATGTTTGTTTGTTTGTTTTGTTGATTAGGTTCAAATGTTTTCTTTTTAAACAAAGCCGAAGGTTAACAATGGATAATTTATTGCCATTTGTCCAGAACGACTCCTTCTGAAGCCTGTTTTCTCAAGCTATGTGATGGAGGCTTGATAATAATACAGCTTTATCTTTGCAAGCGAACATCCTTTTCATCAATGGGTGTCCGAAGTCCTTTCCAGGGCTAATGAGTGCAGTTACAAAGTGGAAATAAGGAATGACAGCAGAGGGGAAAGGAAGAGTGGCTCTGAGCGGTAGCATATGATGCCTCTTCTAGCCTAAAGGCACGCCTGGCAAAGCCAGTTGTCTGTAGCACTGACCGTGCCGGGCCTACTCATCAATGCAAATGCAAGAAGATACATCCAGGTACCAATGTGTTTAGGTCCGTTCTGGTGGTACGTTACAGTGGTAGTAACGATGACTGTATGGCACCGTAGAGCATTGTCCACGCACCAGGCACTGGGTTAGTGTTCTGTGTCGGGGTTTCTCCACCTCGGCACCATTGACATTTGGGACTGAGTAATTCTTTGTTTTGAGAGGCTGTGCTGTGCATTATAAGATGTTCAATAGCACCCCTGTTCTCAGCTCACTGGATGCCAATAGCACTCCATGCCCCAATTCATGTCGATCAAAAATATCTCCAGAGGTGGCCAAATGTCCTCTGTGTGGGGGTGGGAGGGCGGCAGAACCATTACTCTACGTGGATTATCCCATTTAATCCTCTTGACACTGTGAGAGACACTATCGTTGTCCCCCTGTTATTATCTCTTATGGGAAAACCTGAGAAATGGAGAGGTTCGGTGGCTTGCCCAAGGTCACAACATACACAGCTGTAGACAGTGAGTGTCCTCACCAGAAAACCAAGGGGTCGATGAGGACAATTTGTGCATTCTTGTAAATAAAAAGCCATTTCGGCAGTGACATGCTATACTACCAACCAAATCCTACTCACAGACAGTCATTTTTCATGGCTTTCTACTCCAGGACACAGCTACCTGAGGCGTGAAGTGTCCTCAAATGTTGGCTGATTCATACTGTCTAAGAAAATATTTCACACATGTCAAGACATATAAGAATAATATGACAAATGCCTAGAGACAGGCATTTGCCTGGTTAATTTAATAGGTTTAATTTAATATTTTGTCATATTTGCTTTAGATATTTTTAAATTAAAAAAAAGTTGAGGGAGTTTACCACTAGATCTGCCTTACAAAAAATGCTAAAGGAAGCTCCTCAAGTTTAAATGAAAAGATACTAATTAGTAACATGAACACATATGAAAGTATAAAACTCAAGGTAAAAGTAAGTATATAGTCAAATTTGGAATAATTTAATACTGTAGGTGGTGGTGTGTAAATCCCTTTTAACTCTAGCATAAAAGTTAAAAGGCAGAAATATCTCAAATAGCTATAGCTACAATAATTGTTAATGGACACACTATATAAAAAGATGTAAATTGTGACATCAATAACAGAAAATGGGAAAAGAGTAGGAAAAGTGTTGAATTTTTGCATGCAAATGAAGTTGTCATCAGCTTAAAATAGGCTGTTATTATATGTTTCATGTAAGCCTCATAGTAAAGCTTATACAAAATATAAAGAGAAAGGAATCAGAGAATATCATTAAAAAATTAAATCACAAAAGAACAGCAAGAGGAAGAAAGGACCTACAGTCAGAAAGCAATTAGCCAATTGGGAAGAGTGAGCCTTTACCTTAAAAGTAATTAATAATTATTTTAAACATAAATGGGTTAAAGTATGCAATCGAAAGAGTGACTGGAAGGATTTAAAGAAAAAAACCAAGATACAACACATCTACAAGTCACTTGTTTTAACTTTAAGGCTCAATTGCCCATATATGGAAACAATCTAAGTGCCCATCAGCAGATGAATAGATTTAAAAAGTGGGACACACACACACACACACACACACACACACAGGAGTATTATTCAACCTTAAAAAAGAAAGTAATACTGACGTTTGTGATGACTTGGATGAACCTGGAGGGCATTCTGCCAAGTTGGTTAAGCCGGAAACAGAAAGACAAGTACGGCTTGAGCTCACCTATACTTGGGATCTAAAATGGTTAAACTCACAGAGGCAGAGAATAGAGCGGTGGTTGCCGGGGGCTGGGAGGTGGGGCCATGGGGAGATGTTTGTTAAAGGGTACAAAGGTTCAGCTACACAGGGTAAGTTCTGAAGAGGCAGTGTACAGCGAGCGTGGCGACTGTAGTTAAAACACCGCATCGTGTACTTGAAATAAGTATTCTCACTGCAAAATAAATCATACCCATGTGGGTGATGAATATACTAACCAGCTTGATTGTGGTAATGATTCACAATGTATCCATATGTCAAACATCACATTGTACACCTTTAATATGTACCATTTTTATTTGTGAAATATACCTCAAAGATGAAAAACACTAATCTCATGTAATGCTAAAGCTAATTAATTTGTGTTTGTGAAGGGCTTGGAGATCTAAAATTGAAAGTAGTGTCAAAGCACAAAATATCATGACAATGGTTTATTTGTGTCCTGTTATTTAATGTTGTTTTATGGCTGAGGTTATATAATTGATTATCACAAGGTGAAAGAGAGCTCGTTGCATGCCAAGATGAAAATATATAGTAGATACAGAAATATATCTATTACACATGTTTCAACAGGGAGCTACCTGCTTGCATTTATCACCTGTGTTATGTGAGTGTGAGTTATGAGACCTCACAAAAAAAGGTGTATCTCTTTTTCACACTCATAATTTAGAAATAGTACTAAATGGATTTCGGAGAAGCTTTCTCTCTCTCTCTCTCTCTCTCTCTCTCTCTCTCACACACACACACACACACACACAAATGGGCACTATAGGACTCATATCAGGTCAGGGATTTGAATGACTAGAGCAGTTTCTCTGCCTAGAGGTGTACTGAAGTGAAGTAATAGAAAAGTACATGCAAAGAAGGGAAGGCTATGGCTTTTGCTTTATTGCTGTGGCCGAATACTATAAGCTGAAGATTTTCAAACTAACGTAAATATTTTGAGGTATCATGCTACTTAAATAGGGAGGTCATTTTTATTTCTAGTGGTAGAGTCATTTATTATTTCCATTTTACAGGTTGAAAAACCAAGCTAGAGGAAGATTCTTCCTCTGACGTCTGATGGAGAAATTGCTGCAGCTTTCCTCACCTTAGTGTTAGTCACTGGGAATAATAACCCATGTAGCTTATTGAATATTACCCACGGGGGGTCCAGAGCACAGAGCTTGGCACACAGTGACCAGGATGCTGCTGTGTCAGTCAGATGCTGTGCTGAGGGCCCTACTTGGCTTACTTCATTAGGTCCTATCATTAGCACTGAGGGGTACGAGGTACTAGCTCCCATTTTAGAGATGCAGAGACTGAGACACAAAGAGGGCAAGTTGGGTATGGCAGATCAGGATGCAAATTTGTGTTCATGTGATTCTCAAGTCTCCATCCTTAACCGCCGACTCGCCACACTCTCTGATGCAGCAGCCACTGGTCACTCATGAACAGTCAGCACTTGAAATGTGTCTGGTCAGACTGACAGTGCAGAATTTGCTGTGAGAGCGACACAACTACTGGATTTTGAAGACTTTGAACAAAAGAAGGGATGTAAAATGTCACTAATATTTTAAAAATATTGGTTACATGTTGAACTGATAATATTTTGGGCATATAGGGCTAAATAACTATATAATATTAAAATTGGTTTTTATTTATTTCTCTTAAAAATTATTTAACGTGGACATTGGAAAATTTAGTGCGTAGCATGCATTGCATTTCCATTGGACAGCACTGCGAGAACCTGCCGACACTGCCCCCTGTACTTCTTACCCTGGTTTTCTGCCCACAGGAAGCCCTCCCCTGTTCTGACTCACCCATGATTTATGTGAGCATGGTCACAAGCCAGAGAAGAGGAAAAAAATGATAACATAAATTGCCAAGGGTATCTTCTTGGCACGAGTGAAACACAGCTTAAAAAACTCAGAAGACAGATTATAAATTGGCAATTTTCCAGGGCTCAGGCCCCCCATCATCCCTCCCCCACACCCAATCCTTTCCTCCTTTCATCAGGAAACATTCTAGTCTGACTTCAACTAGGGCAGTGACTGCGCAAGGCCCTCGAAATGACAAAGATGACTGAGACCCATTAATCAAGGAGTTCACTCCCCAATGGAGAAAATTGATCTACTCTATGTTAGTGTGCCAGGGCTGCAGTAACAAGGAACCAGAGAATGGTTGGCTTAAACAACAGAAACATTTTTCTCATGGCTCTGGGGACTGGAAATCTACCCACGGTCAAGGCCGGCAGTGTTCGTTTCTCCTTGGCTCTCAGATGGCCATCTTCTCCCTATGTCTCCACATTGTCTTCTCCGGGTGTGAGTCTGTGTCTAAAATTCTTCTTATAAGGACACCAGTCATACTGGATTAGAGCCCACCCTGGTGACTTCATGTTTACTTAATTTTCTCTGTAAAGACTCTGTCTCCAAATACGGTCACATTCTGAGGTATTTGGATTAGGACTTCCACGTATTAGTATTTTGGGGAACACAATTAAACCCAAAACATGACCTGTGGGGCCGATGTACGGCCATGCGGAGGTGCAGTAGCAGATTCTGTGGCTGCATGTTGAGGGTGGTCAGGGCGGACGCTGCATATATGAGCTGGAGGCTGGTGGGACATGGAAATCAGTGGTGATAGCAGGAATGAATGACCGCCTCCAAAAGTACAAAGACTTTGAAGAAAGGAATTATGGACGCTTCTGCCTAGTTTTCAACCCAAAGGGTCAAGTGGTTTCAATAGAGGCCTGGTTTAGCTCACGTGTTACTGAAATTGAAAGCCTTCCAGGACTCACTACCTTTTGAGGATTTGAACTTTGGGGCCAGTGGATGACTGTATGGGTGTGAACCTGAAGAAGGTGCCCTGGAGTCCAAGTGCAGGGCCTGTGAAGGAACTTGGACCAACTGGAACATCAGGGCAGAGTGGACAGATGTCCATGGGGCCGTGTAAAGGGAACACGCGGCTGTGAGGTGTGTATAGCATGAACAAGTGCCCAAGGTTTCCAGGTTAACACAACGGAGCAATAAGTAACAGCAGAAGTGGGTATCGGACTCCAGTTCTTCCTAAGCTTCAGCAGTGGATTGACCATTTTGGGATAAATTAAGCACTTTTGACTTATTAAAAAAATTTAAGTGAAATCTCAAGAGAAAGATGAGTACTTAAATAATTTTTTGGAAAAAAGAAAAAAGATGTGACTGGCCCTGAACCTTGAGTTGATGGAGAGTGTTCCATGGGTTACAGAGTAAGTGACATATGACGTGGTGTTGGAAGGGTGCACTGGAGATTTGTCGGAAGGCAAAGTCAAAGGGAGACATTTCTGGGGAGAAAAGAGCAATTGCAAAGACCTAAAAGAATCTGGTCTGTTAGAGAAGCAACTGCTAGCGTGGGCCATAGAGTTTACGTGGGAGAGAGAGAAAGGAATAGAACTTGAAAGGTGCTACGATCTTTCACATGAGTTTCTGGACTTTATCTGACAGGTAGCGGGAGGATTGGGTGATGGGAGCTGCACTTCTCTCAGTACAGGGTGGGTGAGAAGGGGGAGAGGTGCTGGAAGGGGATGTATCCATCACCACCATCGCTGTAAAGGGGTTTGCAGGGGGATGGGGCCGTGGCAAATGATCCCCTAGGCTGTTAGAAAAACAGAATTTCTATTTTATTTATTTATAATTAAAAAGCATATAAAGCATTTATTGGTGTCTATCTAGGTAGCGACACTGGACCCTCATCTCACTTGGCCCACACAGCGTGCATCTCCATGCTTCACAGGGCTTTGGGGGTCTCGAAGTGGAGGCTCTACCAGGCGGAGGTGCTGACCATGGGGACCCTACTTCTTTGCTTGTTTCTCATGTATTTTTCTGTCCACTGCCTGATGAAGTGGATTTATAGGTTATATTTCTTAGTTGTAGGCCATTGAACTGCACAAAATGGACAAGAATGTTGAACAGTTCCGAAATGAAACTGTGGGTTTAAGATGACATTAATGTGGTAAACAACAAGCAAATCACGGGCAGATGGTGGAACCAACACCTCTACTTTTGGTGCAAGTTCTTTGCAAACACAACATGAGGTGACAATGTAATCACCCAATAAGAGGTTGGCCCAAAATATTGAAATCAAGAAAACTATTTAAAATATGAATTTATATCACTGTCATTAATGTCAAACCTAACCCTAAATGTATATTGGCCAATGATATACTCAGTAAGAGATTTAGTAGAAATATTATTTACTTCTTTTTGTATCTTTTGAAAATATCTTTTTTGGGCGTGTGTTTCATAATATAAAATAATGGTATATGTATGTAATTCATAAATAAGTAAATATATATAATTAGGGAATGCATATTCAAAATTTTCACTGAAAGTGTTTATGATTACAAAATTTTGGAGTCTGTTGTTTTGGGTGATGAGAAATTGAAGTAAATGTGGAGTCCACTCGTAGATTTCTGCTCATCCTCTGGGTGGTCTGTGAGTGTTTTCCGTGCTTTACAGATAACCGTGTAATGATTATTAGTCCACGCTGCTCTCCCTGCTCTGGTTACCTTAGGGTAGGTAAGGTAAGGGTAAGGTTTGGATAGGACAAGGTTTGACATTGAAGATATAGGTTCAAGAATGCCTTCCTAACATCCTCTGCTCCAAGATGTGTCTAGTGGTTTCCTTGGGCTGAGGCATTGTGGGAAGTATCTTCATAGCAGTCAAATTATGTAGCCTGTGAAGACTCGAGGCACAGGCAGAGCTTGGCTGCACCTCACTCACAATGGGCCTGAAAGTTGGTGAGCTCCAGGATGCAGGCAAAGTGATGCTCCCATCCACTCGTGGACAGTAACCGGTGAGTGTTCCTGACCTAAGTGGCCAGAATCAGGTCTTGGGCTCAGTCCGGCTTCAATACTCTTGGATAATTTCCCTTCCAGCAGTTTCTCTCCCTGACTGCTAACTGTGTCTTTCCAGAGTGGATACCTACACACAAAGACGAAGGCTCTAGATTTTGAACCAGAGCTTCTTTGATTTGTCCTTTCCCTACTCTAGTACGTTCCAGCCCAACCAAATTTTCTTTGTTTCCAACATGTGAATCCTTCCTTCCTCCCATTCTCTCGCTCTCTCTCCCCTATCACATGATTCTTGATGAAGCACAGAGGAGCAAAATGTCCCAATAGACATATCTCCAAATCATCAGCAAAACAAATTTTGTTTCCTCCTCCTCAAGGGTAAGAAAGGCTCAGTTTTTGGAAATGCTATGCCAGGGTTCATATGGAGAATAGGGGTGGAGGGAGAAAAGACACTTTCATTCTTTCCTTTGGAATTAACACCAAGACCCAGCTAGATCAAATGTCTTCTTCTAATGTGGAAAGAAAATTAAAAACGGTAAAGTAAGGTGTATTTTATAGAAAAAACACAATGAACAAAACCATCCCCCCTCCCCCCGCCCTGTATACTTTTAATTTGGCCCTGACATTGTGGCTCAGTTGGTTGGGTGTTGTCCCACGAAGCAAAAGGTCACCATTTTGATTCCGGGTCAGAGCGCATGCCTAGGCTGTGGATTCAGTCCCAGGCTGGAGCTTGAATGAGAGGCACTGGGTGATGTTTCTTTCTCACATCCATGTTTCTCCCCTTCCCTTCCTCCTTCCCTCTTTCTCAAAATAAATAAAGTATTTTAAAAAACTTAAAAAATATATACTCTTAATTTGGCCTCTAGCAGATAGTCCTTTTAAGTGGCACCTGGCCTCTGACCATTTCCTCCTCTCCGGCTCTTGTTTGCTATGGTGACATGTGCTGCGGATGCAGCCCAAACGCAGCTGGGCACTGAGTCCTTCTCCGCCTCCTCTGTGCATTCTCTGCTCCAGATGGGAAAGGTCTGTCTAGATGTCCAGGCTGCCAGGTCTGTTTTGAGCTCCAACCTAATCCAGCAACAATCTGAATTAGTTAGGGCTCTTGATTGCAAGTGACAGAAAATAATTTTGGCTGCTTTTAGCCTAACAGGGACTTTACTGACTCCCCGAAGTGGAAAGTCCAAAGATTGGAGCCAGATTCCTGTGCAGCTTGACCTTCAGGTTCATCAAGCCTGAGCTCTCCTTCTCTGGGCTGTGCTTGAACTCTCCTTGGCTTCTTGCTCACAGAGCTTTTCTCTTGGAGCTGTTCCAAGCCCATATTATAATTTCAGCTCCCAGCCTTGGGGAAAGAAGGACCTTCTCTCTCTCCATGAATCCATATATGAAGCCTCATGAAGGTCACCTGCTCATTCTGGAACTTATCGCCATGGCCAGGGGAATGGGAAGGGTTCTCTGGACAGATCTGTTTTTATGGCTTCCCCATAGCTTAGGATGGTTGTGCTGATCTATCCAAACCCAGTATGGGTTTCCCACAGGAAAGAGAGGGTCTGTAATTAGAAAAAGGGATACTGGCTAGGCCAAAGCAAGAGCTGTCTTCTAGAAATCCTAAATAGGGACCACTTGTGCTATACTTTGTCATCAGGCAATGACCCCATAGTAGTAACAACAATATCATAAAATATAAGAAGCATGTACCAGACATCTTGCCAAGTGCTTTATGCATCCTCGCCTTTAATTCTTAGCAAACTCAGTATGTATGTAGGATAGCCATCCTGTTTTACAGTGAGAAAATGGAGGTGAGGGGCTTGTCTAATAGCCACACTGGTACTCACTGTCTAATAGAGATTTGAACGAAATGGTTCCAGTTTTACTCCATCTACCTCCTCTTCCTCTTCTGCCTTCTTGTGTTTTCTTCTTATTATTTGTTATCTTCTCTGCAGACTCAGGCATCAGGTGGAGAAGGCTGAACCTGGCTCGGAGACTAGTTCAGAGACAGACAGTATGTGATACTCTGATTCCATAGTCCCCTCTAATTCCTTCCTCAGCACCTCGATCTCTCTTCCATTTGGATCAGTGATTACCCATGGGGCTCCTTGGTGATTTTGGAGCCGTGGGGCTCCAGGATGAACACTGATGTGGTTCACAAGTGGACACCTGGTCTCTAGCCCGTACTTCTCCAATTGACTTGCAGCACAGAGCTTTCTAGGCTCTGTCCTCCATTCTGTTACCCTTGGGCTATCATGTACCCTATTTGTCACCTCCTTTATCAGATGAGGAACTAGCCTCTAGGGAAAGGACTTGCCTCAGGGCACAGAGCTGGTTTGTGGCAGAACTAGCGCTTCACTTTGTCTAGTCCACCATTAGCATTTCGTTCTCTGCAGGTAGAGGATACATCCCAGCCCTGCAGTGGGTGCTGGGAGGGAGGCCTGATCCCCCACCTATGTATCGCATTGTAGCATCAGTTCCTCTGGATTCAGAGCCACAAGACTCGGATTCTAAGTCTGGGTTCAGTACCACCTACTAGGGCTTCTCAGAGCCTCATCTTTTCCTTGCCTAAACACTGAGGTGACAAGCCAGCTGTGCCTACTTGAAGGTATTATTGAAAGGGTAAAATCAGGTGAAATACTTCAATGGGTTTTGGAAGCTGTATTTTACTCTATAAACATTTCCTAGTATTTTAGTGGAACTCACTGTAAATCTTCAACAGATGTTTTCTTATTAAATGGTTGAGCGCAGAAGCCTTCCTCTCTGAATCAGCTCCCGAGTCCTCGAGTGGTATCCAAATAGCATTTCCTCTGGCTTTTGGCTGATAATGGGGATTCACTGTCATCCTCAGATGGTAATTCCAAAGTGATATTTAAGCTTTTTTCCCCTACAGTTCCAGGGAAGGTTACTTGGTATTTGCTCAGCACAGGCACACGTAATCCATAATCGTGGGACCGATATGCTGCATAGATTTTTCCTGATTAAAAATGTTAACGCATTTGGGAATCTGTGTGGGCTGATGGGGAGCTATGCCCTGCTGGTGGCACACCATTTAGAACAACGAAACGAGCAAAATCTGATCTGTTCTTGGGCAGAAGGAACGAAAAACAAGTTCACCTCGTGTCGTGTGTCTTCGGGCTTTTCTGTGTCACTAAAAGCAATGTGTCTTCAAGAAGCACTGTGAGAACTGAGCTCAGGTCCGTGCTTAGCCTCGGTCACCTCAGGTCTTTGTGCTCAGCCTCAGAGGCTTCAGAACCATTTCACTGGACTGGGCGCAGTTACACTTCCCAGCCGTGCTTCCAGGTTTACACGGCACACTTGCACCATCTTCGAATTCTGCTTTCCATCCCACTCCCTGTTCCAGGGTCTCCAGTGGGTTAAAACCAAACTAATCTCATATTTGAGGAGTTCCAGCATCTAGTTCAATGTACTTTTCTAATACTGTCTTCATTTATCTTCTGTAGGAATCTAGGTCCAGAGTCACCTAGTCTGTTCTTTGAGCTGCAAATGCGCCCCATCCTTTCTTGGACCTCTGCTCATCCCTATTCCCTATTCTGGGAGTCAGGGAGTACCTCTCTTCTTTCCCTAGTTTCTCCTCTATCTGCATCTTTAGCTCCTATGTATCCTTAACGATCTTCAGATTCTCCCTCCTCTGTGGAACCATCCTAATGACTGCAACTTAGAGATTTCTATTTACTTTGAACTCTTATTTCACCTTGTGTCTACTACTCCAATAGTGCATCTATCTATCTATCCATCCACCTATTCAATTTATAGGGATTTATTGAGCCAATTTGATAAAATTCTTGATGGAGAGATCATGTCTTATACTACTTAGTTTCCTCCAAAGCAACTTATTTATTCAGCAATTACCAGCTTGTGTTAGTCAGGATTCTTCTGGTTAAAAGTAACAGAAATCCAGTTCAACACAGTGTAAAAGCAAAAAAAAAAAAAAAAAAAAAGGGGGGGGGCTGGTGGGGAATTCACAGTGGGACTTAGGCATTCATACTCTGCTGTGGATAGTCTTTTTCTGCCCGCCATCGCTCATGTGTTTCTGGTAGCAGAGTGACTAGTCACAGCTACAGGTTCACATGTACTCAGCTTAGCAAACATTTCAGAAAAAGCTAGTGTGTGCGTCTCCTCACATCCATAAACTAATGCAGGGAAGAGCCCTGATTATTAGACCTAGAATTAAATGATTCATTCTCCTTGGCCATTCACTTTTGCTGCGGGTGTGAGATGCTATGATTGGCTCAGCCTGGGTCACGCGCCCTGCTTTGTCACTATACACAGTCTTGAGCGAGGGGACTGTTATCTGACAACCTCAGTGGGAATATGGGAGGAGCAATTCTCCCCCCAGAACAGGGAGAGTGGGAAGACAGAAACCACAGAAGTCCCCCACACATGTCAGCCCAGAACACCGCATATGGCATATGCTTGGGAAATATTTCACGGTTGAGTGTTTGACTTTCTCCCTTCGAAATTACCTTCTCATCTGGGGAAAATCGACTCATACTTAAAAACTAACTCAACCCCAGAATTCCTGGATATTACCGTTAAAACTTCTTGAAGTCTTCTCGGTTACGTCTTCCTGTTGGTATTTCCCGCCCCCATGGGTATTATACAGTTTAATCCCACAACCACAAAATAGCCCTTCAAACATTAAAGAAGCTGTTTTGTGCCCTTTAAATCACGCTACTTTTAGGCTGAAATTTACTTTCCCAAAACGGCTTCTTACATACATGTTTTCTAAACCCTTTGCCATGTTTATTTTTCTCTAGTGTTTCAGGATCTGGCTGAAATGAGGTTCCTGGAACTGAACCAAGCAAAGTATTTTTGAGGGAATGGAACTCTTGTTTCACCTCCCTAATTCCATATACTACACATTTATTAGCTTAGCCTAAGATTTCGTTAGGTTTTTTTAAATAAGCATGCCCTGATGTTTACTGATGAAGAATACGAGTTATTAAAACAACCAATTAGCAAAGATTGTTCAACACTGCTTTCCCAATCCTTTAGCTCTTGTGTGTAGGTCGAGGTACTCATCTAAGGGATCCCAATCAGGTCACTTCTGTCAGCCTTGCTGATTCTCCTTGCAACCCCTCCAGCAGCCTGGCAGGTACTGACACCAGAGAAGCTGAAGATACGGGTTCCTGAATCACCCCAGACCATCACCCCCATGCCGGTCCCCTCCAGACCAAGCTGATTTAATCTGCCTGCCCTTCTGAATCAGGAATGACTTTTGCATTGTGTAGTCTGGCGAAGGTAAACTCATTCAGGCACACTGAAGAAAAAGCAACTTCATTAGTTTGCTCTGGTTGCCACAACAATGTGCCACAGACTGGGAGGCTGAAACAACACACATCTATTTTTATCAGAGCTTTGGAGGCTGGAAGTCTGAGATCAAGGTGTTGGCAGAGCTGGTTTCTTCTAAGGCCTCTCTCCTTGACTTGTAGAAGGCAGTCTTCTTGTGGGATCTTGGTAAGTGCATGTCTAATCTCTTCTTCTTATAAGGATACCAGTCATATTGGCCTAGGGCCCACCCTAGTAACTCCATTTTACCCCTTTAAAGACCATATCTCTAAACACAATTGCATTCTTAGGCACTGGGGGCTAGCACTTCAACATGTGAATTGGTGGGGAGTGCAGGGAGGGCAGACACAATTCAGCTCATTACACCAACCAAACAGTGGAAGGTGCCCCTGTGTATGTGGGCACCTGTGTGCAGCACTGGTTGAGTGGCTGCAATCGCTGGGCGGGAGAGATAAGCTGGACAGACTAGGCATCTTGGTTGAAGCTCAGAGCTAAGATTAATCAGATAACAAACCGAAACGCAGTAGGCAAATGTTGACTATTACAGTGCTGGGGAAATTTTTCATTCCAATGAGATCAGACGCCCGAATACACTGCCGTGGGAATCAGGCAACCGACAATAGAAGGTTTGTACGTAAAAAGAAGCTTTTCAATACTTGGGCCGACTCAAAGGACACATTAAATAGAAGCTCTTATTTAATACTTTCTCAGTGATGGGAATGATGGACTAGCAAGTGAGCCTGTCAGGTTTCCTAGTGACACTGTGGACATCATTAAATAACAGGCAAATCATTATCTAAGAGTGTAGACAGGGTGCCCAGACTTCATCATTTTTATTCCCACCCCTGGGCAAATTTGGCAGCATAAAGGTCTCCATCCCTGCCATGAGGAACTGCTCTGAAATGCAAAGTTTGACTCAGCCAGCAAAGTAAAAGAAACCGTTATGGTCTCATTTCTCTCTTTTTGAGTAATGATATGCCAGTTTCCCAATAAATTGCATAAAGGTGAAGAAGAAAAATAAGTCTTTGACTTTTCTTGTTTATAACTACACTTAGATCTTCTCCTATCTTATGCTGGCCACCGAGCTTTGCATAGTGGAGATTTAATTTCCTGCTGCTGCAGGCATTAAAATGGATAGAACCTCCCTTCTCCTTCCCTTCTCCCCTACAACCTGAGGCCTTCTACGGGGCGACTGTCAATCAGGGCTTGTCACTCACAGGACCTGAGTGAAGGGTGTTGCAGGTGAAATCCTTTCCTTCCTTCTGAACAAACTGTTCAGGCATTGCCGAGCAAATTGGTGCCCCGTGGGGAAGAATTGTGAACGCTGAGCCACTGTGATATGGCAGTCGTACCCTCTGGGCGATGAATATCTTTTATCCAGATACATGTGCTTCTAATTTGTTCGTTTAATTACTGCAGCCCTGCAAAGTCTTGAGCCAGTAATTCCTTTCCCAACAAAATAGAGGTCTTAAATAATTCTGTGGGAAACTAATTCCTCACTCTGGTTTTTGGAAGTTCCTCCGAAACATATTTCCAGAGCTCAGTTGGGTGCCATCGACAACTGGTGAGACGGTTCTGGTCTCATCGTGGTGTATAGATCTCTCTTTGGAGTGGCTTCTGCATTTCTAACGTCGAAGCATAAATCTCTTTTGGATCATTACCTTTCCCAGCTCCCCTTTCAGGGTGTGAGAAAGATTTCATCTTTTCCAAATAACCAGCAGCCTTTGTTCTAAAAAAAGAAAGGGAGTCCTCCCCCAGCCCAGTCCCCGTTCCAAGTCTGAAAGACAGGTGTCTGGGGAGGACACACCACTCACTGGGAACACCAACTGCTCTCCACCCCTCCCTTTCCCCAAGGTTGGGACTGGGAAATTCAAAGTTTGCTTTTGTAAAAAGTGTATGCCTGCTTTCAACTGCTGCCTGCTCATTTGGCCCCTGTATTAATTACCTGCCTGCTCAGCTTCTCTATTTTGCTAATGTTTTTCTTCTCCCCCAAGTGAGAGCCGGCTTAGCTGGCTTTCTGTCAATAGGAAATCTCTGGTAATTGGCATTTCTCTGTTTTGTAAGCAGAATGATAATTGAGATTCATAATGATATTCCAGAGTCTCTGCAAGATCCTGAAGGGTCTTATGAGTTCTCAAGAAAATGACTGACATCTGTACAGAATAATTTTAGTGTCAGGTGTATTTTATGGTTTTCTGATTCACTGCAAATTGAATGTCTGTGTATGGAATATAACTTCCTCTTTACCAGAGCAGCTATTAAGTGGAACCCAGCATTCCTTTAGGAGAAACGGAAAACAGGACTTTTTCAATTCGGAAGCTCCTGGTGGCAGGACAAGGGTCAAGTCTATTGCTTCTTTTATCTTTGGAGAACTTAGTAAGTGCTCAGAGGGTGCACATTGGATCATTGAGCAGTGTAGGGGCATGGGTAGCTGTAGGCTTGACAAACGATCATCCCCTAAACAGGCCTGAACTGGAGGCTTGAATATTCTTGTTAAACTTGAAAGATCAGATAGATGGGACTAGAACAGGCTGCGAAAATGTAGAAATTAGGAAAACTCACACATGGAATGCAGGTCAGGGCAGGCAAAAAGATCTAAATCAAGGGTCTGAGATTCCAGAAGGTGGAAGTGCCAAGGCGGACCACTTTTTCTTTTCTCTTTTTTTAAAATAAAATATTTTGTTTATTTATTTAGAGAGAGGGGAAGGGAGGGAGAAAAACATCAATGTGTGGTTGCCTCTCACAGGGCCCCCACTGGAGGCTTGGCCTGCAAGCCAGGCATATACCCTGACTGGGAATCGAACCAGCATGCCTTTGGTTCACAGCCCAAGCTCAATCCATGGAGCTATAGCAGCCAGGGCCAGGCTGATTTTTCAAGACCAGGAGATGTAGCTAACCTACCTAATACACAGAAATGAACAGGTTATTTTTTTTAAACTTACCACTTTTATTTTTCTATCTGTTTTGCACAAAACAGGTCACCTCAGAGATTTGTGTTGCAATTCTGTCCTTGTTAATTTCATGTTTTTGCTAACTGAGCTGTTGAGCCTGAATCTAAAGATGCACTGTGTTCAAAACACCACACCTATTGGGAATTCCTGTTCCACCCAGGTCCCTTCCTCTCTCTCTAAGCTCCATCTGGGTACTGTCTGCTCTCAGGACTAATCACAAGTCCCACCTCCTCCTAGAAGCCTGTCTTGACTTCTCCAGCCTGTCATGAACTCCTTCCTCTTTGAGCTCAAGCACTCTGTCTTATCTTCCCTTCAATGCTCTTCATCAAGTAGAGTTTGTTTTCACTGCAGGGCTTCTACAAGTGTTTATTGATCCCCCAATGTTGCTCTTCCAGTCCCTGCACCCTCCAGCCCCTGTTGCTGGCCAGGGCAGCTCCATCTCCCCGGGTGCAGGGCTTGAAATGATGGAACCAGAGCTGCACAAGTAGAAACAAGCCAATTGCTCGAGGAGCGTCTTACGGGTTTTCACTTTCAAAAATCTCTCTTGTTGGGAAAGTGTCCCGCCATCTCCTCTGCTCAATGATCATACCGATTGGTGCTTACTCTGTCAGATTTCCAGATCCTCCTGGAGTGAACAGAGGAGCTTCACACGATATTTGTCAGAAACGAGAGCCTCTCAAACCAACATCTTGCTCTCCATTAGTAGTGTCATCCATCACTCTCCTGATCCATTCACCCGAGTTGTCCCACAGGGCGTTAGGCTCATCACCTCAGCAACCCAGAAACTTCAAACTGCCCTTTGGGTGCCACTGAATTCTGAGGCTGTCGAACGGCAGATGGTGTCTCCAGAGCAGGCAGCTCACCGCTCATGAGCCAAAGCTCCTCCGAGGCGCATCTCAGCGGTGCTCAGAGGCTGTCCTGGCCCTGCCCTCGGAGAAACTGCACTTAGGAAAGGTTGATTACAGAACAAATCTAATCTCTCACTCTGCTTAAAACCCACAGCTCTGCTTTGCCATATGATTTGGTTCCATTTTCTTTTTAATCCTTGAAAGTTAAATTTAAAAAGTTTCGGGGTGGTTGTAGGTGTGCACACAACTTTAAGGAATAATACAGCAGGAGCCCCTCTACCCTTTACCCAGTTTCCCCCAATGGTAACTCTTGCAAACGTAGGGTGCAGCAGCGCAAAGCGGAAGGGTGGGTGCCCGTCCTTGCTGCTGGGTGCGGGTGGGAGTTCTGGCCCCCAGGAAGTCTCTTTTGGCACTGCGAAGAGGCGCTTGTTGTTTCCAGATGGACAGTGACCCTCCCACCTCCACCCAATCTCTCCCGCACCTCCCAGTGTGGGGACTGGGCTTCTGGTCACAGCCTGGTGGGGGTGGCATCTGGGCTCCCCGCCCTGCCTTTGCTGCTGTGGGTGGCATGGGGCCCAGAGTCTGGCTGGAGTAGAGCCGTTGTCATGTCAAAGTTTTCTCCCTTTCTGGATGCCTCTTTCCTGGTCCTCTGGCTAGAGAGAGAAGCTTTTGCTGTGGGTTTGTGTGTGTGTGTGTGTGTGTGTGTGTGTGTGTGTGTGTGTGTTGGCATTTCTGGGTTGCCAGGTACATCAGCTGCAAGTCTGGGATATGTGACCTTTCCCCGCTAAAATCCAGTTAACTTATCATTGTGTCATTTTTCAGGTCCTGGGGCCCCTCTCTGCTCTGCCTTTTTCCCTGCACTTTGCAAATCTTATTGATCATGTCCAGGGCTTTCAGCGGTACTAAGTGAGAGCAATAGAAGAGAATACCTGTAGTCCATCTTTTGGAAAGCAGAAGTTCCCAGGTATCTTTTCTTTTCCCGCTTTACATACGGAATGCCACGACCCATCCTTGCTTACCTCTCCAGCACTGTGGCAGCCCCCGGCTCCCAGCTGGAGGCTGGAACAGCAGCTACCTGTGAAACAGCCACCTGTGAAACAGTCCTGCCGTCGTTTCCGCAGGTTTTTCCGCCCACACGGTTACTAACAAAAACACACTTACACGGTGCTTGTTACTCGCCAGGCATTTTACATGTAATGATTATGAGCTAAGTACTATTATTATAGAAATGAAGAAACTGAGGCCCAAAGAGGTGAGGTCATTACTGTCGCTCAGGCAGCCAAGTGAGTGGCAGAGCCTGATTTTGGGCCTGGGCAGCCTGGCTCAGCAGCTGGAGGCTGACCGCTGCACTCCGCCCCCTCCCTGCCAGTGCCGGTGGTCTGACTTGCGTGGGCAGTCCCCTGGAGGGCTCGGAGACACCGACTGCTGGGTCTACCCCCAGAAATCCTGAGTCCGCAGGTCTGAAGTGCGGCTCGAGGACATGCCTTTCTGAGGAGTTCGCAGGTGATGCTGATTTCACTTTCTGGGATCCCCACTTTGCAAGCCGATCACCTTCCCACTCTCTTCCACGCCGGCTTGCTCTGCCAGTGGCTCCGCAGCCTTTCGATGTGGCACAGGCGTCACCTCCCCTGATGTGACCTACTCTGCCTTCTCCCGCCCTCAGATGCTCCCGCCGAGCTTCCTGGGCAGTCTGGGCCCCTCTCAGTTACTCTAGCTGCCACCCTATACGAAAAGTACCTGTTCATACATCACTTCTCCATCCTCCAACCGCCTTGAGGGCAGAGAGGTTAGTGCAGAGCAAAGTACATATTATTCATCCTTGCAGAGTCACTTGGGGTGACTGCCGAAAAGAGATTCCTGGGCACGGTCCCCGAGTTTTGGAGTCAGTTGAGCTGCGGTGGGGCCCGAGAACCTGCACTTCAAAGAATCTATGATTCTGACGCAGTTGGCCCACTTTTGAGAATCTGTGCCCTAGGACTCTGCCTTGTGCTCAGCACTAAGTTCTCAAGAATTATTTATTAACTGGATTTCGTTGAACCGAACTTGGCAATGAAATGGTAACCTCTTCATCACCTTTTCTGTGCGTCCTCCCTTTACCCTCACCCCCAACCCTGTGAGGACAATTTCTTTTGTAAAACCTAATAGGTCCCCTCCCCACAAACTATTTCTTATCCATTCACATGCTTCAGTGGATTTCAGCTAGCTGTTCAATAAACTTGGAAATGTTCAAACAATTTGGGGGGGGCGTTATCTTTTTAATATTGAGACATTTAACGAAGAAATGTGCGCAAGTCCTAGGTGTTCAGCCTGATACGTTTTGCCTGTGGACAGCTGCGTGAGACCACCCGGATCCCGGTGTCGGATGTGTGCAGCTCTTAGCAGGCTCTCTCCTGCTCCTCTTCTTCAGCATACCTCCTCCGGGGGACCCCTACCCTACTCGGACTTCTGTCACCACAGATTAATTTTCCCTGATCTCGAATGTCACATAAATAAAGTTATAAAAAGAGTGCACTTCGGTATCTGGCCATTTGTGCTCCACATTGTGTATACGAGAATCACTATGTCTTTGTATACAGCAGTAGTTCTTTGCGTTGCTGTGTGGTGTTCCATTTTGTAAACATAAAACAATCAACTTCTTATAGTGGATACCTTGTTTTGGTTGCCACTTAAACAATCGTGATAAAATACACGTAATAGAAAATGTAGCACTGTAACCATTTCTCAGCATACAGTTCAGTGGTGTTAAGTACCTTTCCTGTCTGGCACAACTGTTACCATCTCCATCGCTTCATCTTTCTGAGCAGAGACTCTGAACTTACTAAACACTCACCCCCTGCTTCCCTCCTCCTGGATCCTGTCAACCACCGTTCTGCTTTCTGCTTCTGTGAACTCAACTATTCCAGGTACCTCATCTAAGTGAAATCATGTAGTGGTAGTCTTTGGTGACTGGCTTCTTTCACTTGCAATAACGTCCTTAAGTGCATCTTTTTGTAGCATGCATCAGAATTTTAAAGACTGAATAGTATTCCATTCTATATATGTAATGCGTTTTATTTATCTATTAACCTGTTGATGGACATTTGAGTTGTTTCCACCTCTTGGCTGTGGAGATTCTCTCTTTTAGTTTTAGGGTGTCCATGGTGGGTCAGTGCTGCCCCAGAAGAGGGCACACATGCAGACACTTAGGGCCATCTGACAGTGGAGGCGGTCACTGGATTATCCTTCCTTGGAGATCCCGCAGCTGGAGAGAAGTGTTAGTAGAAATTTGGGAAACAAAGCAAGAGACTCAGGAGCCTGGGAAGCAGGTCAGGTGGTGTGCCACCCTGGAAGCGTGCGGAAGAGAGGGTGGAGCGTGAGCAGTGGTGAAAGTAACTGCAGGTGAGTCTAGCAGCCAGTTTGGAAATAATTCCATGGCATCTAATTATTTAGTGGACATTTTCAATTTCCTTATTACCTGACCTAGGATCCTTTTGAAGGCTGGGTGCTGATGTTTGCTTCTACTGCCCTGACTTCCACTATTGTCTATATCCTGATAATTTCTAAATCTGTCTCATCAGTACTAACTTTCTCTTGGGCTCTAGAACCATATTTCCATCAGCTTTGTGGACATATATACCTGTATGTCCACAGATACTCCAAATTCAGTATGCCCCAGATAAAACATATATATTAGCTTTGATGGATTTCATTACAATTTACATTATGGAGGCCAGACTTCTAAGAAGTGTCTTTACCTCCTTTCCTGGGCTCCATCTTATTGATCCTACTTCTAAACTACCTCTAGACCATGCCTGAGTTTTCCTCCATGTCTTGTTTCATAGACACTTTTCCCTTCCTCCACGTTGCTGGCAGGGTAATTTTTCCAAAATAGATTTGATCATGTTGTTTGCAGCCTCACCTCTTGTCTTTAAGCCTTTGAAGTGGCTCCGCTGACCGTAGGATGACCTTTATACCCTTTAGTGTGGCTTCTAAGGCCCTTCAGGACCTATCACTCAACAGGTATCACGGTCCATTTCACATCTTTCACCATATGCGTCACCCATGCTGATCATTTTCCGCATTCTGTAACATTGGACGTGACTTTGTGCCACAGTATCTTTGCATGTGCTATGCTGTCTGAAAGCAGAACACTTACGGTCCTACTCATACTTGAAGAAGCAGGTTTCCCTGCCATTCTACTGTCACCTTTTTTCTTGGAGGAGGTAGAACTTTGTGCAGAGTCTGGAGTGAAGGCTCCTGAAGTTCTTTACACTGTGCTACACATCTGAGGGTCTTCACAAAGTCCCTGGGGGCCTCAGTGAGCATCTAGGCTTAACGATGCCCCCTGATCTGACCCTGTACAAGATTCTTTGGTGGAGATGGTGAAAGGAACCTATTTGAGTCCACCTTCTGTTTTCTAAGTTCTAGTCTTTGGCATAGGAGCCTCATTCATCAAACTGAGATAATATTACCTGCTCTGTGGGAGGTTTGAACCACACATGGATGGATATTTGGGAAATTAAGCTCTAAGTGCTGTAAGTATTCGGTATCATTAATATGTACTTCACTCTTTTACTCTTTCCTTTTTATATTTCTCTGCTTCCTCCCTTTCCTCTTTCTTCATTTTCTACGTCTTTTCGTTTCCTGTATTTTCCGTATATGTTTTGTTCTTTCCCTTCAGGCTGACAGTTATACTGAAAAGCAACTTTAGCCCCACTTGGTGCTGCTTAGACTTGACCTCTGCACTTGCACACCGTGCCACCAAACCACCCACGATCCTGACCATTCTTACGTTTCCCCCATTTGTTCAAACTTCTCTTCTGGGAGTTAACACCTCCTACTGGCCGGGGGACGAGTTCTCCAACTTACACAGTTTCTTTGTTGTTGAACTTTTATTTTATTGTTTATTTATTTAATTTTTAAAATGGAATTTATTGGGGGTGACGTTGGTTAATAAAATCACATAGGTTTCAGGGGAACAATCCAATAATATATCATCTGTATATAGTATTGTGTATTCACCTCCCTTCCACCCCCCATTGTTGGACTTTAAAAAAAGACTTTCTGTGCAACAGTGTCAACTGATTAACCTTTAGGCCTGCAAAAAAAAGTTGGGGGAGGACATCAAAGCAGTAGTATTTTCAGCAGTTTTTCACTGAAGGGTGCATCAATCATAGAAATGTCTTTGACTCCTGTTTGGTTACTGCACCAACAATTGGGTATAACTCTCTGAGTCAGAGGGAGTTAATGGTTTCTTGGGGTAATAAAGCTGTCAGGAGGAGGGAGACTTTCATCTCACACCGTAAAAAATGTGAAAGCATTGGGTGGTGGTGCAAGGACACTGAGGAGATGGCAACATCTGGAGAATCTAGAGACCAGAGCGGTCCGGGAATTTATGGCTTGAGAGAAATGCATTAGGCCAGGAGCCTGGAAGCCTGGGTTCTATTCTCACCTTTGTTGCCGACTTCCAGAGTGACCTTGGGTGTGTGACCTTTCTTTGCTTCTTTGCTTCACTTGATAGATAAGGATAGTAATACTACTTGTATTTATCAATTTGTTACCATAAGAGAGTTTTTATTTTTCTCTCTTTTGGTAAATGAACAAGGCCCACTCTATCTATCTATCTATCTATCTATCTATCTATATAAATTACACAGATAAATTGCAATTTCATTGGAAAGAACTTTAATTTACTTTATTAAGAATTCATCAGACCTGGGATGCCAAGAAGTTTAATATTAAGGCCATGCCAATTTTAAGGAGGAAGAAGTTGCAACTCAGAGAAATTGACATTTGCAGAATCAGAATTTTAAGTTGCTATTAATCACACTAGCTTTCTCCTATTTAATCACAGACCCACAAGACCAAAGAGTAACTTTGAAAATAAAATCAGAGGATCCTGAAAATCCTCTGATTTTCCAACTGTCTATTTTAATTATTGGCAAGTGGGTTATATTCCGTGTGGAATGGAAGTGAAGTGGGCACAGCCCAGCTGGGAGTATCACACCGCAAAACGGAGCAGGGACGGGGTAAGAGCTCAACTCAGGTCCCTCCTTTCCCATGCAGACTTCCAAGGCACCGTGACATCCTTTAATTTACTGAGGCACAACCATATCACTTACCTTGGTACTCATATGTCTTATCACTCCTATTTTTCAATTATATTCTATTTTTTGAGACTGCTTTCTTCATTGTGATTTGACTTTTAAGAGATGATTATTCCCATGGTTACAAATTCATTCATTCATCCCACAGGTATTACAAAGTGCCCATGAGGTGTCAGTCACTATGCTGGCCTGAGAGACACAGTGCTGGGCCTGTTAGACGTGTCTCCCACCTTCAGGGACCTTGGGAATGACTGGGGAGAGAGACATCCAAACGTTGCCATGCCGACATCTGATTGCGGTGGTGGTCAGTGTGAAGGAGAGAAAGCACCCAGAGCTGTTAATAGATGTAGTGACTGTGCTGCCAAAGATTTACCAGGTGCTGTTATTACAGCTCCCAGTTCTCCTTTCCATCCTCCTTGAGGCCGCTCCATCGGCCCTACCGATAGCCCTTCCTCACTGGGGTGTACATTTTTATTTTTTATTTTAAATTGTGGTAAAACGCACATGACACAATTGATCATCTTAATCATTTTTACGTGTACAGTTCGGCAGTGTTAAGTACCTTCGCATTGTTGGGCAGCTAACGCGTCCGTCCATTTCCAGAACTCTTCTTTTCTTGCGAAAGTGAAACTCTAAACAGCTCCCCACTCCCCTTCCCGCCCCCGCTCCCCCCCCCCTCCATGGTAACCGCCATTCTATTTCAGTCTCCATGAATTTGACTCCAACGAGTCCCACCTACAAGTGGGATCACACAGTATTTGTCCTTTTGGGACTGGCTTATTTCACTCAGCATGATGTCCTCAAGTTCCATCCACATGTGTTAGCACTTCCTTCTTTTCTGAGGCTTATTCCACTGTGTGTGTGTGTGTGTGTGTGTGTGTACATACAGCACATTTTGTTTATTTATTTATCAGTTGAGGGACACTTGGGTTGCTTCTGCTTTTTTGGCTGTTGTAAATAATGCTGCTGTGAACGTGAGTGCATGGATGGCTGTTAGGGACTCTGCCTTCAATGCTGTTGAGTAAACACCCCAAAGGTGGGATTGCTGGATCACGTGGTAATTGCATGTGTAGTTTTTCTGAGGAATGCATGGTGTGTTTTGTACTTTGTTTCTGGTCTGACTGTAGCCACACTGTCTCTTGTCAGTAACACATGGTGGCCAGTGCACAGCACATCTGATCCACATTTGTTTCTTATTTTTTCCCTTCACTCAGGAGGAGTATGCCAAGACTGTGATGTGCTTCCGCTTTCCTTTCCTTTCCTAATGCACTCAGAACTTGGCTAAGACCCCCTAAGGCAATCTCTTTAACTGAGGCATGTACACGTTTTCTTTTATGGTTCTCGATTCATTGGCTCATAATATCTAATTATGGAGGATAGGTGAATAGCAGATAATCAGTGATAACGTCAAGGGAGTACCATGGCTCCCCCGTATCTGTGGTCTTGCTTTCTGAGATTTCAGTTACCTGTGGCCAACCGTGATCTGAAAATATGACATGTACAACACCAGAACTAAACAATTAGACGTTTTAAATCACGCGCTGTTCTGAGCAGTGTGCTGAAATCACGGACCCTGGGACGCGACTCTTCCCTTATTCCTGCGTTTCCACGCTCCATCTGCTTTGCGCCCCTTAGCCACTTAGCCTTCTGGATTATCAGCTCTATTGCGGTGGTATCACAGTGCTTACCTTCAAGGGACCCTTACAGTAGCCCAACACTAGTCACAATGCCTGCGTTGTTCACCTCCCTTCATCTCATCACACAGGCATTTTGTCCTCACAGCATCACTAGAAGAAGGGTGAGTAGGGAATAGCAGGTCTTCTGATACCGTTGTTTCACTCAATGTCGTTTGTTATTAACACTGATGAGAAAAGAAAATTCGATTTCCAGCGGGGACCACAGTCTACCTAGAGTCCGTACATTCTCCCTGTGTCTGTGTAGGTTTTCTCTGGGTCCTCCGGTTTCCTCCCTCGTTCCAAGGATGGGCATGTGAGGTGAATGGCTGTCTCCATTGTCCCATCTGAGTGAGTGTGGGCGGGGCGGGCCTTGTGATGGAAGGGCACCTTGTCCAGGGTGGGTCCCGCCTCGGTCCCAGGCTGCCAGGAGAGGCTCCGGCTACTGCGACCCTAAACTGGAATAAGCAGGTTGGAAATAATTTTGTTGTTTGATTAATTTTTCCTATATGTTTACATAGATCACATTTATTTCAGTATTTAATAGCAGAAATGTTTTGGGTTTTTATTTAGAAGTTTGGTGATGATTTTGTGACCAAAAATATGCTGTAGGAACTTAACTCTTATTTATTACCATTTAGCCTAAGGTAAAATTGGTTTCATCAAATGTTGTTTTGTTTAAAGAACCTATGAGGATGTTAAGTAAGGACTTACTATACAGTACAATAAGATATTTTGAGAGAGAAAGAGAGAGAGAGGTCAACTTTTATTACAGTATGTTATTATGATTATTCTATTTTATTTTTAGCATTGTTATTAGTCTCTTGCTGTTTCTGATTTATAAATTGCACTTTGTCATAGGTGTGCGTGTATAGGAAAAAACATCCTACACACAGGGTTTGGTACCAAATGCAGCTTCAGGCGATCACAGGGGTCTTGGAATGCATCCCACGTGGACAAGGAGGGGGCTCTACTGCAAAAGCTCTTTGTTTGAAGCTGAACGTAGAAATTACAAATAAGGAAATCAGGGCCATGAACCTCAGAAGCCCTTGAAATGCCCGTAACTCCTCCCTCACATTTTTTACAAGCTTCCCTTGCTCTCCAATCTGCCTTTAATTTGTTCTTCTTTTCCTCAAACTTCAGCAGTCAAGATAATGAAAAAAGCAGTTTCTTATTCAACTCCATAGTTTTTCTGTGCTGTTTCATTACAAGTTTTGAAATATGTTGTTTTCTACTGTTTTTCATTGCAAATGTGCAGAATTTCAATTACGTTAAGATCCCTTGCAACCCTGGAATTTATTATAGAACAAATAGGCCTTTTGAGGGCTAACTTAAGAACTTAACCACAGTTGATAACATTTGTTTCCCTCTATGGGGAAATCTTTCTTGAGGCTTGAATTCTAAGCCACATACTTATAAATATTTAGAATATGATTCTTTTGCAAGTAAGACCATCCAGATTATTAAACTCGCTTTTGTGTTGGACTGTTTGTATCCAATCATTTCTTCTGAGGTGCCCATTGCAACGCCTCACACACAGGAGGCATTTCCTGGACGTTAGTGGAGAGTCTGACAGAGGGACGTTCCTTATTCTCTCTCTGGGTAATTCAGATTTGGTGTGACACGGCCTCTTTTGTCTTTGCCAGTGTAGCTGAAATCAATTTGCTTGCTTTGTCCTTTGCTAAGCTAGAAGCAGCTGATTTTAAATGTAATTAAGTTTTTAAAAATTATAAAATGTCAACCACACAGAGAAGCACAGAGAATTATACACCATATACCCATCATTTACACTTAACAGATAATAACACTTTGCAGTATTAGTTTGGATAGCTTTTCCTTTAAGAAATAACATGGGGCAGTTAAACTCTCTGTGCATGGACCCCCGTCCGTCCGTCCGTCTGCTCCTTCTTTCCTTCACCAGAGGTAACCAACATCTTTCAGTTGGCTGATTTTATTCTCATCCATACTTTAATATTTTGCTACATATATATGATGCCATAAACAATATAGATATTGTTCTGTGCATTAAAGCAGATAACAATAAATTACTGTGTGTATCCTTTGCAATTTGCTATTTTTACTTAACATGAATTTTGAAATCTGTTGTGTGCACACATATCCATTTGGTTCATATATATTAATTGTCATATGCAGTTCCGTAATGTGGGTAAACCGTAGTTTATTTTTCCATGCCCTCTTGATGGACAGGGTTTCCCAGGAAGCAGAACGTAAGACCAGAGCTTCTTAGGGAGTGTGGTTCCAGGAAGGCAGGCATAAAGGAGAAGTTCAGGGAGTCAGGAAAGGAGGCGGAGCTGATGTGTGGATTCTGGCTCCTGCTAGCTGCCCACGGCTGCCAATTGCTTGATTTTGTGGGACTATTTGATGCCCACCGATCCTGTGGGATACTTCATACTTTATGAACTATTATGTCTCAGGACAGTCCTAGGGAAGGAAGAAGAATTTAATCACCACCTGTTTGCCCTTTAGCAAAGATTTGGAATTGCCAGGTTTAGGAAATAAAAATACAGGATACCAGTTAAATTTGAATTTCAGATAAGCAACACATAATTTTTTAGTATAAGTATTGGCCATGCAAGATTTAGGACATACTTATACTAAAAGGTTATTTGTTGTTTATCTGAAATTTAAATTTAACTGGCATCCTGTATTTCATCTGGTGAATACAGCTTTACCAGGTGTTAATACCCTGCACTTCTAGAGAAAGTCTGAGGGGAGGCTGCTGGGTCCTAGTGTAACACCTTACACATCGGAGAATCACAGGTCTGAGGTTGGAAATCACCCTACAGGCCACGTTGGAAAGTAGTTCTCAATCTTTTTTCACTCCCACTGTTCTGAGGCTCATAACACACTCCTATTCATAATAATGGCTAGTAATTAATGGTATCTAAGTTGGGGCATTTGTAAGCATCAGATGAGAATTTGGTGGTGGTAGTGGTGCGTGTGTTTGTGTGTGTGTGCGTGTGAGAGAGAGGTGGTAGGGCAGAGTTCGGAGGCACATATTTCGAAACATGTTTTGAAAAATTCCAGTGGATTCCAATACATCCGCTCATCCCCCCATCCAATCACTGATCAGCTTCAGGGATCACGGAAGACTTTCTAAGGAAGTACGGTTTGAG
Source organism: Glossophaga mutica (assembly GCA_039655065.1). Lineage (NCBI taxonomy): Eukaryota > Metazoa > Chordata > Mammalia > Chiroptera > Phyllostomidae > Glossophaga > Glossophaga mutica. Next base: position 16,385,173 of record CM077312.1, on the reverse strand, counting down.
CTAAATTTGGGGGCTTGACCAGGAATTAACTACATGAAGAAAAGTGGGGCTGGGGAAAGCATTTCAAACTCGGGAAACAGTTTTTTCCCAGGCCTCTGCATGGGAGGGAGCACGGCATGTGGAGGAAAACCCACGACTGAAAGACAAGCTGAGAGAAAGAAGGGGAGGAACAATGGGAAACGTGGCTGGAGGAGACAGGCGCGGCCCCCTTCCCTCCTGTAGGGCTGGGTCTGCCACCTTAACGGTTTTGGACTCGATCCTAACAACAACAGAAAGCTGTAAAATGATCTGAATAAAGGAGAGACATGAATTAGTCTCCTTTTTATAAAAGCAACATTAGGCTCCAGCGTGCAGGGCTGATCTGGGGGGGTTATCATTTAGACAGTGAATGTCTAGCTGGGACATGGTGTTTGATCGCGCTAAGAAATGGCAGTATAGATTCAGAGAGGTGGATGGATGCAAAAAATCGTCAGTGAGCAAAATCGACAGGACTTGGTGCTTTGGAAGTAAAGGAGAGGTGTTAGTTAATAAAGGATGTCTTAGATCTCTGGCTTGCATGGTTCGATGGCTAATGCTGCCAATCATTGACATAAAGAACCTTGAAGCAAGACGAGTGTGGAATTAGTGCAGACCTGATCATTATGAAGTGCTTTTGACACATCCGAATGAGAATGTTAAAGGCCATTGGCTGTCTGGGTGTGAGGTTTGGTGGAATGACTTGGGCCGGAGTTAGAGGTTAGTGATCCCTGCCCTGGGCATGCTCGAGAATGCCCAAGTGCCGAGTTAAAGAGATCAGGCAACAAGCACTTCTGAATAGTAACTAGTTAACCTGATGAGCTGATTCTTGAGCAAATCTCTTGAAAGAAGAGACTGCTCTCCACTCTCCCAGGCAACTAAAGGGGTAACTTTAATGGGAAAAATTCAAGCCGTGTAACAAGCCTGGGGGAGAGTTATATGTGAGCAGGCAGGGCCTTGTGGCGTCTCACAAGCCACACGGGGCTAGAAGCTGCTTTCTGGTCGGTTCTACACGTGTACGAGCTTTCTATTGCTTCAGAGAGAATGCGTACTGGACAGATGGCAAGCAGAGAGACAATGGAGACATTTAAATTCATGAATTTGTGAGACCCAAGGACTCTCTCTGTTCTCTGGTCTGTGTGTGTGCTTAGAAAGAGGCATGCAAGAGAAGAATAGGGGAATATTGGAGAATTCTTTTTGCAAAGAAATTCCTAGAGGGTCCCCTGGCATCAACACCGATTCAGCACTATCCCCTACACCTTCTGTGTCTTCCACACCCCCAAACAGCAAGCCTTAAATAATGGTGCTGACATTACTGGGTGTCCTATATACATGTATCAGACACATGGAACCTCTATGGGACACTTGTGAGGTAGATATCATTACCCCATTTCACAAGTAAAAAAGGGAGGCTCAGAGAGGGTAAGTAATTTGGGTAATGTCAGTGAGCTGGTAAGTGACATCCTGGCGATCTGAAGATAAGTCTGACTGTCAACCAGTGCCATCTCCTCTTCACTGTACTTCTCTCAGGGTTCAGAATGCAGCCAGCCCAAAATTTGAATAAGACTGGACCCTAAAACAAAGGTTCCATTCTGTCCTCTAGAATCCACTTTGTAAAGTAGGGAAGTGGACTCCGATGTTTTGCAAACTGCCTGGGGTAGAAAGTGTTGTTAGGAGCTGGCCTTTCTTTAACTAGAAAATCTGACCCACTAGCATTTCGTTCCTCACATACTCCTGTTAAGTGCTGTTTTACTGTGCCCCAGGGAAAAATGGGGGGATTGCTCTGGGGAAAGAGAATGAGCGATGCTAAGTCTGAGCATCCCAAGTCTGAGGATAAATTATGTGGTTAATATCGGGGCGCTCTCTTTGTGTTTGAAGTTCAAATTGACTTTAAGTTCAAATCAAATGCCTCACATGAGTTCTTCACATCAGACGAACAGTGTTGGGAAAACACACTCAGCACCCTGCGACTTTCAAGCTGCATCTTGGAAGCTCTTCTTGGTCCTGGTGGGCTGGTCTGCTTTCTCATTTATTTTCCTGATGTGTTTTGGGGCTATTTCTTTTACTCTGCATTTAGACTTGAGAAATCCTTATATAATTAGGACCTTATTGTTTTAGCTGCCTTCTTTTATTTTTTTAAATCTTCACCTTAGGATATATTTACTGATTTTAGAGAGAAATGAAGGGAGAGAGAAAGAGAGAGAAACATTGATATGAAGAAAAACATTGCTTGCTTGCTGTATGCACAGCCTGACTGGGGGATTGAACCCAAAACTTAGGTATGTGCCCTGATTGGGGATCAAACCTGCAACCTCTTGGTGTATGGGACAATACTCCAACCAACTCAGCCACCTGGCCAGGGCTGAATAGCCTCCTTTTTTACGAAGGGAAAGAAAGAGCTAAAAAAGTCCAAACACTGCTGAGCCACTGTTTAACTACACATGTGTTTTGTGCTCTCTTGGTTATTTTTAAATAGGGTTCTCGGTGGAGAATGAGCAGTGAGATTGGACACTGTGCAAGGACATTCCCTGGGGGGCTGCTGCAGAGCAGCTGAGAAGCCCGGGGTCTTGGATGTCACATTTGGATACCCTTTCTATTTTGCCGTGGTTGCTGTGTCAGGCGTATTTGAATGGCTTGTTGGAGCGTTTATATGACGGCCGCTCTATAACCCTCGTCAGGCCATTCTAACAGCTGTGCCATCTTGGTCATTGGCACATCGGCATCTGTATTAGATTCCTGGAACAACTGCAATAAATTGTCACGAACTTGGTGGCTTAAGGCAACAGAAATTTATTCTCTCATCGTTTTGGAGGTTAGGAGTCTAAAATTCAGTTGTTGGCAGGGCCCTTTGGAAGCCTCAGGGGAGGCCCCAGAGGAGAAGCTTGCCCCCCGCCTCTTCCAGGCCTTGCGAGGAGGCTTGTTGCTGCGTAACTCCAGACTTTCCCTGTGTTTTCACTCGACCGTCTACTCCTCTGCGCTCACGTGCTGTCTTGTGTGCACACGTATCATTGGACGTAGGGCCCATCTGGGTAATGCAGGATGGTCTTATCTCAAGATCTTTAATGTAGTTACATTCGCAAAGACCTATTTGCCCGCTAAGGCAGCATTCACAGGATTACCTTATTTGGAAAATAAGGTATTAGGGTATGGATATATCTTTTCGGATATATCTGTCTGTTTCTTTTATAAACTATTTTTATTGAGATATCATCGACATACAAAAAGCTGTGCATATTAGTGTGAACAGTAGTGTGTGCGCGTATACATGTGTTTTTTTGAAAGAGTGTAGGAAACATTGGTATTAAGTCTTTAAATATTTGGTAGAATTTACCTGTGAAGCCAGCTAGTCCCAGACTTTTCCTTGTTGGGAGGTTTTGATTACTGATTCAGTCTCCTCATTTGTCATTCACCTGTTCAATCTTTCTGTTTCTTCTTGATTCAGTCTTGGTAGGTTGTATGTTTCTAGGAATTTATCCATTTCTTCTAGGTTGTCTAATTTGTGGATGTATAATTGCTCATTAATAGTCCCTTACGATCTTTTTAAATTTCTGTGGCATGGATTGTAATGTCCCCCCTTTCATTTCATATTATATATTGAGTTGGCTCTCTTTTTCCTTAGTCTAGTTTAGAGTTTATTTTTTTTCTAAAAAAAAAGTCTCTCCAACTCTTACTTTTGTTATTTTTTCTACTGTTTCCTGTTTTCTATTTCATTTATTTCTGCTCTAATCATTATTATTTTTTCTTCCTTCTGCTAACTTTGGGTTTAGTTTATTCTTTTTCTAATTTCTTGAGGTATAAATGTAGGTTGTTTATTTGAGATTTTTTTAAATTGTAAGCATTTATCACTAAAAACTTCCATCTTAGTCCTGCTTTTGCTGAGTTCATAAGTTTTGATATGTTGTATTTTTGTTTTCATTTGCTTCAAGGTATTTTTAAAATTCCCTTTTGATTTCTTCTTTGATCCAATGTTTGTTCAAGAGTGTGTTATTCAATATCCATGTATTTGTGAATTTTTCCATTTTTCTTACGTCGTTGATTTCTCTTTTCACTTCACTGTGGTCAGAAAAAATACCTGGGATGACTTCAGACTTTTGAAACTTGTGAAGACTTGCTTTGGGACCAGCATGGGGCCTGTCCCGTGCCGCGCTCCACGTGTGCTGGAGTGGAGCGCGTGTTCTGGTGGGGCCCACGCACGCTGCTGTCGAGGTCTGAGAGCTGGTGGCTGTGAGCCCCCCGCCCTTGTCTTTGTTTGTAGGTGCTCCCAGAGGGTCCAGCCATGCTGGTTCCCTCAGAGTCCTGGGTTGGGGAGGCGGAAGTGGAACCCTTGGGCAGTGTCCCAAAAGGCTGAGGAGGCTGGATCCTCACTTCACCCACCCCCACGACCCCCGTGGGAAAACCTGTAGGCCAAGGAGGTCTTTCTTGGTACCGAGCTGTGCTGGGCTTGGGGAGGAATGATGTGGGCAAAGTGAAACTGTTCTTTTTACTCTTTTCAACACAAATGTTCTTGGCTTTTGTGCTTTACATGTGCTAGAACCTCTCAGCTGGACTCTGGCACCCTCATAAATGTTTGTTTGTGTATGGATGGTTGTTAGATCGGTCTTTCTGTGGGAGAATGCGGGCTGGGACTTCCTCTTCTGCCATCTTGCTCTGAAAACAGTGCCTGCTGAGTTTCTTTTTTTAATCTAAGTTGAGATCTTCCTGGTTTTTGGTATGATAAGGGATTTTCCATTTAAACCCGGGTATTTTGGATATTAGGTTTCAAGACTCTGGATCTTGGTTAAATCTTCTGTTGCAGGAGTTGTTTGTTTTGTTTTATTTTGTTTTGTTGACACTGCCCTGGCGGGGAAGGAAAACACTGTCTTGCTACTGTGTTACCGCCAGGTGCACCGACAGGTCCAGACTCCCCGCTGACCTGTCCTGGCACCGAGAGTGAGAGGCTCCTTACGCCCGCTGTCTGGGCCGGGACTTCAGGGTCTCGTTAGGCCCACCACCCCCATCCTGGTTGGGAGGAGCAGAGGTGCCTTGTGACCGCTGTCTGCATGGCCTCCAGTGTCACTGTGAGGGAACCACTCACTGTAGCTGGCTGCCTCTCTGTTAGGCCTCCTGTGACCCCACGCAGCAAGGAGGGAAGGGGGGCCTTGTTTTCATCAGGTGGGGGTGAGTGGAGGCTCCCCCCTCAGCCTCTGCTGGAAGCTTTGCCTGTGGCGTTAATAAGAGTAGAACAGTTATTGTCTGAAAGTTTCTGTTTTGCTGGCTGCGCCTTTCCTGGTCCTTTGTTTAGAGAGAGAGTGAGCTTTTTTCCGTTTTGTTGTTGTTGTTTTTGTTGTTGTTTTTGTCTGCACTCATTAGTTTTTCTGGGTTGCTGGGGTCTCCACCACTACCTATTGGGATACATGCGGCAAAGAGAAAACCCAGGAAACTCACCTCTGGTCCCTAGCCAATCTGCCTTCTTCTCTCCATCTTTCGGTCTTCTTATGTTTGTTTCATATATAATATCCAGTGTTTTTAACTGTACTCAATGGGAGGAATAAGGAAAAGACGTCTACTACATATTTTTGAAGGTGCAGGTCTCTCTATTGGTGTTAGAATGATGCAAAGAGTGTTTACTTTTTTGGAGTAATTTTTTTTTTGCTGTCATATGTCCCTTCTAAAAATAATATAAACGTTAATCCACGTTTTTAGTATTTTCATAGTTTCATCTTTTATATTTAGATCCTTAAGCAAGTGTTTATCAAAATATGGCCTATCCATCTCAGTTTCTGGGTCCCACCTAAGAACTACGGGATCGGAATCTCCGGGAATCTCCCTTTACACCAAACTCTCCACGTGATTAAACATGTGCCAGAGCTTGAGATCTACAGTTTTATCCATTCAAAAAAAATTAATGTGAGTTGTAAGGCAGGAGTCTCACCATTTCCCCCCTAAATGATTCGTCAATTGTCTTAAAACCATTTATTAAATTGTTCTCTTTTCTGCACCGATTTAAAATGCCACCACGATAAAATATTAAATTTATATATAAATATAAATATTTGGGTTTGTTTCCAGATGTTCCATTCTGCTTCATTGATCTGTCTGACCATCCTGGCGCCAGTGACTTATTTTTTTAATTGCTATAACTCTAGTCTGTGTAGATATCTGAATGTTGCTTTGCACCCGTCTCTAAAAGCCTGCTAGGAAACCATTTGCCAGGAGAAAATTAGATGACTCATATGTGGAGATGCTTTGTAGATTGCAAAGATCTCTGGCTTCTCAACTCACCCCTGACACCAGCACTTCCTAAAACACTGATCTCATCCTGTCCCTTCCTGGCTCCAAAATCTTACTCATAAGGCAAAACAAATCATCCTGGCATTCAAGGCCCTTCCTCTGCAACCTGGTCTCCATCCACCTTTTCAAAATGATCTCCTACTTGCCTTCAATAAAATCCTCTTCTCTTAAAAAAAATCGATCTACTCTCTGTTTTCAGACTCGTCTGACACACTTCTTGCATCGGGTCTTGTCGTTCTCCTCACTTTGGAGTATGCCCTTTAAGGCCAGACTCCTTCCAGAAATCTTTTTATCTGAATTTGTAGCTTATCTGACCTTTCTTTGCTCTCATGCCACTGACTTTACACTTGACATACATTGACCTCTGACAGCTCTCATGAGGTGAAATTACTTTGTTGTTCATGTTTTCTGGAGTGTACCTACCCGTCACCCAGTGACACTATCATTTCCTTACACGCAGAGGCGTTGCCTTCTTCTGTGTATGCCTCTGTGTTCCCCTAGCAAAGTGGGACGCGCACAGTAGGCACCCACTCAGTACATATTTACTGGCCAAATAAGGCAGGGTACTACTAGATCTCAGTAAAAGTCTGTAATTGATTTGTTCAAACCCAGGCAGAGGATTAGTTTCCTTGTTTCCTCTATTTTCAGGTGTGTGTTCAACTTAGAGCAAAGTCACAGGTAAACCCTGTGATCTGAGATATTACCACTTTATATTAATGAACAAGAGAACGATCTCATGGGACACAGTGATCCTGTGCAGAGATGTAGAAACCCATGAATATCTTCTTTAGATTCTTGCAAAATCTCCCTGCAGCTCATAGTAATCCCTATGGAAGAGAAAAGAGATGCTATCATTGTCTGCCTCACCAACAACCCTGTACTGAGAACTTACCCATGTAAAGCCTTTGATCTCTCAGCAACCATTAAAAATTTAAGAAAAAAATTCTCTTTATCTAATTTTTCGGTGGCCACAGGTGATGGGATGGATCAAAGGTGCACAGTGATGAGCCGGGCCGATCTGCTTCTTGTTGTGGTGAATCGGAGCTAAGGAACACAGTTGCCAATGGGACACGGGCACTGAGGCTGAACTATTCTGCGAGAGAAGTGGGGCCAAGGCCGCTGTGAGGGCAAAGAGAAGCTGCAATGCGGAGCACTGGGTGCACAGGAGAACGAGAACAAGAACAAGCCGGAGAAAGAGGGCAAATGATGCTTCTGGCAGAGGGATGGCGAGAATGTCTGGGCCTGGACTAGGCTGATTCTGGAAATACTGTCTACCAGAGCTCTCTAGCTAATTCCCCTCCTCCCTGCTACTGAATCTCCTCTTCCGGTCTCTGTAGGTCAGGGATTTGGGAAGTGCCTGGCTGGCTGCTTCTGATCTGGGGTATCCCAGGTGGTTGTTGTCAGGCAGGGGCAGAGCTGGAAAAGCAGGAACCCAGACTACCTGCGAGCTGGCAGGATACCTCTGTCTCTTCAGGCAGTTTCTCCGGGTGGACTAGCCTGAGTTTGCCCACAGTATGGTGGCCTCAGGGTGGAGGGACTTTTTTACGGTCCCAGTGTGGTTTCAGCAAATGAAGTGGAAGTGGCATCACATTTTGTAACTTAGCTTTGGAAGTCACACAGCTTCACCAACATAGCACTATGTTAGTTGACCAGTAATTAAAGTTGGCCGGAATTTGAGGGGAAAAGACATAGATCTCACTTCTCAATGGCAAGAGTGTCAAAACATCGGCAGACCATTTTTTTTTTTAAAACCACCACATTATTTTTGTAAAGTAAATGTATATATTTTTGTTTTTATTAATTTCTGCCTTAAAAAAAAATCTGATGCCCTGGTTAGTATGACTCTGTTGGTTGGAGCCTTATCTATAATCGAAAGGTTGTGGGTTTGGTTCCCGTTCAGGGCACGTACCTAGATTGTGGGTTTGATCCCTGGTCCAGATGTGGTCTTGGATGTGGGTCCCCAGTCCAGGCGCATACAAGAGGCAACACCTCGATGCTCCTCTCTTGCACCTCTTTTTTTCCTCTCTCCCTAAAAGCAATGAAAACAAATCCTTGGGTGAGTATAAAAACAAACAAACAAACAAACACAGGTTCTGTGTAATTAATCAATTACAAAACAAAAGAAACAATGAAAAATCAGACTTAAATAAAAAATATGAACAAAAGGAGGAGAGACACAGATATATCACACGTTTGGACTGATTCAAGTTTCTTCCACATTCACTTCTGGGCAGTGAAGATAAAACATGAAGGACCTTGGTGTTGATAGCTCTACCTGCTTAGTGAAAACTTCATTGAATGGGTCCTTTCACCAGAGTCGTTGGAAAACGGAATAGCCAATGCTTGGCTTTGGTTGCTTGAGAGAGAAATGCTCTTTGAAGTGTGCACTTGTGATATCATTGCTCTGTGAAGACAGAGAGATAAATACTAATACCAGCTTTCAACTCATTTCCACAGGGAGCTAAGATGCGATGCAGGTGTATTGCTTTCTGAAGGTCTAGTGGGGTACACCCCAGGGAACCAAAAGCAATGAGGTTTCAACTCTGGCTGTGTATTAGACTCAAGGAGGTGGGGACACCTTTGAAAAACCCTGATGTGCAGGCTGTTCCTTGGACCAAATGAACAAAATCTCTGGGGCTGGGACCCAGCTACCAGTATTTTTTAAAAAGATTTTATTTTTTAATTTATTTATTAGAGAGAGGGGAAATGGGGGGGGAAGATTAATGTATGAGACAAGTGTTGATGGGTTGCCTCTTGCACACCCCCAATCGGGGACATGGCCTGCAACACAGGCATGTGCCCTGACCGGGAATTGAACCACCAACCTTTCAGTTTGCAGAAGCAATGCCCAATCTGCTGAGCCACACCAGTCAGAGTGTATGTTGTTATTTCAACGAATGAAATGATAAATGTAAAAGAATTTTTTTTAATTAATTAATTTATTTGTTTATCTTTAGAGGGGAAGGGTAGGAGAGAGGGAGAGGGAGAGAAATATCACTGTATGGTTGCCTCTTGTGTGTCCCATGCTGGGAACTGGCCTGCAACCCAGGCATGTGCCCTGACTGGGAATCGAACTGCTATCCTTTGGTTCGCAGGCCCACGCTCAATCCACTGAGCTACACCAGCCAGGGCAATGTACAAGAATTTTATAAGTGGCAAAATACTATAGGAAATCAAGTTCTAGCTTAACGGAAAAGTATAATTGGAAAACCTTCTAGAAAAGGAAAAGCTTGGGGTCCTTATTTAACATCTGAGGAAACCAAGACTCCGATAAACATTTAACTTGTTTAAGTTAATTAAAAAAAAATCAAGTCATTAAGTCTTTGTTCAGCACTTTGACAGAACAGGGATCAGAAATGGCTGGTAATTCTCAGTTCAGCGCTTGCCCTTTCCTTCTACCTCCCGATCACACGGCTGACTGTGCTGAGACTCACCAACGTCGTGCCGGAAAATATTTCCTCCACCCTTCCAGGTGCTTTCGGCTGTCCTAATAATTAAATTGGCATAAGGCAGATTCACGCGAGAAAACCACATCGAATTTTGGATGCAGGGGATCCTCTCGTGGACACGAGAGGCTCGAAGGCAGTGAGGCGGGCGGTTGGGGCTCATGTGCCATCCTGAGCCACGGGGAAGGGGTAGGGATCTGGAGCTACAGAGGGAAGGAAGAGAATTCACAGGACAATGGAAAGAGCAAATGTTTGGTAAATAAACGTTTGCCACTCCACGCAGAGGACATGAGACACCGACACCGAGAGGACTTGGAAGGAAGAGCCCCTGCTAAGCTTCCCCCAGCCCACCACACCTGCCCCACACTCTGGGTGGTTATCTGGGTGATAGGTCTCCTCTGGCACCTGGACCTCAATCTAAATTCTTTCTTCCAGGCCGTTAAGAGGGAGATAAAGCCCTTCCTGAGTCTTTTAGGCCTTAATTGTCTTTAGCTCAAAACAATCCACATGCCAAAGTGGCACATTTTGGGGGACCCCATTCTGTTCCCCTTCAACAATTATGTTAGAAAGTCACCTAACCAGTTGGTTTCCTTTTGTATAATTCAGAGGTTTTTTTGCCTTTGGCACTATGGACCTTTTGGGCTGGGTAATTCTTTGTTCTAGGGGGTGTCCCGTTCATTTCTGGAATGTGTAGCAGCTCCCTGGCCTCTACCCGCTAGGTGCCGGTAGCACCTTCAATCCTCACCCCGTTGTGACAGCCAAGAGCGCCTCCAGGCACTGCCAGGCGTCCAGATGACACCCAATGCCGTAATCCAGGACACCAACCACTCCCACTGCCACTTCCTGAGCTGTCTACAAAATACTTAAGAATTAGCTATTTTCCAAAACAAAGACCAGGACACCGGTTTGATAAAGCACCCCCTCCTCATTCATATTTATAAAACATGCTTTAAGTCATAAACTAAAGATATAAAATTAAAATAGCACTTTACACAGTTACACACATTGTGCAGATCACCTTTACCAAAAACTGATTTAAAATCCAGTTGTTTCGGAAAATCTAGGACATGTAGTCTATAGGACTTTCCTTGTAAGCCTAACTCATAAATGTTGGCACATGCCAGTTATTATTTTTTTACCTCACCCCACCCTGGATTTACCTGACTTCACCTTGGATGGACCCAACTGGGAGACGGTGTTAAATAGCAGCGTGCTTGTAACACACAAAGCGAAGGAGAGGTGTGGCGAAATGTCTGGTTGATTTGAAACGAGTAGACCAGAAAATAATTCAGTTTAAAAACACCTCCTGATTCAAGTATTATTCAGATTGACTTTCTACACTAATCAAATTGTTTAAAGTATTCATTTCATTTGGTATTGTGTCAAAACCGCCAAAGGGGCTGATACTTTATTCTTTTCTCGTTGTTTACGACTCCAAGTGTGTGTATCGCAAAACCGAATTGGATCCGGCAGTTTCCATCTCTCTTTCCCATGTGAATGATAATGTTGATGGAACTACAGAAGCAGTACCAACGATGAAATTAAATAATTTCAAGGCTTCTTGCTGAGGAATTCTGAGGCACCACCAGCAAGTGCCCAGGAAGGCACAGCAGAGCGCACCCAAATGCTTCGTACGAGTCTTGATTGTTCAATTGTGGTTCAAAACCAGTCAAATAACATTTACTTCTCCTTAGCTATTATAAAGGGACCTACAAAAATGGCAGATGAATCTTCACGGCTTCCCTAGATACATAAATGCGTGCTTAAATTTGTACTTCGTTGCATTTTTGAGCTTTCCCACGTGTACAAATACCTGCAATACCCCAATATGCTGTTCTGCGCATTTTGAAAAACTGCCTGATGGTTTCCCCTGTGGCATTTTGAATAACTGCTAGCTGAAGATGCTAAATAACTCTCAGGTCTGTGCAAGTTAATATTTCTGCCCAGCTCCTAATAAAATGCAGCTGAAATCTCAACCGAAAGATGTAATCTATTGTCTGACATGCACTTGACTGTGATAATGAAATGCTGCCTGCCTCATTCCTAACTGCTGAACTTGAGATCCATGTGGAATAATTTTAGCAGTCTGGTTGCTTCCAATTTTTCCATTGCATGTGAATTAAAAGTTGTTTTGCTCAATGATGGAGATAAAGGCTTGGTATGGTTAAGGTGAATTTGGTGACATAATACACTTAAGAATTTATCGTCTTAATAACTTGCTTTCCTGCGGCTTTCTCCTCCCCCTTCCCACCCGCTGTGAGATTTGATGCTGAGTGGCTGTCCTGATCTTTCTGGCTCACATCTGGATTTGACTTACTTTTATTTATATCCTCAAGGAGCCCAATTTCCTCCGCAGAAGAATTCTCCTACAGAGTTGCATAGTTACATAAGAATACGGCCCATTAATTTCTCTGTTGATTTTAATTCTCCCGAGTATCAGTTCTTTGGCAAAAGTATAGAACTTCACTGACAGGCTAAGACAAAAAGACAAAGGAGCAACATTTCAGGTCAGAAATAATTTATATAAAGAGACAAATCATTGTAAGCAGCACGGATATCTGGTCCTCTACACCAGAATGTTATTAGCCCAGCCACGCAAAAAAGAATAAACCCAGGCTCCAAAAGAAATTTAATAAGATCTGCTGCACTTTTTGATTAATTTCCTGTGAGACTTTTCTGGAAGGAAGGTGAGTTTGGTGTAGGGAGTTTGGTCACTGCCACTGTTGCCCCGAGGACTGTCTTCATTTTGGGGTTGCAAAGTGAGACGTTTTGGGGAGATAAATCACTGGATCCATTCTGAGTGGCTGCGAGTAAAGAGGGGAAGGGCTTCTTTTGTGAAGACCAGAGTCTCTCCCCACCTCCAGCTCAAGGCTTGTTGAACTTCCTGGCACTCTGGCTCCAAATGGCTGGTGAAAGCTTGGCACAGTTAAGGTCAACACATCCAGTTGAATGTCTCATTCCAGTGTACCTCATAGAATAGGTGTAAAATAAATATCAAATCATCAACCTGGCCCTTAAACTTAAATTGCTCTGTGGAAACTCTTTACGTTGCTGGCTCTGATGCTGTTTTACTGTGTTCGTAGTTTGATTTAAGATTAGGGAGTATTTTAGGCAGAGTCTCATAAGACATCTGCAGCCAAGTGGTCCCTGGCACCCTTCAAGGGGCCACTTCCTCTGTGTCACAGATTTAGGGCTCTGTTAAGGCACCTGGACACTAGGGAGCTTGGGACCTGGGAAAGTGATGGGAGCGTCCTGTGGGATAGTGTTCAGTCTGGTCAAGGATTTGCTCTGCTCTTCTAGAGCATGCATTTTCAGCAGAGGTGATGTTGTCTTTGAGGGGGGTGAAAATTGCTTTTGGGGGGATTAAAAAACCCTTAGCTATTCTAAAGCTCAACCCAAACTGGAAAATCTAGCCCTTAGTACTTAATTTCTCTCACTAGGGAGAAATGTAACTTAAAATTTATTAATTAATTTAAATTCATTTTAAATTAAAATTACATTTTCTCCTGGCAGGGAGGGCATTGTTGAGAAATGCGGTCCTAGCATAAACACCTTCTCTGTGGTTCTGGAAAGTGCCGGTGACAAGCAGCTGTGTATTTTCTTCGTTATCTCGCCCAGGCGAAACTAACACTTTAAAAATATTCCTCGCTGTGGCCCTTCTTAAAATGAACCCCTGGGAAAAGAACTGGGAAAGGACCTTACGCAGACGCTGGAGGCAGACAACCAAGCGTTGCACCAGGGCGAGCTCCCTGACCCCCTTGCCGGCATGCCCCTCCCGCCCCCCCCCGCCGCCCCGTGTGGCCCCAAACCTTCCATCTCTCCTGCATGGCAGCTGCCTCCAAGTTGACGGCAGACCAGGCCTTCCTAAAGGCCACAAGGCCTGCTACCGGCCAGCTGGAAATTTCTTATGTTTTTTTTTTTTTTCTCCCTTGGAAATGTTCGAACGATTTCTTCCAGGAAAGATACAGTCTCTGGAGGCAGCTGCCTCTCTCCCTGGCAAGGCAGGCGGGGAGTTACTGCCCTTGACGTCCGAGAAAATGTGCAACCGCCGCTCTTCTCTGTTTCTATGAGGTCAGTCAGCTTTTGCAGACCCTGCATGTAAATGAGATCATCCAGTATTTGTCTTTCTCTGTCCGAATTATTTCACTTAGCATAATGCCCTTGAGGTCCATCTGTATTGTTACAAACGGCAGGACTTCCTTCTTTTTATGACTGAACAATATTCCATTGTATGTAAATATATTTTTAAAAAATCCGTTCACCCGTTGATGAACAATTAGGCTGTTTCCATGTGTCGGCTATTTCCATGTGTGAACAACGCTGCCACAAACACGGGAGTGCAGATACCTCTTCAAGGCAAAATAGCAAGGATTCCTCCGGGTAACTGGGTCAAGGACATGCCCAAGCAATTCGTGAAAATGTGACATTAACAGCTATTAAATATATAAAGGGATGCTTCACTTCCAGAGAAATGATAGAAAGGCAACTGGAAGCCATTGTGGCAGACACAGAGAGTGTTGGCCAGCTGTCCCGCGTTCTCCTGGACGTTTTCACTCTTTCTTTGCAGCGAGGCTGGGTCACGGGACCAGTTTCGGTTCCTGGACTAGAGCAGATGCAAATAAGAACCGATGCGCCTCCTCCAGACCACTCTGTCCCCTGCAGCAATCCTGAAGAATTTGTATTTTATCTGCTGCCGCAGTAAGATGGAGGATTTACGAGATAAGAGATTAGATCTTATAGTTTTAGGCCATTGAAATTTTGGCAGTAAGCCCAGTGTGGTCTAGAAACAGAGAGAAAGCCGGTTGAGTTGGCTTCTGGTGGACTGGGGAAAACGTGGCGGGGTGAGGGGGGGGCTTCTGTTGGACAAGGAGGCGGGAGCCAGGTCAGGGAAGGCTGTGTAGGTAATGGTGAAGAGTTTGAATTTTATTTTTTGTGCAACGGAAAGCAGTGTGTCAAGTATATGTTCTCAAGTACCTCAAAATTCTCCCTACTCTTTGAGTCAGAAATATGTAGAATCCATTCTAAATATTTGAGAAAAAATTCTGAAGTGTAGCCAAAGATTTATATACAGGGTTTGGCAGAAGTAAGACCTGTTTAAGTGTGGCGGGAAGGGCAATAATATGGGTGTAGTAATTTATAGTTTTAATTCGAACGTTTCACCTAAAATGTCGTATGGTGTGCTCAAGTATGACATTGTTACGTTACAGAATTACATGCTGATGATTTGATAATAAAAAGCTTTGTCATAAAAAAGGGGTGTTGTTTGTGTCCTACCCTGTATAATAATATTTTTAAAAATTGTAATAGCAAAAGTCAAAACAGCTTAAATGTCCAAAAAGAGAAGAATGACTAAAGCATAATATGCTATTACTGAATAGAACTTATCCCTAAAGACTATAAACATAGAAATTCTCAATTCCCAGTCACAGCACATGCCTTGGTTGCAGGTCAGGTCCCCAATGGGAGTCCCACTTGAGAGGCAACCACTCAAGTGGTTGTTTCGCTCCCTCTCTTTCTCCCTCCTTTTCCCTCTGTCTAAAAAATAAATAAAATAAAATCTTTGAGGGCCCTGGCTGGTGTAGCTCAGTGGATTGAGCGCGGGCCTGCGAACTAAAGGATTGTGGTTCGATTCCCAGTCAGGGCACATGCCTGGGTTGCAGGACAGTTCCCAGTGACAGTTCTTACTTAGCAGGGGACACAGGAAAAGCAACCATACATTGATATTTCTCTCCATCTCTCCTTCCCTTCCCCTCTAAAGATAAATAAATAAAATCTTTAAAAAAAATTAAAATGGAATATCTTAGATAAGAAAAAAAAATCTTTTAAAAAAAGCCCACTATAAAAGCAGTGGAAGAAAATGTATGTGTAAAAGGAAACAAGGAGTTCCTCAAAAAAGTTAGGCATAGGTTTACAATATGATCCAGAAATTCTACTCCTACATCATCCCAGAAATTTAAAACAGGGATGCAAACGGATGCTTGCGAACTGTGTTCACAGCGGCTTTATTCACAATAACGAAAAGTGGAAACAATGCGAGTGTCCATCAGCAGATTGTAGAATAAACAAATGTGGTACATAAATACAACGTGCTACTCTTCGACCTTAAAAAGGAGGGAAGTTTTGACACATGCCACAACACGGGTGAACTTTGAAGGCATTTTGCTAAGTGAAATAAGCCAGTCACAAAAGGACAAATATCATGTGATTCCTCTTATAGTAGGAATTCAGAATAGCTAAATTTATAGAAACAGAGAGTAGAATGGTGGCCGCTAGGGGCTGGGGGAGGAAAGAGGAGCTGGGAGTCACCGTTTCCTGGGTACAGGGTTTCAGGTTGGGGTGACGCGGAAGGTCTGGAGGTGGGTAGTGCTGATGATTGCAGAGCCTTGCGAGTGCACTGAATGCCACTGAATCGTGGCACTGAAGATGGTAAAATGGTAAATTTTATGTCATGTGTACTTTACTGCAGTAAAAATGAAAAATAAATAAAGGGCGCACACAGGGGAAAAAGGCAACTGCAAACTTCTGGGACGGTGGGTCAGAGACAGACGGTGGGTCAAGTACAGGGAAGGTTTGCGTCTCCGAAGTTCCTAGATCACTGAGGATAAATAGACGTTGGGATTGTACAGAAATTAAAATGGACAATCCTATACAAGTGTAGCTCAGAAGAAGCAAAAAGCTGAAAAAAGGGGAAGTTTTCAAAAAGACGGTGTCCTTAATTTTTATAAATTGGAAAAACAAAGGGAGCAGGTTTCTGGTGAACACGACCCAGGGAAGACCTGCAAATGGGCACGACAGATTGCTTGTTTAGTGGGGATTTCACTATTGGTAAAAAAGTAGAAGAGAAAATTGTTCTAATTAAATTCATAACTTGAACAGATCAGAAGCAATCCTTGCAGCCTCATGCTCTTTTTAATCATGATCACGAAATGTCACTTGCACACAGAAAGACTCACATGCAATTACTAGAATGGGAAAGAGGCTGAGTGAATGGCGAACAATGGGTAGTGTTCCACAAAGGCAGGCAAGTGCAGAGCATTGGCAGAGAGAGAGAACACAGGTCGTCAGGATGTCCTTACAAACAAAGCGCAAAGAGGGTTTTGGTGGCGCAATATTTTCTGGGAAAAAAAGAAAAATTTCTAAGTTCTGTAGAAATAATTTCGAAATTTAATGCTAGAGTGGCCAAACAGGTAAGATGACAAAGAAATTATAAAACAAATGATCTAGAATGGAGAATTCAATATACTGTTATTGATTTAATAGGTAAGTAAGTGGGACAAAATACCATTCAAAAATTTTAAAGGCTATATACAACTCGGTTCAACCAGACTGTGCTGGGAATAAAAGTTGTGTTAAACAATTAAAATTTTGTACATGTTGTTGAACTAGAATACAAAAACAAAGAGGTTGAAATGAGTAAATATTGCATTGATTTTACCCCTGTTGCAAAGAGTACATTTTACAAAATTAACTGAAGAATTACAAACTCTTTAGACTTGAGGCATTAACTTCCAAGACAGAGGAGGGCAGCCTGGGGCAATGGCGCTGATATGCCTGGTGAAGAAAAAGATGCTCGAGCTAGACTTGGGTCCGAAATCTGGGACGGCTCTTTGTACCTAACTAAATTCCAACTGTGAATAGTCAGAACTTATTACTTGGAGATGCGGTCTCAACTGTGCCAGTTGCCATCACGTTTTCGGGGGACAATTCAGAGATTAGGTATAATAATCTTTGGACTAGAGCAAAGATGTCCTCTTTTGAAGAAACTCCTATCTAATTTGATTTTGCAACCACACTCAGATAATCTGATTGGGAAATGTGAAAGCAATTAGATTTAATTTAGATATGATACCAGATGAATGAAAGAGTTAGGCGAAGCAGCAGAAGATTCTCAAATGGAGTGAATTAAAAACTTTGGCAGAAAAAGAAGTTAATATTGGATTTGTAATGTGGTTGCTATTTAGTAAGATGTTTGCAAAAGGTTACAAGAAATTTAAAGCAATCTAAGTTTAGCTGTTCACTTTAGGATTTTATTTATATATTTTTAGAGAGGGGAAGGGAGGGAGAGAGAAAGACAGAGAGAGAAACATCAATGTGTGGTTGCCTCCCATGTGCCCCCCACTGGGGACCTGGCCTAAAACCCAGGCATGTGCCCTGACTGGGAATTGAACCGGTGACCCTTTGGTTCGCAGGCTGGTGCTCAATCCACTGCGCCACACCAGCCAGAGCTAGTTTTTCACTTTAAAAGCATTTAAAAAACCTATGGAGGAAACAATCTTTCTAAATAAAAATGATGTGAGAAATATGGAATAAAAATGACATTGCAATAAGAAAATTACAATTAGGAAACAAAAACTTTTCCATGACTGTGAGAAGTAAGATTTATGTGTCAAATGCTTTTGAAACTAATTTCTATAGAGACTATTTTCTGAGTGTGATGGATAAGTCATAGTCACAAGTGAAGATATACATGACAAAATTGAGTAATATATTATTATAATGTAACAATATTTTTGGTTCTCTTTATAAAATCTGAGCATTGATAAATTTCAGTAGAACTTAAGAAACGCATAGTATGCATGCGGCTATTGCTTTAAAAGATGGTGAAAATCACAATCTAAGTAATTCTGGTGCCCATGTTTCTTGCTGTGTGGGAGGGGATCAGAGTAGGCCACCCCAAAAGGTGCCACTTTGGCCTGAGGATTATTTTGCGCTGAAGGCAATTGTTTTGCTAAGAAGCAGCGAACGAACGCAGAAAGAGCTCTTTGCCCTCCCTGTCTGCGGAAAAGCAGGGCACACTTTTCTTTTCATGAAGGCGTCTGCCTCTCCCCTCTCCTGTGCCAGAAAGGGAGGTAACCACCTGTATCGTTGGAAGCAAAGTCAGCACCAAGATGGGGCTACGCAAACAGTGTTACTAAAATAACCCTTGTTTTCCATTAGTTCCCCTCCCCCATATTTACTTTTCTACAAGTCGTCACTGCTCCCAGTCCAAGACCCCTTTCCTTTGTCTTGTCACTTCTCTACAATGTATTGCCCTTTGTTAAAGTGGTATATGCACCGTCCCACCTCCCCAGAGTTAATGCTTCCTTGGGCCATCCCTTCTCTCATAGGAGGGCCTCTGTGCATGCAAAATTATAATATTAACCTCAGGGAAGGTGTGTATGCCTTTTCTCCTATTAATCTGTCTTCTGTCAGTGGAATTTGAAGGTCCCAGACACAGAACTTAACAGGCTAGAGGAAAGTGTTCTCTCCCCTCCACGGTTGTTATTCTGTATGAAGCTGTGTTTCCCAGCTCCAGATATGCTGTTTGGAATTTGGCTTCCTGACGCTGGAGCTGGGAAGGCGGGAGGAGAAAGGACGGTGCTCCTGCTGTTTGCTTCCTCTTCCCCCCAGGGTCACGCAGGCTTCCGCACCCTGGAGAGGACACTTCCTCCCAGCCCAGCCAGTTTGCAGACCTCCCACACCTGCAGAACTCAAGGTGCCCAGTCTCTGATGGGCCAGCACAAGCCATCTGGGGTCCCCTCTTTTGGGGCCTGGGTCCCAGGCCCTCCGGGGCCCTCCTTATTTCTAAGTTTTTATAATTTCAGCCTCTTCCTTTTCTTTCTCCCAAGACCTAGGGGCTGTTTCCTGCACTAGCTACCTCCGCTGACATTAGAGTTCTCTAAAAACGTTTTTTTTTTTAATATGAAAAAAATATACCAGTTGTAGTAAAATATCTATAACATGAAATTTACCATCTTAGCTATTTTCAGGTATACATTTCAGTAGCGTTAAGTGTATTTACATTGTTGTGCAGCTGATCTGCAGAGCTCCATTGTCTTGCAAAACTGAAACTCTATACCCGTTAAACAGTAACATTAAACAGTAACTCCCCTCCCCCCAGGCCCCACAAGTACCATTCTGCCTCTGTCTCTATGAATTTGACTGGGTATCTCATGTAGGAAGAATCATACAATATTTATCTTTTTGTGATTGACTTATCTTTGCATAAGATCCTCATGGTTCAGCTATATTCTATCTAGCAAATGTCAGAATTTCCTTCCTTTTTAAGGACAAATTCTGTTTGATTGTATCTACATATCACATTTTATTTATCCTTTCATCCATCGATAGACCCTTGGGTTGGAGTTCCCTTTTTTATTTTTTCAGGTGCATCTAAACGTTTTTTCTATCTCGTTAGCAATTCTCTTTATATATTAAATTTTCCGTTCAAATAAATGGTATGATTTCTGCTTCCTGACTGAAATCTGACTGATACGATGGCCAATGATTTTGAAAGAAAATATCTTTCGGATTTTGTTGGGGTAGTCTGTGAAGGGAGCCTGTCTTCTTCTGGGTATAGGAGGTCTTGTTCCTAGGAAGAGAAGTAGTTGAAGAGCTGCAAGAGTCCGAGGAGGCAGCTTCAGAGTCTGCAGACCCAATTTACACCGCTGTTTGCGTGAATTTAGCAACTCACGCTGGAATGCACTGCTCCCCCCACCCCCCACTCAGCCTTCTTCCTGCTGCGTTTCTCGTGGGCCTCCACGGATATCTGCACATCTGTCTTTTTCTCCCTCTATCTCCAACCCTGACACCAGGCACCCTTCCCAGACGGATTGGCCACCGCTCAGCCCTGTTGTCTTGGAAACACGTCTTTTGTTGCTCTTAGGATCTGTGGACGTTGCACTGGTTTGGTTTCTGGAATTGCCCTGATTTCTGCTGTAGCTCTGTCCTGACCTGCATTTTTGGATGTGCACCTCTTTGCCAATCTGATTTTCATGCTTTCTATTTTGCAGGATTTCTTCTCTAATCTCTTGATGTTAGGCCTTTTGGTTTTCTAACACTATGAATGTTTATTTTTTTTAAAGTAGTGTTTTCTCCCATGTCAAGGGATTTTGAATTAGAATGGAGCTATTCTTAGTTCACTATTTTAATCCAATTTTATATACTTCTCTATAATTGTTTTTCCTTAAAGTTTCTATAAATAGGTTTTACTTTTTTATAATCAGAAGGAAAAAAAGCTAGTTTCCCCCAAAGTCTGTGATATTCCCCTTGTAAACTATTAATCACTTGGGGATGTAACTTTTAGACATTTCAGAAGGAAATGTAGCTATGATAATTTATGAAATCTCCAGAAGCAACACATTGCAACTTAATTTCTTATATGGTATTTTATTCATTTCATAATTGCATGGATAAATAATGTATGAGAATGAAATGGCAGTTATGATCTTCATAGCCATGGAAATATTCTCAAAGTCATTTGAAGTGATTCAGGGCTGACAAGATTTTATTGTATATTGAAAAATGTTGCTTAACTAGGTATCTTCTAATATTTGGGCTCAGGACCTCCAAGGAGTTGCAGCGAAGTAACATAAAGGAAAGTCCCTTCTGAAATAAACTGAGAATGAATGCGGTGTTTGAAAATACAACGTTAGGTCTTGCAACTGTGTGCCGGCAAATGCAGCACGTAGACATTATGGAGGTGTTCATGATTCCTCAAGCGTGAGGGCTGGTGAGCAAATGGTACTCATCGCTTTGGCAACGCGTACTGAATCCCTGCTGCGTGTCCAGAGTTGTGCTAACGGTGGGGGCACAGTGGACAGACAATGCAGACCCAGTCTCTGCTCCCGTGGGACTTGGACTCCAGTGGGGGTGTAGATGTAGAGACAGACAGTGACCAGGTGGTATGCCAAACAATTGGTCGAGATGAATCCAGGGAGCTCACAGAGCAGAGGCAGGAAGCTTCATTCAGTCTTGAGTACCAGCGGAAACTAGATGGTGACGTAACGAATTAATAAAGAAGCTGAGGAAAGAACATTTAAAGACAGATAACAGAGGCTGGCTCCCTTTGCTTTGGGCTCTGGACGATCCTGTGGCCTCTGCCTGATGCTCTGTTGCAGATCAGGGATGGGAATGTCTTTCGGCATCAGTTAGGTTGTTTTTCACATCATTCTCTCCTTGACTCCATTCTCTTCTTTGCTTCTGTCAGTGGGAGCAAAGGAGGAAAAGTCCTTAGGAGAGCAAGGGTTGGGTGTGCAGTTTCAGCAGGCTGCGTGGGCTGAGGTTTGCAGGCTGCGCCCGTGGCCAAGGCCTAACTCACATCAAGAATCCTCCCTTCCTGTAAATGTCAGATACGCTCTTATTTAGAATTAGAGTGTCTGGCCCTGATGGGCATGGCTCCGTTGGTTGGGCATTGTCTTGCAAAGGGAAAGGTCGCTGGTTCAATTCCTGGCCAGGGCACAGGCCTGGGTTGCAGTCTGGTCCCCATTTGGGTTGCGTGCAAGAGGCAGCTGATCGATATTTCTCTCACATTGATTTTTCTCCACCCCCCTTTCTACCTCCCTTCTCCTCTCCTAAAAATAAATCAAATCTTTAAAAAAATTTAGTGTCTATTTTATTTTAGAGTTTGGTTTTAGGCTTATAATCCATTATATGTTTTAAAACATTATCCATTTGGGCATATCACCCTCAACAATGATAGAAAGGCTTAATTTCTTTTGTTTGGGGCATCCTGCATTTGAGATGAAACCATCCTACCCCATCCATCACGTAATTTCCCCCCTGACTTTTAGTGTCAAAATGCTACTTGCCTCTAAACCCTTCTTTAGGTTCTTTTCTCTATTTAGTAACAAGTAGAACATATCCGTTACATCAACAACCTTCTGTCAAACAGTTGGAAATCACCTCATTTTACGAGTTAGAGAAAATGCCTAATCATCCAGTTTACTAGACATTCAGCAACACCTCCTTGGCCCTCAGGATGTATAGAAGAAAAGTAGATTTATATCAGCAACGAAAATAGCACACCCTAAGCAGAGCAGCGATGACAATTTTAATCTCCAGTCATCTGGGTTATTATTATAATTCCCTTCCTTGCCCTCTGTTAAGAAATTCCTCAATTCTGATGGATTTTTCCTTATAATTAATAATAACAGCTAACATTTATTGAAAACCTACTGTGTCTCAGGCATCGAACATACAGTTGCTCATTTAATTCTCAGAAAAATCCTATGAGGTAGATACTGTGACACCCCTTTTACAGATGAGAAAACTGAGGCACTGCTAGTAAGAGTCTGGGTCGTGTTTTGAACCCAGACAGTCTGACTCCAGAGGCTGTTCTCTCCTCCACTCTTCTACATGCAAATCACTAAGTTGTAAAGTTCTCAAGATGGATTGGTTGTTTGCTGTACAAGGATGATTAACTCTGTTGAGAATCTCCATTAACTAGGCTTTGACTGACTTGATGGTGTCAGGTAGGTGAGGATGGCCACTCCTTGCTTCTATGTTTAATAAGCACTGCTGATTAGTAGTAGACACACACATTGCCAACTCCTTTAGGCCCGCGAGCAGCTAGATCTTTGTATTACCCAGCTGTGCGCAGCCTCAGAGGTCATGGCATTTTCTGTCAACACCAGGTATTTCCAGCCCGTCTTCCGTGGGAACAGGGCTAGCACCCAGGGGAAGCCCACCAGAACCCTGGCTATCCTAGTTGTTAAAATCATGACATGCCAAAACTGAATAGCCATTGCCCCCGCCCCCAGGCCTCCTCATCGCAGACTCACCTCTGAGATTTTCCATCTCTTCATACCACCTGGCAACTAAAGAGTTAGTGTCTGTGTGTATTCTTTCGAATTAGTGTTTCAGATTTCTTGGGATATATTCCCAGGAGTGCAAATGCTGGGTCATAACGCAGTTTCATTTTTAGTGTTTTGAGGGACCTCCACACTGTTTTCCATTGTGGCTGTACCTCTCTGCATTCCCACCAACTGTGCGAGAGGGTTCCCTTTACTCCACAGCCTTGGCAACACTTGTTGTTTGTGGATATATCAGTACTAGCCATTCTGTCCGGTGGGAGGTGCTCATCGCACATTGTTTACAAATGGGCAAGATCTGGAAGCAGCCCATGTGCCCATCAATAGATGAGTGGATTAAAAAAACTGCGGTACATATATATAATGGAATACTACTCACCCATAAAAAGAACCAAATCTTACCTTTTGTGATAACATGGGTGGACCTGGAGGGCATTTTACTTAGTGAAATAAGTCAGAGAGAGAAAGGCAAATACCTTATGATTTCACTTGTATGTGGAATCTAAAGAACAAAAGAAACAAACAAAATAGAAACAAACCCATAGGTACAGACTGCCAGTTGTCAGAGGGGAGGGAGTTTGAGGGCTGGGTGAAAAAGGTGAAGGGGTTAAGTTCAAATTGGTAGTTACAGAACAGTCGTGGAGATGTAGATTACAGCATAAGGAATACAGTCACCAATATTGTGATAACCATGTACGGGGCCAGGCAGCTACTTGAAACATCGGAGGGACCACTCTGTAAAGTACATGGTTTTCTCACTCCTGTGAATCTGAAACTAATACAGAATAATACTGAGTGCAAGCTGTAACTGAAAAATTTTAGAAGAGTTACTGTCTGATGCAGCAGGGGCTTCTGGACCCTCGTCTTGCCTTGTCTCGAGCGTCCCTTGCTCCAGACCTCCACTCATCCGTGCTGTGGAAGAGGCAGTATCTGCTCCTTCGTGCTGAGGCCTAGCTGCATCGCTGGCCCTCCCATGTTGTCTGAAAAGCACGCTATTCTACATTACAACATATTCGGCAGCAAGTATTCAGATGCGGGAGTGCTCACTGAATCTAAAGCATCTTGAGAGTGTTCAGAAGTGTGGTCAGCTATCTGTGGGGGCATGATTTCAATGGATAATTATGACCCAGATTAATTGATATTAATATTTAGTATTATAGGTATTTTATATAAGTTGAA
This sequence comes from Glossophaga mutica, assembly GCA_039655065.1. Lineage (NCBI taxonomy): Eukaryota > Metazoa > Chordata > Mammalia > Chiroptera > Phyllostomidae > Glossophaga > Glossophaga mutica. Next base: position 16,360,692 of record CM077312.1, on the reverse strand, counting down.
GATATTTTGCATGAGCAAATTCAAGTTCTTAGTTCACGTTAATGACGTATCACCAATTTTGTTGGTATTTTTTTTGTTCATTAGAAAACGCATTACATAGCACATGCCTGTATGGACCACCATTTTTTCCCTCCACGTTTCGCTGGTGTGAATGAATAGATGCTCTTTCTCCTTCTGATTTGCTTAGTCTCATGAAACAAGAAATTGGAAATAGAAGAGAGGCAGGAATTCCAGACATGCAGAACAGTTTTCTACTTTCAATGTGTATTTCAGCATCGTGTGCACCACCCAGGACTTGAGAACTCCCGACACGCAGAGCTCATCTGTTGTGGCTTTGTGACATCACATCTGTCTGTTTCCCGTTTGAAGAAAAGGTTTGGGTCTTGACACCTGAAAACTTACAAGACTACAGATATTCTTGTTTGTTCAGGTGTACATCAAAGATAAACTCGAAGAAAAAAATCCTGGCCCCCTCCCTCTACTCTTTTTCTGTGTGGGTGTGTGCTGCAGAAAGAAGTCTTGGCATTTATACAAATTCTGCCAGTTGTGTGGAGATTTTTGGCCTTTTTTTATGCTGCTTTTCTCTCCCTGATGTGCAGACAAACCTTAACATCGACTGTTTTTACTAACTTATGAAATGGCTGCTTGGGCAAAGCTCTGAAGGACAGGGAGAAGAGAAAGAAGAATATAGGTCTAGGGAAGGGGGAGAGGGAAGAGGGGGAGATGATGGGTCAAGGACAGGGAGTGAGATCTGAACCAGATTTCTGACAAGCCAGAGGGCACATTCCCTGGGCCAGGTGCAAGGCGCAGGGGCTGCTGGCCCCAGCTGGGATAGGTCTCAGGTCTGGGACCTGGTGGCTCGAGCGCTGAGTCTACAGCAGGTGTAGTCTTAGAGTCTGCAGTCAGGTGGGAGGTGCAGGGCTTCAGATGTTGAAGCTTCTCATTCAGGTGGAACACAGGGACCCAGTGAATTATTCACTGTGACGACACTCATGGCTGGGGAGAGCCAGGCTCTTCTCACACCGGATGGGGACTGCTGACCAGGCCGTTTCCCTTGGAGGGCTGCTGAGGGTGGTGGAGGCGGAGCTTGCTGGGCTCTAAGCTCCGGACTCTGCTTCAACCATAAACATTCCTCCGCGCGGTTTCCATACACGTGCATGGGGCTGGGGGTAGGATGTACAAGATTGGAGAGAGAAAAAGCGTTCTGCTGCTAAAATATTGAGAGTTAGAAATCTTCCCTTCCAAGATGTTTCTTCAGCCTGATGTTGCAAGGAGGCCAAAAGATGCCGTAGTGGGAGCTGCTCTCGTCTCTGAGAATGAATGCACTTTCCCATCATTCAGGGAAGTCACTTTGGCTGTTGATGGTCACTGATGTCACTGTGAGCCATGGCAGAGGGACAGAGGAAGTGCTTCCCAAGAAGAGAAAGGCGAGGTTATAGGAAGTGATATAAGGAGGGAGCACTGGTAGGAAAATGCTCTTCAAGCAGGGACCACAGTTATGCCATGTGACCATAGAGCATCTATGTCATTTGACCCCTACAGCCCAACAGCAGTCACAGGCCAGGTGTCGCATGTGGAAAATAAGCAAGTGTGAGCCTTGCACATCGTAACAGATGTTCAGGTCCTGGAGGGCAGTTATTTTATTTCTCTTAGTTTTTGGTCACTAGGGTTTGCCAAGTCATAGACCTATACGATTGAATGAGGGACAGGAAGATGAATTTATTTTGACTTCAGCCAAGAAACCAGACCAAAGTTTAATCAGCAGCTTGATTCAAGTTGCTTCCTCTCTGTGAGGATGAGTGCATGGTATTCGGGCGGGGAGGGAAGGGGAGTGTTTCCAGCAACCCCCATCTTTCACCTGGGGTCCTGCAGGCCCAGCCAGCCTGAATAGGGTGTCAGCCAGAGTGAAAGGACCCAAACCACTGATGACACGTGAACTCTGAAAACCCGAGACCCCTACCTAACTGGGGAAGTCAGAGGACCACCTGTGTAAAAGTTGCTTGAGTGTGTCAAAAAATGCAGATTCTTAGGCCTCACCTAAAATTCACTGAATGAGAATTTCTAGGGGTGGGATTCAGGAATATGCATTTACACCAAGTCCCAGAATAGCTGCTGGGCATTCTAACCTTTGAGAGTCATTGCTTTAAGACTTGGAATGGCTCAGATGTGAAGTTTTAAATCTAGAGCAGTATCATTCCACATTGCCCTCCATGGTGTTATTCTCAAATAACAAAGACTTCACAAATTGTATTGCCGGGGGATGATTGTCTCAAGAACTGTGGTGCTGATGCTGGGGGATGAAATCTTAGGGTATAAGACCAGCCTGTGATTGCTCACTGGGAGAAGAGAAAAGGGGAAATCTTGAGACAGGGAAGAAAGGTTAGACATTGGAAGAGACAAAGATGGAAATCCTTCATGAATATTTTTAAAGTAGGAAGAGGAGTCAGACTACAAGACAGTGACAGGGGTTTCTCAATAGCCCCGGGAATAGAAAATGTTGAGGAGGAAGTGATTGGCACTGTTGTGAAGTTGCAGCGTCCAGTGTTTTGAAGAATGATCACTGGATTTGGATAATTAATATCAAGCAATCCATAACCTTTAAGAATATAGCTTATATTCACTGGAGGAAGTGGGGTAGAAGAAAATATCAGAGAATTGAGCAGAGAATGGGAAATAGCGAATGGAAGCCTCTCTTTGAAGATAGTAAGTGACATGGTCGCCAGCAAGCAGTGTCCCCTGCATTGTGGATGAGACAGGACAAATTCACACAGAGTACTGAGTCCTGTGGAGGAAAGAGGATGGCTCGGCTTCTCTCTCAAGAGGAGAAAAGCCTTGGCCTTACCTTGACAAGCTTTTATTACTTTTCTGGGCACATTGCATGATGGTCCTGATTTACTACGCACGGGTTCACTTTAGGTGGTTACCTTTTACAGAAAACAAAGGAGAGGATGCTGCTAATCGCATCACAGAAGAAGGATATTTGCAAATGCAAAGGGAAAAGTGGTTGAACTGGTCACACTTGTCCTTGGAAGGTTTAGCATGGATTTTAGGAAGTTACTTTAAAGATACACAGTAAATGTTTGCTGACTCAATTCAGGGTGAGGGAGTTTTAGCAAAAACAAGTCTCATAGCAGTCTAGGTACAATGCAGGCCTGATTCCCCACAGTAGAACCTATGCGTGGGTGTGGGTCCTGTGCATCTCTGAGTGGGAGCTGGGCCCATGCCATGCAGAACGGTCTCCTATAAATTAGCAGTAAAGGAAAGGGGGTTAGTGGATGAGCTGGGGGTAGGGACTTTTTTTTTTTTAAATGGAAAAGCAAGAGTAGCAGCCCAGCCCCAGAGCCGAAGGGCCGGGGTGTAACGTGAGCATGGGAGCACTGTTGGGCTGCTTATTCGAGCCTTAGCATTTTCTATGGTTTTGGTGTTTTTGTTGTTGTTTCATTTTATACTTTTTTTTTATACTGGTAGCCAAAGATATACATATCGTGTCAAATTAATTTAAAAAAAGATTTTTTAGCCCTGGCTGGTGTAGCTCAGTGGATTGAGCGCGGGCCTGCGAACCAGAGGATCGCGGTTCGATTCCCAGTCAGGGCACATGCCTGGGTTGCAGGCCAGTTCCCGGCAGGGGACACATGAGAGGCAACCGTACATTGATATTTCTCTCCCTCTCTTTCTCTCCTACCCTTCCCCTCTAAAAGATAAATAAATAATAAAAAAAAAAAAAGATTTTTTAGTTCATTTAGAACATGCAAGTCTGGTATTTCTAGTCAAATGAAATATGACTAGAATAATGGATAATGGACTTCCTTCTCATTCTACATTCATCATGACTTTACAATACCAACTAATTGTGATATTTATAATATTTTCCAAAAGTTAGAATTTTGGAAGTACTAGGTTGTTATTAGTGTTTCTTTGAGAATCCTAGCATGTAAAATTTGAAGTTTTAACACTGGCACCTATATTGTATATGAATTACAGGTTTGTAGTGTTTCAAAATTCATGTAACGTCTTTGAAAAATATAACTAATATTTGGAAGCAGACTATAAAGTTAATAGATTTTCCATTTTATCGGCTGAAAAGCTTTGTGTTAGTTTTTCACTGCACCTTCCTCATTTTTTCACTCACTTAATCTTTCAATTATTATTTTTCATTGTAGATTTAAGTATTTACTTTTTAAAAATTTTTGGTGCCTTTTCAAATTGGCATGTCTTTAAAATATTTTCCCTCCTTGATTAAAAAAATGTGTCTATTTAATCCCATCAACTTTACCAAGTGAAAGTAAGCCATACTGTTTTTGAGGCAATTAGGAAAACTGAAATTTTTAAAGTGGAACATTTTGGAGTGAAGAACACAAGTGAAATGACTTACTGTACCTAGACTGTTAGAAGAAACTGCCTTAAGAAATTCATCGCAAGTTTTAGCATGGTCTGAAAAGCAAGAGAGAAGGTAAATTTTCTGGCAAGAAGTTAAAAGGAGGCAAAAAAAGAGTAGTTTTGCTTTAAAAAGTCTGTGGTACAATGTGAACAAAGAGAGTAAAAGCAAATTTGGGTGTACAGTAAGTTGTCAGAGGCTTGAGGGGAAGTGAAATTTCTCTACCTGCAAATAATTAGTTTAAGAAGAAACAATGAAATGTATAGAAAAGTCGATAGCATTGGATCAGTTTTGATGGATTAATTCATAAGAAGGAAAAGATGCTGGCAAATATTGCAAAATATTACATGAGTGATGTGCAAAAAGGGTGGAATTACAGTGTGCTATTTTTCCGTTAAAATAACAGTGAGATCCTAGTCTTTAAAAAGTGGACTAAATGCCCCATGTCCTGGCTGATATGTAATTAGTGAGAAGTTCAGGTACATGTGGAACCTTATGTGAAATATATTTGGACAGTGGAAATGAAAATGGAAAAACACTGTACATATATTAATCCAGATAAATTCTCTGTATACATAAATCATATCATTAAACAAACAAAGTACACAGAGAAAACAAACAAACAAAAAAAGCCAAAGGAGGGAGGGGAACTCCAGGAGGGGGAGGAGCCAGGGTGTGCCCTGAGGCCCGACCCTGAGGAGGAAGAGATGGAAACAGTAGCTAAACACGGGGAGATTTGGGGGAGTTCTGCTAGATGACCTCGATCCTAGGAATGTAGGAGGCGGCAAGGCCCTGTCTTGCTGAGACGTAGCAAGGGCTTAGCCTGGAGGTTTGAGCAGGGGATAAAGGTTTGCCTGAGCGCCAGGGGATGTTTGGCAGGGAACCAACAGGAAGTGATGTGAATATGGTTCAGGTGTTTCTCAAAAAGTGCCGGAGAAGAAGGGCGACACGAAGCCAGTGGTGTGAGTAGAGGAGAAAGTGGTGTGGGCTCCTCATCTCCCTTTAAAAGTGCAGGCTCTGGTGTGGCGGGCTGTCTGGACACTCCCAAGCAGATGCATCAGCAGCCGGTCTGCGCTGTGAGATGATTTCAGTCTCTGGTCTTTTCCCCAGATCACTAGGTTTTGTTGAAAGTACCTTCTTAAGGTACAATTGACTCGATTTTGGCTTTATCTACTCTCCCTTATAAATTTGCTTTGTGATCTTGGAAACGAAACACAGAAGAACAAAGGAACAGAAAAGAAAGGTTGCCAGAGGGGAGGCGCTGAGTGAAGACGTGAGGGGATTAAGAAGTACAAATTGGTCGTTCCAGAAGAGTCCTGGGGGGGGGGGAGGTGTAAGTTACAGCAATAACATTGTAACAGCTATGTATGGGTGCCAGGTGGACCCTGGAAAGAGTGGGAACACTTTGTAAGGGATACGATTGTGTAACCACTATGCTGTATACCTGAAACTAACGTAAAATTATATTGAATGTAAAAAAAGAAAGAAAAGCAGAAGAAAGAAAAAGAAATCTCCGCCCACTCACCCCTTATCAGAAAATTGCAGTTATTCTCGCACGTGCCCGAGGCAGTTCCCTGGTATCTGTGGCAGAAGCCGGAGGGCGGAGGGCGAGGGTTCCCAGGGAGTGGGGAAGGGGAGGGAGAGCTAAGAGCTTCGGTGGTTTGTCTACCTCCAATTTCCTTTCCTGACGAAGTGGTGACTTCTCGGCAGTAATTTTCTCACAAAGTCGCCGTGTCCTTAGCCCTCCTTGACACATCTTGTCCCCAGTACCCTTCACCATATCTCTCCTTTCTCTTAACCAGGGCAAGTTCTTCAGGCTCCTTAAGGCAACAACCTTCACCCCAATTAACAAGCTGGCTATTTTGTTTGGTCCCTGGTTTGATTTAAGAAGATGAGGCGAACATTTAGGGAGAGGCTATTCCGAGCAGGCTCTGGGTCTAGCGCTGTGAGCAAAACATAGCGGACCAAGAAGACACACTGCAGCCAGAGAGGCCGGGCCTGGGGCGGCCAGGAGAGGGACGGCGGCATCAGGCAAGGCCTGGCGAGATTGCTCCTAGGTGGGAGGGCTTGGGACCCGTTCAGCTGAGGGTGACTTATAACTGGGCTTGCAGGTTTTAGGGGATGAGGCAAGATTTTGAGCAGATGCCAGGGAGCAGGGGCCAGAGCCTCCGCGGTGGAGGAAACCTGGTGAGCAGAAGCAGGGAGGTGGGGGCGGGGCAGGAAAGGGGAGCGGGCCTGGAGCTGGCTGGGTTGGAGTGGAAACTGTGCGGAGGGAGGGGTAAGGCGCGCTCTACTTGCTTGCTCTGCTCAGGAGTTTGGGTTTTCTTCCGTGAGCAGTTCCAAGCCTTCGAAGGCTGCCTGTACTTCATCGCAAGAGCTTTGCTACTTATCTGCCCATTTGCAGTTAGATCTGCATTTCCCACTTGCGTCTGTTGAGAAGCAGTATCTGGAGCTTCTTCGGCTGCTGCGATGCCATTTCTGAATCCTGTGCTTCCCACTCGCCCCTTTTTCTCTGGGTCCTGCTTTTTGGCCTGGCTCTTCTTGACTGCCTTCCAGCACTGTCTACACACAGCAGGCTCATTTGCTTTGCTGCTTTTGAGAGTGCGGGATCGCATTTTGCCAATTTGACCTTTTAATAAGTGTTCTCGCCTTTTCATGGCTGTCTTTAAAAAGAAAACATAGCACCAATGCAACAAGCAATAGATGGCATTCTGAGTATTGTTTATGTTACAGTCGAGGTGAAAACATGAACACAGCAGAATCTCATTCCCTCCGAAGACTTTTTGCCCTAAAACCACTTTAAATAAAAACTGACAGGTAAGAAAATGCAAAACAAGATTTTGATCCATATAACTTTTGCTTAGTAACCTCAATAACGAAGGTTTCGGAGGGTTCTTTTTGCGGCACTTAATAGGTGCTCAATTAAACAGTGATTGCTCTACTCTGAGAGAGGCATTCATGATAGGTGGAAGGCACCGGGGCATTTTCTGCCATGCTGGTTACAAGTTGTTTTTATTCCACTTAGAGTCCCAATATCCCACAGTTCAGTGCTATATTATTTTTAATAAAATAGAAAATAGACAGGGGGAGGGCAAGAATAGTGTGGGAAATGTAGATGCTAAAGAACTTATGACACATGGACATGAACTAAAGGGGGGAATGTGGGTGGGAGAGGGTGTGTAGGGTGGAGGGGAATGATGGGGGAGAAATGGGACAACTGTAATAGCATAATCAATAAAATATATTTTAAAAAAATGAACAAGTTATCTAAACGGTCAATCAAAGGGGACACTGATAATTATAACACATCCACTCAATAGATGCTTGTGTCATTTTTTAGAAGGTGATTACCATATTTTTCAGACCATAAGACGTACCTAGGTTTTAGAGGAGAAAAATAGGAAAAAATATTTGAAGCAAAAAAGGTGGTAAAATATTTAATAACATAGATAACATAATATTTCACCGGTGTAAATGTAAGCAGAACTGAACAGCAGCATTAACAACCATTATTCCTCCCAAATTTTGGGGGAAAATGTGTGTTTTATAGTCTGAAAAATACCACTATGGAAATATTCGGATGTAATATTAAGGGGAGAAAAACAGGATGTAAACTTAAATAGCACTCAAGACCAAAACACTTTAAAAATAGAATGTATCTGTTGGACAGACTGCCTCTCAGATGCTGAAGGCTGGGTCCGATGACAGGTCAAAGGGGCCCCCAGCAGGGGTTGACTAAAGGCAGGATTGCACCCTAAATCTGAAGCGGGGTGAGCAATAAACATTTCTAAATATCAGTAATTGTGTTTTCAAAAGAATCCTGCTTTAGGGAAATGGTGTTGTTACTCACCAAGAAAAACGAGTTTGCTTGCTAGTCACTCCATTCTCTGCCACTTTCTTATCTCCCCGAGTACTTTATATTTGGGCTGTTTCCTCCAAAACTGATGCACGGAGAACCTTCACCATCAAATCAATGTTGTTTGCACACCTCCCAAAACACTCAGACCCTCTGATTAGGCTCACCGCTGCCCATGGCCTAGAGCTTTCTCTGACTTGAGACTTCTATCTGTCCGGGACAGGTGCTAACAGGTGAACGCATCCACAAGAGGACTTGAGGCCGCCCTCTGCCCGCAGTGTCTGTGGATGGAATTTGCACCAACGGTGGATCACCTGGCTCTCACAGATGCAGCCTGGGAGGTGACTTCGAGGGATGAGCGGGCGATGGGTTTATTATGGTGGAGGACCCTGGTACACCGGCAGGAAGTTGCTTGCCTATTGTGTGAAGATCCACAATAAAATCCTGCTTTAAAAAAAAAAAGAAGAGAGAAGGGAGGGGCCACCATTTCCTGGGTTTTGATCACCCTGCTCTTTCGTGGGCATGAAGGTCATTACTGGAGGTTTTTACTGCCTTTGAAGAAAGGAAGTTACTCCAGTGCTGCCTATTCTCTGGAGCGCAGCCCTTATTTCCCTCTCCCTCCTTGTTACCCTTCTTTTCTTTTCTTTTAATTTTTTATTGTAGTTTTTTATTACCATTTATCCTCCTTATACCCTCTTCCACCTCCTGCCGCCCCACCACCACACTGTTGTCCATGTCCATGGCCCGCGTTTTTCTTATCCGTGGGCTGTGCTTTCTCCGTGACGCCTCTGGCCTAGGGCTCTTGGAGCGCAGTCGCAGTTTACCCAGCCTCCCTCCCTTGCTGTTCTCGAACAGTCGTGTCAATTTGGGACAAGGGGGAAAAGCGAAAGCAAACCCCTCTCAGTTTCCCTTTGTTCCAGCTTCTGCAGTGCTGGAGTTGGCACATCACCTTTCCAGAGATGCCCACCCTGAGAAATCATTAGAAATCTGTCTGTCCAAGCAGACCCTTTCCCTTCCTGCCAGTCCCATACACACCTCTCAGCTGACATCATACCGACATGCCCCCCATGTGCGTGCGCTAACAGACACCCCAGAAACGTTGCTCGGAAATGGTGGTGTCTCTGCTCAGAAGCATGCAGCTGAGAGCTGGCTCATTACTTGCCTTCCTTCCTTTCTGACCCTTTCCCTCCTGATCCGAGAGCTCGAGGGATCACGCAGAATGCAGATCGGAATGGGCTCTTGAGATGACTTGGCTCCCCCTCCATTTTCTAGATGAGGTAACAGATGCCCAAACAGCACTACTTGAGATTCTGTAAGTGACAGATATAGAACAACCTCCTAGGTCACTTATATCCCAGTCTGGCAGCCTTTTTATTATGTCATTATGATTCCTTGAGTTTCTTTCTTGACCCAGAAACTTGGAAAAGCCCAGGTTTTCCTCATAGCTTTGTCCAAATGCCATCTCTTTCACGAACGTTTTATAGATGGACCTGGCCGTAAGAGAACTCCATATGCTCCAATCTCCCTTGCCATCTTTTAAACCATGCAAAGCATTTTTTGTTAATTATGGACATATTTTACCCTCCCTACTGGACTGTAAAGGCTGCTTGAGGTCAAGGAGTGTATCTTTTATTTATTTATTTTTTTGTGCCATATTGTTGGCATAGTGCTTGGCAATGGTGGATACTCAGTAAGTGTAGCTGCACAAGTGAATGAGAGAATGAATGAATGGATAGTGGGCCCATTGGAATAGCACCTTTGTCTCGTCCTGGAGTGGGGGTGCTGTAAATCAAAGTGGGATGCATCTCTAGGACTGGAAGCTTTATGAGTTATGGGGAGTCTCTCTCTCTCTGGCTGAGCAGGCAGTGATAACATTAAAACTGCAACCTTGGCGTCACTAGCAGTGATTTAGGAAGTACGTTCTTACAGGCTCTTCATAAATAAATCAGCTAAATTGCTGCCACTAGCCCGTCAGGCGGATCTGGCCTTGAACAGAGCAGGTTTCCGGTGCTCACCTGGCTGGCATGTGGATGTCTGCTGAAAGTCGCTCTGGCATCGGAGTTCCTGTGCCACTGTGGCTTTTGCTCATCAGCATCTGCCCTGAAAGGGGACTTTCCTTGCCCAAGCAGGGGAGGGCAGGGCAGAAAGAGCTCATTGCTTAGTCACTGTGGTGAGGGCAACCTGGGGCAGCTGTCCCCGGTCTTCCTTAGAAACAGCTGGGTTTGTTGTTTTTTTTTTTCCGCTTAAATTTCTTCACTTGATAAGTTTCCTTATGGGGGATTCAGTGACTATGGAGTCAAAAGCCATGTCTCCATAAGAAAAGCCCTCTGAAGTCTAGTCCATCTCAAAGAATAAATGGATTTTGAAAATGATCAAGGGGCTCTGTGCATCCTCCTCCCCCTTAAAATACTTTTGCTTCTTTATCTTAGTCCCAAAGAATGGGATCTCTGGATTTACAAGGTAGCAATGAATTGAGTTGAAATGCTGATTTATATTACTGATTTAATAGGAGATGACGAGAGAAGGTTCTCCAAGTTCCTTCTTTCCCCCATAATTTTTCAACAAAAAGTATTTGCTGAGTACCGACCATGTGTCAGGAGCTGGAACAGGCTTTGGGGATATAAAGATGATATAGTCTTTGCTTTAAAGGATTTTATAGTTTGAGAGGGGCCGCACCGATAGACATTGATGAGAGCATACAGAGAACAGACCTTGTGATAGAAACGAGGTCAAAGGCTCTGGGAATAGGAATGAGAGGGAAGCACATTGGCTTGGGGTAGGTTCACTAAACTGGGACTTCAGGAAGGAGTAGGGTTTCACCGGAGGGCAGGAACGGCCCTCCAGATGAAGGAGGCAGCATGGAGAAAGAACTTGCTGGTGCAGTTAGGGCATGAGGGCTGACTGCTCACATCCATTCACCCGCAGGAAATTACTGCTCAGTCCACGTGGAAGTCTCGGGGCTGAGCGCTGTGTCATTCAAGGACATAAGCTGCCTCACTTAGGGTCTCTGTCTTTCAGGAGTTCAGTGTTCAGATGGAGGGCGGACGAGGCTGGGAGGTTAGGCTGGCAGACTGAGAGCCTCTGGAGCTGGACTAAGGAGTCTGGCCTTCAGCCAGCAAGGCCTCTGCTTATGGTGTCTAAGCCAAAGGCCAGTCTATGAATGAAGGATGTTCGGGGTTTTCTATTTTTTTTTCCTTTTACGAGCATCATTGCAATCAACAACTTTGTACCTGTGTCATTTCGTGCATGTGAGAGCAGACCTTTGGAATCAGTTCTTCAAATGGAATTACTAGATCACAGGGAGTGTGCATTTGCAGTTTTGATAAATTTTGTCAAATTCCCTTCCCTAGAGGTTTCTCAGTGCTCACTCCCAGCAGCAGTGTATGTGATGTGCTTTTCTCCCTGATTCTGATGAGCACACACGCGCACACACACACAGGCTAGGAAATGACAGTCTGTCACTGTACTTTCCAACAATTGTCAGGCCTGTGGGGACACACGGAGTCAAGTTCCAGCTCTCTCTAATGCATGAGTTTGAGATGGATGAAATTCTCTCCTGGACAGATCCAAGAGCACCTCCTACGTTTCACCCAAGTTCAGACTTGTGTCCCATAGGGACCCAGAGTGAAGCATTGTGAGAAGTCATTGGACTCCAGGCTGTTAGACAAAAAGATTCAGAGTGTCCACATATACAACTACTACCTGGGACTCTTAATAACTCACAGTGGGGGGATCATTGATGAAGTCTTAAAGTTTCCCTGATTCATTTTTTTCATTTTCAGTGTGTGGTGCCATTTCCTGGGGAAATGATTGCTCATTTGTCTCAAACTTTTAATCTTGGAGTGTGTAACCCTATTTAATCAGCCTACTACATCAATAAGAGTTTATAAATATTGTCATTTTCCTGCAATAGTAAAAAGCTAGAAGCAAGTGATTACTTGGACACGTTACAAGAACTTCAAATTTAAACCTGTGTCTTTTAGCAGCTCCTTCTCCTCCACATGCACATGTAAGTGGAAGATGAGAGCAGAAGGTTGTGCTTTTGGGGCACAAATGCCATGCACGTGAACTAAAATATAACCAAAGTTTGGCCCAACTATCTCAATCATGGGCTGCCCCCTCACTCCGACTCTGTGGGGGTCAGCACTGACAGCGGGCTGCCCATGTTAAGGATGACAGTGCTTTCAAAGGCTTGCAAGGAACAACGTGCCACCTTTTTGCAAAAAATATCAAGAGCAAGTTGCACCGTTAATTTGAAGCCTCCGTATTACACAGATACTTATTTTTATGGGATTTAAAAAAAAATCAAGCAAGTAAGCAACTTGCATTTATTAAGGACCTTGTTCTTCCAAGGTTTTCTTCTAGGCAGTGTAGAAGGCACCTAGCAAGTATGTAAGGAATAAACAAATAAAGAGTCACGGTCCCAGCTCTTTAAATAATTAGAGAGGAGAGAGAAGAAATGGGAACATACATGACCAACTGAATGACTACATGAAAGTTAACAGTATGAGGTTAGAAGTACATGGAACTCTGTTCAGTGCCATGCAGTTGGGCCTGAGTGACTTAATACAACTCAGAACTATTAAGATCAGTTTCTTACTTGAAAGTTACAGGGGTGTCCAACCTGTAGCCCACAGGCCACATGCAGCACAGGATGGCTGTGAGTGTGGCCCAACTCAAAATTGTAAATTTACTGAAAACATTATAAGATTTTTTTGTGTGTGTGATTACATGTTGCAGTGTATTTAATGTGTGGCCCAAGACAACTCTTCTTCCAGCGTGGCGCAGAGATGCCAGAAGGGAGGGCACCTCTGGCCACAAAGTGCCTTATGTTCAACAGCTTATACGCTCCTTTCAGTTTCACCTAATTTCATCACCCTCCAAAAGATCATAGTTTACACTTCTTGTCGCCTGGAGTAATGTCATCCATCCCCCACCCCTCCCCATGTTTGAATCTGATTCATTGACTAAGCTCCAGATCCAGTGCCATCCCTGGAGCCTCACCTGGAAGGATAAGCATGTTCTGGTTGCTCCAGAGAACCTTGGGATTTAAGGCAGTCCCTGATTATAAAGCAAGGTAACTAAGGCTGACGTGGGCAGAGATGACACTATTTTCAGTAGGAATCTTGATATTCACACACTTCACGTGAACAACATAGTGATAGAATGGGGGGGGGCTCCGCCCGCAGAGCCCCATCCCTCCGTCACGGATGAAAGTAAAAACTACCAAGACATGACTGCTTGGGGAGGAAAGGGGTCAAAGTCTCAGAGGAGAATGACCCAGAGCCCCTTCCTCACTAGGCTTTTATTGGGCTCAAATACACCTGAATACAAATTTAACATGTCAAAGAAATCTGAGGGCTTAATCTGAGCCAGTGTTTGTCAGGAAAGGGGGTTGCCAAACTTTGGGAGATACACCCATTTCCTCCTGGGACACTTATCACCTAAGGAAGAGCACTCTTAGCAAAGCAGGTTTCACAGGACTTTGGGAATTCTTTCTTATGCCCGATCACCCAGGGAGCCGTCCTGGCCAGCACAGGGCTGCACCACTCACCCCCACAGTTTCAGGCTTTAAGCCTATTAGGAAGCAGGAGACATCTCCCAGATGGAAATGAGGACTCAGGCTATGTCAGAATAGCCGGGGGGCGAGGGTCCATCACATCCTCTTTGCTGCAACCCCCCAAGTCCTTCCATGAGGCCTCCCAAGTGGCTGCGTCTGGCTTAGGTTGACCCCCCCATGAGGAGTCTTACCCGTCATTGACTGCCAACCAAGCAATGGGGCCAGAGATGGATGAGGCAGAAGCAGTGCTCCTGCCAGGGAAATAAGCTTTGTCTCATTAGTAGGTCACGTCCTCATGACAGAACAGACCCAGATGAAGTGGGTCCCTTGGGCTCTTACACAGCCCACCATGGGGTGAGGGTTACAACTCCTGAAACCAGGCTGAACGGTCCACAACAATAGAACAATACTGACACTATAATATAATCTAAAGGTGTGATGGATGGAAGGGGGAGGGGGAGGAATGGTATGACTAGTCAGACACGGGCAGGTCAAGGGGAACTCGTTGATGGTTGGTCAGTAAAGCCTCTTGAGTGCTGGGAATCGCTGGTACAATGGCCATATATGGTGTCCTCCATGGCACTTGGCATGTAGCAGGCTTTTACAAAAATGTTGACTTAGTTCTTTTATCCATTCCGTCTTGGTGAGAGGGTGGTCTTCAAAATGTAGGCCCCCGAGGAAAAGGACCGCATCTCTCTCGTTCCCTCGTCCCTTGCAGAATGCCTAGGTTAACTTGTCCTCCCTAAACATTTGTTGAATGAGTGACTGAATTAAGTACAGACAATGTGAGTCTTGGTATCTGACTATCCTGTGCTTAAATCTCAACTCAGGCACTGACTAGCTGTGTTCTCCTGCAAAGAAGGGAGCTGGATAAACCCAACTCCATAGTTCAGTACTGGACACATTTAAAAAATGATAGCCGTTATTGATCCATCAAGTAATTATCAGACCAGAACATGTGCAAAGAACAACAAAAGCAACTCCTGACAACTTAAAACCATCTGTTCTTGTGCTTTTGTTGCAGGAACCAGGCTGTGGGTTTGCTATTTATCCATTTATCCAACAACTATTTATCGAGCTCTTACTATGTGTCAGATCCTGTTCTAAGAACAATGGGAAGCTAAATGTGTTACAAAAATCCCTCTGCTTTTCTGTGTGGAGATGGCTTAGAGGCTGGCAAGATGAAATGCTGGAGAGTAAGAGAACATGTGTTGCCCTTGTCTTGATGGAGAAGAAAGCAGCTTAAGTAGAGTGGAGGCAGGGAAGATGGTGAGGAGATTTGGACTGTATATTGGAGGCTGCGCAAAGAGGACTTGATGATGGGTTAGACAGGGGTGCGAATGAAGGCAAGGAAGGCACAGGTTTAAGGCTCAAGCGATGTGCTGAGGGGAGCTGCTGTTTCCTGATTAGGTGCGGAAAGAAGAGACTTAGAAAGGAGGTTTGAAAATCACAACTTAGATACAGTATTTTTGAGATTCCTGTTGGATACCAACGTGGGGTTCAGTAAAGTGATCAAAGGTGTACATGTCTAGTTAAAAGTTGGTGTAGAAGGTACTTAAAGACGTGATGAGGCACTTAAAGATGAGGATGATGAGATCCCCTTAAAAGAGAAAAGAGAGGAAGACAAAGGACTGACTGCGTGGGGCTCCTGCAGTTAGAGGTCTGGTAGAGAAGGAGCCCAGCATGAGGGCTCATGGAATTTATGGGAGAAAAGTCTTTCTAGCAGGAGTCACCTCTATATCAGCTGCTGCTGGGAGGACTGAGTAAGCTGAGAACAAAGAGGGGATCCCTGAAACTGGCATCACGGAGGTCATTTGCGATTGGGTAAAGGCAATTGCAATTAAGTGGAGGGTGTGGGCGTCCCCAGGGAATGGGTGGCCGGGCCAACGGGAAGTGCGGAGATGGAGACCCCGTGGACCGTTCTCTGGAGAAGTTTGCTGTGAAGTGTAGCAGTGACAGGGCCTGCAGTTCAAAGTGGATGTGGGGTTCAGGCTGCGTTGCTTTTTTCATTGGGAAAACCCTAAAACATGCCTGTGGGTTGATGGGAAGAATCAAGGAGAGGGAGAGATGATAGCCGCAGGGGCCAAGGCCCTGAGAAGGTGAGAGGGCGAGGGATCCAACCCGCAGAGGCAGGGTTGTGTTTTGAGAGGCTATTCTAGAAGATGGGGAGCATAGACGGAGTGCCCTCTTTGGGGCATTCTGGGCAAGCCTGGGAGTGAGAATGACGGGAGAGAAGTGACATCTGGGTACCAGGTACACAGATTTCTTGAATCATTCTCTTTAAACAAACGTGATCCTGCAAGTGGAGGGTCAGCCACCTCCTATTGTCAAATGTAGCCAGGAGAGCTGATGCACCTAGGCTTGGGCCATAGGGAAGGAAGATGGACAACTTGAGGGAGGGAAGGATGGAAAAGAAGGAAGACAGAGTGTGGGAGTGTGGAAAGAAAGCGGAAAGAGAGAAAGAGGTGAGTGGTTGTGTCAGATGCAGTGAGTGAGTAACCAACGAACTAAAAGGACAGGAGGCACAGTGAGTCACAGGAAACCGCTGTAACCAGGGCAGGTAGAGTACACAGCCCACCCCGGCTCTGGCTGGTGGGAAAGGAAGTGCATTGAGAGGGGCCTGGCTATAAATAGCACCCACCCTAGAAAGCTGCCTGCCCTGAAGTCTGGGAGTTCAGAGCCCGCCTCGGAAACAGGGGGTGCAAACAGCCCGTGGAAACTCCGGTGGGAGGCCCGCATGTGAAGTCAGCGTCGGCGCTGCCTGGCTCTAACGCGCAGCCTGCACGGCTCCCGGAGCCAGCGTGGCTGATGTTAGAACGAGGGCTTCCAGAATTCCTGGACTATCACTTATCTGTCTGGGCAGACGTCCTTCACGGCTGGCTTTCCCTGGCTCCTGGGGCAGCCCCAGCCTGGGGGAGTGGCCCTGCCTTGGCAGACACCGAGGGCAGTGCTTTCCCAAGGCCGCGTCTTCCTGGAGAGTGTCTGATGCCTTGGCACTGGCGCAGGCCGGTCTTTGGCTTTGCTGTTCATTTCCCACATGCGGACGCATCTTTTATAAAACCTTTGCAGTGAAATAGGGTGGAAACCCTTCAACGGCGGGGGAGGGGCGGGGGCGGGGGGGGGGCTGGGCACAAAAGACCTCCCTGCTGCTGCTACTCTGCTAGTCATTGAACCTCAGCAAGGGTGGGGGGCGGGGGGGGGTGGAGGGGGCGGCATGGGTATCACCCTCCCAGGCTCAGGAAGCAGGCTCCCACGTCCAAGGGGGTGGTGTTCTGGGCTCCCCCGCTCTCTCCACCTGTTTAATCCTCAGAAAGTTCTTTCTTATACAGATGCCTCATTAATGTCCTTGTAACTCCCTATCCCCGCCTTGGTTTTTCTTTCTGGACATCCCAGAATTAGCTGCCTCCCCTCTTCCAGATAAGAGCCTTCCTTTATATTTGTGAAACATCATTATTTCCTGCCTGTCTTCTCTTTCCCCAGCTGATCATCCCCAGATTACTGTGAGCACTCATTAATTCACTAAATATCTGTTCCTTGCCAGCTGAGTGCCTTCTTTGGCACTGGGTGCTGGGTGTTGGGATGTGCCCATTAGTAAGATGTAGCCATGGGAACTGGAGAAACTCACATTTTTGTTTAAAGGAATACTAGTGGACAAAACAGAAATGTCATGAAATGAGACTATGAGGGGAGAAGAACCATAATGAGAGATAAAAAAGTTTCTATGGTGATGAGGTTTGCCACAAATGGTGCCAAGTGTGCCATGCACCAGATCTCAGAGTTCACAGCCTCATCACCAACTTACAGACAGGTCAAGCACCCTGCCAGCCTCACAGGGCTGTTTAAGGTGGCTGCCAACATCACACTGAAGGGCAGTTCCAGGATTTCAAACCAATGAGTCAAATGCAAAGTTTCACCCTCAAGTTCACATGCCAAGAGCAAGGGTTTGAACTTGGGCCATCTGGCTGCAGAGTGCATCTGTTGACCATGATGCCAGCTTGCTTTCCTGGAGGGCTGTGGGAATAATGAGAAAGCAAGGAGACAGGAGCACCCTTAGCAACCTGTGCTGAAGGGGTGTTTTTAGAGGCTCCCCCAGCAGAAGCATGCTGTGCTGGCTCTCACCTTGCTGTGGTTCTTGGCCTGGGCCATTCAGTTTCATGTTACTGACACCTCTGCTGCTCTGAATACACACTTTATCCCAGCTTTCCCTTCATGCTGTAATGGAATCTATCCTGCAAAGGCTAGGCCACCCCAGTACTCCCAACAAAGGTCCATTCTTAGAAGAATTGCTTTCCAAAGCCATTCCGGAGTTTTGAATTAAATCCTGCCACTTGGAGGCCAGCAGTTGTCCCTGAGGGGAAGGGTGGAGCTATTTACTGTCATCCGATAGCCTCATTGTCCCCTCGAGAAGTTTGCCTCATGCAGAGGAGACAGAGATGTCCTAGGTGTTTCTGTGACATAACCGCTTAACACCTGTGCGTGGTGCCCACTGGGAGGGGCACCAGGAGAGAAGCTAATCGCTGCCTCCTTTCCCCCACCCTTCCCTGCCAGGCCCTCAGCGGGTCATTTTTGGCAGGTCCTGTCAGGGCTCTGCAGGCCCGAGCATCCCAGCAGGACAGCACATTCTATTGCCTTCCCTCATTCCAAGCAGCTTTCTGAAGATTGCGTATTTCAGTATGGGATTGTGTGTCTGCTTATTATTCCATTCTGGATGGCGGTGTGACCCGCACTGAGCATGACAGGAAGGGATAATTACTATTATTATCATCATTTTGAACACCAATTGGGCACCAGCGGGTGCTGTTAGAGAACAGAATCAGACCTAACCATCAGCCCTTCGTTATGGCCCTGTTGGCTCTCCATTTAAATTAAACGGAGATTTGTCATCCACAGGAGGGTGGAATGCTGACGCTGGGGGGTGTTTGGCACAGGATAATGTCATTTGTTTCTCTCTGTTCTGGGAGGCAGGTATTCATCCTTGTTCTTCTTCCCTCTGATTTTTTAATAAAAACCTATAACAATAACAATGATATTATGCAGAAGTTGGACCTCTCAGGCAACATTTCTGCAATGATTTCAAAACTCTGGGAAAAGCAAGATTTCATTAAACTTGAAAATTGCCATGATGTTCTTGAGGAAGCCTGCCTGGGCTGCAGGCGGGGCGGGGGCTGGGGGTGGGGGCGCAGGGCGGGGGTCGGGGAGCGGGTCAGAGACTTTCTGCTCTGAATTTCTTTGCTCATTTGCTCCAGAGCAAGTACCTAGTCCCTCTGCGCTGTGAGTCCTCTGAAAGAAGGGTGTTTATGTCTCCCTCTGTTCGTCTCCTCTCTGTGGACTGCCGCCCCCCACTGCCAGCTCTAGTTCTAGGGAAATGTCCCCAAACGAGCGGTTGGTTTCGTCCAGGCCACCCCCTTCCTCCGCCTCCTTCACTGCTTCCCTTTCAGGCTGCTACCTCGGAGCTAACCTCTGTCAGCTTTGAGCTCTTATGGATCAGCTTCCCACCCCTCCAGCCTCACATTGGTTCTCTGGTGGCAAAACCTTGATTTTGTCCTTAGCTCACAAGCTCATCTTGCTTCCTTCTGTTCTGGGCCCCTGGTCAAGTTCCTTTTCTCGCCTACCCTCATCTCCTTTCCCCTCCACTCATCTACGGCCCCCCAGTGTCCTCTCCCGAGGGCACCTGCCCCCCCCCCCCCCCCGTACTCCTTCAGACTTCCAGGATTTGAATTGCATTTGGGGGCTTATGTCTCCCGAACTCCAGAGACATAGACCAAGCTCTTGAGTTATTCTTTAAAGCTTCTCTTTCCTTTTCAGCTTGGGCAGCCCTACCCCCTTTTCCAACCTGTGTGTGTGTATCTGTGTGAGCACACAGTGCACCAACTGCAACACTTATCCAAGGAAATTCTACCTCTAACAGATTCTTTTTTCTTTTTCTGTATTTATTTATGTACTTATCTATTTTTCCATAACCATTTACTCCCCCTGTAATGTCTTCCACCTCTACCTCCCCCCACCCCCCCATTCCAGGTTACCGCACTATTGTTCATGTCCGCAAGTTCTCTCTCTCTCTCTCTCTCTCTCTCTCCACTTTTTAGCTCAATCCCTTCAACACCCTCACAACCCTCCGCACAGCCCTTCCCAGAGCTGTCATCTATGAGTCTCTCTCTGTTTTGCTTGTTAGTCCAGTTTGTTCATTAGATTCCACATGCGAGTGCAATCATGTGGTACTTGTCTTTCTCTGACTGGCTTATTTCACTTAGTATAATCCATCCAGGGGTATAATTTTATTATTATTTTTTTATGGCTAAGTAGTAAACAGCTATGGTACATTTACGCAACAGAATACTACTCCTCCAAGAGATTTTTTTTTAGTGCTAGAGAGCAGCAGACCTAGTTTTTTGTTCAGTTCCTTTGCGAGTCTTGCCTAGATGGTCTAGCATCTTGCTTGAGAATGTTGAAGCCCTTGGCCTATGTTAAAATGCCAACACAACAAGGCAAGGGAAAGTGACAGTTTGTCTGAGTCAGGAAATCTATGGTTTCTAGGTCTGGCATTGTCTAGCTGTGTGACGTCAGGGAAGTCATTTAACCTTTCGGAGCTTCAGTTAAGCATATATGTGTGTATGTTTGGAATTCTGATGGATTCTTCCAGCTCAAAAAAATTTTTTTTAAAATTTTATCCTGATCCTGCTAACGAGGGGGATGTACATCTCCTAAGTCACAGCGTTTCACTTTAGGGCCTTGTGGTAGGCTGAAAATGGCCCTCCAAAGATGTCTCTATCCTAATCCCTGTGAATGCATTAATTTAGATAGCAAAAGAGACTTTGTGAATGATTAAATTAAGGGTCTTGAGATGGGGGAGTGGCCTGGGTTATCCAGGTGGGCCGAGCATGATCATAAAGGTCCTTTATAAGGGCGGGGGAGGGGGGGAAGCTGGAGGGGGAGACATGGCAGGGGCAGCGGGGGTAAGCGCCATATGAAGCAGGGCCGGGTGCCCGAGAAATGTGGGTGACCTCTAGAAGCTAGAAAAGGCAAGGGAATGGATTCCCGCCAAAGCCTCCAGGAGGAATGCAGGCCTACTGACACCTGGATTTTAGGCAGCTGACTTCCAGAGTGGTAAGTAATACATTCGTGTTGGTTTAAGCCTTTGAGTTTTGGTAATTTGTTCCAGGAGCATTAGGAACTTACTCTGGACTCAATGAAGAAAGACCCTATGGGGGTGTCTTTAGACTGACCGACACCCTGGTTCAGGACGGCTCTGCTGCCGTCTCAGGTCCTGGGCCCATGCCCTATTCCAGCTGACACTTTTCCTTCCAACTTCTTTTCTTAAACTTAGGAGAGTCTTAAGTAGAGGCTTGTGCCAACACACGTTTATCTTAAAATTTTGTCTTAAGACATTCTCCAGACTGTTCTGCGGGTGGCTTCATGTGGGCACCAGAGGATATGGAGATGCTTTTAGCGGGTCATCAAACCATCCTCAGGGCACACAGGCATATACGGGGAGCCTGTTAGCCTAACGTTCTCCCCAAATTCTCCATGACTGGCCCTCGACTAGTCCTCGTTCAGCACCATGTCCTCTGTAGGAAGGGAGAGAAGGCATTGAAGGAACTGCTGGTCCAGCTGGATTCTTACCAAAGAGAGGGTTGCTCGTTAGTGAAACAGCAGGAAACCTTGGGCGAAAATGACACTGCGAACTGCCAAATGACGGACTTTTGGATGAGCTGGGCACACACTCTAGACTTCTGAAAAGCAGTGTTGAAGAGGAAAGGCAGAAATGTGCACAAGGCCTGAGACTCTGAAAGGGAAGCAGTACAAGTTGACTGTCAAGAGCCAAGAGGTTCCTTAATTATCCAAATACTCCCAGCAGACTTTGAGCTGTTTTATTTATGCACATTCCTGATGTTTGCATACTGAAAGTACAAAGAAGAAAGTGAAGACGGCCTGTAATCCCACTGCAAGATAACTGAGCTCCTCTTTTTCACCCATCAAGGCTCTCTTAGTTTCTTGTATTCTTCTGGAAAAGAAAATTCACATGTAAAAGGATTGCTCTCTCTTTCTCCAAGTACGTCGTTCTGCACTTTGCCTTAAAAATGTTAAGTGAATATATTAGAGATCTTTTCATGTTAACAGCCATAGAACTACCTCATTATTTTTAATGGTTGTATAGCTTTCCTTCCTATCTTTTACTGTTCTAGAGGTATTTTAAAACCATTGATGTTATTTATGTTTGTTTGCTATTGCTGACAATGATGCAATAAACAATGTTGTACACATATAGTTTCCATACACTTTCAAGTATGTCCATAAGGCCCTATAGACAGGGTTACTCAATCAGAATGTACGTGCATTTTAGTATTGCTACGTTCCTCCAATATACTTTGTACTCACACAAGCGAGACACGAAAATGCTTGTTCTTCTACGTTACTGAAGACTAGCTTAGAAACTGCCAATCTAATAGGAGAAAAAAATAATATTCTTGTGTTTTGATGTGCATTTATTCATTAACAAGCTGAAACATGATTTCAAAAGTTTGTTCCTCGTTCTTATTTTTGTTTTTATGAACTCCTCCTTATGTCCTTTGTTCATCTTAATATGTTGCTTAACTTTTTATTATTGATTTGAATGACACTTAGAAATTCAACAAAATTATCCTTTGTTCTTTATATGTTGCAAATATTTTTCCAGTTTGTGATCTGTCCTCTAATTTTGCTTCTGCCTTTTTGTTTTGTCACAGTCATTAAAAAAATATCTAGTCAGGCTTATTGTCCTTTTCTTTTATGGCCTTGGGTTCATGGCTTTAAAAATCTAAATGGGGTTTCCAGATTGGTAGATTAATGAAATGACACAGAACAGTTTTATAAGGACTTTATCCATGTGTTTTATAAAATTTGCCATGATATCCTTGTGGACAAATGGAGAAACAAGACTTTACATACAGTTTACAAAGAGTATATCAAACAAGGGTGTTGATATACATCAAAGTACCTTTATAGTTTATTTAATGAACATCCATGAAAAATGCTGATTAATGTACCCATGGCAACAGAATTCCCATGGCCTTGGTGAAGACAGGAGACATAACTCTTATTTTTTTTTCAGACAGAAGAAAGGTCAAGATAGGATATTTAATCCCCTGGATAACAAACATCAGGATTGAAGAAGATCTTGACAGGCCAGAAGAATGAGTGTAAAACCAAGAAGATAAATTTAAGAACGAAAAATCAAAGGTTTGTATTTTTCTAAAAGTTCAAGTAAACAAGAACAGAGGGGAAGGTGTGGGTACCAGATATTCGTGTAAATAATATCACAACTATACAATTTAGTGTGAGTTAATAGTGTAAATACCAAGAAAGTTAGGTGATCTTAGGTCCTTTCTGAACTACTCAACATTTAAGAAAAACTTTTAATTTTGAAATAATTATAGACTTACAGAAACTTGCAAAAAGAGTATAGAAATGTGTCATGTACCCTTTCCTCTAGACGGTCCCCAGTGGTAACCTCCTACATAACCACAGTGCGATGCTGAACCCAGAAAACTGACATCTGCACACCTAGCATTTCATCAGTTTTACATTCATTTTTGTGGGTGCAGTTCCATGAGCTTTTATCGCATGTGTAGACTCATATATTCTTTATGGTTTTTAATTGGTAAGTAAAGTAAAAATAGACTTACCTATAGAAATGTTTTTTCCCTCTATTTCGGACAAATCAACTCTGGAAGTTTACATACGTGACATTCCTTGGGTTACGGTGTAGACATGGGGTGAACTTGCGCAATGTAGCATGTACTTTGATCGTGTTATGTTTAGACTCCTAGGATTACATCACGTTGTATACCGAACTGAAGGCAAACGGGGCTTTGAGCAATAATTTTCAAAGGCCCTGTGGAGGCCTGTTACGCAAGGAATGTGTTAGGGCTATTCTGCGTCACTCCAGTGGCGGTTAAGAGAGATTGGAGGCGGTTAGAAGAAATTGACTTCTTGAGATTTTGACTCAGGGGAATTGCTTCTAACAAGGCAAGTTGTAGAACAGGAGGCAGGAATTATTTGAACAAAGGCAGAGTGACCACGTTTCAAGAGGAGTGTAGAGGGGGTTCTTAAATTAAGTTTGGATTACAAGACCACTGAAACTCTTCTCAACTCAAAGAATCTAGGATTCTGTGCTGATGAATGTCATTGAGGGGCTGCAGTGTTTGAGAGGGTGGGTTTTTCTGTGCAGCCCAGGATGGGAACGGCAGTGGAGGAGGAGGGAAGGGAGAGAGAAGAGGCAGAAGGAGGTGTGGGTGGCCCTAGTGGCGCATGCATGTAGTGAAAAAATAAGCAAAAGCAGTTATGAAGATACACCTTTAAAAGCTGAGTTCTCTGTCGAGCTTTTTCTATCAGCTTCATAAACAGCAATAATTAGGTGCAGCTGTGGTGCCTATTAATTTTGAAGATAAAGATGGAGGCTTACTAGATATTTTTGTTACTCCTTGTCATTCCCTCTTTGCTTTTTTCTCTTTTCTAAGTGGATGATACATGTTTTGCTCTAAGAATATGGTATCTAGTAGACTCCTGATACTGTTTTGACTGCTTTTTCCTAATCTAACTTGAACAGACCTAGATTTTAGCTGGTGAGTTTGTAGTTCTTTATGTCACACACCATTGTTGCCAGTAAGGATCCGAGGAGACGGGAGATATAACGGAGGTGGCTGCTGTTGTTTTCTGAGGCCTGATAGGACAGGAGCCTGTGTAAGAGTGGAAGCATGTCCCGTGGAGCTGTAAAGGAGAACATATTCTCTAAAAGCATCCTGAGTAAGAGAAAAGTTGTCCGTCCGGTGTATCAGTTTGAATTTTACACACTTGAATATGAGAGAACATCCAAATCCAAGGACTTCAGCAAATGAAGACTGATTTATTTTTCATGGAAGAAGAAGCTGGATAGCAACTGCCAGCTTTATTTCATTGGCTTTATCATGTTAGGCCAGTGTCTCTTCGATTTTCTGGGCTTTTTCCTCATGATGTCATGAGGGCTGCTGTAGCTCCAGCCAGCAGGTCAGTGTTCAAGGAAGGAAAGAAGAAAGAAAAAGAAGGTAGTGGAAAGGAGGAAAAAGAAAGAGAAACAGCTGACATTAACCTTTATGAAGACATGTAAATACCTTCCCAAAGCTTCCCCTCATGTTTCACTGGCCAAAATTTTCCCTTTTGCCCATAATCTTGGGTCACATAAATTGATTGAAACATTTGTACAATGCTTTAATATGAGGGGAACCAAGAGAGGGAGAGAGTTTTCTATAATGTGCAAATGGTTTAAGGACATTAACCTGTGAGGATGGGCTGTAGATATCAGAGAGTTAGCTTGACATTTGTAGACACTCCCCCACCCAACCCCGCCCGCCTGCCCTAATTGCTCCCATGTAATTGGGATTAAGAGAAAAGAGGTAGAGGGATAAGGATTTTGATAACTCTCCATTAAACTGAAATCATCTATAAGATATGATACAAAATGGATCATAAAAACTCTTGTGATTTTGCTGCAGCCATTTTTTTGGAAAAATAGCAACTTAGAGCAGTTTCTTCATAGTCTCTGTTTCGTATTGCAAGCAGAGCGAGATGATGCTCTGGGCTGTTGCATTCTGGAGCTCAAGTAGGTTTCAGAAGACCATCCCTCTCCATTTGAGTGTTGTGTTTCTGTAATTGAGACCAGAGCTTGACTCCTTGTGTCCGAGATGCTACTAAATTGAATTAGGGATTTCTTGGAAAGAACAATGAAAGCCCAAATTGTGTTATTATGCTATTGACTTAATATGTATGAGCATTCAGATCATTTAAGTGGTAATATAAAACAGGCACTGCATTCTTTAGGCTTTAAGTGCTGGTTTTAGAGAATGTATCTGTTGCCATAACTCTGATTGTTTAAGGGAACTTTGAGCCCTGGAGAAAAGAGGTTTGAATTCTCCCCCTTTTATAAAAGAGGCCATCAGGGGTCATGAGAGTTAAGAAACTAGCCTAAAGTTTCCCAAACACAGCTGAGATTCAAGTAAATCTTGTTTGATCCATGCACCTTCCTCTTCATAAGGAGGGCACCCTAAACTACTGCTGAGCTCCACAGAGAGTAAAATAGGGTGTATGCAGGCGAAGAAACGAGGCCCAGATGGAAAAGATTGTTCCTTGGGCCCGAGGTCATATGGTTCGGTGTTGGTGAGCTGCCTCGTGATTTGGCGTGTATTAGAGTAATGTAGAAAAGAATCCATGAGCTCAGTCTTTCTGTGGGTGTGGTGGTTGTCTGTCTGCCCATCACTGCACTCCAACACAAAGGGGACCTGGCCTCAGATGTTTGCCCTTCCAGATGTTCACCTGGTCCTGAAGCTACACCCCTGTGGGCCTGGCATGCCCTTACATTGCGGCCACCACTACATACCTGGCCACTAGGAGGGGCACCGACCCCTACCATCCCCTCTTCCTCAGCTCCCCACCCCACTTCCTCAGAGGAGACTGAACAGTTTCCAAAGAACCTGTACTAAGGGGAAAGGATTTTTTAAAAAGATGAAAGGTATAGAAAGAAGTGCATTTAGCAGGAGTACTTCTGGCCACAGATGGACTTGGCTGGCACAGCTCATTTTTCTTCATGTTTGATCTGTCTAAGGGAGTCTACCCTGAACCTGTCCTTGGAAGTGTCTCCCTTCCCTTCTCTGTGTGGGTGGCCCATCCCCTCCAGCTCCAGGTGCCAGAGCAAGTGTGTATGCATTCACTTCCCATTCACAGGCTTTTCTTCGTGGATGGCAAAGGCTGGTTTTCTCATATGTGTATATATTTATTGCCACGACTTTGAGTGGGTATTAACAGTACTGGTAAAATAACAATAAGCAGAAAGGTTTTATTCACATTTCTGTTTTCATCTCTAACTCCTTAGCATCAGGCTTGGCACTCCTCAAAACAAACTATTATGTATTACATATACCCGCATACATGTGTATATAGCCACATACCTGTGGACTTACCCTTTATGCATAGACATACATGTCTCTATGTTTTGGATGTGGTTGTTTAGAGTGCTGCATTGGTGTACTGAGTTTTTCTTTATCCATATGTTTTGGCAGTTTAGCCATACCTATCATAAGACATAAATATGGACATATGTTTGGACACAGTCATTCTTCCTTAAGAAATGATACCAAGGAAATTATTTATAATGATGATAAAGTTACAAATACATTGATTTTTAAAAAAAACATACAGGGTATACTTACTTACAGTTTACAAGACCTTTTCACATACATCTCATTTAATCTTCAAAACAACCCTCAGGGAGGTGGTTTTATTGCTCCTTTCTCAAAAAAAGATTTTATTTATTTATTTTTGGAAAGACGGGAAGGGAGGGAGAAATAGAGGGAGAGAAACGTTGTTGTGTGAGAGAAACATTGGTTGCCTCTCATGCACGCCCCAACCGGGGACTGGGCTGCACCCAGGCATGTGCCCTTACTGGGAATCGAACTGGTAACCTTTTGCTGGTCCTTCGTATTTTATAAATGAGGGAACAGGCTTAGAGAGGTGGTGTTTTGTTGTTGTTGTTTTTGTTTTGAAAGGTTGCACAGGTGACTTGAGTGGTAGAGTTTAGAAAGTTTTGCTTAGTTTAAAAAGCAGGGCAACCCAACCAAGAAACATAGGTCATTAGTGAAAAAGATCCACGACAAGCACTTGAATGTGTACGTACTTTGAAAGTGGAAATGGGAAATCCAGGTCTTCAGGCTCCAAGTTCACTGTTCTCTTTCCCACACAATCCCCATCCCCTGGGAATCTACTTCGTGAACATCAGGGAGGCCTTACATACTGTAATTAGAGACGATGAAACAGGATGGAAAGTGTTCATGTCATCATTTAAGTTACGATAGGAAACAAAGTTCTATCCACAGTATAACTCTAAATGTGTAATACGTGTATATGTAAAAATGCACATTGGAAGGGATCATGGAAAAATAAAGAGGCTGCTGTGAAGGGGGAGTCCGAGGATGCTGCCGTGCATGCTGGCCCCCTACATGTTGTGTGACGGGAACTGTCCCTGAATGTTCACGTTCCTTCTTCAACACAGATAGAATTAACAATGAATTGAAAACACCCAACTACTAATAAAAACGAACTTACTGCGTGCCGGTGCTAGGCTAGTGCTTTTCACACCTAATTCCACCTAACCACAGCTCCACGAGGTAAAGATGATTATAATGTCCACTTTGTAGATGAGAACCTCAGGCCATGGGGTGATTAGATGACGTCTCAAAGTTACAAAGCTGGAAGTCAAGGTGAAGGTACTTGGGTTTATGCTCTGTTTCCTTCTACCCCAAATATCGACAACCCTTCAACGCATGCCCTGTAAAGGGGACAGTCGGTCATTAAATCACCCAACTCATCTTATGTGTTGATGTGTCTACACAGACTCTTTTGTCTGATCCTTGATGAACTTGAGTTAATTGACAGATATTCACTGAGTGTGTAAATATTTAGGATCTCTTTGTGGACTGTCCACAAATACTGGATGAAAGGGACTGAGGAAACAGCAATTTACAACCTCCTTTGTACACCAGGGGTTCAGAACAGCAGAGGCTGCTGTGAAGGGTGAAACTGTGTGTGTTGCCCACACTGAGTCCCCTACAGGCTTAAGGGCAGCATTGACCAGGATTTTAGCTCTCGTGGTCAGGGCTTTTGACAATCCACAGGATGTGGAAGTAGGGCTGCCTCTTTCGTCCTAAGGAACAATGTTAGCTTTTTCCTCTATCTTCATGGAGAAAGCCAATATTTTGGTGTTCATGGTCTGAATTGGTAGGATAAATGCCTCAGTTCTGCACTTGACTTTGTCCAAGCTTTAGCTGTTTGCCGATAAGAAAATTTGTCTCTCCCAGCAAAAGGGAGCCACTTGAGTTCCTTGGTTCTAATGGGGCTGGGATTTTTCCAGGGGCATGGAGTTCCTCCTGAGACTCGAGTAGTCCCTTGTAGAAAGGTCCTTTCTTGCTGCAGGTTACAGCATTGCTAGTCTGTGGGAGCGGATTGCTCTTGGAAGGAGAGGTGCACACAAGGCTTTGGTGAACTGAACACAAAGCTGGTCTTGCACACCGCCCTCATGGAAGAGCTGGCCTCCCAGGCACACTCCTTCCCAGGACCTAGTTTTCAGGCTGTAGGCTTCAGGTGCCTTCTGCCTGAACTTTCCCCTTTCTTCTTTCAAAGCATAGGCTCTTTCAAGTGCTTTGTTGTCAGCCTTTTTGATTAGTGTCCTAGCTTTCTTGGTTGTGTTTCTTCGCTTTCTAAACAAAGCAAATAGGATCACCCTACTCTGTCTCTGCCCCATTTTGTTTACTGCTTTCGGTTACTTTAAATCTTGAAAGGTGCTCTCATTCAAGGGCTTTTATTCTTTGGTGTGAAAATTGGTCCAGCATTACTGCTCCTCACCTGCTACTCATAGCAGTCCTCTGCAAAGTACTTCACACAGACTAATTAATCCTCTCAACACCCCTTGTCCTGTGGGGACAATTAACTATTGGCTAAGAACAGGAAGAAGGAAACCATTCTTCCTCTTCTCATAAGTGTCTTCAAGCTCCAGGGTGCATTTCTCACTATTAGCTAGAATGCAGAGTAGGGAACAGAGAAGGGAGAGGAGAGATTTTGAGAGGCAATGCCGCTGCCACCTTCGTGAAATTCTCCATCTCGGACTTTGGTACAGGTTCAGTAGAGGACAAACTCTTTGGAGCCAGCTTTGTCTAAGGACTTGAGTATGGGTTCAATTCTAATCCTAGTTTTCCTTCTGATTTAGAGTCATAGAATGTTATGGGATTCAGGCCTCAGAGATGCAGTAATTCAACTCCTTGACCTTACAGATATGAAAAATATGGCAGAGAAAGGTTGGATTTTGTCAAGGTCATACAGGGCTAGGTTGACTTGTTCCTGGGCATGCCCTTGGCTTCTCAGTGAGACAGGATGTCTGCTTACCTTGAACATCTTATGAAAATGTCTTAATTGATTGTGTCCTTGGCCAGTGCTGGGCTTAGAGATTAGGCTTGCTCAGTGTCTTGATGGTTCCTGAGAGAAGTGGAAGTTACTTGCTATAGCTGGCCCAGCTGGTGTGCTGAAGAAAGACAGAAGAAACACTCTCTTAGCACATGTAGGGGAAATGAGATCTAGAAGACATCATTTGTCTTCAAAGAGAGTCCATGAGTATTTGACTTAAACCAACATTTCGTTGCAATGTTCACTGTAGCAAATTCTGTGATTATAAGTTTTATGGCAACTCCCATTACTAAACCATTTTTGTCCCTCTGCTAGCTCTCTGAAGAGCCATAAATTGGGAAGAAATTTTTGAGGCCAGACCCCACCTGGTGGAGAATGGATGGCTTCTGGGAGCATAGGGAAGGCATGAAAACCTCATTAGCTGCCTCAGTTATTGTCGAATGGGAAGAAATTTCTTTTTTCAGTTTGCAAAGGAGTTGAATGTTTCTCTTCTTTTTATTGTGAAATTGTGAAAAATGAGATAGAAGGAAGACCCCGTTTTCAAAGCTGTGTAGAATCACTAAGAATTTGGGAGGAAAAACAATGCTTAACTGAATTACTTCTAAGGCACCGATGGGTCTGCTCATGATTTCAGCATCTGCCTACCAGTGTTACGGCTTACATTTTCGTATGCTCGGTCTTGCTCATAGAGTCCTGGCAATCCTGGGTTCCTGCAGTGGATACAGGATTTGAAATCTTGGCGCAGAGGAGACAGACTTGGCACATTTGTGATCGTTTCTGAGGTGGGAGACCGAGCCTCAGGGGTCAGGTGGATCAAGCTGGTCTTGTACACGGTTGATACAGAGCCGCATGCCAACAGGTGACTGCTACATTTTGAGGACATAGAGTTCTGAAACAGGATTTCCAATGCTTAAAAAAATCCTTCTTCATCCTGTCTTGAAATGTGGCTTTTATTCATCACAAGCAGACTTCTTTCCCTCAAGTCAGTCACATGACTGTCTTTGTGTGTTGTGTCGTGTTTTTGACTCAACTCCTTCAGCCCGTCTTCCCTCCGAGCCTGAGTCTCAGAAATCTTTTAACACTAAACTCAGTTTCTTGGTTTCCTCTACTCCCCCAGACCTCCTCTGATTATCTTAGGCCATAAAGAAGTCTTTGTTCTCCAAATTGATTTGCCAGCCTACCAGATTAAAATACTTGCTTATAAATGATTTATATGGTTTGCAAGTTGTTTCATAGACATTTCTTGTCTCCATACCCAGATTACAAGTGTTTTGGGGATAGGGATCGTCTTTTCTTACGTATGCAACATCAGTTTTAGGGGAATTCTAAAATGTAGCACATGCGTAATCAACAGTTGCTGAGTTGTCACATAGTATGTGTGGGAATGCTTTTTTCTCCTTTATAGAAGTTCCCTTTTAGAAACCCATGTTTTTTTGGTGCCTTACACTCATTTGATGCTTAGTAAATATTTAAAATCATGATTTGTGATCACTTGAGGTTTCAGAGAGGCCCCCTGTCTATAGCTTCCCACCACAGGTGCTCGACACCCTTATAGGCATTGGCGACTGTGCTTCTGAGGAAACCTTTTCACAGCTCCTGCTAACGATTTGTAATGCACATAGGTGTGTGGGATTATTTTTGGATGCTGTTGCTTTTCCTCTGATACCCACGTGTTTTTTAAAATTGTTTCTCTGGGAAGTGCCCATTGTGCGCTTTTCTTCATCCTTCACACGCAAAGGCAGGGACTTGAAAAACAGTTTTATTGCTCTATTATGTGCCTGACTTCCTCGCGCTGCTACTTTGAGAGTTCTCCAACCTTATTTGGAAACAAGTGGAGATGAAAATATTGAATAAAGGTATTCGCAGAACACTGACTGTATAACCTATATCGAGAATCCCCCGCGGCCCTCTCCCCCACTCTTTTGCTGGCTCTCTGGCGCTGTGGATCTACAAAGCGACGGCTGCACGGTGTGGCCAGGGCGCTCGTCCTGCGCGCTTCGTCTTCGCAGCAGGGCAGCACGAACTCTCAGCCTGAGAACCCTGCATCCCAGCTGCTTCGTTGGCCTCGTTGAGCTTTCTTGGGAAATTTTTCTCATTTAAAAGAAAGCTCACCTATTATTTCCTCAAAGTAATATTATTTTCCTAAAGTAATAATAGTTATTTTTGAGTTGTATTTTGTTATCAACCTGTAACTAATAAAATTGTTAAAATGTTGTAATTTACATAGTTCCTCAGACATACTAAATATTTTGAAATATTTAGTTAGGCGATGTATTTTATTTGCCTCTTTATTCAAGCATGTACTCAACATCTACTCTGTGGTATTTAGTGAAACATTAAAAAAAAAAAGATGCATCTTATCCTTGCTTCCTGGAGATTTGCAACCTAGAAGGTGACTGGATTTCAGATCTGGCGTAGAGGCAGAGGCTGCCCGTCTAGGGCCTGGGGTCTCCGAAAAAAGAACCATGTGTTAGGATTTTGAATAATCTGAAAGGCATTTCATAAGACGAAGCCTTTAAATGGAACCTTGATGTTTGAGTAGATGAAGAAGGGAGGTGTAGGAGTTAGGGTAGACTTCTACAGGCCAGGGAGAGTGCTGGAACAAGGACCGATGGGTACAAGTGCATGGGTGGTTTAGGGAGGGGGAGGCTGGCAGGCTGGGGCAGGGTGCCAGGTGCTGCTGTTTGGGTATGTGGGATAACAAAACGAAAAACAAAACAAAACAAAATAGAAAACAAAACAAAAAAGACACCTTTTTCTAAAACAAGAAGAAGCCATACTCATTCCTCTGTTTTATATCTTGCTGCTGAAATAATTAATGGGCAATATTATTAACACTGTTTCTTACATGTGGAAGAAAGTGCAGACGCCAAGGCCTAGTGGGAGAAGGTACTTAGGAAACGGAGCAGTGGCCCTGGAGTCCCTAAATCATCCGCGGTGGCACCGTGATGGACGAGGGGAGCTCGGGCTGCAGATGTCCACTTAATCACTCGCGTTTTCATTTACAGACTGCGCAGAATAGCAAGCGCTGCACAAACTGAGTAAGGGGTCCCCAGGTCTAAACTTGCTGTGTGCCTCTGGGGAAATCATCTCATCTGTCTAGACTTTCACATTCTCATCTGAAAAATAAAATGGTTAGACTAGAAAGCCTTGAAGGTTTATTGGGCTCACCCTATACTTCTCTAGGCCAGGGTTTTTCAAGCTTCCTTGAATATCTGCTTTCTTTGGGAGCCTCACTCCTGAGAGTTACTTTTAGGAGGCAATTGCATTTTCCACTAAGACTCCTCTTCTGTCCCTTCCGAGGATTCATCTACAGGTTGCCCATGATGAGGATATCTGCGGTCTTTCCAGATTGATCCTATCCATGCTAATCTGGCCCTTTCCAACCCTAGAGTACCGATTCCTGGAGGATGGAGACTTATTTTTAAACTTTTCTGGTGGTTCAGCGCTGAGCCTCACAGAATGTTGGCCTTACTCATTTCAAGAAATCTTGACTGAGACTTCCTGGGCACCAGGTAGTAGGAACACAGAGACAAAAATTCCCCTTAAGGAGCACTTTCCAATTGGTAGGACAACTGTGCTGATGAAATAAATACCTGGACATCTAATCCTGTTTAAAAGCTGAAGTCCTAAATATTTACTGATTTCTCCCTACTATCCCATTAAATAACAATTACCCAATATGTTCGAAGGACTAGGAGGTCAGGGAAGGGCAAAAATCATACCAGTCATTGTTAATTTATTAACACCCACAAAGCAAAGGATGATTTCTGAAGTCCTGGTACCAGGGCCCCCTTGATAAGCGGGCCATAGGTTATATGCATGTTCGGTTGATTTCCAAAACTTCATGATGGAGTGGTCTTGTTCCACATCCCCCCTCTACTTCTGTTTCTTCTAAGCTTCCTAATTTTTATCTATTTTTCTCTCCTTCCCCACTTCCTCCTTCGTTTTTCTATGCTTTGACTGATTTTCTTCCCTCGTCCTCTTGCAGGTACCTTTATTAAGGGTTAGCTAGGTACCAGGTGCAGGGATTTACTTTACCTGGATCATCATTCGATCCCAACAATGTTTTTATGGAGGAGGAAATGGAAGCTCAGTGATGCTGTCACACAATAAGGTCACATGACAAGGAGGGACCCGGGTCAGTCTGACATATCAAAATCCGTCCCATCCATCTTCCTTGCAAAGCAGTTTTCTTTCATTAATTTAATATGCCTGAAACTTCTTTTCTAAAGTTGTTTATGCTATTACAGTTGTCCCACTTTTCCCTGTTCACCCCCTTCCACCCAGCCCATCCCCCGGTTCCATAATCAGTCCCCTCACCATTATCCATGCCCATGAGTCCTTCATAAATGTTCTTTGACTAATCCCTTCACCTTCTTTCGATCAGTCCCCACCTCCCCCTCGCCTCTTACAGCTGTCAGTCAATTCCATGATTCTATGCTGCTGGTTCTATTTTGTTCATTAGATTTCTTTTATAAGTGAGATAACATGGTATTTGGGTTTCACCACCTGGCTTATTTCACTTAGGATAATAGGATAGGGTGGAGTCTCCAGCTCCATCCACGCTGTTGCAAATGGTAGGAATTCCTTCTTTCTTTCTGAGGTGTAGTATTCCATTGTGCTAAATTATATTGTGATCCACAAAAGTGTTCAGTATTTACTGTGTGCAGGCACTAAACTAGGTACTAATCATGCAAAACTAAATGAGGCACAGTCCTTGTCTTCAAAGAATTTCTTTACCCAACAAGAAACTGGGGAGAGCTGAACTTTTCTAATAAATTCAGATTGCAAAGAAAAGTGTTGATTGCATCCCTTTGTTAATGAAAATAAGAAATTCAGATTTGAAATGGTCAGTTGTCCACTACTGGTAATGTTTTGACTATTAGGAATAAAGTTGTTATGAACATATATGTAAAAGTCTTTGTGTGGACAGTATATTGCCATTTCTAGTGAGTAAAACCTCAGAATAGAATTGTTAGATTACATGATACTTGTATGTTTATTTTTACTTTTTCATTTTCTGAGATTTTTCAAATTGTTTTTCTATGACAGTTGTCCCCATTCCCCCTCCGCCTTTTCCCTGCTCTGCCCATCCTACCCCCAAACCCACTGTCCATCCCCACACCCCTGTCCATGTCCGTGGGTCATTCATACGTGCTCTCTGACTAGTCCCTGCCCCTTCTTTCCACCGTTATCCCCCTCCCCCTTCCCCTCTGGTCACTATACGTGTATGTTTAAATTTGTGGGAAACTGTTCAGTGTTTCCAAAATGGTTGTCCCATTTATACTTCCACCTGCAAAGTACCAACACATGGTACCTGGTACATGGTTGGAATGTGCTAGACATTCCACAAGTGTTTGTTAAAGAAGTTAGCCATTAGTTTCATTAAACATTTTTTGAAATATCTTTTTTTTGGTTTTATATTATTACCAAGAAGTGAGGTTCAAGTCCTTTTACTGAACTCCAACCATGTACTTAGCCATGTGTTTGAAGATTTTGTACTTATGTATTATTTATATATACATGTGTAATATATATTTTAGGTATATATGGCTTGACCTCTCAGAGTTTATCATTTATCAGGAGAACTAAGTTTTAATAGACAAATATTTATTATTTAAATAATAATAATAAGTTTAAACAAAAATTTGGACATGGGAAACGGCTAAGGGAACTTTCTGGCAGTAGACGTTAGCCTCTCTTGTTCTTTGACTGACTGTAGCTCTAACCCAGCTTTCCATAAGGAAATGCTTCTCAAACTGTAATATGCATTCTAACTAGCTGGATTACCTCTACAAAATGCAGATTTTGAATCAGTAGGTCTAGAGCGGGACCCGAGAGTCTGCAAATCCAATGCCGTCAGTCAAAGACCATACTTATAGTAGCAAGGCTCTAAGACATATTATTATTATTATCATTATTATTTTTTACATTTGAAATCATCTATGTTTAGTAGAAAAGTGTTCTAGTTTACCCTCTTACTTATTTTTCCTGGGAGCACTTTCTTAGTAAATCTTCATCTTAGGGGCACCAACTTCTAGGCTCTGAACCTAAGGCGTCAGCCCCCCTCCTGCCATGCAAATACTAATTACTTAAGGTAACTGGTAGTATGAGCCTCTGTTCCCTCTCCTACACAGACAACTCCAATTCCCAATTTCTTCAGGTAAAACTTTTGGTGAATTCACATCTTTAATTGATGAATATTATACTCCATTAACGTTCATTCACTGTTGAGGGTTTTTATTTTATTTTTTTTAAATATATATATTTTTTAATATTTTATTTATTTATTTTATTATTTATTTATTTATTTATTTATCTTTAGAGGGGAAGGGAAGGAGAGAGGGAGAGAAACATCAATGTGCGGTTGCCTCTTGTATGTCCCCTGCCGGGAACTGGCCTGGCAACCCAGGCATGTGCCCTGACTGGGAGTCGAACCTCGATCCTTTGGTTCGCAGGCCCGCGATCCTTCGGTTCGCAGGCCCGCGCTCAATCCACTGAGCTACACCAGCCAGGGCGAGGGTTTTTATTTTTTTAAGCACAGGTACAACACAAGCTTTAATCCAAACGGCAGTGAAAGCGCCAGGGGCTGGGAGTCCCCAGGGGTGCAGGTCGGGAGGAGCCAGGAGGGCAGTGGTCGGGGCCCTGGGAGGGAGACAGGCACTGAGCCTAGTCTGGGAAAACTATCGCCGTGACTCTCGTGGCTCCTGGCTCGCCTCTGCCCGGCCTGTCAGCCCGGATCTGAGGGCCAAGCTTTTGTATTGTGCGTTGGGAAGGGAGCTCCCCCTTCCCAAAGGGTAAGTGAGCCCAGATATGGGAAGGGAATAGTGGAGAGTGGCAGGCCTGGGCTTGGGCTGGCGGAGGTGCGGGGGTTGGGGGGCAACCCTAAGAGAAAACTCGGGAGCTGGCACGCCAACACCCCACATAATGTGGTGAATATTCATCGCTTAATGTGGTAAATGTCATAGTCACCACGTGATGTTACAGTAAAATGAATTTAGGAGTGAATACGTCTGTTGTTCCTTTTCTCTTGCATACTAGGCATAAATTTGTTTTAATTATTTTAAGAGTTTATCAGTTATACAGTTATTGTTTTTTCAGATACTGAACCTTTTTTGGTTGGGATTTGACCCTGGTTCTTAAGATCAGGTGACCTAATGAAAGATCAGTCTGTTGGTGACAGAGCTCGTAGGGAAGGAAACCGTGATCATTGCTCGTAGCCCTGGACGTGACCCCGCGTGGAGGCAGCATTTGTAATGGGCACTTGCCTGCTGAGCACTGTGGAGGAGGAGGATGCAAAGTTAGGGAGTTAAGTCCTTCCTGAGCAAGTCCTCACTTGCTCTCCTTGGGATGAAAAATGATCAAATGTATAGCACTCTGGCTCCAAATCGGGAAAAACTGCCAGTAAATTTACTTCCAGGAAAAATTCGCTCTGATTCCTAGTCCTTGAAGAACACTACCAGGCTCGGGTCAGCTAAGAGTCAGATGATTAAGGATATTATTTCTGAAGTTGATTTTAATCCACACTGTAGCACAAAACCTGTTTACTTAGATTACATTTGATTTAGAGAACGCATCTACCTAGGCTGGAGCCCTGGGACTTGAGAGATAACTGAGAGGCAGTGTGCAGTCAGCCCTCACCTCTCAGTAAGGCCAGTGCTAGCCTAACAGGGTATCTGAGCTTGGCCCAGGTGTATGTGGGGTGCAGAGTTAGGAGACGTTTCTTAATTCCAAGTATCTGTTTACATTCACTGAGTCGCTTTCTGGATAAACAACGACGACAGCAATACTGACGAAAACAGCGTAAACTGTCATCAGTTTGGGCTGAAGAAATACATACGCAGACACTGTTCTTTTTTTGGGTGTGGGTGAATAATAGGGGTGTGGAGAAGTAGAGGCATTGGGCAAGCAAGATGGCAGGAGGGTAGAAATGTGTCTCCTACGGAAAGTTTACTATCAATGAAGAAATTGTTCCGGAGAGTGAGCCAGACGCTGCAGCAAGGCCTGTGGGTCGGAGAGGTACAGTGGTTGGTCACGGTGGGCTGTTATTTAAACTGTCTTTACCCAGCTACCCTCAGGGTGTCTGTGGGCCCAGCGACCCTCACTGTGTACAGGTTGAATGGTGGAAGTTGGAAGCATCATAGGGTGCCACCAAGACATCTGTGACAACCTCCATTTTAAACACAGCACAAGTCAGAGGGCAGAGCATTGTTCTTACGGATTTCCAAAAGCATCACTGACTGCACCTGGTTAGAGGGGGCCGGTGGGAACATGATGGCTCCTTTCGCAGAAATGTCTCTGGAGGTCAGGAGAGAAGTGTTTCCCTCCAGAGTCCCAGTTCAGCGCATTTATACCCACAGGTGGGTGATGCAAAGTGCAGGGAGGAAGAGTTACCTGGATGTGAGATTCCAGAGGTGGCCTCTGGTTCCAGGTGACGGAACGTGTGGGAGTAGAAAGGGCTTGCAGTGGGGAATTCTGGATGGTGACTCTGGGGAATGACACTGTGAGGGGACCTGGACTTGCTAAGAATCCGTGGGCTGAGGAATGGGGAGGAGAGAAAAGGAGAGATGAGGGGAACTCAGAAAATTCTGGGTGAGACTGGGTGCTTGGGGAAGCTGGCAGCGAGGAACAGGAGGAAGAACGTTTCTCTGGTCAGAGTTTGAATGCTTTTTGAAATGGAAGAACAAAAAAATAACTCCAGGGTCTAGGCTGGAGACGAAACTGAAGCGATAATTGGAAAGGCATGAGGACCGAACGAGCTTTGGGAAGCTAGTTATGCTTTAAACTCATGCCAAGCTGACAGTGATGACTTTGCATGCATATAATTTATAATACCCATATTACTGCAGCGGAAGTTTCGTCACCCTGTCTCATGGGCATGAGAATGGCTGCAGCCACCATGCAGCGAGAACCCATCTGGGGATGAGAGAGGGGAGAGACTGTGGTTCTAGGGGCAAGTTTCCTAGAGGAGGGGCCGCAACGGAATGAACGAAAAATTCAACAAACAGTAATTATCCGGTGACCTGTCCCATCCCTGTACCATATGTTGGACGCTCAAAGGTCTCTGCTCTCAAATGATGTTGCTTGGTCGGAGTTCAGAGCAACCGTGTGGTAGGATGATCGAAGGAGAGGGAGTGGAAGGAATGCACATCGCAGGCTGGGTGATACCCGCATGGATTAGGGACTACTGACAAGACCTTTCTCTGGGCATATTCATTGCACATCTGGAAACATGATTTTTATTGAAATATTTCAAACACCAAAAATTTATAAGGGATAAAAAAATGGATTGTTTTAACCTAAAGAAGCAAAAATAAAAACACACAGATGAAATCCCTTGTGCAGCCATTCTTGAGACATTTCAGTAAGTCTTAACTTGCCTTTAAACACCCTAGCTGGGCCCTAGCTGGTGTGGTTCAGTGGATTGAGCGCCAGCCTGTGAACAGAAAGGTCTCCAGATCGATTTCTCGTCAAGGCACATGCCTGCGCTGCGGGCCATATCCCTGATTGGGGGTGCGCAAGAGGCAACCAATCAATGTTTTTCCTTTCTCATTGATGTGTCTCTCCCTCTCTTTTTCTTTCCCTTCCCCTCTCTCTAAAAATAAATAAAACCTTTAAAAAATCATAGCTTAGCTGGGCAGATTTCTTACAGGACCTATCTTTTGGGGGGCTGCTATCACACAATACCATAGACTGGGTAGCTTATAAACAACAGAAATCATTTCCCACGGTGCTGGAGGCTGGAAAGTCCAAGATCAAGGTGCCTGCAGATCCGGTGTCTGAGGAGGCCCATTCCCTGGTTCAGAGATGCAGTCTTCTTGCTGTGTTTCACAGGGCAGAGTTGCTAGGGAGCTCTAGGAAGTCCCCTTTATAAGAGCACTAATCCCATCTGTGAGGGTTCCACCCTTATGACCTAGTCACCTCCAGACAGCCCTACCTTCTAGTATCATCACCCTACCAATTAAGTTTCAACACGAATTTTGAGAATAATAAGCATTCAGTCTATGGCAGGAGTTTAGCCCTTGTAGGCCCCTGGGTGAATGAGGACTGTGATGGGTGAGAGAGCTGCAAAATAAGGAGGATTAGTCTCAAGAATACCTAACTGAAAAAAACCTCTCTTTTAAAATGGAGTCCTGTTCTTTCGGCTCAGAGCTTGGGGATCAGGAGGTCTCCTGCCTGATGCTGAGAGGCTGAGTGAGGGCTTGGAATAAGCCGGGGCAGAAACAAGAGTATGAAAGAGCACTTAGCCACCCCATAAGCAGGCCAAAGCTGCTTATCTATTTTAGAACATGGAACTTCCAAAAGGAGCAATTGTATTTGAAGAAACTGTCAGTGGAAATGCTTTTAAAAATAATTTCCTTGCAAAATGCATAATGCGCTTATGCAG
This sequence comes from Glossophaga mutica, assembly GCA_039655065.1. NCBI lineage: Eukaryota > Metazoa > Chordata > Mammalia > Chiroptera > Phyllostomidae > Glossophaga > Glossophaga mutica. Next base: position 16,320,551 of record CM077312.1, on the reverse strand, counting down.
AACTCTCCGACACTGCTGTTTAGCAGCCTCTTCCATTTGTATGAGCTCTGGAATATTAAACATTCCTGTGCAGACTCAGAAAATAGCTTGCTTATCCCACTGTGCCTGTCAGTTGCATTGTGGGTGCGGGCCCTGGCACTGTGCGGGCCCTGGCACCGTGCGGGCACGGCCCGTTCTGTGTGATACCATATGCCACTGAGATCAGGGGCTTTCGGAGTCCTGGGGCTTGAGAATTTAACAAGCAGTGGACAGGTTAGCAGGATCTTTTTGCCTTTTTTCTCCCTGAGCTCTTGGTTAGGGCTTCAGTGTCGGGAAGAGCCTGCCTCAGAGGTTTGGTGGAGGGTACCAATGATCTTGGGTAATTCGACTCTCCCATTTTTGGCTGTTGTAATCTGCAGCCAGGGTGTGGACAGAAGGTTCCAGAAAGATTCAGCGTAGTCTAGGGACCAACAGTAGATTTCATCACTTGGCTAACCCCACAAAACTATAGTGACAAGGATGGCAGCCAGTAATGACAGTGCATTCGCAATGTAAGACCATACACTGGACTGAGCCCTTCTTATATATCGTCACACTGATTCTTACACCAAACCCTATTAGGTAGGTTTCTCCCTCCCCCAGTTTATAATTGAAGAAGAGGCTGAATAACTTCTGCAGTGTCACATACCCTAGAGGTAGCCATGCTAGGGTTTGAACCTAGGTCAATGTGGCTTCAAAGTGTGTTCTTTTTGCCTTGCCAATGATTCTTAAATTCATGTGCATGAGAATACCTACTAGTGTCATAAAAAAAAAATCAGATACTCAGTCCTTGTGCCCCACAGATTCTGATTTCTGAGGTCTGGAGTGGGGCTGTTTCTTTTACATGCGTTTTAAACACACTCCATGGGCGGTTAGGTGGTGGAGGAACCATACGTTGAGAAATGCTGAGATGTGGCTATATCCATGGCCATGCCACCTTCTGAGCATCTGTAGTCACGCGGGAAGGGGAAACTCTAACACAGAGAATGGGATGTTAATTCTGCTTTGTTTCCTTGTCCTAGAGACCCTGAGGGGTGGACGTCAGCAGCTTGAGTTCTAGGGATGGGTAGGCATAAGTTCATGTCATCAGCCTGGGCCTCTGGGTCTGCGGAAGAAAAGCTCAAAGGCCCAGGTGTTTTCCAGAAATTCTCTGCTGTCCACTATGGTCAGAAATGCTAGGGGGCAGCCAATAGGGTCAGGGTCTCTTTGGCCTTTCTTCACCTCATTTATCTCTGCTCAAATCCATGCAGTATAATTGGTTAGAATTAAAGTGATTTGGGCAGGATATGTGACCCCATCACTTGGCAACATGCTTCCCAATGGCACATGTTCCAACCCTTACTGGGAAGCCACTGGGTCCAGTTCTGCTTCAGAGTAAGGCATGTGGGGGAAGACAGTTCAAGTCAATCCCATTAGGTCTGGTGCAAAATCAACTGTCAATAAATACTGACTGACTGACTTCCCTTCAAGAAACCACTTCAGCAGATCACAGTCCCTATCAGGCTTTCTCGAAAGCAGGTAGGAAAGATCAAATTGGTGAGGGTCTCCATCTTCCCTTCCTCTGTCCTTTGCTGCGTCAGCTTTTATTTTCTTCCTTTGTGAGGGGTTCTTGCGACCACAGAGGAGCCCGTGCGGGCAGGCCTTTTGCATGCGGCACTAACACCCCGGGGTTTGCTGGGCTGCATAACAGGGTTAGAAAAACTTCTCTTGAATGGGCACACTCAAATTCAGCCGATTTCATCCTGGCATGTAGAAGATATGGCTGCACAACCACCTGTTAGGAAGATCTGGGAGACATAGAAAACTGGCTGACCTGTGTCAAATTTCCACAGGACCTCAAGGTCAAAGAATTTGTCAGCTAACTTAAGGCAAACAGTTAGTGATTTACTATGCTCTCCTGGGGAGCTTCTTGTTTTAAAGGAGAGGGCATGAAAAAAATAGAGACCATATTCTAAGAAAAGCATCTCAGGAAGTAATGGCCACCAGGTGGCTGGTAGAAAATGATTAGAGAATAAAGCCTAGGTTTGAGCCATCAGATCAGAGAGCTCAGGGAGGACCCAGCTGTAATTTATCTTGCCGTGGGCCTTGCTGCAAGTGTTCCGGGACTCTGGACACAGTTTGATAGTTAAGCCTTTTCTGGGTTTCCAGGTGAGCTTGAATGTGTTGAGTCTGAGGGGAGCTGGTGGGTGCTGCTGGCTTCAACACTCACCTCTTCAATCACCTTCTTAGGGAGGTTCCTTGTGCTGGGGTCTCCTCAGAGTGGCTTTTCTCTGGCACTTGGGTGATGTGGGGCCCCAGCTGGTAGCTTGGAGATTATCCAAGCCATTTTCAATGCAATAGAGCAGTGGTTTTTGACAGGGAGCTGATTTGGACCCCCATGCCACAGGGAACATTTAGCAATGTCTGAAGACATTTTTGGCTGTCATAACTGGGGTGCTGGTGGTGTTATGACTGAGATGTACTGGGTAGAAACCATGGACGCTGATATCCTACAAGGCACAAGGCAGCCCTGTGAAGCAAAGAATGATCTGTCCAGCAGAAGCCTATTTTACGTGGGTAGTGGGACAAGTGAGTGGCTACCACTAGGGCTGGTCTGGGTTAGGGACCTCAGGAAGTTTTGAGCTCCAGCGGTGATCCATAAATTTAGTAATGCAAAGTAGCCCTACTTGCCATTTTCCCTCTAAGGAAGGACGGAGAAAATGAAATCCAACCTTGCCGTCCCTCCATTTTCTTGGGTCCCTGTGAAGGGGGATATGTATCTCTGCCATGGAGCTCAAATGTCCTGAACTAAATGAAAGGACATGGACAGGCTTTGCGTATGGCTAGGGATGGCCACCATCTGCCTGTCAATTGAGCCTTTCTTGGAGAGGCAAGTCCTAGGGCAGTGGAGAGGAGGTCAGGGCCCAGGTATGTTGTGCTCAGAATTGTCTCCACAGCTTCTAGCACAGGGTTTGACACACACAGGGTGATCGTTAAATATCTGTTGGACAAATGAATGAAAAGGTGCCCTACTGGGCTCAAATCATTCTTACATACTTCTTACTCTGGACCTTTAGAGTGGTTCCTGGCAGAGCCAATAGGAGAGGGCCCTCATTTTCTGTCCTGTTCCAGCCTTGGTTAGCACTGTGCTGCTCACCTGTTCAAGGTCATGTAGTGGCTGCTGCAAGGGCTTCACAGTCAGGCAGACTCATGCTTGTACTCTGGCTCAGCTACTTCCAGGTGGTGTAAGGCTGGCCAAGGGGCTTAACCTCAGTAAGCTTCTGTGTCCTCACCTGTGACTCGGCAAAAATGGCCATTCTCTACTTAGTTCATCAAGTTCTAGAGGACTGCACGAAATAATGCTGAATGAATAATGATATCCAAGAGATTTTCCTGAGAAGCTGTAGTTGGAGCATCAGATGGAACAGTAAGCAAGCAAGTGTAGGACAATGTAAGTGTCATAGTAGAAATATGAACGAGATAATATATGGAAACACCTATATGTGCCCGGCACTTGGGAGGGATTCAATAAACATTAATTCCCTTCTCCTTAGGAAAAATGCCGTGGGACTATGGAGGAGGGATAGATATGAGAGGAAAGCTGGGTGTGCATTTGAGCTATAGAAGGACTTTAGCTTAACTTTAGAAGCTGAAGTTTCAGAAACTAAAGTTTCAGACTTTAGCTTCTACAGAAGCTATGAAAGAATAAACTTCTGTTGTTTTAAGCCACTCAGTTTGTGGGACTTTGTTTCTGCAGCCCTAACAAACTGATACACTGCTCCTCTTCTTCGGTCCAACGTGAGCTACTTGCCCTTGAAGGCCTTACTCGGTTTCCAGCACCTCCAGCAAGCCTTTCTGACTCATCCAGTCCCGTGGGCCTCCCTGCCCTTCTTCTCTGAATTCCAACTATGCTGGAAGTCCGGAATGATCATGCATCATTTAAGCCTGTAATTCCAATCTGCTTTATGATTTCCTTAAAATTGATTCAAGATTTGTCTTTACCTGAGGTATAAGCACCTCATGTTTCTGAATTTCTCAGCCTGCCTGAGGCAGTGCTGAGCATCTGGGAGCCACTCCCTCACTACTTGTGAATCTCTTCCTGGCATTGCATAATGCAGTTTAAACATGACCCTCTCATTCAGGTCACTTGCTATGCACTTTTCTGGGGCACCACTGTCCTGCCGGGGTTTGAATACTGATGGCTCATTATGGAAAGCTATAAAATGTACATCATCCGAAAAGTCATAATGTATTGTTTTCATGAGAACAATTCAAACGCAGGATGCTCAACTTTAAGGAAACCCCCAACACCAAAGAAAAGATACAGCTCATTAAATGGTGGTAATGGTAGGGGAGGAAGAATCTTCTATTAATGCAAAGATTTTTTTAAAATTATTTTTTAATCAGTATTTTTTAATTGTTGATATTGTACAGTTTTCTGTCTTTTACCCTGCCCCCAGCCCACCGCCCCAGCCCTCCCTAATGCAAAGATTTTTAAAAAGTTTTAAATGACCTAATAAGGCCTAGCACATTTTTCTTTTTTAAGTAATGTTTTTTTCTATTTCTATCTATCACAATAAACTTAGATTTATACAACTGCCTGGGTACGTGTGCCCTGAATAAACAAGGTCCACTTGTACTGAGAAAATGTGCAAAACTTAGAGAAACAGTGAAGCAGAATCTTTGTATACAAGGGGTGCTGTAGATGCATATGTACAGGTTTGTGCAGAGAATGTCTTTTGAAGTTTATGCAAGAAAATGGTAGTGGGGGGTGGTTTCCCAAGAGGGGAACTGCAGAACTACGGGGCAAGAGGAGAGAGGAAAGGGAGAAGTTTCACCTTATACTGCTTTATACTAATTTAATGAATTGATTGACTGAGTAATTAATTTTTAAAAACATATATTCTTAGGGATGAGAGAGAGAAAAAAGACGAGAAGAACAAACAGAGGGAAGGAAGAGGCGGGGAGGACAGGGGAGAAGAAATAATGGTAGATTAGACCACAGGACATTAGGAATCAAAGACAAAGTCCTTAAGAGGATGGTGTAGGCTTGGTTGTAAGGTAGCAGCCTGCACTGGGATGTAGTCAGGGAGAGGTACACACACACATACACGTAGACCATTAATGATCTGGTTTGCTATCTTCAAAAAGCTGTATTCTCATTACGCTTTTCACGGGGCAAGATGATGTTGTTCTTGATGTTAACCTTAGCTTCTCAAGGCAAGATTTTTTTCCTGCTGGTTTAATTGCTTCCCAATCTCCTCCCCAGGGAGGCTTCATCCCTTTTGGTCACTTTGAATAACACAGACCTCTCTTCCCTTTATGAGAGTCATTTCCCATGTCATTTCCTCTGCTTGGTGGTCTCAAATTATGGTTTTCTCGCCTTCTGAATGAATTGCATGCAGCCAATACTTAATGGCGCCATTGGAAACAATGGGCTCCAATCTCCCTAGGTCACAGAGGCACAGAGAGAACACTTTCCCAGGTCACACAGCTTGTTAGATGGAAGAGGTGGGGCCAGGATCTAGTGCTCCTGATACCGCAGTGCTCTGTCCCCAGTACCACAGGCTGATACCCATATTACACACCTCCACTACTTCAGAGTGATGAGGATCAGGGCAGGGAAGCTTGAAGGACATGCTCTGGAGAGCACGTTTGCATTTCAGACAGCAGCAGAACTGAATTATGGACAAGATTCTTTGAGAAGGTCGTTAACTTCAATGCATTGGTTAACTCTGTTAAAGGAATAGCTTCTGGATGTCTCACTCGTCAGTGGTTTGGTCTTTAACACGCTCTGGACTATGTCAGATTCATCACTGCATTCATCCCAACCAGCCCAATGCCTGACGCATGGTAGGCATATCGCAAATTCGTGTTGAGTTAATGCACTGGCTTGCCGTTATATAGAAGGGAGACATCCAGTTCCTCTAGTTTTACAACCAAACTGAGGTCATTTGGAAGAAGAATCAAGGTGAAAAGAAATGTGTCCTAAGGAGCAGAAGGCAGAAACAGGCTGCGTGACCCCCTTGCCGGTGTGTGTGTGTGCAGTAAACAGGAAGGGAGCTAGAATCTGCTCCAAGCTGGTTGGGATCAGGGACAGGGACATCACAGCCTCTGTGTGCTGAGTGGCAGGACCCTGCCAGGGGAAGAATGCATCTGTGGGGAGGAAGGTGGAGAGATATCAGGCCTGTGTGTTCTGAGGCAGCTTGTGGTAGAAAAGTCCAGCAGCGCAACAGTCCAGGAATCAAGGACGTACGCTAAAAGGTGCAAAAATTGGGAGCCTGGAGCAGGCACATGTTACAGACACACAGGGACATAGATGCACTAAGCTGCTAGACGGTGTCTGTGGGGCTGGCCTCGTTCCTGACTCCCCCACCCCCTTCCATGCATCCGAAAGCAGATGAAGCAAACTTACCCACCTACTGAGAGTCGGAAGAGACAGTTACAGTTCAGGGACTGTGTGAACCAAATTCATAACCCGAGTTTATTGGCCATCAAGGCTCTTAGGTACATCATCATTCTCTTGGCTCAGTGAGAATTTTAGAGAAAACCACAGTCCCTCATTCAGAGATACAGAAACAAGGAACACAGAAGACTGTGTGGAAGCAAAGCTTTTCTTTCTAGTCATGTGCCCTCTCTGGGGACTCTTACTCAGAGCGGGATGACAGGCCTGAGGTCACCTGGTGTAACCCCCCTTTTACAAATGAGAACAGAGGTGTAAAGGAAGGATCACAACTTACTCAGGGTCACAAAACCAGCAAGAGATGGAAACAGTAGTCAAAACTGGATCTTCCTGTTCGAAATTGCATGAGGTTTCCATTCCAGCAGTGACCTCACTATGGCCTGAACAGGGCATCTTGGACTCAAGGTCAATCCAAACCATTGCTAACAGCAATTCTGGACTACAAAGGAGGGTCACCAGGACTCTTAGCAGAATTACAAGTTTACAAATCAGGCTGTGGTTTCCCTTGGGCCCTTTTCCTTGCTTTTTTCAAGCTCTCTTTCATTTCTTGTTGTCTGGTTTCTTCTTGTTCTTCCCTGCCTCCTGCCATCCCTGATGTCTGAATGCCCAAGTGGCTGTGTCCACCTGGTCAGGCTTCCTTCCCTTGAAGTGTTCAGATGCCAAAACACTATATTTCCTCTGCAACTTTCTAGCAGAGCATCTCTCATGGTTGAATGGATTCTGGGACAAGTAATTCACTGGATGGCATGAATGATTTGCACTTAACCCTACCAGAATTAAGCCTGTTAGTCACTGGTACGCTATTTACTTTGCTGGTGTTCCCTTTGTAATCAGCCCCAGACTTAGGTCAGAAGAATTGAGAGGGAGGATGCAGAAACCTGGCAAAAGAATCAACTCCTGACGTAGTCCATGTTGAAGCAGGAGTAGAGGCACGAGAAGTACCAGACTCTGTTAGTGCCAATGAGTCTGCTGCAGTCTTCCCTGGTCGTGCTCACCTACTTCATATTTATGTACCACTAACAGTCCTTCACTGAGTAGTGCTCTGGGTGATGCTTCGTTCAGTTCTCTCAGCCTGGGGGACAGACATCATCCCCATATCTTGCAGATCAGGATAGAGGCTTAGAAGGATCTAGCGCACTGTTGGTGAGAGGGACCAGGATTTTAACAGTGGTCTTTCAGCTCTGAAGTCTTCCATGCTTCTATTCTGTCTCCTCGCCTCCAGAGCTTATTTACCTAACTTCTAACATGATTCCCATAATAAAGTTTACTTTTTTTAATTGCTAGCTTGACATTGACTTTCTGTGGATGAGTGATATAACCTTTATTCCAAAGGAAAAAAGCTTGAGCAAGGGAGGGGGCATCTGATCTCAGGGTGTTGTGGAGTATTGATGTTTAACATTACGTTGTGAAATCATCATCATCTTGCCTGAGCTCCCAGGAATGCCAGGAGGGGAAATGTGTGGGTTAATTAGAAAAATCATTCCGCGAATGTTCAGCATTGTTCTTGTCTGTGGTGAAGAGCATGGCTGAGCAGAACACCTACCCAAGCTGTCCCTGGAAAGCCATGTTGCTGGGTCACCTGGGCATGGATGGCTGCGGCTGGTGAAATTCAGCCAAGAAAATAGCTCTGGCTTGCTCTCTGAGACAAAGCCCCAGGACAGGCTCAGAAACTCAACAGGAAAAACCACTGGAGAGCTTGTGGTATTGTGCAAAGAAGACAGGCTTAGGAATCCAGAGACCTGGATTCTCCCGGACCATTGGAAATGGCCCCTTTGGGCTTCCATTAGACTATCCGGTCTTTTCATCTCCCGCATCTCTAGGTTCCTGTAACTCTGGTCTCTCTTTCATATCACAGATTTAAAAAACATTTGTCAGTATTCATCTCTCCCTGTGGTGTTCTCCTCAATAGTCTAAACATTCTCACATGACACTCAGGAGACCCAAACCCTCTGCTGTCACTCAAGCACCAGAATTAATCGTTGTGTTTCAGGTAAGGCTGGGCTCGGTGGAGAGAGTAGGGGGCCTTTCTTTGGCCCGGCTGCTCTTCTTCAACAGGACCATCTTTCCTAAGGTGCCCCCCACCCCCTGGCGACCGACCTGCTGGACAGTAGTGAAATTATCCCATTTACACCAACTATAACACAAGACGACCGTGGTGCAGATCACACAGTTCTCCTGTTGGGGTTTCCTAAAGGGCTGAGACGAAGCTGGGAAGGACTACGGGGACTGCTGGTGATTTTGACAGATTCTCCAGTCTCTTCAAAAGCTTCCTTTAAAAAACAAACCCTGTCTTTCAGCTGCTGACAAGGGCCTAGTCTTATTCTAGCTTTGGTTCCTATTTTGGGAGAGATGGAAGAGAGCCTAAGAAATGTGAAGAGGAAGCGGTAAAAAGTGAAGCGAAGTTTAGATAATCTGACCCTGCGGAAAGCCAGGGAATATCCAGTTGCGACACTTAGGGCATCTAAGACGCTCCGCTTGGTAAATCCTCTTATGGCAGCCAAAACATTCTGTTCCTATTGAAAAACAGGTTTATCTTCATCTGTGTGTTTCCATGTAATGGTCCAGTGCTCACCTCTGGCTGGCGACAGGGGAATGGCTTCTGTCGTCTCAGCCCTTGGTTTTGCACCCAGGGTTTCTGCCTTTCACTCTGGTTGTTCTAAATCGTGCAATTCCTGCCCCTCTGTGTATGGACCACACTTGGGCCCATCTGAACTACGCCTGCCTCACTACTCCCCCGTTCGTTTAAGTGCAGGGCTAATGGGGCAAAAGTCAGGAGTTCCCACCTGTCTGCCCTGAAGGGAACACTGCATCTTGCCTGGGCTCTGTGCAGAGCTCTGGGGCTTCTGCAGGAGGTGAGGGAATAGCTCTGCGTGTGAGTCTCTCAGTCTACCTTGGACACAGCTGTGGAGTCAGAAGAGCTAGACTTTGTCCGTCTGTCCTGTTTCCCTCAGAGCCCTCACCCAGGTGACCCCAGGCCTTCTCAGAAATTGGACACTCCTGATTTCTTTTCTTCCTCCCATGCCAGTAATCAAAACAAATGCATGCTGAGGTGTGTTGAGGCTCTTATGGATATTTATTTACACTTTAACATTCTCTAATTAGGGGTTGGCACACTTTGTCCTTAGAGGGTCAGCTAGTAAATATTTATGTTTTGCAGACCACATGGTCTCTGTTGCAACCACTCAGTTCCGTCATAGTTGCACAAATGCAGCCATTGGCAACATGTAAATGAATGAGTGTGTCTGTTGCAATAAAGCTATATCATGGGCATTGAAATTTGAATTTCATGTGTCTAAATGTTATTCATCTTTTGCTCTTTAAAAACTATTTTTAAAATGTAAAAATCATTTTTAGCTCTTGGGATGTGCAAAAACAGAGAGTGGGCCAAATTGGGCCTGTAATTGCTGATTTAACTAACAGCATTGGACACCTGGCTATAATCTCCAGGTACCACCACAGACGGCTGGCTCTTACCTTTCTGGAATTTCTCTTCTTCTTGAGCCAATTTAGATCAGGTCAGGGCAGCCCCACCAAGAACAGGAGCTGGAGTTACTGTTGTTCCTGTAGGGTTAGCTGTGTCTTAGTTTTTCGCAATTCCTTAGAGAACTTGTAGAATTTGTGGAATCACTGTTTTTTTCTTTCCAGAGATGTCTTGGACCATGTATTAGTTTTATATTGCTACCATAATAAATGACCACAAATTAATAAGATTAAAATAACACACATTTATTATCTCCCCGTTTTGTATATCAAAAGTCCAGATTGGCTCAGCAGGTTTCTCTGCTCTGGGTTTCACAGGTTGAAATCAAGTTGTTGGCCTGGTTGGGCTCTTATAGGAAGGCTCTGGGAAGCCTCTCCTTCCAAGCTCATTCAGGTTGTTGGCAGAATCTGGTGCCTGTGGTTATAGGACTGAGGTCCTATTTCCTCGCTGGTGCTCATCTGGTGGCTGTTCTTAGCTCTGCAAGGCCATTCTCCGGTCCTTCCCTGTGGTCACCTGCAGCTCAGAACCAGCAGTGGCACATGGATTCTTCTAATGTTTGGAACTGCTCTGCCTTTCTCTTCTGCCATTTCTCCGTGCCCCCAGCCAGAGAAAGTGCTCTGCTTTTACTCTCATTTGATGAGACTGACCAGCGAGATGATCCTGGGTAACCTCATCATCAGGTCTGCACCCTTAATTACATCTGTAAAGTCTCTTTGGCCTGAAAACTTTTTTTAAAAAAAATATTGATTTTTAGAGAGAGAGAGGAAAGAAAACAGGGAAGGAGAGTGGGAGAGAGGGAGGGCGGGGAGAGAGAGAGAGAGAGAGAGAGAGAGAGAGATTCTGGCTCGGGGTCAAACCTGCAACCTTGGTTTATCTGGACAATGCTCTAACCAACTAAACACCTGGCCAGGCCTTTTGATGTAATTTATTACAGCTTCCAGGGATTAGGACGTAGCCCTCTGTAGGAGTCATTGTTGTGCCTACCACAGTGCATTTTGGAAACCTAAACCACTGGACAGAGATGCCATGTTTGTGAAACTTCTACCTCTTCTTACGAAGTCATTCATGATCTCTGTTAGAAGAGCCCATTTCTTCTTCTTTAACTATTTATCCTAAGCATGATTCTAGTTCACTGCAGTGGGTTTTGCTCTTTGCTCTTTTTCTTATTCAAGTTACAACATCCTCTTTCCTTGGGGGCCCCTCCTTAGACTATCCCTAATCACCACAGGGGTGGGTGTGTGACCCAGCTGAGCTGGTCAGAACTCCCCATTCCCTCAGCATATTGGTTATATGACCCAAGTGAACCAATGACATCATCCTTGTAATTGATTTGTGGATGCTGGGAGAAAGAAATTTTATTTTAACTTTGTTTATTAATTGAAAGGATATGAATCTGGAATCTGCAGCAGCCATCTTTGCTGCCATATTAGGAAAGGCATCTGCAAAATGAAGCCAAGGAGAGGAAAGATGAGAAACATTGATTTGACTACCTTTTTTTTCCTGTGCTAGCACTGTGTGTGCCCCCTAGTAGGTGCTCAGTAAATATTTACTGAATGAATCCCAGGTGCTTAGTCCTTGCAACTTATTCTTCTATATCAGACGCTACCCATATCTTGTCTAGCTAGGTGACTCTCTGTCTTCTCTTTAGGCTGTGCAGAGTTGGGTTTCAATCACCTACAATGGAAAGAATTCTGGCTAATGTGGTGAGGCAAAACATCACTCACTACCCTAGAATCTATTTATAATGCCTCTGCCACTGTAGAGTAAGCTCTTTAAGAGCAGGGATTGGATCCTTTATGTCTGTGTACTGGGCACTTAATAAACATCTGAATTAAGAAGCGTTGAAGCCCAGTGGCAAGACAGCCTGTTGCGGGGGTAGACAGGAAGACCACAAGAGCTCCAGAAAGAGCTGGAGAAGCAAAAATGGGTGTGCAGGAGCCAGCAAATGAATATGTGTGCTCACACACAGAATTCCGAGTAACAGAACACTCAGGTGGAGCAGGTGGCAAATGTGGCTCTTACTCCACTACCCCTCTCGTTCCTGTCTACGTCTGTCTGTCAGTCTGACTGTGCATTCAACAGTAATGGGCACTTAGCTGCAACACCTAGGCTCCCTTGGGTTTTTTACTCCTAGGTTTTTGGAATGTCTCTAATTCCTGAACCAGTTCAGACCAGATTACGGAGCCCCCACCAGTGATGGGAGCTGGGGTTCCTCCCGTTGCTTCAGGCCTCGCTATTAAGTACATACTGTGCGCATTTTCTCTCTCTCTCTCCCTTGTGCTACTTTATTCATAGTTGTTCTCAGTCCCTGACTTCCCAAAAGATCTATCCTCACTCAGATCAGTACGTACTGCCTACCATTTTCCTTCCCCTCTGGGGGACAGGAAGGCTTACGAAATTATTTCCGAGATTGAGGTAGTGAGTGTGGGAGGTAGGGGAGAAAACCTCTTCTTGGTTGGATGCATCTGAGCAGATAGGGCTTCTTCACTCCTGCTCCAGAACTGGCTATGTCCCCTGTGGCTAATAGCTGGGTTCCAGGTTCAAGTCCAGCTTTTGCCCTTGATCTCTGTGAGACCTTGGCCTCTGCATCATTATTTGTGTAATGAGTAAACTAATATTACTGATACTATGGGGTTACTTATGAGGATTAAATAATGTAAAACATCATTAAATAATGTAAGACATTATTAAATAATATAAAACATATAAAGTGCTTACAACATTCCAGGGACCCAGGGAGCACTCAATAAATATAACCTAAAATTATTTTTATTGTTATGCATTTTCCTGATTCTTTTTCAAAATGAGTGAAATTAGCTCTGGATGGTAAGGCTCAGCTGGTTGGAGCATCATCCCGTAAACTAAAAGGACATGGGTCAGATTCCTGCTGAGGGCACACACATAGGTCGTGGGTTCAGTACCCGGTCAGGGTGCATAGGAAAGGCAACTGATTGATGTTTCTCTCCCTCTCTCTCTCTCCCCCCCTTCCTTTCTCTCTAAAATCAATAAGCATGTCCTCAGATGAGGATTAAAACAAAAGTGAAACTCTCAAGTTGGCCCAGTTCCCAAAATGTCTTCCTGTGACCACCTCTAAGGATGTATTTCATAACAAGGTGAAGATAAGTCTAAAATTTCTGTTCGTTGTAAAAGAAAATTCTGATCTGTGGCAGAAACTTCTGCAGAGATGCCGTAACTGTAAAGGGACAAGGCTGGCGTGTAGGTGTGGCTCATATAGAACTTTGACAAGTCACGTGGGATTCTGACTGAGAGGCTGCAGGGTTACAAATGAAGGACTATCAATTCGTGGGTTTTGAGGAAAATCATTACTTTCTTAGTTTCTTGGTGCCAAGAAAGTAGACCAAAAGTAATTTTCAATATGGATAGGAATTCCTGTAGTCCATTCGGGGAAAAGGTTTTATCTCTTCTTGTACATAATAGCCATTTTAAGATGAATTATTAGCTTTTACATCTCACTCTGATGTCACATGATCCAACGTGATTGCTTTGATTTAACATTCTAGCTTGAACACATTTCCAGTGAGAAATCACAGAAGAATTATTGCTGGGGAGGAGATTTTAAGATTTCCAAAGGGTGAGCATGAAGGAGTGTTAAACAAAGGGTTTCTGGGGTTTTCTTTGAAGAGCTTGTATAATTTTTAGAGTTTCCTTCTTCTCTCTAGAGCAGGATAGATGTGGTTTTGGAAAGTCAGATCACTGGATACAACTCTTTGATCACATTAGTTGAAAGGGATCCCCACATCCTTTGATTTCCTTCAAATACTATGCCAGTATAGCACATCCTGTGACTTTCCCCTGTATTCTATTTATATCTGTGCCTTACTTTTCTTTCCAGAGTCTAAACTCTGTAAGAGAAGGAAGTACATCTTACACATAAGTAAGTGCTCCTCTCTCCCAATAGCTAGTGCATGTAACAACAGCACTTGATAGATGGGTGGGTTTGTGGAAGTTAAGTGTAGCAGAAAGAGGGACCCCAGAATTCTACAGAAGGTCACAGTCACAGTTCATGGGCTAGATCTCATGTAATCCACTCTCAAGCGAATGACCTTGAGCCTTAGTATTCTGATAATTCTGAAACTGTGGGTGATAACACTGACTTTGTAGGGAAGATTGAGTTTGTACATGGTGGAGCCCCTTATCTGATATAAAATAAGTCCCAAGTTACACAAGAATATAAAATAACAACCATTTATAGTAATATGGATTTAAAAAATATATATAATCTTTATTATATTTTTCCATTACCATTTAGTCCGCTTATGCCCCCCACTCTCCAGCAATCACGACACTGCTGTCCATGTCCATGAGTCCTTTTTCCTTTTTGCTCAGTCCCTCCATCCCCTGCCCTCCCCACCCCCAACTAGCTGTTATCTGTTCTCCATCTATGAGTTACTGTAATATGGATTTTTAAATAGCTCGCAAAGTATTTTCATTTCCTCCCCATTGCCCACCGGTTGGGAAAGTCGTCTTATATTCTTCGGAGCATTTGAAGTTTCAATTTGTCCTACCTTCAAAGAAAAATTTATGTATTCTTTGCCTCCTGGAGTATCAGAGTTGGAGAGATATTTAAGATTGCCATAAGCCCCGCTCCTGATGCAGAAGCTGAGTCTGGCTTCATGGAAAAGAATCGATGGGACTGGATCTTAAAGAGAGAGTGGGGTTGTCTACATGGAGAACTGGGAGGAGACAGTGTAGATTCTGTCAGGGGCATGGAGGTGATGGTGGGGGTGGGGCGTCAGGACCAGATAAAGGGAAGTAGGAACTCACTAGGTGTGTTTTAGAAATAATGAGAAGACAAGTCTGAATTGTGGGCAAGGCAAAGGGAACCTGCATTTCATAGGCCAGGCTCTGTGGCAAGTGCTTTACTCAGTGTTCACAATTCTATTGTGTCCTTGATGTTCAAGTTCATTTCCTAGACAGGGAAGCTGTTTCTAAATGTTCACTTGCCATTGCTCACCTAGTGTGTTTTTCCATCTGTTATTCTGTGAAGACCCACAAAAGGGAACAATTCAATTCAGTGACGTTAGACAGGAAGTGAGGTTGGGGCTAATTTATAATGGCTCTGATGTCAGGCTAAGGAGGATACGCTCGTCTTTCAGACGATGGAGAGACATTCAAAGTTTTCAGTTTGGGACTCGGAGAAATGAGGTTTGAGATACAATAAAAGAGGTGAGATACAATAAAATGGGCCACTTGTCCATTGCTGTTGGTTAGGAGGCTGTAACCAGACAGCTGTAAAGTCTTCAGCTTGTCTTTGAAATGTGAGCCGTCCCCTGCAGTTCCTGCCGATCCTAATTTGTTTATCCGGCTGTATCCTTTCTCCAAGGGGCATGGGGTGAGGGGGGCATGTCTAAGACTCCACCAATCTGCACTAGCACTTACAAAAAGTATCATAATGAAGAGCAGAAAGGTTTCCCACTTGCTGCCGGCAGAATCCAAAGCAGAAAAGGGCATGCTAATGCTTTCTTAGTAACAATGAACAATTGTGCCCAAGATAGTATTATAAGCTTTTGTTCCAAATTTTTTGTATCTTCTGGATTTCAGTTTTATCCCCTCAAGTCATGTACTAACTTCTTCTTCTTTTTTTTAAGTTCACCACCAGTTTCCTTGCTGTTAAGGAACAGAGATGAATCATTGACATTACTACATGATTTGCCATAATAAGTTTAATGTGAAATGAATTATGTGACAGGACTTGATGGCTGTCTATTGCCTTGAAAATTAACACCTCACCTTCACCCTGATGTTTATGCTTAATAAGTGCCGGAGCTCATCGTTGTCTTTCAGCAGCGCTGTTATCCATCCATTGTGCAACTAGAGCAGCTGGCTGCCTCCTTAGCCACAAATCCACCTTGGCACTGTCTACCTTTTCTTTTTCATACCGTTGCCTATTGCATTTCAGATCTCCTGGCACTGCCCCCTGAATGGCCAGGGTGACCCTGGAAAACATTTTAAGTAGGTAAAAGGTGTTGACAGTTTGCTTCTCTTTTTGGTGCCTTCATGCTGACCCTGGGCTGCCCAGGGGTGCCAGACACAAAACACCCAGAGGCTTGGCATTCCCAAATTCTTGGCACTATTTTGGCTGCCTTCTGCTCTGTGAAAACCTACACCACTTCTCCCTTTTTTCTCTGTTGCTCCAGGGTCTTACTCTCAGCTAGGTGACCATAAGAAGCAATACATTAGCCCCCAGATTTTAATCTCTGCTAATGAGTAGGTGAGAGAATATATTAAAGTTCTAGGTAACACAATGCAGGTTCCTTCTCTCCATTTCTCCTTCCTATAGAGAATTTAGAGCTGCAGGTAACTTAACACTCCATTCTAGTCCAAGCACCATCGGTGCTAAGTCAGTCCACCTGGAGCGGGTTTACGTACATGAATTATGAAAAAGCTTCAGTCTGATTCTCACATGTCACTCCGGATAAGAATACTACTCTCATGACATCCTGATGGTCAAGTTCTAAAGCAGCACTGTTGAATGCAGTAGCCGCTTGTCACATGTGGCAATTTAAATGTAAATTGATTTGAGTTAAGTAACATTGAAAATAGAGTTCCTCAGTCATGCTAGCCACGTTTCAAGTTGTCCTGGCTGCATGTGGCTGGTGACTACCACATGCACAGAGCAGCTAGACAACACTCCCATCACCAAAAGTTCTAATGGACGGTGCTGCTCTCAGCCGTGAATCCCATCTTGGCTCTTGGTATTCTGAGGGAAGAAACAGAACCTTGGGAAGCAGGGCAGGTTGAGAAGTCAGAGGGAGGCCTTAGGACCTACCTTCTCCGAGGCAGAAAGTACTGGACAGTGGGTATTTCCCTAGTGCCCTGAATACCCATCCACTCTGGTTAGATTGTCAGTTTCACCCTGGCCATGTTTTAATATGGTTTTTAGCAATTGGCCTAAATACTACCTTACCGTGACATACTAATTCTAATAAAACTTACATCTTCCTGCTTACACTTCTTGTTTATAAAGTAGCTTCATATCCATTCATTTACATGATGCTTGCAATAATTGTAGGAAAGGTAGTATTATTCCCATTTAAGAGCACAAGAACATTCATACTCATCAATAGCAGAATAGTTACATAAATAATTAAACAGCTACAAAAAGAACATACCAGAGGCATACCTGTTGATTTAGGGGAACTTTCCCAAGGTGACATTGATTGAGAACAGCAGGAAGGGGACAGTGTGCATAGCCTTATAGTGGTGATTTGGGTGTTTAGTGCCTGGTCCATTCCTCACTTCCCCCCACCGCCTACGCCGTCTTCTGCAAAGGGCAGAGCCCCTGAAGATTCACTTTTCCAGTCTCCTGTGTCACTGGACTTCAGCTGAGGTCAGCCAATGGGTGTCATGGTGGGGTTCTGTGAGGTTTTAAGAAGAAGGAAGCCAGGGCACCCACCTCGGGCAGTATCAGTGCAGCAGCGTCTCTCCTCCGTGGCTCTGCTCCACAGCTTTGCCGTGGTGCCAGCTGGGGACCAGATGGTCCACCAGGGGACCATAACTCCCGGGACGGGATAACATTACCTCCGTCCTTTGCACCTACGGTCCAGGGCTGCTAGCCCTGTTCTTGCCAACCTCTGGGTTGACTCGCCGGTCCATATTTGGCTTCTTAGCTGTCCTATCACCAGTACAACTGATCTACTGTATGAGGTTTTCTCAGTTTTAATTAGTTTAGAGTGGTTTCTTTTTTTCTGATTGGGTCCTGACTGAAACAAATGGGATCTTTCTGTCCAAAAAAATGATGATCTATACAAAATGAGTCTGTACATGCTCTATCTGCATGGGTATGATTACGTGATCATAGAGAAAACCATAGCAGGGTCAGTACTCGGGTGCTGACATGAAGCATGGGGAGGGACGTGAGTTCCTACGAGGTGAAGGGGTAGAGGAGGACAAGGGCGAAGTTAACTTGAAAAGGAAAAAAAGACTACATTAAACATGCATGATATGGTAACACATGTATTGACATAAAATCACATGTGCTTATGTTTAAATAAGAGAGCTGATAAAACTAACCGGGGTGGTTTACTGACCTGCCTGTAGGTCAGTAAGTGGTGAAGTCAGGAACTTAAACCCAGGCCTTCTGACTTCAAATTTGGATGCAGGATAGTGGTCCTGAGCCCAGGTTCAGGAGCCAGACCACCATCACTTCCTGCCTCTGCAACCTTGGCCTGTTGACCTCACTTGGGGACAGAGATACCAATAGCGACTACTTATTAGAGTTGCTGAGAAGATGAAATGAGTCAATATTTCCAAAATACTTAGTTGTGTGCTTTGTAGGTTCAGTATAAGTATCAAAGGAGTGTTTTTTCTCTATGCCATTTAATTGTATTAAATGTATAAAGAAGGTGTGAATACCACTTCTACTGTTTTAATTTTTGCATTTGCACTTTGAGGAGCAGGTAGTTGTAAGATCTGATCAAATGCTCAATTTAACCCAACAAAAACAAATAAAGGGAAGGCATTGGAATAGAAATTTCACTTTGGGGAATATTAGTGAAATAAAGCTAAGTATGGAAACAGCTTTATGTACAAGTGGGTTTATTGCTACATTTTCATAGTAGCAAAAGATTAGAAGCTGCTTAAATGTCCCACCATGAAGGAATAGTTAAGATAGCTGTTAAAAATCTTTTTAATGGAACATCATAAACATAAACATATAATTGCTTAAGGAAGTAGGTAATAACAGATTAAGCACTCATGCTATAATGTTATGTAGAAATAGAGAATTTAAAATTATACACATTGTGATTATATTAAAATAAAATTCTTGCATGGGAAAAGCTGGAATGACATATACTTGTGTAATGAAGGGAACAGGTCATACCTAGCTTTATATCCCGCATGCAGAGATTGATGAGAAGTTTTCCCGGTGACGGGCTGTTTGATTGGCAGTCCTGTGGTCCCTGGGTTCCCCTGATGTACATGTCAGTCTTCACTTTGGGCTGAAAATAGAGCTTGGAGGCAGTGCCCTGGGCTGTACGTCCTCTTCGTGAGCTGATGTTCCGTTGGAATGTGCATGTGCAGAGACGTGTCTGTTTATTTAAGGGGAGGCTCTTCCTAGGTTTGTGGAGTGGTCAGGGGAAGAGCAGAAGGAGTGGAAGGAAAATGCTTCCCTATCTTGCCTGCCTTTTACTTTCTCCCCAGAATAAAGGCTTATCTCTGGGTTAGGCCTAGAGTGCCAATCTAATCAAGCCAGAGCCTGGACTGGCGTCAGCAACCAGATGACCCTGAGTCAGCCTGGGCCAGAGCATCCTGGAGACTCAGTGGTTCCTTCCTTGTAAACACTTTACCATGTTTTGCTTTATGTTTGTGCAGCCTCTTCACTGTGAGCTTTTGAGGGCAAGGCAAGGGCGGTGTGTTCTTCTGTTTTCGTTTTGGAGGGTCTTTATTGAGATAGAATTTATATTCCATACAATTCATTCATTTACCATGTACATTTCGGTGGTGTTCAGCATATTCATAGGATTGTGCAGCCAACATCAGTCATTTCAAACATTTTCCTCACCCCAAAAAGAAACCCCGCACCCATTAGTACTCCTTATCACCCCTTTGCCCCGCCCCTGACAACCACTAATCTGCCTTCTGTCTTAGAGATTTTTCTATTCTGGACGTTTCAGATTAAATGGAGCAACACAGTTGTGGCTTCTGCATCTGGC
The DNA here is from genome assembly GCA_039655065.1 of Glossophaga mutica. Taxonomy (NCBI): domain Eukaryota; kingdom Metazoa; phylum Chordata; class Mammalia; order Chiroptera; family Phyllostomidae; genus Glossophaga; species Glossophaga mutica. The sequence continues at coordinate 16,300,933 of CM077312.1, read as the reverse complement.
TCATCCATACCGTAGCATTTATCAGTACTTCCTATTTTTCATCGCAGAATACTATCCCACGTGCGGGAGGTAGGATTAACTTGCAGAATATGGGCAAATGAAGAATTAAAGAGAGGGTATACATTTAGTTTGCTTTTGTTTTAGGTGTGGTTCTTGATAGCTATGAGTTTGCTGTCTTTTCACTGTCATAGTTTTATCTTCTTTTTCTTAGATAAGTCCCTTTAACATTTCAAGAACCACACCTAAAACAAAAGCAAACTAAGCAAACAGCTAGAACAGGAACAGAACCACAGAAATGGAGATCATACGGAGGGTTAGCAACAGGGGCATGGGAGGAGGAGAGAGGGGGAAAAGGTACAGAGAATGAGTAGCATAGATAATAGGAAAAAAATAGACAGGGGGAGGGCAAGAATAGTATGGGAAATGTAGAAGCTAGAAAACTTATGACACATGGACATGAACTAAAGGGGGGAATGTGGGTGGGAGAGGGTGTGTAGGGTGGAGGGGAATGATGGGGGAGAAATGGGACAACTGTAATAGCATAATCAATAAAATATATTAAAAAAAGAGAGGGTATACAGACAATCCTTTTGAGGAGCTAAACAGTTGAGGGAGGTAGAGAAATAGGGAAAATCTTGGGTGAAAAACAGTCTTTTAGTTTAAATTTTGGTGGCTTTGTTTTCATGTTGAGATTACCGAGAATAGAGCCTATTTGGATCTGGATAGAAAACAGGTTGAAGATACTCAGAGGAGCGAGAAACCATAAAGAAATAATCGGTTGCCAAAAAGATGGGAAGGAGAGGGGTCCAGCGTCTGGGGCTGCCCTGGGCTTTTAGGACAGGAGGCAGCCAAGTGAAAATGGGTGGAGAGGCACACCAGTTGGGAGACTTAGTGGTGAGCAGGGGCAGGCATTTCCTTCTGGATTTGTGGTCAGTGTCTTTACGGGGAGAGAGGTGAGAGTCTCTGGAAGTGAGGAGTTGGGTAAACCTGTCAGAATTATGTGAGGTGCAAAGAAGGGGTGAAACACTCATCGTGGGGGATGGGAGAGCCAACTCACTGCGGTGGCAGTGAGGAAAGAAGTCCAAATTCCTTTGTCATTCACTCCTACAAATACTCTCTACTGCGTGCCAAGACGAATAAGATGTTTCCTGTCCTCAAGTTGCTCATTGGGAACCTGGCCACAAAGATACACACGATTCAAATTTGGCTGATGCTGAGACAGGAGGAGGCAGAGCGGACGGTGGGAGAAAGGACATGCACCTACAGGAAAGGCAGTCTGGGCGTTGGGGGTGGTCATGGAAGGGTTCCTGGAGGAGAAAACATCCAAGTGATGGGGAACAGAACAGCACGAGTCAGCCAGACAGAATCCCAGAAAGGTGGGGGAGCGGGGTAGGCTAGAGAAACTCCTCAGACCAGCGAGGATGGGTCTCCTTCCTTTCCTCTGCTCCCCACTTTGACTTTTTGAAGCCAACATCGCCTCCCCAAAGTAGGCACCTACAACCCCAAATAGCAGAGAAAGCTAAAAGCTCCCAGACACTGGAAAAGCACCAGCTTCCAGTTCAGTGGAGCTATTTGTTATGTCCCATGGTGGCAGCATTGTCCCCGTGGGGGCTGTTACTACTAAGCCAGCATAGATCAGAGCTACAGGAGAGTGGAGAGAGATGCAACTCCAAGTTCACCTTTGGATTTCTAAACCTGGATCTTCTTGCTGTGAGAGGAAGAACACCATGTATTTACTGCTGGTGATATTCCACATCACCTCATCCTTTTAGGTTATGTACCTCATCTTTGCAAGAAATTGTCTCCAAGGTGGTGGTCTGTATCCTCAGCAGGCTAATCTACTGTTTTATAAGGTCAGTTGCTTGTGAAGATGAGATACATAAGACCAGTAAATCTTATATCAGTTATAAATTAGTTCCTTGATCAGAAGCAGTGCTGTGGAATGTACTGATGGTAAACACGCATTCAGCTGTTTAAAGATGGTAGTGTCCGCAGAAGAATGCTTAGCAGCAAAGCATACACGGGTCCAGAATAAGTGTGTATTCCAGTGAGAATTCCCATTCTTTTTTTTTATTTTTTATTTTTTTAATATGTTTTATTGATTATGCTATTACAGTTGTCCCATTTCTCCCCCATCATTCCCCTCCACCCTACACACCCTCTCCCACCCACATTCCCCCCTTTAGTTCATGTCCATGTGTCATAAGTTCTTTAGCTTCTACATTTCCCATACTATTCTTGCCCTCCCCCTGTCTATTTTCTTCCCACCATCTATGCTACTTATTCTCTGTACCTTCCCCCTTCTCCTCCTCCCACTCCCCTGTTGCTAACCCTCCATATGATCTCCATTTCTGTGGTTCTGTTCCTCTTCTAGTTGTTTGCTTAGTTTGCTTTTGTTTTAGTTGTGGTTGTTAATATCTGTGAGTTTGCTGTCTTTTCATTGTCATATTTTTTATCTTTTTCTTAGATAAGTCCCTTTAACATTTCATATAATAAAGGCTTGGTGATGATGAACTCCTTGATGAGAAAGGTTCAATGGACCTAAACTGCCACCAGGTGGCAGTCTTGGCCACTGGGGACTTGGTAACATATTGGGGGCACAGGGTTGGGTGCCTTGGCTGGCAAATTGGGCACTCAGCAATTGAACTACTAAAGAGAATTTATATCTGTGTTATTAAAACTTCTAAAAATCCTTTTAATAAGGACAAAAATCTCATTATTCCTCTGCACTGAATTATGGATATATTCACCCTATCAGGGCATACCTGGGCTGTGAATCATTGCCTTTTTTTTTTTTTTTTTAACTTCTCTATCTTCGCTAGCTATAATGTTTTTGCGAAACATTGTAGTTTCAAAACAAGGCATTTTTAAAAATAGAAAATAACATTTTAGGAAAAAATGATTTTCAACAGACAGACTTCTTTCCTCATTCTGTCCATTCCCATTGAGATTTTTAACGCCCACAGAGGAGAGTATCTGTCTTCCTACTATGTTTAGTTTTATTGGTTTAAACTACTGCTTAAAACATTCTCTGGTGTTTCTAAAGAAGTGGTGACCGCGTGTCCCAACTTTCAGTTCTCCTTTGGGTTATAATAGGTAATCTAGGAGTTGTCATATATCCGCTTCGGTGATTTGACACGTAATAATTAAACTGAGGGTTGTCCTAGACAATCCAGTACACATGATCACTGTGAGCTCGAACTTAATTGCGAGACTTTGGAGAAGTCATTTTTGTTCTGCAGGCCTTAGGTGCCTCGACTGCGATTCATGGAAGTTGGTCTATGGTAGTGGTTTCCAGTTCTAATATAGATGGAAAGACTTTAACTGGTAAATATTTTGAATGCCTCTTTGACATGCTTGAACTTCAATGTTATCTTTGTTGTCCAGGAGTAAAATTTATGTATAACCTAAGCCACAGATACATATAATCTTAAAAATCTATATAAGATTCTAAGTGTGATAGTGAGGAGAAATGGAAGAAAGTAATTAGTTATAACATGATGTGTTTTTAGTATATAAATGACTGGTTATTGGCTACGTCAAAGGAGAAATAAAATAATCAGATGTTTGCACCTATTTGGAGAATTACCGTGAATGCAACAGCTACGAATGCAGATGGGTTAGGTATGTGGCAAGGTGACTCTTACTCTGGGAAGCATTGCTGTTGACAATGTTATTTTGCAAAATATTGAAGCTCTCATGATGAAGTTCTGAACTAATATCAAAGTACACTCTTCCTTTGATTTACATGGTAGTTGTTTTCCTGACCATCACGCAAAATCACTTTGTGTTTGTGTACATTAGTGATAGGGTCTAGGTTGAGATAATTATACAAGTTTTTAACTACATGATACGCGTCTTAATTTTTTTATCCAGTCTGACCATCTGCCTTTTCATTGGAGTGTTTAGACCATTTATATTTCATGTTATTATTTAGTTGAGTTTAAATTGACCGTTTTGCTATTTGTTACCTATTTTTCCCATTTGTTACCTATTTTTCCCATTTGTTATTTGTTCCTTCTTTCCTCTTTGTCTTTATTTGGACTAATTGAGTATAACTTATGTTTCCAGTTTACCTCCTGTGTTGTCTGGTTGGCTACTCCTCTTTTTTATTTTTAATGGTAGCTTTAGGGTTTATGACATACGTCTTTATTATTCAACAATCTGCCTTCAAGTGGTATTATACTACTTCTCATGTGGCATAACCTTATTACAGCATATTTTCATTTCTCTCTCCTGACCATTGTGGTATTATTTATCTATCCATCTGTTATCTATCTATCTGTCTATCTATCTAGTTCATTGACATTTTAAGATATATGGGTTTATTTTCTTCATCTAATTAAAAAAAAGTCAGCCATAATTTTTCAAACATTTCCCTCTTCTTTAATATCTTCAATCATATGTATATCAGGCTGCCCACTGATGCTCTGGGCATTTTCTTTTCACTCTGTTTTCTCCCTATGTTTCATTTTGGGCAGTTTCTATTGCTAAGTCCTCAAGCTCATTAATCTTTTCTTCTTCAGTTCTGAAATACTATTAATTTCATCCAGTGTATTTTTTGTCACAGCCATACTTTTCATCTCTAAAATTTCAAGCTGAGTTTTTTATTTTTTAAATATATTTTCCATATCTCTACATCACATGCTCAATTTTTCCTCTACGTTCTTTTTTTTTTTTTTTTTTTGTCCTTTCAGCTTTATTTGAACTACAAGAGGCATCTCCTCTAGGCTCTATTTTTTTATATTTTATTATTATTATTTTTTATTTTTTAATCAGTATTTTTTAAAATTATTGATCTTGTACAGTTTTCTGTCTTTTACTCCCCCCCAGCCCACCGCCCTAGCCCTCCCCACCTCCCTCCCATTTCCACCCCCGCATAGTTTTTGTCCATGTGTCCTTTATACTTGTTGCTCACATTCTTGAGTATATATATGCATATATATGTATATGTATGTAAATTTTGTTTACTGATTCTATAATTCTGTGTCATTTGTGGATCAGTTTCCGTTGATCGATAGTATTCCATATTATTGGTCATATTTACCTGTTTCTTCACATGCTTAGTAATTTTTCATTTGATGCCATGTATTCAGAATTTCACCTTCTGGGGTGCTGGATGTTTTTGTATTTTTATAAATTCTGCAGTTTGAAGGTTGTTCTTAGATGCTGTTGAGTCATTTGGAAACAGTTTGTCCCTTTTGAGGCGTGCTTTGAACTTTTGTTAGGCAGAACTCCAGAAGTGTTTAGTGAAGGGCTAATTTTACCCTACGACTGAAACAATACTGTTCTGTGTATTGTGTACTTGAGTTAAATACCCAACGAATGACAAGGATTTCCTCTCTGGTTGGTGGGAAAACATACTATTTCTGGCTTTATGTAAGTTTCAAGAGTTGTTGCCTCCGCTCCTTTGGGTGGTTCTTTCCCAGCATTAGGTAATTTCCTCACATGTGTGCACTGAGCTGCCGTTGAAGACCTCACGCTGGTCTCTTGGGCTGCCCCCGCCCCTTCCAGCTCTGCATTTGCCCTGTGAGCTACAGTTGCCTTCGTCTCTTAGACCCCAAGCTCTACCTGTCCTCCCAACTCAGGAGGGGCACCGGTCTCCTTCTGGGTTCTTTCTCCCTACTGCCAGCAATCTAGAAACTCTCTTCAGGCAATAATCTGTCTTAGATGTATTTCACTACTATTTATCCAACATTACTTTCCTTGGTATTCATTTTTAAGCATTTCACAACTCTTTTATAATATCCCTTTTTTACCAACTGGCCTAAAATAATTATTTGAGTTTCCATGTACATGGAGTAAGCCAGCTATGTTTTTATTAGTTATTTCTAATTTTTTTCAAAAAATCTGAGTACATAGTCACTTTATGAGGATCATTTGGAATTGATCAAAATTTCCTTTGTCATTTACTACGTTGTTTTGACTATTTCTAAGTGCTTCCAGGATGATCATATACTGTGGTTTTGAGAGGTGATAGTTCGAACACCTATTCGTGTCTGGCTTTTGTCGACAGTGGCTGCTCACATGCCTTGGCTCACGACTCCCTTTGTCCGCAAAGCTGGCGACATCGGCTGAGTCCTTATCACACCTCACCTCTCTCTTACCGATTTCAGCCAGTTTTAAGGGTTCATTATAATGAGCCCAGCTAGATAATGCACAGTATTCCCCCATCTCAAAATCTGTAACCTTAATCATATTTGCAAAGTCTCTTTTTGCCCTGTACCTTAACATATTCACAAATTCTGGGGATTGGAATGTAGCTACCCTTCGGGGGGCACATTAGTCATCCAAATACAACCATCTACTCTTGCTTCGTGTTCTCAATATCCATTCTCCTCTCTCTGGGACTATCATCATGGCTGGGTTTTAACTTTCTTTTCCATATGGTTAGCTCTAATTATTCTGTATAGTGTAGTTTGTTTGATATCTTATTTAGTGTTCAGGCTCATGATATTTCACTGGGGGCTCATCCATATGACCTTGAGACTTGGCAGCCTCTGCTTGTCACGTGAAGTTTGTGTGCGTGCTAGTAAAAAAGCTGTTACCCACGCTTGTGTTTTTCTTCCTCATTTTGGGGTTGGGTAGGCTGTGCCTTGCATTTGAGGGTTTTACATTTGGGGACCTTTCCTGATCTCTTATGTGAGATTGGTTTGGGGCTCTGTGACACCCTGAATCCAGCTGGCACCGCTGTTCCCCAGCTCACACTTCCCCAACCCCCACTGGGGCACTGCTATTTGAGGGCGGGGGGCGAGGCTTGAGGCAGGTGGGCTGTTTTGCCAAGACCCTGTGTTTTAGGGGCCAAGAGACACAGTTCTGTCTCTGACTATGGTGGAGAGGCCCAGCTTAGCTCTGTCTGGCCAGGGGTGGTATGGGAGCTCTCTGTCAGGCAGTGCAGAGTGCCACTGGGGGAAGAGAGTATACGCCTAGAAATCTCAGCCTGCTTTTCTTAGTCTGTGGCCCTCTGGGCTACCCCCCCAGTCCTTCCTCCTTCCAGGCTGTCTCTTGATTCCCTATTCACTGGCTTCAGGTGTAAATGGTTTTCCACTGCATTCTCCCAGCTTTTTGAATGTCGCTAGGTATGCCCTCTGCCTCCCCATGCCTTTTCTGGCATCTTCCAGGGCTAGGGCCTTATGAGTGATGCAATGTCAACCATGCTCCCTTCAGATCACTGGGCAGTGGCCAACTGTATTAGCCACGGCGATAGCGACTGTCTATAGCCACCTAAAGTGCTGAAAACTTCCAAAGCTTCCTGCTTGGAAGCAAGAGAATCTATGACCTGTTTACACAGTAGTAATGTACAACTCACTGTCAATTAGGACAGAAACCACACGGTATGGTTTAAACAAAACTGGAATTTGTTAATTTCCACACGAAATGTCTATTTTCATGCACAGATGAATTCAGGGGCTCATATGATATCACTAAGAATAAACTTTACTCTTTATTGCTGGGCTCTACTCTGTTGGTTTTAACTCTTAAGTTTCTTTGCTAGTTCCTGGTAGCTCCAGCAGAAAACTGAGCACGCCCACTTCTGACAGTTGTGGCAAAAGTATTCTTATATCTCATTGGCTCTGATGGGGTCATGTGGCCAGGAGGCTGTCTTTCTCTGATTGGCTATGCCTGAGTCAAATGCTTCATTCCTGGAACCAGCATAGAGCTGCTTTTAATGCCTCAGCCTGGAAGGATACCACTTATTCTTGCCCGTAGCCATTGGCCAGAACAAGTGACATAGCCCCAATAGGTATAAAGAACACTGGCCTGGTAGAGGAGCCAATGAAAGGTACGGTGACCACTAACTTTCTGTCATCACACCTACAGGTAAATCCTTTGGGAAATCCTTGATAAATACACATATTAAATAAAATACCCTATGGTCTGAAACTTGCTTTAACACACTGCAAAAAAGCGTGGTGGACTGAAAGATAAAAGAAGATTGGCAAATGTCGTGAAACTGTTCAAGGTGGATGAGAAGTACATAGGAATCCATAATGTTATTCTGCTTCTGGGTATCTTGGGAAATTTCCATTATAAAAAGTTAAAAAAAAAAGTAAATGATGAAACAGCAATCCAGGGTTCCCTTACTCTGCATATCTGAGGTGAGGCTTGGATGTGAACATTTTGCAATACCTTATTCTGTAGTCAAGAGTCAGGGTGGTTGAATCATATCACTGTTAAGAGTTATATTCATATCATGAATCATATAGTATAATATGTGTAAATATACTTCTTACAGCTATTGGACTTCTCAGTTCAGGAATAATTAATTTTATTTTTTTGTATTCTGAATCCACATTGAGTATACCTTAATGCCGAGTTTTTAAAATATTGGTGGCCCTGATATTGTCACAAAATAAATGTCCCTTTCCTGTAAAGAAACTAAGAAGAAAAAGAAAAACTCTGCTGAGGTCAGAATATTCAGTTACTTCCTTCCCTGTAGTTTGGCAGTTAGATGGTATGGTTGATTTAAAAGGGTCCCAGAGCCTTTGCAGTTTCTTCCATTGAGAGTGGGCTCTGTTTTCCTACACTTGGATTTGGACTGACCTTGTGTTTGCTTTGAGTAAGAGACAGTAGTGAAAGGGACACTGTGGGAGTTCTAAGTCTGGGAACAGGCTTCTGCTCTCACCCCCTGGTAATCAGCTGCCCTGTGTAGAAGCCCAGGACAGCTACTTGAGGTTCCTGACCCAGCCAACAGCCATACAAGGCACCCAGCAAGTGAGTGAGGCCACCCAAACCGCACAGCTGCAGTTGAACCTCCAGACACCCCAAGTGAGACCAATGGAAGAACCACCCTGCTGAGCCCAGATCAAATTATTGACCCACAGAATCATAAGGAAATAAAATGGGTGTTATTTTTAAGCCACTAAGTTTTAGAATGGTTTGTTATACAGCAATTGACAAAAGATCAGATAATATTGTGCCCACAGGCCCTCAAGTCAATGGTTAAGATTTTAAAATGTGTTTTCTCTCTCTATTTCTCAATTCTTGAAAATCTTTAGGCTGCACATCTTACAGTTGATAAGAACTGACTCTCATATGTCTCAAAGTTAAAAAAAATATATCAAACTACATTTCCCTCCAAGGAGAACTTTATTCACTAAACTTTAGTTTTATCTGCTTTTATGACATCTGAATTGCACTAGGATGTGATTTAATTTGGGGTTTGGAATAGAGTTTACGTTGGCATTGGGGGAGTTTTCCTGAGAGGTCAGCTTTCAAGGAAACGTATATTGTAGTTCAAGGGAAAGTGTATTTCAAACTTGTGTGAATTCCAAAACTGTGGAGTTCAGTCACTGGTGCATTAGCTATTCCCCAGCTGCTGTTGACACTTACTCCTTCTGGGATTAACCCAAGAGCCCCATCAGGCAGTCTTAATATTAGACATTCAGGATGGAGGTGATGAAAACAGGATTGAATGGAAGAACTGTTGACTCATGCTAGTTTCTGACCATCCCAGTTAGAGGTATAATGTTCTGCAAAATCACACTAAGAATCTCAATTTTAATGGAGCAAAATCTCCCTTTTCTCACCTCGGTGGGTCAGACAGAGAGAACCACTGTTCCCCAACCATTCTGTTCCGAGTCTCTTTGCATGAAGAGAAGTTTGAATGAGAAGCTTGCCTTCCACATGAAGCTATGTGTGTGTCCCAAGGCAGACTGAAGGGGGCATGGATTCCTGAACTACACTAGTCAGTCTGAGCATTATTGAGAGTGATTTGCTCAATTGCTGTTTTTAAAGGGAAGCAGCTTTTGCTGCAGATTGAATATTGCCTGTAAGATCCGGTCTAAAAAAAGAATTATGCATTAAAAAGCATCACTTTGGGGAGTGCCATTTATCTTCAAATTGCTCAGTATATCTAGTGGAGTTTACAATCCATAGTCTTTGACCCTAGGTAGTTATTTTCCAAATATAGAATAACTATTTTTCCCTCGTCTCCAAAAGGTTGTATTAGATTTATTTTTAAGTGATGTAGTTCACATCTTTTCTTGTAGAAAATAGTCATGAATGAGAAGAAAGCATTTAGATGAGAGAAGGCTGAGCATGATACGAGGGTTAAATGGCAAAGACAGGCAAGTTATTCAAGCCTGAAAACCTGCTCACAAACAGAGCATGCGAAGCAGCAGGAAGCCTTTCAAGAGAAATCCAACAAGAGGATTTGACCAGCTGTTTCTCTGCAGGGCCCTGAACCCCAGGGCTGCTGTTGACTTTAAAAATAATAAGGCCCAGCCCCATCCTCAAGAGCTTACAGTCTACGTAGGCATGGAAGGCATAATGCATCTGAAAAGTGAAGAGCAGTGCAACGGGCAAATTGAAAACAGGACAGATAAGCGACATTACAATAGTACATGGTACACCTAAAGTGAGTGTATGGTGTCTGCTACAAGGTCTCAGATGGAGTGGAGATTGTTGAAGGCCGGGCCTGGGAGAAGATCAGGAATGTTATGCAGCTTGGGAAATTTTGGGATCCTGAGGAATGCACAGGGTTTGGAAGAACTGATGGAATGGGGGAGGTAGTTCAGTTTGGAACAGAATCGAGAACTTGGTGTATGGGGTGAGGTAAGAAAGCGTATGTGTGAGCGAGCCCATGTGGAGACGGTGGCCGAAGCGTTCCAGAGAATGCAGCGGAGGTGCTTGCGGATGGAGTGTCGGTCAGTGAACTGTGTTGGAGTCTGGTCCTGGTGGTTCCTAGTGGTCAGTGTTTGATCTACATTCTCTTAGTAGTTCCCTTGATCTTACACTAATCTTTGGGTGTCTTCAAACATTTGTTCATATGTCCCAGAGAATAAGGGCTTATGTGGGATTTTGATGAATGAATGAAAAGTTTTCTAAGAGTTATCAGCTGAAATAAGATGCACCACTCTTGCTTCCTTTGGACTGAAAAGAGTAATTGGAAGCTCAGCTGATCTGTTTAATTTGGATCAGGTTGAGAACCTCCCCACCAAAATATTGACTTGGTTCCATTATCTAAACTCAGGTTTCTCTTACACAAAACTCAGCATGAAGAAATTAAACACTAATGCTCATTATGCTCTCCCACAAAACACAAATGTGTGTAAACACATATACAGCTGTACTCAAAAGTAACATTCAAAATATTTAACATTCAGAATGTAATATAACACACACATATATAAAATACATATATAACATATATGTATTAAAGCATTGCTTACTGAGTGATTTAAAACAAAGTATAAATGTTTGTCAAACCATTCTAATAATTTTCAAATAATTTGTCGATAATCAGAAATGGTGATTATAATCTTTTGTTTGGTGTGACTGTCATCCGAAAAAATAAAGCCCCCGTTTGAACCTTGATTTTATGAAGGACACTGTTCTCAAATCACTTCCCTGACTTGTGAGCCATTAGGTGCTTAGTGCCCAGACGCTCTGTGGCAACTGGATGCCCAACCTGTAGTTGGGGCTGGGTGTACACCTGGGTGCCAAGGCCTTCTATGGGGCCAGACCTGCAGACCCTGTGTCTGGGCTTCGGTAACAAAGCTGCCTCCCCTCTCCCCCACTGCCCACCGAAGGTGGCCCTCGGAGCAGGAGGCAGAGATACACTCACCCTGCTTCCTTGTGTGAGCCTGCCTGATGATGGGTGAGGAACCTCATCATCACCAGGGCTGTGTTTAATGATATTGTGCACGAAGTGACAGTGTCCAGGCTCCATGTACCGAGCCAGGAAGGCTCCCACTTCTGCTTTGATCTGAATAGGAAGGATTTCTACCTGTAACCGTGAGTGTAAAAGAACTCCACCAATTGTAGTAAGAGAGAGCTGAGGCATAGGCTCACCTCTATTTTCTTTTCTTTTAATGTTTGTTTTAACTTTTGTTTATTTATTATTTTATTATTCTTATGTATTCTGTTGTAGTTTTCCCAACATTTCCCACTTTGCCCTCCACCGTCCAGCCTACCCTCTATTTTCTTAAGTCAAGTGTTGGCAAAAATGTACGCAATGATAAATATACACACTTCTCACAGTACGGAGGTTGTGTTGTAGGAGAAGACTATGCAGGCTGGACGAGCTTTTGACTCTTAGTTTTAAAGGTGGTCGCCATTTTTCTCAGAAGACTATTAGAAACTCAGCTACCTCAAAGTTGTTTTTGTAGAAAAGAAAATTAAATGTGGTTTTATATATAAAATGTTTTGAATTAACCCATCATCTTTATAAAATCCCAAGTGAAATAAACATTTGGGGGGGTATTATTTTATATAAGTACTTGGATTAGGTGGACCCTTCTTGCTATAAATATCAAGGTCAGGGGCCCAGGCAGGTAAAGCCAGGTAAACAACTCCCACTTCAGCATTCTATAACCGTGAAGTCTATTATTATCTGGGCACACCAAATATTGTTAGTTTCTGGGTTAGCTAACCAAGCATTATGGCAGAGAGGTTCAAGCCTTAAAGCACATACAAATCACCAAAGAAGGTCGTTAAAAAAATGCAGATCGTGGGCTCTGCCTCCAGAGACTGATTCAGCTGGGAAGAGCTCTGGAATCTTTATTTTTAGCAAATGCCTAAGGCATTCTAATGCCCCTGTAACTCTGCACATACCTTAAAAAACACTGCACTAGGGCTTCGTTTCAGGAGATCCTGGCTGCAGATCTTTTGATGGGAGAGGGAGAGTTTAAGGGTGTAGTGTCGAGGGAAGATGATAATGGTATTCTTGATATCTCAATCAAGAAATGAAGACATCATTGAGTTGCTTCTCTTTGCCCAAGAGTTGCCCGAACATGCCCCAGTTCTCTAGAAATTGTGCAAAACAGGAAACCTCTAAGGTTAATTTCTCACAAATTTGCAGTGAGTTTAAGACAGAGGCCATTTTGACAGCAGGCGAGGGGGGTTGTCTTCCAAAACTATTATCATTTATGAATGAAATGAACACACTGCCAATTAGGATTCCAGGTTTTTAACCATAGTTAAATTTAATAAAACCCCAGGCTAATCCAGACAATTGGTGGCCAACTAGAAACTTACACTTATTTTTATAACATGCTGATGGATTCAAAATCAATTATTGTGCTAGAGAATACTAAGCATGAGTCGGAAAAAATGAGCTTAATTTACATGTTGCAACATGGATGGGTCTTAAAAACAAAAGACTGAATGAAACAAGTAAGGTACAGAATGAGAGAGATAGAGAAATACCATTTATATATATAATAAGCACGCAGAAAACAACGCTACCTATTTTTCAATGCTGAATACACTTCTACATAGAAGTGTGAAAGATGGAATAGAAACGCGTTAAATAGACTGCAGCAATGTCTCTGTTGAAGGAAGGGAAAGTGAGATTGGAAGAGGAGGATAAAACCGAGCCAAACCAGAATTTGCAGCGGGTCCGTCCATGGTGATTTCGTATCTTGAGTTGAAGATTATGATGGACTCTATTCTGGGCCTCTGAGAGACAAAAGAAAAGATGTTAAAGACTTGATCCCTGCCCTCATAGAATTGCAATTTAGTTGGAGTTATATGCATGAAAAAAATAAGAAGAGACATAATCAAGTGTTAGGAGATACCAGTGTGTACTCTGATAGCTTAGAGAACAGTAAAAAAGGAAATTTCAAGGCAAAAGGAAAGGAAAAAACACATGTTCTTTGGTGTCTTGTGTCTGGATGTGTTCCCTTGTGTGGTCATTCTTGGAAGTCCCTTAATTTCATCTTTTCTCAGTGTATTGCAGGCACTAACAGCAGTCCAGATCCCTCCAGCCCTCCCCTAATTCCCAGAGACTGTTTTGTTTACTTGTTATTTTCCAAATGCATAGGATGTATGATAGAACCTTATATACATGGGAAAAATGTTATTTTAACCTAATTCCACTTACTTCTTCTTGCCCTTTTTTTTTCCCACACTAATTTTTGCAGTGCTTGGGCTCTATGAAGCCAGGCGATATTTGCAATAATTTTCCAACACTGAAGCGAGCTCCTCTTCCTCACATTAGTTAAGATAATGCTCACTGGTATAGTAGAGATGCCCCCAATATTGGAGGCTTGTAACTCAAATCACAGCATAACAATGTTTCTGCTGGGCTGCTGGCTGTCCTCCAAGCAGTGATTCAGAGACCAGTTTCCTTCAATCTTGACCCTTTGGTATGTTATGTACCTGACACTCAGTTTTCCCTGGGTGTCTTTGCCATTCCAGCTGGCTGGAAGAGGAAAAGAAGAGGGAAGAGCACGTTTGGAAAGTTTTGATGGGCCCGGGTTGGAAGCAGTGCATCATCTTCCAGTCCCATCCCATTGGCTAGAACTCAGTCCCACGGATGACAGGATGGCTGGAGAGCTAATATATCGGTATTCTCGGTACAGGGGAAGGGAGAGGGTCTGCTGGATAACTCCTGCTTACTCATTGATTTCTCTGCACCTCCTTCAAAGGAGGTGTAGAAATAGGGGTTAATAAAGGTAATAGAAAATAGACCTTTGATTTAACTGGATTTAGTTGATGTATTTAACCAGAAGTTGTCTAAAAAACCTTAGCGTGCCTTTTTAAAGTCTTCCTTACCAACATTCATTGATCGTAAAACACAGTAGTCTGCATGACACAGAATAATTGTATGGATTGGAAGGGTTAGCAAGCCTTCACCCCCAAATATTCTGGTATTTGGCCAACAGGGACAGTGGTTAGCTTTGCACCTCTCCTCTTTCAACGGCCTTTCGTGGCTTCTCTGAGCCAGTAGAATCTTCCAGGCTTGGTTATATCTTCTATACTTTATCCCTGACTTTGCTTCACTATTGAGACTTGCTCAGCCCTTTATACCTTGGCTGATTTTTCTTGAACTTCACCTCTTAACAGCCTAATTGTTTCAGCCCTAATTGTTTCAGCCCTAGGTGTACCTGTATAAAATTTCCTTCTAGATTTCAGCCCTAGGTGTACCTGTATAAAATTTCCTTCTAACTTGTGTGAGTCAGTTACCTCCTCAATAGCTACATTCTGCCTGGTGCTATACCCTCATTAGTATTATTTTGTTATTATCTTCATCTCAATGTGACTATGATATACTAATAGTTGGGATTTCTATCTGAAATCCCCACAAAAGAGCTTAACATTTTACTCCATATGTATTTGCATACATACTTTACCCCATATTTATAGAAGAGTGATGAGTCATCCAGGTATTTCAAATACAAATTTAAATTTGAATCATGAAAGGGAAGTTCTCCTGGGGACATTTACTCCAGTGTCCCTGCCACGTGCTTAGGTATTTGTCTGTCATGACTGATAACCACTCAAAATGCTCTGGAGGGAACTGAGTCAAGTTCGCAACTCAGGCTGAGAAAAATCTGTGTGGCTCAATAAAAACTTCCTCCTTAGGATACCCCGGGGTCTAAAATGTACAGTCAGATAATCCATTTATGTTGCAAATATCGATAATATGTCTTTTTCTCACTCATTTACCCGATCTGATCAATGGCATTTAGTGCGATAACTTCTTTGCCTTTGATTTATGAGCTCCAGGCATTGGCAGACTATATAGCCTGCAGGTCAGATTTGGCTGGCTGCTTATTTAGGTAAATGAAGTTTTATTGGAACATAGCAATGTTCACTTCTTCACGTATTATCTCTGGCTGCTTTCATACTACAATGGCAGAGCTGAGTGGTTGTGACAAAGACGGTATGGCCCTCAAAGCCTGTAGTGTGTGCGATCTGGCCCTTGGTGTGAAAAGGCTGCCTACCATCCCTGCTTTAGGAGACTGCGCTGAAAGCTTGTGTGGAATTCCTGACACAGAGTAAAGGGCCGATAAATGTGAATCTTCTGGTCCAATCTGCCTTTGATTATATTGTTTCTTCTACCTGGAGTGCTATGACTCTGTGATCATTTCTTCCTTTATCCACAAGCATTCACCCTGTGACGTGGCAGGCACTGCTCTGGGCTCTGGGCCAGCACAAAGAACCCACCGAGTTTCTGTCCTCATGGAGTTCGTCTGGTCGTGGTGTGGGGGGACAGAAGGCAGATAAACCGGCAGATACGTAACATCTCACGATTAGCGCCATGAAGGCGCACAAAGCGGGATTTGGGTGTCTCCCTGTTTAATTCCTGCTCATCCTCCAAGGCCGTGCTCATGTTCATCCACATTTGGTCTTTGCCTCTTTGCCTTCCTGTTAACTCCCAGCACTTGCACTGTTAAGGCATTCTCCTTCGAACTGGAGTTCTTTGTAGATGTTTTTCTTCCCCGCATAGATTGTGAGCCCAGAGTAACAAAGGCAGTGTGGTCGTTCTTGTTTCTTAATAGCAACTGACACGATGCTGAAAATTGCTATGAAATTGATAAGTTAAATTAAGTCGAGTCTTGGTTCTAATAATGGAGGTTTTCCAGACACAACAACTGGATGCATTCCCCCTGCGGACCCTCCTCGCACCCCCCCCCCCCCCACCGCCCCCGGAGTCTGTGGTCTTCCTGATTTGTCACCAAGTCTGTGGCTCATCATCACTGACATAGACAGGAGGGAATTTCCCACAAGCTAAGATCCCTCCAGGAATTAACATCACCCACAGACCCATTTGGAGTATAAATTTTACCTTTTCTTTTGATATAGAAATCAGATACAATCTTTTTAATTGGTTATTCCCTGAATTTCCCCTAAGGAGGAAAATAATCCAACCAATCACCAAGTAGAAGGGAGGAAGGGATGAAGTTGCACAAGGAGATACCAAACAGGTAACTACATGAGAAATCCTTGGCTTTGCTGTTGTGTTCAACCACACCGCACCTCCTGGCCCCCGTCCACTCATAGGCTAGTCTGTCCGAGGAAAACGGGGAGCTTTGTTGGGAAGAAACTAGTGTTGGCCATTGCATTAATCAGCGCCTACGGATTGGCCAATTCTCCCATGCGTGGGAAGAATGGGGTTATTCATGAAAGGGCATCTGGGCAGGAAATGTGGGAGTTGTGGAGAACCGAGCCAGGCTGGCCCCCGAGAGTGGAAGGGAAATCTGTCATCAGAACAAATGAGCATGAGCTAGGTGAGCAAGAAGGCCAACGATGCTGGGAGATGGTGAGTGAGGAGGAAATGAAGAGTTGTGACCTGTCTCCAATCGGTATGGGTCTTGGAGCAAAGCCACAGGCAGAGCTGGGCTGCGGGTCATAAGCACCCTGTGTTACACTCATCCCTGAGCCCTCTGATGGGGAAGACCTGTGTCTGCATCCCTTGGCTTAGAAGAGACTAATTTTGTTATTGTCTCAGTATCTTCAGCGCTGTGACCAATGTCCCCTACTATTCCTCAGCACTGGGAGGAAAGAGCCAGTATGAGGTTCTATAACACCTAATAGAAAAGTGAAATTCCTTGATGCCCTTAGCTTCAATCTCAGGACACCCAAGTTCTACTGAGATAGAAAGTCTGAAAATCTCTGTCGATGGTGGGAATGTTCATATGGCAGAAATGTAGCAAAGCAGCCAGCGTGCTGTGGGGACGTGGATAAGAGTCTTTCCTCGGCCTGCACCATGTATCTTCCCTTTGAACTTGGGGTGGCTGTCTGTATGCCCCTAACTATTCCTACTGTGCTATAGCCATGCCCTTGGACAAAACAATCAAGGGCTTTGGTCTCTTGGAATGTAGGTGTTTCCTGGGACAACCTGTTTCCTGGGACAGCCTGGAGGCAACTGGGGCAGGAGCAGTCAGGCAAAGAGCTTGCTTGTCCTCTGGGTTTATGCCACTGTGTATTTAAAGTCTTTCTCATGAGGGTTGTACCTGCAGATACCCACGTTTGTGAATATTTAGAAATATTACATTCCTGGGACCCTATGTCCACGTTCCTAGTAAAGTCGAAGTTGCCCAGTAGGAAAAAAAAGTGATTTTTGGCAGGTGAAGACAAAGTATGAAAAGTGGGATTCGATAACGACAAACACAATGACATTTTTCCTGTAGTGGATGTAACTGCCTTTGTATAATAACATCAATGTTGCTTACATATGAATAGCTATCATTTCTTGAGCACTTACTATGTGCTTGACACTATGCTAAGCACTTTAAAAACAGTGAAACATTTATAATCAATCACACTGAGTTAAGTGCTAATATTCTCCCTATTTTATGGCTGAAAAAACTGAGGCTTGGGGTATGTAAATTCCCCAGACTCATAGCCAGCAAAAGACAAAATCTGCAAACCCAATTCCAGAACCAAAGCTCTTAGCCTCTATTTTATAGTTGCCCAGTTCACACAGTGAGGAAGTAAAGAAATGGAGACTAAGGTAGCCTGACCCAAAGGCCTCGTTCTTTTTCAGTGCACTATGCTGATACTTTTGTCTGTGTGTATACATATTTACACCAGATGTGCTGAATTGAGTGGTAGCTCTTTTTCTGCTTGGGGAAAGATGGCAGTCGTGAGAACGCGTACCCTGTTGCTGAGAACTGTGGACTGCCCAGTGTAAGCTAGTTACATGCATTTAAGAGAGAAGGAGACTTTGTTCTGTATTTATTTATTTTTTTAATGTTTTATTTATTTATTTTTAGAGAGAGGGGGAGGGAAGAAGAAAGAGAGGGAGAGAAACATCAATTGGTTGCCCTTCACATGCCCCCAGCTGGGCACCTGGCCCACAACCCAGGCATGTGCCCTGACTGGCAATTGAACCAGCAACCCCTTGGTTCACAGGCCGATGCTCAATCCACTGAGCTACACCAGCCAGGGCTGTATTGTATTTAGATGTAGAAATAGAGGCATTTTTAAACATTCACACGATCATAAACAACTGTGGCAGGGAAATTGCAATTATAACTATTTCAAATGCTACCATGTCACATTGACCTTTTTAAGACTTTGTGTAATGATGGACTCAACTCTAAGTGGAAAAAGAAAAATATAATCAGTGGAGTAAGGCCATTGTCCATTCTGTTTTTTTCTGAAGTGGTTAACTTTTTAAGTATAATCAATGACCAATTGCAGGTCTCCTCCTATTACCTTCCAGGGTTACCTAAAATATCCCATATTTCAGGATGGTAAAGGCCAGATCCATACTAAAAGAATTTAACAGTAAGAGAGTACTCATCTCTCTTTACATTGAATGGTAGGAAACACACAGAGATGATTTCTAATTTGTGATAAAAGTTAGAAACAGTCAAATATAGTCTTACTTGAAATGCCTTCTTCCAGGTGATTAGCCAGCAGAGAAGTTTTCTGTTTAGCTAACGAAGAGAAGGGATTTACGACAGCATATCTGGAACGAAGGAATTTGAGATCCAAGTAATCTGCTTCATAATTTTCCTTTAATATAAACAAAGTGAATCCGTTTTCTGATGTAATAGTTTCCACCCTCAAAGGGGTGACACATCCTTCTATTTTCACAGCACTTCCCAGGAGTTTTTGTAGTTCATGTCTTGGTTTATATCTAAAATTTCACAAAATCAGTGACAAAGTAAACCCTGGGCAGAACAGCAAGGTGGAATGCTTTAGATTCTGAATTCAGGCTCTTGACCCGCCACCCCTGTTTCTATCGATCGATCTGTGTGCTGTTTCGTAAGCCTGTTGGCAGTGTGCCAAGGGCTTCGAGGCGATGGCGCATGTGGTAGTCATTAGCTCAGCAAATGTTTTGGCTGTTTTCCATCTTATGCGGTTGATTGCACTTCCTGGCTTCCTTACAATTTGGTGAGACCTTGTGACCTGTTCTGGCCAATGAGGTATATTTAGAAGAGTGTGTGTGTGTGTGTGTGTGTGTGTGTGTGTGTGTGTGTGTGTGTGACTTCTCAGAGCATCACACTGACCATGAGCCCCCTCCAGAGCCCCTTTCCTCATGCCACGGACCAGCAATGTGTGTGTGTGTGTGTGGCGGGGGGGGGGGGCCCTGTATGTGGCTGTCCTGTGAGCCTGGCTTCTGGAGTGACAGTGTCATGGAAAAATGCTGACACAAAGGATTATGTAACATGAGCAAGAAATCAACTTTTCTGCTTGGTTGTTTTAAACCACTGAGCTATGAGGGTTGTTTGTTACCGGAACATAAGCGAACCTATCACGAGGCCAATGTTACCAGTTAGAGTGTTGTATGAAATAGTCAAGCCCAAGAATCACCAAGATGGTACTGAGGAATAATAAGGTGGAGGAATGGGGAGAATTTGCTTTCATATTAAGCTTTATTATAAAGCTCCCATAATTAAAACCATTTAGTATCATTAATGTGGTAAGTGAAATACCAAGAAAGAAAAATGAGAGCTCAGAAGCTCTAAGCACATTGGGAAATTCTACATTTGACATAGATGGTGTTGCAAATCACTAAGAAAAAAAAAGAATAGTCAAGAAATGCTGCTGGGAAAGTTGGTATTCCCTATGCTGGGGGGCGGGGCAATTAATTTAGCTTCCTATCTCACACACAGAAATCAAATCCCAAATGTACTAAAGGCTTAGATGCGAAAAGTAAAAATTTAAAACTTCATTGGAAGTTTGAGTAGCAAAAAAATTCTTAAAATAGGTGAAAAGATTAATAGATTAGATTACATTAAAATTAAAAAGTCGTAAGTTTTCATCAAAAAACATGAAAAGATAAGCCACACACAGCCATGAATATAATTTGTAAAAATAACATCAGAAGGAAAAAGGTAAATGTATAATAATTTAGTTCATTTACAAAAGGTTATGGCTGTTTTATAGAAGAGGAAAACAATGACAAATAGATATAAGAAGAGACACATCATTAATTATCAGAAGAATCAAGTTAAGCACACATCCAAACTCAAAAATTAAAAGCCCGGCAATACTGAGTGTAGATGAGGGTGTGGATTTGTGGAGAGCCTCATGTGCGCATTATAGGAGTGTCAGTTGGTACAACTACTTTAGAAAACAATTTTTCGTTCTCTTGTAAAGCTCAACATTTTATTAGTCTACAACTGAGGGATTTCACTCATGGGTATCATGAAAAAATACTCTAAATGTGCATACTAAGACTCATGCAATGGTACAGACATTCTGGAAAACAGAATGGAAGTTCCCCCCAAATGAAAAAATAGAACTACTGTATAATCAAGCAATTCTGCTTCTCAGTATATACCCAAAGGAAATAAAATTACTATCTCAAAGAGATATTTGCACTCCCTTGTTCATTGCAGCATTTTTTATAAGCGCCAGGATATTGAATCAACCTAAGTGTTCATCAACAAATGAATGGATTAATGAAATTACATACATATATAATGGAATATTATCCAGGCTTAAAAGAGAAGGAAATACTGTCTTTCGTGACAACATGGATGAACCTGGAGGACATTATGCAAAGTAAAATATGTCAGGCACAGAAAGACAAATACTGCATGATCTTACTTTTCTGGGGAACTGAAATAGGGTAGCTCATTGAAGCGGACAGTAGAATGAGGTTGCCAAGGGCTGGGGCATGGAACACATGGGGAGATGTTGGTCTAAGAGCACAAACCCCTAGTTACATGAGATGAATGAACCTGGAGACCTAATGTACAGCGTAGTGATCGTAGTCAATAGTACTGTGTGTGCATTTTACACTTGAAATTTGCTAAGAGAATAGATTGAAGTGTTCTCACCACACAGACACAGAAGGATAACTATATGAGGTGATGAATATGCTAATTAACTTTATTGTGGTGATCATTTCACAATTTATATGTGCATCACAGCATCACAGAATATACTGTAGATACATACAATTTTTATTTGTCAATTATACCTCAATATTCTGGGGAAAGAGACACATGAAAGAATGTTCATAGGAGCATTGTTTAAATGAAATATTATATACCAGTGAAAAATAAATGAAAGGTACAATAATGTATCATTATGAATGAATATTTGAATACCAAATGTTAAAAAAGTCATAGAATAATACATATAGAATTATATTAATTTTAACATACTTAAAAACAAGAACAACTAAATATATTGGGAAGGGAGCTGGGGAATGAATGAGCTAGGGAAAGAGCTCATAGAGATGGAATGATTTTGGTGATACTCCAGCTCTCAAGTGACTGCTAGGTCTACACCTGTCCATGTTATTATTGTACTCTCGTTTACGTATCTGTCACATATTCGATCTTATATATTATATTTCCCCAAAGGTCTTACATAGGAAGAATTCTTCAAATAAATATCCAATGAAGTTTGAACAAAAGATACTTCTTCATTGGGAATCTCTTTCCAGCAACATGGAAATTCTTCATTCTCTAAGCATAAAAAAAAAAAAAAAATCCCTTTACGCTTAGCAGTCACCATGTGTCTACTCTGCCCCCGAGCCCTAAGCAACCTCAGCATACTTTCTGTCTTTAAAGAATTACATGTATTTGCAATTGGAGGTGTATTGTACTCATTTTGAGTGTTTTCCTTCTAGTTCACCGCACGCTGCATCTACTTTTATCATGATGAATCTTAGCCAGTCTGTGAGAGCAAAGAGGAGCCAGGTGAGTGGAACTGTAAGGAATTATTTGTCTTTACGAGGAACGTAGATATGCCACGTGTATGGTTTATGGTTGTTTATGGTGAAAGATTGCGGGCCCCAAACACCTCCACTTTCTGGTTAAGATTCAGAAAGAGCCGAAGAGCCAAAGTGACAGAGGTTACTAGGCAGGGCTCACGCCACTGGACTCCCCGCCAGGGCTCCGGGGTGAGGGTGGCACAGGCCAGACAGGAAGCCGGGCGAGTCCCATTTTGCCCACGCCTGAGCTCCTTCTTCAGGAGCTCGGGCTGTGCTAGGCACTTTCCACGTGTAGAAAAAGAAAATGAAAAGCCATATTTTCCATGTACAACTTCACTATGTCACAATTGCGACTGAAGTATTGTCACAAATCTCAACTGATGTAAAGAAAAGAGGAGTAAAAAAGACAGAATCTATGAGACAGACGGTGGAGCTAGAAAGCCTGGGGCTAGCGCATTGTTCTCATCTCTGAAAGAGGAGAGGTCAAAGAACATTTACCGAAAAAATTACCATAAAACGGCAAACAAGAACAGACTGGAGCCAGGTGTGACAAATGTTCTTCTGCAATTATGTCTGTACATAGTCTGAATCATTAAATTAAATTTCTCACTACTTTATTTATTGAAAAGACAAACTCTCCTGGGAGGGTCTGCCATTTAAGTACAAATTTTTATCGCTGTCTGCTAAGGAATGTGCTCTTAGCCACATGGATGTGATCGTTGCAAAATTTACATACTGTTGTTAAGGATTCTTATTTATTCATTATAAGTTCAAGAAGGAAATGTAATTTATTAGAGAAAGTCCTAGAATTTGAATTAATTCACCTCAATTTTAATGTACTCTCTGTGGTGATTAACTCACTGTTAATGACGTGGTTAATTTCATTCTTTATGGCAAGAATTCACTTGTTAGTAGAAAGTACGAATGCCTCATATTTCCTCCTATGCCCCCTTGAGCAAAACAAATGAGTGATTCAGATTCATTTCAAACCGCATTCTGAAAGATTGTATCGTTGTCTCAGATGTTACTATCTTTAGCCTTCACGAGGTCTTCATAAGAGGTTAAACCCTGGTCTAGGGGAACATGGGAGGTGTCAGGCAGACACTGAACTTGGATCTGTCTGCCTTCACGGCCCTGCTCTTTGTGTGTGCACGCCGCCTCCTGACCGTTTGCCCACGGGTCATGATGCTGAAGAATAAGGATGCAACAGAAAGGAGAGGTAGAGGGAAAGGCCTGGGGGCATCAGATCTCTGAGATCTTTCTCGTATTAGACATTAGACCTGGGTAAAGTTGATTAACTTCCCGAGTTGATTAACTTTCCTAAGCTCTGGGTTTTTAAAGCTATAAAATGGGGAGAAATAAAAAGTAATGCTATCTACCTGACATGGTCCTTATGAGGAGTATGTGAAATGATGCGTATAAAGGACTTAACGCAATAAGTGTTCGTACAGACAGCTGTTACAGCTACGTCCGGAAAGGGGGTCCTCTTCTTTCTCATCCTCTGAGGCTCCTCTGTTGGTATTTAGGCCTATTTATCACCAACTGTGGGCTAATTAGAGAACCACTTCCCTTTCCCTGGTATCCTCTTGGCCAATCTATCAGGCTAATTACCATTTTGTAATGGCTCACCTTACTCACCTTTACTTCACTTGTCTGAGACATTTAAGTAACTTAAATCTTCATAAAAATATTTTGAGAACATTTTCACAGTTGCAATGATATTAAAATATTTAAGGTACTACCACGCATGAGGAGCTGGGATCAGCAGAGATGTTTTTTGCTTTTTCCATTACTGGAAATCTAATAACATTGCTATACAAAATAATATAGATTGTTTCAAGTACCAAATTACCAAGAGGATATAATATAGTCAGGGTGTATGTAACAAGGGCACTCTGTACAATTCAGCCTGCTCAGCACAATTGTTCCAAGAAGTTGCAATATTTTTCTCTTATTAACAGACTGACCTCATGTTTTTATGGGAAAATTGATAAACTTTCCTTCTTGGTATCCTCTTAAGATGCGTACGGATCGTGTTTTAAAGTGGATAGCCCGTAACCTCGTTTCATTTCTCCCACCTGCGTCTCTGACCTAGCTCTTTGAACAAGCGCAGCCTCAGCGTCTCTCTCTTCTTTTCCTGGCGCTTGCCTGAGAGCTAAGCAAAAGTTCCCCCAAACCCATTGGCGAGGTAGGGGTGGGGAGACACTAATGATCTGCTACTTCTCTTTAATTTTGACCTGTTTTTCCTGCCCTGGAGAACGTGATAATTGGAAAGAGCAGACCCAATGGTGGCAAATTAATAAAAGAACGCTGGATAATAGGTGGGGACCCATGTCCTAGTCTTGGTGCTACCATTTGCTGTGAGACCTGGAATAAGTCCTTTCTCTTATCTAGGTATCATTTTCCTCATCTATAAAGTGGAAAGCTTTTACTAGGGGCTGTCGATAACACAGGTAGGAGCTATGGCATAGAGGGGGACTTTCAGATTTCAGAATCGAATGAACCTGTATTGCTCACCCTTTTATCTTCTTTAACTTTAAAAACACTGGGCATTGTTTTCTTCAGGCCTTGCTAATTGCAAGGGGTAGAAGTCCACCAGACTAGTGCAGATGTAATGGAGTTGGGGGGCTATCTTGAAGGCATCTGGAGAACAGGAAGTAGAGTTCTGCCAGCCCGCAAGGGAACCAAGGAAAATCAGGAGCTGAGTCAACTGGTTCCGGTCTCAGCGGACCTCAAGGTTTCTCAGTGCTGCTTCGTTTGGGCACTTGGTTCCTTTCCCAGAGTGGTTTCTTCTACTTAATTTTGGATTTTCTGCTTCCTTATAATGCTGAGTTGTCCTGGCACAATGCCAATGCTGACTAACCTCTATGAGCCTTAAGTAATAGTACCTAGGTCTCCCGTGATCCAATGTCCTCAGACCCTCAGAAACCTCTTTCTTCTACCACCTGTAAGAAGAAAGGGCCCGTTCGGTTCAGGCATCCATCCTTGGTGCCATCAGCAGTGGCCTGGGGTCAGATGGTGCTCAGAGATAATCCTATTAAGGATGCTTTCTTTAAAAGGGAGTAGGGACGGGCACATTTACTAGAGACCTACGGACAGTCCAATGTAGGGCTCTGGGGCTTTAGCTGGACCTTCGTATCGTTTATCAAAATACATTGGCGAGGTCAGGGTGGGCAGAGACTAATGAGCCTCCTAGTCTGCTCGGTGCCCAGCAGTACTCACTGAACTCCCTCTCCGAGGGATGCCACCCATGTGCTCAGTAATCACATGGGTGCCTCGCGTGGGGCCTGCCACAGACTGTGCGTTCCGTAACTGGTGGCTCCCTCCTCTCAAGGAATTTCATGGAGACAAAATGACCATTTGTCCAGTAAGATGCAGGAAAAGTGAGGTGGCTCGTTGGATTTCAGAGAAGAGAGAACTCACTGCGGGCTAGGGTTGGAGTCAGGAAAATAGCAGGTTTCTGTTGAGCCTTGAGTAGTGGATAGAATTCAGAGAGACTATGGGGAGGGAGGAGTGAAGAATGCACTCAGCTTTCAAGAATATAAAAAGGCACAGAGGCCACACACTGAGATCTGTGGACGGAGAGTAGACTACTTCTGGCTGGAGAAGAGGATTTGCTAAATGAGTAGCAAAACTCACCGTAGTGGAAAGTAAGAACCGCCCCAGGGATGACTGATCAGGTGGGTAAAAGGTAACCCAGTTCCTTGCTTAGGTAGACTGGATGGCGGGCATTGAGCATCCAGACTCAGAAATGCCGTCAACAGCCCAGTCTGCTGCAAACTCCAGTAGACAGGGCTCTTCATGAATTGATGTTTATTTTTTTACTTTTTATTTTTATTGTTGTTCAAGCACAGTTGTCTCCAGTTTCCTGCCACCACTTTGATGTTTAGGGGATTTAGAGGCTCTTTAGGTAAGCACTGGTAAGATATCTCTAATCCTGCCTCTCAGGAGGAAGCCTTAAAGGTGAGTAGAAACCCAGTAGCAGGTGAGAGCTGGCCAGTGAACATATTTATAACCTAGAAAGCAGACTTTAAAGGGCAGGCTTGGTTCCAGCTGAGGCTATTCTCTTGGGATCAAACAGATAATGTTGCCAGCAAGCCTTTAAGAATAAAAAGGGCAATATAGAGGCAACAGTGTGTTCTGTGTTGCCAAATGCAAAACATTTCTTCTCTAAGTTTCCCATCACCCAAGACTCTGGTGTATCTTGATTTTAAAAGCTGCTTATGTTAGTGAATATAGGATCTGCCCCCTTGGCGATGATGGAAACTTACATCTATAGTATTGCTGTTGTGTCATGTTGGCGTGGAACACACGACCCTGTATATCAGCTATCCATTGCTGTGTAACAAATTACCCTAAAACTTAGTTGTTTAAAACAATGAGCACTATTATCTCACAACTACTGAAAGTGAAGTATGCAAGAATGGGTGAGCTGAGTGGTTCTGGCTCAGGGTGTCTAACGAGCCAGAGCTGTAGTTGTTTGAGAGTTGGACTGAAGGATACACTTCCAACCTCACTCACATGGTTGTCAGCAAGTCTCAGTTTCCTGTTGGCCATTGGCTGTTGGCTGGAGGCTTCAGTTCCTCACCATTAGGCCTCTCATAAGTTGCCTGGATGTCTTCATGATATGACAGCTGGCTTCATCCAGATTGTGGGCATGGGCAAGGGAAGAGCAAGAGAGAGGGGGAGAGGGTGGGGGGCGAGAGAGAGTGAGATCGAGAGAGAGAGAGAGAGAGAGAGAGAGAGAGAGAGAGAGAGAGAGAGAGAGAGATTTCAAGGTTGAAACCACTGTGTATTTCTCACCTGTTCTTGGAAGTCACATATTATTTCTACCAAGTGCTATTGTTACTGTTCACGCAGCCCACTCCTGGTACAAGGTGGGAGGCAGGGACCATTGGGGCCACTTGGAGCCTGGCTGTCATATCTTGAACCCTTGAGCAGGACAGATTACTTCTCTGAGCCTCATCTTCCTCTCTGTTAAATGGGGAAGTGCTGGCTAGAGGTGCTGACTTCATGGGGTGTTACTGAGGATCTAGGGAGGTGGTAGAGGAGAAAACCGTTTGTAAACTGTAAAATACACTGGATAAGAAATTCGACATCACTGACCTGCAGGTGAGGGTTGAGTGTCAAAGGCAGCAGAGAATTCCAGTCCCATAAAGAGAGGAACACAGGCTGTCTGAGGTCACCGCACTCTTCCCCTGCACATGGACACTCTCAGCTCCCTCCAGGGCTTGGCAGGGTAAGACTGTCGAGTCTGTGGTTAGTGTGTTTAAATGGTTTTTGACACAACACATTTTTGTTTCCAAAGAAAATAACTGGAGAAACAAGAGTCGCTACAAAGTCTGAAAAGTTTGAGGACGTCAACTTGTCTCACCATACAACGCGTTAATGAGCCCATTGTTCATGAGTCGAAAACATATGGATTCAATTTTAATGGAATGATGCGGAGCTTGGAAAAATATAGTTTTGGTTGCACTGAATGTAAGGACATTGAGTAGTGTGACCTTAATAAAAAAAACACCCTGTGTCCTGAGCTCACCCTTATTCAGGGCAGCATCAGGGTTTTCCACAGGCAAAATGTTCTTGCCTGCAAGCTAGATGGTACCATCTCTCCTTCACCCGTGGGGCCTATCTCTTGATGGTTGTTGCACAGGTAGGATTCGTAATGAAGATGAGAATGTGAGCATAGTGTCTGAGGTTGGCTGAGCCTCTGGCTGCCGAAACAACCACCTCCTAATCATGTCTTATCTTCTAGTGCTCACACTCTGACCGACGTCTCTGGCCTCATTATATTTTATCTTTCCATCATCACAATTCTCAGGTGCTTCCTTTCCAACCAGAATCATGGGATTGTAATTGTTGGAGCCTGAAGAGGAACTTAGAGAACTTAGTAGAAGGATATAACACTGGAGGGGAAAAAAGGTGGGGTTCAAGGAATATTCAGGTCTCCTGAGGTTGTGTGCAAAATGTTCTCCATTTATATTTGGGGGTCCACGATTTTATCAGCTTCTCTAATGACACCACTCTCTGTTTTAAAGAGGAGAGGTGTTGGGAGCGGAATTGTGTCCTCTGAAAACTTACCTGTTGAAGCTCTGACCCCTAGTATCTCAGAATGAGATGAGGCCTTTAAAGAGGTTAAAATAAAGCCAGTAGGGTGGGCCCCAATTCGGTATGACGGGTGTTCTTGTAAAGAGGGGAAATTTTGACACCAGAAGAGGCCCCGGTGGGTGTGTGCACAGAAGATGACCATGTGAAGAGGCAGCAAGAGGATAGCTATCTGCAAGTTCTTCCAACATTTTTATAACCAACTCTCTGGTTGTAGTAACTAACGTCCCTCTGCTTGAAATACATACAGGCGTCCCTCAGAGATATTGCTAGTTTTGTTCCAGACCACTGCATTAAAGCAAGCTGTGGTCCTTTTGCTGGCGGAGGGTTTTGCCTTCACTTTTGTGAAAAAATACAACATCTATGAAGTGCAACAAAGCAAAGCATAATAAAATGAGGTGTGCCTCTAGAATGGTTACTTTTTCCTTCTTGCTTGCTAGCTGATATAACGTCTGAGCTTCTGAGCTGCATGTTGGCAGACTTCTGGGACTAGGGAGGAAAACAGCATGTATCCAGGACCAGACAAGGGTTTCACCCTGGTAGGTAAGAGTTAATCTAAAATAAAACAGTTCTCACATGCACCACAGCTGGACTTTCAGTCCTCTGGGTAGACTCAAAACCTCGTCTTGAAATTAGATTAGTGGTCCCGGACCACTTAAGCCCCCTAGGCTTGTTAAATTAATCAGTTTTGGAAAATCCTTCATCTTATAGTCTCAAGTGTTGCTTTTGCTTCTCTTCCAGGAAAAGCAACGAATTGTGTGTCCCATCTTCTCCCTGCATATTCGATGTCTCTCACCTGCTCCTCTTCACTCTCCACCCTCTTGTCTGTCCAGGCTTAATCTTGACAGTGTCTCTGAACCTAATTTTAAGGTCAGTTATTCTCCAGCTGTGTCTCGTTTGGGATTAAAGCCGTCCCTTTAATTCTTGATTTTTGTCATTGCTTTATTTTTCAATTCTACAATTTCTGTTTTTTGGGGGTATTTTTTTTAAATCTATGGTCACTTTTTAAGTCTCCAGTTTCTTGCTGAATTTCTCAAAATTTGGCCTTATCTGCACTTTTAATTTGTATGTTCTCAATAACATGTTCTCTCTCTCTTTATAAATATATATCTATATCAAAAATTAATAAAACTACAAAGAGAAATAGACAAATATGCAGTCACAATGGGATCTGATTAAACATCTCTTTTAGTAATTGACAAAAGCAGATAAAACTTATTAGTAATATAGATGACTTGAACAGCACAGCTAATAAAACTACTAGTAAAACTATGCCCATAAATAGAACACTATACCCAACAAGTAGAACATGTATTAATTTTCAAGCCCACATGGACTATTACAGAAATTGACCACACACATGTAGATTTGTTGATTCATGGAAGATTTATATCAAAGATGTCAGTTCTTTCCAATGGACCTATAGATTCATTGCAGTCACAGCTAAAATACCAATGAGGTATTTTCCAGAACTTGACAAGCTTATTTTAAAATTTGTACTTAAATTAAAAGACTGAGTATAGTCAAGATACTCTTGAAGAAAATCAAATCTGCAAAAACTTGGCTTACTCACTATTGAGACTTGTAAGTTTATAGTAATTGAGAAACTGTGGCATTGACAGAAAGATTGAAAATAGACCAGTGGATAGAAGAGATGACCCAGGTATTTATCAACATATGCATGGACGCCTGATTTGTGATGAAGCTGACCAGAGACTACTAGAAAAAGAATGTTTTTCAGTAAATAATGCTAGGATAATTGGATTTTCACATAGACAAACAAACAAACAAAACAAACTAGGACCTTTTCTCACACTATAAATAAAAAGCAATTTCAGGTAGATGCAGACCAAAAATGTGAATGGCAAACCATAAAAGCTTTTAGAAGGTAAAAAAGTAAATATCTTCAATACTTTGGGGTGTAGGGAAAGACATAAAAAACTCCAACCATGAAATACAGGATCAATATAGTTAACTACATTAAGTTAACATTATTCTTGCTCACCAAAAGACAACGAGAGACAAAGACAAGCCACACATGGGCAAATGTACCTATATATCAACTCCAGTCAATGAAAGATTTATATGTAGAAGATTATTTCAAATCTACCGCAGGTTAATAATAAAAGTACAGAATATCCAATAGAAAAGTCAGGAAAAACTGAAATAATAGTCTATTGTCTAGCTTCTGTCACTAGATTGTAATCTTGGCAAGGATGAGATTTACTGTCTGTTTTGTCTGATGTACTCTAATGTCTGGGACCGTGGCCGGCGCATAACTGCTGCTCAGTGTATATTTTTTGGATGTTGTCACTCCCCTCTTCTAGCAAAGCCCTGAGTGAAGGATTCCTATTATTCCCAGATCCCAAAGAGAAAATAAAGGCTCAGAGGGCTCATGAATGGTTCTCCCAGTTTCACTACACAGCAGATGCTAAGGTCAAGATTCAAATCCATGCCTTCAGATGTCAAAGCCCACTTTATCCCAACTGTATTAGCTGTGTTGCTTTATCGTGCTGCTAATGGCCGGTCCTGGGTATTCGGGTAAAAGTACATCAAAGGGGAATGATGCAGGTAACTTATACTTTTCACAGAGGGTGACATCAAGCTAATATAAGTGGCTCAAAAACCTGGGGATGGGTGTCATCCTCTTCATGGAAATTGTCCCATCCTTTTCATCTGTTTTAACAGTTTTCAGATGAGGTGGTTCCCACAGGGGCACGGCTGGGTAGTCTCCATTCTACAAGGTAAAGGGCTTTCTCCTCAGGCTTGGCCAGTGTACTCATTTCTGGTGAGACAAGCGAAAGGAAAGCCTCAGCTTTCTTCCACCACCAGCATTCAGGAGGCCCAGCTAAGGACTGTCTCCCCTTGTCATTACTCAGCACTGGCTGCCAGGATTTGTTAGCAGAGGCCTTCTGGGCTCCATGTATATTTTATGCAAAGTGGATTATTAGGATTATGGTTCATTCATTCATTCTTAGATTTAAACAATGTGATGTAGGAGAAGAGCTTATGAAAATGCCAGTCGTTTCTCCCGAGGTCCATGTATGCCAGGCTGCACTTCACAAAGTCACGTGCAACAGCGACACGCAGCATGCTGATTGATAGAGCCAGCGCCTGGAACAGAGAAGGGATGCGCTCCAATGGTCCTGAACAGAAAGAAGGCTGAGAAAGAC
Organism: Glossophaga mutica; assembly: GCA_039655065.1. Lineage (NCBI taxonomy): Eukaryota > Metazoa > Chordata > Mammalia > Chiroptera > Phyllostomidae > Glossophaga > Glossophaga mutica. The sequence continues at coordinate 16,269,298 of CM077312.1, read as the reverse complement.
TCCTATAAAACCGTCAATTCAATGAAATGATCTTTGGAAGAAGCCAGTAGCACATTTTCATTTCCAGGGAGACTTTTTTTCAGTGTCCAAGGGAAATTAGTACCCATAACATGTTAACAGTTATGCAGGGACGATGCTCCCTTCACTTTGGCAGAAATTCAAGGACGTTACCTGAATGCTGAGATTCAAGTCAGATTTGTTGCTTGATTCAAGAATAAGGCTACCTTGTGATTTTGTTCATGCTCTTCTCTGTACGTTACCACTCTTCCTCTCACTTTCTGACACCTTTTTCCTTCTCCAGAGCCCATTTTCCTTGCTCTGTGGTTTAATGTCTCATGCTTCCTTGGGTCAGCTGGTTGGGAGGATAATAAATTGTGGCTGGTATGGCCAGAACAGAAGCATAGGCCAAACTAGGTAGTTAGCCACCAAGCAGCGTGATCAAAATGCCAAAATACAGTGGCCCAAAGGTGTTCTCCTTGGCGTTGCTTTCCATAGGGACCGATCTGCTTGTTCAGGTCACACCCAGTAGTCTCTGAACTGGGCGATCCTTCTAGGCAGGTGTCTGCCAGTGTTTTGGTTTCAAGGGACTGTCCCGGTTGAATGTGCTGGGACAAGCTCTTCATGGAGCTGACAAGAGCTGGTGGTTTGTCAAGTTACCAGGTGTGGTGGGTTGAATGATGGCTCCAAAAGCTATGGGGACCCTATGAAAGTCAGCTTATTTGGAAAAAGCCTCCTTGTAGATGTAATTGAAATAAGGCTCTTGAGATGAGAGTATCCAGGTAGTTTCTACATCCAATGACGAGGCTGTAGAAGAGACACACAGAGGAAAAGACACAGTGAGGCCCGAGAAGACACAGAGAAGACAGAGGCAGAGACCAGAGTGAGGTAGCCACAGCCCAGGGGTACCTACAGCTATGAGAAGCTGGAAGAGACAAAGAAGAGGATCTCTCCTAGAGCCTCTGCAGAAAGTGTGGTCGTGATGACACCTTGATTTTACATTTGTGGCTTCCGGGACTGTGGGAAAATGAATTTATGTTGTTTTAAGCCAGCCGGTTTGCGATAATCTGTTATAGCAGCCCTGGGAAACTGGTACAGCAGGCCCTGCGGCCTGGTTTGACTTTTGACAAAGTCAAACCAATAACCAGGACTGAAAGAAGCCCAGGTACAGGGTGAGACCTTCAGCACGAAACCAGATGTAAAGTAGAGGCTACAGATCAATGAGTGCCAGGCTGGCTGGGAACTCATCTAGGCCATAAGATTAATTGTGAACATCCCACTGATGGGAATATGGTTTATGTTAAAAGAACAAACTCAGTTACTTTTTAAAAACGAAAATTAGTGTTGTTTCCTAAACTATGGGTCGCTGCTCATTAGCTGGCTGTGAAATCAATTAAGTGAAAGACAATCATTTTTGCTTGTTTATTTTGAAGAATGCAGTAAAGACTTACCAGATCCCATCACACATAGTGAGGGTGAGGATTTGTACCAGTGAGATACTGTCAGGAAAGAGATGGCATTCGAATCGAATAATCTAAGAAGAGTTTGATAAAAAAGCTATTTGCAAAGGCAACAGCAGCCAGAGGTGACAAAGTATCTGCACCTAATAACAGAAGGGAGGCCTTATCATTCTTAACAGTGAAGAGGTAAAGAGAAAGAGAGCTTCCCGAATACTCCAAGGAGAGGGTGACTGACAGGTGCCGTGACCTTCAGAAGAAGAAGGCAGACATCCCTCGGTAAGCTGGCAGCGGGGAGCCAGAATAGCAAATGCCCCTCTGCCGCCTCCATCTGCTGCTGGTGCCTCCCGTTGCCCAAACCCACCCTTCGGCTGGAAGGCCAGAGCGTCTGTATCTGTGATCCATCCGCCTTAGCCGGAGAAGGGTGGCGAGTGCGTTAAGAAGAGCTGAAGAAACGAAGCCACAAGAGTACCATTTCTTGATGCTTCTATGAGTCACTGAGTTGCAATAGCAACTATGTTTCTTACTGTGCGTTGTAGACAAAGAGTTGAGAAAAACTGGAACAATGGGCAGACTTGTTCTGAAGCTGCAGATGGAGGGTTTTCAGAAACGCCCGCCGGGCCTGCCGTGACACGAGTGGACGGATCCCAGGGAGTTTTCTCTGCGGCTCCGCGCGGCAGCGAGCCCTCTGTGCCCCGGCTGCCCGTGGCCACCCCTGCGCACTGTGACCTTGGTTATATTTTATTTAGCACTGTGTTTTATGCTATCACTTCAAATTCTTTGTTTCGGATACATAAGTCAGATCTCCCATGATACTCTAAACTCCATGAGGGGAGACGCAGGGTCATGGGCTGCTTTTACCGCCTCCACCGGGCCCAGGAGATAGTGATGCTCAGCGCCTCCGGTTGGTAGCTGCATATGGCCTGGGAGACACCAGATGGCCTTCTGGTCTTTCAATCAAACCCACTTCCACAGACCTTCATTCACTCTGAGGAAACCGTAATGGGTTGAACTTAAAATCTGATTCCTCCTAAGAAAAGTTTCATTTTAATGGGCACTCGGGCTGAAGCTAAAGCCAAAACTCATTTAAAGTTAGTAGACTCATTGCAACTCTCACAGGATTCACCTTTGAATTTTCCCCCTAGACGTTGGCATTCTTATCGAAACTCTAAACCCAGAAGCCACCCAGGCCCTACCTTTTTAATTGGATTTGAGCATCCGGTTCTCTGAAGAGCTGAAACATGTTTTAAAAAGCTCTGAACTTCAAAATTGGATGTTCTACGTGCCAGTCCTGGTTTTTGCCAATATGTATTTGAGTAATCGTGAACAGGTGAGGTGGCCCCCGAACTTCAGCCAGCTCATCATCAAAGCCAGGAGGAGTTTCTTGGATGCTAAAAGAATTGGCCAATGAGGGAGTTGAGGCTCAGAAGGGGAAGTGCCGAGGGTGCAGATGCAAGGCTCTTTCCATCTTTTAAATTCCTTAAAAGAAGCCAAGTTCATTGTCAGCGTTTTTCAGATTCCTCTGCAATCCTTCTCTCTCTCTCTCTCTCTCTCTCTCTCTCACACACACACACACACACACACACACACACACACACACACACAAAGATCTCAGGGACTACTGCTCGGGTGGGATGTCAGTTATCTTCACTGAAAGTGCGGGTCGATATGAAATCAAACTTGGCCCAAGAAAAGCTGCTCCCTAGTCATTCCTCATTGTTGCATGTACAGAGATTATGTTCTTGAAAAAGCAATGTCGCTCTGGCCAGGTAGCTCAGTTGGTTAGAGCAGTGTTCCTGTACACCACGGTTGTGGGTTCGATCTCTGGTCAGGGCACACACAAGAATCAACCAATGAATGCGTAAATAAGTGCAACAAAAAATCAGTGTTTCTCCCTTTCTCTCTTCATCTCTCTCGCTAAAATCCATACGTAAAAATTAAGAAGAAAAGAAAAAATGCAATGTAGATTCTAGTCATACTGCACAGGGAGGAAGTGGAATGGAACTAAGGATATATATTTTCCATCCCTTACTTTTGAGGAAAATAGATGTTAAAGGGTTTTTGAGAACACTCTATTGGTTCACAGAGTTTAAAAGTTTGTATACAAACTATATGTTTTTCAAAGCCCTTTAGTATCTATTATCCTCAAGAGTAAGTCAGTGGGGAAGATATTACTACTTGTTAAGGGCTGAAGTAATTGTATACCCTTAAAACATATGTTGAAGTCCTAACCCCTGGTGCCTGTAATGTGACCTGGTTTGGAAATAGGGTCTTTGTGGATGTGATCAAGCTCAGACAAAGTCACAGTTGATTAGGGTGGGCCCTAAATTAATGTTATTGAGGCCCTTGCCAGGAGGGGAGGAGAGGCCTGTGTAGAGGGGGTTGACGAGAGGAGATGACACTCAACAGGGGTCGTGCGTGAGAAGGAGGAGGCCGCGACTGGAGGGCTGCATCTGCAGGTCACAGCGTGCTGAGGGTTGCCACTGTCACCAGAATGTAGGAGCGAGATGTCACCAGAATGTAGGAGAGAGTCTGTCATGGGACAGATTCTCCCTCTCAGACCTCAGAAGGAGCTAACCCTGCTGCCACCTGGATTTCTGACTTCTGGCCTCCAGAGCTGTGAGAGGATCCATTTCTGTCGTTTCAAACTAATACACTGTCTCATTTTATAACCAAGGTGTGTGAGGTGGCTTCGGCCTCTACCTGTCTCTGTATTAACTTTTATGGTCTCTACCCTTAATGTTCCCAGAGTTACAGCTTTTAACATTTTATTATATATCACAATATATCTGGCACATTTTGTATATTTAGTGCTATTATAGTACTCTGGTTTTCTCTTATGAAAAATGATGGGGTGGACTCAGTGCTCTCGAAGATCCCTCTCAGTACATTCTCTGACCGTAATACTCCGCTTAACAAAACTTCCGGGAATGAAGCTTGTTAAAAATGAAGTCAGATGGGCAGAGAGTGGGAGAGTGACCCATTTAAAACCGCCTCCTAGAAACTAAAGATCATTAAACACAGAAGTTCTTGGTGCCGCTCAGATTGGTGGGGAGTCTGCAGCCGAGAGAGAGGGTCTGACCGTGGGGAGCCGCTGGTCCCATCCGGGAAGGACGGGGGTGAGGGGGGGGCCAGGTGCGTGAGACTGAGACTGAGCCGTGGCAGGCGGTGGGAGGCATAGAGAAGCTGGTCTAGAGAAGCTGGTCGTCAGATACGCTACCTGCACCTCCCCTGAAAGGGTCCTCTGTGCCGGAATGTCACACCTCTTTAAAGAGCCCATGACAGGTTGCCTTAGGGACCCTCAGAGCCAGACTCGAGGTGCAAGGCTTGGCCCAGCTTCTCTGTCCTTCCTCTGAAAAGCTGCCTTCAGTCCCATGGGGTCTGTCCGCTTCCTGTCACACCGACAGTGCTTGCTGACTTCTCTCTCTCTCTCTCTCTCTCTCTCTCTCTCTCTCTCTCTCTCTCTCAGCTCCTCACAGGAGCTGTTTGGCAGGCAGCTCAGGGCTCTGCTGCGAAGGCAAGTCTAACAAGCTTGTCGTGCTGATTGATTCAACAGGACAGGCGAGGGGCCACACCAGCATGGAGATTTCGCCCTCTGATTGTCCTAAGGGTCGGGTTTGCTAAGGAATAGGGCCTGATTACGGCCCAGCCTCTCAAGTGTCTCCTGTTGCCCCAATCTGCGGACTCTTCTGCTTCGAGCTCAGCAGGATCTGCTGTGAAAAGGCAAAGATATTTTCAGCTCAGTTGTTGCTTTCAGACCTTCTCTACACAGCTCGGAGATGGTAGGTGATTCTGCCCCAACTAGGGGCTGCAACCAAAGCCACTTCTAGTGAGAAATGGGGAAGAGTCAGCTTCATGAACCCTGAACGTTCAGGCCTGGGTGCTCCGGACTGGGATCAAGCTGGGGGTCTCTGAGTGCCGACTGGGAAGCCTCAAGTGTGGAGTTGCTCCTAGCAAGGGCCCTCTCTTCATTTCAAGGCCTGCTGCTTAAAGCTTGGGAAGACAGTGAGGTTAACCTGTTGTTCTACCTACACAGGGTTTCTAGTCAGCAACCGGGCGGAGAAGTAACTGCAGGTCTTGACTTACTTAATTCTCATTCTCTCTCTCTCTTCCTCCCCCTCCCCCTCCTCCCCTCCTCCTCCTCCTCCTCCTTCTTCTTCTTCTAGCTCTCTCTCTCTCTCTCTCTCTCTCTCTCTCTCAAATAGGCAAATAGAACTTGGTTCTTCATTTGTAAAACAAGGGGGTGAAGATAATCTCTAAAGTGACTCGTGGCTTTAAAAAAGTCTATTGTCTCTGTTTTACCTATTTTCACCTACACGTTCTCTTCTGTCGTGGCTCAGGGCTGCCCATCCCTTGGAATGGGTTTTTGCCCCAACACGTAGTGCAGTGGAAGTTGAACAGGAAACTGGCCTCATATCAGATTTTCTACGGGACGTGATTGGACACGAAGACCTGAGCAATGCTCTCCACTGCTCTCCCAGGATTCCCACCTCCTTCCTGACCTGAACACAGATGCCTGCATTGTCCTGAACTTGTCCTGGTTGTCCTTGATATCAGACCACGGGGCAGCTTTGGCCTGTGCTGGCTGCATATCCCGCACTTGAGCCAGACCCCAGGAATCTGGGACGGCCTGGCTCCGCACACACGCTCTGCACAGGCTCTTCAGCACACGCGCGGCGTTCCACAGCAGCGGCAACTCTGGGCTCTCCCGGGGGAGCTTTGCCTGTCCTGACTTCCCGGGTCTAATATCCCATTTATACCCCCCTGAGTCCCTCCCCCAGATCAGAGGAACATTTTCTGGGCCCGAGGGGATAGTTTGTCAGACCGACAGAGATTGAGGAGTCCAGTCCACTAGCGATGCCTGAGGTGGACGAATGAGGGGTCAGCTTCCAGGTGACATCCCAGTAGGCACAGGTGATGTCTCGAGACAGAAGGAGTCTGTATCGAGGTGACTCAGGGGCAGGCAGGGAGGGGCGCTGCAGTGGGGCTGGCAGAGGCAGGACGCCGGCTCCAGCGAGAACACGGGAGAGAAAGGCAGGGCTGGAAGCTGCGCGCGAGGGGATGAGATGTGAGCCTCTGCCCAAGCCTGGTTGAACGAGGCTTAGTTTTAGATCAGATTACGGTGGGCCAGTTATGAGAACCTGGTTATGAGAACCGCCTTAGCAGCTGCTGTGGAGTGAATGGTGCCCCCTCCAAAACACATGTTGAAGATCAACCTCAGTGTCTGTGACCATGACCCTAGTTGGAGAGAAAGACTTTCCAGATGTATCACGTTAAGGTTCCACTTGACTGACGTGGGCCTAGAATCCAGTATGACTGCTGTCCTCATAAGAAGAGGGTAATTCGGAACCAGATGCTCAGGGAGGGGAGGCCATGTGAAGACGGAGGCTGAGTTGGAGTCACGTGCCTACTAACTAAGGAATGCTGATTGCCGGCAGCCATGAGAAGCCAGGAGAGACGCGTGAAACAAATCCTCCTGCGTGGTCCACAGAGGGAACCAGCTCGCTTTGATTTCAGACTTTGACCCTCCAGAACCGTGTAAGAGAATAGATTTGTTTGGTTGTAAGTCACCCAGTTTGTGGGAATTTGGCATCACATGCTTAGGAAACAAATATAGTAACCAAGTTAATATAATGTGGAGGCCCTGAGGAGGTGTGGTCCCTGCCCTATGCCCTCTGTGTGCAGGCAGGACTGGTTGGAAAGATGGGTTGCAGATGGGAATAGAAGGTGTGATGATCTTCAATGTTAGGGCAGTGGTTCTCAACGGATATGAGTGCCTGGGCTGTTGTGGAGGTGAGTGCAGTGTGTGTGTGTTGGCACACACCACAATGACCACGTACGTGTGTGCCACAGTCACCAAGACGGGATGCGTTTGTGCATGGGCTGGAGCAACTGGATACACACTCTCTATGCACCCCCATGTAAAGCATGAAATTGCACCTCTCCATCCTCTCACCCCAACTCCCGCACCTCTCCCCAACATGCAGTTTGAGAAATGCTGTGTTAGAGGAATGTAAGGGCAAAGAGATAAAGAGATTACTGCGTAGTTCATCTGATACCCTGTCTTAGTTAGGGAAGTGCTAGGTGATGTAACAAACCAACCATAACAGGTTAGCGTCTCACCTAATAAAAGTTCTTTCTTTCTCACGAACATAACATGCACTGATCTCCTCCACGGAGTGACTCAGGGACCCAGGCTCCTTTCACCATGTGGCTTACTCACATCCTCTGTGGCCTTGGAGTTCTGTGCTCTTTTCTGCTGAGAAAAAGGGGTTTGTGCGAGTCCCATGTACTTCTCAAAGGCATGGTGGGCAAGTGAAAAATACTACTTCTTTCATCTTCTGTGGGAGAGACAGCTCTGTGGCCTTGCACTCGAAGCATCTGGGGGTTGCACTAGGAAATGTAGTGCCGGGCTGCGTGCCTTCCAGCAGTGCTTCCGCTGCAGGCGGGCACGGGTTTTTGGTGGTCATCTGTCCATCTCTGTTACGCTCCTTCAAACAGTTCTTGGAGAACAGGCTGACAGTGACAAGGGGGAAAGGGGAGGAGATTTCAGGGGAAAAGGGTGAAGGTACAATAAAGGACACATGGACAATAAATAACAAGGGGGAGGTAGAAAAGGGAGGGAGGTGGGGAGGGCTGGGGTGGTGAGGAGGGGTGGGAGGAACAGGCAGAAAACTGTACTTCAACAACAATAAGAAAGAAAAATAATTATTAAAAATATAAATACTATACAAAAATAGCAGAATTAAAAATTACAAACAATTAAAAAAACAAATTATTCTCAGAAAGTTCACATCATAGGTCTCAGAGATTTCCTTGTACACGTTGTTTGAATTTTTGTATAATGAAAATAAAATTGGCAGTAAAAAAGAAGCAAAACTTTTGAATAAGACTTGTAATTGAAACCTGGCTCTGGCATTTGATAATTGTGTAAATTTTGGTCAATTTACCTAAACTTTCTGGGCTTCAATTTCCAGGTTTGTAAAATAAGAATAATAATATTTTTATAAATTTAATAATGATTGAAAATGACATATATGAAAGACTCGGTATAGAATAAGTGATCATTAAATAGTAGCTTTTCTTTTAATTTTAACAAAATCATTGCCAATGAATTTTTTGTCAGTTAACTCATTACTGTCAAACTCAAAATTTTCTTAAGTTAGAGATTTTTTTCTTTAACCTAAATTGGTATTCACTTACTCATAGAAGGTTAGAATTAGAAGTCCCTTGGAGATCATAATATGTTATTTCTGGTGACAGTGAATGACTTATTCAAGGCCACGGAGGTAATTAGTAGCATAGATAAGACGAAACCTTAAGTCTTTTCACTTGTAGTTCAGTGTGCTCTGCAATTCTTCTTATGAAATCACTGAAAATTGAGCTCGCTGGCACTGTAGCTTCTAAGTTGGGACTTTAAATGACCCATATGTCTGCTGTGGTTGGGTATGACTTCTGGGCTAGCTGTCGTTTTCCTGAATGTGCTGTCATTTATTATTATGGTGCAAGCATTACCTTTATATAATTAATTCTGTTGTTTCCAGAGAGGTTAATTCTACCTAGTCATTAAAATGTGACTCTCAGTACATTTTCTCCTGAAAAGAGTAGTGCTTTAAAGGACACACTATTTTAGATTCTCTAAATGCCACATGTTAAATGAATATTTTTCTTCTTACTCTTCCCTTTCTAAACCATTGGTCCTCCTTTCTGTCAATGATTTTCTTACTATTAAGAATATACTATCTCTGTGGTGTACGTGTTTTCCCAGTAAATATAATAGTCTTAGTGAAAATCTCAAACAATGCAGTGAAATTGTTTGGAGAGAACTGAATTTCTGATGAACATTACTAGTAAAGCTATAAACCTCCAGCTCTGACTAGGTGGTCATGTGTTGAATATGAATAGCAGGAATGAATAGTCATTGGCAGGTCACATGTGACCTGAATCCAGCACTGTCCTCCCCGCTGCCACCTTCTCTAAGTTGGCTGTGTCAACCCCAGTAGAGAGGACTTAATAATTAGGAAATACGATCTCACTGTCTGCGTGCCTTGAGGTCTTCCATGGTGTCCCTATAACCCAGAGTGACTAGGTGGGACTCACCACCTCACCAGACTTCACCAGATCAAACACTGTACATTGTGGGAAGATACAAAGGATTCTTAGCATCAGACACCTTGGACGGTCAGAAAATCAGAGACTGGACCTGTCCCCAGCAGGAGTAATTCCTCTATACTACACTTCTACTTCCCAAGGATGGCTCAAGCTTAGGTCTATGAATGGAGACTATCCCAAGAGTGTTCCCTTTCCTAGCTCTGCCTCTTCCATGTTTTCATGCATCCCCTCCTTTAAAACTCATCAATCTGGATCTCTCCACCCTCGACTTCATGAAAGGCCTTCTCCCTCCCATCTTGTCCTCAGAAGCAAAGGTAGAATCCTTGGTTCCTCAGTTTCTTGTAAATAAAAAAGTTTTGTTCTTTGGTCAGATATTAATGGACGTGCTCCTTGGCTCAGCTGCAGTAGGTTGATTGAACAGAGTGTGTTCCGGTCCCAATAGCCACAATGCTTTTCCTCTTGTTGATCTGAGAAGCAAGCACCTTTGGCCAAAACGAGAGTTCTAAAACACAAAACAATCTAATATCACATGAAGAATGGGGAGTCCTAGAATGAACATGGATTTTACTTCACCTGTTTAAAACTATTAAGCCCTTTCATGACTGTGTTAAGGACAATTTGACTTCTTTCCGGGCCTAACTGGCCTTATGAGGTCTCCCCACCCTACTTCTCACATTGCTATCCAGAAAGCAATGTGCTACTTCTGACCATTTTCTTCTGCTCCAATACCTGTCTCCTTAAATATGGGATCAGTGTCCCTCTTGGACAATGGCTCCAGAAATTACCTGAGTTTAGGATGCTCTTAATTCCAGAGCCACTCATTGGGGAGGTGGTAATTTCACTGATTAAATCAACCTGGGTCTGTTGTCCAATTCTGGGGGGCATGGGGCCAACTCCTCCCAGTCAGGGGATTGAGCAGAATCACCTTAGAATGGGGAAGAAGATGTTTCTCGTAGGAAGGAATGCTGTGCAAAGCTAAAAAATTTCCACAGGTCTACTCTAGGAAACATGGTATTCTAATGGGAAATTCTAAAGCCAAGATTCCCTTGGCTTCTCCCGAGACTGAATCAAAGCACTGTTTGCATCTGGGGAATCTGAGACCTTCTAAATGATGGAAGTTTGAGTGACAGGAGGTGAAGGGAGCAGAGAGGCTTAAGCAACAGCCTTCTTCATCGGCAAAGAGGGGAACCACCCAGGAGCAATTGTGACCCCTTTCTCCTCAAACCCCTTCCTCACCTGCTCAGACTGGCTCAAAGAAATAATGCTTATGAAATGGCTTGTTTGACTATTCCTGGATTGAGGGGCTTTGAGGCACATTCTTTCATGTCATGATGCTCATGAATGAGATCAGACCCCTCGAAGGTCAGATTGATAGGGTGAGTAGAGGACTAGAATGAAATGAATGCCACCAGGAGTGAAGGGTAGGTGTCGAAGGAAGTGGGAGAATGAGTTCAGAAAGAGGAATGAGGCTGAGTCAGGGACAAAATACCAACTTTAATTGTCAGTGAACTTGTGGTATGGGGAGGACTGTCAGGTGCCTGATAAACCCATGTCCTTCTGTGTTACAATATGGAACTCTGACAACACATATTCTGGAAACCAATGTAAATACTTATTTGTAGGCACATCACATTTTATATGCTATGTGTGTGTGTGTGTGTGTGTGTGTGTGTGTGTTATGTCCTGTAACCTCAAACACTGTGTGACTTTTTGCTCTTAGAGGCATGTTATGCTTGGGGAAGAATGTCACATTCAGATGGGTGTGTTCTCAGTCTAGTTCACAAGGACTTGGCTTGGCAAATGAATGGGACAAGCAGACTGAGCTGCTGAGTAGGAGGGCAGCTATGATCTTTAGCCTGCTTTGGGCGTAATCATGAGAAAGGCTTTGCTGCTGGAAGATGGGGGGCTTTGCAGCTTGCTCTGGGCTGCACTCCCACGTTTATTTTGGGAGCAATGGAGACTCAGAAGCCGGCATGATGCTTGCATGACAGTTTATTTTTAAAGGGGATATAAGTATGTAACTCCTTTGGTAAGAACTCAAGCTCCTCTGGTATATTTTATGATCAGTTGCTATCCTCCAACTCTCTGAAGTAAGTAGATTACATTTTAATGCAATTCACATTTGTGATTTAATTTTCATTAAATTATCAGCTTTTTCTCCCCCTGGCATGTAAGACATGCTCCCAACAGTTGTCTGTTCGAAAACCATGCTAAGAGATTCATCATGGGTACCTGGGCTGAGTGCGTCTCACCGAGGCTGCCTTGGAGTTAATAGCTCCTTTCTCATTCTTGAGGCATTTGCTTCTACTTCTCCTTCTCATTATGAGGTTTCATTTCTAATACCACAAATGGAAACCCTGATGGAGCAGAAGAAAAATATAAAAGACGGAGTGATAGAAGTAGGTATATTTCAAATATACCTTTTCTTTGGTAGAGAGTATGGACTTGAGAATTAGGCATGGATAGTGGGCTCAATGCCAAGATCAATCATTTCCTATTAATATTAGGCAAATTATTTAACTTTTCTGAGTCATAGCTTCCTTATTTATAAAGGGGGGATAATACTTTCTTCCTCACAGGGCTATTAAATCACTGAAAATACACTGTATATAAAGCACCAAGTAGGTAGGAGGCACTAAGTGTCGGTTCCTTTATCCACTTAAATCAGAGACAGGAATACTCTAGCATATAAAAGAGATATAACACTTATTTTATTTTGGGGGAGTAATGTATCGGTCAGAGTAGGCTAGATTATGCTGTGGTAACAAACAATCTCCCAATTTTAGTGAGTTACAAAGGCAAAGGTTTATTTTTTTGTTCATGTTACAGGTCCCCACATCTTTCTTTGTCTTCACGGTGGGACTCAGGAGCATGGAGCAGTCACTATCTGGAATGGGCTAATCATGATGGCAGAAGGGAAAAAGCTAATGAACCATGAGCTGGCTCCGTTCCCCAATGTGACACATACCACTTTCCTCACATTTCATTGGCCAGATCAAGACACGTGGCTGAACATGATATTGATGGGGGTAGATATGTAGAATTCTTTTTTTTTTAAATATTTATTTATTTTTAGAGGGGAAGGGTAGGAGAGAAGGAGAAGGAGAGAAATATCAATGTATGGTTGCCTCTTATGTGTCCCCTGCTGGGAACTGGCCTACAACCCAGGCATGTGCCCTGACTGGGAATCGAACCACGATCCTTTGATTCACAGGCCCGCGCTCAATCCACTGAGCTACACCAGCCAGGGCAGGACATGTAGAATTCTTTATCCACTTGTGTCTGGTAAAGCTGACTTGTTGAGAGCATAAAACTGAGGTCCAAACCAGGATATGGCATGAGAATCACCTATAAATCAAAATCTTATGGTGGGCCCAGGGACACGCATGTTTGCTACTTTCATAGGTAATCCTGTAGTGCACAATCTGGTTAACAGACCCTGTGCTAAAAGGTTAAGGTCAAGAAAGGTAGTAAGCTGATGAGTTTTGGAGGGCAGTATTAAAAAGAGATGACTGACTTTCTCTTCCTAATTCTTATAAGTCTCTCTTTATTTTTATTTTTGCTGTTTCGCTTTTATTGAATTGTTCCATAGCCTCCTTATTTATAATTTAGGAAGCACGTGCATTGAATACTTCATGTGCCTCCAAGGAAAATAAATAACTAGGTTGCTTTTCAGTTGTTGGCAGCCCTTCATTGATTTTTTTCAGTGGGTTAGTGGTTCACAATGGAAAACATCATCTCCACCTTTGACCTAAATCTCTCGGGATGCATGAAGATGGACATTGGGGAAGAGTCAGACCTTGATTAGCCATTTGCTTTGGCTCCTATCTACCTTCTGCTGTACAGGTGGTCTTCAGTCAGCTTTTCATTCCTTGTAAGTCAATCAAGAATAGTGGGTTTACCTTCCCAGCATACTATTTTTTTTCCTATGGCACAAAATAAGTCCATGAAAGAAAACTGTTGGGCAGAGGTATGAAAGAAGAAGGCACAGAAAGGCAAAGGGGTGAAGGAACATGTCTAAATTTAGCCCCTGACTTCAAATTGTCTTTTGGATGATGCTGGTTCTTCAGTCCTCATTAATCATGCCTAAATTCCCAGATCTTCCTTTGACCAAAAATGAGGGGCATGTGCCAGCACCTCCCCACATCCTCCGGGGGAAGAGAACCCACGCAAATCACCAAGATGCTTCCCAGCCTGAAGCAGCCTCAAACAGACTTAGGAAGTGTGTGCCCCAGAGACCGCAGTCTTAGCAAAGGTGAAGTTTTCCGTCGGCTAGTGCAGTGTTTTTCACGCATTCCCTGTTCGTCACCCACCTGAGCGTGAGCATGGGATACTTTACTTACTCAAGGGGATAAGTGGCAGGAAACTTAAAGAAGGGTCTTATAGTGTGTATTTAGCAGGAACAAAAGCCTTAAGGCAAAGGCCTCAGAGTGAAATTTCTGGCTCTGCTAGTAGGTGAGGGGGACTTGGAGGGGGGTTCAGTGTCAAGAATTTTCTATTCCTAAAAACACATCTCATAGCTTGACTACCAGAAGAAGGCCAACCCTACTGTGAGTATCTGTGCCTTGATTTTCAGCAGAGAAATGGGTGGATATACAAAGGGGGTAGGACCTAGAGAGGAATATTTGTTTACTTTTTCATTTTTGATGGACTAAGCTAGAGCATACATGTATGTCGGTGGGAATGATCCAGAAGAGAGGGAATAAGTACTAATGCAGAGGAGGGGCCAATTGCAGGGACAAAGGTCTGATTAACAAGAAGCAGGTGCAGGAGTTGGCCTTTCATAGGAGGAAGGACGATTTTTCGTTGCGTCAGGAAAGAAGGAAGAGAGCCGGGGTGGATGCGTGGGTGGCCCAGCAGATTGCTTGGTGGAAGGTGCGTGCGTTTGCTTTAGTTCACTCAGTGTCTGCTAGTGATAGCAAGTGCCGGAGTGGGGCTTCCGATCAGGGAGCGGGCCTTGGAGATTTAAAGATAGGAGAGAAAAGATATAAAATAGGTCCAGGGAGTGCAGACAGGAAATCACTAGGGACCTCAAGTAGGATGGTTGGGCAGTGTCGAGTGCCGATTTGGGATTTGAGCCATTAGATTAAGGTGACTTGACATACTAATATGTGTGGCGTTTCCACTCCAGTGACATGTAGTTGTTGGAGGGACAGTTCGGAGCATGTAGATATTTTCGTTTGACAAGGATTGGGCTTTGCTCTACGTGTGTGAAAATTGGGGAAGGGACAATGAAGCTGAAGTTGTTTTCAACGCAAGGCTCAGATGGGCTACTTGACCTGATCCAGGTCACACAGCAAGTTCATGGCAAGAGCCCAGAACGCAAACCCTGGTCTGCCCCTACCCCAATTATCACACCCTGTTAGGGCCCTTACATTTCAGGTTGGGTAAAGACTGAAGAGAGACGATGGGCGGGGGGGGTGGGGGGTGATTTTTATCCAGGTTAAACCTGTGGTCCAATATTAGTATTGTTATTTTGTTATTTGAGAAGATCTGCATCGCCAACATTGTGCCAAATAAACCTTGACATGTGTCTTTTCAGGTGGCAAGTTTCTGTATTTAAGAAAAGCGTCCCTACAGTATCTCTGTGCTCAAGGAGAGCTGCCGCGCTGAACCAGGGAGTATTGATTTGAGGGTGTACCCAGAGCTCTGCGGAGCCTTAGCAACACTGTGAGGCCTGAAGTCATAAAGTGGTTTATGGGAAAAACCATGAAACCTTCAGTCCTTCGATAATACTGATTAAGGATAATTTAAATCATTTGTATTTTATTACAAAATGTCAGTGGCGATGAATTAATCAATTTCAAATCGATTTTATTTGTGTAAAATTGGCATTTTAGGAACTGGATTTATGGCTCACAGCAACCTCTTTCAATGTGAAGTTACTGCGATATTAGTAGTAAATGCACTCTGACTGAATCTACATCATTAATCAAATGTTCTGAAATTGAACTCCTAATCATGTTTTACAAGATTAAGTAGAAGACCCAGAGGATGCTGGCTGCTTTTCAAGGCCTCAACCAAGGAGGAGGCAGTGGTGACTCTGGAGGATATTTGTTTTGTTTTGTTTTGTTTTTGACTACTTAGAGTCTGAAGCACCCTCCTATGTTTGAGGACGCTGCCACCGATGAGTCATTGTAGGAGGCAGAGAAGGTGGCAGGGTAGCAAGCTGAAAAATCCTGACTCTTTCCCAGCATCCCTTGCAGGTAGAGTGGGCATGTGGCTGAGGCCCAGGCGGTCAGATCCCCCTGCCCAGACTTTGCATAGTTGCTAATGAAGTGCAAGAAGAGGCAGCAGAGTGGCCACTCCAGAAGCAGAGGTGATGGCGGAAGCCACTGAGGCCGGCGGCAGGGGCCATGCAAGCTGGCATCTCTGCTCTTCAACTGTAGCAGGGGTGTCGCTGTAAGTCAGTCACAAGTAGGATGACAATACAACCCAGTTTGCCTGGGACGGTCCCTGTTTATGCCTTGTGTGGTCTTGTGTAATTATTGATAGTATCCCCCTTTGCTTTCAGAATTGTTCCAGTGAACTTAATGATTGTTAAATTATTAACTTGAATAATATGACCACCTCAGCCATACGTTAAATCCATATGCCTTCTGCCTGCTCTCTGATTGTTCCCTTCACCTTCTTGCTTTGAAATTAAGCTCCTTCCTGAGTACACTTCTTTACTTGCACCCAACAGCAACTGTCTTACCTTCTACACGCCTCATTCTTTTGAGCCTGAGAAGGGAGCATATGTCTTTCCTGTCGTCTCTGCTTCCCAGTACTACTTCCAGATCATTCCTTGATGTCTCCAGACCCTCCAGGCCCAGTGGAAACGATGACATCTGGCTCTGCAGCTGTGCTGTGGTCCCTGACAGACCCTTGTTGCTTGAAACCGTCTCAATTTCCAATGCTCCTCTTGTCAATGTTTTGGGTGATTTCAATATCCAAATAGATTACCCTTCTTCTACTGGCCCCTTGATTCCTTCAAAGATCTTATCTTTCACCGCCTCAGCCACCCGTTCCTGTGGTCACGCCCTAGGCCTTCTTCGACTAGTACCTGTTCTCCATTTTCCGATGTCCCACTCACCAACTGCTGCGTATTCCCTTTCCAGTCCGGTCTTCCCAGGACCTTACTCTGACAGCTGAGTCCAGCAAGCCCTCCAGTGTAATCACCACACCACTTTGTTACTGTCCCCCTCCTCGTGACTGCTGTGATTGTCTTTCTGGACTCGGAGCCCATGGTAGATTATTACCACCGTTCCCTAGCCTCCATCATCAACGCCCTTTACTCTTTTCCCTCTGACATACTTGCCTGGAAAAACCTTAACCCTGGTTCTGCCCGATGGCAAACTTCAGATCAAGGCAGAGAAGCCACACAATCATGCTGTGACAGAGACTGCTAATTTGTGCTTTCATAATCCTTCCTCTCTCGCTCCAGTGGCATCACTGTTTTTCCTCTGTTGGGTCTTCTTCTCCTTCTTCCTCTTCCTCTTCCTCTCCTCCTCCTCCTTGTCTCTTCTTTCTGCTTTGACATGGAAAAGGAGAAATGGTAGAGGCTGTGTGTGTCTGTGTGTGGGTATGGGAGAGACTTATCTATAAATCTTAGTATTTATTCCCTGAGGCCCTAACTGTAAAACCTGTTCAAATCAATAGATATTTATGTATAATCTGTAAAATGTATATATATTTGGTAAGGAGCCATGGGGTTATAAATATAAGTGCTTATCATAAGTCGTAGATTACCCAGAGAAGTTTTGATATAAAATTCATTTACTTGTTATCTCCAAGATTACATCAGTTGCTGTTAGCCTAAGTAACCAATTTTAGGTCCAAAAGCAGTTAAATAACTTAGGAACTACCTGCCTTTGCATTCCTTTGGGGATACCATGCATGCAATGCTAAAGGATAGAGGATACACCCTGAGGAGGCAGTCCCCCAAGAATGGGGAGGATTCGAGGGTAGAGGAGTTCCCCAGGAGGGGCAGAACTCCTGAGTGTGACCAGCGCTAAGCAGTGAGTCATTTGGTCAAAGCGCTGTGGCTTGGCTGCAATGACCCTGCGGTGCAGGCAGGCATCCAGCTTTGTTAGACGCTGCCGTTGGTCCTCCAAAGTGACCGCCCCGTTTCCCTCTCCCCCAAGCGACGTGCGAGAGTTCCACTTATTCCACATCCCTGCCAACACTCCGTTAATCTTTGTAATCTGTACCCCTTCTGGTAGATTCGTAGTGGTATCTGACTGTGGATTTAATTTACAGTTCCCTGATAGCAATTATTTTGAGCACCTTTTGAAAAAATAGTTTATCAGCTATTCTTTTGTAAAATGCCCACCAAGAAAGTTTTTTTTGGGGGGGGCCTCTTTTTATTGGGTTGTTTGTCTTATTATTACTGATTTGTGGGAGTTATTTCTATATTTTGAATACAAATCCTTTGTCACATACAAGCCAGGATTTCTTCTGAATGCAAACAACAGGACCAGTGGTGACTTCAGCAACAGCATCAGTGATCCGATCAGACAGAAAGTCCAGAGCCAGGCAGTCTGTAGCTCAGGAAGCAGATCTGCCAGCCTCAGCAGTTTGGCTTCTCATGCTGGTGCTCGTATCCTCACGGCGGCAAGACGGAGGTCATTGCTCTGGGTGCTACGCCTGCCTTCCAGGGTGAGAGCCGTGGGGACGACCAGGGAGGCAACATGAAGAGGTCCTTGTATGACTCATCCTTCTTTCAGTGGAAATGAAAATTACTCCTCAGGAGGGCTCTCAAGTTTTCTTTTGTTTCTGATTGGCTAGAATTCGGTACGCTAGACACATGCTCACAGCAGGAAGTGAGGGGAAGGGGGGTCAGACGATGGGACGCTAAACTGGAGTCCTGATTGGATCAGACAACGGTGATTTGTGCTCTGGGGCTGGGACACTGCGTGAGCACAGGTGCAGTTAGTTAGAAGGGAGGAAGGACTGCTGGGTAGACTCCTAACGTATCGGCATCGAAGCTCTCTGTTCCTCTCTGCTGCCATGGAGGATCCTTTGGAGAATTTCGAAAAGCCTTGGTAAGCTTGTAGACAACAGAGAGGTATCAGGAACAAAGGTCAGCAAACCAAGTCCTTTACTTGCATACGAGAATAACAACCACAACACAAACTCCCATTAAATACTTAATTTCAGAGAAGCCTAGTGGCTCGAAGAGCTGATTCGAGTTGTTAGTTCTGATCATATTTTATTGTTGCAATAGGAAGGCAGGATTTATAATTGCATTGTCCAAGAAAGCAAGGCCAGATGAGGTCCAACAGGAGTGTTGGAGGCAAGTGGGGGTTGAGGGTCCCTGCCTTTGTCCAGGTCTCCTCTGAAAGCGGAGCCCAAGGCAAGGACATGTTGGGAAGTATATTTGGGAAGTGATCCCAGCAAACAGGAGCGAGGGACTGGGGAGAGTGAAGGGGAGGGTAGAGGACAAGGCGGAACGCATGAAGAGTTGGTCGTTTCTGCGCACGGCTGGGAGCTTCTGAGGCTCTTTGCAGAATAATGGCAGAATTGCTCTCCAAGTGTGCCCTCAAACCCGAGGCATAGGCATCACCTTGCTGTGTTAGAGATGCACACTCATGCCCCCGCCCTGTCCTCCTGAATCAGAGCACCCGGTGGGAAGTGGACCAGGATATTGTAGTGTCACGAACTCCGCAGGTGATCCTTAGGCCCGTGCACCTGTGCAAAACAGGGGTCTGCTCTACAGAGAGGGCATTTCCCACTCGGCTCGCATCCTCCTCCCATGGCCAAGCCGTGTGCGGGTAACTTCGTTTACTTTCAGGCTGCTCACGCGCTAGTGCATCCCTCTGCACCTGTCAGAGAAGCCTATCGCAGAAAGCAAGAGGCAGCGCAGCTGAGGCGAGGCTTGTCCGTGAACATTCACCGGATGCCGGTTTCTGGCAACGGCTGCAGTGGGAGGGCCAGAAGGATGTGGCACAAGAGATGCCTGATTTGTCAGAGGAGGACAAGGAATGGGTCGTTTTAGATCGCGATCGCCTCTTCAATACCAGAAGGAGGAAGCCAGGAAATCGCTTTCTAAAGCATTAAGCTCTTTATAAAGGGCCTGCAGCTCCCAGAAGGAAACAGTGTATAATTGCGTGGGCCGTTCGTGCACAGGAAACACTCACAAGGCACCTGAGAGACAGGAGCTATTTACGCCGCGGTGTGTCCTTGAGGCAGGTGGAGCGTTTCTATCGGTTGAAAGCGGCCCCGTGATGTCTCTCTGCTGGGATCGAGTTAAAGTGAATGGATTTTTTACTTTCTTGGGGAAGAGCTTCTAAACAGGACATAGTCATCAACCCTCTCTTGACTCCTTTGGGAACTCACACCTGTGCAGTTTTCTATCTCTGTGTTCTTTCCTGTCGCCCCAGGAAAACATGGCCCTCTTTCTTAGCCATTGTTTCTCTTCTGTTTTTCTCCTTTCTCCTTTGATCCTAAGAATGTCACTGGCGGTCATGATCTGATCTGAATTATTTTCAAAATGGAGAAAAAGCATCCTGTTGAGACTCGAATGGATGGGTGGGTGGGGGCAGGGGAAGTTAACTCGGGTGTGGAGAGGTGCACCCTCCGAGTCCTTTGTAGGTGATGCTTGGTTGAACACTGACATCTCAGACTTTTGATCAGGAATATCACTAGTCCGGAGAGGTAATAACAGGAGCTGCGAAGACTGAGAGAGAGCATACCTGTAGACTCCTGCTGCTGCAGGCAGGCGGTACTTTAAAGCCCAATTGTAAAAAATACAACCTCTGCGATTTGGAATTTAAGAATCCGGGAGCACAGAGATTTCTCTGAGGGAAAAACGGTCGATGTTCTGCATGTTTTCCTCATGTCGGCTCCCCACGCCAGGACACGCGTCCTAAACACCAGCAGTGTCTGGTGACGGCACCTCATGCGTTCCCATTGCTGGGGACTGAAAGTGTCCCTGACGCAGGTCATGGCGTGGACTGATTGGCCTCGCTGGCCCGGAACAGATGAGGCCTCTAAGGGAGACTGGCCAGGGTCCTCCCACAACAGCATCTTCACCGCACACTCAGAGGGTGGTGCAGCCCAGGGCCCGTTCTGCAGGTCCCTGGCCTTGTGCACCGGGACCCACGTACTCTCGCTGATTCTGGCCGTCCAAAACATGACAACCTCTGAGCAGTAAAATATTCTGAAAACATTGAAAACTTCTATATTTTTTCTACTTTAAGTCATACCATTGTCATAATTCAAAATTCGTGCCATGGCTTTGCTCCCTCTGGCTGTTTGTGATCAGTCAGATTCCACAATTGTTCCATCTGGCAGATGTTTTGGCAGGAAATACTCTTTTTGAATCGTAACTGTGAGAATATGAATTATCCTTATTCCTGAATTCCACACAGAAAGTACATTCGTGAAACTGGACAGGGTCCCTGCTCCAAGTCCGGTTTCAAGTTTACTCACATCAGAAAGCGCTACCAAAGGAGACCACCACCACAAGCAGTAACAATGAGCAGATATCCCAGGTACTGCTGGGAGAGTTAATGTATTATCTTAGCACTCGCTTACGCCCCAGTGTGAACTGATATGTTGTGCCCTTTCTTTACGGTGGGTTTGAAGGGAGAGGGCGAGGACAGGGACACATCAAGGACTGAGGGGACTGAAGTCTGCATGCTGCCTTCCTCGTAGTATCCGCACAGGTCATCATGGTGCCTTCAATCTGGAGTCAACTCACAGATGTGTGATTGCAGGCTCCCCCGCCACCTGCCCTCCCCCACCCCGGTGTTACTCATGTGGCAGAACACTGCCCTGTCTTCCTCAGTGGGTTCAGGGAGCCGCTTTTCCCTTGCTTATTCACGACAAAGGTGACAAAGCAGTGAATCCAGTTTCCCTTCCCAGCATGTCAGTCTGGGAGTAAGGGGAAAGAAAGGCCTAGTTAAAGAACCAGTATAAATGACCCATGGGCAAGGACAACTGGGTGGGGATTGACTATGGCAGCAGCGGGTGGGCAGGGCAGGGGAGAGCAGTGGGGGAAAATTGGGACAACCGTAATAGGCAACAACAACAACAATAAAAAATTAAAATTAAAAGATTTCTAGCACCACGTTGCTTTTACTTAGATGCCAGCAGATCAAAGTATTTTTGCAGTTCTTGTGGATGTCGGTAGCACGTGATATTTAGGCTGAGAATTCCCTGTGAATAGTTGCGGCTGACGTGCTCTGGGAGACCCACAGCCTGGCCTCCCACGGGGAGGTGAAGGGAGAGATGCCCCGCCCTGAGAGGCTCAGACACCCCAAGGCCCTGAGATGCACCACAGTGCAAGATAAATCAGCAGAGTTTCCCTCCCAGAGGTGAACCATTGCCGAATACTCTGCCATGTTCCCGCTTAGCAGTGATTAAAGACCAGGCAGGCTTCCTCTAGGAGTGTGGTCCTCAGGATGATTTAGAGCAGGGAGACCTTGGCTGGAAGTTAGATCAGGTCCCCAGTCCCAGTTGATGGATCAACTTTAAAAACTCCCTCCCCTCCTCTGGGCCCAGGGTGGTGTTATCCCTCTCCCCTCTTTCCCCCACCAAGTAAATAAGGAATTGAACTTCATCTCAACACTTTCCAACTAGATCAACATTTTCCAAATGGCGTTACACTTGAGGAGTCGTCAGGTGTTGCAGGTAAAGGGGGTTCAGCAGCCAAGTGTTGACGAGATGGTGCATGAAACAGTGCGAGCAGTTTTCTTTACCACAAAACTCCTAGTCTCTACTGCGCGGATGCGCTTTTGATCCTACACTAAGGGCGTTAAAAGGAAGGTTTGCCAAAATTTACTTTGAATGAGATTTTTTGAGGAGCATCTTATGACATTGGTCTTTCAGCTTTATGACTCTCCTAGAAGACGACACTAATTGTTTCAGAAGAAGGGGTGGGACGTCCACCAAACCCAACACTCTACGGGCCCCGATAAAGATCCACATTCTCTGGGAAGCCACTCTGGATTTATTTCACAGTTTTCCAACAGAAACCTACTTTACCCACTGGAGAGAATATTGTCTGTGAGCAACCAGAAAGGGACTTATCAAAGAGGGTGCTTCTGCCTAATTCGGTGCAAGTGTCTTGGACGTCTATGGACGCCTCCCACTCCAGATAATGACGTTTCCCATTTATTTTCTGAACTACAGTCTTATGTTAAAGTCAATACATGAAAATCCAAACCAAAAAAAGAAAAAAACATTAAAAAACGACAGGAAATCTATTCACGTGAAGGAAGAATTCTTCACTTTGCAAAACGATTCCTCCCAGGGTCCACCTTAATGAGAAAGATGGAGACATTGAGGGAAATTCAGTGGTCTCACAATTTCCCCTAAATTTCAGAGCACTTCTTGGCCCTTAGTAACCTTAGCTGTTGAAAGTACTTATACCATATGATCTCACCTTTAACAGGAAGCTAATCAACAAAACAAACAAACAAGCATAATATAAACAAAGACATTGAATTTGAGAACAGTCTGACAGTGTCCAGAGGGGGAGGGGAGGGAATTTCAGGGGAAAAGGGGAACGGTTTAGAGCAACAAGTATAAAGGACTCATGGACAAAAACTATGGGGGGTGGAAATGGGAGGAAGGTGGGGTGGGCTGGGGTGGTGGGCTGGGGCGGGGTAAAAGACAGAAAACTGTACAATATCAACAATTAAATACTGATTAAAAAAATAAATAAACTGTAAACAGTTTTTGGATTCATATGTAAAAAAAAAAAAAAAAAAAGAACTTCCTTCCATGCCCCTGTGTACCCTCAGATAAGACCGTGACCTCGCTTCCCTCCCCCCGCCCCACTGAACGCTGCTGGACGGGCGCAGCGCATCTAGCCTTGGAACCGGCTCACCTCCTCCCTCACACGGCTGCTGCTGCTCTGGCCCCACGGTGCCCTTGCTGCTCCGGGAAGACCGTCCCACCGCCTGGGAACCAATGCTCAGTGACAGACAGGCTCCCGGCTAGAACGTCCTTGTTCATTTTCCCATTATTGCTCGCAGCTTGGAGACGTGTGTATCTGCCGAGATTATTGTTCTCCAGTGAAAACAAATATTAGGACATTATTTTTTTAAATCACGTGCCTGAAACATATGTTCTATTTTGCCAGCTGTCCACGTGCTAAGAATTCCCAACCACCTCACCACCACCGCCGCCCCCTGCCCCACGACTACCACACCGCAGTTGGGAAACAGGTATCTAACAATTAATTACAGTGAATCACATGTACACAGACCTGAATCTGAAAGGTGTTCCCTGCTCTATTAACCCAATCATTATAAAGACAAGGGAACAATTGGATCGTTGATGTATTGGCGAAAAGCATTAGCTTTTTAGTAAGGGTGATTTGCCATTTCAGGCATAATTAGGCCACTTAAACACTTATCTTTTTCAGTCAATGGGCTGGGAAGTCTTTATCCTTATCATGAGTAATTAGTTCAAAGAAATCTCCGCTGAGCGGAGATGCTGGCTTGCTGGACACTGCAATCTCCAGACTGAAGCAGCACCTGTTTTATGTGCCCTGAGAAGACTCTCACCTCTGAAGTATTTCTTCAGCTCCTCATTAAGCACAATTCGATATTCTTGGTGGCACATTTTTGGAGGGTACATGGGTAAGCAATGCCCTTGGATAAATTCATGTATTCAGGGAAGAAATAACCAGTGAAAATACCAAATCGTGAGCGTGAATGTTCTTTTCCAGAACCTTAAGCTAGCTGTTTGAGAGAGCAGAATGTAGTCTGCAGTGGGGGGCGTGGTGGGACAGAGGTTGAGATTCCTTGTTTCCATCACCCCCCACCCCCCATAGCTCAGGCTTGTGAGGAAGCGCAGATGATGGAGGACAGGTGTGCTTGGCTAATTTCTTCTGTGACAGTGGCACATAATGACCTGTCCTGGGGGGGGCAGGGCGTTCCCAACCTGGCTGTGGCTCTGCCACTCTGCCCAGCTCTGTGACCATGGGGAGCGGTCAATCTCTTAGCTTTTTCATGGCAAAGTAGGAGTCTGTCTCTGTGTTGCACTCTCTGGATAGAATGCTAGAGAGGCGTTCTACTGAGATAATGAGTTTGAAAGTTACAGATTGTGATGATTACTGCGGGCAAGGGGCACGTTGTTTTCTTTGCTTCTTTGACATTGTTTAACTGTATTATGGACAGAGTGCTGGAATTAGAATGGGAACTAAGTTCAAACCCTGGTTTTGTTAATAACTGACTTTTTTCATCTGTAAAATAGAGAGGGAGATATCTCTTCCAAAGGGTTATCATGAAGACTGGGCAAATTCCACTCCTTTTAATTGCATTATCTGGAATTGTGACAAGGGGTCTTCTCCTAATACCATCCCCCGCCCTCCACCCGCCCCGCCGTGCGTTTCAGTGGCATATGCTGCTTTATCGACTCCTTCACTGGTGCTTCCCTTTACGGGGCGTAGTTGTTGGGTTCCTCCTGGGTCTGAAAACACTGACTTGTGACATCTCCACATTTCCTGCTACTCTGATTCTTTGCTCTCTGACATAAGATTATTACACATGTAATCTCTTTGAAAACATTTTTAAGCAATGATCAATGACCCGAATTTAAGTTAAAATTTAACTTCAGGTTAATGAGATACCAACAGAATATAAAAAAGCACCCTCCCCACACACACTTATAGTGGAAAACAACCAACCAAACAAAACCTCAAACCAACTACGACGACACCAAATTCGGGCAAGGATGTGGGGACTCTGAGGCTCTTACGCCCTGCAGGAAGGGCTGTAACAAGGCACAGCCACGTTGGGAAGGTGTTCCAGGGGTGTCCAACCTTTGGGCGCCTCTGGGCCACGCTGGAAGAAGAAGAGTGTCTTGGGCCACCCATTCACTACGCTGTGACACGTAATCACACACACACACAAATCTCATAATGTTTTAAGTAAATTTACGACTTTGTGTTGGGCCACATTCACACCCACCCTGGGCCACATGTAGCCCGCGGGCTGCAGGCTGGGCACCCCGTAAGAAAGCTGTGCTTGTGACCCCTAAATAAAAGTATATGTGCACCAAAGTGTACGAGGCTGTTCTTGGCAGCCCTGTGTATAACAACTAGAAGGTGGCAGTGATCCAATTTCCATTGATAACAGAATCCCTCAGTGGGGGTGGGCCCACACTGTGGACTACTGAGCAGGCGTGAGAGGGCAGGGGAAGCTTCCAGGGTGCTGGCGACGCTTCGTATCTGAGTCTCAGGGGTAGGTACATGGGCGCAGTTATCTTAGTGCACATTAGGAGGCTCCACGTTTAAGATTTCTGCATGTATTTTATACTTCAGAAAATAGTTTATGAGATAAATAAAAGATGGATATCACTTTCTAAAAAACTTCTTTCTAGAGGAATTTGCCAGTTGGCTGGAAAATTTCTTGAGGCCATAACAAGGGATACATGGCCATTTTGAAAATCCTAAAATACAGACAAAAGGAAAATGCACTTACAATTCTGTCCTCATGTGTTCAGGCATTTATATATTGTTTTCATTGAGATATAATTTATAAACAAAAATTCACAGATTTTGCGTGTACTATTCAATGGGTTTGCTACATGAATACATTCATGTAATGATAACCCCGGTCGAGACACAGAACGTCGCTGCTTCCAGTTCCCTTGGGCTCCTTCCTGGTCAACAGCCCACTTCCTGTTCCCAGAGGAAACCAGCTGTTCTTAACCACCTCGCATCAGGGTAGTTGTGCTTGCCTTTGACCACCTTATACATAGACTAAGGCGATATAGATACTCTTGCGTCTGGCTTCTTCACTCAGCATTATGCTTTTGATAACTATTCAAATTATTGAATGTACTGGCAGTTAATTTTTTATATTATTCATATGCCACCATTTATTTTTTTTTTAATTTCCTGCTGTTGAACATTTGGGTTGTTTCTAGTTTGGAGTTATTTATTTATTTATTTTTAAATTAAAAAAAATTTTTAATTGTTGTTCTTGTACAGCTTTCTGTCTTTTACTCCCATCCCGGCTCACCGCCCCAGCCCTCCCCACCTCCCTCCCATTTCCGCCCCACCTAGTTTTTGTCAATGTGTCTTTTATACTTGTTGCTCTAAACCCTTCCCCTTTTCCCCTGAAGTTCCCTCCTCTGTTATTTATTTTAAAAAAACCTGCCACCCACATTCTTGTACACAGTTTTCTTAAAATATGTATCCTGTCCAAGACATCTTTGCTTATTGCAGGTCATAAAAATTGATTCCTATATTTTCTTTTAGAGGATTTACTGTTTTTTCTTTTTCTTTTAAATTTTATTTATTTATTTTTAGAGAGAGGGGAATGGAGGGAAAGAGAATGGGAGAGAAACATTGATATATATCACTCAGTTGCCTCTTGTATGCCTTCAACTGGGGACCTGGCCCTCGACTCAGGAATGTGCCTTGCCTGAGAATCGAACCAGTGACCTTTCAGTTTGCAGGATGATGTCTAACTCACTGAGCCACACCAGTCAGGGCCGTTTTTTCTTCTATGTTTGTGTCTATGGTGTATTTCAAATTAATAATTATATATAGTGTGAGGAAGGGGTCAACATTCACTTTTTTCTCTATTGTTACCTAGTGGTTCCAGCCCTATTTGTTGGGAAAAAAAAAAAACCCAAATGAACCTTTCCCCCCCTCTTTTTAATACTTTTCTCCTCTGATGAAAATCAATCAGTCTATACATGTAGGTCTATTTTAGGACTTTTTATTAATTTCCATTGATATCTTCACTCTTATGCCAATAACAAACTGTCTTAATTACTTTAGCTACAGAGTAAGTATTGAAACCAAGTAGTATTTATTTACTTTTTTATCTTTAGGTAATACTAATGCATTTATGGACCTCTTTACAACAGAGCTAAACTGTATCTAATGTCCTAGACCGTAACTTGATTTTATGTTAGGTGAGAAATAACCACTCAGATTTCAGAAAGCTTTCAGGTAAATGTTTAGCAACAGTAGTAAACGAATTTCTTAGGACTCTGTTGACATTTCTGCCCTTACTCTGAAGGTGGTTCTGAGTAGTAACTCTGGCCATATTAAATAGCAGCTTTGGGGATATAGAAATTGATGAATAAGCTTTTATTTACATTTTGGTCCCCAATATCACTTTTAGAACACTTGGTTGTCCCAAATAATTCCCCTTTCTTTCTTTGTTTGATTCTTTGATATTTTTTAGTGCTTCACTCTTTTGCTGTTTTTTTTTTTTCCTTGAAAAGTATGCTACAAATAAAGATGGACATTAAAGTAGCTAGGCAGTGTCATTTCCCTTTTGTCAGAGGGATTGGTTGAGATGTGGGAACGTGGCACAATTCTTGGCAGTGAGCGGGGATAAGCTTGGGAGTTCCTGTGAAAGACTTTCTGGCTGATGAAAAGGAACTGGGGTTGGGGGCATTGTAACAGTTTCCTGCTGCTGTTGCTGGATGTTGTGATGTTGGGCTGTGATACCTGGAGCTATGGCAGCCATCATCTGACCATGAGGACAGCTACAAGCTGACTTGCTGAATTGAGTGGAGAGGAGAAAGATACCTGAGTCCTCAAAGAAGGGAGCTATTATAATGTCCTAATCTAACCCCAGTTGTTTAGTTATAGGATTCAATAAATTTTGTTCACTGTTCAAATCATTTGAGTTAGGTTTTCTCTGTATTTGCTTCCTAAAGCATGCTGTCTGTTGAAATCATATTGCATTTTAGCAGCTCTTTCATGGGCTACGAACTCATATTGAGAAAATTAAATAAGGCATTCAATTAAGAACCAAAGTATAAGCAAAGGTAGAATTCCTTGATAAGCTTTGATCATTAGAATGTATGATTCTAAAAGGAGGGAAAACATTTACCTTTATAAAGTGTGGAACAAATTATATGAACTTGATATTGCTATTCCTTGGTATAGAACTACTCAGGACTCAGGTAACTGTAGATGAATTCAGTAGGATATTGGGGACTGGACAAGCAAAGCCAACCACAGATTTTGAGGGAAATTTCATGCCCATACATTCCCCTACCTGAAGAACCACTGGGCTCTCGAGACTTTACTAAAGCCTGAGTTTCTATGGGAGGTCAAGTGGCTTAGCTAAGAATGCTGAGGCAAGGCAGGACCAGAGCGTAGAGCTCCAGATTCTCTCTATAGGAGAGGCTTCAGTGCTACAGGCAGGATGGGACTTGTAACTGCTTTTGCAAAGCCTCTTCCTATCAGTTGTCTATATCAAAGAATGAGGTGGCTATGCCATTCATTACCTTTGGTGCAGTGACTAAGGCCAGACTAGTTTTCCTGCTTTGCAATGGGAAAACCCACAGTCATTAAGAGCAAGCCAACCTCTAATTTAATAGCTGTTTTAGTTTGAAAGGAAGTCATCATTTCAAGTCATAAGTACATAAAGAATTTCTGGAAAGTTTCCAAGGCAGAGAATTTCAATTCTGGTTGGTTTGAAATCAAAGGTAGTCTTTCAGTTTTCAATTTCATGGGAGGTGATTGTCCATAATTTTGAATTTCTGATGCTGCAAATTGAACGGAAAATGAGACTCTTACATAGTTAACTCCGGCCACCTTATTGCCATGATTATTATTACTAAGTTATCCTTTCCATGTTGGAGGGAGACAAGAGACTCAGCCCTGGTCCTCGAGGTATACAACTGTTGGAGGGAGACAAGAGACTCAGCCCTGGTCCTCGAGGTATACAACTACAACCCAGGAAATACCTTTCTCAAAACAGCCTGTGCGTGGTAGGGAATGGGATCTTCTGTTGGGTCGTCATGGTCTTGTCCATTTCAAGCAAAGGGTCCCTTTTTGCTGAATTCCTACATTTAAAAAATTCTTGCAGCGGAAAGTGGTCAACACCCTTGTCATAGAGGGGACACGTGCAGGGAGTTCAAAGACCGAATTGCCATTGTATGCAGACTGGGTTGGGAGTTTACTGGGTGATCTGTTTTTCTTGCTAACATATGAACATGATACTTTTCTTGATTAATACATTTATATATTTGTAGGGGTCTCTGGAAAAATAATGTCAGAAATTACTTGTTCAAATTGATGTTTACTCTACCATGGGATGAAACAAGTTTGTTTTTTTTTTTTTTTAAAGTAACATCTCTTTAGCTCATCTGAAAACTATGGACTAAGGAAAAAGACCCATACTAAATGTTTTCCATTTCAAATTTAATACTAGAGATTACTATCTTTGTGTTGGTCAGATTTTCTGTGTGTGTGTGTGTGTGTGTGTGTGTGTGTGTGTGGTGTAGGTCTTCAGCATAAACGTCCTTCTACCACCTTCTAGCATATGAGCATATTTTCTAATTTAAAAAATTATTATCAGCTTGACAAAAAATTCAGGCCTGCCTCTAACTAACCTCAGAAATTTATACAAAAGTTCAGCCCTAAAGTATACGTGGGGTCACACTGGAGAAGATGCTCAGAGTTTGTTCAAGTGATGTTGCTGAGGCACGAGGGGAAGAACAAGTCCACTTACGCGGCTTATTGGTAATGTCGAATGGTAAGTAACTTCTTTGCCCTTATTGTAAATCTGAGGCACTCTGGTCTGACGCTACTATGTATAAAAGGAAATAGAAATTGCTGTTCAACATTATTGTGTGACAGAGGTAAACATATTGAAGCCTTGGTACTATGGCCTTGTCCCTTCCTCACTTTCAAGGAAGTAAGTTTGTCTGCATGATTCTTTGTACTCATCACGGTAAGCGTGGAGTACAGATGGGGAAGTCAAGAGATTGGACCAGGGGTTGCAGGGAGTGGGCATGAGGAAAGAGGGGAGGGGAGGAATCAGGAGAAGAAGAAGTTTTTCAAGAGGCTTTCTGGGAAAGAGAAGAGAGATTCTGGGGGAGCAGCAGCCACAGAGGATGGGATTCTAAGGAGATAAATATGAAAATATAACCTTTTGTATGTTTTGTTTATGTCATTTCTTTTACTTTCTGAAATATTTAGAAATGATCTGATCAATATTGCCTCTGAGAACAGAAAGAGATGTCCCAGTTTTAGATATGTACATGATTTATTTCACTGTATAAAAGTGTTCCTGCCACTTGTCTTTCAAGCTTCCAGACTGGTTATTAAAAAGCTTCTTGAAATGACTCCTTGGTCTTGTTCAGCTCATAGGTAGAAAGCCCTGTAGCTTAGCAAAGGCCTGAGAGAGCATGTGGCCCAGATCCAGCCAGTTAGAGGTAAGAAAATTCTGTTGGAGGCTTCTGGAAAAGATGTTTACCTGATACATGGAGAGGGTAGTTTTTTGATGGCCCGAGACCATGAAGTGAGTTCCTAGGGGTGAAAGGACAACCAAGGGATGGCAGAATGGAAAGATGGAAAGACTTGGGTCCCTTATGACATTGTTGAACTATCGAACTAGTTCAGTTTCTCCTACCTTTGGGGCTCTTGTTCAGGTCTTCTAAGGATATAATTTCTAGCTGGAATACTTCTGTATATTTCTTGATTTTTGTTAATCAACAACAAATATCCTTATGACATTTAACTCTCTTTTTACATGCAGCCAAAGGCATTATTAATTGGCACACAACACATTTAAAACTTTGGCATTTATAACCACTTCTTCATAAGGTGCAACCAAATAAAATAGAAATAGATAGGAAGTCAGAACATATAGAAACTTGCAACTGTCATGTATAACATCTGATTTCAAATGCCTGTTTATCAGAAACATTGGTCTATCTGATTGACTTTATCAATAAGCAAATGTCTGAATTGAACTCAAATTATATTCATTAATAAAATGTAGTTTATCTGATTTACATATTGATATTCTACTTAAGATTTCATTTGAAAGTGAAAAAGTAAAGATAATTTCAAAACCACAGCAAAAGCCAAAAGGAAGCAGGGTAGTTGAATGTTTGTGTTTGTATATATGTGCATGTGTTAATCACTGCATTTACCTGCACACTTAAATTTATTAAACATCTTCTTTGTGAGAATCTACTGTTCTGGGTGCTAGAGATCCAAAGCTAAATTTGACACAGATTCTGACATCTATGAGACTCCAATTTGATTAATAATGCCACAATTTGACCACATGCTCAAGATGAAAGCCAGTAGTTATTTGTGGAATACCTATTTTTCTCAAAAACGTATACACCAAGTCTGTCTGAAAGAAGTCCAGCCATTGCTAATATAATGAGAATGGATTGTGTGACATTGATGTAACCTGGCAGCCAAGGAGGGTGGACTGGAATGTGCATACGTGAACAGCGATGGCTTCACTGTACTAGTCAGTGGGGGTGGTAGATGCCAGTGAGTGAGCATGTGTACTGTGTGGCCATCGCATTCAAAATGACTGAGAGAGTAGAGCAATGAATCCGCGTCAGATTTTGCGTTAAGTTTGTACATTCCTCTGCGGAAACTATTTGAATGATTCAGAAGGCCGCAGCAGCTGTGGGCAACTGGTGATTGGCAGCTTCATCATGACAACGCACCTGCTTATGCATCACCTCTTATGCAGAGTTTTTTGCTGAAACATCAAATCACCCAGGTGGCTCAGCCCCACTACAGTCCAGATTTGGCACCGTGACACTTCTGACTTTTTCAAAAACGAAATCACGTTTGAAAGGGAAGAGATTTCAGACCATTGATGAGATTCAGGAAAATACAATGAGGAAGTTAATGGCGATTGGGAGAACTGTGTGAGGTCCCAAGGTGCCTCCTTTGAAGGGGACTGAGGTGACATTGTCCTGTGTACAATGTTTCTTGTATCTTGTATCTCGTTCAATAAATGTCTCCGTCTTTCATATCACATGGCTGGATACTGTCTGGACAGACCTCGTATAATCCATCAGAAAATCGTGTCTCCTCCACCTTCACAACACTTCCTCTCCCCAGTGCCTGCTCATGAGCCTCATCGTTCCCACTCCAACTGAAGCCATCATCATCTTCCATTTGTCCTTCTCTGTGCTTTTCCTTCCATACAGTAGCAAGGGTGAATTTTAAAAAATATAAAGGAGAGCCCTGACCAGTGTGACTCAGTTGGTGGGGCATCATTCCATGAAGGGAAAGGTTGCCCCTTTGATTCCCAGTCAGGGCACTTGTCTGTGTTGCTGGTTTGGTCCCAGGGTGTGGGCATGTACGGTTTCTCTTTCACATCGGCGTTTCTCTCCCTCTCTTTCTCCCTCCCTATAAAAATAAATACAATCTTTAAAAAAATGTAAAGGAGATCATGATGTTCTTTTCTTTTCAGCTATTGCATGGCTTTGCATTGCACACACAAAAATGTTCAAAATCCTGTGTCTGGCACTTTACGCTTTATGATCTAGCACCAGTTACCTCTCAACCTAGTTGCCACCCTGCTATTCCTCGTTCAGTTTGATCTGGGTACTCTGGACCCCTTGCTATTGTTGCACATACCAAATGCGTTCCATTCTCTGTAACCTTGCAGGTACTGCCTCACTTCATTCAGGTCTCTGCTCAAGGTAACCCCAGGTAGGCCACCCCCCAACTCTTTCATATTCGTCTTTGTCCCCTTAGGCTGTACTGAGTATTTATTAGTTTATAGCCTCTTTTCTTCGCTTGAACATCAGCTCCATGAGGGCAAGAACCTAGCCATTTGAAAGAAAGAATGAATGACTGGACGGATGGAGTGTGTGGTTGAGTCGCTCTGTTCTTTGCAGCTCTGAGTCTGCCCTGACTGGTGGGTGATGCCTTCTGGACCAAACAGCCCACTCTCCATGCCTCTGTTTGTATCTGTGAAGTGAGGGGAACTTTCAGGCCTAAGGGTGGGGAGATTTCCAAGGGCAGGCCTGTAGGCTCCCTTTCTTTTGCATTGCTTGGATGACTTGCTCTTTTGTTTAAGCATCGGACTAGCCTGTTGCCAGACAAGAGAGGGAGCTGGACTAGAGAAGATGCTGACTAAAAAGCAAGCGTCTCTCTCCTTATTCCTATGAAGGAAAGCCAGCTCTGGCAGGCTGGGGCAAACAAACACAGGCAGCCAGCAAACCTTTCATCTGGGTTTGCATTTTTTTTCTGTACCTTCCTTCCCCTGTTGCTTCTCCTTTGACTATGGACTTAATGGGATCAGGATGCCCTGTTTTCTCCTTCCAAGAGGGTGAATTAGAAAATTTAACTCATACACAAGCAATTAGCCTATAGTTATTGCTCTCCTAGGTGCCTTAGTGGAATTGCAAAAAGGGCAGTCTCCTTGGACTCTAGGACCATGCACACCTGTGTCTAACTCTGGCTCTTTTCTAGCTGTGTGAGCTTAGACAGGTGTCTCTACCTTTCTGAGCCTCAGTTCTTCCATCTGAAACATGGGAACCCTAAGACCCATCTCATGTTGTTGATGTGGTAAAATGAGGTGATGTATAGACAGTACCTGGCACAATGACCTCCCAGTATAAAAAGACTGTAGTGAGGAGGCAATGGATAATTCAACCACATTTTGGTCCCCTTTGCCTTTTTAGCATCCTTTAAATTTACTTTATATAGCATTTCTGTTTAAATAAATGGCTTGTAAGCATAGGACTGGGAACTGCTGGAAATGAGGCTGAGATAAATGGAACATAATAATGAAAACATTATTCATTATTCATCATGTATACATTGATACACCAGGACCCATTTCAGCAGAAACGGCAGCCTGTACACTGTGTGCAGCACCAATGCTCGGAGGCTGGAGAAGCTGATGAACCCACAGCCACGCTCTTTCTCCCCACGACCAATTGTGATTTCCCTCCAGGGTGAAGTGACCTGCTCCAGGGTGGGGGGATGCTGCCCGAGTAGGGTCTGGCCTGGACTGTGTGCCCCTAATCCGTATCCCAGCCTGGCTCTGGATGTGTGTGCGGTGACTTCCCTCCTGCTCCCCACTGCTGACTCCCTTCTGCCCTAGAAGCTGAGGGTGGTGTGGGGGCCTCAGCTTTCCCATTGATGGTGATGTGTGCCGGGCCTGTGAGAAACGGGGTGGAATGAGCGTACTGCCAGCTTGGCCTGCACGCAGCTCAGCTCTTCCTTACCTTGCACATTTTGAGCTCTTTTGTGCCAGTGTGGGGGTGGGTGGGGAGGGGTTCCACCCTCAGACAAGAGGAGTCTTGCCAACACCTCTACTTGATTTGTCAGCAAGAGAAATGCTGCGTTAAAAGGCCCGGGAATCTAAAACTTCCTGTCTGTGGGTGGACAGAGGGGTTTTGTTTAGTCTAGAGCCCCTGGCAATAAAAGTTTTGGGGGTGGGGCTACTGTGAGAGGTCTGATTCCTACTGAGGGCTGGGAAGAACCTGGGCCTGCCAGAGCAGGGGCTGCTGGCTTCTGGGCTAGGATGAGCACTGGGATTTTAGCCAAGGGGAAGAAGGCGCAAAGCCAGAAGGAGAGTCTTCTCTGTCCTGACCCATCTGGTTCATTTACGCCTTGGGGCCTTTGCTTGAGCTCTCTCTGGAATGCCCTCCCTCCAAACGCCACTTGGCTGTCTCCTTACTCCATTCAGGGCTTGTCCAAGGACATGTTCTCTGTGAGGTCTTCCTGGATCTCCTTTCCCTCAATATCATATGCCCACGTTCCCTCATCCTTTATAGTGTCTCTGAGTTTTTTACTTGGTATACTCAACATACCTATGAGGTTCTAAGTCATCTTCAGCAAGTGAAAGAATGAATTTTGTACCAGGAATTCCTTGAACAATGAATGTATCCACTTGGTAATCAGTTTTCAGAATATAATAAAAAAGCTGTCTGGATTCAGAATAAACTGTAATAACTAAGCAATGCATTGGCTGAAAAGGAATTTGGCCAAAAGGATTAATACTCAGATGGGCTTGACAAGTGTGGCCTCCGCTTTCAATAAACTGCTGCTGGTTTACCCCCAGAGGTAACAGGAGCCCCCTCAAGGCACATCTGGGTAGTTAAACACAGGCTGTTCTGGTAAAGTCATTATTAATGTAATGTAAAAGGAGTCACAATTATGATTTCCCTTTTACTTGAAATCTCTTTCTTCAAGCAAAATGATGAAACCCATTATTAGTGAGACAAGATTTCACTTACAAACTATAGACATATGGCAAGCTCATGTACAGTGAAACCATTTTACTTTAACCACCCATGTGTAATTTTTAAAGAATTTGAAAAAGAAATGATGTAGAAATGTTAATTGCTGTGTCTGTGTGCCTGGCCAGGCTCGGGCAATTTCTAACTAATTGCATTGATCATTCTGAGATTGTTCCACTTTGGTAGGGAAGAAAAGCAGGGAAACTGGCCCCATCTAGGTCTTCCATGGATCCCCTTTATTAAGCTGTGATTGGCTCAGCCGCAGTACTAAGCATGGAGCTTAGTTCACTCACTCACAGAACATTTGTTGATTACCTGCCACATGCCAAACATTTTCCTAGGGGTTGGGGATCCAGCAGGACCGGAAGCAACATGCATATCTGCCCTCATGGAGCTTTCTTTCTCGTGGGGGAGACAGGCAGTGTCCAAATAAATGAAGTACACAGTATGTTAGAAGGTGACATGGACTATGGAAAAAAGGCAGAGGAAGGGAAGGGAGAGGCACTAGAGAATGAGGTTGTCAGGGCAGCACCCAGGTTACACTGGGGCAAGGGTTAAAGGAGGTCAAGGGGCCGCCTGGTGTGGGGACATACTGAGCAGAGGGAATGGCCGGGGGGATTCCAAGCATGTCTGAAGAGGAGCCAGAAAACCAAAGTGTCCGGGCCCCAGAGAGCCAGGGGGAGGAGTGGAGATGAGCCAGAGAGGAAAGGGGGGTCTAGTCCCACAGGGCTTGTGCCCATTGGAAAGACCCTGTGAACTATTCTGAGTGAAACATGAAGCCAACCTAGGGGTTTCACAGTTTCACAGAGAAGTCACACGATAAGTTGACAGTGTAAACGGATTCCTGAATTGAATTCTTCGATAGCCTGTGTTATTTTGGTCAAAACTTTAAAATTAGAAAAAAGGGCTTGCAGGCAAAGTCATCCTGGGTATAGTGGGAAGACTGAGGCCAAGATCCATCACTCTCTAAAATGCCTGTGTTGTACTCCCAGCAGTGCTAAGCCAGGGGCAAAACGATGTGGACCCTGGAACCTGGTTAGCTCAAGGTCAAGATTCTTCATCCCTCCTTGTTAGCATCACCAGTTGAAGAAAGATTGTGGAACTGGGAAGTGGGACAGGGAAGGGCAGCCTGGGCTGTTCATGTTAATGCCCTGCTGGGATACTGCTGGCCACAGCACACCTCATCCTAGAGAATCTTGTGTGAAGATTGACCGAATCATTCTTCTCTTCTAAACTTTCAGTACGCATGCAGTTAATCATTTCACGGCTCATGGTCTGTGATTTCTATAAAGCCTGTGACATTCCAACATGATTTTTGAGCTGTGCTAAAGTTTGAGAAATAGCCTGGGAGATGTGTGGTTTGAATCGAAACTTTTGATGTTGAAGTCACTGGGGTGGTTATTTATCACAAAGACAATAAAGTAATGAGCCCTTGGCCAGAGGCTTATAACAGGTAGGGTGGTGCAGGATGGCCTGTGCCTTCAGTGAGGCGGAGGAAGGTATCCAAAGGTATATGGAGATGCTAGAGCGGATTTATCATGTGAGACTGACTCATCCACCTCCTGCCTGTGTCCCTGCAAGGTCCAGAGGACACTCTCTTTACCAAGCCTGAGTGAGATGCATCTGTGTGTGTGGTGGTGGTGGGCGGGGGGGTGGGTTGTCTAGCACCCTTGAAGAGATCGGTGGTGGCTCTTCTCTGAGGGCCGGAAGTGAAAGTGAGGATTGCTGCCATCAGACTGAACTCCCTGACACCAGTGGGGATGATAGAACCCGAAACCAAGAGGTCTACTTGATTGCCAAGGCCAAGGTGGCTGTGGTTCCTATAAGGGCTGGCAGAGTTGATGTGATCATCAGAACAGGAGGACCTACAGATATCGTTGCATTGACTGGCTGATCATGATATTCCTTGAGCAGAAATACAAAGGCAGGCCACTCAAGGCTTACTTGGTTTGCACAAATGGAAAGGCTCTAGATCTGGTGAATAGAATCACCCCAATAGAAGGTTACTGCCCCATCATCCAATTTCCAGACCTGAGCCAGTGCTTAGACCCAGAGCCCTTTGAATGAGGAGAGGACAATCTGCTCCTGAAAACCCTGCTGCACAGTCCACATTTGACACCAAACCTTCCTCCTTACTACTTGGTATGGTGACTGTGCTTTAGGGAAAGGGATATAACCAGACTTTTGGGCACCAGTGGGCACTGGAGACTCAAAGTGCTACTATGGTTAGCCCCAATCAGGTGGTCAGTGGAGTTTGGCTCTGGTCCAGGGGCTCCCTGAACCCACTCTGTGACTATTTCTCCAGTTCCAAAAATCAAAGTTGGAAAAGAAATTTCACTAAGGGGCAGGCAGCTCCCCCACATTGGTGAGGAACCTTTAACATCTCTCCTTCCTGCATCTGCTCAGTGCTCAGAGCTGTCTGCGATTGCTGTCTCTGGAGGCATGTTTGCAGGGCTGACCAGTCGGCTGCCTGGCTGGTTGCTCATGAGGCCTAGTGTGCTGCGCAGCAAATGTGATGTGGTAGATGGTAGCAGGCAGAAACGGTCAGGGGAGAGAAAACTGTCATTGCCTCCCTGTGTGTCTCTGGGTAAGTCACTTTTCCTTTCTGTGCCTCGGTTTTCTCATCTTTAAGAGGAAAATTTGAGCTAGAACTCAGCCATTCTCAACCTTGGCTGCATATTGCAGTCCCTCAGGGAATTTAAATACCAATGCCTAGGCCCTATACGAGAGGTTTTGGTTGAGTTGGCCGGGGTGGGGATGTAACGCTACTGGTGTTAATGTACCCCCAGGTCCGCACATGTATTCAGGACGCGCCCCACTGGATGAGCTCATTGCGGAGGTCCCTTCCAGCTCGGACAGGCGCAGTCTCCACAATGCTCCTCACTGAGAGAGGAAAAGAGAGGCCGGCACATTTAAATTCAGAGCTCCAAAGGGCCTTTGGAGGAAGAAATCTCCCAAACCCCTGTTTCCAAAATTAAACTCTGCAGTTTTTCTCCTCTAAGGGAGAAATTCGGCTGACCAGACCACAGAGAGTGTGGGCTGAAGAACAGCCCAAATATTTGCTGCAGGCATTTCAACGCTATTCTGTAGGGCTGCTGAAAATTTTGTCCACCTTGTCTGTCTGTGTTCTAGATACGGGCCAGGATCTGTCCTTGTGTCTAATATACACCTTGTCATATCCCCGTTATCATTAAATAGGTTCAGAAAGAGGCTCATACTTTTTCTCACTGAAGGATGCTGTCACTTCTGTGTCTGGTTTCTACCTTCATCTCTGGCTAGCCGGTGAATAGCAGGATTGCTTCTGAGTCCGACTCAATCACAAACTAGCTATGTGACCCCGAGGAGGTATCTTTTCTCCCCGGCCTCTGTTTTCTCATCTGTTGAATGTGTAGCTCCAAAGTGCCTTATAAATAAATTGCACCATGCTAATGCTATTTTATGAAACCTTGTTTATTCAACCTGAACATTAAGCTGAGCTACCTTTCTGAAGAAAAACACACTCCAAGCTGGTGCAAAGAGATTGTGCTCATAACTGAGGTGAATTTATGGAGAGCATCTTGGGCAACCTCAGAAGGAGGGTGGGCCTTTCCCACCTGGCCCAGGCAACACAGCTTCGATGCACTTAAAGCAAGGGCTGCTAGATGGCGCTGTTTCCCCAGATTTCCTGGAGTCTGTTTTAGCAGATGGCTTTTGGAGGAGAATTAACAATTAATGTCCACTGTTATCAGCCAATGCCTGCAGAAAATATGTTATTCTCTCGAAACTACAGAGAGCTGAGATTGCTCAAAGACATTCTGCCGCCAGCCTTGTCCTCTGCTGGCCAAGAATGTAATCATACACAGCCCGTCCCATGCAC
Organism: Glossophaga mutica; assembly: GCA_039655065.1. NCBI lineage: Eukaryota > Metazoa > Chordata > Mammalia > Chiroptera > Phyllostomidae > Glossophaga > Glossophaga mutica. The sequence goes on along the minus strand of CM077312.1, from coordinate 16,229,938 downwards.
AAATTTGTCCCACAAATAGGGGACATTACTAACAAGGGTGCATAAGGAAGATTATAATAAATGATTCGAATGCTTATCTCCCCAGCCTTAATCCATTTTATTCTGGCGCTTTCTCTGAATATATTAGTTATAAAACAATGACCACGGGGCTTGATGGTGATTATAAGGTAAAACCAACTCTGACGGGAGTTCACTTTCTAACAGTGTAAGAAAGGAAACCACCAGACGAGATACATAGGTTCTTCCTCTGAATCCACATGGACGCCTAGAGGGGGTCACAAATGGGAGAGCAAGGGCCATGATGACAGGCGGACAAGATTGCTTCTGTTTTCCTGACCTTCCCTTTTCTGTGATAAGAATTTAAACATTGAGGATACCACTCTCTCCATCCGAAGGCAAAGGTGCTCTTTGCCGCACAAGGAGAGGCTTAGAGAGGCCAGGAAGAGGGAAGGGCAAAGAGGTCATACGGCCCATTCTTTCTTCTGCTTCTAGCATTTTCCTCCCTCAGTGTTCTTAACCTTCATTATCATTTTTTCCACTGATGCTCAGTGGGGTAATTGAAGAGTAAACTCCTCACGGATAGCAGAACTTTGAGGGAGGAGGGGTCCTGTTTCTCTGCCTGTCCCTTTTTGACCTTTCTTCTTGTAGACGTGGCCCGTATCAGGGGCAGTGAGTGGGGTAGTGGCCGGGTGCTTAGAAGAGCCACGCCAGGCAGTTCTCCCCTGCATGCACTAGCCCCACTCCAAAATATAAAACCTGCATCTCCCACAGTGCTCCCTGCCCTTTCTGTCTGACTCCTGGCTTCTCCCCGGCCCAGAAACAGCAACCTACCAAATGAAGTCGTTAAGGGCTCCACCGACCCTTTGCCACACACACCCTTTCCAGCTCAGTGTTGCAGGCTGGGGAGATGGAGGCAATGAAACCCAAGCCTTTTCTTCATATTTCTCTTCTGGATTATTCCTGCCTTTTCTGTATTCATGGTGTGCATTGTTTAGATTTAGGAAGATGTTCCCAGTGCCAACACCTCTGGTGGATATCTAAAAAAAAAAAAAACAAAAAACCCAAAACACCACAACCAAACAAACAGTATTCTCAGTCAGCAGCATGAACGACTCAGACCCTCAGACCCCAGCTGGTGGAGAGGGTGAGTGGGGGGCTGCACAGCACGGTATTGTTGCCCCTCCTGGCAGGGAAAAGGGAGGCCTCTTGTCTGGAGGCTCCAATTACTATTTTAACTGTCCTGCCCCCCAGCCCCGGAAGCAGCTGGGAAGGAAGCCACACACTGGGAGTTCCCACAGCGTCTTGTGGGCTCCCTAAGGCTTCCAGGCACTTGCCCATCTGGTGAGGCCTCCAGAGCAGGGGGTCTAATTACGCGTCATCTGGCCACCTGAGAAGACTCAGTGGGCCCCCCTGGCTTCCCCCTCTTCCAGGCAGGGCTCCACTCTCCCAGCTGCAGATCTCTGGAGCTTGTTCGATTGCGCAGCTGCCCTGGGTAATTATCGGACAGCAGGGTCCCCAGGTGGCTGCCTTGGATTGGAGGGGGTGGGCAGAGAGGGGAACATAAAGGGACAAGGAGGGGAACAATGTGAGGGGTGGTCCGAGAGGGGTCAGAGGGGGAAGAAACAGACAGCAGAGTTGGATGAGTGCCACCTGAACTGGAAGAGCAGGGCTTCCCCACCCGCAGCAGGAAGGCTGATCTGTAGGTGGGCCTGTCCCATCCCCCGATTTCCTACCTCCTACCTCCTACCTCCTACCTCCTACCTGGTACCTCACCACGAGACTCTATATTTCTGCCCTGTGCTTTACTCTTAGCTCCACGCTCTGCCCGGCCTTGCTCCTCTAGTCTGGGGACTGACCAACAGTATTTCATTGAGAGAACATGGCCAGAGAGCCCTGATTTTGGCGGGGGGGGGGGGGGGGGGAGGGGGTGGCGGGGCAGAGTGGCACAGAGGCTCTAGGAGGAGGATGTTGTTCAACTCAAAAGTATTCTTTGTTCCTGTTGCACTTTCAGGTGTGCAGGCATGTGTATGCTTTAGGGTGCTTTGCACCCTGGTGTCCCTAAACCACGGCAGTTGAGCGGTTGCTGACATGCAGGCCAGGCTCTGCTCACTGCTTCTCGGGCATTTTCCCCGTGTTTGGGCAATCACCCCACGGTGTGAGACAAATGGGAACAAAAAGGGGACAAATTAAGAGGGAGCAGAATGGAAAGTAAAATGATCCACAAGCGCTTGTATTGGCAGAAGCTGCCACCGCCAGGCTCCTGGCGCCCTTCTTTGACCCTCACTAGTTTAAGAGCTGAGCCACAGAGGCACTTAATCCCACGGTTTCCTCTCTTGTGAGGGAGGATTGCTGGGAGCAATAAGATGGTGTTGTGCGGGACTGGGACTAGGTCCCTGGACTAGGTCAGATGAGCTCTAGTTTAATATCCGGTCCTGTGACCACGGGTGAGTCATTCCGTTTCCTCTGTCCTCCATGTTCCCCTTGGAAAAGTGTGAGAGAAGGCTCCTTTCAGTGTGCCAGAAGTCACCATTTTCTGAGTATATTAGAGATTAGAATTTTGTGTTGCTATGTTTGGCTTAACGGGGCTCAGGAGCAAATGGCCTTCTCCCTCCCTCCTCCAAACTGCCACGGTGTGGTTGAAGGCAGTTCTGTTCCAGGAAAGGAAAACCGGCGGATGGGGAACAGATGTTTGGAGACTCAGCCTGTGTGCCCCAAACATCAGAAGGGTGTGCCGTACAGATGCGCGCAAGGTGTTGGCAGCTGTAGCAAGAATTAGAAGGGTGGTGGGATTGTCAAGGTGACAGGAAGATAATCTCATTAAGATTCTGATGTCTTGTCTGGTTGCCTCATAACCGTCTGCACATCGCCTGTGAATCCAAGGCTGACGTGGGGGTCCTCAGCCTGTGATAGAAGGATTCCGAGATTTGGATCCGTCAGACAAGATTGACAAGGATGAGCAGCTCTCTTCAGAACACTAGAATCCTTACCCGCATGAGATGCAGGCTGTGGCCATCTTTGGCACCTTCAATGGTCCTCTGGGCATAAATCCTAAGATTGGATCCTAAGATTGGGGTGCACAGAGTGGACCCTGTGGAAGCGGATGGGGGAGCAAATGAAGAGAATCTTCCTGGTCATGGCGGTCAGCTTTCAGCTGGGTGTAGAATGGTGGGAAGTTGAATTTCTTTAGTCTTAGAGTAAGGGTCATTGTTTCAAAATTATCTGAGGGCCAAGATAAATCCTAGAGAACAGTTGTTTTCTGCAGGTTACTATGCATCCTAGATTTGTCCTTGATGTCCAATAGAAAATGACCAAATCTTTAATTAAGGCCGACGGATCCTGAGGGGGTAGGGGGTGGGGAGGGATGTAGGGACCTCAAGAGACACAGCATGTCACTCTGGTGGGTGCCTCTCCAGTGTCTCTGACGGGTGGAAACGAATCCTCTGCTTGACTAACTCCCAAGGAACGTTGCCCAGTGCATTTGACCGTGGGCAGTTCAAGTGCTTAGAGGATCATCCCTTATTTTGAGCTGAAACTTCTGCTCACTAATCCTAGGACTGCCCTCTGGAACCACACAGGGTGAGTATAATCCCCTTCTCAGATGAGAGCTCTTCAGATAGGCGAAGCGGGTTATAACATTCTTATGTTTTCCTTTCCATAAGACATTCCACGCATGACATGGTATCAGACTCCCCCACCACCTGCTGTGGACAGCACCTGGCTTTTAGCATTTGCATCAGTCAGTACCCAGAACGAGAGACACTCTCAACATTTCCAATAGAGGGGAGTTAATACAGAGGCTGCCTGCATAGCTATAGAAGAACCGAGGGAGAAAAAGGCAAACGTGAGATAATCCAGCATTAGTAACCACAGGAAGCAGCTACAGGAATTGTAGTTACCAGCCTTAGTAACTATAGGAAGCAGCTACTGTTCCTAGAGCTGGAGGAGGAAGGAGAGGGAGTGTCCCAGAACCCAGATTCAGGGGCCCCCCCAGGGCAGAATGGAGACGATGGCAAAGGTCCAGGCCGTGCAGGTACAGCAAGGGGTTGTTGTGCTGCTGGCCCTGGAACCTCCCAAGGGGCACAGTCTTACTGAGGCCGGAGCCACCCGGGTCGTGTTGACGCTTCTGTTGAGCTTGTAGTCAGTTAAACCCTTTATTTACATGGAAGCAGGTGAGGCCAAACCTGTATTTTTGAAAATAAGTGTTTAAAGTCAGGTCTCTAGTGAATCTATTGTTGTTTTCTTTTCTTTTTTAAAAAATATATTTTATTGATTATGCTATTACAGTTGTCCCGTTTCTTCCCCATCATTCCCCCCACCCTGCACACCCTCTCCCACCCACATTCCCCCCTTTAGTTCATGTCCTTGTGTCATAAGTTCTTTAGCTTCTACATTTCCCATACTATTTTTGCCCTCCCCCTGTCTATTTTCTACCTACCATCTGTGCTACTTATTCTCTGTACCTTTTCCCCCCCTCTTCTCCTCCCACTCCCCTGTTGCTAACCCTCCATATGATCTCCATCTCTGTGTTTCTGTTCCTGTTCTGGCTGTTTGCTTAGTTTGCTTTTGTTTTAGGTGTGGTTCTTAATAGCTGTGAGTTTGCTGTCTTTTCACTGTCATATTTTTGATCTTCTTTTTCTTAGATAAGTCCCTTTAACATTTCATATAATAAGAGCTTGGTGATGATGAACTCCTTGAACTTGACCTTATCTGAGAAGCACTTTATCTGTCCTTCCATTCTAAATGACAGCTTTGCTGGAAAGAGCAATTAAAGCAGCAAGGGATAAGGGGACAGTTACCTACAAAGGAGTTCCCATCAGACTGTCAGCTGATTTCTCCAAGAGACCTTACAGGCAAGAAGGGGCTGGAAAGGAATATTTGAAATCCTGAAAAGCAGGGACCTACATCCAATATTGTTGTTTTCTTTTCTAGCACACTGTCCCTTTCTTTTGGCAATGATCCCTTCTTTTTCCCTTGGGGAAATTGCCCTCTCCCACCCATGTGGCTGGGCTGTCAATCACACGACCCCAGCCAGCATCCCTGATCACAGGGGAGGGCACCTGAGACACGCTTTGAAGCTCAGGCAGAGAAGCGGAGGGACAGATGGCTGGTGGAACCGAGGCTGTTGATGGCACTTCCCTACAGAAGCACTATTGGGGTTCTCTGCTGACACCCCTGGAGCTACTTCAATTCTGGGCCTTCCCAAGACCTGATTGTCTTCCCGGCTGTTGCAAACGCTATCCAGTGTCCTGTCTACAAAGCTCTTTGGTACTTAGTTACTGGTCAGGGTCTATTTCTGTTGCTTACACCCTGTATTCCCTGTAAGGCAGGAAGACACAGTCTCCTTGCTTGGAGGAGATCTATCAGATACTGGCCCTAAAGCCAGCACACCACTCTGCCCCCACCTCTCTGTCCTCTCAGATGTCAGAAGCACAGTGAATTCCTGCCAGCCTGGCGTTCAGCCTCTCCTGTCTCTGAAGACATCCATCCTTATTGCTATGAAGTTCCAAAATCTGTGATGCAGATGAAAGAACTAGAATCAGGTCTGGAAAGAGATTTTGATGTGGCTCCTTTGATTTGGTCATATTAAAATGTAAACACTTTTTTCCCCATTTCCTAGCAGTGTGAACAACAAACATCTCAAGGCCTTTTCCCAATCCTGGCTTTGGCCTTCCTGTACCTCTAAAATTCACTCAGAAGTGGGGTGATCAGGAAGTGTGTGTGTGTGTGTGTGTGTGTGTGTGTGTGTGTGTAGTTATGTGAATTGGCAACTTGGAAAAATTCCTCAAAATTAAATTATTTTACAGGGCTATCAAAGTATCTTCAGAGCATTTGCATTAAAATATCATGTATCTGATTTCTGCGTATCCATGTGATTCATTAAAAATGCACCAAATATACAGGTCTTGCAAGAAGAGCACCCCCTCGCTACCGGACACGACTTCCCAGGTGGACAGAAACATGTTCATCAGCCGCATGTGCTGAGTGCGGCAGAAGTAAGGCCTGCTTGAGCATGGTTGGTGGGATACGGGTGTAAGAATTTATAGTTCTAACTTGAACATTTCACCTATGATGTCATATGGTGTGCTTGAGTGTAATATTGTTATGTTACAGAATTACATGCTTATAATTTGATAATAAAAGATTTTGTAATAAAAAGGGGCATTATTGGTGCTGGACCAATAATTGGCATTATTAGTCCTGAATATCCAGCCGTTTATTTAACTAGTTAAGGACACTCAGCTGTCACCCAGTCCACACTTATCCCTATTGTCCATAGGGATAGCTTGACAATGTCTTCTTGGAATCTCGACCAAGGAGCATGTTGACTTCCCTTGTTTAATAATTATGTTTAGTATTTATCTTGATAATAATGATCTTTTAACTGTTAAAGGATACTTACTCTTTTAAAAATTGGCCAGAGTCTTGGCTTGCAGTTTGGAAGCCATACAAGGAGGAGTCCCAGGAAGAACACTTACTGGCTGCCCTTCTCGGCCCTTGCAGCCCCGCCATGCTCCTCCTCTGAGGGGTGTGGCCACGCAGCCACGTGCCCCTCGGATCTGTTCATCTTTTGCTGTGGGGGAGGGTTCCCTGGACAATATGATAAAATCATCTATGGATTTCATACTTACTGCCTTAAACCCTCGAAGATAAATGAGTTTCTGGAAAACATTAAGAAAAACATTTATCTTCAGACAGCTCACTCTGAATTGGTTGGATTCTGAAGTGCAGAATTTGGAGGCGGAATGAGCATGGTGTTTCACGTTTAGAAGCTTTGCTTATCGAACTGAAGTTTAGAAAGACTTGGATAAAAGTAAGGAATGCCAAGAACAATTTCTCATTCTAAATTTGGCTCTCCTTGATAAACAAGAGTTTGAGATTACTTATGCAGTTCCGACCATGATGCAAAAGAGAAAAACCTCCGAACAGAGTGGACTCGAGCTGATTACTTTCCCCAGTGAAACCTGGTGGGCCAGCTCTGTGGGTGACGCATTTAAAGGGGCACTGGATGCCTGTGCCGAATTAGGCCACAGAAAACTAATTGGATTTCTCCACCCAGAGTATAAAGTGCCCCGCAGAGTTCAAGTTCTTTGGTGAAACGAGAGTTCAGACAGTCACGCACCTGGGAGACATCAATATCTGGAAAGTCTCAGACTCGTGGTGGCTGTCTGGGAAAATGCCAGCTACCAAGGGTGGCGAGAACCTGCTCCTAACTCCCACGTCACATTCAATGTTGAAACAGTTTTCTACTGAAATATGAACCATTTCATTAACTGCTCTAAGACATGTCGGCCAAGGGCTCCGACCCTCCGAGAGATTTTCACTTTCATCTGAGGAGACGGTGAGTTAATCAGCTGTGTCCCCTGCATGTACAGAAGCTGCCGCCGTCCTTCGTCACCGCCGCTGCAGGAGGCAGTTGAGTCTGTTTTCCCCACGGCACTTCAGTATCTGGGACACTTCGGAAATCGTCGCCACGACTTCGTGCTCTTGATTTCTTTTATTGGTTTCATAATAACTCTCCTATGTTTTGACAGTCCTTTGCTTTTTAATATTTTATTATAGTCAAATGATGTTACATTTCCATCTCTGTGAGGATATTTTAACATTATTTACATACATGTATCTTTTCATCATGCCTTTTTTCCTGAGATTTTTAAACAATTTTTTTTTGCCCACTATAATTTAATTTGTGATCTCAAAAATGATTAGGAAAAATATTAGACCAAATATATTTCCTTACTTTGGGAAAGTACATCATCATCATCATCATCATCTGTATTAATTAGGTTTTCATGTTAATTATTAGTAACTCTAATTTGGAAACTAAGGTGATTAGGTCTTAGTGTTAAATTTTAGAAGGCTCGATTTATATGCTGAAATATGTTCATTTAAAATTGATTTTACTGATTTTTACTCCATTTTAGGTTACTACCTAACAAAGATATCTCTTGTTGACAAGAGATCTTCATGATTATGAAAATGTTGGCCCTGTTAAAAGTCTACATATTTATAAAGAATATTTCCAGGCCTTGATAATTTTCACCTTTCCTTAATGCACCCATTCGCTGTTTTCAAAACTTGGAGCGTATTTCCGTTCTCTAACCACCACCACGTCTGCCCCTCCCCCAATTCCCCTGCCCTCGGCGCCCCACACCTTCCTCTACCTAGCAGGACGCTGCTCACCTGGGCCTGAGGACTTGAACTCATTTGAGTGGCTAGGTGTTTTCTTACCGTTCGTTTCCTTGCCTATCTTGGGTTTCAGTTTTCTAGTAACCATATTTGTTCTAGTGTTCCCAATGGGAAGATCACTTTCTTCGATAGAAAAAGGAATATTCAATTGTACTGTCTTTCTGTGAGCTTCCAACAGGATACCACTTGCCCAAGCATCGGGCCTCTCCGTCCTCGTTGATATTCCTGCCCTGAACCCCGTTCAAAGCCCCGTCTCAGTGCCCGCCACTGTCTTTTTAAGCCTCAGTGCAGTCTTGGCTCTGTTTCTCCCGGTCTCATTGCGACTGGCTTGCATTCCTTGGTTACAGGTGCTTCCTTTCCTGTTTCAGGTGTTTCTTTTAAAATCTGAGATCATTAGAGAGCTCTCTGCATAGCTTTCGTGTTGGTTTTTAAGACACTTTCCTTTTCTCTTCTTGATCAATGTCATTTGTTGTTATGAACTAAATGTTTGTGTCCCCTGGCATTTTTATGAGCCGAAATCTAATCCCCAACTGGACAGTATTTGAGATGAGGCCTTTGAGAGGTGATTAGGAGTCCCCATGAATGGGATTAGCACCTTTGTAAGAAAGGCCAGGGAGCTAGCTCACTCTCTTTCTGCTGGGGGAGGATACCACGTGGGGTGGGCAGTCTGCAGTTGGAAGAGGGTCCTTACCAGAACCAGGCCGTGCTAATCTCCAACTTCCAGCCTCCAGAATTGTGAGAAATAAGTTCTTGTTGTTGACAAGCCGCCCAATCTATGGTACTTTGTTAGAGCAGCCCAAAAGGACTAAGGCGCTTGTGATTGGTGGAATTTTTCCTGTGAACTTTCTTGGCTCTTTTAGCTAGTTTAAGTTCATAGTGTGGCCTGTGAGCCATAGCTACTTTTTCTCTGGACTTTTAGAAACCACTTTTTTTTCTTAAGGTCTAGAATTTATTTCTAATTATTGCCAATGGTTTCTTCTTTCATTGGCAGTTTAGAAGTTCTACAGTGATGATAGTTGCCTTATTGGAGTTTATTGGACTATCCAAGGCTGGTTGTGCCTAGCAGTTAGTAAGAAGACTGTAAGTCCTAGATGAAGGAGTCTCGGCCTCTGAATTTGGCAGATATGGGTTCAAATCTCCACGGATCTGCTGATGATCTTGAACAAACTACTTGACCTTTCTGACTCATAGGGCTAAAAATTGGCTCAATTAAACAACTTTGCAGGGATGCTTTTAAAATAATAAAGCATGCAAAATGCCATTAGCTGAACAAGTGGTAGGCATTATTGCCACTGCCTGAATGTTTTGGATCTTTTGGGAAACGGTCGCTCCAGCGCATGTGCTAATATATGTGTGTGATTTGGCAGTGTTGCATGAATAAGTGAAAGCTGCAATGGGTCACAGTAGGGCCGAAGCACCGACATACTGATCACAAAGAACGTACTTGTTGAGCGTGCAGGCTCTGAAGCTAAACTGTGCGACTCAAAGATGGCGGTCCATTAAATCTTCTCTGGGTGGAAAGTTGTCTGTTACAGCCCACTGGTAAGAGTTCTGTTTTGTCACAGGGAGCCTACCGATGTATCTCCACAGGAGTATGACTCCTCTATCCTGGGGACGGTCTGAGCCCCTGCTGGCCTGGTTATTCTTTCTCTGGGGAATCTGGCCACAGTGCTAGTCCACTGGGCACTGAGCTTAACCCAACCTAAGATTTCCTTTGCTTCTTACCACAAGTACTGTCCAAACGCATCAGCTCCCTGGGGGATGGTGGAGAGCTTGCTTGCTGCCTGTGCTCACAGTCCCCTTAATTTCACTTTCTTTAAGTTTGTGGGGTGGGACTCCCCTGGACTCAAAATCATTTCAGTATCTAGTCTCTGAAGCTCTTCTACCGATAAATAACAAAATCATCCTCTACCTCCACGACCACCACCACCAATGCCGGATTCTCCGTTTATGAGAATCCTGTTTCCCCTTTAACAACCTTTGATACTGTCCCAGGCTTTGGGACATCTATAAATGGCTCAACAGTGTTTGTTCATGATGCCTTTCTGCATGTGTGGGTTTCACGTTGCATGGCACTGTGGGGTGAGTGGGGGGCAGTGGGTTGCTGGTGTGCCCAAGCAGGTCTACCTGATGGCCCTTGTGATCTCTGAGCTCACCCAGGTTGCCTCTTCTTTTGTCCCTTTTTGTCCTTCACTCCCATAATGAAAGCTTCCCCGAGGAAGCCTGGCATTGATTCCTATCCTGTTGGTGTCTCCCCTTCCGGTGGAGATGGCACACTGGGTGTGGAGATGTCGAAGTGCCTTTGCCTTCACTCCCATCCCTCCAACTGCTCTGTCCTCCCCCTTAGTAGCTTATTCTCTGTGGAGTGCTTAGCAGTGCTGGGCTTGGGAAGAAAGCAGGCAAATACGGGATAAAAATGCTAACACAACAGATGGCAGGAAGTGTTTCCTTGCAATTCAGATGAGCAGTTGCTTCTTCTGGAGTGTTTTTATTATTAAATTTATTTCCATCACTTGGCTAGATAGATCTGTCCTTGCACTTGCTTATCATGTGCTGAGATAATCTTGTTCATTAATACCTGTAACAAGGACCTGTTCATTATAGCAATTATAAATATGTCCATGTGGTCCCAAGTGTGATTGCCAACCTAGTTACATAGATGTGGCCTGTGTATTTGAGGGAAATGAATGCTCTTATCCTAAAGAACATGGTAAGTTTCTGAGTTTTTAGGCTCCTAAAAATGGCTCACCAACCATTTTCACCAACCACATCTTCAACCTGGTGAGGCTAAGATGAGCATTTTGGGGGGCGGGTGTCAAAAATTTATTGCTTCTTTAACTGATTTCAAATACATTATCTTAGGTCCTGAGGATAATTCCTATTCTACAACTATTGAAACGTAGACATCTAAGCTCCCTCTGTGAATTTGTGATTTTTTCATTTCCAACTTCCAGTGAGGGGAATCAAAGTTCATCGGGTTCTTTGGAGATTCTATTTCAATGATTCTTATACCTAGTATCCCCCCAACCGAAGTAGAATCCTTCACCATCACTATTATCAGCAACAGTGTCTCCAGTATCACCATCAGCTTTCTGCTCTGTGCTTATTTCCACCCATATTGTTTAATTTCATATGTGGCAGAAATGACCTCATATTGTATATTTTTTACTATCTTCAGATCAGGAAGGAATCCTGGAATCATAGAATTCCAAGGATACAAAAGGACATTGGGAGATCGTCTAGCCTAATCCTCTACTTTCCAGGACTGTGCAAACCATACAGAAGGAATTTAAACAACTTGTCCTTCAAGAAAAGTATCCTTGGTGATGAGATGGCTAGTGGAAGGGTATTGGACAACAACAGAAGGTTAAAATGAAATACTTTTCCCTTTTTCATGGGATCTCTAGTCAGTATGAAGGACCTCCAGTGCTGGGGGCAAAGACCATCATAGGTAATTTTGTGAACTCAGGGGTAATCTTCCTATTGAAGGGAGATGTGCAGGGAGCCTGATTATTTCTCCAAGAACTGTCATTTTCCCAAGAGCTGGCATTTTCAGCCTCTTGAACAACACCAACCACTGTTATCACAGCTCTCACTTCAGCCATCAATCGGGGGTTTGAAACACTGAACTCGAATATATAATTTCAAAGGGGATAATCATAGCAAAATTCGCCCCGAACCTCAACAGCTTCAGCCAGCCCCTCTCCAACAAGAGGGTCACTGCCTGGTCTTTTTCTCGCTGATAATCCGCCCCCACCACACTTGCTCTGCTCTCCTTCCCAGACAGAGGAAATGAGGTGCCAGGCCATGGATTTATGAGATTCTCTGAAAAGAATACCCAGAAACTTCCAAAAAGAGGCAAGTTCAGGCTATCTAGGAGAACTCCCAAGGGGAATAACTGACTTCCTCTTCCTGAATTGCTATGCAAGCTGTAATTAATTTCCAGAGTGGGCATAATACAAGAGGAGAAGGTGGTTCGGAACTTCTTATCTCTGACCCTATCAGATAGTAAAAATGATACAACTTCTGCTCTGGAAACACAACAAACAAGTTTAAATTTAAATTCATTAACTGACATCCTGCCTGGATAATCACATAGTCCTTAATTTCTTCTTTACTAGCCAATAGGAAATTTATGCTACAGCAAACACTTTTTATTGTGCCTAAGCATAAGTCTGTAATTGTGCTAAAAAAATAGCAGACACAGGTGGAATTTGGGACATGCTTGCAGTGCCTACGTTTTGTAATCGACCTCCCTGTCTCTGCAGGGTCTATTATGAGAACGAGTGACCAGTTTTGGTTTTGTTTCAGTAATTACCTGTGCTGCAGTTGGCTGACGTGTCTTGTCCAGCGTTCTAAATGTTACTGTGCAGCCGTTGTCTTGTCAGATGTTAGGCAACTTGTCCTGCAACAAAGGAAACAGCAGTTACAAACCAGAGTTCCACCACAGACACATCTGTCGCTTGTTCAACCTCGTAATTAGCAAAAGCTCAGCAGTGGTGACAATCTGCATATCCTAGACGACTGTCCTGCTGCCGGACTTTATCAGCCCTTGGCCAGAAGGGAGGACTAAGAAAAGGGAGAGCATCCCTGGAACCAGGACCTCACCTGGCCCTGTCTGTTGGGTTGAAGTGTTGCTAGGTGCTTCCGGTCATTTAGGGCGAGGCTGTGCTGTTCCTCTGTTGAATACAAATCATTTCAAAGAACTCCAACATCAGGCAAGGCCATTCCACAAGACACCACCAAGGTCATCCTGTAATGACGTGTGAGCACAGATAAAAATACAAACACGTTTCTACCACAAAAATGACCAAGCATCACCCATCCTGGATCATATAAGACATTCGATTTGTCTTTACCAGTCTTACTCCATCCTCATGGGCTTTGAGGTGAGAATGACGAAGTTGCCCAATGATAGAATTACCCCACTTCCTGACAGCATCCAACGTAGAGAAAAAACCCCTGTTCCTTGCATGATCCCCAAATTACCCAACAGAAGCCTAGTCCTAGCATGTGCCCCCCTGACACCTTCCTACTGAGGTCCCCTACCGTTTCCCTTGTGCGCATTCTCCCTTGTCGAGACAAGTCAGCACACCTGACTTTGGCCAAGTGCAGGCGTGCTCCCACTAAATGTGCAGCGATCCCAAAGTCCTCTCAACCCCATACCACGTTAATCACCAATCCTGATGAGTTCTCATTGCAAATAGCTCTTGTAACCGTTTCCTTCTCTGTATCTTCAGAGCAACCTCTGAGAATCCAAGCGACAGGACTCTCTCATTTTGTCCAGCGCTACAGTCTCTGAACTAGCCCTTCTGCAGCAACCTTGACCTTCTCCAACTTGTTTCTCACGCTGCAGCCACAGCAGTTATTTCTCGTTAGAAACTTTAAACAGCCATGCTCATGCTGAAAGCATTGTGATGCCTCCTAATTCTCTTCAAATGAAGACATGGTTACTTAAAATGGATGACAAGGCTGTAAGAAGTCTGGCCAGTCCGTACCCTATCAGCCTCATCTCCAGCCCCTCCTCACCTCTTTCTCTTTCAGTCGCATTGGCCTTCTCGCATTTCCTTGAACGCTGCATTCCTAGGCTTCTTGCTACCATAGAATCTTTACACATGCAGTCTCTCAGGAAGTTCACCACCCTCCTCCTTCCCTCAGGAACCTCACCTTCACATTTCAGATTTCCGTTCAGTTGTGTCTTGGAGTGGCTTCCTTTGACTACCCTGAGCAAGTCAGCTCATCTTATTTATGTCTCAGCACACACGTTTCTCTGGGGCAGCTCTTCCACTGTTCTGATCTTCTTTTGTGCTGGCGTGACTCTGAGTAACACCTGTCTCCTCCATAAGACTCCTTACACTAAGTAGGTGCTCAGTAAATACTGAGCAATGGGCGATGAGTCCCTCCTTTGCCACTGGTTAGCCACCACATCTTGAACATGTTGTTTAACCTTAGTAACTGTCTTCATCTGCGCAGGCTGCCATAGCAAAATATCACAGATTGGGTATCTTAAACAACACACATATGTTTTCCTTATAGTTCTAGAGACCGGATGTCCAAGTGCCTTGAGGATTGGTTTCTGGTGAGGATCTCTTCCTGACTTGTGAGTGGATACCTTCTCCCTCCTCATGTGGACTCTCTTCTGGGCATATTATATCTATATCTCTCTATCGAAATCTGTATCTAGGTGTATATCTATCTATATTTGTATCTGTGTCTTATCTGCAGCTACATCTATCTATATCTCTATATTACTTATATCTGTATCTATCTGTATCATTTATGTCTGTATCTATCTATATCATTTATATCTATATGTATATCTTCTGTATCTATCTAGCTAGAGAAAGGTCTTGAGTAGCTCTTCCTCTTCTTATCAGGACACCAGCCAGTCCTTTTGGTTTGAGACCTCAGCCTTATGACCTTTTATAACCTTAGTTAACACCCTCAAGACCCTGTCTCTAAACATAGTCATATTGGTGTTAGAGCTTCAATATACACGCATTTGGGGGAACATAATTCAGTCCATAACCTTAACCCTTGTTAATTCCAAACCTGTAACAGGAATAATTATAGGCCTATCCCTGAAGATGTTATGAAGGCCAAATGAGAGGGTGTGTGTGCTAACCTATGAAAGATGGAAAGAGTCCACTCTTTAATCAAGGACTGTGGTTAATATTCTCTTCATGCAGAAAGAGTGGATAGGTAAGAAAGCCTATACTGGGGTGGGGGTGAAATTGTTTTAGTTCAACATCAGAACCCTAACAGGTGGAGCTGAGCTATTTCATAGAGATCTGGTCTTCTTGTTGACTGTGAGGTTCTAGGTCGGGATGGCCCCTACAGCTCAGCCTGTGGAGTGGGGGCTGGCTCAGGGGCCCTCCAAATTCCCTTCCAACAGCAGGCTTTGTGCCTCGTACTGCGTAACATGTTGCCTTTACCTCATTAGACATGGGCCCTAAGCTAATCTTCCCGACCATGTATGCTGGAGTATAGCAAACTTCTGAGAAGGGCCAAACTGTAGTGTCTAGTGAATATTTCAAGTGCGGCTTTGCAGGCTAGGTGGTCTCTTCTGCAGCTACCCCACTCAGTCACTGTAGCGTGAAGGCAGCAGCCTTAGGTATTCCATAACTGAATGAGTGGCTGTGTTCCACTAAAGTTATGGATACTGAAATTCAAATATATAATTTTCATGTGTCATGAAATATTATTCTTCTTTTGATTCTTTTTCTCCATCCATTAAGAATGTAAAAACCATTCTTCTCCAGTGAACCCATCAAAACAATCCAGTGGGTTGGACTTGGCTCATGGGCCATAGTTTGCCGACCTCTGATATGTTTCATTAACTCAGAACCTGCAATGCCAGTCACTTCCTGGTGTTCCTACAAAACTACCAAAACTACATCAATGTTTTTTTTTAAGCCTGGTTGGAAAAAATCTACTGTTCTATAATTTGACTCACTGGCTAGACAGAACATTTACTTTATTGTTTCCATAAGTTTCATTTTACTGCTGGCTGTGAAAAAAAATTACCTATCTGTTTGCCAGCTTATAGCATCTGATGCAGCGGCTCCGAAAGCAAACCTGGCCTCTGCACATTCCCTGGCTCTGGGCAGCCTCAGTCTGCCGTGGCCCCTAACCCCCTGAGCCGCTGCCCACGCCCAGCCCCAGCCTGTAAACTGGCCTCATCCAACACGTATTTCCAATATCTAGATTCCCGAAATACCCCAATGCCTTATTCCGATGCAATTACAAAACACAGACATCACATAGAAGAGACAGGTAAAACATGCCTGACGTGCCACCAACAGCTTACAGGTCACTTGACAAGGAGGACTCTGCACTATTTTTAAGAACTGTGGGTGAATGACGCTCTCACGTTTCCCCAAATGGCCTCACTTTACAGTGCGCAGAGCCTCTTCAGACCCCCAATTGGACATAGTGCTTCCACAGGTGTTTTTAATGTTGACAGGTTCTTTGGTGATCAAGAGAAGTATGGAATCTTAAATTTTGAATTTCCTCTTGGCTACGGAGAAGGTTAGCTCTGCTCTCAAACATTCCTCTCCTTAATCGATACACAGCTGGTTAGGGAGTTGTCCTAAGTACCCAGCAGTGACCACCTATGACTCATGAGGTGCCCTTGGCCCTGGGAAAAAGAGTAGAATTGCTGCTGGTGGGTCAAGGGCAGGTGGATCATTCTGACTATTGGGCTTAAGCTTTGCAGTTTGAGTTTTGGGGGCTAGTCTGAGAGAAGCTATCAAGCTCATTTATGGTCAGTATTTGTTGATAATTTCCCATGTCTAGTGTCTTGCAAAACTCCTAATCAGAGAGCTGCATGTCCACATCCTCACTTTAAAGGGCCGGTTTGTGTTACAAATGGGTGTGTGTGCATCGCAGGTACGACAGTTATTACAGTCACCTGGAGAGCTTTCCGGGGAGCTCTTTTGCTGTCACACCTCTGTGATTTATTCATTCATCGATTCATCCTGTCTAGAATTAATTCTACCTTATGCATTGTATTCATTCTTTCAACAAATGTTTTGATTATCCACCAAGTACAAGGGAAGTATTAGATTAAAAAGATGAACAGACATAGGCCCATTTTGTTGTCGGGGGGATCAGGCATTTTTATATGTCAATTCTGTGTGAGAAATGGCATAGCAGATATATGGACCAAGTGCCTTAGGACTAGTGAGGAAAGAGGTTGAAGTTTGGAGGCCAAGCAGGTTATGGAAAACTTCAAAGGTGGCTTATAAAGTGGGCTGTGCAGGATGAGTGGTCTACTAGGAGTAACTGGGAAAGAACGTTCTAGGAAGAGTAGACTCACAAGCCCCTCATAATCCTCAGGTACCCTACCCTAGCTCAGTGATATCCTCGCAGTGATTACTTGCTTTTCTCATTCTGCAGCTCCCCTTCCTTTGTGAGCCTTTCCTAGCTACGCTGGCATTCAATGAACTTCAATGAGTAACTAGTGGAAGGCAGGTGTTAAAATACAGGGAGGGGCTTGAAAGCCAAGCCGAACATTTTCTTTTTGTTGTTGTTATGCATGATTTATGCTTGACATAGTTGATTTGTTAGACAAGCTTTCATAAAGACTTTGGCAGAATTTGGACTAAGTTTGAAGTTACTCCCTTTCTTAAGATATCTCAGTACATGCATTTACTGAATCTTATTTTTGTTCTTTCTAAGCAAGTTGTTTATCCTCCCTCCAAGCTAATCGTTCAGCCTCTACTCTGAGTTCAATTTCTTCCCCCAAGCTGTTTTCAAAGTGGGCTCATAGATAGGTTTCTGAGCAGAGACATTGACATAAGCAATCTTGCAGAATGATTTGCACGGCCCCGTGTACAACGTACATTGGAGGGAAGAGTCTTGGTGTTGGGGTGTCACTAGGAGACCATGGTGGGGATGTGCTTTCTTCCTGCTGTTGTACCTGTGCAGGCCATGTGTTGAGTGAGCGATGGGCTGCCTCAGTCCTGGTGGGGGAAGCACATCTGTGGGCTGCACTGCAGCCCTGAGAGTGACTGAGGACAAGGCAGAGCCTTGGAGAAGAGGCGTAACTGGCAGCTCACTCAGCCATCCTGGGACGAGTCTGGAATTGCTTAATGATCAGGGAAATTTGGCCAACGTGGCAGATGGGCAGGAGTAACACTTGTGCTTGGCCTGAGGTTGAAAATGAGGTAGGCTGCCATCGTGCTGGGAAGGGATGGGTAGCAAAGGCCCACAAGGAGGCTGCAGTGAAAGCTGCCAAGGTGCATGTCAAGCAGGATGAACACCAGGAAGAGGAAGTGATAAGCAGATACCAGGTTCCCTGCAGAACCCTGGCACGGAGAAGAGCGTTATCAGGAAGTACCTTGTTCTCGTGGTAGAGGGGAATTTGTTACTTGCCAGGTCCAGGTATTTCAAAAGCTGCTTGCCTTCAAGGTATAATCAAAATTAAGATGTCAAGTGGTGGCAACTGTGCAATGCTGCTGTTGAGCAGATACATGAATTATAAAATTGTTTTCAGGTCCCTGGGAGACAGTCTGGATAAGTAGGGGTCAGCAGGCCTGGCTCCATTCCAGCTCATCCCCCAAACTGCTGTGACCTTGGGCTAGACATTGAACTGGCTAGCCCTCAGTTTCCTACTGTATAAAAGAGACGGGGGCGGGGGGTCCTAACTCAGTCATCCCTGGTATTTCTTTCATATTGCAATTCAAAACATTGTGGTTGTGTGTATGTATTTCAAAGAAATTAACAAATTTAAAATGATGGGAAAATCCGAATCAACATTACTGGGGGCAAAATTAGCACAACTCATTTGGAAGGCAATTTGGCAATCTATGTCAAGAGCCTTGAAAATGTTTATACCCATTGACTCAAAAATTTCTCGCCTAGAAAATTACTCTAAAAAGTGTTCTGAAATTCAAAAAGAAAAAAAATAGATGTTCACTGTATTATTATTTTTAATAGTAAAAAATTATCCAGCAATGGGGGGGATGTTTAATTGACAATCTATATAATGGATTATTGTTTAATTATTAAGAATGATTATTGAGCATGTAAAATGATCATTTTAAGTTATTTAACTAGTAAATAAGGAATTATTAAAGTAGGAAAATGTTTACTTTATAATATTCAGTTTGAAAAAACAGGATCCCAAGTTCTATAAGTACTACATAATATAAATTATGCAAAAAGACATAGACATATCAGAAGAAAATATTCATTTTAAGTGTTTTGGAATTATTGATTTAATTTCTTTTCTCTTATTCTCTTCTAATATTCTATAATAAGCTTGTATTACTTTCATTATAATAAAAAATGAAATAACTCAAGTTTATGATTATTAGTTGGTAGCATATATTAAGAAGCTATCAGAAAAAATGGAAATAACAGCAATTATAGAACTTTGGTTGTTATATCATATGAAATGATGTATCATGGAGTTCCATCATAGATGGGCTGGTGGAAAAGTCCCTGAACTCAGAGTCAAAGCTCTAATTCAAATGGTGGCTCTTTTATTCCCTAGCTGTATAACCTAAAGTAAGTTAATTTCCTGTCTGAATCTCAGGAGTGTTACCTGTAATGTAGAAATTCAACAAATATTTATTGAAAACCTACCATGTGCTAGGTATTTGTGGAATGCAGTAGTTATATAACGTTAAAGAAAATATAATTCATGCTAACAAAGATTAACAAATTAATGGGCATCTTCACTGAGATTTTTAAGCTCAAACCATGAGTAAGAGTTCGTCAAATCAGGACATTATAAGTAGAGGAAATAGGAAACCCACCTTCGGGGACCTACTAAAGGGTTTCCCCTCAGGGAAGTGACCCAGCAGCATGACAAAACAAAAAGACCACAGTCTAAGCATGGCAGACATGTGTTCAAGTCCACACTCTGTCTCTTATTTGCTGTTCGGCCTTGGGGAGATTGCTCAGTCTCTCTGTGCCTCAATTTTCTTCACCTTAAAATGGAGATGCTATTACCTACATCTTGTGAGTGCTTCGATATTCAAAGAAAGCATTTGCAGGGTATGTGGCAAAAAGCGGTGATCCTTTTCTTGAAAAAATATATATTGAATAACTAGTATGTACAGAACATGATGACAGATACTGAGAATATATTAATAATAAATAAGACAGATACTTTTCCTTACTCTTCTACCTAGAATAAATGATATTGCTGTTGTTGTTATTAATAATCATTGGAAAGTTCTCAACACTTTTCACATGTCATGCGGTCCCATCGGTTTTCATTACTGCAGTGATTTTTAACCCACGGGCACATCAGATCATGCTATGAGACATGAGGGTGTAGATCGTTGATAAGTTGATGGAAAATGTCCCTCTCAGACACCCTGCTGCCTCTTTCTTCTTGCTGCCCGTCGAGTCTCACCAGTCTCCCTTCACCGGAAGGGAGAACAGATGCTCTGTTGATGAACCACAATTGGGACGATGGACTACTTCAAGTTCCTGGGAAATGGGGCACTTGCAGACCCCCACTGGCCAGCAAGAGCAGCCACCCAGACCAGAGTGGCAGAGCTGGAAGAAGGAGAAGAGCCAGGCGGGCGGCAGACCCCTTGCAGAGGGCTGCTTAGAGACTTGGGGAGCAATTATGGCAAATGTGTCAGCAACCACAGGGGGGAAGTGAAGAGGGAGGAGGAGGATGGTGGGTGGGAGAGCCCGGTTAATTATGGAACAGATGCCCAGCAGCACCTTGGGGTGAATGCATTAAGGATGGGAGCTGTCATCTCACTCACCCCCTCGCATTTGTTCACAGACTCCTAGGCACCCAGCTGGGGCTGGTTATGTGTGGGTTTCATCTGGGCGAGATCTGCAAGTTCAAAGCCTTCTCCTGATTTCCAAATGGGATTTTCCTCCCACCTCCTTCCCCAATTCCGCCTCCCCACTCTGACTCTCCATGCACCCCACAGTGCCTCCTCTGCTTGTAGACAGCTTTAATTGTTTTGTCTGAACTGGTTCAGGAAAGCAAGCTCCAGACCTTCAGGCGAATGGGAGGGGCCTTCCAGGCCTCCTCTGCTTCCCCACCTCACTCCCCTCCTCTCCAGGCCCTGGCTGGGTGCCAAGTGCACCAGGCAGGCCCACTGCAGACTGTGCCTCCAAGGGAGGTCTTCAAAGCCCTGCTGCAGACCTGCTGTCCAGCCTGAAGCCCACAGAAATGCAAATCGGGCAGGACCCACACAAAGAGCAGAGGCCCCGTACTGTGTGCCGAACACTGCCATCTGCTATCTTGACGTTGCCTGGGTCACGCCTTGGCCGCAGTGGTTTGGGCTGGAGGTAAAAGGTGCCAGGGCCCATGTGGGGACAGAAAATGGGACTCGGACGTAAGGTGTCCTGGGTCCTCCTCCTGTCTCTTTCATTGCCTTTCCCCACACACGTCCCTGCTGCTGTCTCCCAGGCTGCCAAATGGAGATGAGCCCTGGAAATGGAAAGGGGAGGGTAACTTGCACTTCACCCCCTCTCCTCCTCCCTGCATTTTCAAATATGACTCACTTCTCCAGGGGCCTGACTCAATCTACCTCTGCTGTGAAAATACTCTAACTCCCTCAACATCTCTCCTAGCTCTCCCGGCTGAACTTGTCCTCCGGTGAGCACGAACTTTTCTGCTCCTGTGGGAAGATGCTTTCTTTCTCTGGCTAGAGCGTCAGATTCTGGAGAAGCCATGGCCACGCCAACTTACTCTGGTGAAACATGTAGTCGAATTGACGATCTCTTCCTATGGCCTGGCTTGTTCCTCATGTGCTCACCCTCTGGGTGCCATTTACGATCAGTAAAGTAAAATACCATGGGTTATTAGGCATGTCTATGACCCCTAGCAGAAACATTGAAAAAATGGCTGGAGAGATGAGCAGTCTGGCTTATATTTTATCCATAGTGCCTAATGCAGTGATAATTTTTCTCACCTAAATGAGGTCCTTGAGTACTTTGAGTAATTTAAACCCGATAGTGCAAAGAAATCGCTGGATGGGAAGTGCTTCATGCATCATCGGCTTCACCACTGTTATGCTATCATTACCCAGAATTTCTGGATGTGGGTTGTTGATTAGATTCAGAAGTGACCTTTGAGGTCACCTAGTCCAATGCCCCACTCAAAGGACAACTCTTCAGCTTAGCAAAAGCCAAGGAAAAATGCTACACCCGTTTGGGAGGCAGAAACACACGAGGAATGTGAGATCGGTGAGAGGCATTCGCCATGCTGTGGACAAAGCCCAGGGTCTGAGATAATGCATTCCGTCTGGCCCTGCGTGCTGAGATCCATAACCTCCCAGGAGCCCACTTAAAGCAGAGGCTGCAAATTGGCCCCTCAAGGGGTGCCTCCCGCCGGCAGAGGTCTTTGGTTTGGCCTGTATGGAATGTATTAATTTTTTATACGAGTCAACATTTAAAAATCAGGAGAGTTCACCTAAAATAAATCAGACTTCTTTGCTTTACTTTAAAGAGGGGTAAATTTGGAAATAATGGCCCCGCAATGGCACTTGGAAGCAATTCACTGGAGGAGGCTCCTTTAGAGCCAAGTTTACCACAGTCCTCACCACTCCCTATTACCCTTGTCCTGAAGGCCATTGTCAGTTGTCACTCATCCTTGTGCTTGTTTTTAAATATTAGCCCCTTCCTTCCCCCTTCCTCTCCTGCCTACCATCCTTTCTTCCTTTTCTCCCTCCTCCTCCTCCTTCTCCTCCTTCTTTCTCTCCCTCTTTCTCTCTTTTTCCCTCTTTCCTTCCTTCCTTCCAACTCCTTCTTTCCTTTCTTTAAGTAAAAATCAAATGGCAAAACATAGATTAATAGTAGATGAATATTATTTACCCTTCAAAATGCCACCCCATGTAGCTTATGCTTCCCTTTCATACTACATGTAGTCATGCTTGTCTCCCCCTCTGGCTTGTGAATTCCAGGTGGTTAGGATCCATCTGTCTTGCTCATGACTGTACCTAGCCCAGTGCCTGACAGAGTCCACATTCAGCATATACTGTTGGGCCGATACTAATTTCTCATACTCGTACTTATGAGTAGCGATATACCTCCTCAGGAAAAATGGACTCAAACCTTGTCATAACAAGATATGTGGGCTCTAAAAACCCAGTCATATACAATGTGGACCACATCATTCAGAGGTAGTTTACAACAGTCTTTTTCAGCAGGTCTGTACTGGCTCGCACAGAAGCTGCGCAGGGGAGACTGAATGGTCACAGATTAGTGACTTGGTTACTGTCTCTCCCCACCAGAAGAGAAGCCAGCTCACCCCTGCCTGGGAGACAGTCACTGTTCGAGGTGTCCGAGTATCCATTGTCATAGTGACCCATAATCAAGGGGTTTCAGGGAACCCTGATGTTCTTTTCCTCCCTGCCCAAGGTGTTTCTAGAGTGTATTTCTCTTAGCTGGCATTGATAAACAAAAATCTTAGTTACAATCGCTAAGTTTGAAAATTTCATGGGGGACCCTAGCCACCCTCCCCCACCCAGCCCTTTTTAAATTACGGGAGGGAGAACGAAGGGGCAGCACTGGAGTTCTTGTGCAATAGCAGTCTTGGATCATGACTGGCTGACAGAGGTGCTCACACACGTAGCCCAGCTACATGTCCTCAGTGTCGCTTTGTGCAATAGGAGGCAGTCCTCAGGGTCACTTTGCTCTGGTCTCTTTCACTGAGTTTTAAGTCTTAAGAGACAGTGCTGTGTTCCAGCCCTGAGCAGCGTGCTGGCCCATAGCACGCAGCAGAAGCCCTTGCTTCTTGGTCTGATGTGAGGTCCCTAGAGGAGGTCTCCTCTGCCTGGCCCCAACCTCCAGCTCTGAGTACCGAGGGGTCGCCCTTTCTCCAGGGCCCTCAAGACACCTTGAGCAGGGGGCTCAAGTAGAACGGAGAGTGGTCAGCCTTTTTGGCTCTGTACCAAAACCCTGGTATACACCAAGGGTCCCACCCCTTTGTTTGGGGTTTGAGGGAACATGACTCCTGGAAGGCTTATCTTGGAATCTACTACCACCCACTTACCTGGAACGAGCGTCTGGCCCATGTACTTGCCAATTGTCTCCTCCCTCTGGGCTTTGCTGAGCTTCCAGGTAGGCAACCTGGCTGCGGCAAGTGAGGATCGAGTCCCCAGGGCCTGGCTGTATCTCAGCTCTGGGCTGAGGCTGCTCACTTACACGTAGACACTTAGGGTCTTCTTGATACTCAGCCTTGTCACCTTAGTCTGATCACAGGTGACTGACTCTTCAAAGTCGAACCCATAGATATAAAAGTCCAAAGGGAAAGGGACTTAATCTGTTTTGGTCATCTGCTTTACTATTTATTATTATTATTATTATTATTATTATTATTATTTGCCTATCCTTTATGCCCTTCTTGAACACAGCACCCAAGAAGCATTTAACACGTTCCTGCTGAGGCCAAAGGCTGGAGGTAGCAGTGGGCAATCCTACCTACTTACGGAATGCTCTGCTGCTTTAGTGATTTTGAGGATTCTGCATACTTTTCTTGCCCCAGAGGCAGTGACTGTGCATCCAGAGAGAAAAAAAACGGGCCACTTCTGATAATCCAAGCTACTCAGCAGGCTTTGCTGGCTTCTACAAGCAGTTGGTAGAAATCTCACCATGTCAGGTTGCTGGCAAGTTTTCCCCAGGGTTCCAAAGTCACCCAGGGGTCGTATCCGATCCCTTCCGATGCAGCACATGCCTTCCCCTTGCCCCCGTTGCTTTACCTCATCCCCAGATGCTGCCTTGTCAAGAACTGCCTGCTTCAGTTGGTGCATGCGGTACCTCGTTCTTGTCAAAACCTTTCACAAAACCACTGCCTCAGCCACCTTGAGGCTGTCCCCACTGAGCATATCCCTTCTTCATTAATGCCCCATTTCCCTGATGAGTGCCCCCTGCTCCCACCCTGCTTTCTTCATCTGTTTAATTTGTTTTCTGTGCCCTTTGAACCCTTCCTTGGACGACATGACATGACACCATCCATTTCTATTCAGGACATGTTTGAAATGTGCATTATTCATGTTTTATTCATGCATCTTCTTGGAGATCGGTGTGCAAATCAGCTTCATTGGACACCCCAGAGACTGCAGCAGAACCCCGCGCACTTGAACATCGCACAGTATCATTTCCTGAAGAGCGGCATGCTCTGCTTCGTGGGGGGAAATGACACTTTCGTGGGACTGCCGAGAACAATCGAGCCTGTGAAGGGGATCATGCAGCTCTTTCATTTGCCATCTGATGCGCACACTTCAGCCAGGCTGGGGAGCTCCTCAGCCAGGTTTGATGCATATGGTGCTGAGATCTCGTTCAGATGCAGACCTTGGCCAGGACCCTGCAGGAGTTGTGGGAGAGTTGTGGCTGTCAAAAAAGTCTTCAGGTCTTCTTGCTTAGCAGGGGATAGAAAGGCTATTGCAGCGAAGTCCCCCAATCTGAGGACACCCACGGATGGCAAAAGGGACAGGCATGGTTGTGAAGGTCAGGCACGTGTAACTTTGGTGCCCTGCTTCCCTTTCTAAGTCTGTTCTCTCCAGTCAAAGCTCTCTTTGTGCTCTGAAGACTTCCGGTCTTGAGGAACATGGTCGGCACTGGGTTGTATTGATAGAAGTTGACCATACTGTTCGACCTAAAATGCTTGCCATTAGAAAGCTAATGTGCAACCCCAATTAAGATATTTCTGTTGATGGAGGTCAAGGATTGTGGCTGTTGGGTGGGGAGACATTTGGGGGGCAAAATGGCTTTCCCAGAGTCTCTAAATCATATTGCATGTATGATTAAATCCCCTCTAAACTTAGAGAAGGAAATGCGTTCTCAGCAGCTCTGTTCTAAGTGAACTTGACCCTCTGGCTCCATTTTCTCTGCACTGGTATTCCATTCTCCAGTAGTCCCTGGTGGTAAGTTAAGGTTTTTGGAAAGCACTCACTCTTTGAGGCTTCTGTACTGGTATGTCCTAGACTGATATGTGCTGTTTATGAGCAGGTTGAATTCTAAAGACTATTGAAGTCGATTTGTTCCAAGAGTCCAAAGTGACGTCATGAAACGCAGCTGTGCGTGCCACTGATTGGCAATGCGCAGAGTTGACACACCTCTGCCACCGGTTCTGGCTTTTCTCATGAAGTTCCAGTTTTAAATAAAAGGCCTTTGTAGAGGGGAAATAAAATAAATGGTTCCCCTAAAGGTTGAAAGGGGAAATATATTTCTGTATGCATTTAGCTCCTCCAATAACATCGCAAACTGTCAGAGCCAAATGAACCTGAAACTCGTAGTTCATCGTCATTCGTACACAGAATGTTTGTGCGTGTACTCTGTGACAGCACTGTGCCAGGTGCAAGGGGTAAAACAAATGAAGGACAGAGTCTCTGTTGTGTGCACGTGTGTACCTTCCCCTACACACACACATACACACACGTGCACCCATGCGTTGCGGGACACTACAACACACGGGATAGAAGCAGGCCCTGGCGATGCGGTCCTCACTTCCCGCTGGTTGTGATTCGCTGGGATGAGGGCTGGGGTGGAAGGAAGGCGAAAGCGTTGAGGGAGTAGGGAGGATGAAAGCTCCCCACTCAGCGCTGGTGGGTGTGGCTGGGGAGATAAGCCAAGGGTATGGAGGCTCGAGCTGGGTTGTAAAGGACGATGATTTTTGAAGGGAGAGAAAACAGCGTGGTCAAAGCAGAAGAAGCGTTTGTATAAACACACAGAGCAAGAGGGAAGGAGGCTGTTTAGGGAAACTGCAAGCAGTTTGGCGGCTGGGCGTCTGCAGCATGGAGGGGTTCTGGCAGGAGAAAAGGATGGGGAGGAAAATTGGATCACGACCAGAGGTTCCAGGCAGGCTGTGTTGAGGACTTGGGACCTTATCGGTAAAGTGATGGACATTGCTGTGGACTGTAAATAAGACAGTTCGCATTTGTAAGTCCACTCGGATGGTAGTGAGGCTGGATTAGAAGATAGGGGATGAGACCCAGGGGCCAGTTATGATTCTGTGATGGCAGACCGGTTGGGAGAGGCTCAGCAAACACAATGACAAAGAGGGATGATGGAAAGGAGGGGATGGCCCAAGGGTCACTGAGGAGGGAGAAGTGGCAGAACTGGTGAATGATTGACATAATGGGGGAGACAGCGGATAGTTCTTGGACTTCAAGTCTCGTGACTGGGTGGGTAGGGGACCATGCCCTGAGATGAGGAACTTGAGAAGAGAACTCCATCGGGAGAAACAGACCCAAATTGGAGGAATAGGTATCTCCTCAGGGAACTTTAAAAAAACAGAACTGGCTTATATAAAGAAAAGGGAATTTTTAACGATATAAACCAACAGCCCACAACAGTTAGTGCAAATTCTAGGCTCAGGGGATAGCACTCTTTGGCCATCATCTCTCTCCAGGAAGGACAGAGGTCACTGATATTTAGGACGATGACCTTGAGGCTTTGTGAATCATTACCAAGGCTGGGAGATTCAGTTATTTTCATTAAAGCAGGAAAATGAACTTGGGCATTTGAATTTGAATTTATTCCAGTTCCTCATCCTGCCCACTTTGGAACAATTTGGGATCATTTACAAATTGGGACTGTTCAGGGGAAGATGTTTTTGAGGAAAAGGGCTTTTTAGAGCCCTTTAGGCATGGGATTCAAGCAGAAACCAACATTTGATGACAAAATATTACAAAAGTTTTGAGTTCTTTCTACTGAGGCAAAAATAAACCAACCCTGAACGAATTCATTTTTGGTAATATGAAGCATATGCTCTCATTAGTTGTAAAAAATATTTCTGCAATAAAATTTAACAAGCTCCATTAATCATTCTTTCCAGTAAGGTGACACCAGTTTTGAAGTCATCCAAGATTTAAGGACTGTTTGTCTTCATCCCCAAGCCCAGGGAGTCATCTTTTAATTGATCTTTATGAGACTCCTTTCCTTCGACCCCATGCCCAGACCTCCATCTGCCCGGGCCACCGTGCTGGCTTCCCAGTGGCTTTCCCCTCTTCACTCCCCGTCTCTCTGACCCATCCTCTGTACACCCAGGCTGACTCACACATACTGACACCCCAACTTATATTCCCAGCCCTAACCCCTCCCCTGATGTATGCACCCAACGCTCTGCTCAGCATCTCCACAGGGCTGCCTAAGAGGCATCTTCACCCTAAAGCATACAAAACCAAACTACTGCGTTTGCAGCCCAAGCTGGCTCTTCCTGCAACCTACTCATTTTGAGAAATGACTGTTCCATTCTCCTGGTGGCTTATTGCAGCAAATTCAGTGGGGTCTGCCTTCAAAATGTATCCAGATTCTGACTACCGCTCACCACCTCTGCCACAGCTAATGCATTTATCACCTGCATTGTGAAAAAATCCTCCTCCTGGGTACCCTACTTCTACCCCTGAGTCCTGCAGAATGTCACAGCAGAATAGACCCAGTGATCCTATGAACATATTAGTTAGAAAGGGTCCTTCCTCGGCTCAGAAGCCTCCTGCAGCCCCTGTGCACTCACGAGGGGTCTGAAGTCTTTACAGGGGCCTCGCGGCCCCCTTCCTGTGGTCTCTGGCCACTTTCTTCGTCTCCTTCAGTGCCGTCTCCCCTCACTAACTGTGTTCGAGCCTTCCTCCCTTCCTTAACATCCATACCCTGCCTTGCCCCCAGCAGGAGTTCCCTGTCCTGCTCTCCAATCTAGGCTCAATCTGGGAGGGAGATTGAGGGAGACCTCCAATCTGGGAGATTGTGGTCTCCCAGCTGGCTCCCTTCCACCTGCCCACAGTTCACCCAAGCTCACTTCCTCTGTGACGACTCTCTTGACACCACAAGGAGTGTCCCTTTTCCAGACTCCGATGTTCGACTTTGGCCATGGTGCTCATCTTTTCTCTCATGAGAAAGCCTGGGCCTCTTACTTGAGTGATTCAGTTGGTTCGTTGCCGGCTAGCCAATGGGATGGTAGCTTCTCCGAGGCTGAAGGTCATTTCTTTTGTTTCTATTTTCCAAAGACCCTCAGTATGGCATCCCTGTAAATGCATCTCTTTTGGGTGCATCATACACTTGTCTGTACATTAAGCTAGTAAAGAAGGTGCAGGAGAAGTCATAGATATGTCTTGTAAGATAGTTCTGATGACCACTTAGCAATGACAAGGAATAAACTTCTGATGTACGCAACAGCATCGATGGGTCTCAAATGCATTATGGTGAGTGAAAAAACCATACCCCAAAGGATCCATTTACACGGTATTCTGGAAAACGCAAAACCGCAGGGGTGGAACACAAACCAGGGGTTGCCAAGGGCTGAGAGCAAGGAAGGGATTGACCACAGAGGGGCAGCCAGAGGAATCTGGGGGGCCGTGGGTCTGTTCTGAACCCGCTGTGGTGGTGGAGTTTCACTCCATGCCTTTGCCTGCATTCACGGGACGGGTCGCCAACAACAGTGAATTTCGCTGTTTGCATGCTGAAAATAAATGGAGGAAACGTACCACAAAAGCCCAGAACACTTACTCATACATTTAAACGCTTGATGGATGTTTCTATTACTAAGAGAAAGTCTGCTGTGTAGAAAATGAGAAATACATCAATGGCAAAATTTCTTTACATATGCAGTATTATCCAGATAAAACATAAGATTGGTTGCAAAACAATTTTCCAATTTATGAAATACCCAATTGTACTTATAGCTTACAGGGTAACACTTTAATATACTAAAAGAAAAAATTGTGAAAACCTTGCAGCTTTGTGCTAATTATTTTAGGTAAATCCAAAATCAAGCAGCTATTGTATGTTTGCCTAAAGAATCTCCAGTGTCCAAAGAAAAAAATACACTTTTATTGTTGTAATGAATGTGCCAAAAAAAAAAAGTTTGGAAACACACACATACATAGACTTAAACAGCTATTATCTTATTCTCCAGCGATAATAAAGTGTAAAGGGAATTCACATCGAGTCTGCTGGTGCTATAGACTTGGCATCCGCTAGTTCTTACAGTAATCCCCTGAAGAGAGCACTGTGATAGCCACTTTATGGCTGAAAACCACGAGGCCCAGAGAGGTTAAGTGGCTGAACGAGGACGCCAGGGTCCGTTAGTGGCTGGGCCGGGGTCCCGCCCGAGTCTGCCCGCCTCACCTCCAGGGTGCGCTCTGCACAGACAGCCGCCCCTGCCCGCAGTGCAGTCGGAGGGCAGCTGACAGCTGCAGCGCTCTGCTCACGGAGGGACCTGCCACCCCACGGCTCCTGCCCCGATGGCAACCTCAGTTTGGCCAACATGGCGAGGGAAGTCAGTCCCTTGGCAAAGCCACTGAGTTGGGGCCGGGATCCAAGTCCTCTGCCCTCAGCTGGGGTGGCAGCTCCAGAACAAAGGGCCTCTCAGGCGGCCGGCCATGCTGTCAGGAAGATGAATGCCGTCCCATTGATGCCCTGGCGGAGGAGCCTGTCCCAACGGCAGCTGCTGGCCTGAACCGCTGTGAAGACTGCACCCGGGAGTCCAGTCCCAGCCTGCCCTGCAGCCTTGCCTGGCAGTTCAGAGGCCTTCCACCTCTTTGAGGTGCACTGGCTGGGAGTGAAATGAGATAGCCGGCTTCCCCTCCGAGAGTCGCCAGTGATCGCCTGGACTGATGACACTGGGTGTGCTCCATCGGAGCATTTGGAGCCTCCACCCCAGGGTTTACAAAGCTCGTTTCAGTTCAGCAAGGACAAAGGGACATCCTGAGGGAGGGTAATGCAGTCGGGAGAGGGAGAGTGCAAAGGGTCCCCCTTTTCAGGAGATGGTGAAAGTGAAGGGTCACTGGGGTACTATGCGTGTACGTGTGAATGTGTACGTACATAGGAATGCGAGTGTCCCGCTGCTGTTTCTGCTGTGTCAGCTAACGGCATCACCCCCTCCCTTACCCCGGTCTCCTGGGGTCACCACCTCAGATCACCCATTCCTCAGAGCAAAAATCTTCAGAGGGTGGCTCTTCAGCAGCTACCCCAGGTTCCTGTGTGCTGAGGAAGTGGCCTTATGACATGGATGAGATGGGGGTAGGGACAGGGACATATGGTCACATCCAGTGCGCTTTCCTCCTGGCCCCTCGCATTGGAGGAGGCAGTTGCAGTGACAAACCTTCCCACCAGGTGGCACTCACAGTTTAGCTTTGTTTTCATTTCTGTTGACAGTTTTCCCCTCCTGTCGCTGTGGAGGAACCCGTGACCTAGGCTTCTCAATTCCTGTGTTGATTTCACGTGTTGTCATGTTTTGGGTTCTACTGTCTTCTGTTCAGTTACAATTTATTCTTTTCCACTGGGACCTTGGCAAGGGACCCTGTAAGGGAATAGCCATTATAACCTGAGTTGGAAGGGTCCTTTTTATCACACACACACACACACACACACACACTCTTCACACACACCGCAACTGTTCTAGGGGTAGATCCTGCCATGACTTTTCTTTTCCACTTTTTCTGATTCTCTTTCTCTCCGCCCTGTTTATTCCTTTCCAAGGTCAGCATGCTGTGGACAGTCGGCACACTTTGCTTTCCTAGAACTCATAACAGGATCAACCTTTCAGTGTTCACACCCATTACTCAGTGGTCGGGGCTTGGATTGGCAGCCTCCAAAAATGCTCACCCTTGAGTCTTAAAGGTCAAAGGCCACAGAGAAAGAGATGACGGGAGACTTGTGTTTGAGGGAGCTGGTGTGTCAGATGTTGTGACTGAATTTTTTTACGGCCTTTCTGGGGAAGTTGACTGTAGGGCTGAACAGACTAAGGTTCTTAGAAGCCTCAGAGTCATATTAGTGGATATGACTCAGTTACTAGAGTTTAAGAGAAAAGATGGAGGATATTGTCACTGTTTTCAAAGAATCCAGTCTACTTGGAAAGATGAGAAATTTAGTCACTCCCATAGTATTAGTGGAGTTAAGATAATCTTTGTGAAGAGCTTCAGGCCAACAAAATTGCTCTGAACGTTCGTAAAGAAATTTGTCCTGTGGCCTGGGAGGTTGGGGAAGCTTTCAGGGAAGGTGGGCCCCGGCAGGGGGAAGGCAGCAGAGAGTGTGGGAGAGGGCAGCCCAGGGGAGAAGCAGAGATAGAGACCTGCAAAACCCCAGGTGGGTGGGGCTCAGTGAGTCGGCACCTCCAATGGGAAATGGTCCCTTTAAAAATTCTACTTTGCAAAAAGACCGAACCACAGTAAATTCCCAGTCCCCTACCACCTGGAATGAGAATGTCCTTGAAGCCCAGCAAAATTATTTGTCTTTAAAGCAGTCTTTATTCCTATTCTTATTAAGTGCTGACAGTGACCTCATTCACTCAACACATGTATAGAGTATTTTTATTGTGCTTGGTTTTGTGAGAAACCAAGCTAGATCAGGCAGGATTGTTTTCCTTGGAGCATTCATATTAGGAGGGAAGACAGGAAATGTGACTATTATAAGTATAATATCAGAGAGAAAGACAAAGTGTTAAAGGTAAGAATAGAAAAATATTATAGGAGTTAAGAGTAAGATAAGATTATTTTCCACTGGGGGTTCAGCGGTGATCTAAGCTCATGTGAAGATAAAGGAAGGAGAAGGGCATTTTGCACGGAGGAAGTGGCATGCACAAAGTAAAGAGGTTGGAAAGAAAAGACAGAACGAGGCACGGAAGTGGGACAGTGAGGAAGGATGTGGAAAGTTCAGGTTTGGGCCACACGACGGCCTTGCGTGGCAGGTAAGGAATGTGAGTTCAGCAGGAAGTTATTGAACACTTTTGAGTA
Organism: Glossophaga mutica; assembly: GCA_039655065.1. Taxonomy (NCBI): domain Eukaryota; kingdom Metazoa; phylum Chordata; class Mammalia; order Chiroptera; family Phyllostomidae; genus Glossophaga; species Glossophaga mutica. The sequence goes on along the minus strand of CM077312.1, from coordinate 16,197,596 downwards.
GACAGATAGACTGATCTTCTAAAAGACGTGTGTTTCCAAAGATGAGCACCTACCACCGACATATGAGATGGATTGGCCGGGGAGAGGTGGGGGCGGGGTGGAGGGCGCCAGGTAAAAGGCTGTCCTGTCAGCACTGGGAGGAATGTGGCTTCGTACACTGGCACTTATTCTTGTCATTCTGGAAATCATCAACATTTCAAAAGTAAGCTGAGAGAAGCGAAGTCCTGGAAATTATTTTTGGTGAAATTAAGAGATATGTGAAATCATATGGTACTTGTCTTTCTCTGACTGGCTTGTTTCCCTTAGCATAATGCTCTCTATGTCCATCCGTGCCGTTGCAAAGGGTAAAATTTTCTTTTTTCTTATGGCTGAGGAGTATTCCATTGTGTAAATGTCCCATAGTTGTTCTGAACTAACAAGCAAAATAGAGACAGACTTCTAGATAGAGAGCATGAGGACAGCTATGGAGGGGGGGTGGTGATAAGGGGTGGAGGAACTGAGTAAAAAGGATAAAGGACTCATGGACATGGACAACAGTGTGGAGATTGTTGGGGGGTGGTGGTATAAGAGGACTATATGGTAATGAAAGAAATACAATGACAATACAATATAAAATTTAAAAACAAGATATGTATAATTTGTTGATCCCAAAATATGTGTTAAGGTTCACCACGAGGAGGTTGGAACAGAGAAAAATGATGCAAGAAGTGGTGAAGAGAGGATTTCAGAAAACACCAACATTTCCTAAAGCGGGGGGTACACTCAGAGTGCAGACACTGTAACCTTGGTTTGCAGCGATGGTGTGAGAACTGGGTGAATTGGAGATGTCAGCAGAAGGCGCCGCAGAATGGGTATGGTGCAGAGAGTCAGAGGATGGGGGCTCCGTAAAGACCCACCCCAACTCGCCACATTTGCAGAGTGCGTCTTCGCCACGGCACCATTGGTTGTGTCGTAAATGCTGCTGGCCCGCCCCTTTCCCATAAAGGACATTGTCCCCCCAGTACAGGTGCTTCTTGCAAATAGCTGGCCCAGGGACTCAATGATGACTAAGAAAAAGATGAGCAAGGACCAAATCAATACAAAGGTAATTTAAAAATAAAAGGAGCAAAAGAGTCTCAAAATTTATTAACAAATAAAGGATATTTACCAGAAAAATGTTGTCACAAAGTAGAAGAAAACTGCGACCACATATTTCACGACGCGCAAAAGAAAAGAGAATCCCACATGAGGCAATCGTCTACAAATAAAGAACCCAGCCTTCCACCTCTACAGAGAAAGAACTTAACAAAAAATACAAGGACTTGGAGAAGAGATGGCCAAGTAATAAGAGAAGATTCAGCATGGAGGGGCAGAACTCAGGAGGGAAGTAGAAAAGAAACAGCCATACCAGAACTGAAGACAAAATTATAAGCAGCCCAGCCAATGGAGAGCACCCCCCACGGAAAACACAGTTGTGGACATGGAGGAAGAAATTCGAGAAGTCATAAAAATGAAGGCAACTCTAAAATATTGATGCAGGGTTAGCTCTGGCCGGTGTGGCTCAGCTGTTGTAGCGTCATCTTGTAAACCAAAAGGTCGCAGGTTTGATTCCTGGTCACAGCACATGCTGGGGTTTTGTGTTCAGTCCCCATCTGGGATGCCTGTGACAGGCAACTGATCAATGTTTCTCACATTGATATTTCTCTCCCTCTCTCTCTTCCTCCCTCCCCCCGCTCTAAAATCAATGATGATAAAATAAAAGAAAATAAAGTAAAAAATAGATGCAGGTTTAGACAAAACATTATACTTAGACAGGAATAACAAAAGGGATTCAACATTTGCATAGCTGGTGTCTCTAAAGAGGAAAGTAAAAATGGAAAAGAAAAAATATTTAAAACATGTAAGTTAACAAATTTTATTTAAATAAAAGAGACTTAAACATCCATATCAAAAGTTTGCCCCATGCGATAAGAAATGATCTAGGATGGTCAATACTGAGACAGTCTCATAAACTTGCTAAATGTAAAGATTTCGCAACATTTTCTGGGCATCCAGGCAAAAAAAAAAATCAAAGCATATATAAAGATATAAAAATTAGGCAGTTCTCAAAGTCTGCTACCGTATCTCCATGTCAAAGTATCACAGTGCAACACTCACACCTGTAACAAGTGAAGTCCATTCAAACTGGCTTCTGGCTCAGTCTGAGGCAGATGTGTATTTCGGATGGAGAGTGGCCAACCACAAGCACTTTAGGGACCCAAGCTCCTTCCACCTCCCTGATGTCCTACCCGCTTTCAGAAGGGGAAAGGGGTCCTGGCAAAAACACACTCTTCATGAATATTTTGGCCTGGAAGTAACACAGCTCTGTTCATCATCCATTGGCTTCTGTCTGCCCATCTTCACACACCACCCTATCTGCTCACCTTCACATGGCAACCTACATGTTGGGATGGGTGGAACTGTGGTCCATACTGGGCAGCCTAATTCTAGTAGCAACTTTGGAGCCAACTGTCTTGGTGGACAGCGAACCATCTTTGACACACTCATGTCTTTGTACAGGAAGACTCAATATTCTAAAATATCAGTTCTCCCATGTTTAAATGGAATACAATCAACGTTGCAAATGATTTTTTTTGAAACTGGTAAGGTGTTTTAAAACTCATATGGGAAACTAAACAATAAGTATAGTTGGAGAAGCTTTGAAAAAAGGGATAAATGAAGTATAAATACTTTTGCCATGCATCAAAACATTATTATTAAGTTCTAATGATTAAAATACCAGGATACCAGTACATGATTGATGAATGGATTAAAGGAAAATAGTGGAAAGCCAGAAATGGCTTAAAATGAATATGAGCAAATTTAGAATACTAGTGAGAAAAATGATAGAAAACAAGGATAAATTACAAACAGATCAAAGACTTAAGGATAAGAAATAAAACCGTGAAAATACAGAATAACATATAGAAACATTTTAAATCTTAACTTAGGGAAGATCTTTTTCATTGTAAGTTTTTCGATACTCATGAATTGCTTTAGAAGTTTGGTTAATTGGACCACCTAAAAATGAAAGAAAAAGGCTCTGCAAGTCTCTATGGTTTCTGACTACATTGCCTTTTGTTTTAGGACTAAACAAAGTATTCATAATTAAAGTAATAAGAATAGAACACTCGTGACCAAGTTCATGAACAAGGAGGCAAAGGTAGCTATATTACAACTGTCTCCTGGTTGACAGATCTGCCATTGATCATGAGGAAATATATGGGAGATGTTTTTGAAATACAACTTTCAATATCAATAACATATATATTATTATTCAGAGTAATATAAGCATCTTATATATCAGTTTGAGTCCAACATTAATAGCTATCTAATAATTGGCAATTGACAACATATTTATGGTCTCAGAAGATTGCCATCATAATTTGCATATTATTCATTGAAAGATTAATTATGGTAGTAACCTTATCTACAAAAGGTCTATCTGCAGTGATCTTAGTAATAAGTCTCAGCTCTAGATGAAAACTTTCAGAACATTTGTCATACATATTTGCTACACAGCAGACACTATTCTTTGATGTTTAGTAGAAAGAGTGGGTGGAGTTACGTTCTATGGACTCCATAGGTGTGCACGCCTACATGCCCCGCCCCCTGCCCAGCCCACCTCATGTACCTGTACCTACTACTCTTTCTCAATACGTTCCGGGGCTGAAAAGGGCTGGCGATGTCCACAGCAGGGAGGAATCAGTAAGCGCACATCCGCGAGTCAGTTTTCTGTTTTCAGTTCTAGTGTGAACGGTGGTCGTTTGTTCCCATACCCGACAGCATGTGCGCCTCGGTGGCAGTTTTCAGCAAGGAGAAATTGCAACAGTCTCTCGCCCCTCAGTGAAATGCAAGCTCTCCTAATTTTCTTCTGAGTAAATCAGACACAGTATCATTTCACATGCGGCGCTGATTACTTAAGCGGACACAGAAGACTGTTTTATTTCACCCAAGTAAACAGCCAACGTCGTCGGCAGAAGTCGCGCCGTGGCCTGCACCCCTGTTCCGTCACCTGGAACTTCACTCAGTCGATTACAAAGATGAGCCCGTTTGAAAAATTCCAGTCACCATTGCTTTTCACTATGACCGACTGACCCCAAATCAAATTCCAGAGGCTTGTTCGTTTGTTTTTATGCCCTTCAGGGTTATAAATTTGGTCTAAATCAGTCAATTCTTTTGAAATTTATTTTGGAGAAAACAAACGACCATGGGCAGAATACCAAGCAATTCTGTTGAAACCAAAATAATACTTTGCTTGGTCACTGCATAAATGCGTTAAATCTTCTTCTCTGCCTCAATTTTCGTTCAGCTTTTGTCCTTCACTCTGGCGTATGTGAAATGCTGATTAGAAATCGAAAGAGCTGGGAACGTGGGGCTGATGGCTGCAATGCTCAATTTACAGAATCTAATACTAACACCACAGGTCTCTCGGACGTGGCTCATAAATACTGAATTTAAAATGGAAGCCGCCAGAAAGCATATAAAACTCTTCTAAACGTATAATCTTGTAGATTTTCCTTTTCTTTGAAGACTCAAAGCAATCTACTCTGAGAGTGACTGTCACACCTATTTTGGGGTGCTGCTGTCCTCCTGGTCCTCCTGGTCCGTGACACGGCCTGATGCTACGAAGCTGAACCTATCGGCATGTTCCTCACGCCCCGGCCTGACGGTCCCCTGAGCAAGCCACACATCTTCCTTGCTCTGGGTGTCAGTTAATGAACTGTGAAAGTCTTGCACCAATATTCCCACTTCATCTGCGAGCTTGAAGAAAGCAAGTTTGTTTTTCACCCTTGAGAAGAACCAACTGTATTTCTTAGGCAGACAAGGATGATTTGTTTGCATTCACCTCTTTTTAGTTTCGAAGGACATCTTTTGAGCTTGGGAATTGGGTTCAGAAAATCTTAAGCTTCTAATTATTCTTAGGGTATTTTATGTTTCTGGGTCTGCTTTATCAGCCTAACTATATTGCAAGCTCTTCTAACACACTCTATGACCTTGAGCAAATGGTTTTGCCTCTCTGGGCATATACTAACCCGTGTATATGCACCTAATTATAAATAGTTACATATTTAACCCTCTGTATCTTTACTAAGCTAAACAGGAGTTTATACTGATGCCTCCAATACTAATTCATTACCATATGGATAGTTCTAGACTTCTCTCTCTCTCTTTCTTTTTTAAGATTTTATTTATTTATTTAGAGAGAGGTGAAGGAAGGGTAAAGAGAGGGAGAGAAACATCAGTGTGCGGTTGCCCCTCGCGTGTCCCCAACCGGAGACCTGGTCCACAACCCAGGCATGTGCCCTGATTGGGAATCGAACCAGCAACCCTTTGTTTTGCAGGCCTGCGCTCAATCCACTGAGCTACACCAGCCGGGGCTCTTCTCCCTTTCTTATCTGTGATCTCTCACACCACAGCCAGAAACCTGCCTCCCGCCATCTGTCATTCCTCTACTTGACTGCTCAAATCCAGTACACAGGTGTAACAGTTTCAGAATTAACTCATATTCTCGTGGCAGAAACTTTACCAGCTAGAACGCAGTGCTTACTGCCGGGCATCTTTGTTCCCACCAGTTAGTGATTATCTTCATTTTCAGCTAATGTTTGTTGAGTGAATGTATTGAATGAGTAATGATGTTCCTGTTAGCTGTACAATGAACTTTCATTCTTAAGAGAATGTACACTTCATGCCTGAACTCACAGTCCCAGGCCTTGACCCCAGACTCACCCCAACATTGGCTGCACCCAGGGTAACAGTAAGCCTGAGAGGACCCATGCCATGCATTCACTTATTTTAAAAATAGAAAGCAAGGGAGCATGCACTTAGCTAAAATACATTCTATTCTCCTACCTTGACAAATTCATCTTCATAATAAAAAAAATTTAAGTGTGTCAAGCTATAATTTTTATATTACTGAAATTTGGTCAAATACAAACATCATTGAATTAATTTTTATTATGCATGTCACTGATGTTTGAATGAAAAAGAAAATAATTAATAAAAATATAGGAATACAGTGCTTATGTCCAGGCGGGACAGGAATACAGTGCTTCCTTCCACGGCAGGCCGGGCTTATTCCCCACATTGCTGAGGGGGCATCTTTCCCACCCACTTCGGCAAGGTCATTTCATTCAGTTTCACACTTTAACTACCGCGTGACCTTCCCAAATACTGTTAATTTCCTGTGCATTTTTATCCTGAGTTTGTTTGGCCTTTCCTGACACAAACCCATAAACATGCTAATACCTCTTTACCTGAAAACTCAAGCACAAAGCATGTGCTCTCTGTATTAATCGGTGTTCTTCGTTGTAGACAAGAAAATCCACTCTAGGTGGTTAGAGTTATAACAACAATATCTAGCAGCAGCAACAAGAAAAATAGAACGATTAACATTAATGTGTTCACTGCCCAGCTGTATTCTAAATGCTTTACTCACACTAAGTCTTTTATCCCTCGTAAGAAGAACTCTGTAAGACGGCTACCTATTTGCCCCATTTTTCCCCCCGATAAAGAGGCTGGTGCGTAAAGCAGGAAGAGGACTAATCGCACAATGAGCAAGCGGTGGAGCTGGGACCCGAGCCCAGGGTGCTCCCTCTCCCTGCCAGAGCCACCTGTCGGCAGCTCGGGAACAATTCCTGGAAATACCCCGAGGGAGGGACTGCAGGACCACACCCTCCCAGCCGTGCTCAGAATGGGGCCCCTGCTGCAGCTGCCCGGACATCCAGCCATAAAATCATTGGGGTTTGCACTGGCATGTCCCTGATGACCTATGAGGTGGGGCATTTTTCATCATTCATTTGCTGTCTGTATATCTTCTTCTTCTTCTTTTTTTTTTTTTTTTTGGATATCCACTTTTCTTTTTTTTAAATATATTTTTATTGATTATGCTATCACAGTCATCCCATTTCTCCCCCATCATTCCCCTCCACCCTGCACACCCCCACCCACATTCCCCTCTTTTAGTTCATGTCCATGTGTCATAAGTTCTTTAGATTCTACATTTCCCACACTATTCTTACCCTCCCCCTGTCTATTTTCTGCCTACCATCTATGCTACTTATTCTCTGTACCTTTTCCCCCTCTCTCCTCCTCCCACTCCCGTTGCTAACCCTCCATGTGATCTCCATTTCTGTGGTTCTGTTCCTGTTCTAGCTGTTTGCTTAGTTTGCTTTTGTTTTAGGTATGGTTCTTAATAGCTGTGAGTTTGCTGTCTTTTTACTGTCATATTTTTTATCTTCTTTTTCTGAGATAAGTCCCTTTAACATTTCATATAATAAGGGCTTGGTGTTGATGAACTCCTTGAACTTGACCTTATCTGAGAAGCACTTTATCTTCCCTTCCATTCTAAATGACAGCTTTGCTGGATAGAGCATGCTGTCTGTATATCTTTTTAAAAGAGATGTCTGTTAAGGTCTTTTGCCCATTTTAAAATAGGATTGTTTTGCTATTGTTGAGTTTTAAGAGTTCTTCGTATATTACGGATAACATTTCTTTATTAGACGCATCTCTTGCAGGTAATTTCTCTCAGTCTGTAGCTTGTCCTTTCATCCTTTTGAAGTTATCTTTCATAGAGCAGAAGCTCTTAATTTTAATGAAGTCCTCCTTATTAATTTTTTTCATTAACTGTACTTCGGTGTTGTATATAAAAGGTATCATCATACCGAAGGTCATTCAGGTTTTCTTCTGTTTTGTCTTCTAGGAGTTTTATATTATTACAGGCCTATGATCCATTCTGAGTTAACTTTTGGGAAGAGAGTGAGGTCTGTATCTGGAGTCATTTTTTTGACATATGGATATATCCAGTCCTTCAAATACCCTGTGTCCAAAGACTATCTTTGCTCCCTTGTACTGCCTTTGTCCCTTTGTCAAGGATCGATGGACAGTATTTATGTGAGTTTATTTCCGGGCTCTCTCTTCTGCTCCATTGATACATTTTTCCAGTCTTTCACCAATACCCCACCGTCTCAATTAATCACTAGAGTGATAAACAGTGAAGCAATCACTCTGGCTTGATGGTAAGTCTTGAGTCCAGGTAGTGTTAGTCCTCCAACCTCCGTTCTTCTCTTTTGTTATTGTGTTGGCCTTTCTGGTCCATTTGCCTCTCCACATGAACTGCAGAATCAGTTTGTTGACCTTCACAAAATACTCACTGGGATTTTGATAGGAATTGCTTTGAACCTATAGATCAGTTTGGAAAGAACCGACATCTTGACAATACCAAATCTTCCTGTCAATGAGCATGGAATGTCTCAGCATTTACTTGGTTCTTCTTTGATTTTGCTCACCAGAAGTTTGTAGTTTTTCTCATGTTGGTCTTGCACATATTTGGTAGCTTTGTATCTCAGTATTTCATTTTGTGGATGCTCGTGTAAATGGTATTGTTGCTTTTAAAAACATTTTATAACAACCCATGTTTTAGATGGGGAGACTGAGGCACGCAGAAGTAAGATAACTTGCACAAGGTCACGCAGCCACTGAGTAGAGAAGCCAGGATTTGTACCCGCATGGTGGTGTAAATTTTTGAGCTTTTAACGGCTCAGCCATCCTGTCTCTCTAGAACTGTTTTTCTACAAAGTAAGATAATGCAAAATAACGTCTGGAAAGAAGAGTTGGCTTTTTTTTTTTTTTTCTGTTAGATTTCTTCCTGGGACAATAGATGAACTATTTCAGTTGAGTCCTGTCTCCCAAACTTGTAAGCCCACAGACACACTCTCCTGGACTCAGCACCACGCTAGGCCTGGGTGATGGTGCGTGCTCCAAGCTCAGAAGTGTGGCTGACTGCGGTCTCTGAGAACAGACAGAGATAATGGAGGGGGCTTCTTACAGCTTCTTGGCCACAGGACGGAGCCTCTGTTTCTACAGTTCTGGCTACCTGATATATAGCACTTTAAAATATTTCAAGTGCTTTAAAATTGTAAACCATTACCGCCATTCACAATAGTGGGGATGTCTCCTTATTACTTTTGGCTCCCCCTGTGGTATCTGAACATTTGCCACCAACAGGTCTTCAACCACTCCTTAATACAGGAGGGAATTAAAAAAAAAACAAAAAACAAAAAACCATGAGCCGGGGCTGCAGCCTCCTGCAGGTGTACTTTGCCCAAAGCCTCTCCTGGCCGATCCTGAGTTTGCTTCCTGGGAGACAGAGCCGAGTCTGCGGCAGAATCAGACACAGAGAGAAAGAGGTGAATGGTGCTGCGAGATTTGCTGCCCCTCAGTCCCCGTGTGAGGGTTAGAAGTCATCCGGGAGGGGGAGGTCACTCACTGTCTGTACGTGAATCGTTCCCTCTTGTGGGCCAGCCTCGCCTATCCAGCTGCCTTCCACCCGGCAGTCCTCTGCCTTGCCTTCTCCCCGTCTGCCACTGTGCGCCTGGGGCACGCGAGCCACTCTCCGCATTGATCTCGGCCAGGTGCGATCAGGAAGGAGCGTGGCTGGCCGCAAAGCCTGCATTAAGGCACAAGGCGTTATTAAGTATCCATATCTAAATGAACTGTGGATTACCCCATTTTATTTTATCTGAGCTTTGCATACCCCACTTGCCCTCCCCTAAATGAAGAACCTGCAAGCCAGAGGGTTCCTCTTCAGCAAACTTCCATCAGAGCACATTCTGCAGAGCTGCGCTCCTCCATCTGCCTCTTCTCCTCACTTTCTTTCACTTCAGCCTCCCTTCCAACACCCAGGGAGGATCTTTTTGAGTGCAGCAAAGGTGATATTCTCACTTCGAGGACAAGACGAGTTAAAAATTTTACAGACTATGTACATTAAAATAAACCGCATGGTGATTGCATTATTGTTCCCAAGTATTTGCTCCCTCCTTCCCTATAAAAGGAGACACATGCCCACCCATGGCCACGTGATCTGGAGTCTTCCTGTGGGCACAGTTTACTTCTCTCCCTGGCTTGGCCATGTGACGTGCTTTGGCCAATGAAATGTGGGCAGAGTGCCGTGTGCCTGTGTGAACAGAAATTCTAAGAGGCACCGTAGAGTCCACTGGTTCTCTTGGCTTTCTCCTTCTTCCATAAGCAAAGCATGTCCCAGCAGGGACTGCTGCTTCAGTCTTGGTCCCAGAGACAGGAGACCAGGGGGGCAGGGCTGGGCGGCACCACTGCCAGTGAGCTAGCGTTGCCAATGATAAATATGAGCAAGAAATAAATGCATGTTATTGTAGTGTTCTTAGCACAGCAAAACTAGACTGATACCCCCAAGTATGTAACTCCACATAAGAACTATACCGAAGGTTAGGGATAGCCAAAAACCTTATAATTTCCCTCCCTCATAGTGATTAATTACTTCGATGGCTTATTGGGAATCATCTCATATGGACTTATTTCCAAAATTCATTTTCTCCTTTTGTTACGGGGTGCTCCAAGCATGAGCTCAATCTCCCTCTTGAGAAATCGTGAAGAAACCGTGTATGATTCAGTCGACAAAAAGGAGCCCTTCCTGGAAAGTCAGGAGACCCTGTGGCTTAGGTATTCAGTGTCTCTGTGTAATTTTTGGCAAGTACCGAAACCTGTCACTGGAATGCTCCATTTTTAAAAGAAGTAGACCAAATAACTTAAGATTTGATTCAGCTATGAGATGTGTAGAGTTTGGGGGCATCAGTCCATAATGCCCTATTTTGCTAACCATGTTCGGAACCTGTTGTCCTAGAGCCCTGCTCTGGAACTATAGACCGTGGAGATCAAAATAGGTTTTGTTGTGATGGAAGCTCTATTGGAGGGCGTGACTCAGTGTGAAGCTAAAGAACCTGTTAACCCTCCCAGGAATTCAGCTTTTCTTCCCAAACCATGGGCCTCCGCTTGCCTCGTGCCAGAGAAGGAGAGAATCTAAGCTGCCTGCAGACGTGGCGGATGCCCGTGGCGGAGCACGGGAGGACCAAGACCAGGCGGTCAGTCTCGGCTCCCAGACTTCCCAGTCAGTGAAGCCACCTTCCCCACCTTCTGGTGGGGACCAGGAGTTAGTGCAAACTGAGGCTGGGGTGCTGCTCTGGGCAGGGGCGGGGGAGGGACATTTTTTCACACGGGAACATGCATGCCCACCTGGGAAAGGGGCCCCCTCCCCATCCTACGGAGAACTCCGTGACTAGAAAGCAGGTACAGAGCAGTGGAAAGAAGACACGGCAAGAAGACCCATCCTTTCTCTCAGCTCAGATCCATCACTGACTTCTGAAATCCCAGCCACGTCGATTCACTCGCTGCCTGGTGCTCCCCAGCAGATAGGGCCGTTCCGTGATTCCAGTGAGGTAATACACGTGAACGGTCTGGGGAATTCAGAAGCACTATGGTTATAATTACAAAGTCAGATAAGGTTGAAGTGGAAAGCACACCCTCTCGAATCATGGAAACTAGGGAATGGGTAGCATTTCTAGGCCCCAATGTAGCTTTACCGGCAAAAACACTGAATCGGAGACTTGAGGCAGTTTTCCAAACGTCACACTGATTTTTCTGGACCCTTACCCAGGGCTCTTGTAACTAAACCATCAGCCTGGAAAAGCTTCCCACGTCATACCTGTTCCTGGACATTCAGAACTCAATTTTCTACAAAAATGCCAGATCAGCCTGAGACAGAGCCTGCTGCGATCCTGTGAGTTATGTGGCCTTTTCCTCCTGGACAGGAGCAGGCAGCGTCCCTTTTGGGTGACCCCTTCCTTCTCAGTGATGAGCGTGGGGGCACCTGCGGCTGCGATCTCTGCCAAGGAAGGTCTGCCGCAGGAGACACCCGCTGTCCCTGGCACCGCCGTCGCTTTACTGTTTTCCGGAGTGTGTTCCTCAGGTCGTCAGTTTCCCGAGATGGTCCACACTCAGAAACCGTCCGTGTTAGACTCACAGACACAGAGAACAGGCTGGCTGGCTGCCAGAGGGAGGAGTTTTGGGGTTCTGGGTAAGAAAAGGTCAAGGGATCAAGAAGTACAAATTGGAAGCTACAGGACCATCGTGGGGTCGTAAAGTGCTGTAGCACAGGGAACACAGTCAGTAGTATTGTAATGACTGTGTACGGTGCCAGGTGGGCACCGGAAATATCGGGGGGATCACTTTGTAAGATATATGATTGTCTCACCACTGCCTGTACGCCTGGCACTTAAGTGAAATACTACTGAATGTCAACTGTAATTGGAAACTAAAACTTCCAATTTTATCTTTGGTCAGTTTGGGGAACACTGACTGTGCGGTCCCCCTCATGGAGAGAGACAATGTCCCTCAACATCCCGGAGGCCTCCAGAGCAGACAGAGGTGTTTATTATTCAACCCAGATTCCTGGAATGCACTTAGCCTGGCAACATTTTTTTTTCCCCAGGGAACACCTACCAACACCTTGGCTTCTTGTGGTGAATGAATCTAACCTCAAACCCTAACCCAACTTTACCCCCCAAAAGGGAGGTCTGCGGAGACTTCTCTGCCTTGGCTGTGCATTAACCCCCCCTGGGGAGGTTTAAAGCTCTTGATGCCTCGGCTGTCCCCACACCATTCACTCCACAGCTCTGGGGTGGGTCCCAGGTAAGGCCCAGGCTGAGACCCGTCGAGTTAGAAGAACTCACTTTGGCCATGACATTCATACCCATGGCCTGCTGAGGTCAGTGAGTTAACCTCACATGTAGTAAGTCCAGGCTGATTATTGCACAAGAAATAGAAAGAATATACATTTTTCACATTGGCTAAGTGGCAGTGTCTCCGGAAGGAGAAGGCATTAGTTGCAAACCTCACCTAGCACATACACCTGCATTCCAAAGGGGACTCTTAGCCTGAACATGGAGGCTGTAACTAAATCCCAGTCCCTCCTACTGTCCTGACTCCTGGAATTCAGAAGGATTATGCCCAGGAACCCCCAGGGCCCTCTTTGAACATCTCAGGGTTCCCCCAGGCAAGTATGCAAATGAGACTGAAATCCAGACCCCACCTTACAAATGTCAGGTCCTCCTCAGCTTCCTTTATGGTGCTGCCTTTCCCCGCCTGCCTTCCTACCTCAGCCTCTCCACCTGGAGCAGGCACCTGCTTGGCTTTCTGCGCCAGGTAATGATAACGACTCTCAGTGAGGCAGCTGCTGGTCAGGAATCGTGTGACATTATTGCTCCCCGCACTGTGTTCAGCACGAGCAACACACACCTGGCCTTTGAGCACAGGCGGGAGGCCCGAAGGGGGTCGCCTCAAATGGAGGGGGCAGAGCGGCACACCTCCCCCTCACTCCTCATAGATTTCCAATTTGCTGGTTAGCATGGAGGATGCTCCGTCTTTCACACGCAATTTACAGCAGACACCTTGCGATTAAGAGAAAGACTGAAACAACTGAAGGTCGCACCCCTGGACTTTCCCGGGATGATGCACGGTCACGTCCCATACGCCTCCCAGGTGGATACGAGGGAAGGAGGTGGGTGAGGCCTGGCTGCTTCAGGTGCTTGCAGCCATGTTGCTACCTTTCACCTGCTGTTCTGGAGGAGCAGGGGTTTTCTTCCTCAGTATTCTCGGTCCTTCATGCATATGGGGCCTTGCAACACTAAAAAGGCCGGCTGTCCCTGGGGCATTTGATAAGGCGTAGTGCACACTGGTCCCACCCACTCCTTACAGTGCAGCGAGGGAAGTATTATCAGCTCCCTTTTCCAGCACAAGCCACAGAAGAGTAGAGAGGCTGAGTGGCTTACTCAGGGTCAGAGCCTCTGGGCTGCAGAACCTGGACGTGAGGTCCCCTGACTTCCGGCCATTGGTGGCTGCCCCTGTGCCTTTGGTATTTCTGGGTCCCATAATGAGTTTTCCTCTTCCCAGGTGCCCCCAGGTTTCTTAAGCTGTCCTGGCCTCTCCTAGGATTCCTCAGTCTCCTGCCATATCTGCCTCTTCTTCCTTTCTGAGAAGTTAGGGTGCTGGTGCCTGCGCCGTGGGGGTGTCTCATTGATGGTGATGAGTAGTAACATGAAGAATGGCCTATGGAACGAGGTCTTGGAGGGGCTTCCAGGGGACGGAATGCAGAGCCCAGAGTCACCTTGAGCCGAGAATCTTGTCCTCTTTCAAGAGAGGAGCAAGAAAATAAGTTGGAACAAATACAGAAAAAGTGCTGGGAAATGTGAAAAAAACAAGCTGAGGCCTCAAGTGCTTCATGGTTTCTGTTATCCTTGGGGATCACAGGCGCTGTTTCATGTGACGTCTCCTTTCCTTGGAATATCTGTGTGTAGCCAGTGATTTGAGCAAGGCAGGTTCTGCGGGCTCCTGGCCACGCTCCATGGAAGGCAGGCCCAGGCTCTGCGTTCTGAGTTCTGCTCCTCGGTGGACGGAAAGCTACACCCCACAAAAGAGAGGCCGGTTAGCTCCCCTAAGGGAACCTATAAGGAGGCTGATTTAGAGGAGTTTTATTTCAATAGATCATACTAAACTGCAACAAATACACCTCACCTACCGGGGAGAGAGACAGTATTTCCAGATGGAATAATGACTTGTCTCTTAAGAGCCAACTTAAAAAAAAAAAAAAATCAGTCGTTTTTGGGTGAAATATTTCTCAAATGCATTGAACACTTTTTCCTGAAAGGAGCACAGTAAACACAACTGCGCATTTTCTTGGTCCACTTAGGGACTGAGATTCTCCTTTATCCATGGAAGTCCCTCTGGGCTGTGATGCTGAGAGGGTCTCCCAGGTATTGAAGTTTCAGGGCGGTCGAGTCTTCCCGTAAATGGCCCAGGGAGAGGCAGTGACCTGGCTGTGGGTGAGCTCTCTGTAGTTTTTCTCTCTTCCCCCACAGCCATGCTCCGTGTAGTATGTAAATACATCTGTATGTGCATGGATAGAGAAACCTATATAATACGTGTTGTTATGAATGGTAATGGAAAAACTTAGTATAATAAGTATTGTTTTAATTAGAATTGGCCTACTTTTCTTACACTTCTTTACTTTATTTTTTTATTTTTAGAGACAGAGGAAGGGAGGGAGGAGAGGGACAGAAACATCAATGTGTGGTTGCCTTTTGAGCACCCCTAACTGGGGACCTGGCCTGTAACCCAGGCATGTGCCCTGACTGGGAATTGAACCAGCAACCTTTGGATTCACAGGCTGACACTCAGTCCACTGAGCCACACCAGCCAGGACTCTTGCCTTTCTTTAAACAGACACAATCATAGATACAATCTGAAAGATTGTTTACAGACTGCTGGGTGACTGTGTAACATTTTAATTGCTTTTTTTTTTTTTTGGTACCAACAAGTGGAGGCTGCCATCTTTCTTTGAATAATGGAAGGGCTTCACGTGGTAATTTATTTTGTAGTCAGTCTTTGTGGTAGCACTTTAAATTGATGTTGTCACATATGGATTTAATTGGAATTTAATAAGACATCGCATAATAAGTAAAAACCACGTGATACTAAGAAACATCCTTACTGAAGATTAACTACCATTAAGATACAAATCTATTATCTAGAAGCCTCAATAAATAATGTTAAATCGTATGTAAACATTTTGTATTACTTCAAGTCAACCCAGGTCCTCAGCTTCATTTGTTATTCTGCCTTCTAAGTAAACATAGCTGTTTACTACAGAGAAGTGCCTTTTTTACCTTATACAATTGTTCAGCAAAATTCAGCACCAGGGAAAAAATACTGTCGATAGTAAAGCAGACTTTCTCATTCAGTAAGGCTGGGGTGGGACCTGAGAACTGGCATTTCCAACAAGCTTTTGGGTGATGCTGCTGGTCTGGGGACCACACACCTAGATGCACTGAAGTCAAGCATTGTTTTAGGATTGAAGGAAGACGTTGGTTTCTTCCGCCCTGATTCAACGTCTGGTCTTAGTTAAAATCTGCGATAACAGGGGCAACATCTTCTTTGTCGCTGTCCCCGTTGAGAGGGGGTTTATTTCTCCTTTTCTTTAACCTGGACCAGTTCGGCAATTGCCTCACCAGTAGAAGGCGGAGGAGGCGATGCTTTCACATGACTGGTAGCTTCTGCTTCCCTCCTTGTGGCCAGCGGCCATGCCGTGGGTTCGTCTGAGCAGAGAGCCTCACGGGATGGGCCGAGGCCACTGGCCAACAGCCTTGGCTGAGCTCCCAGCAGCAGTGAGCACCAACTCGCCAGCCACGTGAGTGAGCCCTCCTGGCAGTGGAGCTGCCTCAGTTTACACAACCTGGAGCAGAGACAGGCCACCCCTGCTGAGCCCAACTTGCAAACCGAGAGTCGATAACACTGTTGTTCTTTGAAACTGTTTTGGGATGGTTTATTTTTAGATACCCAAAATGCACCTGTCTACAAGCAGATGGGGGCCCAGTGCTCTTTCAAGATAAGTCAGGCAGAGATTTTGACTTTCTGCTTCAGGGTGTATGTTGTAACATCTAGAGAACAACACAGTAGTCTCTTCTCATCTGAAGTTTGGCTTTCCACGGTCTCTGTTACAACCCCCACCCCAGGGTTAACTGCGGTTCAAAAACAATAAATGGAAAATTCCAGAAGTAAACAAGTCATAAGTTTTCAGTTGCTTGCTTCTGAGTTGCATGGTGAAACCACTCGCTGCTCCGCTCTGTCCCGCCCCGGGTGTGAATCACCCCTTTGTCCTGTGCCTCCAGGCTGCAGACACTCCCCACCCCTTAGCCGCTCAGTAGCGGTCTGGGTTATCAGGGCGACTGTCACGGTGTCACACAGCTCATGTTCCAGGCACCCTGACTTTACTGACTAATGGCCCCAAAGCACAAGAGTAGTGATGCTGGTGACTCGGCTAAGACCAAGAGGAGCTGTGGAGTGCGTCCTTCAAGTGAAAAGGCTGAATGTAGAGGAAGAGACAGTGCGCACAGGGGTGGGCTCTATCTGTGGTTTCAAGCATCCACGGGGGAGCTTGGAACATCCCCCTTGTGGCTAAGGGGGGAATTACTGTGTCAACCGAGTAACTCATGAGGGAGCCAGGGTTCGTTTCATAGTTTCGTTTTTCCACTTGGCCAGTCCCCATAGAGTTGGCTTTATGTGGGGGCAGAATAAGGAACTGTCAACAAGGACATCATTTCAGGGTGTTGAAAAGTCTTTCCACCCCTTAGCATATGATGCCACGGGGTCATGGATGCCGCATTTCCATAATCACGGCTCAGTGCCTTTGCCTTGAACAAATGAGCCATTGCTGTTAAGATGCAAAGGACAGTGGGTGACTTAACATTTTAATGCTTAGTGGCCATTTACAACTTAAAATCAGTGCTCTATTTGTTTTTTCCTCAGGGTGGGCACGTCCAGTTTCTTCACAGTGGGCAAGTACCACAGCCGGTACCCTTCACACCCCTAGTACCACAGCCAGCATCCTCGTGTGTATTCGTGTAGGGGCTTTGCCCTTTTGGTAGAGAAGAGACTGTTCTCACTCCTGTAGCAGTCTCTAGTCAGAGAGGGAGAAATGAGGTTGAAAACAATCTTATTCATGGAATAAAGTTCATATGTGGAAAATTTACACTATTGTTCAAGAAACTTATCTCCAACTTTAAAAATGTATGCTCATAAGGGCTATATTTAGCAACTAACACTTATATAAGTATAGCATACAATTTACTCAACATCCATAACTTGTTCAGATAGACAATAATCAGTTTCAATGTGATCTGAGACATACAATTCAGGAAAATAATATATAGTGCTTTGTAATATCTTCCCTCTGTGTTTTCATTACAACCACAGAAAGTAAAGACGTATTCTTCTAATAAGGAATGCTCTACTCAGTTTAAGAACTTATTACCCAGAATCCCCGTTGTGTCTAAGACACTCTGTGGGCACGGCAGGGGACTGAACAGTCTCAATGATCTCAGTGAAGTCTAGTTGGTGGAATAAAAACAGAATGAAAATTACTTCAATCTTAGACTCTTGGCAGCATCCGAAAAGAAGTACAACATATTGTAGGTTTTCAAAATCTAGTTAGGGAGACAAAGAAGCCTTTTTAAAGGATTCAGTGTAAGCACAAGATTAAAGGGAAGATTCCTTATACGAATATAGCAATTTATACCTTATGAAACAGTTTTACATGCATTATCTTGTTTGGCTCTTGCAATACACAGGGCAGTGATTCTCAAAGTATGTTCCCCAGACCACGGGCATCAGGATCTCCTGGGCGCTTCTTCGAAATGCAAATTATCAGGTCCCACTTCAAACCTAGTGAATCAGAAACTTAGACAAATGCACTTGCTGATGTAAGCACTCTCACCACCAAGCTATAGAACAGCTACTTCCCTTCCAATGTCTCCTCACACTGCCCCTGTGCGCCATTCTCAACCCCTGGAAGGAGAATCTTTTTGTTGCTGTTGTTGTTGTTCCTGTAATTGTGCCTATTCCAGATGATCTTGTAGGTGGAATCATATACAATGTAGCCTTTTGAGAGATATTTATAGATTCTAGATAGATGCTCTTGTTTAGAGATGTGTTTTGCAAATAACTTCAGCAGATATTTGAGCCCAGCGCCTCACTTTCCTCTTGCTCAGTGATGTGCTTCGAACCTCCCTGTCCGCTCCTGAGTCCCGACACTGCTGTCTCACCAGATCCACGACTGCGTCAGGAGATCATCTCCAGGAAGCCAGCTCTCTCCCGTGATCTTGGAGGAGGGAATTTGCATTCAGCTTGAAGCCAGGAATCAAGGCCCCAGAAATGTCATGCAAAGTGGTTGCAGGAGACTGAGGAAATAGGCTGGAACTAAGAGGATGGAGCTGTGTGCTTCTGAGCATGCTGAGAAGTGGTTTGCCGTAACCCATTGTGAGTCACCTCGTGTATCTTATACATACCACTTACCATCGGTAGACATTCTAGAATTTCTCATTTGAGCTCATAATGGTACAAGAGCAACTCTATTTGTATATACACCAGTGACAATATCACTGTTGTATTCAATACTGTTATGGCATAGAAATTCCTTTAAGCACCAAATTGTCTATTTGGGGGCCTATTGTTTTACCTTTAGTCACTGATCATTTTGAATGTTAGACTTTTAATGACCCCATGGCCCGAATCTCACCATCTTTAGTAAAGATATTGATGATGAAGTGGGGTGAAATTGAACAATGAGCAATGGCTTCCTTGTGAAAAGTAAATGCTTTATTTTCTATGTGATCATTTATATAACTATCTCCCTTGGCCAAACTGCTACTTGAATAGTGTCCACTCAGATCTGTCCTTGGAAAAAAATGGAATAAGGCTGAAAAGTAGGCGACAAGCCTCAGTGCTCAAAAGGTCCCCCATTTGTTCTC
Source organism: Glossophaga mutica (assembly GCA_039655065.1). Lineage (NCBI taxonomy): Eukaryota > Metazoa > Chordata > Mammalia > Chiroptera > Phyllostomidae > Glossophaga > Glossophaga mutica. Next base: position 16,178,406 of record CM077312.1, on the reverse strand, counting down.
CTCCAGCTATTGCCAATTTTGTTGATGCTTTTAACTACCAAGTCCAGTAGCCAAATCTCACGCAGCAACACTAAAAATGCAGTGTGTATGGCGCCATCTGCTGGTCACTTCTGCTCCATGCCTGGAGGTGTTCCCTGGGCACCAGCACGTTGCTTCAATTCAGTCCTTAAAAGAATCTTTGTTGTGTTTATATATATGAATGGACTCCTTTTTGTGTGTGTGTTTCTTGAACCAGAGTCTTGCCCTCAACTGAAGCTAGGTGGAGATTGAATACGCTCTGTAGCTCTTACCAGTCTCTCTCCCTGGCCTCGTTCTTGCACCTTCTGCCTTCGTACTTGGCTTGGATTTGTCATTCTGCCTCTGCCCTGAGTAAAGGCCTGTATCTAGACTGTGGGGCCCTCTCCTCATCTACTGTCTGCCACACCTGATTAGCCAATTTCTTTATTCTCCATGGATCACACACATTGACTTTTTCTTTTTAAAGCTTTGCCAAAAGCATACCACTTACTAGTTAAACCAGAGGAGATGTATTACATTTAACAAAAAAGATAAAATGTTGGTACAGGAATACTAGGCGCATCAGCGGAAGTGCTGTCTCAGCTGCAGCTGAGTCAGCTATCACTGCCTCCCTGGACATCGCTTCCAGCTCCGCTGTACAGCATCAGTGGGCCCAGCCAGCCTTCACTCTCCAGAACGTGACCACACACGCTCAGTCAGACGCCGCAGTCCTCTGCGGGACGACCTCCAGCGCCCCAGCCAGGTCCCATGCGCAGACCAGTTGTATGGTTTTTGCAGTCACTCAGATTGGCTCTTGGCTATTTATTTCTCCATTGGTCTGAGTATATGATCCAAATATTCCTCAAATCACTAGAAAGCAAAATGGGAGTAATAAGGTCAGATATTGGTTGTATTTCAGGCACCAGTAGAAACCTGGGATTACTTGCTAGCATGGAGTTCCAAAACAAATGGTTGTTTGTGTCATCCAAAGAGCTGGACATTGCATTCTTTTTTAAAAAATCCTTTATTGAGATGCCTTCACGGTACTTCCTCTATGAGATCCAGATTCATTTTTTCTGCTTTCAAAACCTTCTTAGTACCCTAAAGGGTATAGTTGGTATACCAATTTAGGGAATCATGTTACCCTTTGGTCTTCGTCCAGGTCCTCCCTGGATGCAGCCATTGGCCGAGTTTGAGCCCCGGTCAGCCACACCCCTCTGCACACCCTGATGTGGACCACTCGTTGGTCACTCCCACGGCAGGAAGCCAGCGCTGGGTTGGAGTTCCCTGTCCTGCCTCTTCCTGCTTTCCCTGTAAGGCTGAGGTTGCAAAGGTCCCGAAGGACCTCACCATTTGAGACAGAGCCAATGGAGCCATCGTTTAGCATTGGAAGGGGCACAGCTGCCGTCCACTTGGTTGTCATCTGTCTAATGGTCCATTATGGTATTCCAGGGATCATGGGCAACAGAGGTTATTGTGCAGCCAGAATTGAGTTTCATTTCCTTTCCTTCAGACCTTCCTCCTCATCCCTTTCTTCTGGGAATTTTTTTTTTTATTTTGCAAGTTTAAAATGTTTGCAAACCACATTTTTCTCATTTAAAATGAAAATAGATTTAATGAAGCCACTGGACGAATTTAGAGATTCATTACTTTCTCCAACAGAAGAAGTAGAGTAAGTAAAATGGTCTTGCCCTTTAGTCCTTGGACAAATGTCCCCACCCAAGGACATTTTTTCACTGCTTTTAGAATGAAGGGAGGGGAAAGGGAGACAGAGAGAGACAGAGAGGGAGAGAGACGGGGTGGGGAGAGAGAGAGAGAGAGAGAGAGAGAGAGAGAGACATTGATTAGTTGCCTCTCATAGGCTTCCTAAATGGGGATTGAACCCACAACCTAGGCATGTGCCCTGACCAGGAATCAAACCCAAGACCTTTTGGTATATGGGATATGCTCCCACCAGCTGAGCCACACCAGCCAGGGCTGCAGGGAATTTTGGTATCTTTAATTAAGTAGCTCATTTACTTTAAGGGCATGTATGAATATAAGGGAAAAATAACTTACTGCTAGTGGAAAAAAATCTACTTATGTTCTCTGAATACATGTATGTATCACACACATGGTGTGATGTCAAGAATGGGGCTGTTCATTCACTTCTTTTATTAAACAAATGAACCCAAGTTTTAATCTTCTTCAAAGATGTACTCTTGGAAATTAACTTGTGAGTCATATTTTAAAAAAGAAACAAAAACTTACCTCATATTTTATTTCACACTTTATAATCCTTCATGATCACTCATTTTACTACTTAAAATTCCAGCTGACTTTTGAAGGGAGTCCAAGGATAAAATTTGCCTGTATAAGTTTAAAGTATCGAAATGCATGGATCACATGTACTGGGGAAATAATACATCCTCAGTGAGCTCTGGCTTCTGTAACAAAATTCTATAGACGAGGCGGCTTACCCAGAAGAATTTCACTGCCCACAGTTCTGGAGACGGAGAGGTCCATGATCAGGGCCCTGGGAAACCTGTGCCTGGTGACAGCCCTCTTCTGTGTCTGCAGATGCCTGTGCTCTCATCGTGTCTGCACGCAGTGGAGAGAGGGATCGTCTCTCTCTCTCTCTGTCTCTCCCGTGTGTGAGTGAGTGTGTGTGTTAAATATGGGCACTGATCCCATTCCTGAAGCTTCCACCCTCACGACCTAATCACCTTCCACAGGCCTCATCTAACGCCATCTTTTTGGGGGTGAGCTTTCAACATACAAATGCAGGGGGGACACCACCATTCGGTTTATAGCAAATGGGATCTCACTAACAGAGGACCACTCTGTGACAAGACAGTAGGGAAACTATTGTTACTAGGTACGCATTCTCAGATCTAGGTAAAGCACAGGAGCGATTATGAAGTCTGGACAGAAATGCTCACACATTTTTATAGTAACTACAAGAAAGAATAATTAAAGTACCCGATCTCTGTGAGAGGTGAACCAACATGTGCCTCGTGTCTGTCTCCTGTGCACCTCATGAGAAACTGTTACTTTTGGATGGATGTGCTGACTGTTGCAAGGGTTAGAAGACTTACGATTTTGCCTTTTATTTCATTTTCTTATTTATTTTTCCTTTTAAAATATTTTATTGTTTATACTATTACCGTTGTCCTGCTTTTCCCCACTTCCCCCCTTCTCCATCCAAACCCTCCCACTTCCCTAATCACTCCCTGCACTGTTGCCCAAGTCCATGGGCCCTTCGTATATATTCTTCAACTAATCAAAGAACGTATATGACTTTGCCTTTCTGTGACTTTCACCTTCTTTCAATTGGTCTCCCCCTCCAACATGCCTTCTTACAGCTGTCAGTCTGTCCCACGATTCCATGCCTCTTGTTCTAATTTGCTCACTAGTTTATTGTGTTCATTAGATTCCTCTTATAAGTGAGATCATATGGTATTTGTCTTGACTGACTGGCTTATTTCACTTAGCATAATGCTCTCCAGTTCCATCCATGCTGTCATGAAAGGTATGAATTCTTTCTTTCTGCTCAGTAGAATTCCATTGTATAAATGCACCTCAGTTTTTTTAATCCACTCATTTACTGATGGACACCTAGGCTGTTTCTAGCACTTTGCAATTGTGAATAGCTCTGCTATGAACATGGGGATGCATAAACTCTTTTGAAATGGTGTTTTGAGATTTTTTTGGTGTATCCCCAGTAGTGGGATTCTTGGGTCAAATGGCAGTTCCATGTTTAGTTTTTCGAGGAAATTCCATACTGTTTTCCACAGTGGCTGCACCAGTCTGCATTCCCACCAACAGTGCACTAGGGTTCCCTTTTCTCCTCATCCTCTCCTCTCTTGTTTATTGATTTATTGATGATAGACATTTTGACAGGTGTGAGATGGTATCTCATTATGGTTTTCATTTGCATCTCTCTGATGGCTAGTGATGTTGAGCAGTTTTTCATGTGTCCGTGGGACCTCTGTATGTCCTCCTTCGAGAAGTATCTATTCAGGTCCCTTGCCCATTCTTTAATTGGGTTGTTTGTCTTCCTAGTGTTGAGCTGTATGACCTTGCTTTTTAAAAATCAAAACTTCTGTGACCTCTTAATTTTCAAGGAGCCATCCTGAAGAGGTGAGGGCAGGAAATTATCCACACCTCTTCTCAAAGAAAATCCTATTCTACATGTACACTCCCTAGCCAATTCCCTGAGAAATGTTCAAGCTGTGATTTGAGCAATGGCTGTATAATTGGAAGAGGTGTGTTACCTGCTAGGGTGATTATTTTGAATAAAAACACTAATGTGATATATAAGTCTTGGTTTATTTACTTAAAAAATTAGTTCCAGTCACAGATTGCATGTGGGCTAAATTGCTAAATGTGAAAGCTCATTTAAAAAGTCATTTTGCTGAGTCACTCATCGGTGAAAACCTGAGGGAGGTAATTAAACTGTGGAAGTTGGAGACAGTGAGAGCAGATGACTTGATCTTCTTACAAAAAAAAAAACACCAAAAACAAAAAAAGACAGAAGTGAGGACTTGACTCAAGGAGCCCAGAAGGTGCAGAGCTGTAGAGATGCCTAGATGTCAACTGGGTCGTCGTAAAGTTGTGGGGGTGTTCACACACGCCCCAACACTGAGGAAGCGCTTCTCCTACGTTTCAATGCTATGGCTTTGATCACTTAACAGCTGAATGTAAGCTGTGAAGTCAAGTACCAAAGCGAAAGAAAACAGAAGTGGAGAATTAGCCAATGAAGAGTAAAAACTAAAAGTTCGTCTAGGTAAACAGTGACCTGGGAGGCCGCCTCCTTGTTGTTACTTGGATTATTGTTCTTCAGTCAGTCCAGTGCTTCGGAGCGGCTCTCGCCAGCAGAATTTCCTGCGATGATGGAGATGTTTTATAGCTGCGCAGATTGGTGTGGTACCCGTTCCCCACAGGGGGTTGCTGAGCGCCAAAAGTGTGCCACTGTGATTCAGGAACTGAACTTTCAGTTTTAGTTTTAATTAACTTACATGTAAATAGCCACGCAGGCTTCTATATTGGATAGTACTTTGGTCAAGAACTCCGTACTTCCACGGAACTTAGAAAGTAGACGTACTTTTTTCTTACAAGCGAATTTTGCTGATTTGTTTTCTTTTCTTACACAGCCACGTTGCTTCCTGAGAACACAGAAAGCACGAGTGTTTTCAGCTCCCCGTCTTCCGCTTAGCCCCCGAGTCTGCAGCATACAGGCCACCCTCCTCCAGGGTGGGCCGGGCCACCGTTTCGGGATTTGGCAGTGTGCACGCTGACAAGGCGCTGTGAGAGCAGACACACTGCAACTGACAAAGACATCAACAGGCCACCTTTGTCCCGGTCACTGCCTCTCGTGTCTTTTTCTGAGCAGACGTTGGGGGAGGGAGAGATGACAGTGTTACTTGTGGCATTCTGGTGCAGAACTTTCATCACTGAAGCCAGCATAGGTGCGGTGGGGCTGTCTTTCAACACAGGTCAAGGCCAGAGGGGGACTTCCTTTATAGATATGGTTCTTCACCTGCCAAGAAAATGCTTGCTCTTTCCTCTTCATCGGTTTGTGAGTTTTAAGATCTCTTCCAACAGAGGCCATGTGTTCAGCGTATACAGGTAGGATGAAGAAGCAAAATGCAATTGCTTTCATTTCAAATCCCACGGGCTTTATGGCTATTCCTTAACCCAACTGGAAGGACGTTCAGGGATGCTGTGGCACAGTGCTCCCATTTTCCAAACACCTGGGCCTGAGACCCAGGGAGGGGAGGTGGTTGGTCCAAGGTCAGGGTTGGACGGCTGGTCCCTACAGAGCCTAGATTTAGTTGATTAACTCTCAAGTTGATTTGTATTTGATTATATTTTTTGATCATTAAAATGTGCTTTATTTGACCGGGGGGCAGAATAATCCTAACAGTCATCCTAATCTCCTCCAGAAATGGGAAAAGCTTTTGCTCTAAGCTTTCTCAGGTCCTACGGTAGGAAGTTTGCTAGGTCCGTAGCCTCACCAGGTGCCATTACTCTCAGTGGCATCAGCGTCCTGATTCAAAACCCCAGAGCCAGCACTCCTGGCCTAGGGGTGGGGAGTTAAATCAGTCAACACGACTGGAACAGTCCAGACAGTCTGCCCATCTCCAAGGTGACATCGTGAGCTGGGCGAAACCTCCGAACCAGAGGGAAAGCCTCACCTCCTTGCATGACCGTTGCTTGTTAGGACTGAGCAGAGCTTCTCGGGAGACCCCACTGCGCTCTGCTAAAGCAAGGAGAGGCCTGAGCCGTGAGAATGGCTTTGGTGGGAATAATCCTTCCGAATGCTGCCTCTAATCTCTGCGGAGCTGCTCTCTGCCCATCGCTTCCGTGAGTTTACGATCAACCTTCGCCCGACTCCCCTTAGTGGATTTATCCTGTACATCTGTTTCTCCTCAGTTCCTGCCACCTCTTTACTGCCGGTCTTGTTCATGGCCCCATCCCTGGGCTCATGCCCTGGTCTAGCCCTGTGCTCCCGACAAATCCATTTTACGTGCTGATGACTAAAGGGTCACCGTCTTATTCAGTCTTTCCCTGACTTCCTGCCTGCCTCTCTGTGGACAACCCGGACAGTGTGTTTCTGCTGCAGAAAGCAGATTCTGATTCCCTGCCCGAGCTCCAGTCCCCATAAATATTTTCTAACACTTTTCTGGGAGAAGAGGCAAGAGAACTGCCCTGGAACACGTGCTCCTGGGGTCCTGGGGTCATGACATAATCAAGTTTCGCTGAACAAATGGTAATGTTGATTCTTATTTGCATATATTCTCACACTTTTTACCTCCCCCCACTCTCATATGCATTGCTCTAATTTGTCCCTCCGGACCTGGAGTTAAAGAAATTTCTGGATCACAAAGCAAGGTAGGAAGAGAAACAGAAATAATTCCGGTGTTTGCATCCACTGGGTTTAGAGGCTTCGCACTGGGCCTTTTCATACTGTGTTTCTGCAAACTTGTTACAGCTGCTGCTTGCCCCGTTACAGGTAATACCCACATGCTCGACCGCGCTCCCGGAGTCAGAAGCCTCTGACTCATCTTCTGTCCGCCCACCCACCTGCAGCCGCTGTCAAGTGTTACTCATTTGAGACTTGAAATGCTTTTTCAGGCCACTTTTTCTCCACATCTTTGAGCAAGAGTCAGGGCAGATTCTGAGCTCTCCCATCTATCACCTGGACAATTAGCACCGTCTCCCAGCTGAGTCTTCCTCTGCCACACCCACCGAACTGATTTAATCAGTGCCCTTGCCGCGCTGCTTTCAGGGCAGCGGAGACTGTCTTCTACAACGGACACTTCAAAATTCAGAGTCCCGCTCCCCTTGTTAAAGCCTGTCTGGCCAAGAGGGTTAACGTCCCAATTCCTCGTGAGGTTCTCTCCGACCTTATTTGCAGCACCTATTCATCACACGGCCTGGGTTCCATCAAAGGGTCTTTTTATGTGCCTCCCTGAGCCTTTGTGCAAAAGTCTTTATTTATTTATTTTTACAACCCAAAGGCCCACTTGTTGTGCCCAAAGGACTCCTCCTTAGCCTTCCAGATGCAGCTCAAGCACAGCTATATCCCCTCTGTGCACCTGTCCTTATTCCCTTTGTTGTCTATTTTGTATCTTTTGCTCTCATCACTATGCGCTACGTGTACTTACTGTTCTGTTAGACTAACTCATAGTCAGTGGGTGGGGTAGAGACTAGTTTTAATCTTGCCACTCTATTCCATTTGCCATTTTCCGCTCTATCACATCAGCCTTCAGAAGTGTTGGCATAGTATCTAATAAGTATTCAATGCGCACTGAATGTTAATTTTTCACCCACTCCCAAAAAAGTAAAAGTGGCTGTCATTTATTTAGGGATTACTATGTTTCAGTCACTTTGCTTTATGTACCTGTTTGAATTTTGGTATTTCTATCTCTTCTTTGTAAGAACACTGAGGCTTCTTTGTTTGCCTTTTTTTCCCCAGGATATTACAAAATGATTCATCAGTCAATCTAGCAAATTAATTTGCCACAAATTGCTTATGGATTCTACGGGGGGACTGTGTCACCCTTCTCAGGCACGACAGTATGCTATTCGTTAGGACCCTGCCAAGTGCTCCGTTCTGATGGTGCCACTGAAGGCTAGTTGGGGTGGTTCAGTGGTGCTGGAGTCAGATTGTACTGGTTCCCGAAGGCTGACTTTTAAAAATGTTATGAATTTTATTAGCTCACCATTCAACTCAACCTTTATTAAGAATCAAGTGATAAAAACTTACCAAACAAATGATGTATTAAAAGTTGTTTTCTGATTACTTTCCCACATTTTACTATTCACTATACCCTTGGGGTTATCCCTTTACTGTGCCTGTATGGTATAAATACTACCTGCTGGTGTGCTTCTGTGCATCTCTTCCCAATTCAGTGTTTGGTGATTTCACCTTGGCCGTGATGAGAGAATGTACAGCATAGGAATCTGCATACACTGCACCTCAGGACTCCCATTCCCACCCCTCCTTGGTTATTAAACATTTAGCAGACCATCATTGGAATGGGAGCATGTTCAATGATGTTGTTCTGCCAATATACACCACTATAGCCATAGTGATTGTGAAATTATAAGAAGACCTCTGTACTGTTTGGCAATAAACTGTTCAGAGTTTTGCTGCTCCAAGGCCCTCCAGGGTCCTCCAGCCGCCTACACCATCCAGTCCCTTCACTGGGACCTGCCCACAAACTAGCCAGTGAAAGATCAATGCCTGGCCCAACGGGGGCCTCCCAGACCCTGATCCCGCAGCAGCCCCTTCCAGCTCTTCACTGTGTCAGGCACAGTGGAGGGACAGACAAGAGCCCATTTTCAATTGGGAGTGTCTCTCACTGGCTGCCAAATTGTAACAAGTAGACACACAGCGCCAGTGGGAACCCAGCGGTCTCCATCCTTCTCCGATGGAAGAGGTTCTCGGTGCCAAGCAGCAGCCTGTCTGTGCATCACACACCCCAGTGGGTCGCCATTTTCACCCAACGGGTCGATTGTCGGTCTTGGCTGCACATTTGCGTCCACCGAGGAACTCTTGGGAAACTAAGCTCTCCCGGGCCCCAGTTCAGTCAGAATGTATTTCTGGGTTGAGAGGAGTGATGGATCGGGGCCCTGACACCATTATTTTCAAAAAGCTCCCCAAGCAATCTCGGTAAGCAGTCACTGATCCAACACCCAGAGTGAGGTCAGAGATGAACAGTCCACTCATCTTGGTTGGAGTGAGAGCTTTACAGTTCGCCAGCTGTGTGCCACTGGGCGAGTCGGTGCCACTTTCCGAGCCCTGGGTTCCATGTCTGTGCAATGGGGAGATTAATAACCTGCCTTACAGAATGCCATAGAAATTACATGAAAGTATAAGTAAGAGCAATTTCTGCATGTCAAAGTTCTAAACAATACAAGTGACTTGGCTGCTACGGCATCCTTGCTTTGTCCAACAAAGAAGCTTGTAGCCAAATTGCATATATCAGTGTTCCAGTGCTTTTTAAAGACTAGCCAAAAGTCCTCTGCCCGCACCTGGGGAGAGGGATAGCGCTAATAATTTTAAGCGCACCTGGTATAATCGTGGGATCTGGTTTGAATGCTCATTGCCTTCCAACACCTGCTTTGAAAACCAGCTGATACTGACCTCGGGAACAGCCTGGGGCAGGGAGCGCCAAAGGTTAATTTCAGTCGGCTGCTCCTGCACCTCTCCTGCCCTGCTGTTGCAGTCGCCCAGTGTCACCTTGTTCTTTTCGTGCAGCAGGAAAGCCAATCACTCCCGTGACCTTTGCTTCTCTTCCCTTTATTTTAGAAGCAAATACACCTTGCCTTCCGGGATTACACAAGTAGAAAATTGTGAAAACATTGTTCCAGTTCTTTTGTTTGCTGAAATATGCAGGGTTCCGGCGAGAAGCTTATGTCTGACAGTAACAGACGAGAAGGCTCACTATTTAACTTCAGACCAGACCAGCCAGAGCCGGCCCTGAGTTTCTTTTCTTGTATACGAACGCTTCAGCGGGGTAGAAAAGGCAGCAGCCTGCCGCGGAAACCCAGAAACGCCACAGCTGACATTCCGGAACAAGCTGTTGCGTGCGGGGGAACCAGCTGTCCTGGCACCGGAGAGCGACGTCACAGATCTGAGAAGAGCTCTGGCAGGAAAGAGCCAAGTGACAAGGTTTTTCTCCTTTCTAATTAATTTTGGTTTTCTGATTGATGCATGCCTTTATTAAAAAAAAAAAAAAAAACCAAAAGAAGCACAACAACACAGAAAGGGATAATACATCTGAAGTATTCATAATTGTAGGTAACAGATCATCATTTTACATTTTGGAGACTATTTTTGAATATTTTTTTGGCAGAATTTCCGCTTATCACATACTTTTCATGATTTTCTTCAAATAGTAAAATATTATGAGCAGCTTCGTGGTGGCAGACCAAACATGTTCACGTTAGCCTCTTTCCCTCTCTGCATGCACGCCACGCACACGCAGCGCGCTGAGCACCGTGCTAGATGCTAATTTTTAATTACAGCCATTTTGGAAAAGGGGTTGGCTGTCAGGATTATCCCCGAATTCCTGGCTGGCAGAGATTGGCAGCATTCATCTGAAAGCTCTTCTGCGCCAGGCAGGGTTCGGCTTTGCATCCACAGTTATCTCCCGAAGCATGCAGCATTCTGTCTGCATCACCTTCTGTTTCTCGTCTCAGCAAACCGCACAAGGTTAAAAATATCTTCACCCCAAATGAGACCGGCTAGAAAGCAGGTCTACTGGCAGCTGTGCGCGCGGTGTTCGGTGTCCTAGCCAGCTGTGAACGGGGCCCTTGAGCAGGAGCTGGGAGAAGGCTGCTGGGACGTGTGGCCAAAGGTCCCAGTGTCCGTCTATTAGCAGGTGTCCACCAGCAGGTTGGAGGAGGGCCAGCTGCTCTTGCCCCACTGTTGCTAAAAGGGCCCTCTCCCATGGGGAGGGACCCTCTCCTCTGTAGCCATGTAAGGCCTGCTCTCGCACAGTTCTAAGATAGGTTAATGGTTTACTTGACACGGACCTGTCTCCTGCCGTAAGTTATGGGCATGTTGAGAATAAAGGAATTTTTTGATTCTTTGTTTGCAACAGCTGGCACTTAGTAGCTGATTAATAAATGTTTCTTGAAAAATTCAATGGAATTCTCAATGGGAGTTGCAAAGTGATAGGGGAAGGTCTCCAGAGGAACTAGAGGGAAATCCAAAGTAGCCTGCGAGAGTAAGTTTTCTGAAAAGATGGAGATATGGTCAACCTTGGCTTTGCAACTTTGCCCTAAGCTAGTCCTATGGGCTACCAATGCCTAAACTCTTAAATTTCACATGTTAGTAAAACTTCAAAAAGTGAGTTTTAACCAAACAACAACAAAAAAAGCAACAAAATTTTATCATTTTCTGTAAGAAAATTTGAAATTCTGAAGGGAAGAGACACATAACATGAAGATAAAGGATAGTTGTTTTTTTTTTTTTTAAATTGAACTCATGTAGCTCACGAAGGTCTCTGCATTGTCTTTGTTGTTCTACTTTCCTGTTGGACTTGTGAAGACTTCATGTCACAGTAGCGCCAATGTGCAGGCTGGCATCTTAAAACTGCTTTGCGGCCCAGTGTCGGGGATGTGTGAGGACAAGCCAACTGAATGCGGAGGGGTCTCCTCTGGCAGATGGACCCTGTGCCCTCATTCTGGCCCCAGGAATAAGTGCCAAGAAGAAGACGAGAATCACAAGAAGAGGATCCTGTTCCCCTAATTATTTATGGGATAAGAGTCTTGATGCCACAGTTTTATTGTTGTTATTTTCTTTTAAAGAGGAAATGAAGGGGATTTGGGTTCCACGCTGGATGGACCTGCAGACAACAGGCAATGCCCTCTATGCCACTTGCTGATGTCATAATTCCCATCTCAATTGCACCAACATCTAGGAATTTAGATTCCACACGCGAGTGAAATCCTGTGGCATTTGTCTTTCTCTGGCTGGCTTATTTCACTTAGCATAATGCTCTCCAGGTCCATCCATGCTGTTGCAAAGGGTGAGATTTCTTTGTTTCTTTTTTCTTTTTTTTATAGCTGAGTAGTACTTCATTGTGTAAATGAACAAAAAAATTAACAAACAAAATAGAAACAGACTCACAGACAGGGGACAGACTGACAACGGTCAGAGGGGCAGGGATTAGGGGACTGGGTGAGAAAGGTGAAGGGATTAAGCAAAAAAAAAAAAACAACAAAAAAAAACAAAACAAAACAGAAAAACCTCATATATGCATATAACAGTATGGTGATTAACAGAGGGAAAGGGGGTGAGGGGAAGTAGAAGAGGGTGTGGGGGTGATAAATGGTGAAGGGAGGAGACTTGACTTGGGGTGGTGAACACACAGTACAATATACAGATGATGTGTAATAGAAGCACGTGAAACCTATATAATTATTAACCAATGTCACCCCAATAAATTCAATAAAAAATGTAAAAAAAATCTGGGGATCTATTGCAGCCTTGACATTAGCCATTGCTGTGTCAGAGCTGAAAACAAACCAAAAAGAGGCTCTGGCTTCCCTAATCCGCTCACCTAGAGGAGACAGCACATCGTATTTGGAGACATTGAATTTGAGTTAAGGGGGAGTCTGAGGAATGTCAATCAGTCATTTTGGGTGGCATTTCTCTTTCTCAACATGCCTCAGCTAGGAGTCTGTGGAGACTAGTTTTGACATAAGAAATGTCCAAATATGTAGAGGATTTTTGGAACAGTTTATTTGAGCCAAACTGATGACATACGCCAGGGAGCAAGGTCTCGAAGGCTCCGGAGAACAAGTTTCGCAGCTTGTTTCATGCATTTGAAATGAAAGAGGGAGGTAAGGAAGATGACGTGGAGGTGGGAAAAAGCAAGGTGGGAACTGGATTACAAGATGGTTAACAAGATTACGTGTTCTCTTGAGAGCGGTTGTGGTTTATTTCAGAAATGTGTTATCCTAGATGCGCAGAATCAATGGACAGGGAAAGATAAGCCTTTGACTAAAGAAGTTACACGCCTGGGGCCTGACTACCCTCCATGACCTGCCCAGCTAGGAATTTAGGATCGGGTCACCCTTTGAAGTTACTTTCCATAGAAGTCCCCACCCCCTTTTTTTTTGTCTGTACTAGGGAGGGATCCTGACAGGCAGGGAAGGATGGTCTAGAATAGAAAGGCTGCAGGGCGTAGCCAGGGAAAGGGCTCTGCAAGGTGTGCTCCTGATTTTATTTTTCTTTTTTCTCTTCTTTGTTTGGTTTCCCCAGAGTCAGAACTTGATACAAGGTTTCCAGTGCCGGCAGTTTCCTGGGAGGCCCTGGCAACATGTGCAGTGCCTGCCGCTGGGAGGAGAGCGAGGACCTGGGCGGGGAAGGCAGCCAGCACCGGGCGCACTGTGCCGCCAGCCGCCATGCCCGCCGGCTGGACCTCAGTCCTGTGGTGAAGTCTGGAAGAGGCCTCAACAGTGTCCAGGTCAAAGGTCAGAAGTGGGGTGTACCTCTGCACTAGTCAATCACCGGTGAAGAACCACCCCAGGTAGGGGAGAGAGATTAATTCCCAGACAAGTGTCTACACGACCTGCATGCGATGGCCTGGCGGTGCCAGGCAGCAGTCTGACGGTCTTGAAGTGCGGCCGCCATGACCCCACGTGGTGAGAAGCCTAAGGAATGGGCATGGGCCCCCTTCCAAGGGTTGGGTGCGCTCGCACATTTTACTCTGAGATTAAAATATCATGAAAAGATAATGCACTATGGGGTGAAAGAAACGAGCCAAACACGAAGGATCTTAAGGTGTGGATGAGCCCGCCCTGAGCCGTCCTGACCTTTGTAAATGGGGACAGGTACAGAGCAGAGGCACACAGGACGGGAAGGAAAAGGTACCCTTGCTAATTACGGCCATTTCCACCTGTTGCATTTAATTTGTCCTGAAGATGTGTTCGGTGAAAGGAACTGCAGATATCTCTTTCTAACGGTCTAGGGTAAGCGGAAGGTCAGGTTTGGGAGTTTTTGTCTTCGCTCTCTCTGTAATGCTGGGTAATTATTTCTCCCATGTTAACTGTCCCTAAATCCTCATTTCTTTTTTTTCTCCTTTATTTATTTTAATTGTTGTTCTTGTACAGTTTTCTGTCTTTTACTCCCATCCTAGCCCATCACCCCAGCTCTCCCCTCCTCCCTCCCATTTCCACCCCCCTCTAGTTTTTGTCCATGTGTCCTTTATACGTGTTCTTGTAAACCCCTCCCCTTTTCCCCTGAAATTCCCTCCTCTCTCCCCTCTGATGACTGTCAGCTGTTCTCAATTTCAATGCCTTTGGTTATATTTTGCTTGCTTGTTTGTTTTGTTGATTAGGTTCCTGTTAAAGGTGAGATCATACGGTATTTGTCCTTCATTGCCTGGCTTATTTCACTTAGCATAATGCTGAAAATGATGTTCATTGGCATAGAACTATCCAATATAAAATATTTTTTTCTGTAGTAGGTAACAAACAAAATGCAGTGAACTGGTTATGGAAATTCAACCATCCATATACCCCACAGATATGTATTCAGCACCAACTGTGCGTCAGGCAGTGTGTTCAGCCTTAGGAACGAGAAGTAGGGAGGAGCTTGTTAGGAATTCACCTGGTGATCATTTAGAATCTAGTTCCATTCTGGTGGAAGAAGGGGGAGTAGGACTATTGACTGAGTGCTCCTTTTGCCAGGAAAAGAGCATCTCCTGGGTACAAAGAGCGTGGTGACACACCTCTATTTTCTGGAGGACTCTCCTCTCCAAGCGACACTCAGCTGAAAAGCAGAATTTCGTTGAGTCTGCCCACGAGTGGTATTCAGGTTGGCCCTGGGCTCCAGGAGGGTGGAGAAAGGAAACACTGATTTGCCGTGCACTGTGCTAGATGCGTGCATGTGCAAAAACATATGTGTTGCTAGGGACTGAATATGTGTATACTCCCCACCTCCAACCCCAAATGTGTGCGCTGAAGCCCTAACCCCCAGTGTGATGATGGCATTTGGAGGGTAAGCCATTGAGCAACACTTAGGTTTAGTTTCAGTGATGAAGGCAGGGTCCTCCTATAGTGCTTGTGTAAGAAGAGGGAGCAAAGCCATTGGATATCCATTCTCTCTCTCTCCCCCTCCCTCTCTCTCTTTCTCCGACTTCCTCCCTCCCTTCCACCTGAAGACAGTGAGATGGCAGCAGCTCCTACACCCACCAGTTGGGAGTTTCAGACTCTCTCTAGTTCCCAGCGATGTCCAGATGGTGTTAAACTTTTACTTCCATGTCCACTGATACAAGTTAGCTTGGCCCACTCTCTTTACTGGGAGAGCGAAATGACTCCAGCACTTATTAAACAAATACTTATTAATAAAAACTATGTGCCAGGGTCTGAAGTGAAAATAGTGAAGCAGCACAGACCTGGTTCCCATCTGCATCAGGCTCATACCCTGAGGGGGGTGTACCTGTGGGGGAATGCGGGACAGAGAACATGCAGTGATTGGCACTGTCGTGTGACAAGGGCTGCCCTGGAGGAAGTCACCCTGCAAGGCGGACGGGTGACGGGAGTCCCTGTTTGGATCTTAAAGGGGTGGTAAAGGAAGGATTTCTGAGGGAAGCAGCAACGAAGCAGAGACCTAGATGAGTCATATGAACAGGGTTTTACCAGGTGGAGGGATGGGGAAGAAAGAACAATCTACTCAAGGGAATGGTCAACTAAGGGGCCAGAAATGTGAGCCTACATGGTGAGCTCTGGAACCTGAGTGGCAGGAGATAACACTCTCAAGGTGGGCAGGGGACAAATCATCACGTGTCTCGTGAGTCCTGCTAATGATCTGATCCTCCGGCCTGAGGGTACCGGAACCTGCTGAGTCATTTTGGGGAAACGTTGGGGGTGGGGGGCAGTGATGTGCAGAGACACATTTGTGGACGATGGCTCTGGCTAGTGCGTGCAGATTGGGGCAGAGTGGGTGGAGAGTGGAGACTGGTTTTTCTTTTTTTTTTTTCTTTTTAAAGATTTTTTTTTTTTTTTATTTGTCTTTAGAGGGGTAGGGGAGAGGGAGAGAAATATCAATGTACGGTTGCCTCTTGTATGTCCCCTGCCGGGAACTGGCCTGGCAACCCAGGCATGTGCCCTGACTGGGAATCGAACCGCGATCCTCTGGTTTGCAGGCCCGCGCTCAATCCACTGAGCTACACCAGCCAGGGCTGGTTTTTCTTCTTGTAGGTTTTTTCTCTTTTTCCGAGCACATGCATGATGGCGGCCTGGAATAGGTAACAGGATTGAGAATAGAGAGACATGGTCCAAACTCAAGGTATATTTAGAAGAGAAAGAAATATGATCAGTAAATTTCTTATTGGTTACAGGAATGAATGGCTGTTGGAAAATACTCTTCATGTCTCAAGACACTTGGCACACTCCACTCTCCATGTCTCCGACAGTGACAGTTGAGGTACGTTATCATTGCGTTTGTCATTATCAATGCATTTTACAAAAATGTGTGTTAACATTCATACCAATGTTAAGGTTTAAATTTCAATTTAAAAAGCATTTCTTGTTCGATGTAGATATTGTCCACAAAGAAACTGATTCTCACACGCACCTTTTGTTTCAGTGACGGGGTCTGGGAGTTGAAGAGAAAGAAAACACCCGTTATGTTTGGGCAACACTACGGTGGCCTTAGGTCTAGGGAAGGCCCTGTTCACTTGTCCTTTGGACATATTTGCTCTTGACTTTGGCTGTTTCCTTATCAGAGATGCTTGTGACTTTGCAAAATGCTACACATTAGAAGCAGTAAGTCAAGGTTTAAAATCTGGATATTTATCTCTTTTCAAAAGTCTTTGGTAGACAGCAGTGTTAGAGGAAGTGCGTGATCGAAGGCACGCTGTGAAAAGAGGGATCGGAGACCGGAAATGACGGCATGTTTCATTGGGCATTTCAGCTGTTAGGAAACCAGCTGGTGAAGGGGCAGAGTTATTTTGTTCCTCTGATGTCCTACGGGTCAAAGATGATGGCTGCATGGAAGTAATTTTGTAATTTTGAAAATTTCTCCTTTTTCAAAAAAGCGGTCGCACCTCCTTCATATTAGAGTCCAATGGGGGTAGAGACGAGGGCCCCGTGGAGAGTTCTGTGTCATTCCCTCTTGACCGTGAGTTTAGAGATTAGCACACAGGCCGTACACAGCCGACATTTTGCAAGTGAATAGAATGGCATCTTCTTTCATTTTTTTCTACAGGGTCTGGGGCAAATAACCCCCCTATTTTATCACAAAATTTTTATTACAACATCATAAGCATGAAATTCTGTAACATAACAATATCACACTCAAGTACATCATATGACATTTTAGGTGAAATGTTCAAGTTAAAACTATAAATTATTACATCTATATTATTACCCCACCGACCACACTCAGACAGGCCTTACTTCTGCCAGACCCTGTAGAATTGCCTCTCCACATTTTATGGCATTCTGTTGAACCAATTGTATCATATAAGCCTAAGCTACAATTACTATTGTTTGTTTTTCTTTTGTCCTTGATAATAAGCCTTTTTAGTTAAAGTTTCCCCTAAACTACAAGATTTTAGTCTTTATGTTAGTTGCCCCAGTTACATGTTTTCCGATGTGATAGGTAACCTATTACATGCAGATGGATAAATGATGGCTGTGATTAAGGGAAGGGGGTGAAGAATTTCTCTTCTGTTTCTACTTCTCCCTCTGGACATACACACAGGGTGCTGGGTTCAGCCACCATTCCCAGTTGTCCTCTGTCCTCCCTAGAACTTGTCATGTAATGTCCACGGCCTGCTCGTGGGAGGAGACGTCTTCCTCACCTTATTGCCATCAAGGGTGGCCCTGTGACTGGACTTGGCCAGGGGCATGTGAGCAGACATGATGTAAGTCCTGTCTAAACAGAACCTCCAAAAGCCATTTCATTGTTTACCCATCGATGTTTTGCCCTCCCCCTGAGGCCAGGATGGGGCTATTTCTTTAGCCTAAATCATTTATTCTCAACAGGGTTCTATCACCCTCATTGGGGTGAAATTGATTGCTGTGGGGCAAAAAAGTATCTTTACCTGCAGAGCACAGATATATTTATAGTACCTAAAAGGCTATATAAAAAAAGGTTGGGAAGCACTGGCCTTGGTCCTCAGGATGGGGAAAATGCAGGCAGCAAAGCCACAACCCACAGTCAGCCTACAGTTGATGTACAACCAGAGGCGGGGGGCGGGCGTAAAACCTGTGGTTGTAATCCGCTCAGGGTTTGGGGTTGTTACCATAGCAATCCCTTGGCTTTTATGGGCAATGTCAGGGGCCCTAACTCCTGGAAGTTTTTTGTTCAGAAGGTCTTGGTGCAGTGTCTGGCAACACCTATTTTTGGAAAGCTCTCCTGGTAATTCTGATGGGCATTTAGGTCAAAGTTCTATGATTCAATGGCAGAATCTAGGCATCTCAGTAAATTGCTTTCAGAGGTATTTGGTGTTCTGACCTGTTTTAAAATTAGCTGAGGGCTACAGCAAACACTAAGTAACAAAAAATATCACTAGCCAAGAGGTACTTTGAAAAACCCACATGAGGCTGTTGTACCATTTCTCCAGCAGGAGTTTCTGCAAGTTTATAGTTGTTTGTTGTTTTCTGTTTTGTTCTTCCTGGGTTTGAGGGGCTGGTTTGGGAACTTGACTGCAGAGTCTTTGGTGCTTGATTTCCAGCCCAGCCTTAGTTCTCTGACCTCTGCTTTGCATCTGCTGGTGGAGACTGCGACCTGTGAACGGGAGCCTTGCCTCTGTTCTTGGTTCCCTATTGAACTCCCGCTCTGATTTTATTGCCAGTTGGAACTCTGATTGGCTTCTGTTGCCTATGGACCCAGAATCTTCCAGGTGCTACTCAAGAGCCCATGGTTGGTCTAAGCCTGTTATGGCCATCATGGTTCTTATCTCTTGCCACCAGTGGTGCTTCAAGGCTTCAAGGACTGAGCATAGAAGCAGCTCTGGCCAATGAGATGTGAGGGGAACTATGTTGGGGATTTTTGGGGATCTTTTTCTCCTCCTTTCTAAGAAGGGCTTAGAAAAGTTTCTTTTTTGTCCTACTGGCTAACTTTCTGCTAGGGATGCTCATGGATGAAGAAGTGATGGTCAGAGCTGCAGCAGCCACCTAGTGATCATATTGTGTTGGCCAAAAGTCCGTTATGTTTCTTCCATAAAATAAAAGGCAAAGCTTTCATTTTTACCAATAACTTTATTGATTTGGACATTTTGAGTATGTTGGCTATCTCTTGCTATTGCATTCTAGCGGGTAGAGGCCAGGGGTGCTGCTAAACATCTTTCAATGCACAAGACAGCCCCACAGCAAAGAATGATTTGGTCAAAATGTCAATAGTACCAAGGGACTTCACAAACCACTTTTGACACCTTCGATCAGTCACAGCACCTTCTCCATACACTGCATAAATTTTTTTGTGTGTTTCAGTTGTGTTTTTTACCTTTCTTGAAATCATAAAGCATAATACACTGAAAATGTTGCCTATTTTCTTGTATCTTCAACATTAAAATGGCTGCACAAAAATCCACCAATTTTGACAAGTTTTTCTTAAATGCATGCTGATATGATGGCTGTCATAATACAGTTTAACAAAATTGTTTTGAATGAATTAAAGACAACTAAGTGCTACTAGAGCCATCCTATGAAAAAAATGCAACAAACTTTTTGGGCAGCTCAATATCCCAGGTGGGCAAAGTAGGTTTACAATCATTTGTGTGGAAAAAATATGTAACTCAAGAATGGATAATAATACAAGAATAAACTCTGTGTTTTGCATCCTCACAACTGTAAAGCTATTTTTGCCAACCCCCATATATTACTGACATTTTGAAGAAGAAAGAGAGGAAAAGCTAGAAAATGTGTTGGGTCTTTGATGATACCACGGAGAGGCTGTTCTAATACTGGAACTTCCTAACTTACGTAGGAAGTAATGTGAGATACTCAAACATTTCGACTGTTAAAGCCACTGTTAATTACGCATTCTGTAAATTCAGGAGAAAACATCACTAACTGATACAAACTTCCTTTTCCATAAAGACTTTTCCCACTACTCCTGCTTTTATGTACTTTCTTTCAAGTTCCATATCGTCTCTTGCACATATTTGGCTCTTGTGTCTTGTTAAGTATTTCATGCCTCTTTGTCTTGCCTCTCTAAACGTTTTGTAAGCTTCTTGTAGACAGGAGCCCGATTGTCTACTTGTTATTTTAAGTGTTCCTCACAATGACATCTCAGCATGGAACAATAAAATTCTTGTTGACTGCCTGAATGAGGTTTATCCTACAATGTTAAGCATCTGAACCCCAAAGTAGTAAAGTCTATTACTTGCCCATGTTAATAGTATCAAGGATCAGCTGAAATCAGCCTTCTTTTCTTGTCATTTTGATGCACTATGAGTTAACAGAAGCAGACACTGATGTACATTGCATTTAGTTTTGATGAAGGAGAGACTAATGCCTTTTGGGGAAATGTAGAGTCCACCTCATTTGTTTGTTCCTTTTAACCTCTTTGTCATATGTTTTAAGGGACTTTCTTGGTCTGTAGATATCGAAACATTAACATAATTATCTACCTTAACATGCTGTATTTAACATACTGTATTTACCACTAGCTGGGGACAAAACATGGAAACTCTCACTGGTCGCTCATTAGCAATAACACCAGTCACTCATTAACAGCGTTGACCCAACAACCTGTGTATACCAGAGACAAATCACTGTAATTGCAACTAAAAGTGATTTCATAAACATGGTGATTCTTTTTCTTTTGAAATGCAAAGTGGGATGCATTATTTGAATTCACCACATAACTACAGGTTTAAGTGAGAGAGACTCGTTCAACCAAACAAAATAAAAATCCAATCTAAAGAGGCCATTTGGAATCAATTGGTGCAGCGCACTTTCTGCTTTGAAGGATCGAAACACTCTCGTTGCTGACTGCAGAAATTAAACAAGGGAGCAACAATGGACGCGGGCAGCTGGTAAGTGACATCTACCCTGCCCATCAGCAGGTACTCGTCTTCTTTTGGAACCATTCAGGGAACTGTCTGTGGCCTGGACAATGGGAGTCTGATGAAGCATTTCTGTAATCTGCCTGGAGGTTTTCAAGCTCCACTGAAGACATGGAAAGTCAGGGAGTTTTGTGTGAAGAAAAGCTCATTATATACACATATTCATCTAGTTAGATATGAATAATTATGCCTCCACCTCTCATGTGGAAGAGAGCTGCATAAACAGAAGAAATCGTAGTGTGATGTATTTGCAGATCTAGGGGATTCTCATGTACGAGACAATGACTAGCACACAAATCAGGCAAAGACAGCCCAGGAAGAGACAGCTCCGAGAAAGAAAATCTGTGCTTAAGTCAAAACGTTAAAAGCGGAGACATTTCTTCAATACGGGCAGACTCCACAGCCTTTTTTCTGTTACTGGGAAAATCCTGCCAGAGGAAGAAGGTGAAGGTCTGGAGGGGGAGGGGAAGATGGGGGTGGGGAGGGGGCGGAACACAACTTTGCAGCTCGCTGCCCAGAAAACCAACTTCCAAGATTTCTTAGAAAGTCTCAGATGTTTAGTGCAGTGGTGGTGCTTGTTGTCAGGCTCGAAGGCAGCAGGGCTGAGCGGTTGATAAAATGCCGCATTTACCTTTTACCACGTTGACACCCCCAAACGCACACGGGACTTTCCTGGGCATGCAGGAGTGCCCCGGTGGGGGCGGGGGGGCTGCCTTTCAGGAAGACGCCTCTCTCGTGCATTATAATAAAAACACCGATACGAAGATGGCCTGCACAATTTTATTGGTCAATTATGCTTCGATAAACCACAGATGCAGAAGGCAGTCTGGGTAAATACTGTATCCGAGGAACGAAACAGGGGGACAACCTGAGGCCCGCAGGCCACCGGCGTCCCAAGATGGCTGTGAATGCGGCCCTACACAAAATCATAAATGTACTGAAAACATCATGAGATTTTTTTCTGGTAATTACGTGTTCCAATGTATTTAATGTGTGGCCCAAGACACCTCTTCTTCCAGTGTGGCCCAGAGACGCGAAAATGTTGGACATTCACATGAGAAACACAGGGAATCTGAGCTCTGGCTTGGACACCCAGGAGCTGAAGGATGCAGGTAAAATACTCACTCTGAGCCCCGCTTCTTTGTTGTGAGGATGGGGCGGGGGTGGGGGGGCAGGTCTGTGATGGCAGAGCGCCTGGTGCCAGCGGCAGGGCCGTGGGGGGGGGGTGTCAGTGAACCGGCATGGACCCTGGTGGATGGGGTTCTCTCTGGGAGCCCCGCGAAACTGCGCAGCAGCGCTGGGGTGCTTGACCGCCGAGAATGTGCTGAGTTTGGAAGTTAATCGGATCCAGTGAATCAATGGTAATTGACCGATGTCACACGGATTTTGCCAATTCTGCAGGAGTCTTTGAAGGAAAGTCGTTGGGACGTTGGGTCGTTTCCCGACACAGAGAATGTCCAGGAAAAATGTTTCTGCACTGTTTTCTAACGTGACACCCCTTCCGCCTGTCTCTTCCTTCTGTGAAGCACCTTTAATGCATTCGTACGAAGGCCCGCGATTCGCGCTGCCTCCCTTGGTAGCCCCTGCAGCTCTGAACCTGTGCGGCTGACCTGCTTATTTCAGGTTTACAACAGACCTCGGGCGCAGCGTCTCTCCGTTTCACTGAGGAAGCGAAGGAAGCTCAGACGTTTGCCAAGTTAAGTGGCCCTGCTTACCGGGGGCAGAGTGAACAGAGAGGTCGTGCCTTCCACTCCCCACTGGTTTCCCAGCACTTCTTGGGTGAAGAAGAAGAAGTGCTTCGGTTCCTTCTTCAGTGCACTCCGCACAGATCTGGACATTTTCATGTCCCGACAGCAGTGCAGGGAGACTCAGGAAAGGGCCACCCAGTCAGCTCCCTCTGCCACCCCGTCACCGTGGGGTGTTAGGCTTACCCCCTGGCCGAAGCGAGGCTTATTTTATTTTTTTGGACCGGAGTTGCAAATTTGACTAGATAGCCATCCATAGTTTCTACACAGTTAAGGTAAACATTTAGATCAATCAAAGACAATACCTATTTTTAAGGTCAGTTCTACGCTCATCCTAATAGCATGACAATGGCAGACAGTTGTTTTCTGATTTTCTGACTTTTGCTAAGACCCCTCCCTCCCTCCCTCTCTCTCATGTACACCCCGCCCCTGCCCCACCCGATGGGCCACTCACCTGCTGAGTGTGCAGTGATTTCTGCCTTCTTGATTTGACTATGAAGGTTTTTCCGGAGGCCCAAAGAGATCACTGCCCCAAACTTGGGGTTCTAATCATACCAGCTCAGTGGGTATGGGATAAAAGAGGGGGCTGCTTATTCACCTTCTGAGTCTGGAATTCAGGGTCAGGATTGACTTTATTTCTTGCAATCTATTCAAAACCGCATCGTACAGCAGGGTCTCCTCCATACAGAAACGTGCAGTTTTACGTTTTCTGAATACATTGGAAAAGCAGTGAAAAAGACAGTTTGGAAGAGAGTAATGTCACTGTGGTGTTCTAATCATTGCTACCCGCCCCCCACCCCCGGCAATCAGTCTCATGATCGATCCACGAGACTGTGTTTCAACCACCAAAAAAGTCTGACTTAACAGTTTGAAATACAAAAACATGTTTTTCAGGATAAGCAAACAAAATTCCCCCACCAACTTTAATTCAGTAAATGAAGTTCTCTTGGTAGAATTTGGATTATCTGCAGAAGGAGGAGAAGCTGGCTGCATTCTCTCTCTGTATATGAAGATGCATTAAACTGAAAACCCAAAATACCAGAGTGAAATGTATCCTTTACACCTGGCAATAGTTGTAA
Source organism: Glossophaga mutica (assembly GCA_039655065.1). Taxonomy (NCBI): domain Eukaryota; kingdom Metazoa; phylum Chordata; class Mammalia; order Chiroptera; family Phyllostomidae; genus Glossophaga; species Glossophaga mutica. The sequence goes on along the minus strand of CM077312.1, from coordinate 16,154,556 downwards.
TCAAGATAATCAATGTATGTGTTTTTTTTGTGTGTGTGTGTGCATGTTTATGGAGTTTGAAGTGTCAACAGCCTTTTGTATCTGTTCACAGCTCTGTTACCAAAAAGCACCATTTTGCAGGATATCTCAATTGATCTTCCCATTAACACTGTGAGGAAGACCCAGCCGGTAAAGTGGCTTGCAAATGTCAAGATGGTAATGGTTTTGATGATAAATAAAGAGAAGGGAAATCCTATCTGTAAGATTATTTACCTACCACCCCTAAGCTCACCTGTGGTAACAGCTTCATGCATTTTTACTGAGCACAACCTTTCTCCAGCTCTCAGTCTGCATGATTCCAGACTTGCTAACCAGGTGACTCAGGCTTAGTCAATGAGAACATACCTAGGGATTTAAAAAAAAAATAGAATTATCTGGAAAAGGGTACATTCACCTTTCTGGATTCCAGGCACCAAGGACAAAGAAAGTTTGGGGCTGGCCAGCATCACCTGTCCCCTCCCTGGCCAGCCTCGCTGTGAATAAAGCCATCGGAGAGGATGGCCACCTGAGAGACGCAGAGAGGCAGGCTGCATCCTGAGAGCCAGGACTTGGCCTGCCTAAATGAAGAATTTTTTGAGAAGCAGGAAAAGGTGCCTCCTTTAGATCGGTGCCAAATTTGGCAAATAAACACTGGTGGAGAAGGTCACTGAGAGGTGACCCCCGGTTGCCCCGCAGGCTGGACCTGGGCCACTGGAGGCTCCTCACCCTCTGCCCTGTCCTTGAAACCTGCGTTCTGCCCACCATTCCTGCAGTGGGAGGCTTTTTCAAAGAAGGAGACTTGAGGGAGCAGTGTGTTGTTTGGGGCATCTGGACGGCATGCGTGACTAAGCCCTGTTCGAGCCTGTATATAAACTTTTAAGATTCCGGTGGGCGTGAAGATCGATTCATCTTGCAGCCTCCTCAGACAAGCCTTGTGAATAAATTCTCTTGCTTGTTGAAACTGCCACCTGCCATTGTGGAGTGGTCTGTCTCTTTCTTTGGTCTCTCCTTGCCCTCTGTGTGTAGCATTCAGTTTTAGATTTTACCCAGGGAACTCCCAGAGGTGCAAACCAACAAACAGCTTTGTGCAAAGGAAAAGAGGCTTCTTCCTCCGGGTGGGTGCAGTTTACCCAGGATGCATGATTTTGGGAGTGGAGTGTGAATTGGGTACATATTCGCAGAGCACACACTGAATACTTATTTCTTGCATCCTTAGATCTAGTCATTCCTGTAGCCACTGTATCCCTGGACTTTGCCAGCGCATGAGGCAATAACTTTTCTCTTTGCTCAAGCAAGTGAGTAGTTGCTTGCAATCAAGTAAAAGTTGAGCACCTCAAGTATCAGATCTTAGAATGTGATGTGGGCTGTGGGCTGGAAATCTGTATGTGTTGGGTGGTGGCTAAGGAAGTGGTTTAAATGGGGTTTATTGAATCTTGGGACTCCTGGAATGCTTTCTATTAAGACTTGAGCTTTAGAGTTTAGGTAAAATTAGCCTATGGTTTTAATTTTGTTTTACTTCCTAACAATTTTATGCAAAGGTTATGCCTTGTTTATAAAATGAATTAGGATGAATTTCAATTGAAATAGAATCATCTCACCCTGAAATATGTGACCGAATTTACCAAGACAACTGTCTGGGATTAATATTTTGACATAATTCATTGGAAACAATTTGTTTTTTCCAAAGTTCTTGCTCTACTCAATTTCGCTACCTGTTATTAAATAAAATTTTCTTGCTTATATTTTTGTAGAGAATTTTCACCATTCCTTATGTATTAATAATTTCACTTATTTCTAGAATAATCCCTGGGAGAAGTTTCCCTATTCATTATAAAATTTTAAAGAACCAAGATCTGGCATTTAAGCAAAAGAATTTATACTACTTATCCCTTTAATGTTTTATTGCTTTTTTCTTTTAGCATTATAATCTCCTCATTTCTATTTTTCTTAGTTAAGTTTTGTTGTAATTTTTTTAGTTTCTAGAGTTGATTTGATTCTTTTTCATAACAATGAAAGAATTTTGGCTGTGAATTTTTGGCTGAATAAAACTTTTGCCATCTCACTTAAATTTTGGTATTCTCAATATTGTTACTTTCTAAATAGTCTGCAATTTAGTCTAGATTCTTTCTTTGAAGCAGAAGTAATTTAATTGCATGCATTATCCCCACCTTTTTCTCTCGTTTATTTCCATGACCTTTTCTCATTATCACATAATTTAGCTACATTGTATTCATGACACATAAGAATCTCAATATGTATAAAGAAACTGGAGAAGAGTCTGGTCACAGACTATTAGTGGATTTTATTGGTTTCTAGGTGTTTTGAGAAAATATGGGGGCTGACTTTACCTGATTTCAACACATTAAAAAAAAATGGTTTCACCAGCTTTTTAAAGATGATTCCACCTGCCCAAACTTTCTGCTTTTTTCTAATCTTTGCCTTCTCTTCATCCCCAACTTTCATCTTATTATCCTAAATATCTAAAATTCACCATGAATTGCTGGAGTCACTAATGAATAAAGATCTAGGATAGACTTCTGAGGCTTGTTTATGGGGGCTTGATTTCTTAATTTGGCTGCCCAGTTCTACAGCACCGCTTAGATTATTTCAATCATTTCAAATATTTTTGACTCCCCCCCCTCAGATTCAATTTCATGGGCATCCTTCTGAAATCCACCACCCAAACGTAAAACTATCCTAAGTTATGGGTACTTACCATATTTTTTGGACTATAAGGTGCACATTTCCACCACATTTTTTGCTTCAAAATTTTTTCCCTATTTTCCTCCTTTAAAACCTAGGTGCATCTGTTTTTTGGACCATAAGACACACCTAGGTTTTAGAGGAGGAAAATAGGAAACAAAAATTGAAGCAAAAAATGAGTTAAAAAAAAGTGCATGTTATAGTCCGAAAAATACGGTATATATCAAGTAAAGAATGAGTTAGTAAAAATGATTTTGTCTGAAAGTTTTTTAAAAAAATGTGGTTGAATAATAACAAAACTGTGTTATCTTTAAATCCAAAAATATGGCTATTTTAGGGGTTCTTAAGTTTGTGGTGCAAAATCATTAAGTTCCAGGTTTTCCTTATCTTTCTGCTCTGCCTCATCCGCACATGCCATCTACGCTTCCCTCTCCAACTACGCTGCAAGAGGGTTCCAGCAACTCCAGGTACGTCACATCTCATACACCATCATTCCAGGGGGCACCACCTCCTTCTACAAAGCAGGATTTTCCCCGAATGTCCTTAGCAGATTTCCCCATCTCTTTGTCCAGAATGGTGTCACTTGTTTTCCCCTAATGCAGTCACTGATGAAGGAAATAGGTTATGTTTATTGGCTTAGAATGACCGGATTCCTCCCCTTAGGTAAGGACAAGGGGCCTGGTCTGTTCTAGGCACTGGTGTGATTGATAATTTAACAAGATCAGAGGTGAGTTATCAAGGGGGAAGGAGGAAAAGTTGTTTAAGCTGCTAATAGTGTCTGCTGCCAGGAACACTAATTTCCCATCCGGGGGTCCGGAGGGAACAATAGATAAAGAACAGACAGTGTTCTTAAGCTGCAGTGACTCTAAGAACAAAGATTTCTCAATAAGACAAAGAAAAAGAGAGATAAAATAGATTTTAAAGTCCTCTGTTCTTCAGTAAAGTTTGCTTCATTTCTACTTGAATAGTAAGTAGGTCTCTATAATGATAAGCAACATGTAGCTGGGTTTTGACTTGGCCCAATCTGGGAATTTTTTGTCTTTATTGGGGGTTGAACCAATTTAGATATATTGGAATCACTGGTATATTTTAATTTTCTGTCTTCCTTTTTTTAAATTTAATTTTCTTCTGCTTTTAGAACAAATATTCTGTATTTCCATATACTGCTATTTTTTCTTTGGCTTATATTTTCTTCTTGCCGTAATGTTTTACAAAAGCTCTCTTTATTTCTCAAAATGTGCAAATCAAAAGGGAAACACTAATGTATGAGAAGGTTAACACAATTCAACTTCATCTACCCCCATGAAATATGTTAGTCATGTGGGGGATTTTTTGATCAAAATTCTTTTTCTAACTTTAAAAAACATTTTAAAAATAATAGCTTTATTGAAACGTAAGTTAATAGTTCACTCTTTTAAAGTGTACAGTCCCATAGTTTTTAATATATTCACGGAGTTTAGTATTGATCACCCTTATCAGATTTCAGAACAGTTTTATCATCCCCTAGAGAAATCCGGTACCCAGCAGAGTCACACCCAATGGCCCATTTTCCCAGCCCCAATAAGCACTGGTTTACTTTCTGTTTCTGCAGACTCACTTGCTCTAGATAGTTACATCAATGTGATCATACAATACACAGACTTTTTGTGCTTCTTTTACTTAGCATACGTTATTAAGGTTCGTCCATGTTGGAGTGTCTGCCAGGACATCTTTCCTTTTCATACCCTTTTCACAGTTGAGAAATATTCCATTGTATGAATATGCACATTCTGTTTGTCCAGTCCTCAGCTGACAGACGTTTGGGCTATTCCCACTTTGTGGTTATAATACATAATGTTACTATGAACATTTCAGTACAAGTTTTGTGTGGGCATATGTGTTCATTTCTCCTGGCTGTGTACTTAGGCGTGAAAGAGCTGTGTTATGTGGCCACTTTATGCTTAATGTTGGAATGGACGCCAAACCGTTTCAAAGCAGCTGCGCCACTTTGCATCCTCACCACTTTGCATCCTCACCGGCGGTGTCCGAGGCTCCAGGGTCTCCACATTCTCACCAACACTTGTTTCTTCTGATGACCATCCTCCCAGTGGGCAACTCATTCGTGGGTTTTGATGAGCCTTTCCCTAGTGACTAATAACGCTGAGCATCTTCTCATGTGCTTCATGGTCATTTGCATATCTTTTTTGAAGAAGTGTCTGTAGAAATCCTTTGCCCATTTCACATTTGGGTTATTTGTCTTTATATTGTTGAATTGCAGTAGTTCTTTACACGTTCATCCTGGACCCTTTTCGGATGTATGACATGCCAATATTTTCTCCCTTTTTGGGTTGTCTTTTTACTTTGTTGATAGTATCCTCTGAAGCCCACAGTTTCTAATTTTGAGTCTAATTTATTTTCTATTTTGATTGCTTGTGCATTTGGTGTCATATCTAAGAAACGATGGTCTAATCCAAAGTTATGGAGATTTACACCCATATTTTTATCCAGGGGTTTTACAGTTTTGGTTTTTACACTTAGACAGGGATGTATGTGCATTTGAAGTGGACTCTGAGTCCTGGGTGCAAACATTCACTTCATTCACCGGCGGTCAGTATGGCCCTCCCACCCTTAACTGTGCCCGACTTTCCCTGGTCTGAAGAACGTCTATTTTACTATCTTTGGAGGACAAACCTTCCCTTTGCTGCCGGGACGGGAGAGCAAAGGGCCCCCAGGTGCCCGCAGGAGGGAATGGGGCACCAACAGGGTAATACACCTGATGAATGCTCTTCTTTGTAGCCCCACCTCCACCTCTACGTGAGAAGCACCAGGTGTCTCTGCTACCTTATTATCGCCTGTGAATGCCTGTGGTATAAACCAGGCCATTTCTCCGCTTCCCCTGCAACTGCTTTGGGAGCCAGCGGGTTACTGTCTCGTAAGTTGGTTCCTTTCTATATACATTTTAGTTTAAAAATTGTGCTGCTGTCTTTTTTCTTTTTCTTTTTCTTTTTGGTCTTCATTTCTTTTGGTCTCGAGTCCAAAATAAAAACCCATCCTGTAGCTTCAGTAAGAATTCTGAAGGGAGCACACGTAATGTGCGTGTTTTCCCTGTTCTAGCGCTGCCCGTCGAATAATTAGTGTCAACGCCTCCCTCGTTGTGTTCTTATGTTTTCTGACAGTCTTGGTTTCCAGAGTTGCGGTGGGTCTTTTTTCACAATTGTTTTTATGGACATCTCAGTGATAGGTTGATTGAGGTTGTATTGAATTCTCCAGTCAGAGGCCATTTGGAAGCAGAAACCATCGATTTTGTTTAGAAAATGGTCGCTTGATTGGATTACAAACTAGAATTGGGGATGCTGGCTTTGAGGATGATATTTCTTAAGAGAAAAAGCCTTTTACTACATTTCATAAAGTGACTTTCCCCACCACCTGAGGCCTGCTTCAGCATGTCTGGTCATCATGTATTCAGTGAGTGGGCCCAAGCGGCGACTTTTTTGAGAGCTTCTTTTGAAACAAAACTCCTTGGAAGAGCTGTCTGTAGTTTGTAATGCTCACTCCCTGGGTTGCTATCAGTCAATTCCATAACTCTGAAATGCTGTCAGTGAGGCAAGGGTCCAAAACATGCACCTCTGTCTCTGACTTCTTCTTCAAGTTGGGACTCCTTGAGCCAACTCCTACTTGGATACCTAGTCAACATCTCTAAAAAGGAATCCTAATTACACTGTGCTACCTGTCCCCCACACCGCGCCTCGATTATTTCTGTCTCAGTAAGTGACTCTTCACACATACTCTGTTGCTCAGGCCCAAATCCTAAGAGTAATTATTATGTAATTTTTATAGTGTTTGACCAAGGGTTTTTCCAAGACTTTCAATGCTAAAAATAACCAGGAAGTCTCAGGCAAATGAGGATGAGTTAAACACCAACTCCAAGGTGTTAAATGTGTGTTGAATAAGTGAATGATAGTTTCTTAACAATGCGGAATCCCAGAGAATCACAGTATAATAGAAGTGGCCACTTTAAACTAGTGGCGAACTACAGTCTCTCTCCCTGTCCCCTGTGTAAATTATAAAGCCAAAATAAAAATGTTGGAAAAACTGGAACTTCATGTTGAGGAATAGTCATCAACTACTATATCAGGGGGAGAATTCTGAATTTGAAACCACTTATGCTATTCCATTTTTTTCAAATTTACGTAAGTTCTCACTTAACATCATCAATAGGTTCTGAGACTTTAAGCAAAATGATATATAATGAAACCAATCACACCAGAGGCTAACTGATATAAACAAGGGTTAAGTTCTTATGGCCTTTCGTCAATGTTACAATGAAATGACATTGAACAAAAAGTTGTTATTCGAGGACCTGCTATACCTGAAATTTTGTTCTGTGCATCAACTTATGATTCAGCAAAGGACTGTCTGTTTGAAAGAGATTCCCTAATGTGGTCCCTGTGTGTTATTAGAGTTATAACTGGGTGAGGATCATTCTCCTTGGTGTGGTTCAGTAACATAACAAAAACAACTATATCTTTATTTTGTAGGTCAAATTCATTGTTTTCTGGTGACAGAAAGTTAACTTCAACTGGGAAATGAGCTCATTAATAAACAATAACAGCTCTGGGTGCCAAGTTCTCTTCTAGACACTGAGGATAAGACAGTGAATAAGACAGAATGTCTTATACTCCACTGGGAGACTCAAGATAATTTCTAAACGACATATGGGTAAGATAGGCACTGCGAGGCAAAGAAGATGGGAATAAGGCAATAGATGAAGGGGTAAAGGAAGAGGCATCAAGTGACATGGAAGACAACGGAGGGAGCTACTGTCTCAGGTGCCAAGCAGCCTCCCTGAGGAAATAATAGTGGAGCAGAGACCTGAATGAAGTGGAGAGAACCAGGCAAAGGTCTCGGAAAGGAACGTTCCCAGCAGAGGGAAGAACGTGAGCAAAGGCCTGCTTGGGGAATCGGAGGCTGGTCTAAGGGACTGGGGAGGGGTGGGGAGCAGAGGATGAGGTGGGGAAGATGATAGGGGTCAGATCACTGCAGGCCTTGGAGCTGCAGAAAGGGCTTTGGAAATACAGGGTCCGGCAGAAGTAAGGCCTGCTTGAGCGTGGTTGGTAGGGGAATAATATGGTATAATAATTTATAGTTTTATTTTGAACATTTCGCCTGAAACGTCATATGGTGTGCTTGAGTGTGATATTGTTATGTTGCAGCATTCCATACTTATGATTTTGTAATAAAAAAACTTTGTAATAAAAAAGAGGCGTTACTTGTGCCAGCCCCTGTATTTTATTTATGATGAGCTTCTGTGTGGAGAATAGACAATAGGAAGGCAACAGTGGAAGGAGCAAGGGCTGCTGGAAGGCTCTTTCATTATCCAGACGAGAGATGCTACTTTAGATTAAGATGGCAGAGGTGAAGGGAAGTGGTCAGAGCACACCTCGGACCAAAGGTGGCTCCAAAGGGTAGGATGATGAATTAACTGTTGGTTAAGAGAAAGAAAGGAATCAAGTATGACTGCAGTTTTTTGGCCTGAGCAACTTAGGATGAATGGATTTGCCGTTCACCTGTGTAGGAGACTGGTGGTTTCGGGGAGCTGGCATATCTCAGCAGGGGAACCGTTCTGTTTCCGATACAACAAGCTGTTGGGTATTCCTATCAGGGGTGTGAGGGGAAATGTTCAGCAGGGCATTACATAAACGGAGCTGGAATTCCAGGGACCAGAGATATGAATTGGGAGATGTCAGTGAGTAGATGGTATTTAAGGTCATGATGTAGGGAGAGACAACCTGGGAAGTTAAAACACTGAGACTTGGGTCATTATACCTGCACAGTACTTACAGGAAATGTTATTTACCAAGTATTAATGATACATGCTATTGAAGTGTTTATGAAAATAAGTAAATAACGATCCAAACACTTAGAGACCAGGCAGTGGAGACTGAGAAAGAGGAGCCAGCGAGGCAGAAGGAAAACAGTTGACATCGGTAAAGCTGAAGGGAAAGTGATGTGAGCAAGAGGATGTGACCAGCTTTTGTTAAAAGCTGCTGAGAGGTCCCCTTACAAGAGGCCAAAAAATGCAAAGCCCCTGGAACAATTAAACTGGACAGTCTAAGCGGGGTCCGGGTGGGGTCCGGGGGGCAAGGGAGGCGTGTGCTTCAGGTTGAACAGAGGGCGGCCCATTTACCATGTAGTTAAGGCTGAGGTTGTAGGCTGGGGATGGGGGGAGGACAAGGTCCTCAGCTCCCAGGAAGCTGTGCTTTGGAGCCAGCAACCCTCACAGGTGCCGGGGAGAGCCACACCTGAAGTACAGTTGCCATGGGAGCCTGTGCAAGGGACTGTCCACAAAGGAAGCCCAGCCATCTGCAAGGCTGCCCAGTTCCAAATGGACAACAGTGGCTTTGGCAGTGCGCTGGGCTAATGAGATTCTGCTTCAGATGGAACAACAGTGCGGGACAGATGGTGAAACGTGGTGCCAATGGTGCATCTTGGGGCTGCAGCAATTGTGCCACTGCAGTTGTGGGCTGAGATCTCTTTCGAAGAACTGGGATAACAATGCTGGGACTCGAATACGCTATCAGGCAGGCTGAGAGTTAAGCAGGATCTGATTCAATTTTACCAAATGAAGGCATGCACGTTACTGACATCGTAAGTATGTGGTGGAGCAGTTTGCCCCCAGTACGCTGGCATCTCTGCTCTGTGACTGTGTCCCTGTGGGAGAGCGTCAGCGTTGCTTTCACATGCCTAAGTATTAAGTACCGTCAATACAGTCATTCTTGTCCATGTCAGGTGACCTGCATTTCAGGGGTTGCTTTTCCTTTAAGATGATTCTGAATGATCTAGAGAGAATGGGCAATTGATAGAACTTCAGTTATACGTGCATGATGCAGATCTGCCGTTAATGACTGTGTTTCCTGCCAACACAGCCTTTCTACAGCCTTGTGAAAGTGTTTGCGAGCTGTCTCCTAGGGTCTGCTCTCGCGGGTGCTGGATAAGGCCTCATGCACTCCGAGTGTGCTAGTCCCTGCCTGAAGCTGCTCAGAGTGTCTCCATCTCTATGAGTGAACATGTATCAAAGAATTGCATAGTGATGCCCTAGCTAGTGGGATTGTATGGGTTGGGCATTGTCCTGCAAACGAGAAGGTCGCCAGTTTGATTTCCGGTCAGGGCACATGCCTGGGTTGCAGGCCAGGTCCTTGGTTGGGCGCATGTCAGAGGCAACTGATTAATGTTTCTCTCCCTCTCTTTCTCTCTTCCTTCCCTCCTCTCTAAAAATAAATAAATAAAACCTTAAAAAAAGAATTGTATAGTTATGTTACCTTGAATCACCCCAAGATTTAACCATAAAATTCACCTCAATGGTGGTAATACCGATTTTCTGACCTTCGAATTGCTGCAAACAGCAGCTAAACATTTGACAACTTCACAACTCAAAGGCAGTTATAAAATCTTGTGTGGAAATAATTACATTTTAAGGTTTTGATGAACTTAAACTGTGTGTTTATATACATACATATATATATATGCTAAAATATTAATTCTAGGTGTTCTGATGCTTGCTTTTTATTGTGGTACCTATAAAAACACAAAGTGTTTTAGTAGCAGTGAGGAAGTTCTTAATGGCAGCCTTGGTCACATCTGTTGACGACCAGCCTGCCGTGTTGACGTCCTGGTGGCTGCTGGGATAGAGCCATAAATAAGGACTGGATGGACACACAGCTTGAACTTGATACATCGTCTCAAACCAGTGACGGAGCTTCCGCTGCCAGGGAAGGACAGGAGGTATCCGAAGCACAGGTATGTCTAGATCGCTGAATCAGTAGGTGCACGTCTGTCTGGTGGGGCCACCTCTGGTGCAAATGGAAAGTTGGAGAGATCCTTAGGAACGGATTCTGGGGCTTCGAGCAAGCTTTTAATGGCCTATTGGAGTTCAAAGGCCAGGGATCAACATAGCTAAGTCAGTCAGTGGAGCCAGGAATCCAGGTAAGGAGACCAGACCTTTGTTCAGAGTGTCAACGATAGGCAAGGTCGTCTTTCTGAACCGTTTGGCCTCAACCAAGGACTTTTCTCTCTTTCTCATGAGGGCCGGGAGCAGCCCTCCTGCATGAGCAGCCAGGCTAAGACTCATTCATCTGTTGATTCATGCAACTGATGTTTGCGATTCAGCACTCAACACAAGAGACATTGATTGGCCTCGCTCTTACTAAGCTAGTCTGCTGGGTAAGATCACCATGAAAGAGGTATTTTAACATCGAGTAATGAGGGGCATAGTGAGGCTGGGAAGGGAAGTGGGAGAGAAAAAGGAAGGCTGCTATGGCCGTGCAGTTTGGGCCATCGACATCCCTCAGACGTGGTTTTAAGTTAAACGGCTGAGCCTTCTCTCTGTCTCGCCGTCCCTGAGCACTGCCTGAGGTTACTCCAATGTGATTTGTGAGTGCAATCCCAGTCCCGTCCATAACTCGCTTGGCCCTGCCTTGCCGCTCATCGTGCTGGGCTGGGAGCAGGGCTCCAGCCTTGAGCGTCTGTTTCTCCAGCACAGCGTTTCCTGGCCCATGTGAGACTCTAGGAACAGGCCTCCAGAAGCTGCTGTTGATTCCTCCTTGTGCGAATCACAGACCTGCCTGAAACTTGGCCCTCTGGGCACATTTCATCTCATGCTTCCTTCCAACTTGGACGGACACCCTCCATCGTGAACACGATAGAGCCATTCTGCAAGTCCTTTAGATCAGGGTTCCCCAACCCCTGGGCCATGGACTAGTATCTGTCCATGGCCTGTTAGGAACCAGGCCACACAGCAGCGGGTGAGTGGCGGGTGAGTGAGCAAAGTTTCATCTGTACTTACAGCTGTTCCCCATCACTCACACTGCCATCTGAGCCTCGCCTCCTGTCAGATCAGTGGCAGCATTAGATTCTCATAGGAGCGCAGACCCTACTGGGAACTGTGCACGCGAGGGATCTAGGTTGCGCGCTCCTGATGAGAATCTAATGCCTGAGGATCTGAGGTGGAGCTGGGGGGTGGTGACAGTGCTGGGAAGGGGTTGCAAATACAGATGATCATGAGCAGAGAGGTTCGACCTCACAGAGACCATGGTAAGTCGACTGCTTGCAGACTCATACCGAAACCCTGTCAGTGAGTGGCACGTGACAATTAAGCTGCATCTGGCGGCAGGCTACACAGCCACTGCCCACCCCACCAGTCCATGGAAAAACCGTCTTCCACAAAACCATGCCCTGGTGCCCAAAAGGGTGGGGACCGCTGCTTTAGATCTACACGTTTCTTTGAATAGGGTCTGTCTGTCCACCTCCCCAGACCCTAGCTCTGGGAGTGACAACCTCAAATCATTGATGAAAGAAATGTGTATGTATGAGTCCATTTCCAGCTTGTCATTTTCAATTGCAGAGTTCCTCAGGGCGGGACTTACCTTCTCTGCTGCAGGCAAGATGACTAGCATTTGTTTACTATGTCTGATTTTAAGCATCTCCAGGGGCATTATGCTTCAGCAAATGCACTGCAACAGCAAAATCTTGGGAAATAAAAGAATTACTGTGTTTCCTTGACTGAATCCGAATCTTAATAATATAATTTTATCTTAGCTTTTCTTGTTTAAAAAATGTGTCCATATTGGCAAAATAAGAAAAAAAGCCCCAGAAGGACAAAAGCTCTTTTCTTATTTCCACATATAAATTTTGACTTTTTTTTTGTCTTGCACTGAAGGGCCAAACATCTCAAATTTTAATTTAGAAGGAAGTTCATTGGTTTCCTCACTCATATTGGTGATCGTCACTACCATAAATGAATATCCAGGGCTTGTTAGAATAGATTTTCTGAGACAGCACAGCGAATATTAAGGATAATAAGCAGGTTCTTGTCTGGGAAGCAATCAATCTTTTTAACGGCCAGGCTTTGAAATAATATTTAATATTTCGGAGAAATTGCTGCAGTGTTTAATGAAATGTATTTGAAATCAAATCAAGACTTACAAGTATGAAAAGTGAACAATGTGAACTATTTCTGTGAGGGCATATTCCGTACATAGATATTATTTGTCAGGTTGTTTTTATAATATTAACTGTACATGTGCGCCTCGAACAGACTTGTCAGGCTGCTGACCGGCAGGAAGCCACGCTTCAGCGGGCGAAGGCAGAGGGAAGAGGAGGAGCCGAGTGCGTTGTGACGTAGTCCACACCAATTAGGGTTCACTGACCAAAGACGCACGCCAAGGTCAGAAATGAAGGCTGTGGAAGGACAGAAGGTTATTCTCTAGGAACGATCCCAGGACCACTTATCCAGTTCAGGACTCTCATTTGAGGAAATCGAGACCCAGCTGGGGAGGGCAATGAGGTTTATATATGTAATGGTAAGCACCACATACTATTATTGTAAATCACAATATAGGTTCATTGGACATGAAGCAAGTGGTAGCCAGTCAAGCTCAATAAGTGTTTGTTGAGACCTACTGTGTGTTACACAGCGTGCTAAAGGCTAAGGATACAGAGGTGAGTGGCATAGGGTCTGCACTGGTATACAGAACAGAATATTTGAAGAATCTAGATATTACGATGGCTGAGAGTACTGAGTTTCCAAGGCAGACCTGCCTCAGTTCAGCTGTTTCTAGCACTTACTAGTTCGTGAATCAGAATAATTGACTTAATATCTCTGTGCCTCAGTTTTCCCATTGTTGTGATATCGTCACCTGCCGCATTGAATTGTCATTTATGGATTTGTACGTAAAGCACTTGGATCCACACCCAGTGCTGACTCAGCAACAAGAGTTCCCGTCACGACGACTGTACAATTTTAGCATAGTAATATCCAAAGTGGATTTTGTGTTGAGCTTATAAACAATATTGGGCTATAGAAAGGACTATTAAGCCTTCTATTTCAGATTTTGGGCATCAAACTAAGACATTAAGCTTCACAATGTTAGTCTAGAGGGCGAGGCCTGTGCCCTCGCTCAGCAGTGTGGCAGGGGTCAGGGGTCACAAGAGTGAGAGGCGCTCAGAGCGTGGGGAGGAGCAGGTCACTACTCGTTTGCTTTTCGGAGATTGAACTATATTGCATCTGACATAGGCTTGGGTAAATTGATTAAGAGATTATTTAGTTTTTAAATTTTTTTACTTTGTAAATTTTTATTTTGATGTGTCTAACGGAAAGAAAAGCTACAAGAATAGGGCATGTATTCCCTGTGTACCCTTTACTTAGATTCACTGATTGTTAACATTTTTCTCAATTTGCTTTATCATTCTATGTATTGTAGGTATATATGTGCATTTTTTTCTGACTCATTTGAAAGAATTTGGAGAGCTTTCGCCCTAAATATGTTACTTTCTCTAAATATGTTAGTTAGTATGTATTATGGAAGAAAACAGAGATTCTCCTAACCACATTGTATACGATGATCAAAATTGGCGAAATGGCGCATTGATATAATCACCATTTTCTCTTCCAGGTTTCAATCCCGGATCACACATTACATTTAGTTTTTATGTTTCTGTTCTCCTTTAATCTGAAGGAGATCTTCAGTTTTACTTGCTTTTTTGACCTTGACATTTTTGATGAGTATAGGCTAGTTATTTTGTAGCATATACTTCTGTTCTGATTTCTCAGTTTTCCCAGGATTAGATTCAGCAGCAGTACCACTGAAATGATAATCCGAACATTTCCACACACCACGTCCAGAGGCATGCGGTGGTTTGTCCCATTGCTGGCGATGTGAAGTTTCATCCCTCGGTTAGGATAGTGCCTGTCTAGTCTTTTCCCACTATAAAGTTACTATTTGCCTGTTGTTTTTAAGTAGTAATTTTTGGAGAGATATTATGAGACTAAGTAAATATTCTGGTCCTCAAACTTTTACCAACTTGTTTTAGCATTAACTGATTATTTTTCTAATGGAATAATTCCTCCTATGTTTATTGGTTGGCAACCTACTATAAGAAAGAACTATTATTTCTCTTATTTATAGCAGCATGAACTCATGGATTTCTATCTTGTGGATTATAACCCGTTAGTATCATTTGGAAGCTGATATTGTCTCGTATTGGGCTGGTATGTGGCCCTTCAACCTGATTCTTGTCTTTTTTACGTTCCCACATTATTCCTTGAACATTTCTTACTTTCCTGTACAATGAGATGTTCCAGGCTTACTTATCCCTTTATCTGGCCTCAGCCCTGGAATTAGCCTTTTCTCCAAGGAATCCTGATGGCTTTTAGTACAAAAATGGTAGCAGACTAGGGAAGACAATTTTTCTGTCAACAGGAAATGCCAAGTAATTTCCCCCATCTTTCTAGGATATTAAAAAAATAACTGTCCTTTAAGAGTTTCTGGATATAGAAATGCCATCATTCAAGTTTGAGGTTAAAATGTATTTTTCTGAGCGGTCTAGAAACCCTAAAATATATGTATTAACCAAGATACTTATATTAAAAAGTCCCTTGCTGGACAGCTGCTTGAGTAACTGGCAGAGAAAACACAAAACTTCTTTGAAGGGATGAAAACCTCAATCCAGGCTTCGTAATATTCTCACGGTTAAGTCCTCACTGAATATGAGCTCACGGACGAGGATGATGAACCCCGTAAGGAAACAGCCTTTCTTGAGTTGGAGGCAGCAAAAGCAGCAGAGACCTAGATGCGACTGGGCCTCCTTACCTCCCCCAATAAAAACACTTTATTTAAGAGAGTTGCCAGATTATTAAACATTTTTAAAGTTTTATTTTTTAAAAAAGACCTTTAAAATTTATTTTTCAATTACAGTTTATAGTCAGTATTGTTTTGTATTAGCTTCAGGCATACAGCATAGTGGTTAGACAATCATGTACTTTACGAAGTGTTTAGCCCTCCGCCCCCGACACTTCCAGGGCCCACCTGGCACCACACGTGGTTATTACAACATTATTGACTATATTCCCTGTGCTGTACTCTACATCCCCATGACTATTTTGTAACTACCAATTTGTACTTCTTTTTTTGACTGTTGTTTTATTAAGTTGTCCTGATTTTTCCTGCTTTGGCCTGTGGGAGCTGGGGTGGGAAGGTAGGCTGGGTGGAGAAGGGCAAAGGGAAATTTTAGAAATTCTTAGACATAAAATAAAGCATCAAAAACATAAAGAACAGGATGCTGTTTTCTTAAAAACAAGCCAACAAACAGGATTTGTAAAAGAGCCAGACTAGATTTTAGAAACTCAAAAGACCTCTCCTGGAAAGTAATCTACTTATAAATTCAGTATTGACTTTTAAAATATAAATGAGATTAGTGAACTGAAAGATATATCTGAAGAATATACATACCTCATAAGAAGGTAGGAAGATATCGTGAGAGGAAGATTCAGAGGCAGGTGTGAAAGAAGAGCCAAAATCTGTTCATCGGAATTCCGAATGGAGAGAGCATGGCGGGGCGGGGGGGGCAGTGTTTGAGGAGAGAATGCCGGTGAAGTTCCAGAATGAATGAAAGACGTCAGTCTGCTCTGTACAGATCACGGGGAAACTGCGCCACATCAAACACAAACAGAAGATCTTGGCAGCCACCAAAAGAGAGATATTGGTTAATTATAGTAGATAGCTGTAACAGTTAAGATGCCGTTTGAGCATTAAATACCCAGAAAACAAAAGGCACACTTCTATAATTTTGTTCAGCAAACTTTAAAGTCATATACTCCATCTGGCATCTTATAAAATTTTACCAAACCGAAGCACAAACTGCGGAGCCCGGTTTGAGACGCCTTAGTGAGCGGGGAAGGCCAAGAGCCACATGCCCCGGGCATGTGTTCTCATTGTCCTGGCAAGAATGGCTGATTTACAAAGAAAATAATCACAGACTAAACTCATTTGTCACTGAATACTTGGACGACACATTAGAAAACACTGCTGATGCTTGGAAGAGACAGATGTTTAAATATAGCGTATGGAGGGTTTTCTGCGTGTTTGAAGGAGAGTACATGTCTTTTTAACAACGTTCACTGTATTTGCTAGATTGGGTTTAAATATTGAGAAGGATAAATGACTAATTTGTGATTTAAAAAGATACACTGGAAAAGACATTTTTCACAGTAAAAATATGTTTAGTATTAAGTAGTTTTTTAGCAGAGAACAACTGCTTTGATTGGAATAAAAATTGGATTTTAAGTTCTAGGTTCAGTTTACAGAGGACCCTGCAGAGGAAACTTATTAACTACGTTAACTCACAGGCAAAACGCTTCCGTCAACACATTGAAGTCTGAGATGCACAGAGCTGTAGGGTGTCATCGATGTAGTTAATTTTAGATATAAAATCCTTTAAAAATATCATTGTGTGTAATATGTAATGAGATGTGTGGCCACTGTGAAAATCTGTTGCATCCCAGTGATTCATCGGTTGCCTTATGGCAAAATACTTCAACACCCCGCTCATTCCTAGAAAGATCCATGTTCTAGACTGTCTGATATTTTCTATGGTGATGAACAGCTGTTTCCATGGTTGTGAATGATATGCTAGTCAGCAGAGAAATAAAAATTAAAATGAAAAACTTTTCTGCCAGGTAAGGTGATTTAAAACACACACACACACACACACACACACACACACACACACCCCTACACAACGAGCGCCCTGGCTGGTGTAGCTTAGTGGATTTAACGTGGGTCTGTGAACCAAAGTGTCACCAGTTCAATTGCCAGTCAGGGCACATGCCTGGGTTGCTGGCCAGGTCCCCATTAGCAGGTGCATGAGAAGCAACCACACATTGATGTTTTTCTCCTTCTCTTTCTCCTTCCTTTCCCTTCTTTAAAAATAAATAAAATCTTTAAAAACACACAATGAATAAGGAAGAAATAAATCCCTCCCCCCAAACAAAACAAAATAGAAAGACCAGAAAAATTACCATCCATATCAACATTCCACCAATCCATGCATGAGGGAGGTTAAGAAATAAAAAGGTTGTTTCAGAGTGTTTTAATGGTTAGAACTTTTTTTGTAGACTTTACCAATTAGGTTATAAGAGCAACTTCTATAATTTTGAGGTGGTATTTTAAACTCTAGAGTCATTAAAACAGGTATTGGACTAAAATGACCTTAGACTCAGACTTTTAAGTCACTGTATTACAGCATATTTAACTGAGATTTAAAAAATATAATGAAGCATATTTAATCACATTGCTTTCTCACTGGAGTAAGATGGGCTTGACTATAATATCAACATTTAAAACATATGAAATTCTTTCCATGTAGTTTTGAATGCTAAACATTCAAAATTAAACATTCTCAGTAAATGAAATGTATTAAAATAGCCACACGTATACATGATACAGGGTTGTTAAACATTTTTGTACTGACATGGCCTCACCTTCAGTGGAGGGGAGAGGGGAGAAGTCAGCTTAGACGTGGTGCCCAGTGCAGACATCACAGAGAGGCATGACAGTACAGAAGGAAGTTGAGGTTCAGAAGGCAGTCTCTTCATCAGGGGCAGCGTGACTGCAAATAGATCAGTTTTCCCAAAGTAAAGGGGGGCAGGGGGGAATCAATCAACCAGCAAAGTTTTCGTATCTACCCTGCGATCGACTCTGTCCTGTGCCACTGAACCACAGACCATGGTTGCCATCGGAGAACTGGAGTCTTTCCCTCCACTATTATTTGCTGAGCACCTTCTTCAGGATTTCATTGCTCTGAGTCCTGGGATACAAGGCAGCTATGACACTGGCTCTTAGGGAACGTCCTAGGCAAGGAGTTAAGATGAAAAACAATTGACATGTGTAGATAGTTTATGCCAAAGAACCCAATGGATGGCCCAGATGGTAAGAGATAAGTTCAGAGAAAAAGCACATTTTGCCAGCTAGAAAGCTGGTGGAATTTTCCACGTCTTCTGCCACTCTTATCCTGAATTCAGGTTTTTTACCATGCAAAGCTTTTGCACACCCTGTTATCCTGACCTGAAACACTCTTAGGACATCTGGTTCCTTGTCATATCTTGTCATATCTCAAATGGCTACCCTTCAGAGAGGTTTCTGACCAGACTGTACAGAGACATCACTCTGCTGAAATTGACTGTTTTCTCTCAGAGGTAAATTTCTGTAGTTGGCTGTTGAGTCTTAATTTATTTTTCTGTTTTTTTTTTTCTTTCCTTTTCTCCCCTGTTCAGCTAGGATGTGAGCTTAAAGTATAGAACTTGGCATAAAAATTGCAATTGTTTATTTAACAAATGAAACAAAAATCAGAACTGGATCTTAAAGGGGGGTTGAATCTAAATAAATGATAAAAGAGAGAAAGAAGCTTCTGAGGATGAGAAAACAATGGTTTCAGCGAAAAATATAGAGGTGGTACAATACAAGATACATTTGGAAGAGAGAGAAGGCTGCTTTGGCTTGAGTAGAAGGCTTGGAAAATTTCATGGCTGGGCAGGCCATAAAAATGGGAAACTCAAGCCAAGATGCGGGAGATTTCGAATACCAGTCTTAGCACATCACAAGGCAATTTGTATTTCGTCCTGTATATACTCTATAGGGACTCACCAAACTTTTGCAGAAATTATAAATTAGGAAGCTCAACCTGACATGTCTGCTGGCACTGAGGAGCTGAACATGTAAACTCTTGGGTGGTTAAGAATCTCTGTAGAGGTTTTCGTCCAGACAATGGCAGGAAGGGTGTTGGCCGGACGTGTGTGGTAACGGGAAGAAGCACAACTGCTTCCAGGTATGACTCTAATTTCAGGGAGTCCTCTGGATAGAGAGGAGGTGGGTGGTGCACTTGGAAATCCAGGAGGTGGGTCCCTGTTCCTTTTTCTTCCAAATGTATCCTACGCTAAAAGGCTTTATAGGGGGCTTGACTCGAGACCACTAAGTTATAGACAAATCATGAGTCTTGGTGAAAATTCGGGCTCTGCCACTTACTTGGGATGATGGGTAATTTAGAGGAACTTTCTCAGCTTCAACTTCTACAACTGCAGAGTGGACAGAATAATACTGTCCTTGTGAGGATGCATGCTCATTTATCTTCACCCCTGGCATGTTCTTACACAATAAACTTTATTCCTATCCCTTTGGCTCCCTCTCACCCCAAAGGTGGTTAAATAAGGTGTAGCTGTGTTTCTTCTTTGGTACCTGTACAGCCTAATCAGGAAACCGATTGCGTAATTTTTTGTCTACAATTACGATAGTACTCTTGATACACTCAAGGCCTTTGGTTAGATGTTCCTATCATGTGCATGTCTCTGAACCTGTTAAAAGGCACATGTTTTCTTAGAACCAAGATATCTGGTTACCAAGCTGTTTATATGCAATTTTTAGTTGGAATTCCATATTTTTGCCTTATAACCTTTCAGTGCCAAAGAGCAGTTTTCAAATTACTTGTGGAAAATTGATAATGGATGAGTCATCTGTAAATTGCTGGTTTTACTTCAGTTGAGGTGGTGCGGTTTGAATCTAAATGGTCTGCTCCTGGGCCTCGCTCTGCGGACACGTGATTAGTCTCCCTGAGTATGTCACTTGCAGGGTTAGACTAGGTGACTTCTGGGTTGCCTTCCCCTTGTGAGATGGTACAGTTTTTGGAGGAACTGTATCTCCCTAAATTATTTGACAATTGCTCCAAAACAAGAAAATTCTGTGCAGTGTGGGAGGTGAAACCACATGACCTCTAAGGTCCTTTCAATTTCCAAATTCTGTGACTAAATGGATTTCATAGATTTTCACAGATAATAGCTACTTAAAGACATTGACATCATCCACTTATCCATGTTAGTAGAACTGTTCATTTTAAAGCTTATAAATATTTCAGAAAACATGCCAGAATTCCATCTCTCCATCTCTGCTTAGATCATCCTTAGGTAATTGTTCCTTTGCGGCCCCCATGACCTCTATGTAAAGAAAGTTATCCAAAGTACACTGACTACTGTCCTGAAAACTCAGGGCACAGAATCTGCATTCAGATTCTTAGTGGCTTTGTGTCTGTGGAAAAATTGACTTAACCTCTATAATACAAGAGGGAACACCCCCAAAACTGGAATTATCATTGGGAGGGTGGGTCCCCTGTGGTACAGACTTCCCTCCCTAGGTGAGTTTCCTAGGAACCCATCTGTATCTGTGTACCAGCTGGCATTGTTGTGAGAGGCTGCATTCAGCTTCCATGAGTTTTTTTTTTTTTTTTTTTTTTTTACTCTTTCAATTCATTTGCCCATTTCATGGTGAGTGAGTCACAAGTGCACCTGTCCACACCATGCTGAGTGTTCAGCAGTTTTTGACCAAAAACAGCATGGCTCCGGTGCCCCACCCTCCTTATTCACAAGCTCTGACCCCGAGTGACTTTTTTGTTGTTGTTTGCCTAGTTAAAAAAAAGTCCTTAAAGGGAAACATTTTTTTTGCTGAAGTGGAAGAGGTGAAACAAAAAACAGCAGAGGCACTGAAAGGCATCAAAATCAATGAGATCAAAAACTGAGCAGTGGAAAAAACATCATGATAGGTGTATTCCATCAAATGGAGAGTACTTTGACAGTGATTGAAATTTAAACATGTAACTGTACAATATCAACAATTAAAAAATACTGATTAAAAAAAATAATAATAAAAAAAGAATAAATACACAATTTTTTATAAGTAAATTCCACTTTCTTGGGGGTTTCTCCTTATATCTTCTATGTTACCAAATATAGCATAAAACACGAAATGTTATTTGCCTGTTCAGTGGTAGGGAACCACACCTGAACTGGGACAATGACTGGAGTCTGGACACCATCAGTCTGTCCACGTGGAAGACAGCACCCGAGGGACCAGACTGGCTCCCCAGATTGCATCGAGTTAGAAGGGGTGGAGTCATGTGCAAGCCTCACAGAAGTTCAGAGCCTGGCTCACCTGGGACGTGGACACTAGTTTGTACCTGGTGTGATAGTTACAGTTGTCATTTTATTTGTCTATCGAGAAGTTTGTCCTTCAGCCCTGTCTAGCACGGCTCATTTGGATGGGCATTATGCTGCAAGCACAGAGGTTGTCGGTTCGATTCTAGGTCAGGGCACATGCCTGAGTAGTGGGACCTGTGCTCTGTCCCCATCAGGGTGCTGGCAGGAGGCAGAAGGCAACCAGTTGATGTTTCTTGTCCTCTCTTTCTTCCTAAAATAAAATAAAATTAAAATTAAAATTAAAAATGTTTTTCGAAAAGGAAGTTTGTTCCTTAATGTTTGACCCCCCTCCCCACTTAGTTTTCACCGAACAGTGACCCCTACAGGAGAAGGTGAGCAAGCTGCTTGAGAGTATTTGTGTAAGTTTACTTCTGTATTTCTACCCAGTGCTTGATTCAGTACCAGCACATAGCAGCATTTAAATAGAAGGATGTTTGTGGAATTAGGCTTTTAATGAAAGTGGGTAAGTATAAAAAATAAAATGAAGTATCATTTAAAGAGCATTTACTGTATGGCTGTTATAGTGCTTAGCATTAATGCACTGTACCTCATTCAGTGGTACAACATAGGAACTATTGTCATCTACCTCTTTAAAATGAGAAACAAGAGGGAGAGCAGTTAAATATTTTTTCCAAGTCCAAAGCTGCTAAGTGTGGCTTGGACTAGGGCTGTCCTCTGAACAGCCACACTGTAACTACTTCTGTGAATTGGGTCCAAGCTAGATGATCTGAACACAGTGAGAAATCATGAAGAAATGTCACGTTGAGTCATACTCACAGCGGACATTGAAACTGTTCATGACTTTCTTTCCCCCTGAGCTCATAAGTAGCTACAAAATCAGCCTTAATACAGTGCCGCAGCATTAAGTGTGTGTTTGTTGGAACAGTAGCATGAGTTGAAGCCCATTTGCCGTCTCTGGAGTGGGTGTAAGTTGTGGCGTACTTGACCCCCTGGCCTTCACACCACGACTTCTCCCCCCGAGGACTGTAGCTGGCATTCAATGGCCTGTTGGATGTCTCTACTTGGATATCCGACAGATACAAAATTGAAATGATTTGTTTGTTCTCTAACTCGGCTGTGCCTAAACCTCTTTTTAAGGTCTCAGTCTCAGCTGATTAAATGCCATCTATCCAGTTGCTCTTTTCCTTTCCTTGAACTCCCACCAGCAACTCAGCCACTGAGTCCCTTGGGCTTTCTAAAACATTATCATTGGAACCCTTTCCCTGCACTCTTTCATCAACCCAGTGAGTTTAACCCATCAGCCACCAGATGGGTCTCTTCCCTGCAGGATCCGTTCCTTCCACTCTTTCCTCCCCTCTCTGTTCTGGATCCTTCCACCCCTCGGTTAATCCTCAGCGAGTCCCTGTTACCCGCAGGAGAAAGTCCATTTATCTCTCGTGTCTCTTGCTGCTTCTGCCCGCTTTGCTCAGGCCTAACCCTGCACCCGCATCCCCATCTCAAGTCCGTCCACCCCCTCTCCGCGTCAGCCACGGCAGGGGATTTTCGGTTCTGAAATACACCGAACCTTTCCCCAAACTTTCCTTCGGCCACTTCTTCCGCCCCAAACTCTCGTCATTTCATCTTTTCCTGATCAACTGCTTCTCTTGCTTTCAAGACCCAGCTCAAAGAGCTGTTTCTGTAAACTTGTCTCTGGCTGCTTGGCTGTATGAATCTCATGTTAATTTGTTATTGATTTAGTAATCCACCCAACACAAAGTGCTTGGGCACTACCCTGGTCTGGACTGAGAGAGCTATAAATCGAATAATCACATAAACAAATACAAAATTTCTCCTGCTATGAGGCAGAGATTTTAAAAAACTGTAATATTCGATCATGCTTTAAAGGATGAGTGAGGTTTAGCGTGATGAGGAGCAGTGGCCGAGGGCGGAAGGACTGGGATGTTTGTTTTAAAAGTCCTGCGGCAGGGAGCAGGGCCCTCCCGGGTGGCACAGTGCAGGGAAGGGAGCCTCTGGGCCTATTCTGAGACTAGAGGGGGGGAACGACTCAATCAGATTTGTATTTTGGAAAGGTCTCCGGCTCTAGTTTGTAGGGTAGGTTAGAGGTGCGTCAGAGAACTTACGGGCAGAGCCGTTGGAAGCTCCTCCAGTGACTGAGACAATGATGCACATCGGAGACCTGGAGGGCGGGAGGTGATAGCCGCCCCAGACGAGGACACAGGCGGAACATGCGGTGAGGTGGCCCCATCAACGGAGACAGTCGGCGACTGGATTGAAGGGTGGGGGTGTAATAACCGTTAGGTGTCCCGTGTGCATAATTAGGTAGATAATAATATAGAGAACACTGGGCCCTTTTGTTTTAATTTTTTTTTTTTTAGAGGTGGTGATGATATGCAAAGGGGAAAAATCCCTTAGTTTTACCCACTGCCTTCATTAGGGTAGGTAATATGGGTGTTTCTGCAATCAGCTTGTGAGCTCTTTGGGTCCAGGAAACACTTCTTATTTTTACTTATCAACCCAGAGCTTAGCTTGTAGGTTTGTTCGTCCAGTAGCATGGTTTTCCTTAAATTAAAAAAAAAATATTGAGCACAACAATATTATAATAACTTTCAATACCAATAAGACATAATACAAGATTCAAAGAAATACACACAGAGGCATCATTAGTGTCTTTTCTTGCCAATTTAGACCATGAAAACTTAATCTAACCTTGATCTTATTTTTCAGCTTCACAAAAATGCTTGAAAAAAATGTTTGGAATTCTTATTCTAGTGTCTGATCTAATTCCTGCGGTTGGAGCTTGTAGTCAGCTACCTTCCTCTGCCCCTTTCAGCTTCTGGCCTCAAGGCATCCGAGACTGCACTTTCTAGTCCGCATCTTCTCACTTAGCAGGGCACTCGTATTTAGAACACTTTTTACACTGCCGACTCTGCTACGGTGGTCTTTCTCTGCCCACTGTGAATGCATCAGAGAGACTGCTTTCCTTTCTAAGAACTCCCCTGTCTGAGCTATGCTTTTCATCCTTTCATGGGGGAGGAAAGGGAAGAAAGTTGTGGTGACAGTTAGATGCACCTGCAGACCCCTGTGGTGACCTTTTCCAACCAGGGTGTCTTTCCATCACTCGGCCCTTCTTCCTTTTGTGAAGATACAACTTTTGGCTCCTCCCATCAGGAATTACTTTTGGTTCCCCCATCCTAGGTCTTCTCTTCCTAACATGTGCATCTTTTCATACAGTTCTATATGAAATGTGATCAGCATTCCATTCTTCGTAACTTTTATAATCCACTTATTAATTCACCGTGGTCAAGGAAGGAGTCATACAGAACTCTTCCCCCAGGGCATGTGTTCATTCTAAGCACCCATCCATACTGATGGAGAGAGATGTTCTTTCAAAAGAATGGAGCCGATTTTGAAAATCATTGCGGGTAATCAGTGGGACAGAGCCATAGTTAGAAATGGCTATTTATGCCTGAAGGAGATGAGAAAATCTTCCTGAGAGCTGTCAGATGATAGATAATTTGAAGCCCCTTGAAATTATTTATTGGAAACAGCTACTAAAAACTCAGCCACCATTTTCAGCTTGACAAGACAGGGTTGTTTCATATTTTAAACATTCAAAGGAAACAGCAGGAAAGCTGTCATTAAGAGATCAGTGAATCAAGCCAATGAGTGAGATAATTGTTCACGAAGAGGAGGCAGTTGAATGTTTAATGCCTTTTCAGCGATAGAGGATGCGAGGGGGTAGGCTGGTGGCTCGTTCCAAAGTAAGCTGCCCGATGAAAGAAGGGCTTAGGCAGTGGAAAGCAGAAGAAGAATATCTTTGGGAATCGGGAAAAATTAAAACAAAATAACCACAGATCACTTTTCTGATGGTAGGGCCTGATACAGCTGTGATAATCTGTTGGTGTTTATTTTCCTGTTCCAATAAAAATGAAGGGCTATTCGGGAGCAATTCTGTTTAAGTGGCTGCCTTGGAGAGACAGCCAGTGTTGAGCTCTGCTAATTGAACGAGCTATGGTCTTTTCAGTGGGACCAGAGGCAACTCGAAGTGGTAAAATAATTCTAAAATGTAGCGTCGGCAGCGAAAACCACCACAGAGAAGTAGTAACAGGAGGAGGTTCAGGGGCTGCTGATTCACTGCTGCTAAACTGACCACAGAAAATTCTCCCATCCTTGTAGCTGCTGAGGCCCCGGGGTGGTGGTAGAGTTGGAAGGGGCTCTTGGAGTAGCAATCCTGTTTTCTTTACTGGAGTTCAGAACCAATTGAGGGAAAGGAACAGGAGTCAGCAGATACACTTTTATCTTTAGTGCAGGTAAGACTCTTTGGAGAACATGTCTTACCCAGATGACAGAGGGCTGGCTTCTACTGTGTCGCAGAAGGAAACTTAATCTATCCGGTGTCATGAAGAGTGGAAAAATTACAGGCCTGGCTTCCAGGGACTGAACCTTTAGCGTTAAGCTTACTTGCAGGCCAGCGTAGACCAACATCCCCAAAGGGACACAGATGTCAATGAGAGATAGGAGCTAGGTTTAGCTGAGGTCTGCCATTCTTGCAAAGTAATCAGCTTACTGCATGGAGGGCCACTGGAGGCCAGAGGTGTTCTCTAAGGGTGGTCACTATATGGGGTTATAAGAGATGGGGGGCTAGGGTCCCCCCAAATAATTCAGGCCATAAGGTCATGTCATAGAGCATGTCATTAGTAGAACTGTATATTCTCCACTTTTATTTCCTAAGGTTTTAAACTGCATCCATCACACAGTGCTCAAGAAATCCTTGTGGATTGAGTTCTCATGTCCTCATTAGAGAAATTCTCGAGGGCAAAAACAGCTATCATGCTGAGCTTTGGTACACAGCTTGAGGTGCCTGGTGGCCTCTCGGTGAACTCGTAGGTGGACACCGTTGGGACTCAGACTCTGCAGGCGGGTGGATGGCTTGCTCCTCCCAGGCCCGTTGGCATTGAGAATGTGGACACTGCACATGGGTAAGCAAAGGGCCTGCGAAGGGCCCTTCTCTCCATTTCTACTGGGAGTCACAGATTTACCTAAGAATCTCAGGAGAGGCTTCTGGGAGAAAGAGACTGGGTCTGAAGCCTCCTTTTAATATTCAAAATATGTCTGATTAGGCAGCAGCATGCTGGGAACCGAGCCGGAGAGAAACTTAATGTCAGGATAGGAAATCCATTTAATGACAGATCCCACGAACTAGGTATTATTATCTTTTACATATTCAGGCACTGCAAAGAGAGACCACATATCTTGCCACAGAGAACAAGGGAAAGAAGAATTATCCCAGGCAGGGCAACCTGGCCTCAGATCCTGTATTTTTAACTGCTGCATCACGCTTCCTCCAAACGGGGAGAGAAGCGGTGCGTAGTTTCTTCTCCTCGTGTCGCTCGTTGGAGGCCTGGTAGCCCACATACATTCGTCTCATGCGCTTTGCAACTTTATATAAATGGAGTCCAGCAGTTTCTGCATGCTGGTGTCTGACTTCTTTGGTTCGTTCATAGCTGCCTTCATCTGCGTTGTCACATGTAGTGGTACTTTGCTCATTTCATAGCTGCCTCAACAAATCATATGAATTCCCCACATGTATCAATCCTGCTGCTGATCCCAGTTTGGGGGCTACTGGACTGTGGAAAATGCTGCTCTGGGCACCCCTGTGTGAGCATTTTGAGGCACATGTATTTGCAGTCCTGTTGGGTATTTGTTAGAAGTGTAATTGCTGAATCACAGGGCGGGTATTAGTTCAGCCTTAGTAGAACCTGCCAGTTTCTGAAAATGGGTGTAACATGTCTACATTCCCCAAACACTACCTGGGAGTTCCATGTGCTGGTCACCACATGGTTCTGGCAGTCTCTCTTCCCTTTTATGTAAAATTCTAGCCATCCTAACACCAGTATTTCTTACTTTAGTCCATGTCTCCAGATGACGGGCCATTTACGTGTGCAAAGCCAATGAGATATTATACTGTAGGCGTTCTTCTCAGAGGAGAACTTTACCCATCTGGGCAAGTCTTTGAAGTGAAGTTGTCTGAGCAGAACTGATGAAATGTCCTCGTCTACCAGAGCTCCTCATCCTGATTTGTTTTTCAGGACATACGTTGCCTTATGAGGATAAATTAGAGTTCCAGGCCAGAAGCCCAGATCAGATGGCTTGGAGGCCTGTTGTAAAAAGATCCATGCTCTGGTGTTACCCTAAACCCACTGAATCAGAATTGCTGGTTGTGTCTTTTAAATTCTGATGTTTTAATTCAATGTTACTACTACTACTACTACTACTACTACTACTTTATTGTCCTTGTTGAACTTAAAGGTAGGTAATAGCATACTTGTTTCCTTGGGAGATTGGGTGTTTCATTGGACAATTTTTAGGCATAATACCTGTTAACAGAGACAAGTAGTGCCTAGGAATTGGGGGAGACTCAGGTGAGGAGGGGAAAAGCACTGATGTAAGATTGTCCTCTTAGGGCTGTGACGTCTAGTCCCTTATGGTGGTGGTTGAGTAAGCTGTAGCTGTGTAGTTTTTGGGTCTCTGACAGTTCTTAGTACTTCCCCTCATAAGATGGTTTCCTATTTTTCTGCCAGCCACAGTTCAGCCGGTAGCCAAAGGGGAGAGAAGGAGCCTTTTGAAAATCCTGGGGAGGAAATTTATTTTATGCAGAACATCCTCTTATTTACTGTTTTGATATTTGGTTATAAGGCTTCTGCCAAGGCAATGAGTCTTGGGAACGCTATTTTACTTTTTAATAGGAAGTATTGTTCCACAAGTGCCATACTTGGAGTGGAATTGGCTCTTCCAGCTTCCCTCTATCCTCTGTGATCCCAACTTCCTCTGGGGCCTGAAACCAGAAAGAATGTTTTCAATTCACTAAGGAAGAAACCCAACAGCCACTT
Source organism: Glossophaga mutica (assembly GCA_039655065.1). NCBI lineage: Eukaryota > Metazoa > Chordata > Mammalia > Chiroptera > Phyllostomidae > Glossophaga > Glossophaga mutica. Next base: position 16,126,152 of record CM077312.1, on the reverse strand, counting down.
CGGGAGAGATGGTGCATTATTAATGTTTGTACCTTCCTAACCAAAAGGTGCAGTCAGGATGCTCACGCTGGCATCATTCCCTGTTCTTCCTAAGTAGCTGAATCTTGGTTGTAAAACTAGTTGCCTCCGGATGAAGAACTTTTCCCTTTGTATTTTGCAGTTATTCAGTATCTATTTGTGGAGTAAATAATTTAAACTTGCTTGGGCCTTTTCTTCTCATTCTGAAAGATAATCTCTAACCAGGGGGGTCCAACCTGCAGCCTGCGGGCCTCATGTGGCTCAGGATGGCTATGAATGCAGCCCAACACAAAATCATAAATTTATTTAAAACTCCATGAAAAATAATTTTTTTTTTGTGATTGTGTGTCATGATAGATTTAACATGTGGCCCAAGACAAACTATCAGCTTGACTTCTAGGGGGGCTGGAAACTGACACTGGGTATGTGGACAGTCAGCTTGCCTCTGTGATGGAGCTCCAATAAAATCTCTGAAAACTGTGGATCAGATGCACTACCCTGACAGATAATACACCATGGGTAATGTTACCCGTCATTGCTGGGAAAAGCCGTGCTGCCTATGACTTCACTGGTAACGTGGTGCTTGGACCTTTTCTGGGCTCTGCCCTTTGCATTTCTTCCTTTGGCTGATAGACTCCATCCTTTCATTGTAATAAACTGAACTGCAAGCGTAAATGCTTTCAGTGAGTTCTATGGGTCTTTCTAGCAAATTACTGAATTCCAGTGTGATCTCGGGCTTGCAAGTAGTGTCAGAAGTGAAGGTGATTTTGCAGACTCTTCTTTCTAACTTTGAATCACTGTATGTTTTTGGCCAAAGAGTCTCATTTTTTAATTTTATTTTTAGGGGCCCATGTGCGTCTGCTGGAGTTACTTCATAGCCGTTTAAATTAGAAAAGGTTTCCAAATTGTAAGGGCATACGGAAGGCCCTCCTTGATCCCCGATGCATTCTGGGATATGACCAAAGTTTATATTCTATCCAATTTAGTTAAATAAATCACTTATGTTGTTGAAGGGTTTTTTTTTTCCCCCTACCTCATGGATTAGCAAAGTTCCTTGCTTCAAGAAACTTTTTAGTTTGTCCCAGGATAGAAGGTAAAACTAATATGTGATTAATAAATTCTAGCTGGTCTGGGGAGTTAAGTGAAGAAGAGAAGCAAGATCACGGCACATTAGGAGATTTGGCACTGGAAACATAGTATCTGAATCTTGAAAGTAGAGTAATTATGGAGACTTTTTTGTATGTTAGAGATTATATGCATTAATAAAATCATAGGATATAAAAACCAGAAAGAAATTATGGAAGATAAATACCCAGGGATTTTCAATACATTCTGTAGACATGACTGAGGTTGTCCCTGAACGGTTCGTGGAGGCTGCAGGGTCCAGGTGGACGTGTGGTTAGGAAGGGTCCATGCTACTCCTCCCGGCTTCACTGGGACCCCCCTATTTATTTGCAATCTATTTTACATATGACAGAATAAGTCACTGTTAAAACACACACACACATGCATAGATCCGAAATTCCTTTAGCCTGGCTTTGTAAGGAACACGGAACCACTGAAGAGGTTTGAAAGTGAGGTGACATTTTTAAGACTGTCCCTCAGACGATTTATTAGTGAAGTGCAAAACCAATTATAAGGGGGAAGAAGGGCTGGCGGCGTGTTTGACGACCACCGAAAACTGAGTTAGTATCGTGAACGGAGAGGCAGGGCCAGAGAGGAGACATCTCTGAGGTCGAATGGACTTGCAGATGGACTTGCAGCTGGAGAGCGGGAAGCGGAGTCATCAGGCAGCCAGTCAGAGGAAGGCAGATGCCGTGTGATCTCACTTAGGCAGAGTAAAATGGACCAAATAAACCAATAAACAAAGTAGAGACAGACTCATAGATACAGAGAACAGACCGACAGCCGTCAGAAGGGAGGGTGTTGGGAAGTTGGGTGAAAGAGGTAAAGGGATTAAGAAAAAACCAAGCACCCAAAAAAACAAACAACAAAATCCCTCATAGACAGAGCCTACAGTATGGTGATTACAAGAGGGCAAGAGGGTAAAGCGGGGATGAATGGTGACAAAGGAGACTAGACTTTGGGTGGGGAACATACAATACAACATACAGATGATGTGTTAGAGACCTGTACACCTGGAACCTGTACAGTTTTATTAACCAGTGTCACCCCAACAAATTCAATAATATATATATACATTAAATTAATAAACAAGGATGGCAGGAAAAAAGACAAGTCTGTAGCGATTGGATAGCTCCATTCACAGACATTGAGCGGGCAGCCAGATGCTCTTCCTGAGAAATGACAAGGTTAGTTTTATACAAGGTGAGGGTAAAAAGCAGAGACACCAGTAGGCAGCTGGAAATGTGGAATCAAAGAGTTACATATCTACTCAGGTGTACTCTGGAATCCATTAGGAAGACTGATATTATTGAAGAAACGAGAACAATTTCATCGATGAGTCAGATGCTTTAAATGAACTCAGATGCTTGAAAGATGGGTTTTAAATGCACTTGAATTATACTGCCTATGAAAAATGACTTGCTGACACTGATGTATTAAAAATTCTTATGTTTTAATAGGAATGTTAACACTTGCGGCTTTTTCTTACCTCGGAGAGTTGAATCTTTCTAAAATATCGATCACGTTATTCCCTGATCCATTTAGTTACTGTTTTCAGGCCTGCCAAAATTGGGGGAGGCTCTTTCCCTGGATCCATTTTGTTTTAATTATTCAAACTGTCATGAGGGTAAAGCTCAGGAAACCAAGACCAAGGCCGGTCAGAAGGATTCCAGATCCGCTCCCTTTGCACCAAATGGAATGTGAAACACTGTCACGGGGCCCTCCACACAAGCTTCCACCCTTCTACAGCCCACGTAGATCCGCAGCTGTTCCGGGGGCCCCAAGCCCTTCCCCAACTCCCACTCTCCTCCTCTGCCCTGCTGGGAATAGTCGTTTGCTCATTGGGAATGGGGGGCTGTGCCAATGATAGGGGTGGTTTGTGTAGCCTGTGTGTGGTACTGGGCAATGGACACCAGAAGGGGTTGTTAGTTTTCCGAAGGCAAAAAAAAAAAAAAAAAAAATGACTGCAACTTGTACCCAGGGTGAAAACCTATTAAACCCTTTGTTTTGGGGGATCCAAAATCTATAAATCATGTATATCAAAAGGAGGCCTTCGCATGTGTTATTCATCCTCTCCTTGAATAGATACGCTGCTGTTGGTGACTTAGCATTTAAACAAGGTACTCCACCCTGTTCTCACAAAGTTCTTCACTAACTTTAAGGAAAATTTCAGACTCTTTAGTTTGTTGTGAGAGCCAAATGATGTATATTAAAATCAACCAATTTGTTTCCCATCATGGCTCCCTCTCTGCACACTCGAAGCTCTGGGGCCTTCTCATAGCTTTAGGTCAAGGACGTTTGAGGAAGGAGCAAAAGTATCAGAGCTTAGTTTCAGTGTGTCATGGACGATAGACGTGAATATTTTTGGAAGTTTTGCTGAATTGCCGGTCTGCCTTCAATCAGTTGTAGATACAAATGTAAGGATACTCATGTTGAGAATAAGAGGCACCGCAAGGAAATCCAAGAGCAGCAGTTACAAGAGGGCCAGGCCTCACGGAGGCATTTTTGGAGGTTAGCGCTACGTTCCAGAGGGTGCCGAGGCTCACGGTGCCATAGATTCACATCATGCTGTTGATGTTGGCATTCAGGTTACACAGAAAATTAAAGGGAAAACAAGGTAAGGAAGTCACACTTTTTCTACAAGTACTCATCAAGGACTAACACATAACATCACACGTCTTATTTAATTGGAGAGAAAACACCGTCACATGGCCTCTTTGTTCTAACGGGCAGGTGGCCGCTCAGAACCAAACCCAGATTCCCAGGCTCCCCGTGGAGCGGGGCAGAGCTGTGTAACTGAGTTGTGGTCAGTAAAGGTAAGTGGCAGAGGGAGTACAACTCTGGGAGGAGGGCATTCCGTTTCTGTTTTCTTACTACATGGTATGTAGACACTACACTGGTAAGTATGGTGGGGTGATGAGGAAGAGACTCCTGCCCCCAGGTCCCAGCCCTGCACTGCCAGCATTTACGTGAGAGAAAAGAAGTCCTTACTTGTTTAAGCAACTGTTATTCTGGATTTCCTGTTACAGTATATTTAATGAATAAAATTAGGTATTTGCAAATCTCATATAGGTCATTCTATATTATAGATTCATCAAAAAACCCCCAACTTGTAGCACTGTTATAAAGTCCCATTAAAAGAGAATTCCCATCAGATATTGCTAAGAAGTACTGGTAAGAGTTCTGGCTAATTCCTGGTAAAAAGCAGCCACTAAAAATGTTTGTGGAGAAAATGTGTGAATGAAAGAATGGGTGCAACTGAATGGTTTCAAGATGAATTTCCTCAGAGGAACACTTGAAATCCATATTCATAGATTGTGACTAGCCAGCCCAGTGATCTGCAAAGATCACAGCACACTGTCTATTTCTTCACTTTGTACCTGCAGTTCTAGGAACTTCCAAACAGAGACAACAGTAGATTAAAGAGTAGACCGGATTGATGTTGAGATTTTACTCTCCTACAACTGAGTCCTTGCCACTCTGCACACCTGCTTCCTCTTCTAGGAAAAGAAATTGCTTGGGCCAGAAGTTTTCCAAGATAGTACTTCTCAAGCTCTAATGTGCATATGGATCGTTTGTGGATCTTATTAAAATTCGGAGTCTGACTTGGCAAATCTGCACAATGGGACCTGAGATCCTGTATCTCCAATAGACCCCAGGAGATGCTGATGCTGTTGGTCTGCGGAACACCTACTGAGTAGCAAAGGTCTAGGAATGCAGAATTCCCAGGCCATGTGACAGGTCTTTCAGAGTATGCACCTGAATGCTTTGTCTTAGCTGCCTGATTTTTACCACATTCCTTTCTCTGGGGACACAAAGATCGTCAATAAAGAGAAGAGTACAGTCAGAGGCTTGGGACTTCTCAGGGGTCAAGAGAGGGCCAGCCTTTTCACTTTTTAGATTGCTAGTGTATTTTAAGATGAGGAAAATGCCAAAGAAGGGTTATTTTTTATAAATATGGTGAATTTTGAATATTAACATTCACATAGAAGCTTTTACTACTTAAAATATAGTATAATAAGGTTTTTTCACTTTCAAAATGAATAGAAGAGCTGTATTTCATAGTACACTCTAAATAGTGTGATTGAGCATGAATTTAAAGAAATAAAACATCTTTTTCAACCCTATAAATGTATCTATGTTAAAATTAATAGTGATTTAAAGCTTCGTAAGTCTATGTTGGAGTTGTTAATGAATCCGAGGCCAATACCACATGCCTCTTCCCTTTCTATCATTGGTGGGCTCTGCTCATTCAACCTGGGGATTTCATGAGCATCGCTACTCTCTTTTCCTGCACCCCCATCACTCAGGAATGTGTTTGATGACAAATAACAGAGCCAGTGGCTTTATTGCTCTTAATTGAGAAGTGGGTTTTTGGAGTTCTTTACCCTGCCATTCCAGAAGTCCCATTCTCTAACAAATCATCTTGGAAGGCCCTTCCCACCACAAGTATTAGTGAACATACAAGTAAATTATGGCAAGTAGCCTGTGCGCATGCACACACACACACACACACACACACACACACACACACACACACAGTTTGTTGGAAGGCCCTGAAAAAGATTCAGTCCTGAAAGATTCTCTCATGTGTCACTTCCCACTTCCGGACTTTGAATGCACATGTGTATGGCTACAACGCTTAGCACTGCTACAACCCTCTTGTAACTACCTGAGATCAACAAAGAGCCCATCCAGTTTTCTGACACTCCTGAGCTCCAGATCCAAATGTAGAAACTGCTCAACTCTGTGGGAGTTCTTGTGGTATCATTCAGAGGTGTCAATAAGTAGGCCTTATTTAAGGGGAAGAGGGGTTAACGGAGATGTGAAATCTCTCACTTGTAAATCAAGAAGAAGGTGGGGGAACTAGCAAAAGCTAGATCTTCACTTGAGTAGACTGAGATGACACTTAGTGATCCCCGGGACAGGGCATTGCTGTATAGAATCAAACACTTGGTCAGAAAGAAGTCGAGATAGTCCTTGTTCTACCATTGGCCGAATTCTGTACCACAAGTAAATGTATTTTTCCTTCTGAGGCTTAACATCTTTGCTTATAAGTTTAGGAGCTTGGAATAGACACTGTCTAGGTTGCTTCTAACTATAAGAGTCAATCATCTCACTCCAGTCTGTGTCATTTTGTGAAGTGTTAAATGAAATATAGCTTAGATTTTTTTAAGATGCAGCTATCCATGATTATTGGGATATTTGCTTATTTATTCATTAATCCATTCTGGCATTCATTTTTAAATTAAGATATAATTGACATATAAAAGTGTATTAGTGGTAGTGTACAATATACTAATTCGATAGATTTACATATTGTAACATGATTACCATAACAATTGTACTTCTGTGAAAAACACTATCGGAATTTTGATAGGGATTGTATTAAATCCGTATGTTGGTTTGAGTAGTATGGCATTTTAAAAATATCAGTTTTTACAATCCATGAGCAGAGAATCTTTCCATTAAATAAAAGGTATCTTTCATCATGGTTTTCAGCATATAGGTCTATGTACAAATAGTAAGTTTTGCTTCTTCCTTTTCAATTTAGATGCCTTTTTTCCCCTTGCCTAATCACTCTGGCTAGCACTTCCAGTACTGTGGTGAATAAAAGTTGTGAAAGTGGACATTCTGATCTTGTTCCAGTCTTCAGAGGGAAAGCTTCAGCTTTCAGCTTTTCACTGTTGAGCAGGCTGTTAGTGGTGGGCTTGTTATATATGACTCTTATTATGTCTAGGTACATTCCCTCTGTACCCAATTTGTTGACAGTTTTCATCATGAATAGATTTTGTTGAATTTTGAATTTTGTTGAATTTGGTCAAATGATTTTTCTGCATTTCTATTGAGATGATTGTGTGGTTTTTACTCTTTATTTGTCAATGTGGTATATCATGATGATTTTGTAGATGCTGAACCATCCTTGTATAAATCCTGGGATAAATCCCACTTGATCATGGTGTGTGATCCTTTTAAGGTATTACTGAATTTGGTTTGCTAACATTTTCTTGAGAATTTTCACATCTAAATTTATCAGGGATATTGACCTGTAATGTCTTTTCTTGTATTGTCCTTATCTGGTTTTGACATAAGGATAATACTGGCCTCATAAAATGAATTTGGAAGTGTTGTATTCTTTTTTATTTGGGGGGAGAACTTGAGAAGGTTTGATATCAATTCTTCCTTAAATGTTTAGTAGAATTTAGTAGAATTTTAGTAGAATTTAGTGAAATCATTGGTTCCTGGAATCATCAGTTCCAGGAATCATCAGTTCCTGGACTTTTGTTTGTTGAGAGATTTTTGATTACTGATTTTAATGTTCTTAGTAGTAATTGGTCTGTTTAGATGTTCTATTTCTTTATGATTCAGTCTTGGTAGGTTGTATGTTTCTGGGAATTCATGCATTTCTTCTAAGTTGTCCAACTTTTTGGTATGTAATTTTTCATCGTGGTCTCTTACAATCCTTGGTATTTCTGTGGTATCAGATGTGATATCTCCTTTTTCACTTTTAATTTTATTTGAGTTCAATCTTTTTTCATGGTGAATCTAGCCAAGGGTTTATCAGTTTTGCTTATCCTTAATTTTTTCCACTCAATTTTGCTTATCTCTTAGTGTTACCAATCTCCTCTATTGTAATTTTAGTCTCTATTTCATTATTTCTGCTCTGATCTTTATTTCCTTTGTTCTACTAACTTCAGGCTTAGTTTGCTCTTTCTCTTCTAGTTATGTGGGGGGGGTGTAGAGTTAGGTTGTTTGAGATCTATTTGTTTCTTCATGCAGGCATTTATTGCTACGAACTTCTTTTTGAGAACTACTTTTGTTGTATCTCATAAGTTTAATATGTTGTATTTCCATTTTTATTTGTCTCAAGATATTCATTCATTCATTTTTTAATTTACAAGAGCCCAAAGGAAAGATGCTTACTCTTTAGCTTTTCATTGTCATTCTTTAATTACTTAGTGCTATTCCATATGAATTTCCTGGTCCCTGGCTTTTGAAGTAAGTACACTTTCTGTTTCCCTCCAGTATCTTATTAGATATTTCATATAACAATATAATTATTTGTAAGTACATGGTATGGAATAGAGTGAGAAAAATTATTTAGGAAATGCAGGGAAAATGTAGGGTAACACTGGATGCAGAGTGATAGTGAAAGAGAGAGAAGTAACTTTCTTGGCATTGGTCTGGGCAATTTTTTTTAATATGGCACCAAAACCACAGGAAACAAGCAAACAATAGATAAATGGGATTGCATCAAACTGAAAAGCTTTTGCACAGTGGAAAAAAACCAACAGAATGCAATGGTAACCTAGGAAATGGGGGAAATATTTCCAAATACTTATACAATTCAATTTAAAAACAAATAGCTTAAAAATGGGTGAAGGATATGAATAGGTATTTCTAAAAAGAAGATATGCAAATAGGTCACAGGTGGAATTAAAAGGTGCTCAATTCACTAGTCATCATGAAAATGTAAATTAAAACCAGAAGGAGATCACCTCACACCTGTTACAATGGCTACTACCGGAAAGATAAAAGATACAGATATTAGCAAGAATGTGGGGAATAGGGAATGCCGTGCACTGTTGGTGGGGATGTGAACTGGTACAGCCACGTTGGAAACGGTACGGCGGTTCCCCACCAAATCAAAAACAGAACTACCATGTGCTCTAGCAATCCTACTTCCGGTTATATAGGAGAAGGAAATAAAAACAAGATCTCGGGGTGCTATGTGCACCTCTATGTTTATGACAGCATTATGAACAATAGACAAGATGTCAAAACAAGTGCACGTGGACAGATGACTGGATAAAGAAAATATAGTGCATGTACGTAATGGAACATTATTCGGCCTTAATAAAAGAAGAAAATACTGTCTTTTGGAAAACATGGACGAACCTCGAGAACAGTATGCTGAGTGAAATGAGCCAGATGTGGACAGACAAATTCTGCATGGTCTCACTTGTATCTTAAAGTAGTCCAACTCAGAGAAGCAGAGAGCAGATGGCAGTTTCCAGGGGCTGAGTGGGGGAGCAGGAAATGGGGAGTTGTTTGCCAGAGGGGTGAAAGTTTTGGCTATGCAAAACAAATTTCAGAGATATTATATATAACACTGTGGCTGCAGCTAACAGTACTCTATCCTATGCTTTAAATTTGCTAGGAGGGTCCATCTTAAGTGTTCTCAGCACACCCCAAAAGAGATCATGACTATGTGATGTGATGGATATGTTAATTAGCTTGATTGTGATGATTATTTCACACTGTATATTTATATCAAATTATCAAGTCGTACACCTTAAATATGGTGGGGAGAGAGAGAGTGGTAACTAGGTATTTTTGAGTCTTTCATTATTCTGTATGCAAGCAATGCTTGTGTTAAAAAGATGTAAATGTTTACATTAAAAAGGTGTATGTATTTGTAGTACGTATTTTAACAAATGTTGCTGCTGATATTACTTACACTGTGTGTACGAGGGAGAGGGAGAGGGCAGAAGAAGCACGAGGAGGAAGAAGAGGAGGATAAAGCGGGGAATTGGCTGACCTTGTGACCAAGTGACAGCCCTTTCTGAGGTCTTCCTGTGTTAAGCAGTTCTCTTAGGACAGCAGGCTGATTTTTTTTGAGGCATCTGTGTAAGATTTTGCTTCTCAGATATGACTTCTTCCATCAGAAGACACGGGATAAAAATATTCATTTTAATAATAATGATTTTTAGCTGTCTCTTCTGGGACATAGTCAGCTGTTTTTCAAATCAGCTGTCATAAGAAAAATATTTTACTTTTGGGACAATTAGCACCATCATGTCAAAACAAATTTATCTTTGCACTTTCCTCACATGGATGTTGAGAGATCACAGAACAATAGAAAGGAGCGAACTTTGTGGGGTGACGTTCTGGACCCTGGTTGGCTGCGGATCTGCTCCTTCCAGCCTTGATGATGGGGAGCCAGAGGATGTGGTGGCCCTTTAAGAGCTGCTTCTGTTAACACGTGTTGTTTGTTGGAGTTCGGGATGTAATGATTGAGGAGGTGGCACCATTTGTGCTTTAATGCAGTGTGCAGGTGCTGAAAGACAGACTGTATGTGGAGGTCAACTGGTGGATGCCGTTCATTGGTCTGTGAGCAGCCTCAGGATTAAGACCCGAATCCTTAGAAAATGAATAATACCCCTGCAATTGAATATGATCAGAATCTCTCTGTACAAGAGCATGTTTTCTCATCTCTTACCAGTGTAGAGGTGCATGCCAAGCTTTTGAGAGGGGAAAGCTAGGCAGAAAACAGCAGCAGTAATAATTCCCTGGTGTCTGTCAAGGCTGTTTAATGTTGTTTACTTAAATGTCATTCCCTGAAGTCAATGACTTTAACGTTTTGAAATGTCCCATAGGACCCAGGGTGTGTCATATTGGACAGGGTAACTCATAAATTTGGGCTCTTCTATAAGAATGGCTTTCTTGCACAGCCTTTATGCCTCTGACCTCTCAATCTCCGTGTGAAGTGGGGAGAAAGGTTAGTTTCTCAAAGAAAAGAAAAGAAAAACTCCAATGTTGCCTTTTATTATTAAAGGTGAAAAGGTAAGATTATGAAAGACCTATTTTCAAATGTCTAGCTTTTTACATTTTTGTCATCTCTTAATTTTAAAACCCAAACTAGACTCTTTGAAGAACACTGTCCAGCCATTAGGGAGAAATTATTTATATCTTGATGTAATTTCTTATGGCATTTTAAAATTAATCATTTTTAATAGTACCTTTAAATTTTTATTGGCTAAGTGGCAGTTTTCCTTAACTTCCTCTCAGAGGATCTGGAGCACTCGACAAGTGGTTATTTATAACCTTAATTTGAATATGATCTCCATCAAGATTCTGATACTTTAAACCTAGAATTTGACTGTTTTTGCATGAATGTGGTAAAACAGATAGCTGAGCAACATATTGAAGTATTTTTAAAGAGAAATTGATTGCTTAATGAGTCTTCTATAAGATGTATCGAGATCATGATTCACTGGAGGCTTGATCTTCCCCTCACCCTTTTATTGCCTTGAAAACTTCTCTGGTTCTAATTAAATCTGATCAAACACATTTATCTCTATGCCTTCTTAGAATCTTAATGCAAACAATTAAAGAGTAAAAAGACTAAAAACAATTGAAACCCTGAAAGACAAAGAGAAGATGAAAAAAGACAAGAATCAAAATGTTGGAAGCAGAGTAGTTTATGGACATGTGGGGAATGACTGAGCAGGTCTTGAGGTCTGTAAACCAGGGGTGGGAGAAGCTGAGAAGAGTTTGGTTTGTATGGCAAACCCTAAAAGACACAGTAATTAGCACCACCGTGTGCATTTTAAAGTAAGGTTGAAAACAGGAGTATTAGCTGAAAGGCTGATGAAAGAAGTTTCGATTGATCGAATCCTATCAGCACGCTTCTTATCTGGAAGACTTCCCTCCTAACCCTAGGTAGTAGGGGAGAGGTTTGCTCTCAGGAGATCGGGCACCTCACCTCTTCTGGGAGCACAGCACATCTGAGGTGGAGGGGAACATGTTGATAGAGGATGGTGTGGAAGTATCATTAGGAACCTCGAAAGTCCTAAATCTCTTTCCCTGCTGGGCTCCCTCACTGCAGCTGGGCTAATCCCTTTCACGCAGACATTAAAATATTTTATTTGGGGAGCTAACAATACAACAGAAGACAATTAATAAAAGACCTGATTATTTAGTTTCTGGGTAAGCCACTCTTTTCTGTGGAAGGATGGCCAAGGGACATCAGCCATGTTTCTAGCAAAACCGACACCGTGTACGGCAGTTGGCAGACACATGTGCAACAAGCCAGCACACAGGAAAACACACTTTTATTATCACTTTTAAAGATTTGGAAGATACATTATCTATGACTCCTAATAGGACACTATTAGGAAGATTCTTTCAGAGGAAAAAACAAGGTTTTGAAAATTAAAAATAGTAGGGATGAAAAGATCAATAGAAGCATAAGAAGGGAAAGTTGAATATCTCTTAGGAAGCAGAACATTAATAATGGCACTAACAAAGGTACTTAAAAAGAAGAGAAATGATGAGAAAAGGGGGCTCACTCAAATGGGTACACTATCTAGCCAATAGGACTCAGGGAGAACAGGAAACTGATGGGAGCAAATTATCAAAAAAAATAATTAAATTTTCTAGAACAAAGGAACCTGAGTTTCTGTATTTAACAAGCTCACCAAATGCCCAGAAAAGTTATGTGAAAACAGATAATAAGGCACATTATAATATCATGTTATAACATGTAGGTTTATGCTAAAATTCTAAAATTTTCAAGATATTGGAAAACAGCTACAGATATAACTCAGCATAAGCAACTGTCTACAAAAGGTTGAAATTAGAATCAAATTGAACTTCTTCATCACAACTGAGGCCAGGAGACCTGACCTCTATATCCCCAACTCCTTAAGCAAGATGGTTAAAAACATTTTTCAAATATTCAAAGTCTTAAAACATTGCCTATCATGCTCTCTAATTAGGAAGACACTAGGATGATTAATCCTGATGATATACACGGTAAGCACAAAATAAAATATACGATGAACTGGAATAAATGCACAGTACATGAATGAAACCCAAGATAGATTTTGGTAATTCTAGGGCAATGACTTTAGGTTGTTTACTCAGGTCCAACCAAAGGCTTGTGGAGGTGGCTCTTGAATTGATTGCAATAGGCTTCTTGACTCTAATCTTAAAATTGGCTTTTGGGGGCTTCAAGAGAGGTTGTGTTGTATGAAGGACAGCATCTCTTCATACACTTCTCAGAGGGATGCTAACAACTGAAGGCTGAGGACAGCAGCCTGTTCACGTCTGGGAGGTCCCATAGCCAGTCAGTCAACTGTGAGCACCCAGCATTGACCTACAACGTCAGTCGTTCACTGAATTCACTTCCCAGCCTGCTTCCTTTGGGGTGTTATCCTCAGCACCACAGGCAAAGAGGTTTCCTTGGTTTGTGTGCTGTTTCCACTTTTCATGAAAACATTTATGATGCATCTTTGTGTGCTAAATGAGGTAGGAATAACTACTTCTCATTTTAAAGATGATAAAACTGAGGTTACAAGAAGTTAATTAACTTGCCCCGGGTGATATATCTCTTATAGAACAGACCTTTGATGTTTTTTTTTTTTTGCCCATTGAGTATAGAAATATTTATCTCAATGGGATAAGTAGAGACTGGAGCATTTGCTCCAGAATAAGACACTAGATATTAATAATCACTTTTAAATGTATAGAATTTATATAATGTAATAATTTTATAGTTCTGAATAATTGCACTGTATACATAAAATCACATTATGTTTTTCAAATAATGCTTATGCCCATTAAGACATTAGTTTTCCTTCACAATATCCCTTCTAATACAGAGAATAAACTAAAACTCGTAGAAGTTTTAGGACTTGCTTGGGGTCACTTGGCACCCTGGTCACCAGACCAGAACTAGAAGCCAAGAATGGTAAGGACCCGGGTAAGTCTTCTTCCTGCGACTCTACAGCCTTCCCCTAAGAATTAGCTATAGTGTCTCCTCACTCAGAGAAATATGAGGAATATGACAAGTTTCTCCACAAAGAGAGTCAACATATTTTGGTTGAAACTTCACCCTGTCAGAGAGGTGCTTTGCTACCATTAGAGCTTTTAAGCAAGGATGAGATAATCACAATAATTATCTTCCATTAGCAAAATGATCTGGCACCACATTCTTCCTCCGGTTCTCACAGCCTCCCTTCTGGAGCAGAGAGCATCTAAAATGGGCTCTGAGAACATCACAGTGGAAAATAATTGTAAGTATAAAAATGAGCTGGAAGAGGTCAAACGAATCAAAGAATCATGAGTGATAAAGAGACCAAGATCAGAAAAATTTGATAATTTGAGGTAATATAATTTAGTTTTTGTCTCTCCCATAGATTCACTGTACAGCAACCTTCCAATTAGCATGCTTGCATCATAGCATTAATAAGGCACAAAAATTTTTACATACCAATGCAGCATTCATCCATCCAATTCATCTCTCCTTATGCACGGTAAATAAGGCTGATAAAGTTATACTGATTGCTTTAATTCAACATAATTTAATACAAACCCAGAGAATCTCTATTTTCAATGGGACTTCAAAAGGAATTCACAACATTTTAACCAGGTCTTCTTTCTCCCCTCTGCCCGCAGATCCAAATTTAAAGAATTTTTCTATTTGGTGGCTTTTTTGGAAAAAAAAATTAGCACTCCTACCACCACAGTCATAATCAGTGCCATCATCATTTTTATCATTATCTTCATTATCATCATCATTTTCTACTGTGTGTGTGCGCATGTGTGTGCCCTGCTGTTCTGTGTTTGAGGACATGGCTGAGCAAATGAGAGCCCATGCGTGCCTGGAGAGTGTGTATAACAAAAGGGGAAAGTATACTGACAAAGCCTTCAGTAAATGCAAATGGCGCACATTCTAAAATAGTCCTCTCGGAAATTTACGCACTAAAGGAATGCTAGTGAAAGGCCGGACTTAGATTTGTTCAATTTACCAGACCGGGTGCCCCATGAATGCAAGGGCCATGGCTGCTTTGGGGGTGCCACTGTGCACCCCCCACTCAATGCCATGCCTAGCATTTTGTTGGGGGCTTCTTAACTGTTTGTTGAAATGAAAGTTGGAGCACAGTAAAATGGAAAGTTTAGCTCTAGTCGTTGAAGTTGATATACTGGTTCCCAAATTTTACCGCACATTTTAATCTCCTGGGATCCTTAAAAAATATATATATGCCTGGGTCCCACTCCCAGACATTCAGATTTCATTAGCATTGGATGCAATTTTCTCAACTCAATTTTTGAAAGTTCCTCAAGTGACTTTAATGTTCAACGACTTTCGGGAATTACTGTGTTAATACAATTAAAAGAAGCCCAACTTTGCTTATAAGACATTCCTAGCTTATGACCTCATTAAGCGATCAATCAAGTTTGCAAACATTGACTTTGCGCCTCTTATGTGTGGGGCCTTCTACATGGCTGTGGGGAATACAGAGGACATAAGACATGGCTCTTGGAGTTTCTCATTGATCTGGGAGACAAACAAAACACTAAAACATGTAAATTAAGTAATATAAGAGACATTGGCAAATATTGGTGTATGACTTACAAGTGAGCTTACAGGAAGGAGAGAGCTTTTCTCTTGAAGTTGTCAGGCAAAGCTCACCAGGGAGAATGATTTTAACCTGGGGTCTTGAGCAAAGTGTACGAGAAGAAAAGATATTTTGTGATAGAGAACAACTCAAAGTAAGGGTATCTCAAGAATCTAAGATATTAATAAAATCTCAGAAATTATGCTTTCAAAGCATTGTTAGATAATTCAAGGTTCTCAATCTTTGCTGAGGTTTGCTGAGGTTGCTAAGTGTCATTGGAAGGTCTCCAGAGCTATGTCAGTGTCAACAAACCAATATGGTATCTCTCATTGAGTCTGGATACCTAATTGGGAACAATCATTCATTCATATAATTCAGACCCAGGCTGAAAAGTCTTAGTCGAGCATTAATAAGGCAGTGAAGAAAGGAAGGGCTCAACAGGATGGAGGAAACAGGCTGTTTCTAGCAGAGATAAGTGTGCGAACTAGGACAGAATGGTTGGCATGAAGGTAAGAGACATGGAAACAGGTTTTCTTGGTGGAAAAGAAGTGGGGGTGGGGTGGCTAAAACTGGGGTCACCTAACAACTCAGGCCTTGTCCTGTATCCTCTGTCTTTCCAGACAGCCATTAGTTGTCAGGCAAAATTTAACCCAAGAGTCAACATGGCTTAATCATTTCCTTTGTTAAAGTCTCAATACCTTGCTGTTTATTTTTAATAAGGTTGTCATTTGTGATGTTTTTTTTTTTTTCTTAAAATGAGATGGTGAGGAAAGAGGGAAACTTAGTTCTCCCTCCATTGTTACTGTCAACCAGACATTATTGGAATCCTGTTCCTTGTCCACTGCTTTTGACAGTCTGTTCCTGGGGAAGGAAAGGAAATGCATCCCCGAGGAAAAGAAAGGACACTAGTTTCAGTAGTTTAAACCTCCAACTTCATAAACAATAAATCAAAAATAATTAGAGAAATGGAGGTAAGACTGTCCCTAGGGTCTGCTAATTTAAGTACTTGCCTTCAGGGGACACTGAGTTTATAAAGAAAAGAGATGGGAAGAAAAAAGTGGATTAGCTAATTAGTACTAAAAAAATTCCAGTATTTATGTATAAAAAGTTCAATAAAAATCTTCAGTTATTCTCCCTCTAAAAAGAATAAAAAGATGGCAGTACTTTTTGCTTAGCATTTCATTAGCATGATAGATTGACAAGAGGAGAAGATGACTGGGAAGTGGGGAAGGTGATAAAAAGTTCCAGCCTCTCCCTCCCTCCCTTAGGGTGGGCTGAGCTGGGAGGCTGGGATTGGGTTGTTCACAGTAGAGTGGGATCAGCAAACTTTTTCTGTAAAGGGCTATGTGAAAAATATTTTGGGTTTTGTGGGACACACACAGCCTCTGCTATGCAGTCTTCTCTGTGTTCCAGTTGTCTTTTTAACCAGGCTTTAGAACCATTAAAAAATGATTTTGTTTGTGGACTGTACAAAAACAAGCCACATGACTCCATTAGGGGTCACGTTGTCTACAGTATTTTCTTTGGTGTAGATAAAGGCTCTTCATCTGCCGTATTCCACAGGTCTGAGAAAGGAAAGAAAGAACAGTTGTCCCCAAGTGAAGAACACCTTCCCTTTGCTCTCTGAACTGCTCATTCCCTTTTCTTTTCCTACAGGGACTTGAGGAGTTCCTTTGTGATTTCTGTTGCATGACAGAAATGAGAGAATTTTTTTTTTAGACTGTTTTTGGACCTTATATGCCTACTTGAATTGAAGCCAATTTAGTATGGACTAAAAATAATAACAGCTAATATTCATTGAGTGCCTCCATATGCCTTGTTCTAAATATATATTTCTCTATATAAATATATAGTATATTTATATATTATATAGTTATGTAAAATATATTTATATTTATATGTATTTATATATACATATTTATATATAAATGAGAATATATATTCATGTGTACACACACACACACACACACACACATTTTTTCATTTAGTTTCCCTCAAGCCCAGATAAAGTAATGTTATTCCATTCCGACGAATGAGGAGCCTGACACAAAGAGATTAAAATACTTGTACCACACCTAAAACAAAAGCAAACTAAGCAAACAGCTAGAACAGGAACAGAACCACAGAAATGGAGATCATATGGAGGGTTAGCAACAGGGGAGTGGGAGGAGGAGGTGGGGAAGGTACAGAGAATAAGTAGCATAGACGGTGGGTAGAAAATAGACAGGGCAGGGCAAGAATAGTGTGGGAAATGTAGAAGCTAAAGAACTTATGACACAAGGACATGAACTAAAGGGGGGAATGTGGGTGGGAGAGGGTGTGCAGGGTGGGGGGAATGATGGGGGAGAAACGGGACAACTGTAATAGCATAATCAATAAAATATATTAAAAAAATAAATAAAATAAAATACTTGCCGCAGTTGCAGAGTTTAGGAATAGCGGAACTTGGATTGAAATCCATGTATTCTAGCTCCATATCCCACAGTCTTAATCGCAAGCCCTCTAGTCTTCTCACTCACCACATAATGAGCGTTGACATGTATCAATGATTTTCCACACATTTACGGCATTTATGTGAGTCAGGGTAAGCCAGATGAATGCTGCAGTACAAATCATTCCCAAGTCTTGGTAGCTTTATACAACAAAAGTTTATGTCTACACTTATGGTATAAAACTCAACTCCACATAATGACTCAGGATCCAGGCTGATGGAGTTTTACCATCTTGTATCTGCACATTTTGGGACACGCAGACCCCTCAGTCTCTGCAGCAGGGCAAGGGAGACTGAGAATCTCCTGTGAAATTTTCACTGCCTCTGCGTGGAAGTCATGTCACTTCTCACATTTACTGTTTACATTACCTTTTTCACCTAACTGAATAGTGGCTGGGAAATGTAGAGAAGCAAAGAGACTCTTTGTTGTGCATTAATTTCTCTAGCACATTTTATAATAGTCAATGTAGCTTCACATATAACAGCTTGTTCAACTTTTATAAACCTTTCAAAAAGACAAAGTAGGCATTTTTATCTCTATGTTAGAATGAGAGGCTAAGGTCAAAAGAGATTCGGTGATCTGCCCTAGAAGAATGAACAATAGAAAGAACAAGACTTTGGGTTTAAAACAAATTTTGATTTAAAACTATCTTCCATTGCTAACGTGCACCAAATTACTTAACCTCTTGGGACCTCACTTTACTAATCTTTGTAGAAGGAAGACTTATCTCTAACTTATAGATTTGTCAAAAAGATTAAACAAGAGATACATAAAGTGCCTTATGCCCGACCTATAGGCATAAGGTTCAATGAAATGATAGCCCACTTTGACATTTTCCCAAGGTTGCATATCTTGTTGGGGCAGAATTGGAAGAGGCATCCGAGGCTCTAGGCTCTGAGTGCTTTCCCCCACTGTCACTCACTGTACTCTGTAAGAAAGACCATCTGAAGGAAGCATGAGACAGCAGAGGGGAGATTTTTATACATGAAACAATGGGAGAATAACATGATTGTTCTTATGAAATAATATAAAGACAGTCACTACCATGGCAATTTAGAAAGAGCCTAGCTTTAAATAATAAAGGAAGAGTTACAGAGGCGTTCAGTGGACCTCACCTGCTTTGTTATACATTCTGCTATGTGTCCCCTATAGGGTGGTGCTGTCCAGGGCAACCATCCTCCACCCTTGTCTTTTGTTTATTCTGTATGCAATCTCATGATCATTATGCCTACACGCCTAGCATTGAATACTATCTATTCCATGGTTCCACAGCATACATATTTTTGCTGAGAACAGCCCATACATGTCTACTTGATATGTCTGCCCAGTTGTCCCAGACATGCTGGAACTGCATCCCTAAATCTGAGCTCCATGTCTTCCTCACCCACATCTGCTCATTCTGTCTATAGTAGTCTCAGTGGTTTGTACATCCATCTCTCCAGAGGTCAAGCTGGAACTACTGGGTTCGTTTTAGGGTTCTCCCTCACACCTACCTCCTCTTTAATGTATTCCACCCTATTTATCTGCTTCTCTTCAGTCTAAGCCACGCATTAGCTTCAACCTGGAGAACAACATTTACCTTCTAATAGACTCTCTGCTTCCACCTGGCCACACTTCAGTCCATGTTCACAATCCAGCCACAAGGAACTTTCTGAAATGTAAATCTAATTGTGTTCTTCACTTAGAGTCCTTCAATAGTTCCCAATAAGTTTCGGGATTAAAAAAATCCAAACAATTTATCTTAGTTACCAGACTGTTTATTAGACCCTGACTCCACCTGACTTCATCTCTGGGCTTGCCCACAAGTTCGGCATTCACTCCAGACAGGTAAAAAACAAGCAAACAAAAAACCCATGCAGTTTCCCGATCCCAGCAGCCTATTATGTGTTAAAGTGCCTTCACACCCAATAATTTTTGCCTCAAACATCCTTTCTCCACATCTTCAACTCTTATGTGACCTTCAAGACTCAACGCAAGAAATAATTCATTTCTGGTTTGTTTTAAGGTCCTCTGCACTCATGTAACACCTGCTCATTACCTGTACTGTAATTTTAGTATATTTGTCTTTCCCCATTGGCTGCTAGATAGGTTCTATCTCCTGGTTAAGAGAAGAGGCATACTCAGGGTTCCTTAGGATTCTAAGAACACCCAGGGAATTTTGGAGGACAAAAAATTACTTCATTGGTTGCGTATACAGTCCTACTGGATACATTCTGGAGAACCAGAAAGACATTTATCATCATTTAGGTTACAATAACTCTGGATGTTCAGTAGCTGCTCTTCTGAATTAATAATAAGTTTCTATATTGCCTTGTTGTGACTCAACAGCAGCCTCATCTTTGCTCCTCTATCTTGCGGGCCTCCTTACTTTGCTAGCAGCTCTACCTCATGGTGTCTGCTTAGGCAAAGCTTCTGCTGGGTTGTGGCTTTTACTCACGGCTTCTGACTAATGTCTGTTTTTGTTTTGGCGTCTCTCTCCAATTTTGTATTTATTTTCTGCATGAATATTTGTGTCTCTTACACTGAAAGTCCTGTTCATTCAGTTTACTTGTTACTTTCCAATATTGGGTATCCCCTATCTCATACCAGACAATTGCAGTGTTCTCTGTGGTTCCATTAGCTGTAGACAGGGTGATGATGTTCTGTATTACAAACCACAACCACCCATACACAAGAGATCCTTCAGCATTGGGCTAGAGACATGGAAAGGGCCCTACAACATGTCAGAAGTGGGTGTTTGAGCTAACTAAGGGTGCTGTATCTCAACTAATTAGATGTATGCCTGGTACCTGGTCTATATTTAATAAATATTAGGGGAATAACCAAATTGATTAATGCTGAAGAATAATGGGAATTGGCTGAAGGGAGTGGGGGAAGTGAAGGCATGACTACAGTGTTTGGTGGTGAGGGGGCAACCATCAGCCCAATCCCACATCTGAGGTCATTAGTCAGAAGGATTTCAAAGTTACCAATTTTACATAGCCTTGTGCTGGTAGGCATCTTTGAAATAATTTTGATTAGTCGATAGAGCATTTTGATAGCTTGTGGACAAAGGTCTACATAAAACTTAATTTTGTCCTCCCTGATGTCATTAAGTTAGAAAACTTGTCTCCATACTTACATGGTCTAATATATTTATACTTTGTGTTAGATAAACTCTACATCTGAGGATTCTGGTGTTAGCAGCAATAATATTAACCTAACCATTTCATTGTCATTATCTTGGTCTTTGAGTTCTTGGCTGACCAGCTTGAATCCTTTGGTCATTCTCTACATAATGTAATCTGAGGAAAGACAAGGGCAGCTGATTGACAGGTGTGTGAGCTGCTGTTGTGGACCTGAAAAGGCCACGTGACCCTGTCATTGCTAACGGGCTGCCTGCTCGGGGATGCCTAGGACTTTAAGGTCTCTTAAGCAGATTGACATAATTGGACAATTGAGGCAATTATCTGAGGCTTTGGTTTAAAAATAACTTTCTTGCATGGAATTTCTAGACATTTCAGATAAAGACAAGATTTTTTTCTGATTGGATAAAGTTAATGAATAGGCAAAGGTTGTTTCCCATAAGATGAAGAACAAACTGATTCTAGCTGGAAACCCTTTGAGTTGCTGACTTTGCTTTAGGATGTACTCCACAATTCTTGTCTGCATCACCGAGAAACCTGGAACTTCTAGGTGTGTGGGTAGGGGTCCCTTCATTTCCTTGAACCCCTGGCCTTGTTGAGGTATTATGTGGAGCAATGTGGCAAGTTTGTGTTGATGGGAGGTCTCCTGGTAACACTAAATCCCAAGTTCTACCTGAGATAGTGCAGAGGATTGCAAGTAGAGCAGATGGGACCCTAGGGCTCTCCCACAAAGAAGAAAATAAATGTTGATTAAGACACCCAGTCTATGGCATTTTGTTATGGAAGCCTGAGCAAAATAATATGCTAATGTTAACAGAGCTGATATGATGTTCTGAGTTCATCGAAGTAGGTGTGGAATAGGGCACAAGGTGGAGAAGAAAGTCTGAATTTCTGATGCCCATAGGACATAGGACATGGAGCCCCAAAGGCTGGGATGTGGAAGCTTCCAGAGGCAACATTACTTTTTTGAACGTTGGTGTTCTTCTAATTATGGTCAGTTGCCATAGATCATCATCTTAAAGGACTTTGGAGGAAGCAGCCAATGTGGACAAGTGGAGGCCACAGATGGAATGGGAAAGGGAAGCAAGAGATGGGTAAAGGGGTACGCACCTTGGGGGACCCCTGAAACATCTGGCGGCTCTTTACATGGGGTGATATTCTAATCTCAGTTGGATGTTGGCTCCTAAACCAGTGCACACTTGGATCCCACAGGTATCACAACGAACCCATGTTGGATCATTTATTCAGTACATTTCTGGAACATGCCGGCCCATACTAGGAAAAACTTGCCTTGGGTTGTGTCATTTCTATTTTTGGTTAAGATTTCTCCCAAAATAGTCCAAATAAAAAAATTCCAAATGATTTATCTTCAAACTATCACAATCTCATCCCATAGCATAATTGTTCTGCACTTAAACCACATCTTGTGTACTTTAATGATTGGTTCTTCTCACCCTCTTTCATTTATAAGAAAAATTGATTCTTCAGATCAATATACCCAGGGGCACAGGAATCCGGGATGATGGTGGATTCTGAGGGGGCCTGTCTGAATCTTAATTGTTGCTTCTCTTGCCTCCGGGAGCAAGGATGCTGCTCTGGCTAAGTGTCAAAATCTATAGCAAAACATGGGAGTCATTTTTCTCCAGACCCCCAAATAAAAGGAGATGAATCACATTCGTCTGTCTTAGCACCTTTGCAAGAGAGTGTTTTTGTTTTAAACAGCTGCTTGTTGACTTGGAAGGCCACACAGAGCATGGTAAATGATGATGGAAAGGTTAGGAAAGGCCTGTGGAAAATGCTCTGTGCTTAGGACTCCCTACTCAGTAACAATCCTCTCCTACTCAGGTGTTCATCAACAGAGTACATTGGGAAACTGAGGCAGATAACAAGAGCAGTGGTTCTCAAGGTGTGATCACCAGACCAGCAGCAGCAGCAGCAGCAGCAGCAGCAGCAGCACCTGAGACCTTGTGAGAAATTCAAGTCCCTGGTCCCCATCCCAGATCTACGGAACCCGAAGCTCTGGGAGAGGGTCCCGGTGATCTGTGCTTCAGCAAGCCACTTAGGTGGTACTGCCTTAGACTGAGAGCCGCTGCTCTGGGCAATTCAGCTACAAAGCTTGTTTTCTTGAAATTTCCAAGGAAAAGTAGTTTCCGTGGTTCTTTCTTCCCTAAACCTGACCCCCCCAAAATGATTCAGTTCATCATAGCTGCCTCTCTAGAGCACCAAGATTCTTTCCCATGAATTGATAACATTTGTCTCTATCCCTTCAGTTCTTCCTCTACTGCCTTACCTTCTAGTGTTCTAAAGAACTCAGACTGTGCTTCGCTTACGTTCCACAATTACATCTACTTCTGTGTGCGATTTTTGTTTTGAACTCCACAATGCTTACCAATAAGGTTGAACACACAGCAGAAAGACTTTCCATACAAATAATAGTTATTTTAAAATGATTATATGTGCTAGGCACTAAGCTAACCACTTTACAAACTTTATTTTAATAGAGCCCTGAACAACCTAATTTATATATGAGGAAACAAGGTCATAGAGAAATTCAATTACTCTGCTGAGGTCATACAAGGGCAGAGTTTAGTACTCATCTAGACTCTACCCACTACCGAGCCTGGAATAATGAGTCGATACTTGTTGATGGAATTAGAGTGAATTGCTCAGCATAGATGTTCAGTATATTAGGCATATGTCTCTATTATGTAACTAAAAATAGAAATGGGATGTCCTTGGCATGCAATGATTTTATTTTCCACCGCTGTGTTTCTCTGGGAGAGGTACAGGATTGGCAACAAGAGATCCATAGATATTTTTGGTGAAGAAAGCACCCAGTCAGATGACCAAACTAGAAATTTTAGTCTCTTGCAGGACAAAAATTATTATCTGATAAAATGGCTTGAATTTGTGACAGGGCTTCAATAATATTTGCTATGTAAACTAGCTAACTCACGTCAACTGGGTCTGTACTTTTACCAAGGGGTGAAAGAATGGTTTTAAATATTTTGATTTCAGCTTTTTGTTATTCATGTAGGAGTAGTGAACAGTTGCTGCATGTGTGAAAAATACTGATTCTGAGTTAGAAAATTAATTGGCTTTAGGATTAGGGCATGAACATTTGCACAAAATTTTATGTGTAATAGTTCCAGGTAGGAACGTAAACACTTGGCCATGGCATGATGTGTGTATGTCAGTGGGCGGAGCTCTGGGAGACCCCGTGACCCGCCGCGTGGTGCAAGAGTTCTCAATGAGATGGCACAATTCCCTCTTCAACCAGAAAATGCCTCCGTCTAGGAAGGGAAGGGCTTTCTGCTCCGGTAGTTCCATTTCGCTCCTCCATGCTGACATGGTCTTGAAAACCCTCTATCAAACCCTGGATGCAATGGGGGGAGCGTTTTCAGGAAGTACTATAAAAGACACATGGATGAACCCAAGGAAGGGGGTGGAAGCAAGGGAGGGAGGTGGGTCTGGCTGGGGTGGGGGGTAGTTGTGGGGAAAAATGTGGACAACTGTAATTGAACAACAATAACATAATTTTGAAAACCCCCCCAAAACCCTGGATGGCAGAGACAGTGTAGCATAACAGAGAACAAGGCCGAGTGTTGGAGGAAACCCTGGAGAAGGGAGTCGCTTCTAGGTCCGTTCCCACGCCATTGAGTTCTGTAACTAGGGAATATCACTTCAGACCTTTTTGGACCTTAATTTTCTCATCGAACAAGTGAGAAGACTGGACCGCATGTTG
Source organism: Glossophaga mutica (assembly GCA_039655065.1). NCBI lineage: Eukaryota > Metazoa > Chordata > Mammalia > Chiroptera > Phyllostomidae > Glossophaga > Glossophaga mutica. The sequence continues at coordinate 16,101,518 of CM077312.1, read as the reverse complement.
TCTAGGACCAGGTTATCTGTTCTGATGGACAGAGTCAATTCTTCAGTTCAGATGGACATTGGAAAAAGTCATGGAAGAAAAAGAAAAAAAGTTCATCAAAGACTTTGATGTCACTACCTGTGACAAAATGGATTTTTGCCTGATGGTCATTTGTTAAGCAGAACCATTCTCACGGTATTTCTGAGACGCCATGTTGCCTTAGTGGGGAGAGGTAGCAGGAGTTCATTTCTTAAAAATTTGTCAGTTGTTTCAATTCAGTTTCCAGCAGGCATGGGGATGTAGGGTGCAGCGCAGAGAATACAGGTAACGGTACTGCAGTAACTGCCGACGGTGGCAGGTGACCACTTGAATTATTATTGGAGGGGACACTCTGTAACCTGTGGGAATGTCTAGCCCCTGTGCTGTACACCTGAAACTAATACACAAAAAAAGGGTTGAATGCAAACTGTAATAAAAAATTAAATTAAAAAAATGCAATAATCCTCCACAATAAAAATAAAGGGGAGGAATGTGGGTGGGAGAGGGTGTGCAGGGTGGGGGGAATGATGGGGGAGAAATGGGACAACTGTAATAGCATAATCAATAAAATATATTAAAAATAAATAAATGGTTTTCAATTTAATTTCATTCACATACATAAAGTAATTTTATAAATGTAATGACGTTTTTTATTTTTACCTTTATTTTTAAATTTTGTTCCTTTCTGTAATCCACTAGTACCAATGTCTCCTTCATTTTTTCAGTTACCTCCAAAACGGTTCTCTCTCTCGTGTTTTCCCTTCACTCGTGTAGGCAGCCTCTCCATACACACATGCATACTGTTTTTTTCCTTGTTTTGAGTCTTTGTTTGGGATTAAATAATACCATGATATTTTCTATCTTGCTCAATGTTTCATCAAGATCTCTCCTGTGGTGGCTTCCGTTCATTTTTGGAAATGGCTGCATGATAGCCCATGGCATGGCTGTGCCATACGCTCTGCAGCCGTTCCTCTCCTGGCAGCCAGTTTATCTCCAGTTTCTGTCCATTTCTGGTGATTTTCCACGAGGTGTCCATTTAGAATTGGGAAGTGCGGGGTTAAATACTTGATCGCATTTTAACAGCTCTTGCTAGATTGTTTTCCCACAGGGCCGCGTAGCACCTCAGTTCCACCAACATTTCATGAGCGCTTTTCCCCTCTTCCTGCAAACAGTAGGTGCTGTACCGCCCACTAATCTTAGTCATGTTACCAGTCAGATGTACAGTGATGATTCCCTCTTAATTTAGTGAAATGCAAAATAAAGTTTCATCAATATGAGAATCTTTTCACGTATTTGTTGGTCATTTTTATTTTTGTTCATAAATTGTTCCTGTATATCCTTTGCCCGTAGCTTTTCTGCCTGAGTTATCTTGTTTTTCCTCCTAAACTTGTAAGAATTCGGGGTATATTAAGGGATCTCTTCCTCTATTTTAGATTTGTTACCCTCCCAATATGTGATATTAACTCTATTATGGTATCTTTTTTATGCACACTTCTAAAATTTGTAATTTTCCAGTATTTAAAATTTTCAGTATCTGAGTTTTTAGTCTTAAGAAAGTTTCCCTCACCCCTACATTGTATAACAGAGCCTTCTTTGCACAATAGTCTTCCTGATTTTCTTTGACAATTCACTGTAAATTAGTTTTGAAATTTAGGCCTTTGATCCACATAAAATTTTTAATTTAAGGTGAGGACTCATTTTTGTTTTCTTTTCAATGAGTGATGAGCTATACCATCATCACTTATAAAATAGTTGATCCTTTTTTTGCTAATGTAGAACTGCTGATTTAGCCACATACTTAAACTGGAACCTAATTCTGGATTCTCTGTTCTGTTAGAAAAGAAAAACAAAACAATTAGATATTCAATCTGAAAAGGCAAGTGAACCTTCCTTCTTCCCTGATTTTTCATAGCTTACCTGTCTGTTCATAGGCATTTGTTCCTTTGCATGAACTTTTTTCCTAATTGGAATCAAATTAACTGCCAACTAATTTTGGGAGAAATTACATTTCTATTATATTGAATCTTTCATATGTAAACATGTTATGCCATGTGTTATTTTAACAATACTTTTTATTTTAATGTTGTTTAGTTTTATTCATATGTCCTATACCTTTCATTTAAAATATGTTTCTAAGTATTTATTGATTTTGCTCAGATTGTAAATATAAATGTTTTTTCACTTGTGGTTATTCATTGCTAGAACAGAAAAAAGCTATCGATTTGAATATATTTGTCCTGCTTTCATCCATTCTACCAAACTCACCTCTTAGTCTGATGAGGTTCAAAACTTTTTTTATTAGTATACTGATAAAATCTGGCATACTGTATTAGCATACCATAAAATCATACTGATTTTGATTTTATTTGTGTTTTAATGTTTACGTAAGTTAAGTTTTTTCCTTTTATTACATTTACTAAAACTGCCAAGTTGTTTTTATAATAGTAATAGTTACTGTGGATTTCTTTTTCTAATTTTTAATTTTAATTGAAATAACTTGTTTTTTTCTCTTGAAAAATTGACATTGACATTGTGGTTGATTTGACATTGTGGTTGATTTTTGATAAATAAACTTAATTAAAATTAGTCATTTATTTATAACAATAATATACTTAACCTTTAAGCATGTTTGATACATTTCATGAAATGCTTTTCTAGAACCCGTAGCTATAATCATTTATTTTTTCCACTTTTACTTTTGATGTGGCGGTTACCTGAATACATTTCCCAATATTGAAACACTATTGCATCCCTGGAATAAATTCAGCTTCTTCATAATGTACTCATGTATTGTCAGACTCTGCTTCACAAAGTTGTATGTAGAATATTTATTGTTTGTAAGTGAGATTAGCTTTGGACTCTCAGGCCATGGTCTCTCAACTTGGACACCACTGCTATTTTGGGCCAGATGATTCTTTGTCATGAAGGCTGTCCTATGCACTGCAGGTGTTCAGCAATACACCAGGCTTCTGCCCACTGGATGCCAGTAGAAACTGCCCTACAAAGGTGACATCCAAAAATGTCTCCGGACATTAACAATTGTCCTTGGCGTGCTGGGAAGGAATCCCCTACTCCGAACCACCCCAGCTGAGATCTGCTTTATTCCTTTTCAGAACCTCAGTTGTGTTACTCCAGGTCTGGCAGATCTGCCGGTACATTGTTACTGATATTTATTGAGGGCGCATTCATCTGGGTTACATGCACTTAGGGTGTCCGACCATCTGGTGTGTCTGGACTGAGTGGACTCCTGAGACATTGGGCTTTCAGTGCTAAAATGAGAAAGTCTTGGGAAAGCTGAGATGAATTGTCATCTTGGATGCCCCTCTTCAACCTTGCTGCACAATAGAGACGTGACCAAAGAGAGCAGTGCAGTGAGGTCCGTTCAGCCACAAACAGTTCTCATTCCTCACTCTCATGTTCCCCGGTCAATGCGTCCTGGTCCAAGTACCTTCTGAACTCAGTGTGGTGAAATTGTCTTAAAACTCTTTAGGTATTTGCATCTGGGAATCTTACTAACGTGCTTCTAGACAGTTACAGAGCTTATCTTGTACTGTTTTAGATGTAATCATATCTATATAGTATTTGTTCTTTACCATAGTTTGTCTATTCTTAATCTCTCCTCAATCTAGAAATGCCCCCTGGATCATTTATTGGTATGTTAGTCTCACCCTACCCTCGCCACCCAGGTATTTTCCTTAGATAGGGTGCTTGGGTAAAATACTTCCTGAGTTTCTGCTTGTCCTTGAATAACTTTATCTGACCCTCATAGGTGAATGGTAACTTGATTAGGCGTAGAATTCTTGAGTTTCAGTTCTTTCCTGTCAGGAGTGTTCTCACATGGTCTTCAATCTTCTAGGATTGGATAAAGCAGACTGATGCCAGTTTGATTCTTTTAGATTGGTGCTTATATGATTTTTCTCTTGTCCTTGTTTTATTTTTTAAAACAACAAGAACACATCGCTGCTCTGTATCTATTACGTCTTTACCACTTTTACCAAAGACTTCATCTTGTGATGGTGGAGAGGCAGAGCATGCAGGGAAGGGAAGAACTGACTCTCACCTTCTTTAGCCCAAGTATAGAAGTATACATTTATCAACAAATATTTTGCTGGCTTTAGGGAATTCTCCATCCGTTCTTTTGTAAAAACCTATTTAGCATGTTCCTGGGAGCTCTCAGGTTCTGCTCTGGAGCCCCTTCCCAGAGGACAAGGGTGTGAGTGGGGCGTAGGAAGTAGGTGTCTTCCTGTTGCCCAATTTCTGACAGTTCTAAAGAGTATAAGGAGCTCTGTTGTGGTCTTGACTTTCCTGCAGGTCAGAATACCACCCTGATAGTGTTTTCATGAGAATGTGACACCTTGAGGAACTACTCAGAAATTTCAGATTCTGGGTCTAGCGTCTGAGACTCATTGGTGTACACACTGAACACGGAAGAGATCCCTTCTCTCTCAGAGATGAGCTCTTCTTCCTTTCCACCAAAGCACCTTTTAAAAGCATGGTTTATAGTAATCCTGTCTTCTGAAGAAACTAAAGAGGGTGAGAAAGGAATCATGGGAAAATCCCTCTGAAACTTATATGACCTCACAGCTGGAAACGGAAGAGAAACAAGTCAATTTTATGACACTTCCAGAGTATTAAGAACCATCAAGAATGCACATTGGGCTTTTATTTCATGCTCTGGGTGGCCCTATTTTTGGATGACTGGCTTTGAAAGTGAACTCATCCTGCAAGGTCCTGTTTCTGTGCTACATTTACCATGAAGTTCTCAGCAGGAAACGTTTCTTCTTGCTCTCAAGAACACTTTAGGTCACTCATGACACTCACGCTGTCTTGAGTCTTGGTATTTTTGTTCAGACCTTCTTTCCTTCTAGGGTGTAGTTGTTATAGACAGGAAGCTGTCTGGTCCATGGCTGCATTCTCCCTGGCCTCTAGCCCAGTGTCTGAAGCACAGTGTGTGTTCAATACTGACAGGAGGATGGATGGATGGCTAAAAGAAAGCAACTTGAATCGTATTTTTCTCCTTGGGATCAACTCCCTTCATCTATTAATTAATGTTAGTTTTTTAGTCTGTATTCTATTCCATTGCTACGTGCCTTCAAGCCATGCATACTTTTTCTTCTGCTAATTTAGTTTGGTGCTTATTTAGGTACAGATCAGAAAGATCTTGCATTAAATTGGCCTCCAGGGTATCAATAAACAGCAGGTAGCTATAAAGTCTCTATAACCATTAATTTGCAGCCTGAAAGGTTTCCGATTTCTCTTTCTCCTCTGTTTCTCTCTTATCCTTCCTAACCCTGTATCTTCTTTACTTTTCCTTGGCCATCCTTTCTTGCCTACCCCCAAAATAACAAATACTTACTTTGTTATTTTATTTATGGACAAATACTGATATTGTGTTTCTTTCCTGTTGTGAATTTCCTTAGGTTTCATTTTTCTGTTAAGATTAAAGATACTCTTCCCCTAGTAAAGAAAACATCTTAATAGGATATAGATTTTCATGTGGGCTAGAGAGTAGGAGAGAATTGGGATTGTATAAGATTTCACAGGGCATTGAATATACATCCAAATTACAACAGAAACCATTGACTGGAGTATTAGCCTTTATCTCCTCCTTATTTTCAAGCTATTTCTAAAATGCTTTATTCTGATCTACATTTAAAAACAAATTTGGTGTTCTTCAAGTTTTAGTAATTTCTGTAAAGAATATCCCCTTAGCTCCAGGACTTGGTTTCTGAGCTTCCATTACGATTGGATCTACATATCGACAGGCTTCTCATCATCAGCCTTCAAAAAAGGACAACCAAATGCATGGGGAGTTGGGCAGTTATGGTCTGTGTACAGCAGGACTTCAGTTACTAGATATTTGACATTTTCTGTTGGTCAATAACTTGTTTTGGTGGAGAGGAAGACATATAAGCTCAAACTAGGATACAGGAAGACATCTCCTGGATTTTCTGTATTTAACCACGGTGTTAGAAGGAGAAGTGCACGGCCATGTCTCAGTGTGACTACATGCAGGATCCGGAAATTACCAGCTCTTCTTTTTTTCTCCTCTTTTCTCTGAATGTTGGCTTCATTGGGGCAAACTTCCTTCTTCTACAGGGCCGGAAGCATGGCTACCAGCAGCTCTGATGCCCTCCCTGTATCTCACACCTTCTGCCTCTGCAGACAGACTGAAAGTCCATCTCCTGGTGCAAGCTTAAAAATCATTGAGCAATACCCTAAGCTGACTCATCTTAGATGAGGAATGAGGTCTGGGTCCATCCGTGGTCACCCCAATACACTGTCAGCAAATCTGTGGTGATGCCAAATACTTCAACCTCATGTTTAAGACAGGGGAGGAACTATTCCCAGCAGACTGCAGCTGCTGTTCAGGGAAGACTGAACATTAGGTGTCTATTTTTCCTGTGAAGGATAAGGGGAAGACTTCACAGGAAAAACTTCTAGGAAGAATTTGTAAGGCATGAAGATTACTTCTTGCTGTTTGGTGAGGAAGTCTCCTGAGGGTGAGATTTCTAGGGAAGAGTATCAAATCGTTTCATCTTTTCCCCCAGGGGTTGATTCAATGAACTTTTCTTCCTTTGAATTCTAAAATTACAATGCCAGGTACAAAGTGTGTAATAGTAAACTCCCATGAACTTGGCTCTCTGCCCTTAGCATCTGAACTCCCTGTTCTCCACATTGGTATGCAGAGAGCACCAACATTCATGGGGTGTGACTTGTGGTTTCTTGTGTATGTCAACCCATTCTGTGTGTAAGATCTGTGACAGGGAAAATGGGAGGTACGGATGAAGGGGATGTCAGGCTCGGGCTTTGTAGGAGCTTAAATGCCCTGACTTGAAAGACCCCATGACTCAGTCAGGATGGGTCTGATCCTCCCTGTGTATTTAACCAGGTGCTTCTCCAAAGGTCTATGAAATAGTCCAATTTGATGTTTCTCAATTTTAAATTTCTGTTTCAATGTCCAAGAAAGCAAATCATCTCCTGTCAATAAAGGTGATACTTGGTAATTTTGGTCTGGAATGAAGATGAGAATGTGTCCATGTCCAGTGACAGTGTCCCAGCTTGTCACAACCTCTCTACATCATGTCAAGGGAACTGGCATTTAAGAAGGTGCACTGTTCTGTATAGAGAAACAAATCCTTTATTAATTATTAAAATTCATTTGGGGTAATAATCCCTCTAAAGCTTACCAACATCCGTTCACTTAAAATATCTTTATAGCACTGAGTTGAATAAAAATTGCATTTGCCTTAAGTAAAAAATAGTCTTTTCTTTTTGTCTTCTATAAAGTCAGTGGTAAACAAAATCCCTTTGATCATTGTTTTCCCTATGAATATCCTTTGAGGCCGTTCTCTTCCATCTGATGTCTGTATTTGTTTTTCTGAACCCACCTGACCTCACGTAAATGAAAGAATGGATTCCCTTTGGCTATTAAGGTAATCTTTAGACCACCCAGTCCTTTTCTACAACCCATTTCTTTTTTTTAAATCATTTTTATTGTTATTCTAATACAGTTGTCCCAAATTTTCCCCCATTGTTCTCCTCTGACCATCCCACCCCCGCTCCCACAGTTAATTCCCACACTGTTGTCCATGTCCATAGGTCATTCATACATGTTCTCTGACTAGTCCCTGCCCCTTCTTTCCACTATTATCCCCGTTCCCCTCTCCCTCTGGTCACTGTCAGTCTGTTCCATGTTTCCATGCCTGTGGTTCTATTTTGTTCACTAGTTTATTTTATTCATTAGATTCTTCTTATAAGTGAGATCATATGGTATTTGTCTTCACCGACTGGCTTATTTCACTTAGCATAATGTTCTCCAGTTCCATCCATGCTGTCGTGAAGGGTAGGAGTTCCTTCTTTCTTTCTGCTGTGTAGTATTCCATTGTGTAAATGTATCACAATTTTTTGATCCGTTCATTTACTGATGGGCACTTAGGCTGTTTCCAGCACTTGGCTATTGTGAATAGTGCTGCTGTGAATATAGGGGTGCATGGTTTTTTTTGAATTGGTGTTTTGGGATTCTTAGGGTATAACCAAGCAGCAGAATCTCTGGGTCAAAAGGCAGTTCCATTTTTAGTTTTTTGAGGAAATTTCATACTGTTTTCCACAGTGGTCGCACCAGTCTGCATTCCCTCCAACAGTGCACTAGGGTTCCCTTTTCTCTGCATCCTTGCTGGCACTTGTTTGTTGATTTATTTATGATGGCCACTCTGACAGGTGTGAGGTGATATGTCATTGTAGTCTTATGTGACCTACACAGAACAACTCTTAGTCTACATAATATCTGAGATATACTAACAGGTGACATGGAGCTCCTTTAAAACTGATATTTTTGTCACACACACACATAAAATGATAACTAAGTGAGATGATGGAATGTTGACTTGATTGTGGCCATCATTTTATGATACAGTACCTACATCAAATCAGTACATTGTATACCTTACTTATATACAACTTTATTTGTCCATCATACTTCAGTAAATCTGGAAAAAACCTCCCAAAATTCTGAGAGCTAGTTTGCCTATGAATGTGTTTACAGAGAAGTAGCCCTAGAGAACAGCTGAATCATGCTGGCTGAGTAAAGTATTCCTTCGTATTCCTATTAGTGAATCTGTTCAGAAGTGGGACAGGGAGTACCTGGCACTCTGGAAACACACATCAGACATGATTATTGAATTCACACCAGCACCCAGAGGCCCCATACTTTTGACCCCTAAGGTGCAATGCATCCCCTAGTACTGCATCTAAAAAAAATATTTTTGTTTTCAAAAGATAAAATTGATCTTCTGGTATATGGAAATTTTTGTCTTAATTTTCGAAGTTTTTTGAATTCTGACAAGCCAGGGAACATTTAGGTCATTCTTCCTCCAGTTCACACCTTTCCCATGTCAAATCAAAGCAGGGCTTTTTATATTTTTATTTTATGGTAGCTTAAACAGAACTTGTGTTTTCTTCCTTATCACTATGTCCCAAAGGCCTTGCTATATATTCAATTCAGCATGGGGTGCAAATGCCATTTCATTAATGTTGTTACTATTTCAAAAGTAGCAGATGATTTGCAGTTAAATAATTCAGGGAAAGATGAGAATAGAGTTAATATAAAATTTCTGTTATGATTTTTGTCTACCTCACTATGAGTGTTTCAAATTATTTTATTTACTAAATTTATTGGGGTGACAGAGGTTAATAAGAGTATATAGGTTTCAAGTATACATTTATCTGATACATCATCTCTATAGTGCATTGTGTGCTCACCACGCAAAGTCAAATCTTGCATCACCCTATATGTGACCCCCTTAACCCTTTAGTACCCCCAACTTCCCTTCCTTCTGTTAACTACCATAGTGTTGTCCATGTCTATGAATTTTTGTTTATTTATTTTTTTGTTTGTTCATTTGTTGCTTTCAGTTTCATATCCCACATTATGAGTGAAATCATACAGTTATTTTGCTCAGTGCTATAGTCTCAAGATCCATCCATTTTGTTGCAAACAGCAGTATTTCATCTTTTCTTCTAGCTGAGTAGTATTCCATTGTATATATGTACCACATCTTCTTTATCTAATCATCCAGCAAAGGGCACTTTAGTTGTTTTCATGTCAATGCAACTGTGACTAATGTGGTAGTGAGCTTAGGGGTGCATATAATTTTGCAAACAAATGTTTTCAAAGTTTTCAGGTAGATACCCAGAAGGGTTGCTAGGTCATATGGTAATTCCATTCTTAATTGTTTGAGAAGGCTTCATACTGTTTTATGTAGTGTCTGTACCAGTTTACACTTCCACCAGCAGTGAATAAGTGTTCATTTTTCTATACGACCTTTCCAATGACTGTTATTACTTGTCTTTTTAAATTAGTAACTCTATGTAACATATATGGAGGTTATACCAATATATTCCTCTATTGGTATCTATGTATAAATTGCATATGCTATATGTAGCTTATATATGTAACTCAGAGCATATATGGATATATCTGTGTCTTTCTGTATCTATCTCACTATCTCTCTATTTCTATATCATCTTGCTCTTTCTCTCTTTTTATATATCTATATGTATCTAATGTACAGGTATGCATGCATAAAATTTGACTTATGTCAATTGAACTGGCTTCAGTTTAACTATGATGCAAATGATCTCAGCTAATTTCACTTGTGTTTGGAATGAGACAATTCATTCAGAATTAAACATCTAAAATTGCACAAGAGATTTAAGCTCCGCTCAAGGGAGGGACCCTCTGAGACATGACAGTGAGAGTGACCAAGTGTCTTTTCCTCAACCCCCTATTTAGAATGCCTTGCCTCAAATACGTACTTTCTCATTCTAAAAATACAAGCATTAGGGAGTCACAAATTCATTTTCTGTCTTGGATTAATACCCATCTAAGTACTTTGTCAGGGACAGGGCATTTTGATAAAACAAATGCCTTTCTGAATTTCTCACAGCACCATTCTGAACTTTTTGTAATTAAGAAAGGAGAAAATAATTTCTCTTTTCCATTCAATATTCAGTGGGCAAATACTAATCGGAAAGAAAATTGAAATTCTTTCTGTGGCACACTCAATAAATGATACTTTAGGTTATATTGGAAGTATTATCATTCTCTTCAGGTCAGTTATATAAAAAATGGAAGTTTAAAGTGCTGTGATTCCAGAGATGTCAGTATTTCTCACACCCAAACGTAAGTACAATGATACCTCTAAAAACTAATTTTGGAATTATTTACCTTTTAAAAATGTTGTATGTCACAGCTCCCTTTCATATCTGTGGATAATAGAGAGCTGACCATATTAGGAAAAGGCCATATTCCTATTAGTACTTTTCTTCTTTTTCTATTAAGATCAAGGTAGTACTCTCCTAATGTTCCGAACACGTGTGAAAGCAAATCATCACTAGAGGTTTTAATATTAAGCTTCCATATTATTGTGCCAAATATACTTTTTAAGGCTGTTCATACTGCAATATTCACTTACTGTGCTAATTTTCAGTCTGTCGACTGTAAAGTTTTAAGTACAATGTTGACCATTCTATAATTTCCTGAAGTTTTGCTGTTTTCCTCCAGACAGCTCAGATTTCCTTTATGTGTGCAACTTTAGGAAAATAACTACCTTATAAAAAATGTGATTGTTTTCTTTTGCACCAGTGTTAAAAATGAAGTTTAAACATTGTATTAAGTACTGCACTGTGTGCCTCCATCCCCAGGCACACGGGATGGAGGAAGGGCAGATGGCTTTGAGTCAAGACAGACAAACTCTGGAGAGAATCTACCTCTAGTGCACTGAGCTGATTGGCTGTATTTGATGACATTCTTTGTGAGTTAGTTTTTTGTTTTTTTTAATCCTCACTCAAGGATATGTTTATTGATTTTGGTTGGGAGACAGAGAGAGAAAGAAACGGCCATGTTAGAAACATCGATCAGCGGCCTCCTGTATGTGCCCTGATGGGGGACCAAACCCACAACCTCTTGGTGTATTTGACAATGCTCCAGCTCACTGAGCCACTCAGCTAGGGCAGAATTTTTCCCAGCTGAAATCTATCAGGTCTCCGGACCCTCAACAAAGTGAAGGCTCTGATGAGACATTTGCAAGTCCAGACTGAAATCTAATGGGCTCTGGACCGGCATGAGTTTCTTTGGGGGTAGCAGACTTCCCCGTTGATGGGGAAGCCACAGGCAAGATGCTTTTCTGTGGTGCTGGAGGTCCAGCCACTCAGTGGTCCATGGACCCTGCTGCTGTGCCCCCTTTTGGGGGCTGAAATACTTTCTGCAAGAAAAGTTGAGGTGATTCTCTGAGTAGCACTCTGTTCTCAATTCTTTTCTTTTGCTCATTTCATTATCTACTCAAGTCAGACATCTTTTAGGGCTCTTTAGTATTTCAAAGAGGTGTTTGTTCTGCTCATTTTCTTGCCTGTCGTTTGTTTGCACATGTCTGTTTTGGAGTGGAGTGATACCAGAGGACCGCTAATCATTTTGTTTCATGCTCATTGTTCTTCTGCTGTCCTGGTGGCCACAGGATTCAGTGACCAAGTTCTCTTACCCACAGGGACCTCTCTTTCCCATCACCCAGAACCACACACTATAACTGGGCTTATGGCTTCCTTTCCCTTCTGACTTGTAACTAAACAGACTGGAGACAGAACCGCCTGGCTTCCTGTTGAAGACGTGAGCTTGAGAGTCACTGGAATTCCAGTCAGTCCCAGAAGGATGTTTCTTTCAGGCCCATCCACCCTCCTCCACAACCCCATCCCTAAGGGACTCTGTTCTCATTCTTAAAAACTTATTGGTGGTCCAAGGACCGCCTCCCTTTTTAGGGTCCCCTTTAAGTCCCTCCTCTCTTAAAAAAAGGATTCAGGTCCCTCTCTCTGTGTTTTCTTTAAGGCCCCTCAGTGTGATAGCATTAATCCAGGAGTCAGCAAACTAAAGTTTTATTGGAAAACAATCAAATCCGTTCCTTGGCCCAGAGCTTATGGCTATTTTTGTTTGGCAAAGACAGAGCGGAGTAGTTGCAACAGAGACCGTGTGTCCGAGAGAGCCAAGCACACTAACTACGTGGATCTTTAAGAACAGTTTGCTGATCCCTAAGCTCATCTAAAGGAAAATGTCTGAGATAAAATGACAACGGTGAATTATGGCTGCTGTAGCTACTTATCACAGAGAGCCTATTTTCACTTCAGTAGGAAGGACTCTTGCTGTTGAAAGGAGTGTGACTTCAGTCAAAGAACACAAACCATATCAGGGGAGGCTTGTGCTGTTCACAGCATCCTGCGGTTGCTGATAGTTATCTGCTTCCGTAATACGCTCCCAAGATTATACAGGTCAGGCGGAGTTCTCCGAGTGTGTTCTTCAGACCGGCGGCATCTCATGGAATCCTGTTAGACATGCAAGTTCTCAGGCCCCACCCCAGACCAACTAAATAAGAAACTTGGGGGTGAGGCCAAAATCTGTGTTTCAACAGGTCCTACAGGTGATTCTAAAGAATGCTAACAGTTGAGAACCAGAGATATATGTGAAAGGGTTTTGTCAGCTTTAAAAAGACAAATAAAAGGTGGCAACTCTGTTTGTGTTGAACAGCCTTAATGATATAAAAGGAAGAAGGAAATGATTCAGATAGAATTCTTACTTTCTAGTATCCAAGCAAATAAAGAGATATTCAACATGCTGTAGTTACAAGCACGCAGCACTAGAATCCTGGGTTCAAGGTTGCAGAGAGAGAGAGAGAGAGAGAGAGAGAGAATGAATGAGAATGCGAATAAAAATGGTGGTGAAGTTAACCACCGGGGAAGTGGTTGGCGCCAAGATTTCTGTACATAAACCATCTTCAATGATCTTTTAGGCTTTCTACTTTACTGCGAATGGCCATTGACCAGTGGGCTCAACTAGATGTTATGATGATAATTATCCTTTTGTGAGGTAATAAAAAAAAAAAGGAAATGAAGCTTAGACATTAAGTTATTGTAGCAAACCCAGAGCCAGTTAAGTCACAGAACCAGAAGAGGACCCCAGGACAGGTTGTGGCCCGAGGGTGTGCTTTTTCCAGGGTACCACATGCTTCCCCAGCATGGGAGGGATGGAAGGCTCCCTGAGACCTTACTGATGGCGCTGCCGCTGCTTCTGCGGAGCTGCTCTGCGTTTGGCTGCCTGGGTTTGGACTTCCTGGATCTCCGACTGCGTACAAGGTGATTACCAGGGTTTTGGCAGTGAGCGCGACGGGTCTAGAGGAGGAGCACAGTGCGTTCTTCTGAACTTTGTGGGGGGGGGGGTGACCTGCTGGATGCTCTGTGCTGAGGAGACCCGTGAGCACAGCAGCCCTGGGGAGACTGCTCCGCTGCACCATAGCAGTGATGTGCTCATCGATGGAGCACTTGCCCAGCTCACCCAGAGACCGTTCAGCAGAATACTGCAGGGGTCAACAGGGTGAAGCTAGGCAACACATTGGTACAAATTCGGTATTCCTACTTTAAAAAAACCCAAATCACTGAAATGATCCCTTGATAAAATATCCATGGGAATATGCCACCAGTCAGTCATGAAGGCATGTAATGGACATGAATTTAAAAATAAAAATTGAGGAAGCACTGCAGTGGGTTGGGAGCTATGAGAGGATTCTCCAGGCCCTGCCCGAGACTCTCTGTATCCCAGTGCCTGGCCCAGGACCCGAACAGAGAGGGTGCTCAGGATACCTGCAGAGAACAACCGAAGGTTAAATCTGTCCGGCGACATTCATTATCATAATGATGCTAGCAGGAGTTTCCTAAGCACAGAGGCCCATTTTCAAGGCTGTATGTAACACGGTTGAGGTCCTAAACCAGAGATCTTTAGCCAGCATGCTGTGAGAATTTTTAAAACCAGCAAAACTCAGCTATTTAGTCAGGAGGCCTGACCTCTTTTCCCGTTGATTGTCAAACACACACAAAAAAATGACAACAGCCAACACAACAATAGCTGTCCAGCGTGAATGGATCAAAATTCTACTTATTTTTTTGTCAGATCAGCAAAAAGTATATTTTTTGGTGTGCTGCAGAATTTTAGTAATTAGTTTATGTGTGACATAAAATGAGAAAGGTTGAAAATCGCTGTCCTAAACTATTATGATGGCCTGTAATAAATGGGTATGATGGGGCCCCAGTCTCTTTCCTATAATCCATCACCTTGTAGACAAATCTCTTTTCTCCACTTACAGCTTCACAGTGGCAAGTCATGGTACCCTGAGAAACACAGGTTGTTTCTGCAATTCGATGGGCATCTTACCTTGGAGAGTACTGACTTATGCCACTGCCCTCCAGCCCAGATGTCCTCACAGCACAGCAGGGGGAGGGCAGTTTGGGGGGCAGAGTTCCACTGCGCCAACTCTAGCCTAGACCCGGCTGCCCCGAGTCACGGACCAAAGCCAAGGTAAGGGAACACTTTGCATTAGGCTTGTATTAATGCCGTGCTGGGGCGGTGGGTGAGAACTGCAGGAGAATGCTGAAGAGACTCAAAGGGGAGAAAGGGATGCAATCTTAAACTCTGCTAGACATGCAGAACTTTGGACACAGTCCAAGTCGGTTTGGCGTAGATTGGGCTGCTGCTGCTGCTGCTGGGATAATTTCAATGAAAATCCAGATCTGCAGAAAACAGCTATAAGCCAAAGTGAGTCTAAATACAGTATCGATCTTATTTCCCCCTCACCTCTCTTCTGGTGAAACATCACCCTCATCTCAAATCACAGCTCCCTCATGATGAGGAGAATGTTGTTTCTTTTATATTTAAAAGTATAGTTGACATACAACATTATTAGTTCCAGGAGTGCAACATATTTATTGACTAAGAAGTTTAATGCTGTGGTGTTATCCACTGTGTGGAAGGGACGAGTGTTCACAGCGATGGGGATGGAGATGCTGAGGGCAGAGCAGTGACATCGCGCAGAGCCCCATGGGGTAGCTGCGGCGGGGACAGCTGGGCTCCCACCAGCAGTCAAGGTCCCAGCATTGCCACCGTGGGCATGGCCACAAGGGTCACGGTGAAGCAGCTGGGACAGGTACTAAGCACCAAGGGGACAGACCTGTTGGCTGCCTACCCAGCAGCTGTGGGACCGTTCTCCCTTGTGTGAACAAGGGAGTCTTTTAACCAGAGAACAAGGCACTCAGGAAACACCGGCCCTCTCTGCATTCCAGAGGGTGTGGCATGGTTGATCTAAGCTAATCGTGGTTATCTTTTTTCTTGTTCCTTGTGATTGCCTTAGCTGTAGGCCATGGAACCTGAAGGAGAAATGTGCCACAGTTCCTGGAAAAGATTTTCATTTCTTGTTAAGGAAGAGGGGCATCGAGGTGTGGAAAGAGATGTTCTCTCTTCTTTCAGAATCCGTTGTCTGAGGAGGTGATACTTGGATCTGAGGCAGCCACTTTGAATTGGATTAGCTTCTTGTGGCTGCTGTAACAAATTACCACAAACTTGGGGACTTAAAACAATAAGTTTATTCTCTCCCAAGTCCGGTGACCGGAAGGCCAAGATGAGTATTACTTGGACCAAAATTAAGCCCCTGGAGGTTCCCGGGGAGCATCCTTGCCTCTTTCCTTTTCTGGTGGCTGCAGGCATTCCTGAGCTTACGTCAGTGTAACTCTAGTCTTCAAGACCAGCATCTTGCTCTGCTCCATTTTTGTGTCTCGTCCTCTGTGTGTGGTAGAATCTTCCTTTGCCTGCCTCTTGTAAGGACACATGCGATTCTATTTTGGGCCCACCTGGAACCTGGGTAGTTCACTAATAATCGCCCCAGTGTGTGTGAGCTTGACTATCTGTATGTGTCCGCCAGACTCCACCTGTGCATGTCTGTTCAATATCCCCATCTCCGCACATTGTTTTGTTTCCTTTGAACCGCCCTGTGCATGCATCCTTCAGGAGCTGGCTATGGTCGTGTTCCCCAGCAAATGCTTCCTGCTAACTCCAGTCAATAACTACACTCACAATATTTATTGCTTGGCATTTGTACTACTTCCTGACATTTGCTGGGAGATTTGAGATTGATCTGTACCTTGTATTTTTCTTTAATTCTTTCATATGTCCAGGCCTTACTTAATCAGCCCAAACATCCACTCCTTGAGGGAAGGACTCCTTGTCTTGACTATAATAATCTGTAACCCTCCCTCCCAAGCAACTTTGATTTAAAGATTGCTGGACTTACAGAAGGTCCTTGATAGGCAAGGTACTTGCTGAACTGATCCAAAAAGGACGAATGTCTTGTAGGGCAGCAGCCTGGATTTGCATTTCACCCAGAAAAGACTGATCCCAGGGTGATGTCCAGCACGGCTCCCCGCCGGAGTCTAGTTGGAGCTGGGATGGAGTGCTATTATGCCAACCTGGAAAGTGCTCCGTGTGCATTGCGGGACACAAGTATTATGTGGCACATGGAAGACAAGTCTGATACCTTCAAAAGACCTGGTTTGTTGAGCCCTCTGTGTTTCCACAGCAGCTGACTCCGGTCACCCGTGGCAGTGACTATTCCAGAGGCAGCAATTGATAAGAGCAGTTTAGGATTTCAAAGTGCGGTTTGCTTCAGCTCAGGAACTCAGAAGGAGTTGCCTTCAAGAGAAAATTCCAAAAACTAGAGTTTATTTTTATTTTTTTATTTTTTAAAAATATATTTTATTGATTATGCTATTACAGTTGTCCCATTTCTCCCCCATCATTCCCCTCTACCCTGCAAACCCCCTCCCACCCACATTCCCCCCTTTAGTTCATGTCCATGTGTCATAAGTTCTTTAGCTTCTACATTTCCCACACTATTCTTATCCCTACCCTATCTATTTTCTACCCACTAACTATGCTACTCATTCTCTGTACCTTTTCGCCCTCTCTCCTCCTCCAAGGCCCCTGTTGCTAACCCTCCATATGATCTCCATTTCTGTGGTTCTGTTCCTGTTCTAGCTGTTTGCTTAGTTTGCTTTTGTTTTAGGTGTGGTTCTTAATAGCTGTGAGTTTGCTGTCTTTTCACTGTCATATTTTTGATCTTCTTTTTCTTAGATAAGTCCCTTTAACATTTCATATAATAAGGGCTTGGTGATGATAAACTTGAATTTGACCTTATCTGAGAAGCTCTTTATCTGTCCATCCATTCTAAATGACAGCTTTGCTGGATAGAGCAATTTTGGATGTAGGTCCCTGTTTTTCAAGATTTCAAATATTTCTTTCCAGCCCCTTCTTGCCTGGAAGGTCTCTTTTGAGAAATCAGCTGACAGTCTGATGGGAACTCCTTTGTAGGTGACTGTCCCCTTATCCCTTGCTGCTTCTAGAATTCTCTGCTTCATTTTAATCTTGGCTAATGTAATTACGATGTGCCTCCACCCCTCACTACGTAATAGCCAGTAATAGCCGCAACCAGACTAAAACCAAAACAAAACAAACAAAAAACCCCACCAAAAATGGCTCAAACCGGAGAACAAATAAAATCCCCTGAGCCAATTCCTCTAAGCCGTGAAGAGATAGCAAAAACCAGTTTTTAATCTCACAAAGGGGCTTTGTTGCATTGAGAAAGGGTCCCCTTCCAGAAACTCAAGGGCATCGCTTCTCTGTGAACTGTCAGCAATATTAAATGGAATTTCCCTATTGAAGAAATATTTTTACATCTATAAGTTCCGAGGACATCTTGCAATCATAATAGGTCAGTGGTACTGGGCTAGAGTGGTCATTTTAGGGCATGGGCATCAAAACTTACAGAATGAATGAAGGGGGGCTGGAAGAAAATCTTGGTATTAATAGTTTATCATTTTTTTTAAGTTGCATCATTAGGGTGAACTAAGGCATGTCACGAAGTGGAAAAGGACATGCATTGTGAAGGAGTCAGACAGTGACAGTGCCAGATGCAGGGTATGAAGCAGTGATGGGCTTCGCTTAGTTTTCCTCCTGATGGGTGCACAGAGTAATATATGAAAACTGGCTACGTGAGTTTAAAGGGAAATTTAAATTTCTGCTTTTAGATGAATAAAGCCATATTTTTTATTGGCAGAATTATTTCTTACTAACACACCCTGTAACAGTCTGTCTAACATGCAGTGTTTTCTTAGATTCAGTGAAATCAGCATCACAGGGGTTTTCATGACATGAACAAATGAGGCTAGTAAAATTATTCTCATACAACAAAAAAGGCCATACCTTTGGATTCAGGCAGAGACTTTCAGAACTGGGAAGAAATTTGAGTTTCAGTATTGTTAGTTTCTACTTAGCAGAGATATTCACCCTTTGAAAGACTTCTTTTTATTTTGTCCTTGCGAAAGATTTTTACATTTTAATTTCTCCTTTTGATCATTGGGATACCATTGCTATCATTAATAAGAAGGGTTGGTGGATCTTCTACATTTAACTGGTCAAGTATTATTGAAGCCTCAGCTCCCCCATCTGCTGTGGTTCTGGAACAGATCACTTCCCAGCCAGGCCATGAATCAGTTCCGGTAGAAGAAAATATTGATCCCGTTAGTCACAGAGCCTGGCATGTCCAGAACACCTTGATAGGCTACTCTGGCCATGGAGAGCCTGTATTTTCACTCTAGTTCTGTACAAACACTGTCATTTCCTAGGTATGTCTCGACGTGGAAAAGGTTGGGAGGCACTGTTCTAATGGACAGGTGCTGGCTGTTGCTCTGAGAGTACATGGAATCAACCAAGTTAAGAACCCCACGGTCTGCCAGGTCCTTCTGTGTTTGTGCTGGTTATGTCCGAGTCTTCCAGCAAAACTCAGGCCATTGCTGCACATGTCCAGAAGTATTTCTTTCCACGTTTTCAATCCCAGAGAAGTTGGATCAGAATTTATTCTCCTCTCTCCAAACTAGTGGACAAAGGAACTTGGTACGAAGGCGCTAAAGCACTAAAATTGCCATTAATTCTGCAGTAGAGGTACTTTAAAATGTGAACTTTGGACCCACAGAATCAGCAACACTGGAAACTTGTTAGAAAGGCAAAGTCTTGGGCCCTAATACACATCCGTGAGTCAGACACCCTGGGATGGGCCCGTTTTTCTTTAAGAAGCCTTCCAATGCTTGCTTAGGTTTGAGAGCTACTGATCTATAGTTTTCGTAACACGCCCCCGCCCCCCACACACACACCAAAAAAAAAAAAAAAAAAAAAAACCCCTCCAGAAAAAATAGAGCCCTTGATCTCTGGACAAATGACACTGGAATATGGGCCTCAGAATGGGGCTCATGTTTCTCCTTCTGTCTTTTTGTATGACTTTGGGCAAAAATTACTTCGCTTTGCTGGATCCCAGTTTCTTCCAGCATAAAATGAAGTCAAGGGTTAGTTCTCTTGGTTCCTTATGGTTTTTTTTTTCATTACCCTCTGAGTTTTTATATAAATTACCTTAGGTGCTACATAGAATCTCTTGCAGAACTGTGGAGGTGGGGGTATGAGGGCGAGTTGCCAGTTTTCAGGATTCTTTCGTGATGTTAAGGAAAGGAGAAATTATCCTTCTGGATGGGTGCAGCAGGAGTTATCCTGACCAGGGTTTTCTGGCTTGGTAAGTGGATTGCCGTGAAATGGATGAGGACATGAGACTTTATTACTAGTCCCTGGGTTCTAATCCTGGCCCTGGTATTAACCCTTACTGTGCTATCAGGCAAGTCTTAATAACTGTCTGTATCCATTTTTGCCTGTGATACAAGAAGTCAACTAAGGAAACAGTTTTAAATATCTAGACCAAGATATCCAGAGAGCAAATATCCAATAAATGCTCCATTTTTTTCTTTTTAACTGAAATATTCTATTCTTTGGAATTCTCCAGTGTAAAGACCTCTTTGTAGACATGGAGTCTGGATTCCTGTATTTTCATGCAGGTTCCTGAGGTTGTCTCTAGCACAAAGCTTTTGTTGACAGGCAGTTGCTGTTCCTGCCAGCTCATGTGACTGTCCTGGTCCAATGATGCCTGCCTGCCTATCTTCAATCTGATGTTTATTGAGAGCTGTGTGCATTTTTGATGACCCATTGCTTATAGGTATCAGCAGTTTCAGGATACCCCATAACTCTAGATTTCCTCTCTAGAGTGCTGGCTAAAGTACGGAGCATACCTTTGTTTACATGGGGACAGCGTAAATGTGTGGATGGCAATAAAATGTCTTAGTTTAATTAAAATTGTCCTCTAATGAGTTTTAGAAGCAATTTTTCTTAGTATTCACATATTTTATTTACTCATGTTATTTTTTCGTAGACTCTCACAAACCTTAACATCACTGATGTACAGACACTTTCCAGGAGGTCATTGTGCTAAATTCTTATAGCAGTTTTGTGAGACAGATGGTGTTGCCTCCCTTTAGAATGAGGAAACGAGGTCTCAATTTGAGTAACTTTCCAAAGGTCACTTATTATGTGACAAAACCAGAACATGAGCCCAACTGTTTTTCTTTTCTGGGTCAGTGCTCTTTCTACAGAAGCAAAGATCTCCTAAAAACTTATGTTTACTGGGTAAATGCTTTTAGTGTTTGCATAACAGTTTCTCTGATTCAGGAAGGTGCTGAGATGATGTTAAAATTCAAGTTTGATCAATCAATCAACTAGTATCCATTGAATGTCTGTTGGGTGCAAAGATTGCAGTTGGTGCTGGGGGAGACACCAACCACAAAAAAGGTAAAACTGACTGTAGTGAAGGAGAAGAAACATACACCCATGAACTGATGGCTCATTCAGTGAGGCGTCAATGAGTATTTCAAATGAGACAGAGAGTGGCATGAAACCAGGGCTGGGCATCTCTCTTGTAACAAAGCTGATTAGGAAATGTGTTTTGACTTGACATATCTATCAAGTTTTACCATGATTCTGACATCTTATTTAAATATTTTTCACAATAGTTCTATCCCCACTTTACAGTGGGGTACACCAAAATCCCAGAGACATGAAATGAGCCTTCTGATATGTACATTTGGCAAGAAGTAAGGGTGGGACTCAAACCTGGGTCTTTTGAAGCCAAGTGTCATGCCCCTTCTATGACTTCATTTATTAAAACTAATTCTAGAAAAGTCTCAGCATTTATGCTGCCCCCTTCCAGAGAAGGCCTGTAATCATTTAAATTCCAAGAAATGGGGGTTTAAGACTACAACATTTTATTAATGAGTGTTTCAAGGAGTTGCATAGGGTAAGAGTAGTGTCCCTTTGTAGGAAAGGCATTTTTTTGTGTGGGTTTTTTCTTTTCTTTTCAAGGCAGCTCCACTGCTATTTATTTATATATGTGCCAAGGATTCAAATATTGAAGAGTTGATTCCACAGCCCAAGTGCCCATCAGTAAACGAGTGGATTAAAAACCTGTGATACCTTTACACAATGGAATACTACACAGTGGAAAGAAAGAAGGAAGGCCTACATTTTGTGACAGCATGGATGGAACTGGAGACTATTATGCTAAGTGAAATAAGCCAGTTGTTGAAAGACAAATACCATATGACCACACTTATAACTGGAATCTAAGGAACAAAATAAACGAACAAGAAAAATAGAAACAGAGACATGGAAACATGGAACAGACTGACAGCTATAGGAGGAGAGGAGGGAGGAGGGGGAAAGGTTGACAGAAGGGGAAGGGACTAGTCAAAGAGCACGTATGAATGACCCACAGATGTGGACAATGGAGAGGGGATTGACTGCTGGAGAGAGGGCTGGGCTGGGTGGAATCAGGGGAAGGAAAAATTTGAGACAGCTGTAATAAATAAACAAAAAAAGAGCTGTTGAAAACGTTACAGAACTTTTTAAAGGGACTCCACTCCCCAAATACTTCTCCAAATGCTGAAAGGCCTTCTGGTGGGAGAAAGGTGCAGCCTTGGTGTGGTGGAGGCTGCTGAGAACCGGGGGGCTAAGTCTGGTTGGGGTGAGAAGAGGCCTCCCAGGGACAAGGGTCAACATGAAGCTCAAAGCACTGTCTTTGAAGTGAAAAGATGTCACCAGTAAAGCTATGCAGAGGAGCAATTTTCAAACATTTCAGAAAGTTCAGGCAGCTGCCAAGCAGCCTGTTCCTGGGGCGGTACCAATAGCCTAGAAAGTGACATTGATCTGGTTACTTAACTGTAGTTGTAACTTTCATGGGCAGCAGCCTGCAGGGCTTTGATGGGAGGCAGGGAAGCCAGGCGGTGGGTGAGTGAGACGGGAGTGAGACGGTGCATGCACGGGTGCATGCGCGAGTGCATGTGTGTGAGTGAGGTTTTCCCAAGAGCAAATGCCAGCACAGCCTGGAGGGATGAAGCTGACCCACAGGGAAGCGCAAACACACAGTTTGCTTAAGCAGAAGGCATCCAAGGGGAAATTCGAGGCCCCTGTTGTTATTTTATTTCACTTATAAAGAAAATTTCTAAAAAGGAAGACTTCTTTTGGAGCAGGGACTTACTATTTTGGACAAAAATGTCTAATATATGAGTAAAGAGTAACCTGAATATAAGGGGATGCTTACTGCTAATGGTACTTCCTGATGAGGGAGCGAAATTTAATTTTCACTTAACACGTGGGCATAGAAATGGTCCAATTTAAAAAGTCCAAATATATTAAAATGTGCTTTCAAGTCCAAACAAACGAGAAAGTTGAACTCTGTATTACCTACCGCAAAAATATGCATGCAATGAACACTCAGTATTCACTGATAAATCATATTTTTCTATTTTGAAGGTGTTTATCAGAATCCTAATCTCCTGTATTCTCATACCATCTCTGTTTGATCTACTGTTACTTTTATTCTAATTCATAGAGAACTGTTAATACATAATAATAGAAATCCTTAGAGTGCCTCATACCTGCACCACTATGGGTAAGTGGATATACTGTGCACTGTTAACAAGAATACTCCAAAGTGGGACTAGCTAAAAAGCAGTTTTCCCCAATAACTCACTGATAATGCAAAGTTCTCTTGGCTGCCCTCATTGTAACATTTGTATGGATCACTTAGATTTCCTCTGTTTCAATCACTTTGAGGATGGAGATATTAAAGCCCAAAGAAGGTAGACAACTAAGAAGTAAGTGATTACATTTTAGATCCAGAAAAAAACCCCTAGTAATTATTAAAATCAGCCAAGCCTCCCCTTTATAGATATGGAGTCTGAGGCCAGAGAAGGTCAGTTTCTTGTTCAAGCTCACTGAGCCAGGGGCAGACTTACGGTGACTACCTAGGGCTCCTCAAGGTCATCAGATCTGTGTGTTGTCCACCAGGAAACATTTGGCAGCCAGTTAGTTCTTCAGACCACTGACTGTCAGTGTTGCACATGCCTTTGTCACGGTGTCGTTTTTTTCTGGGACACAAAGAGGTGAACTAATGCCGTTGAGCAAGTCCCTTTCTAGGTCAGGGTGCTGAGACAAGCTGGAAAACCTGAAAAACCTGTCATTTTCCTCACCAACAAATGGTCAGTGTCCCTGCCTGCAAGTTTGCACCACCAGGTTAAAAGAGAAATAGAGCGGAGAATAAACGTTAATAGAGCTATCTAGATTGCTTCCGGGTTTGAATTACTTGAGAATTACCTTAGGATCCTTAAAGCTACCAGGCAAGCTCGTGCTTCTGCCTTGTTAACACCATCCTCTCCGTCCTGGGCTGTGACTGTTCTTTGGCTGAGGACCTATTGTCTTCTTTCTTATTGGAGTGCTCTGATGCCTTCTCCTAATGGGAGTAATTTCCATTTCCACTTGTATGTGAGCAGTATTTTATCATATATTCTTCAGTTTTTCTTACTGCTTCTGTGTTTTCTTGAAGCAAAAAAAAAAAATTAAAAAATCTGCCAACATTTAAAACTCACCTAAAATAAGCAATTCTCCTATTAGGAAATTTACCAAGAATCATACTAAGATGCAGTTCACAGCAGTCTTACTGAAATTCCTCCAGGGCTGCCCACTAGGGCACCCATTGGGAATGAGATCAAAGGAAACTTTCTGTCTGCTGCCATCTTCTCTGTCACTGTGTGTCTTTATTTTTTTTTTTAAAGTCAAGTTTATTGAGGTATAATTTACACACAGTGAAATTCATCCTTTGGGTATACAGCTCATGAGTTTAAAAAAAACATACACATTTGCGTTGCTAGCCACCATAATCAAGATACAGAACGTTTCCATTACCAGAAAATTTCCCTCAGGCTTCTTTGAGGTCATGCCCCCTTGCCACGCCCCGAGCCCCTGGCAACAACAGTCTTTTCATCTGTCTGTATAGTATTCCCTTTTTAGAATCATGTAAATGGGACACTTCAGCATGTAACTTTTTGACTTCGGTTGTTTTTATTTAGTGTGCTACACTTGAGAATTTTTCATGTTGTGCAGGTGTTGGTATTTCATTCTTTCATTGCGGAGTAGTATCGCACTGTGTGTATTCCACACTTTAGTGGCGTGCAAGGTCTGTCCAGAAAATATCCAGCCACACGCTATGAAAAATAGAGGCATTTATTGAAGAAGATACAAGATACAAGAAACATTGTACACGGGACAATGAAGCCTCAGTCCCCTTCAAAGTAGGCACCTTGGGACCTCACACAGTTCTCCCAGCTTCTCTTCCACTGTTCAAAACGCTCTGTAAAATCCTTTGTTGGAATAGCCATCAGCTAGCTGCCCCATCATATTTTCCTGAATCTCATTGACAGTCTGAAATCTCTTCCCTTTGAAAGGTGATTTTAGTTTTGGGAAAAGCCAGAAGTCACAGGGCGCCAAATCTAGGCAGTAGAGGGGCTGAGTCACCTGGGCTATTTGATGTTTGCCAAAGCACTCTGCACAAGATGAGAGGCAAGAGCAGGTGCATTGTTGTGATGAAGCTGCCAATCACCGGTTGCCCACAGCTGGGGCCTTCTGAATCATCTGAACAGTTTCAGCAGAGGAATGTTCAAGCTTAACACAAAATTCAATACAGATTCATTGCTCTGCTTCCTCAGTTATTTTGAATGTGACGGCCACACAGTACACATGCTCACTCAACGGTGTCTACCACCCCACTGACTAGTACAGTGAAGTCATTGTTCACGCATGCACATTCCAGTCCACTCTCTTTGGCTGCCAGGTTACATGTATGTTGCACAAGCTGTTCTCATTATATTAACAAAGCTGGACTTCTTCCTGGACAGACTTTGTATACGTGTGTGTATTACGGTGTGTGTATCCGTTCCCTAGTTGATGGGCATATGGTATAATGGTCAAACTCTAAGGTGGCCCCTCTGATCCTTGCCTTCTAGTGTTTATGCCTTTAATTCATCTCCTCCCTGTAAGTGTGGGTGGGACCTGTGACTTGTTTCTAACCAATAGAATATGGCAAAGGTAATGCAATGTCACTCTCCTGATTGTTTTACCTATATAAGATTGTCTTAATACACAATTCATTTTTTTAATTTTTATTTTAATTGTTGATCTTGTACAGTTTTCTGTCTTTTATTCTCACCCAAACCCACCACCCCAGCCCTCCCCTCCTCCCTCCCATTTCCACCCCCCCATAGTTTTTGTCCATGTGTCCTTTATACTTGTTCCTGTTGAAACTCTCTTCGCTGGTTTGAGAAAGTAACCAGTTATACTGAGGAAGTCTAAGAATAAAGGGCTAAGGGTTGCCTGTAGGAGTTGAAGACAGCCTCCAGCTAACAGGCAGCAAAATACTGGGGCTCTTAGTCATACGAAAGCAAGGAAATTAGTTCTGCCAACAAAAGAAGTGAGCTTGGAAGCAAATTCTTCCCCAGTCAGTCCTCCAAGGGAGGTAAGTCACAGCCCAGTCAATACCTGGAGTGCAGCTTATGAAAACCCAAGCAGCTAAGCCATGCCTGGACTCCTGACTCACAACAACTATGAGACAGTAAGTGTGCATGTGTTAGGTTACTAAATGTGTGTTAACTTGTTGTGCTGGTTGAACAGCCACAGAGAACTGATACATGTTAGTTGTTCCCAGTTTTTGGTGGTGACAGATAAAGCTGCTATGAACATTCACATACAAGAATGGGTATTGACCTGTTTTTATCTCTTTGGGGTACATTCCTAAGAGGGTGATTGCTGAATCATTATGGTGAGTTTATGTTTAACTTTTTAAGTAACTGTCAAATTGTTTTCCAAAGTGACTGTGCTGTTTTTCATCACTACCAGCAATGTATGGAAGTTTTACTTTCTTTACATCCACATCAGCAGTTGGAATTATCTGGTATTTAAACTTTTAGTTATTTTAACAGGTATGTAATGGTATCTCATGGTTTTAATATTCATTTCTCTAATGACTGGTGATGTTGAGCATTTTTTCATGTGTTTATTTTTCCTATTCATTATCTGCTCTTTGAAGTATCTATTCAAATTGTTCACTTACTGAAAAATTGTTCTGACATTGTTGAATTGTATATGGATTGAATTGTTCTGACATTGTTGAATTGTATATGTATAATGGATATAATCTTTTAGGTATAGTGGATATAATTCTTTAGCAGGTATGTTTTACAAATATCGTCACCTGGTTCACAGGTTGACTTTCTATTTCTTAACAGTATCTTTCACATAGCAGAAATTTCTAGCTTTGAAATTGAATTTACTAATTTTTTAATGGATGGTGCTTTTGTTATCCCCAGGAAGTCTTTGCCTATTCCACAGGCACATGTAGTTTCTCTGTTTTCTTCTAGAAGTTTTATAGTTTTATGTTTACTTTAATGTCTATGATTCACTTTGCGTTAACATTTGTACAAGGCACGATGCATGTATTGTTTTATTTTAATTACACAAATTTTAATTATTACAGCAACGTTTTTTGGAGACACTACCTTTTTCTATTGAATCATTTTGGACCTTTATCAAAAATGAATTTCATACACACACACACATACACACACACACAAGTTCTATTTCTAGACTCTTGTTCTATCTTTTCACTAAGACTACACCATCTAGATTATGGTAGTTTTAAATAAATCTTCAAAATGAGGAAGTAGATATTTTTCAACTTTCTTTTTCAAAAAAGTCTTGACTATTTCACTTTTTTGCTTTTCCATATACATTTTGGAATCAGTTTATTGATTTGTACAACAAAACCTGCTGAAATTTTGATTGGGATTGCTTTGAATGGTATAGATCAATTTAAAAGAATTGATATTACTAACAACACTAAGTATTCTTATCCATGAATATGGTATATCTATTTATTTATTTAGATCATCTTTGATTTCTTTCATCAATATTTTGGAGTTTTCAGAATATAAACATTGTGCTTATTATGTTGTATTTATCCCTAAGCATTCATGCTGTTTGATAATTTTGCAAATGTTATTTTTTAAGATGGTGTTTTTAATTATTTATTGCCAATAGATAGAAATACAACTGAATTTTATTTATTGATATCCTGAAATTTACTAAATTTGCTTTTAAATCTAGTAGGCTTTTTGAGACTCCTTTTAATTTTTTGTGTACAATGGTTTTATTTTATTTTTCTGTCCATATACCTTTTTTTTTTTTTACCTATTATTTCATTGACTAGGACTTCCAGTATGATTATGAATAGGAGTACAGATTACTTTTTAAAAGTTGATTAAGTTTCCTTTAATGCCTAGTTTGGTGAATTTTTAAAAATCATGAATGAGTATTGATTTTAAATCAGTATTCAAAACTCAGTATTCAAAATTCAGTATTGAATTTTGTTAAAACATTTTATATATCTACAGAAATGATTACATGGTTTTCTTCTTTAGGCTGAAAATATGATAAATTTTAATACATTTATTTTATTTTACTTAAAAAATTTGACACCAGTCTTACATTCCCAGGATAAATCCCACCTGGTCATGATGTATTATCCTTTTATAGGATAATACTTGACTTGGATTTCATAATACTTTGTGGAGGTCAAAATCTCTTTAATTTCATTTTTCACTCTTATCTATGCTCAAGTCTTTCTGCCATGCTTTAGACTTATGGTCTCACATATTTGTTAGATTACTTCTGGGATATCTGCTTGTCAAATCCCTTATTCACAAAGAGTGGTATTCTCATCTCTCTTGAGGTTGAGGCCCTGGCAGCCATGTTTGTATTAAACGACCCTGGCTATAGCTGATTGGACTAGAAGTGGGCACCTGACCGGAGCTGGACCAATAATATCCTCTTTCCCAGGAATTTGGACTTGAGATTCAACTTAGTTTGTGCTGATTGCTACAAGTGAGAACATGACAATTCAGGAGCAGGCTACCATTTTGGGGCAACCAAGGTCAGCCATTGAAGCAGAGAAAATACTCTGGTTTGAAGAGAGAAACAGAGAGACTACTGAAGTTCGTAGTTTTTCTCTTTGGGTTTGATGATTTATTGCTATATTTCTCTTCCCCCATATGTTTTCTTTCTTGGTTAAGATACTTCAGAGCCAGTTTTTGTACTTGGCACCAAAACTGCCTCAGGCAAGGTGTACTTGAATCCTTCATACATTCTGTTTCTATGGCTTGGAATGCCATACTCCTAACCCGTTTGCAACTACTGATTCTTGTAGACATCTAGGCATCTCCTGTTTGGGTTAAACTTATCCAACCCCTTTTCAGGTAGGGGCAATATTTTATTACAATGCTGATTGCTTACCCCTTTCATCACACTTGCTATACACTATTATAGCACCTGAACTAGATTCTGAACTCCAGGATTTTGGCCTTTTGTATTTTGCATCCCCTGGGACTAGTGTTTGACCCATGCTTGGAACAAATGAATCAATCCAATGAATTAATCCAAACACTGTGCTTTTAAAACCACCTCAAGGCCCTGTATCCCTCATCTTTGGGAGCAAAGGTTAGAGAGGTAACACTTCCAAGGTTTGTCTCCATCCTCTGGAGTGCTTCTCAAATGTGGTTGCACATTAGCATCACCTGGGGGAGCTATTAGAAAACCCCAATACGTAAGCTGCTCCCTACACCAATTTAGTTACAATGTCTGGGGAAAGGACCCAAATTAGAATTTAAAAAATAATCACCTGGTATGAGGAGGCTTAAATGATATAACCAGCACTGATGTCTGGGTCACACTTCTATAAATGCTTAAGTAATTTGTCTGGAGTGTGCTGGGGTGGCAGTGGTTGTTAAAAGCTCCCTAGGTGATTCCAATATGCAACTCCCCAGGTGATTCCCCGGGAACTGAAAATTCATGAGAATAATAGAAAGTTACACCTTCAAGGCTGCATGAAAGCAGGTGTGGAAATCTGCAATTCAGATAATATGACTTCATTTTGCAGGCCTTGGAACTTGGGACTAATTACATTTGTCTGTTGCAAAAATATCAGTTATACACCTGCCTGTGTTTTTTCCCTCTTACAAATGGTATCATGACCTTGATTGTAGTTCTCATGCATCTGTAGGTTGGTAAATTTGAAGTGGGCCACAGATGCTAAAGGATCGCAACCAGGAAGTTGCTGACAGAAGCAGCACCCCCCCCGCCCCGCCCCCTTCTCGGTTGCATTGTCCTTGCTGCTGACTTTGGTAAGGAAAGCAATGCTGGACACCCTGTGGCTCCCTCTGTTTTGACTTTAGGAATTAATGGTGTTTCTTTGCTTAATGTACAGCAATTAATGGTGTTTACATTGGCAGCAGAAAATTAATGCCGCTGCATTGTTAGGAAACACAAAGCAAGGATAAGAAATATTTTGGTTAGTAATCAAGAACATATCTTCTGATGAGTTTTGCGCATGGCTGCTTCCCAAGACTCCTCCGTGGGTTACAGCTGACAGAAAAGAACCAGAAATTATGACCACTTTACTGAGGCATGGCAAAGCTGCAAACCAGGCAGTAGTAACAGAGAAGCTAACTGCTGGTGGGATTTCTTTGTTCTCAGCACTCAGTCTGGGCCTCCCTTTGTAATTTGCCTCTTGGGCATCTAAGAAGCAGCTTCTTTGTACCTAAACCAACTGTTATGACTCAGCTACTGTGGTTTTACTAGTTGGTGTTTCCCTATTGTTGGTCTTTCTGGACTCCACCCTGACCTCTCTCAAGCACTTGATTTTGCAGCATCTGAAGCCTTCATCCTTCTTGCTGTGGGGTAAACGCTTGCAAAGAAATATCATAGTCTAATCCCTAAACAAGGCATTATGTGTTTAAAATAATTGGAAGGTACACTGTTTGTTTGCTCCTTCCTTACTCTACTTTTAACAACCCACTGAATGACAATCTTTTTGAAGTGGAGTTCTATCACTCAAATCTCAGTAGCTTAACCAAAAAAATATTTGTTTCACACTCATGGTCCACGTTGATTGGTGATCGTTTGGGGGCCCTGCTCTGTCTGCTCCGAGACCCAAGACAATGGAACAGTCACTGTCTACAATATTGGCAGAGAGGAAAATAATGTAGAAAATTGTGGGCCAGCTCTGTCATCACTTGTCACATTTCATTGGCTAAAGCATGTTGTCTAATTCAAGGGGGCAGAGACGTGCAATCCTATCTTTGCCCAGAAGGAGAAATGGGGAGGTTTGGGGAACATACAGGAAATCCTATTTTGGGTATTATAATAATAGTTCACCCAGAAACACTGAAAAATCACAGATACTATAGCTAAGAGGAAAAAGATACACATTTCTGAGCAGTACCTGTCTTGGGCATAGCGATATAAATACTTAGGGTCCACGTTAGGAACTTATCTGCATAATTAACACTTATATTTAGAACCAAAGAATAATACCACTGGGTGTAGTAAAAAGGACAACTTTGAAACCCTTGCACGAAGTAACTGGGGTCCAGAGATGGAGGGTTCCACGCCACACTCACCCCTCCGGAATCACACAGTCAGTAAGAGTCAGAGCCAAAAAATAGGATCCAGTTCTAAATCTGGGCCAGTGCTCTCTGTGTCGTATAGTATTATTTGTCTTAATTTATTAACTCTAAGGAAAGGTTGAAGAAAAAAACCAGATTCTCCTATTTTCTAGTTATAACAGCTGCGGACTCAGAATCTGTGAACTTTGAACAGATTTGCCTCCAACTGTTCTTTCTGACTCTGCTCTTTGGCTAAACACATGATCCAATTTCTAGTAACGTTCAGAATTCATTGCTTATGACTTCTAAGCGTTAATTTGTAGTGCAGATTTCCCCCCTGTTTTGTTTAATGGATAAGTTAGGTGTGATCAACATTCTATTAACATCTGTATTACAGAAAATGGAGGTTTGGAGCACGTAATCCATTGGCTTGTGGGAATTATTTTCAGGGGAAATGAGTTCACCCCAATCATAAGGTAGGATTAGTCAGGCTTGACCTGCTAAATTGAATCAGGCAGTTATAAAGCATCAGATGTTCCTGGCATTGACCTTTTTAATGAGAAATGGGTCCATGAGATCTGCTTTAGTCCTCTGGCAAATATTTTACGAGTTTGAGCAGAGCTTTTCATCATTTAGATACATATCAGGATCTGAAGATGGGTTAGGCTGAGACCAAGTAAAATTAGCTTTTGATGGCCTGGCTAGGTGGAACATGGCTAATTTGTTAACTTGCTGACCCTCTTTATTCCTTAAGCCAAAAGGTTCAAAAGACCAGACACTGGTGAATACCTTTTATAAAGAGAAGAGTAAGACCAAAGCAATCTAGCAGGAGCTTGTTGGGAAAATCTCCTAAAGTATGCAGTCTCTCCTGCAACAGCGGGGAACAGAGCCCCTGGCCCTCTTGGCTTTCCTGTCACAGCCACAACTGCTGTCCTTGAATCTAGGCTTCAGGGCCTAAAAACTGGAGTTGACTAGCTAAATTGGTCTTCGGTTCCATCTTTAAAATCACTCAGCTGTTCTCTTTTCTCAAAAATAAAACTCCCCCAGCTGGTAGGTGGGCGTTTCCTCCTGTGACCCAGCAGGCTGGGGCCTGGCGACAGGTGTGGAGAGGCAGGGAGAGGCAGGGGTTATATCCCCCAGATCAGCCTTCTCCTGGTCTATGAAGGGCTGTGGGTGGGGCTGCCCGCAGAGAAGGGGGGGAAGGGGGCTGGCTTCTTGCTGTGCTCTGCAGACGGTGGGAGTGGAGGGACAAGGTATAATGGGATCATTGAATGTTAGAGCTGAAAGAGGTCCTGAAAACTGAATCTAGCCATTTTAGAGATGACGGATGAAGCTGAGGACCATGGGTAGACATGCTTGGCCCATGGACATATAAATAGCTGGAGTCCATTTATTCCAACTCTACCAAGAGTTCTTTGTCTTAGAACTCCGGGGGCAGCATGGGACAGATGCATATGCTTTAGATACTGGTGTTAAAAACCCTGCAATATCACTGCAGAAACTATATAATAATGTAGACAATATATGATAATATTTATAAGCACCAGAGTTCCTATCTACAATACCACTGAATATGCTGAATGCATCTGAACAAGTGACTTAACCTCCCTATTTCTTTGGTGACACTTCTGTAGAATGTTAAACACACACACATACAAGTATGGGTAGCAGACAATACAATTAAATACACAAACTTAATATTTAGAGAAGCCACACTCTTGCCCTGGGGAGAGGGGAGAGGGGAGGACCATGAGGTGCTCTGATCCTTTCCTGGACTTGGCTGCTCCCAGGTCAGAGGCCGGACACTGAGGACCCTCCCTCAACACAGGGCCCTTTCCTGACTGCCCATTTTTGGGGTCTTTTATCTTAGATGGGGACCCAGTGTATCTCCTTGGAATGTACCCTCATTCTGTCTTCGCCTAAGACCTGGAAAAAGAAGTGTACTTCTCTCCCTCTTTGAACCATTCAGCTTGGCAATGTAATTGACAGAGTGATCAGCACTGGCAGGTGAAGCCCAGAGAAGAGGTGGCTGTTCTGCTTTGTCCTTCCCTTTCCAAGGTGACAAGTGATTGAGCAGACACCTTCGTGGTCTAAGCGAAGAAATGAGGCAAACGGGAGTAGCTGAGGACTGTGTCTCCAGCACTCGGATAGCGCTTTGCCCACTGCTGCATAGATCCCGTGGGCCCCCCCGTCTGTATGTACCCATCGTGCAGACTGGTCCAGCCTGGAGCCTGGAGTCCTGGGTCCAACTCCTCACTCTGCCACAGTCATGTGAACCTCACTGAGAATTTATGTCTTTGACTCCTCGTTTCCTCATCTTTAAAAGGGAGACTATTTTTTTTTCTGGGTTTTCTACAAGGCTGTGAAGGGGATGTAATGAGATAGTGTGTGTGAAAGCACTAACTATAAGACATCGAAGTGTCTGTTACGTTGAATGTTAGTGAGAGAGGGCAAGGCTCACCCATGGGCTGAAAATGCAGATGCCAAATGGGAAAATGCACGAGTAAGTCTTACTGGGACTCGGCAGATATTTACCCCCAGTCAGTTTGCAGGGGGGAGGGTGGAGGGTGGGGCGTGTTGCCCTGTGAGCCTAACATGAGGGTGGGGGAAGGAGCTGGACAGGAAGGTTAATCACTGTTGAGAACTCCTTTCCCTTTTCCATTTCTCATCCTCTTGCTTTCCCAGTTCTGCTCACGCATCCTGATCTCTTCTTGCTCTCGTTTCCCTCTCCTTCCCACTCTGTGATGCTGTTTTATTCCATCCGCATCAGTCACTGCTGATGTGAAGCTGCCCAGCATGTGGAAAGGAAACCTCAGATGATCAGATGAGTGTACACCTGTCTCCCGCACACATGCCAGAAGGGAAGGGCACACCACTGGGCAGGGGGCAGAATGTAATTAACCTGCTGCCCTGTGCTCAGGAGTCGAATCTCTTCTTTGTGTCTTGTTCACACTGTCCTCCTCTGATCCCAGCAGATGAACTGGGGCCATGAGCCAGCTGTGCATTTGGAGGAACAGCTGGCCCAAGCCTGCCTCTGCCTGGATGCTGTGACGGTGAACATCTACCTGAACTTCCCCTTTGCATGGCGGGCTTGACCCATGCATGCTTTCCCTGCCCAGAGCATCTTCTGACCTAAGCTATCAAAAAATGCCCAAGTCTAACTAACATGGCTATTTTCAGTAACCCTTGCCCTCAGGCCACAAAAGTGGGGGCAGGGAATTGCTGAAGCTGAAGTTAGAGAAATGTACTCCCCTGCTAATTGTAGAAGGGATACAGAAACAGTTTTTCCTAGGGAAGAGTATCACACCTAGTCATGGCGTTTCAATAAAAATACCAGCTCTGCAGGACCCTTGCAGAGGAACTATTTTTAGGTGCTTTTGCAGGTAGGGGGAGCCTGGATCATCTTTGACATCCACTCTGGCAGGCAAACTCTGGCTGTGGTCAGGTGCATCTCAGTTCTGCAGCCTTCTTCTCTGCTGAACTTGAACTTCCATTGCAGTACAATTCAGCCCTGGGATCACTTGTGCAAAACAATAGAAACCCATAAACAAAAACAAAACCAACATACAATAGATACACAGCTGAAATCTAACTTTGTATGTCAACCCAGCGTTATCAGTCTATGGCTTCATTCATTAATGCATTTATTCTTTATCAAATAGTTGAGGGCTAATATGTGTTATGTACACATCAACGAACCAACACCTTTTTTTTCCTAATCTCAGAGTACAGGACAGAGAAAAGTCTCATGCACAGCTCAATGGACACCCAAATGAGAGTCCACACCTCAACATCTTGAACAAAGTCACTCTACTGTGGGCGGGGGGTGGGGGGTGGGCAGAGATTAGTTGTAAGAAGGACATTTGCAATATTGTGTATTACACTCAAATGTTATGGCTAAAAGTTTTCACCCCTGGAAGTAGAACCTCTGAATCTATTTTCATAAATGGATAAAACACTTGCAATTAGTTCATCTAGGTCTAGTGCATGTTATAGGAATGAAAATCCTGGGGCCTTGACAAGACACTTTTACTTATTTATTTTTAGACAGAGGGGAAGGGAGAGAGAAAGGAAGAGAGGGAGAGAAACATTGATGTGTGGTTGCCTCTCATGTGCCCCCTACTAGGGACCTGGCCTGTAGCTCAGGCATGTGCCCTGACTGGGAATCGAACTGGCAACCCTTTGGTTCACAAGCCGGCACTCAATTCACTGAGCCACACCATCCAGGCTACTTTTACTCTTTGTTGAGTATGAGTTTAGTACCTTTGGACCTAAGGGTCAGGATTTGAATGTCTGGGGGCTGTTTCTGGTGCAAAAGCTTTGTGAGGGGGAGGAGTATGGCCTTTGGCCCCAGGTATAGCAATGCAGGGGGCAAATGTGTGTAGCTGGGTCTGCACATCAGCAGAATGCAGATGGCCCTGAGGGGTCCTGCCAGTGCTGCTCTGAGCTGCTTATGAACCTGATAACAAAGAGTAAACCTCTGGGCTTCCAAGGACAGCTTCTGCAGCTTTGGTTGCCCCAGTCTCAGTATTGGCCTGGGCAGGAACACCAGTGAACATCTGTCACTCAGGGAAAGTTTGCTCATCATCTACCTAATGGGTGGGTGTGGCCACATACATTTCCCTGAACTATAAGGACCTCATCAGTCTGGAGGCAAATCAAGTTCTGCCATAAGCTTTAAAACAGAAAAGGATGAGCTAAGGTAAAGAAGTTTCCTGAAGCCTTTGGGGAAGTGGTCATCAGCCACTCACTCCTCCTGCCCATGTTTCAGCCCTGGAGCAACATCTGCATTGTCCACTGGGGGACCCGTATCCCCTGCATCTGTACCAGACTGAAGGTGTGTGAGGGCCTGAAGGTGGCCCACTTCCTATCCCAGATTGCTGTCATTGCCTCTGATAGCACCATGTTGGGTAGGGTGCAAGGCTTCTTACCGTGTATTTCTCAGCCCAGCATTACACACAGTGAAATCAGGCTCCAGGATAGCCAGAATATCTTTTTTCCCCTCTCCTGAGGACATTGTTTTCATTGCTTTTAGAAAGAGAAAGGGGCCCTGGCTGGTGTGGCTCAGTGGACTGAGTGCTGACTTGTGAACCAAAGGGTTGCCAGTTCGATTCCTGGTCAGGGCACATGCCTGGGTTGTAGGCCAGGTCCCCAGTAGGAAGCACATAAGAGGCAGCCACACAATGATGTTTCTCTCCCTTTCCTCTCTAAAATTTAAATAAAATCTTTAAAAAAAAAAAAGGAAAATAGAGAAACATTGATGTGAGACAGAAACATCGATTGGCTGCCTTTCTAAGGCACTTTGGGTATGAATCTGCCACATGGGTATGTGCCCTGAGCAGGAATTGAACCCATGACCTTTTGGTCCACAGGACACTGCTTCAACCAATTGAGCCACACCAGCCTGGGCATGGTCAGGCCATGTTTACAATGAAAAATATTCTTTGGATATGGAAGAGAGGAGTTACATTTTTTCCGTCTGCACTGGAAAGCAAAGAAGCTGATTATCAGTATATGCATGGGCTCCTCATGGCTGAGCTCCCCAAGTAAGGAACTCTCCGTGCTGCCAGGCCCAGGGCAGTCCCCCAGTTGGCTGAGTCCTGGGGATGGAGGTTTTCGCTGGCTACAGACATCCCATCTGGCCTCTGGAGTCGTTTCAACAGCATTGCTTAGAAGTTACACTTAACAGGATGTGGCACGGAAGGATTTCTGCTAGTTAGAGCCCTGGCTGGTGTGTAGCTCCACACCCCGAGGCTGTGCCATTCACTACACACGACCATGCAGAGCTGTTGCTCTGAGAAGTAACAGCAGGAACCCAAATAGCTGCTCAGTGTGAGCCCGAGTGTGGGCACTCGAAGCAGAAGATTGGTCAGAGACCTACGAATAAGCAGCGCAACGTGTGCCATCCTTCTATGCACTCCCACAGCAGCCTGCCTACCCTCACCCCAGAACAAGGGCAAACGAGATGTTCTTTTTGAGCAACATGTTCAGACATTGCTTAGTGTCAACACTGTTAGGTGCCATGTCCCATGTCTGCCTTTGCTGTCCACTCTCATAGGTACTAATTTTAATTCAAGAAACATTTATTTGGTACCAACTATGTCCTAAGAACAGTGCTGGTGTGGTGAACAGAACATAGTCCCCCTGGTGACTGTCAGCCTGTTCTTAATTTCAGACAGTCACTAGAGGGGAGAAGGGAGGGAATTTTAGGGGAAAAGGGGAAGGGTTTACAGGAACAAGTATAAAGGACACACGGACAAAAACTGGGGGGGTGGGGGTGGAAATGGGAGGGAGGTGGGGAGGGCTGGGGTGGTGGGCTGGGATGGGAGTAAAAGACAGAAAACTGTACAAGAACAACAATTAAAATAAAATTTAAAAAAATGGAATTATACAAAAAAAAGAACATAGTCCCTCATAAGAGGAGCCTATAGTCCATCACTTCCCTGCTTCTCCTTTACAAAGGCCCTATTTGGAGGGTAGTCTCCGTCCTAGAAAGATGCTCATGACAACTTCCTCCCTGGGCAATCTAAGGTCGTCTCTGATGCAGGCTCTTTCTTCTCTTGTCTATTTTTTCTGCCCAACCAATTTCTGTGATTTTTTTTAAACTGCTCAACTGGAAATCTGATCACAAAATTTGCCATATCCTGATTCATGTTGGTTTAGTTGTTTTCACTGTTATTCTTAAAATTGTACTTAAATCACTATTTCAAATAATAAAGGTGTCCATAAATGGACACACGGGCAATCAAATATTAATGTTGACCATAGTTGCTTTTGTTATTTTTAAAGAGAGATTAAACATTTCAGAGTTGACCCTCTCTCTGCATCCACCTAAATTTTGAACTACTGCTCGCTTAAAAACTGACATGTAATTTACAGAGGAATAGGGTATTGGGTAGGGAGGCAAGAGGCCTTCTTTAGCTCAGCTGGAGGTTCTTGATTCTGCACTTGGGGAATGTCTCTCCCTTGTTCTTTTTCCTTTAGTGACTTTCCTTTGAGGGGAGCAGAGAGGGAAGATTCCGCTTCTTTAGGAAGAAAGAATACATTTTAATAATAAAGTTTCACTTCAAAGAAGGTGACTCCAAAGGGCAAACTGGTAGTTGAAAGGTCAGTGCCTAGCCACGTTTCATAGAGAATCAGCTGGTATTTATTGAGTACCTACTATGTGTTAGTCACTGTTCTAAAAGTTGAACATGCAATCTCCCATTTAATCTTAAAAATAGCTTTTTTGGGGGGAGGTACAGTATGAACCCCATTTTACAGATGAAAAAAAGGAAGGAGTGCCGCTGTTACTTGCCCAAAGCCGTGCACTTAGGAAGTGGTGGACTGGGATTCAGTTCAGTTCAGTTCAGTTCAGTAGCAAACAGCTACCATGCTATGAACTGGAGATTCCTGTGAGTCCCTGAATGTAGGTATTGGGCAATTCTTTATACAATGGCGTGATCTGATGGGCTCAGTGACCGTCCCCTGCCCATACCTTTCTTCCCTTCTGCAAGTGTCCTGACAGCTCAAATCCCATTGCCTTGGCTTCTTAGGGCTCCCATGACAAAGCACCACAATCTGGGCAGCTGAAAACAATACATGTGCTCTCTCCGAAGTCTGAAATCAAGAGGTCAGCAGGGTTGCTCTGCTTCCTCTGAAGGCCCTCCCCCTTTCTGGATGGCCCCTGGGGTTGATGGATGGCAGCAGGACTCGGTATCTGCCTCTGCCTCCGCCTTCGTCTTCACAGGACTTTTTGCAGCCTCTCCCCTTCTTACAAAGACATCAGTCACTGGATTTAGGGCCCACACTAAATCTACAATGATTTTTATCTCAAGATCTTTAACTAATTACATCTGCAAAGACCTTTTTTCCCAATAAGGTCATAGGACACCACACTCACCATTTAAGATGTATTCTTTGGGTTTAGAAGCACTGTTTTCCAGACTCCTCTGTTAACAAAATTTGCCTAGGAAAGACTTTTGGTGGATGGGTTTGGGGTTGTTTACTTGGGAACTACAGCAAACCAGGAGTCCTGGAGGAAGTCAGGAAAAAAAAAAAAAAAGAAAATGAAGATGAGACACAGGGCAGATGGGAATGAGGGAATTGAATACAAATTTCAGTTAATTTGTAGTTTAGATAAAGGTTTTGCTGAGTATATTCTCCTGAGAAGCTTTAACAGAAGGGGATAGAAGAAGTAGTCAACCACCCAGTAAAAAAATCTCCACCTACCAGTTTGCTAACATGAGCTCTAATTGCACTGGGACCTGCATAATTTTTTGAAATGGTATTCAGAGGTACAGATTGTAAATTTCACTTGCAACAATATAAACAATTTCTAATTGCGTAGAAAGCAAACTGCCACTAGCAAAGCATTTCACAATCGTTAAGTACAATGCCCCCTCACTTTACAGTACATGTAAATTGTCTCTCAGTTCCTTTTAAACTGCAAAAATGTCAATTTTGCAGAATCCATCTGGCCCTCTTCATGAATTTTTTTTTTTGGAGGCTTTCAGGAAAAGCACTGCGGAATGACTAAGAAAGATAGTACTGAACATGGAACTAAAACCATTTCCCACTGAGAGCTCGGTGGCCGTAGGCCAGTTTTTCACATCTCATTGCTGTGGTTTCTCCACGAACCAGCTTACCTCCCAGGGATCCTGCAAGTATTGTAGACACACATTTAGACTAGAGCAGGCAATCTCAGTGCCACAAACATGCACAGAGCTGTGTGTGTAAGTGTGTGCATCCTAGTGCACATGTGTGCAGTGATGGATGGCATTACCTTCTTTCTAAATAAGCAAGGGGTTTGTAAATCTCTAAGAAGCAGGACTGTGCACCAAAATAATCACAATGCCCTCATCCTGTATTGTATAAGGGACCCCAGAGCTAGCACTTAAAGGTGTTAAACTGGAAAAACTACTGCACTAAGTTTGCAAGTGTTATGAGTATCTCGATTTTAAATTGGTGCAGATAATGCACAGAGTTAAATAACTTGGCCAAGGTCAATGATTTTATTAAGCACCTTTGATTAGGACAGAAAGACTTGTATGATAACATTCATTCATCCAGCATTCATTTACTGTCCTACCTTCAACATAAATCCCAAATCCAATCACTTCCCACCTCTCCACCACTATCGGCCTGTTCCAAGACGTCATTCTTCTTGCTGCATTTTTGCAACTGCCTCCTAGCAGTTCTCACTCTGTACCCTCCTTGCTCATCCTCCAGCCAACAGTCTGAGCTAACCTTTTACACTGTTAGGTCATGAGTTTCCGTGGTCTACAGTGCCCTCCACAGTCGGATCTTCTCCGCTACCTTTCTCCACCCCGTTTACTCCAGTGCAGCCATACTCTCCTCTTGTCCATTCTTTGTGGAAAATGCCCCAAATGGCCTCACCTCAGGGTCTTTGCACTTACCATTCCTTGTGCCCATAATGCTTTCTTTTCTAGGCAGCCTCAAATCTTATTCCACCATTTCCTAAAGGACTCAAGTCTTCCCTCACTAATAGCACCCTTCACATCGTCCTTATCCTCTTTACCCTGAATCGTTTTTACCTGTAGCATTTGTCCTCTCAGGGCACATTATGGTTTTGTCTTTTTCATGGTCTGTCTCTCTCCACTAGAATGTAAGCTTCATAAGGGAGAGTGTAGGGCTGTTTTTCCACCTCTGTATTCCTAGTCTCTAGAAAAGTGCCCACCATGTAATGGGAATTTAATAACTCGTTAGCTGATGGAGTAATCCCCATTTCCTTGTGTCTAATAGAAAACAATAGCAATTCCTCTGCTTTGCTTTCCTTAGGGTTTGTGGCTCATATGATATCCTAGAAGTAAAAGTGCTGCCCAAACTATAAAGAACTATGTGGACTGTGTCATTTCCTCTAGCCTGTAGGGTGAGGTGGCTCTAGAGCAAAAGTTTGCCTTGCATTCGAGAGAGCAGTTGGCATCCCCTGGATCACTTTGGGATACACATTATACTATGAGCTAATTTAAAATATGTGAACTTGCGGATTTGAAAATAATCTAAAAGTTATATATTCTAATCCTATACCTGATACTTAAATTTGTTTTTGCACATTCCTGTCATTAGTCTATGTTTGAATGCTCCAAGTGGCTGGAGAATCATTCAGCTCTTCTTTAAGACAGTCCCTTCTGGTGATGGATATTTTCGTTGCTAGAACATTCTTGACACCCAGACAATGGTTCCCTCCCCTGGCCCTCCATCCCCGAATCCATATTGAAATCTTTTATTCTGACCCTGCAAGTTTTTTCAGCCATCTTTTTTTTTTGGCTCAGTTTTGCTTAGGACATGCCACTTTCCCCACCCAGGACCCTTGAACTCTGGGCACTGCTGCTGTCTGCATACACTAGACCCTTCTGACAAGAATGGCAATAATCATTGAAGCCATAGTTTAGGAAAGATTTGTGCCAGCTGCTCCCCACCAGGGTTCCCGTTAGCTTGTCATTTCTTTGTGCTACTGTGTGCTTTCCATGACAGGGACATGCCAGCTCTCAAACTTTTCCTTCGGGCCCCCAGTTTGTCTCCCTTCAAATGTTCCCAGTGGTAACCACTTATTTTCTTGTTTACCTCTTGGCTCTGATGCTCTCCCAACCCCCCTCTCCTTGTCTGCAGGAGGAGACACTGTTGTTCACATCCTGCCGGAGGGCCCTAACCCCCTACTGATTTTCCTGGCTCTGCTTCAGTGACCTTGAGCAAGTCACATCTCCTTTCTGTGCCCAGCCCGTCTCTCAGGCTCTTCCCAGGGCTGAAATGTTGAATTTAAGATTCTGAGTGAGTCCTAGCTATAAAAACTAGAAATAAAAAAATAATTAGATCCAAAGTCGGTTGAGAATTTAATCAAATAAATATTTATGGAGCACCCATGAGGGGCCGTACGTGGCTTGAGATGCCAATGTGGATACAAAACAAGTCTGGACCTGCCTTCAAACCAATTAGTTTTCATAGAGAAATAGATAAAACACGTGTAAAACAGGAAATTCATTAATTAGGAATTCTACTTGGATAGATCAAAATAGGGAAAAATTGCGGAAAACCGTTGGTTATCTGTTTTGGAAGCTTGAGTTTTGTATTGCTTATTCATGGCTAGAATTACTGGTAAAGGACACAGAATTTATATTCAAGTTTTCCAGTCCTGAAACTTAGTCCTTTTTTCACTAACAATAAAAAAAAATTGGGGGAGGGAACATTATTTACAGTGTATTTCTCATTTTTTAAAAAAATTTGAAAATGGGTGTGATGAGAGTACTTTGTGGATTTGGAGTAAGGATAAATGGGATAATGCATACAGAGTCCTGGGCACAGAGCCTGGTATGCAGTATGTACTCATTAAATGGGTGCTCTTACTACTGTTGTTAGTGTCCTTAATTTCTTCATGTCCTACACTCTGTGTTGCATTTTTTTAAGTATTTGTTTTCCTTTTCTGCTGGGTTTCTAGCATTTCATACAATTCCTACTATCTTTTTAACATTGTATTCATTTATTTTTAAAGAGAGGGGGAGGGA
Source organism: Glossophaga mutica (assembly GCA_039655065.1). Taxonomy (NCBI): domain Eukaryota; kingdom Metazoa; phylum Chordata; class Mammalia; order Chiroptera; family Phyllostomidae; genus Glossophaga; species Glossophaga mutica. Next base: position 16,058,877 of record CM077312.1, on the reverse strand, counting down.
AGGAGAAAGAGAGGGAGAGAAATATCAGTGTGTGGTTGCCTCTCCTGCGTGTTCCACCAGGGACCTGGCCTGCAACCCAGGCATGTGCCCTGACTGGGAATCAAACCGGAGAGACCCTTTGGTTCACAGGCAGGTGCTCAATCCACTGAGCCACACCAGCCAGCACGGTTCTTACTGTCTTAATGTGAGACACTTTCAGAATACAAGAAATGTCAGTAGTTGCTTAATGATATTGGAAAACTTATGATAAGATTGTTAAAGTCATGAGCTTGCGAATGGACATGTACATTCTTGGATTTGATGGTAGATTAGGGTGGTATGAATGGTGCAATTAAAACAAATCGTGTCCCCATAAAAGATATGATATCATTTCTTTTTTTTTTTGTTTGAATGACTTTTCAGCAAACAATTGCACTATATAAACTTCCTTATATTTCAGGCAGAGATTGAGCTGGTGAGGGGATCAAGGATTTTTCTCTTTTCATAATTGAAGACACACTACCAGAGCATATGATACAAATGCCCTGATGTATATTCATGTTGTTGAAGGCCCTGAGTACTTTCTCTGAAGAACTAAAAGGGTAACCATAAAATTCAGATTCAGGTCACATAATGCTCTTGTGGTATATGGTGTGTACTCTAGAAATGAAATATTCTGTCTTCTGGCCACTGGCCTTTCTTGCTTGAGGACTGTGCTGGTTTCACCCAGATTCTAGGCTCTCTTTGTCTGGGGTGAAGGGAAAAAACCCACACCGTTCAGTTACCCTCCCTCATTTTCATATCCGCAGTTGCGTTGGGTGGGTGGATTGACAACAGTGCAAAAACCAACCTGCAACAAGAACTCCACACTTCCATCCACGTGGAGTGTGTGTGGGGGGCATTGTCTTCCACGTACCCCTAAGTCCTACTGATAATTAGTAACCCTGACTAACTAGGTGACCACTATCACACCTTAAGAAAATTAGCAATCCTATCTCACCATTATGTAATATTGAGTTCATCTTCAAATCTCCCCAGTTGTCTCCCCAGAAAAGTCTTTCACGGATTGAAGGAAATCTAACTAAGGCTCACAGACTGTGTGCCCTTGTTGAATATGACAGTTGAGAAAACAGACTAAGAAAATGAAGATCACACAGTCAATCATACGTTGTGTCTTAGATTTAAATCAGGGCTCACCGGCTCCAAGGCCTTGTTCACTTAAATGGTGCTGGAGAAGATTCCCGACATCGCAAGGCAGAGCGTGACCGACCATACCTGGAGGTCGCACCTCAGTGGATTGTGCGGTACTTTTAGGTAAACTTTGGGCGAGAGAGAATTATGCGGCCGTGGTGCTTCATTGCCTCAGGTCGAATACAGGCTGGAGGTTTAGCCGTATTGAAGTAAGACAGAAAGAGGGTAAAACACCCAGAAAAACAAAAAACACACAAGTGAAAATTCCCAGTTAGCTTGAGGTTTCGGGAGACCTGAAGAAAATTTGCTTTAAGTACTTCAGAGTTTTTTCAGTTCTCTTTGTCCTAGGATGGCTTCTTCTACACCTTAAATGACCAGTGTGGTTAGTGCCATAAAATCCTGGAGGAGGGAGTTTTGGTGTCTTCTACCTGCAACACCCCTGTTTATGTCTGACTCGCCAGTGGGGTCTCACTAGATAATTCGAGGCTTTCATCAGCTTTGTAGTGATATTTTTTTTTAATACCACAGAGTCCTAGTTGTTGATGTATATTTCTATATACTTTGAGAATCCTTAGGAATACTTTCCAGATTTCTGATAACTAAGCTCTTTCTCAGAGTCCTCTCATCCTCAGGACATTCTTGCTGTGTTTCTTTTGTTCACATGAGAGATAAGTGATCTCAGTGGCGAGACATTATCCATTGTTTGTCCCAAGGCAGTTTTTGGTTACATACCACAAGTCAAAGGTGCCCCGTCATCTGACGCCAACCTCAGAACAGCTTAAACTGCCCTGTTAAAGCCATACTTCCACCTCCAGCTTTTAAAAACCTGAGTTAATTTCTTCTGGAACTAAGTCAGCTACCAAGTTCCACAGTCATGGCCCAATATTCATCTCAGTATGTAAGTCTCGAATTCTCTGTAAAAGACAATATTGATTCTGGAGAAATCTTGATATTTCACTATTATTTACACTTAATGAAGGTGAACTTACTAATTAGGGCTATGTAAGGAAAAATACCTCCATCACCAGTCTCTGATATTGAGCACTCTCATTTTTAAGGCCTGGCATGTCCCCTATGATTGGATGAAAATTCAGAAGCCCCTTGGCTGAAGATGTGCTTTTCGGTGAACAGGACTTTGGGTGCTCTGTCTGCTTTATGAAGTGAGAATGTACTCTCTTCACCATCAGGGCAATGCTGTGTAGTCTTCTACACTTCCCAATATTCTAGACACGGCTGAGAGAAACGTAAATAAAATAATAAATAGCACTTCATTTAGGCCTTCTTAAACCAATATGTCAACCTCCCAAGATAATGCAGAAGAAAAACCATGCCATAATTATGAAATAATTGATATCTAAATTAGTATCATCTTATACTAGAAAGAGAAATGTTGGGTTTTCAATGAGTTGGTAATAGAGACCACGGTAGTCTTGACTCCGAAATGGGTGTATGCGTCCCTCCTGCTTGGAAGTCCCTTTGGTCCCTGTTGGGAAGAGCTGTCAGCATTCAGATGATTGCAGTGATGAAGGAGTTAAGCAAACCCGAAGCTGGCAACCTGTGATGCTGGCAGCAGATGGTATTGTCGAATAGAGGTATAACCGCATTTTTAAAAATCCCTTCAAAATAGTTTCTCAAGCTTTAGGTAACTTCGATGACATTTGGCAGACTCTGAAAATCACTTAAATGGGTACAGAATTGAAAGAATTACAAAGGAAAATGTCACCATCTGAATTTGTCTTGAGTCTTATTGAGTCGAGACATCTGAGGCTCTTGTTAATACTTAGCAACCATTTACAGCCCACAGAGTGGAGTGCATCATTGTTGGCCTTTTTAGCTCATTTTGTGGGGAAGGTCTTCTGTTGCATCTGGAAATGGAATGGATTTAGTGCTGTAAAACGTGAAGTCTGTGGGAAAAGAAAAAGTGTAAATTACCTTAAATTCAAATTCAGAAAAACTCACTGGAGCTTTTAGAGAACGGTAATTAATGCAATCAAAAACTACAGGAAAAATAGCCCTTTTTTGTTTCACAGTGTGTCATTCTTACTGAATATGGCATAGCAAGAATGCAATGGAAAGTGCTTTCATACCATTGAGAGGCAGTGCAAATATTGTTGGGGAACCTAAGATTTTCTTTTTGGTAGGGGGAGTATAGGATATCCGAAAGACCTGAGATTTATACTCAGAAAAATTGAGAGCTAGAACAAAGGTGCATTTATGAAATTTAACTTCTTGTTTTACAGGTGAGGACAGTGAAGCCCAAACACGAGCCAGAGCTGCAACTCTGATCTGGCTTCAAGGCTGTAAACCCTTTGCAATTATTCAAAATCTGAAAGATTTTGTGGTCAAATATTTCTATATTCCGCAGCATCTTACCGTAAACATCAGTACTAAGCAAGACCGGCATGTGAAGAAAGCCTAGGGAGGCAGGAGGTGGTACAGATGAGGGCACGGGTTTGTGATCCAGCCCTGACTCTATTCCTTATGAACTTCAATGAAGTTACTTAACTCGGCTGACCTGGTTTCTTCTTTTGGTCGAGTGAACAGTTATTATCAGGGCCCATACAGCATTTCCACTGGTCACAAATGCTTTTTTAAGCATCATTGGATTGGCTAGATCATTAGCAGCAAAGCTACTTACATTAGAGCCTGGGCAGACTGAAGACCTTTTTCTTGTTTTAGGACAGTGGTTGCCCTGCTATGATCTCTGAACCACCAGCAGCAACATCACATGAAAAACCTGTTAAAAATGCAAGTGCCGAAGCCCCACTCTAGACCTGCTCAAGGTGCAGCAGAGCATCAGAAACTCTTTTAAACCAGAAATCTGTTTAAACAAGCTCCCCAGGTAATTCTGGTGCATGCTGGAGTTTAGAAAATCATTGGGGTAGAGCACACTCAAAGATTTTTTTTTTTTTGTATCATTTGGTAAATGTGTCAGAAAAACATGTCCGGTGTTGCCATGGAAATTCAGGGATGTATTAAGATGATGGAGTGCTCACAGGTACAGCTACCTACCTGTCCTCTTCATAGCATATTTCTTGAGATCGACCAGTTCATTGCCCCAGAGAATCTTCTGAAATGTCAGACTCTTCTACTTTTATGGAATCATGTCCTACCTGCTGGCATGTATGTGTTATTCCAAGGCATTCAGGGGACTGTTGGTTTCTGCTTATTTCCTGTATCTCAATGTGAAGTTAGCACCTTACTGGACAACCGTAGTGTTCTGTGTGGATAGTGGGATGGTCAGGACGCCTGCATATTAAACTGTGGCAAAGACCCAGGTAAACCCTGGAAATGGTGGAAGCTGGCACCCCTTCTGCCTGATCCATGGGGAATCACCTAGGGTTGTTTTTCAGGTCCTGTCACCCATGACACTATCCAGTCTATCTTGCCTCTAGGAGATAAGCGATGTTACCCAGTCCTGGCCACCCAGGGATCCTAGCATTTTCCCTGAAGTAAGAAAGCCAATGTTAATTGGGGTGATTATTTTTAGCATCCCTGGGATATTGGAAATAACAGTTTCCTGTAATTTTCAGGATCCTCATGTTCTACATGATAATGCATTTTCAGTGCTTTGTTGGAAAGGCATGGCTTCTGAATTCTCTTGAGGAACCTTAAGAGAACAATGAATAACTTAGACAGGATCGATTCACTCCAACATTTCTATCTCTCTGAATTCTGTATTCCTTTTTGCATGCTGCATATTAAGGAATTTAGGGCATCTCAACTTTTACCCTAGGCCATTCTTGAATCCAGGTTTTGGACAATCATCGGAATGGATAATTGGAACCACTCCCAGCCACTTATGCTGGCACATTGGATCTAGCATTGGTAATTGCACCAGTATTGAAGTATCCACCCAAACTTTAAGTCAACTTTCTACTCCTCTGCCTAGTGTCTCTCTCTGTGCATGTTCTCCAGGTGTTTAAATTATAAATACTCTACAAGACTTTCCTGACTACACCCTTCCCCCAGGGCCTCCTTTTTGTTTTATCCTGGTGTCATCCTCATACTGTGTTTAGAGCTATTAGGGGGCGTGTGGGTGGGGCATGATAACTGCCTACCTTTTGTAAGGTAGGTGCCACAGCCTGGATCATTTCAGGGTCTTCAAGCAAAGAAAGAAGTGCCGACTGCCAGAGGAGTCACGGCAGATGTGGGGTGTCAGGCTGCTGCGTGGCTCCTCTGTACCCTCCATTTTTCCCCATTCCAATCCTCTGCATTTCGTTTTTTTCTATCGGTACTTTAACTTCCCTAAAGAGACCTGATGAATTCATCTGACGTACTTCAGCAACCTGCAGAATCAGACACTGCATTTGATTTTTTAACTGTGTCACCTTGGCAGCAGTAAGAGGTAAGAGATTATTTTAGTTCAGCCATAGAGTTTCTGACTCCTTTCTTTGTCTACGCCTTGAGCCAATAATTTAGTATTTTGAGCTTGTCATGCTAGTTCTTGAAGTTGTCTAATATTGTTAGATGCATAACTCCAATTCTATAGTCTTTGAATTTCTCAAGCTCTTTTTTTTTTTTTTTTTTTAAATAGAAGCCACATGGATCCCTCCAGCCTTGCCTTCAATGGGCACATCATCCCAGTGGCCAGAGGAGAAAACTTTGAACTTCTGCCCTGCATGCCAAGGGCTTTCAGATTTACAAATCGTCTTTTCCCTGAGGTCCTATTTCCCTTTTCCCTAAGGCCTCATTGCCTGTATCAATCAGGTTTCCTAACTGCAAGTACCATAGATCAATGTAAGCGAACTTCAGCCCCCAAAGAATTAGTTAAAATATACTGGGCAGTCCAAAGCATCTCTAGAAGGTGCAGGGAACTGAGTTTAGCAGCTGGGACCAAGGTAAAAATTGTATTATTGCCCTTGACATGCCACTTGTCCCATGGCATACGACGCTGTTACTAGAGCCACTGTCACTGCAGTCCTGGGACAGCGGTTACTGTTGTCCCCACTATACCAGCAGCACGCTGTGCTTTGTCTGGCCCGGGCTCCCCATCAAGTCTGACGTGAGCACATATGGTTGACTTACCCCGGCTACTCTGCCCATGGCCTAGCTGTGGGAACAGTTTCATCTTTCAAAGTGGAAAGTGTTGTCAAATATTTATACATAAATATTACATAAGGGAATGTTTGTAAAGCACTTAAGCCCAGTGCCTGGACACCCAGCAAGCTCTTAATGTAAATATAAAATATATAATACATATTATATAATATGAGTGTTTGTACTAGGAAAACTGGGTAACAGACAAGGATGCTAAATGTCTTTATAAAAGCTTTCAATTTTAGCTGCCTTGTGTTTTGGGAGTTTAATTAAGATTTCCACTTTTGGTTGGTGAAGGCTAAATTTGCTGCATTTCATGGCACTGTGCTGCTTATTCATTCAACACAAGTGTTTGCTACTTCCCATCTGCTGCTGCTTTAGGTCGTCATAGGCAGTTACGGGAGAAGCACATAGGGAGAGTACTCAGTACTTGCCCTCAGACAGCGTCTAATTCAAAGAGCCGAGAAAGATAGACACCGGCATTTATTGAGGATGCATTATGCACCTTGGGAGCCTTACACACATTCTCTAATTTGCTCCCCTCAAGTACTCTATTGGGTAGCTGTTATCTCTGTTTGATAGGAAATAGCACCTCAGTGGGTTTGATTCACTTGCCCAAGATCATGCAGGTAGGAGAGGGAAAGTCCAGTTCATACCAGGTTTGGGTCATGATTTGAGGAAGAAGGAGAGCTCTCAAGACCTAGAAGAGCCAAGGCAGTAGAGAAAATGATGTGGATTTGAGAATTTGGCCCCAAATCATTTGAGGATTCTGACTGCAGCAATGTTATGGGACCTTCAAAGAAGATACTGAAAGAAAAACTGGGTTGATGTTCTTTAAATTGCCAAGACTAGAGTGAGTCCATGCTTGGAATATTTGATGCCCCTCTTATCACTAAAATTTCTAGAAGATGAAGAGAAGCTGTATCAGGGCTCAGGAACAAAGCACAGGTCAGGGGTCTGGACACTTTCTCTTGTTAAATGAACCAGCCATGTAATCACACCCTTGCCAGTATTCCATGGGCCTTCCCAACACGCAGAGGCTCATAGTAAATAACCATCCCATTGATGATTTTCAGACCCAAACTACTAGTGGGTGGGTTGGTCTGGCTTGCCTTGATTGCCCCAGGGTTCCAAGATGGAGTCTGCATGTGACTGACATCCCAGGAGCCCACTGAGATTGGGCATGAAGAAGCCAGGAACTGTCAGAGGGTAGCAACCACCATTTCTCCTTATAGAAACTCAGGTGCTCTGGTAAGAAGTAGACAATTGCCCTAGGTGGATTGGAGTAATTTGTAGGGTAAACACTGGTAGGGGGTTATGATGATAGTGACAGTGGTCACGTGTGTTGGTGGTTATGTCAGGGACAGTGGTGGCATCTGGAAGGTATGTGTGAGAAGTCTTATCCAGTGTAATTGTAATGGGGTGCAGAGCATATCCCCCACAATCCTTAACTGGGGGAAGGGGGGGTGGATGATGCATTGTATAATGATGACGAATTAATAACTATGCTTTTCTGAAGGGAAGAAGGCTGCTGTCTAGGGTGAATTGTGTACGTGACTCTGAGAATGCTCAGCGACTTGTGACGTAGCTGGGGAGGATCTTATACAGACCTGTGCTAGAGGCAGGGGGCGGATGTCCATGGGTCTCTGGGAACTTTTGCCCTGACTAAAGATGGCAACTAAAAGAAGGTTAAAAAATATGGGAGAGCAGGCAAAAATGGCAGACACTAACACACATAGGAGGGGCTAGATATGAGATCATGCAGGAAGGTGTGGGCCGAGCATTTAAATGAGGGTGGGCTGAAGGAGGAGGGAAGCCACACAGTGTGGAGTAGCCGAAGAGCAAAAGCCGTGAGGTCTGGAGTAAGAGAGAGGAGATCTGAAAGCCAGAATTCCAGAGCTGGCGGTGCAGAGGGGGACCTGCGCAGCCACCTAGATTTGAGTCTATTGGAGAAGACAGCGGCAGAGCTGTGGCCGGTGGGGTGGGGACACGCCTAGCCACCCGGATTTGTGAGATGCTTGGAGCTGAGCTGTGACCAGGAATGCTGATCCGTAGACTTCTGCTTTTCTGAAAGACAACGATACCTCTGACTGCCTATTCTGAGACTGGCCTGGTTTGGCAAAGGGAGGCAGGACTATGTGTTTTGGGGTGATTTTAAAAGGGAGTGGGACTAAACAGCAGAAATCCACCGTTATTCTAAATCTGTATAACCTTTAAATAAACAACTCCTTTCCTTTTTCACCAGACTCTTGCACTGGGAGTCACACCTCTTGGTGGAGGTCTTTGAATCCCATGCTGTTCCAGAACAGCAATGGTGAGGTTCTGTAACATGATGACTGTGATGCTCCTATAAAAATCTCTGGAGAAAATTTCCTGAATAAAGGCATCAGAGTGACTCAGCATTTACTGAGTAGAAATATCTCTTCTCTATGGATTTCAGAGCTACAGGTATGAGGTCATGGTTATGAGTGAAAAAGTCCTGCTGTCCATAATAAATCAGCTGAACAGCTTGAAAATGCTTGCATTTTGTCATGTAATCAATATCTTCCAAACCATCTCTTGTAAATAAAAAAAGATACAAACTCTTTATTTCATTATATTTCCTAATTTTAGTTATACATGTATATATAATACATACATACATATATATATATTTATATTCATATTGATATATTTATATTTACCCAGAGGACTTCAACTTTACACCTGGCTTCTGGATGCTTGGTGTAGGATGCTCTTGCATGTGCACTATAATTTGTCTGTGAAACGCTATATCATATTTAGTGCAGTGTGTACATCTTCTCAGAGACATTATTTGTTTTTTTTAATATTTTATCTATTTTTTAGAGAGGGGAAGGGAGGGAGAAAGAGAGGGAGAGAAACATCAGTGTGTGGTTGTCTCTCACGTGCTCCCCACTGGGGACATGGCCCACAACCCAGGCATGTGCCCCAGGCTGGGAATAGAACTGGTGACCCTTTGATTTGCAGGCCGGTACTCAATCCACTGAGCCACACCGGCCAGGACAAGGAGATATTATTTGTATTTTGTGCCTATATGACAAGTCTATGGGATTTTAAGGAGAACACTTAGTCTCTCATATCCCCGCATTCTGAGATCTCACAACAAAGTGTCAGTGTCTATTTTGAGAGTAGAAGAGAATTGGGGAGCATTGTGATTTATGGTAGAAAGATCCTGTCTTAAATCTTGGCTCTGCTGTTTACTAGCTATGTAACCTTGGGTAAGGAATGCAGCTACCTGGCTCAGAATCTTCTTAAGTAAGATGGGTTAATAATTCTTCCTTAAGTTGTTGAGAAGACCAAATAAATATAGATATCGCCCAGCGTGGTATCTGTTATGTAGCAAACATTATACTAACATGTCTGAATTGCAAGAAGTCTTAGCGTTAATCATGTAGATCAACTTTCTCACTCTGAAGATGAGAAGAGTCAAGTCCAAGAGAGATGAAGTAACTTACCCAGAGTTTTTATATAACTAGTGATATAGTTGAAACTAGGTTCCAGGATAACTAGATTCCCATGAACTTCCAAGGGAAAACGTCAATACCTCATTGTCATGGGCAGACAGATCGTGCAACAGTGTAAAATGCTGGGCATTTCCCTTTGTATTTCATGATCTGAAAGAAAATCCTGTAGTATTAGCAATGTTTTCCAAATCAGACACCCCCTTTGGAATTTTGGAGCATACATTTACTACTTGATACCTGAGCTCTGTTTCCAGAATGGCCAGTAAGAAATTAATTTAGGAATTTTAGAAAACCTGAAAAGTTGGCTATTTACAATTTTTTGACTTTTAGCGAAAGAGGGCAGAGAAAGAGAGAGTGAGAACATTCATGTGGGAGAGAAATGAATTAATTGGTTGCCTTCTATACGTGCCCTGGGAGGTAAAACCTGCAAGCCAAGCATGTGCCCCTAACAGAAATCAAACTGGTGACCTTTTGGTTCACGGGACAATGCCCAACCAACTGAGTCACACTGACTGGGGCAAAAAGTTGGCTTTAAAAAAAATAATTATCAGGATGCAATTTACATACTGTGAAATGTATATCCTTTACATGCACAATTCAGTGATTTCTAGTAAATATGTTAAACTGTGCTACTGTCATCAAAATCCAGTTTTAGAACATTATCATCAACACATTAAGATCCCCTGTACCTGTTTGTGGTTTACATTTCTGACCCCTAGGCCCAGGAAACCACTAAATTACTTTCTTTCCTTATAGTTTTGCTTTTTCTGGGCATTTCGTATAAATGAATTTATATAATATGTGGTCTTTTGTGTCTGGCTTCTTTCAGTTAGCATGGTGTTTTTGAAGTCATCCACGTTCAGTGTTTTGAAGTGTTTGAAGTCTCATGTTCAGTGTTTTGCTCGTCTTTATTGCTGAATTTGTGTTACAGTCTAGGTTCTATTTATATGATGGGGAAGTGGTGGTGGGAGGCAAGAAATGGCTTCAACCTCTCCAAATCTGTCATCTGATAAGCCTGATTCTACTGAGTTGCCCAAAGAGCAGCTTCCCACAGGGAATTCTACAAGGTTGCGTCCGCTGGCCCTCTTCCCAGGTTTCAGGGAGGAAATGTTTATATCTCTGTTTCTGATGATTATGCCACTAAATGGTTGGAAAATTGCCCATGTGGGAGGTGGCAACTCAGAATCCAGCAGGTTAATAACAGCCTTGAAGTGCATATTTATGAGCGGACAGTGATGCACCTGCCATTGAACTTGGGAGTTAGGGGAAAGGAGTGAATTTTCATGGGGAGACCAAGGAATGGATTGTGTAAGTGCCACAGCTGGGGGTGATCCTAGCAGGAGGCAGGTGTGTTCTCTGGCTGTGAGATAAAAGTAGTGTTGGGTATTAATTAGTTCAGCATGCAGGTTTGGAAGACAGAAAGGACTGAGTTGGCCATGTGACTGACTTTGGGCAGATTCGAAGCCTCTAAGAGCCTTTGTTTTCTCAGGTATAAGAGAGTAGATACTCTACAACTTGCAGAACTGTGGGAATTAAACAAGATGATGCAGACAAAATGCTTAGTAGGATTCCAGCACCTAGAGAATATTCAGTAGACATTGACTTAATTTTTAACTTCTTGGCACTAGACAGTCAAGTCTAATCTAGTGTTTTTCTGGCTCCCTAAGTGTCCTTAAACTAAAATTAATTATATGGAATTAATAAAATACAACATTTCTAAAAGAATGAAAATATTCAAGGGATCGACCATATAACATTACGACTAATAAACTAGTTGGCTTTCTCTCCTTTTCCTTGCCCTCACGCATTTCCCTCTTTCCCTCCCTCTTTTTCTTCTTTCTTCATAAAATAACTGAAGTCATAATATAGCTACAATTCCAACAGTTATTATTTATGGTACTCACTTTAGATTATAAAGCATTTTTCATAATTTTACCATATTTGATCATCATAGCAGTTCTGCAGAGAGCTATTATTATTACCCCATTTTAGTATTAGAGATAATGTGATCTGCCCAAAGTCACACTGCTCGTAAATGGATCCCACCTGCATTATTAGATATTGGTAATTAAATATTATGTTAGTTCCCTGGGGCTACTATAACAAATTACTACAAAGTAAGTGGCTTAACACCACAAAAGTTTCTTGGAGGCTAGAGGGTCTGAACCGAAGGTGCTGGCAGGGTGATTCCTCCGGGAGGGTTAGAGGGAGAACCTGTCCATGCCTTTCCTTCAGCTTCTGGCGGTCGCTGGCTGTCCCTGGTGTTCCTTGGCTTGCAGCTGCATCACTCTAATCTCTTCCTCTGACTCCCCATGGGGGTCTTCCCTGTGTCTTCTGTGTCTCTGTGTCTGACTTGTCCTCTTCTTTGTCCTATAAAACCACCATTCATTAGATTTAGGGTCCACCCTTAATCTAGTGTGACATCTCAGCTAATGATATTCTCAAAGACCTTGTTTCCAAACAAGGATACATTCTGAGGTTCCAGGTGGACAGGAAATTTAGGGGACACTGTTCAATCCCCTACAGACCTGGAAACACGATTCTCAGTCTAAGATGAGAGACAGGCACTTAAATGTCATCACGGTACAGTTCCATCAGTGTGCTAGAGCATGGGAATGGCCTGGCGGGGGTTCTGGGCAGAGGTCACTGCCGGGGAACAGGGTTGCTGTGTCCTGAACAGTTTTTGTTGAGTAGTTATGTCCTTCAGGCCCCACAGAGGCACTGACACAGAGGGTGCAAAGGGAACACCAGATGTATTTCCAGAAATGGAGGACTTTATGTGTTCACCAAAGAAGTAGAAAATAACAGAGCCAGCATTTTGGAAGCTTTCAGTGACTTAGCATTTATTGACAGATAACGCTCTTCAATTCTGTTCATTTACCAAGGAGTAAGGTGGAGTCAGGAAGAAAGGAGATGCCCAACGGAGCTGCAAGGAGAGGTGGGGAGATGGACGAGGGGAGGATAGATTAGGGGGCTGGGGAAAATAGGTTGCCTCACGGAGATGCCGAGGCTTGTACTTGGCCTCCTTGAATGAGAAAACTTGACCTCCCCAAACTAACTTAAAACAGAGGAGGTGGCAGGTGTCTGACCGAATAAAGGGCACATGATAAAGGCCAAAGTAGACTTATTATATAAAAGTAAAACTTCAACCAAATACCATCCAAAGAAGGTGATTGAAATGCATAGCCTAAGAGTAATGACCATAGCATTCATTTTCACAGGACTGTTTGGCAGTAAAACCTTAAAGAGCAAAGGGGCTGAGTTCATGGAGGAGCAAATGGGGAGTCTGTTGCTGGATGGGAGACTCAGGGAGTAAGATGGATACAGGCAGCTTTATGGAGCAATGGAGTGCTAGGTGGAATGATGTTTAAGCCTATGAAAAGACAACCAAGGATTCAGTGGATCACAAGGAATCTGAGCAAGAAGGGGTAGTATCTGCTGTGGTTACTGCTGTGTCCCCAGTGTGGGATAATATGGGAATTTAGCAAGTTCTCAGCAAAGGTTTTCAGCGCAGGGGATAGAGGCAACTCAGAGGTTCCAGCACAGCCTGGACACAGGAAAGAGCAGATGGGGTTAGTGTGCAGATGAGCTTCTACCACAGGTGGCTTGGAAGATGCTCCCCATCTGGGCCTCAATTCCTCATCAGCATACTCCAATCTGCTAGGTGTGCTCTGAATAGGGGTTAGGCCAGCACGGCCTGGTTGGCCATGGCAAAATTCCAGCGCTGCTCTGTTTAACTTGTTCTTAGGATATAGCCCTGCCTGCACTTGACACTCTCAGATGCTAACTCTCTCTGCTTTTTCTATGTCCTCACATTGCCTTGGGATTAGAATTACCATTTCTTCCCAGCTGGAACTTTGCCTTCTCTACTATGTTCTAGCCATGTACACCAGGATTCTTGAGCCCACTCACCATGGGTAACACACCTGGGGAGTGTCTTTGCCTGGATATCCCTGGACTCATGAGTGGGACCGAGGCAGATAGGGGGTGGACAATAATGGGGTACAAAGACAAACCCATATAACAGAGTGTTGGAAAAAAAGAGTCTGTTTTTACAGGAGGAGAAAAAAGGTTTTGAGTTTTTTATTGGGGGGTGCTGGTGGAATTAGTCTATATTTGAGCACGGTATTGATTAGTAGGGGGTTCTGTCTACTACTCTTCAGACTGAAATAATGAAGTATCAACAACCCCTAAAATGTAACCTTTGAAAACACCACAGGGTTTGTGCTATGAGTTAGACTTCGCACAGGTGAAAACAGGGAGGAAGACACAGAATTTGTGCTCCTCCCCACAAAATTCAATAGATTGTGGGGACTCATGAACTGCGTGAACTTAGCTAAATGCAAGTCCAAAAAATGCCAGGGAAAGAAGGGTAGAGTGCTCCCTCCCAGTGGGAGATTCTAAGGCTGACTCGGAATCCAGCTGCATTGAGGCTTCCCCAGCTGGTTGACCCGAAGGGTGGCTGGGCCAGGGAGGCAGGTTTCACTGCCTAGCATTCCAGATCAAAGCCCGACTTCTGCCTGGCCCAGGAGTGCTGCTCGCAGTGCGAGTGCCTGCCCGCACCGCCAGACAACCGCTCTTCAAACTTGCCCGGATGATTGGTGGAAGCAGGCAGTTGGTTAGTCTATAATTAACGCTGTGGAGGGATCCCCAGGTATCTTCCTGGCAAGAGGCTTCATCAACAGCAGCTCAACAGGACATCCCTCTGCTGCGCTCCCTTTCAGTGTGGAAGGTCTTATTTATAAACTCTGATACACCCCTGAAGGAGATTTCTTCTCCATCCACAGCAAGGAGGGGAACAGGCCTTTTGCAGAATTTCAATCACTGAAACCACAAAATCAGAGCAGGAAGAGATGCATGAACTTGCATAATTTGTTCCCTGTGGCTCAGATGGGGTGCTTTTTTTCTGTGTACATGTCCATTCTCTGCCTGTTGAGTCCCAAGAGATCAAACCTCAGAGCTCTTTCTATCTCCAGTGTTTTCTCCTGCCCTTTTGCTTTTCCCTTTTGGCATTGAATTCATTTCTACAACACATTCAGAATATCTATTATTTGCGCAGCACATAGGAAGGTGAACTAAGACACAATGCTCAGATTGTTCACATTGTTTGGCACTAGGCAGACCTGTCTCTTTCCTTCTGGTACTATTAGTAGATGTCAATATTTGGAAGGTCAGGAAAAATTGCTCCCACTAACAGCCTCCACCACCCAAACTCTACAACATTCACATGGATTTTTATTATAGTACTTGTATATGTGTCTTGTTTTTATATTTTAATACATGACAAAGAGGAAGTGATAAAAACAAGCTTTGAAATCAGAGAAATCTCAAGTCAAACCGTAGACTCAGTATTTATTAGGTGTGTGACCTTGACCTCTTTGGCTCTCATCTCCCTTAAGTATAAAGTGATAAGGCTGTTCTCAGGATTAAAGTAACACAACATAATGCAGCAGCAAAACATGTGCTCAGGCGAAGTCTCTTTGCCATCCCTTCCCCTTTGCCCTCCTAGAAAAGGATGGCATTTTGCCCATTTTATTTCCTTTTCAGTACCTTCCTTTGCACACAAAAGGCAAAGAGTAAAAAAGTCCTTGTTGATTAAAACAAATGAAGAAATTGATAAATGAATGAGTGAAAGTCTGGCTGCCTTCCTCAGAGGCAGCACAAAAGGAGGGATATAGTCGGGCCTAGGAACATGGGCAGAAAGCAGAACTAAAGAAGGGCTGCTCATTGCGGAGTCTTGAAGGACATTACCACACACGAGCTTAAAGAATAAGGAACCCAGGAGAGAGACACAGACCTGGAAAGGTGAGTTAGTGCTGCCCTTTGGGCTACAAGTGGGCCATTCCCAGAGTCATCTGGGGTGAGGTCTATAGCACAGCGAGGTAGGCAGTTTGACCTGGAGCCCTTGTCTAAGGACCCAGCTCCTTCTGACTTCTTTGTGGAAGCCCAGCCTTTTGTACTGGAAAATCTCTCCGTTCCTTCTTCACATCAATCCCTTTCTCCTGTGGTGTCCTTGTACTAGGGCAAGAAAAGCACTGCCCTGGTTTCTGCACGTAAGACAGCTCCACGAATTACAAACACACAAAAGAATTTAAAAAAATTTTAAAGATACTTTGTTACCTCTATCATTTCAGGTCCAGCCTATCTAATATTTGATTGTCATTGTTTAAGACCTTCAGGGAAATTTCCACACATCTCTTGCAACTTATCTCCAAAACAAAAGGCGACTGTGAAGGATTATTTGAAATGCTTTTGGTTGTGATGGGACTGGTGTTGCAGACAGATTCTGTTTGGGCATGCAGGAAGGGTTTGGGCGGAGGCGCTTAGGTAAGAGAAAAGAAGAGTTAATCAAACCCTTCCTCTCAGACGGCATGAATACAACAGGCCCTTGCACGAGGAGCCTTCATTTCCTGGGAGTACCGGGTGTCCATTCTCTTACTTCTCTGCATGCTCTAATCTGTAGATCTGGAAGTGCTCGAGGATTAGCACAATGTCTTTGACAGTTACATATGAAGGAAAAAAAGAACACTTTACAATATTGAACAATTTGTATTTTAAAGTAGATTTAGACACAATGTGCATGAAGCATGATATTGATTCTTTACATTACTCGATAAGCTTAGATATTACCTTAAATCATGGCATAAGTCATATGAATTGTATATTGAAATTAAAATAGAACATTTTTGCCATAGGATGATTTATCCCTGTTACCCATACAATTCTAAACATGGTAGGTACAATTCATCATTCATTTTTGAATCTAAGGATTGCTTTGAAATTGGCAATCCCAGTTACCAAGTACAGTTAGTACTTGCATGACCCTGAAAGTGAGTGTTTCCTTAAATTTTCCACCCCAGGTGCCTTACTCACCTCACCTAGTCCTAGCCCTTCTCTAAAGGGCCTGCTTAGTAAATATTCCCTGCTTTGCAGGATATAGTTTCATTGCAACTCTGTCAGTTGAATATAGTTCATATTCAACTCTGTCAGTACTGTGTGAAAGCACCGATAGACAATATGTAAATGAATAAATGTGGCTGTGTTCCAACAAAACTTTATTTACGGAAACAAGTAACTGGCCTGATATGGGTCATAGTTTTCTGATCCTGGGTATAAACACAAAATTTCTTTATTTTCATACCACCTATCCATTTTGGGTGACTATGGTTTTTCCCCACATTGGTTTCTGAAACCCAGGTGGGTGGAGCTGTGATCATCTTGAATATTGGTGTTGCTGTGTCAGAGGGATGGAAAAGGCTTAAACTTGCCTTAGCAGTTAAGCGCTCAGTCTGGACACACATTATTTCAGCTCACAACATGAGCTGGAATTAGTCATGGGTCCCCCTCTACCACAGAAGTCATAAGAGCTACGATCAATGTTCAAATTAGGGAGTTGTGAGTGTACAGAGGAATGAGACATAAAGTCTAATTATACTTTAGGGAAGAATTCACAGAAGTTACATTTGTTCTGGGTTTCCAAGTAGAGGTCTTTTCACAAATTTTCTTTAAAATTAGTATAGACAATAGAATTAGCTGGTACACATGTTTCAATCAGAGTTAATATGGTCTATAAGGGTATATGTATATATACACCATATTAACTCTAGTATATGTACTTATATACATATGTGTATATACAGGGGTGAGCAAAAGTAGTCTACAGTTGGGAGTACATGAGTTTATTCTTGTTTTATTATTTATTAATTATTGTATTATTTTCTATACTAAAAACTGTAAACCCACTTTTGCCCATACCTGTATATATTTCCTTTATTTGAAAACTATTTATATATTTATATCTTAAGTTGGTTTCTTGTAGACAGTATATAGTTATGTGTTGCCATTTTATTCATTCTGAAAATCTGCCTTCTAACTATGTTTCAACATTTAAAGTTATTATTGACATGGATGATTGATCATCTTACTAGTTGTTTCCTATTCCTTTTATCTGCTTTTTTTGTTTCCTCTTTTCTCTTTTTTTGCCTGCTTATTGATTATTTTATTGTATTTATGATTTTCTAATTTTCAATATTAGCTCATTATTTAAACCTCTTTCAAAAAATTTTAGTGGTTTCCTAGGGGCATACAGTATATGGCTTTAATTGGGTACAATCCATCTTCAAACAATATGATAGCACTTCATGCACAGTGTAACAACCTCAAATTATTTTACTTCTAATTACTCACTTTCTTAATTTTTGCTATTATTGTCATACACTTAATTTTTGCATATTCTATGCACCCAAAGTACATTGGTATTGTATTATTTTTGTTTGCCTTAGTTAATTATCTTTTAATGTGATTAAAAATAGGAAAAAGAGGTCTTTTATGTTTACCTGCCTTTGAAATATTTACAATGATTTTCATTTTCTTTGAGATCCCTCTCTCTGTAATGTATGTCTCCTGGTAATGAATTCTCTAAATTTTTATTTGTTAAAAAAAAGTTAATTCATTTAAAAAAATATTTTCACTGAGTTTGGAATTCTTCAGCCCATTAAAGAAGTCACATCATTGTCTCATAGCTTGCATAGATTTTGACAAGAAGTCTGCTGTACTTCTTATATTTACATTTGTGTCCAGTCAGCTAAAATACACTGGCCAGGGCAGTGGCAAGCACTCTTAATACTTGTTACCATGTTTTTTACTCTATAATTTTCACTTTACTCTTTATTATAGTTTCCATCTCTGTTAAATCCATTCCATCTCATTTATTTATGTATGCCATCTATCTTTTCCAATAACATATTAATAATAATTAATTATAGTTAACTATATTAATAATTCTTCTAAATTCAGTGTCTGATAGCTCTAACACCTGAAGCCTCTGAATGACTCTTTTGGTTTTATTTTCTCTTGATAGTGAACTATGCATATGTATTTTGCATGTTTTGTTATTTTTAAGCAAATGCTAGATATTTTGTGTACAACAATTGAGATTGGAGTAAGACTCTACATACCTTCCAGCACATCTTTTCTTCTGGGCTGCTATGGTGGGATATTGGCTAAATTTAGGCAGTAGATAAACTGGGTTAATTCATATGATTACTTTTAGTAAACCATCAACTTCAGATTTCCCCATTCTTTGTATTTAGGGTGGATCTTGCTAATTTTTTTTCTTAATACTCCTGCTTAACCCTCAACATTATACCTTCCAGGGACTCTTTTCCCACATAGAAGATCTCTTTGCTCCTGACTTTCTTCTGGCAGAAGACTGCTATTGATTGTTATTTTTTACTAGCTTGGTAGTCAGGGGCCTTCTTGATTACCAAGGTCCAGCCTCAGCCTCAATCAGGCCCATTTCTGGATTACTGGAGTAGCCCTCTCTCATTGATATTGCATCTTCCCAAGAAGTAGGAGATCAATGGTCTGAACCCAGGATGGCTTCTCAACTGTGTCTAATTTTTTCTCCTGTTCCTATACCTGTGGCTGCAAATGGTCCTCAGCTGTGTGCTAGGGTCACAGTGATTGATGTGCTTCCCCCAGTGGCTTAAAGCTTTTGTTTCTGAGAGGAAAGGGCTGGAAGTAGGGCTTTTCTTCCTTTTCTATAGAATGGTTGCTCCCTTCCCTGAGGCTCACACTGCTAAGATTTTCTCTGGTTTCCTACCTTGACTCCAGTCTTTTTCATGAGCTCCTGATAGAGGTCTGTGAAGAACAGCCTAAGAGTGAGTGACAACTCACTTCGTATTTGCAGGTTCCATAAGTCAGTGTTCTATACATTCATACTATTCTATGTTCAGCATCTAGCAATTCATTAACAATTTTAGCCAAATTCTTTGTGTCTGCTTATGCGGTGACCTCATCTTCTTCTAATACCCTGCCACAGATAAACTAGTACATGACTATCTTAGTATTTAGACTAGTTGGTTGCCTGCACCCAAGATCTCGGATGGGCTCAAGAAAATTTATGATCTATAAATTAAGTGGTTCTTTCTTTTTGTTATTGTGGTAATAATGTTCTTCCTAACTTTCTATTCTAGTCAGAAGTCTGTTGTTGTTTTTTGAATGACATCTACTCTTAGTGAGGATTGGGTTCTCCTTTATACACTTTGGACAACATTGGTTGAGAATGAGATCATTTCCTATGGCTCTACTAAAATATCTAATTTATAACAAGAAACTGAGCTACAGTTACACTGTGAATTTATGTGAAATTATTTGTCAAATTACAGTCATACCTTGGTACTTATTGGGTTCATAACTCATCAAACTGTACTCACCACATTTTGATGAGGAAAAAATGTTTTAGCTCTCATTGCTTGCTTGGTACTCATCGGTTTTGGCACTGGTCAAAAGTTTCAGCATGAATTAATGATGAATACTGAGGAACCACTGTATTCCCAAGCACATTTGATTGAGCACTTTTATGAGGTGAAAAAAACCTCTTTCTTGTATGTCTAAAGAATTAAGTTATGATCCTGTCTTCCAGTTTCTAGCTTAGTGATTTTTAAACAAATCACTAGACCTCTTTGGCACTCAATTTCCTCTCTGTAACATGAGGATGCTGATCTAGTGATTTCTGTGCTTCATAATCTACTGTAAGGTCAATGATGCTACATTAATCTCCTTTTAGCCACGTAATTACAGTTCAGGTATTATTATTCTCATTTAACAAAGAAGCAATTCAAAAAGAAGCTAATATTATACACTTTGACATTGAATCCTAAGTGCTGTAGAGTACTGAATTGTGGAGCTTGAGATTGTTCCTAAAAGAGAGTGGGGTCAGACCAAAACAAGAAGTACATGGTATATTTTTAGCATATAGAACTCAAATCCAGAGTTACATTGTTTCTGTCTCTTGATGGAAGGCCTAATTCAGTCACTCAAATATGCTGAATAAGTCATATGATATTGAGTGTGTAACTCAAATTATTTTAATAGTCATGGTATGTGTGTGAGAGGGAGAGGTGGGGGAGGGGAGGGGGAAAGGGGAATGGGGGGAGAGAGAGACTATTAACATGTTGTGGATTGCATACATCTGAGCACCTAAAGATCTAGTGACTCTAAACTTTAACGCTAAGGTCCTTTTCCTGGGTCTTGATCCCTATGTGGGTGCGGCTGTTACCACCTCTGAGTGGTCTTAGAGAATCGAAGCCCTTGGGCTGAAGAACTTTTTAAAGGTTAAAGTACATGTTTTCTAAAGACATCTTTAGTACAGGGCAGAAAATTTATCACAAACCCAACCTTTTCAAAGAATATAAACCTTAGAAATATAGTTCCCTCTTTGATCCAATGGTTCTGAATAAGACAGGTCATCTCACTATCTGTGTGGAAAGTGCATGTGGGCAGGAGTGAGTGCGTGTGTGGGCCTGGGCCATGATATTGATTCTGACATGAGAATTCATTCCCACTGTCCTCTCAACCTATCCAGAGTTTCTCTATCCTTCGAGATACAGTTCAACACTTACCTATTATAAGATAGCTTTCTTGATCAATTTTAGTTCCAGTTTGAAGTCCTGTAATACTTCTACTTGTATATTACTCAAGTGGTTTAATTTCATAAATTAGTAGAGATGGATTTAAGGAATTTTCATATTTCTACCTTTTACATCTTCAACCAATGAATGTTAGGGCATAAAAAGCACTCAGTAAACACATTTCGTGAGCTTCTCTTGTTGAGATTTTTAACCTTGAAAATAAAACAATATCTTTTTTATTTCATTTTAAAAATGTCTATTTGCCAATGACTGTTCCAATTACTTTTTTTAGACACGTGGGAACTTAATGAAATAGGCAAATTTCTGTCCTCAAGGAGCAGATGACACATGGTAAACAAAAACATCCAAGTGGTGATATATTTTATAAAGAAAAATAAAACAGTGGGAGGGGTGGAGACAGTGATTGGAGAGGGGTGTGTTTTATTTCACACGAGGAAGTCCTCTGTGAGTAACTGACATTTGAACAGAGAGCTGATGAAATAAGGTAGCAAGCCAAGAAGATCTCTGCAAGATAGTTCCCATGGTAATATTGCACAACTGCTCATATAATATATGATAAAATACTGCATTGTATTAAATTCATGAATATTAATGGCTAGAAAGTTGAAGTTATTGTGCTATCTGTCTTTGCTGTTGAGTAGGGATTTGAGATAATTTGTAGTGAAGAAACCCACTTTTCCTGTTGCCAGAAACCAGAGACAATAGACATGGAGAATTTGTTAGGAGGATGAGGTGCCTGGAGGTAAAAAGATGGCCCCCACTACACTGAATTCAAATGAAAAAGTGGTAGATGGAAAGAAAAGGGCACAGACTTGGATAGTGTGTGAGGTGGGTGGTGTCATATTGGGAGATGGAGTAAGCAGACTTGCTCTGAAGCCCAAACATAAGAAAACAAAGATACAGAGGCAGTGCAAGAGCTAATTTATCAGGGAAATAAGCATTTGGGTTTATGGGCATTATCATAGGTCAAAGCTGTTGAAGGGAACAGATCAGTGGGATGAGGGTAATGAAGTCAAAGGCATAGCCCAACCTAGCTCTGCTTTGCCTGTGGGTTGGCAATTGCTGTGTCAGTTCCCTAAGGGAGGAGGGATTTTGCCTAGTTTAATTGCTGATACAGTAATATAAGCTCTTCTAGTTATGAACGTTTGTTTTGTCATTTAATTAAGGAAATAGAGAGTGACTTGTTTAAAAGTTAAGAGCACTGACTCTGGAGTCAGACAACCTGAGTTAGAAGCCTGGCTCTGCCCCTATCTAGTTATGTGACCTTGGCAAGCTACTCTATCACTCCATGCCTCAGTTTCCCCATCTAAAGAAGAATCATAATAGCACCATCTCCTAGGGTTGTGATAAGTAATTTATTAAAATAGCTAAAGCATTTGGATAATATTGACATTATTTATATTAGCCCTTTCGATTATGTTTCAAGTTAGAGGCTTAGCATGATATTGGTTAGCATGATACCTGAGTATGAATGGACCTTGTTATCCTTGTTCACTACCTAGATGTTCGGACTAACAACTTGCTTGAATCTACCTGCATGTAATGACTAGATACAAAAAGGGCCGAGGTACAATCATTTTTTCTAAGTTAAAGGAGCTTGACTACAATTGCACAATTATAATTTCACCATTAATCACTGAAATATGTCAGCAGTCTCAGGGTGTCTGAAACTTGGAATGATGAAAGTGTTCCTAAAAATAATATAAACTCTAACATAAGGTAATATGTCTACCTTGATGGCTGTTGAGCTCAGCATCTAGCTCAGGATCGTATGTTCTGTGCAGAATCTCAATAGAGATCTGTGAGGAGAATGAATATGGTACATGTGTATTTTAATCAGTGTCCTGAAGCTTAGAAATCCAAGAGTCTGCTTTAACAGAAGCTGTGCGTGGCCCCACTGATGGCTGAATGACCTTCAGGCTGAGATTTCAAAACATGAGACCAAACCAATCACCTGCAGATCAGAAAGGCAGTGAAGCCCAAGAGCTGCCATTACTCTTATTCACCACACTTGGATTGTTGTAAGTACCTGGATATATGTATATACTTTTAAAGTAAGTTGCCCTCACATATAATAATTGGCGCCCCGATAGGTCGTTGAGAGCCATGTGGTTTGGACAGTGAAGGATCACTTCTGGACTAAATCCCAGAGAGCTGGAATCTGAACACTGGGAGAGCGAGGGGCAGGCTTCCACAGGAACTCTTTGAAAGGGTGCAGGTGAGAACACTCCTTTGGATGTGCAGTTTCTGGACTATTTATTAGGAGATCAGCCATGTTATTACACCTTACATTGTATCTCTAACAAGAACAAATGGAAAGAGATGTGAGTTTAGAGTGAATGAGTGAAACACCACAAAGCTCTGAAAAACTCCTGGGCTCTTAAGAGTGTTTGCGAATACTGTTGAGTTGATCTTTTTTTGTAGGGTGTACACGATTTAGCTGGAGTTATCTTAATCATCTGTCCTATGCACTATCTGTGAATGAAGAATTTTAATTCTCATTCAGGTCTTTTGTTCCATGATGAAAATGATTTATGAATGAAGGCTCCGTGGTGAGTCATGTTGGCCCTTGGCAGGTGAGTGGTCTGGTCCATTCTCAGGAATGAGATGATCAGTTCCATTTTGTAGATCTGGTGATCACATTCATTAGATGGTATATTATCAGGCCAAATAGAAAGAACCACTTGGCATCAACTGATATGAAAATTTATAAATGGAATTGACTTAAAATGTGCAGTACAGTGGCCAGTATAGAAAAGGGTGTAATAGTTATTCTCTAGAGCAGTGTTCTCACACTCTGGGTGCATCAGACTTACATGGAAGACTCATTACAACACATCACTGGGTGTGGCTGCAGAATCTGCCTTTCTAACAAGTTCCCAGATGATGCTGATGTTACTGCTTCAGAGATCACACTTCATGTAGCTCTGCTCTAAAATAAAAGTACAGTAAAAAATTAGCTATGTTAGTTGTTAACATATCAACAGATAAAGGTTATAACAACTATTTCCAGGTAAGAGAGAATAGAGCTGGGTTTATATTTAGATACATAGACTGAGGGGTATGGAATATGTAATATTTGTACCCCAGTATATTGAATATAAGGTAGTAGAATTTTTCAGTAATTATAATTCCAAACTCTTGTTTCATAACCTGAAGTTCTTGTTGACAGAACACAGTACAATTCAGAAGAGGTCTCCCAGACAATGCAAGTTATTGGTAAAGAAGAGTTTACTTTTAATGAAATCAATGAGCAATAGTAACAATGAGCAATGAAATCATACTTACATCATGATAAAATGTTTGTCTGTGTACACAATGCTATGCTATGGGACTTTAGGAGACTTGTAGGCAAGTCATTATTTAGAGGCACACAACCTAGTGAAAGAAATATATTCCAAACATACGGAGCAAACAGCATCACTGAGGAGCAAGACATCATTGGGCCCCAGTTGGGTGGTGCTGAGAATCTGTTTTACAGAATGCAGGGGGAAGCAGATATCTGGGATTCAAGGGGCCAGACCTCATGGAGAAACTGATGTTGGCTTTCACTCAGTACTGTTCCCCAGTAATACCACATGAAACCAAGAATTCAGGAGTCTCTGCCTGCACAAGTTCTTGCTGCTTCACATTTCTTGTGTGGCATATTCCCAGGGAAATGGAGCAGGGTAATTGTAATGCTAACTACTGCCACAATTTCTGAGCAGATTAACGCCACACAAGATTTCTGGGTAACTAACTGGCATTTGCTCCTCCTTGCAAAAGCTGTGCTTATACAACTGCAGCAGAGTCCAAAATGACTGAAGGAAGTTAATTAGTTCAGTTTGCCAGGGCCTTGTCATCTGGGCTCTGGACTGAGGAACAGATTACCCCAATGAATATGCATGTCTACATATATGTGAAAGATTGTGGTTATGATTAAAACTAATGTAATTATACATTTTCACATTAGCAAAGCTTTGATTAAATAAATTATTAACAGCAAATGGAATACTTGTCAGGAATTTTATGTTGGAAATTGAGAGATAAAAATGCTTATCCAGCCCTGGCTGGTGTGGCTCAGTGGATTGAGTGCTGGCCTGGGAACCAAAGGGTCTCCAGTTTGATTCCTAGTCTGGGCTCATGCCTGGGTTGTGGGCCAAGTCCCCGGTAGGGGGCATGTGAGAGGCAACCACACATTGATGTTTCTCTCCCTCTCTTTCTCCTTCCCTTTCCATTTCTCTAAAAATAAATAAAGAAATCTAAAAGAATGTTTATCCAGATATTAGTGGTTCTCCAGCCATTGCCCAGTTTCTCAACAGTCGCCTGGGACATTTAAAACAATGCAAATTCTGGACTCTCATCCCCAGAGTTTCATTCAAAGTATATGGAATGTGTCCTGGCAATCTGAATCTTTTAACCAGTTTACCCAGTGATTTGCTTTCATAGCCATATTGGGAAAGTATTTGTCAAAATATGCACACAAGGCGTGTATACAACACTATGCTATGCACCAAAAGGGTTGGAAAAACTTGTAGCCCAGTCTTTATGTTCCAGAAACCCACCATCTGGTAAAATGAACATTTTCCAAACATGCAGACTGATTGGCAACATTCTGAAGCAATGCATTATTGAGGCCATACGGGGTGCTACTGACTGACTGTTCAGGGGAGAGGGAGAGAAAGGTACATATCCTAGGAGCAGATCCTTGAGCAGTAGGTGACCATTTCATTTCCCAGATAACACAGTTAAAGAATGGTCGATTAGGGATTTTTAACATTTTCTGCAGCATGGCAGAGTGGAAGAATTATTAGGCTTAGAGTTTTTGGATTTAAATTTTTATGCTCAGAGTGCTTGGGAGAGTATCTGACACAGAGTGGGAGCTCAGTACAGATGTATGCCTTGTCCTCTCTGCTCACGCCTCTTCATCGCCCCCTCCCCGCCAGGTATTTCAAAGGAAGTGACAGCTGTAATCTGTGCCTTCATTCATGTAATCCGTGGCTCAGTGTTGGAGACACGCTCTGAAATCTGTGGATGGGGAAGCACGCTGAGGGCACAGCACCTCTATTGCTGTGGAGAAGGGGGTAATGGGAAGACAAGTGACAGCTGCACGATGCTATTGCATCCAATGAGCTGGAAACGAAGTTGCAGGACTTGGCGATTTCTGGTTCTTCTTATGATGCGGGGAGGCCTATCATTAGCTTGATAGATCAGTGTGGCTCTGAGAATTCTTGCAGGGATGTCTGTCTCTCAGTGATAGAGAGAAGTAATTAGCATATGGAGTAATTCTCCAGTGACAATTACCTGAGGATGTATGCGGACTGCCTTTGCATACATATTACAATGTAATTGTGCTTAAGGGGGCATTTTGACAAACAAGGCAAACCCATTATTTTTATTTACGTACAATGCAAATTAATTGAACAATTAGCAGTAGCAGCTTGAATGTACACAGCAAGGCATCATGCATCCCAAAGTAAAATATTGACAAAATATGAGCATTAGTGCTCCTCCTCACCATTTCCAGTCAGTAGAAGGAGAATGGCAAACCAGCTGAAGGGAAGGAATTCACCGAAGAAGAAAGAGCTGGAAGACAGCACCGGACAACATGTGGCTGTCGGGTTGTGACAAAGAGTAAACGACATGTTCCACTTGTTGATCATGGAAAGAGGTTGACATTACCAGATAGATTACATATAACTTCAAATAAACAGTTGAAACTAATTCGAGAAGCAATTTCTCTGTCTCTCTATTTTAAAATGGAATATTGATGGATTTGAGGGGCTTGATAGGAGGGGGAAAAGTGAGGGTTGGGGAGATGGCAGTCCTCTGTTTTCATTTGTTATCTCTCTGCTCACAAACATTTTTAGTAAGATATTTGGATTTCAGCTTCCCATGTGGTTGTCAGCAGTACCATGCTACGACTAGAACAGCTCTTCGGGCCTGTTCCAGTAGTAGGCCCTGTGTCATGCCTGCTGCCCTGTGTCATGCCCGCTGCCATGCATCATGCCTGCTTCCATCCTGTTAAGAGTTCATAAAGACAGAACTCTTGGCACACGTGATTAGCGTATGTCCCCATCCTGGAGAGATGCCCCTACATGCTAGTGTTGGAGCATATAACTCATAGCACTCAGATCTTTATTACGTACAGAAAATATAATTTTCAAGGGATAGAGTAACATTGTAATGTCTTGTTTTACTATAATTAAGAGGTTAGTATTTTGGAGGATAGGTCAGTAAAATATGCTCAGAGAGGGAGGAAAGGGGGTGGAAATTACAGACAAAATATTAAAAGAGACATACGGACTTAGTGAAAATATGCAGAGAATTAGCTTTTCAAAAGCAAAGGAGAAAGAGAATGGGAAATAGCAACAGTTGAAGAAAGATCAATACTATTGGAAAAAATCCACACCAAAAGAAAAACATCAAGCTACATATTTTAGAAACTTTATGAACCCCAAGCAGGTTAAATTTTAAAAGTACTATTAGGCATATTGTTATTTAATTGCTGGTATCCAAAATGAAATATAAAATATTAAAACAGCCAGGGGGGGAAAAGTCACCTTGATTTCAAGTGAACAATAACAAGATTGAAAGGTAAATTCTCAACATAAATGGAAACTATAATGATAAATTTAAAGTCATTTTTAAAGTGCTGAAGATAAATGACCAAAACCCTAAAATTCTACATGCACGTAAAATATCATGTAAAAATAAAAAATATAAAGATATTTTTTTTTTTTTGCAGAAAATCAAGAATGAATTTTTTGGCCAATAGACTCATTAAAAAATACTAGAAGTTGTCATCCAGGTAAAAAGAAAATGATACCATATGGAAGCTTCATAACATAAGATAGAATGAAGAGCACTGATAAGGGCAATTATGTATATAAAGCTCTAATAATAATTCTTATGTGTTGCAGTGTATATAGAATTAAAACACAGGGCAAGAACAAACCTACCAAAACAAAACAAAACAAAACAAAACAAAAAAACCCCAAGCTTGTAACATGGTAAATAAAGTGTTTTAAGAATCTTGCATTGTCTGTTTCATTACAACCCAGACAATATGGCCCTATGTAATATTATTATCACTTTTTACTAAAGGTTACTATAAATTTGACTCTAATAAAGTCAAGGAGGTATGTTGTAATCTTTAGTGTTAGCACTAAAAGAATAACTAAGAATGTTTAGAAGTAGAGGAGAATTATGACAATGAAAATACTTGTTCATTAAAAATTATTTATTGATTTGAGACAACAAGAGAGGGAGGGAAAAAAGGAGGAAGGGATGAAGGGAAAAAGGGTGGGGGGGGAGAGAGAGATATCAATTTGTTGTTCCACTTATTTAGTTATTCATTGGTTGATTCTTGTATGTGACCAGGGATTGAACTCACAAACTTGGCATATTGGGACAACACTCTACCCAATTGCGCTACCTGGTCAGTTGGGTAAACACTAAAACAAAAACAAGACAAAGAGCAGATGAGACAAATTTTTAAAAATAGATACATAGTAGATTTAAACCCAAATACTACAGTAATTTTATTAAATGTAAATAAACTACTTTATTTAAAAGAAAAATATCAGACTGGATAAAAAAAAAACTCCAAGCTCCTTTAAAAAGACACGTATTAAATAAAAGAAACCAAAATAATTCAATAGTTAAAGGATGATAAAAAAGATACAGTGTGTAAAAATGATAACTAATTAGAAACCGATTATAGCTATATTTTTACTGGGAAAATTAAAATTCTTTTTTTAGTTTAATGTTTTTATTTAATTGTTTTATTGTTCAAGTATTAAAAAAAAAAAAAAGTATAGTTGTCCGCATTTACCCCGCACCCCAACTCCCCCGCCAACGCCAGCCCTGATTCCTCTCCCCCTTGGGTTTGTCCATGTGTCCTTTATAGTTGTTCCTGAAAACCCTTCCCCCTTTCTCCCCACTATCCCCTCTCTCCTGACCTCTGGTCACTGTCAGCCTGTTCTCCATTTCAGTGTCTTTGGTTATATTTTGCTTGCTTGTTTGTTTTGTTGACTAGGTTCCACTTGTAGGTGAGATCATATGGTATTTGTCTTTCACTGCCTGGCTTATTTCACTTAGCATAATGCTCTCCAGTTCCATCCATGCCATCACAAAGGGTAGGAGCTCCTTCTTTTTTTCTTCTGTGTAGTATTCCATTGTGTAACTATACTATAGTTTTTTGATCCATTCATTTACTGAAGGGCACTTAGGTTGAACATTAATTTAAGGAGTATTACTCAGTATTGAGAGTGGCATTTAATAATAAAATGATTAATTCAATAGAAAAACATAAGATCCTAAATTTGTATGCACCTAATAACTCAAAAATGTAAAGCAAAAAATGAAACTCCATCAAATGGCCAATTATGAAGAATTAATAACATTTTAAACTATAAGCATTCAGAACATTTGTATCCTATAAACCCCGGTTTTCAAAGATAATATGTACTAAACAAAACAAGGATGTTATCTAAGTAAGATAGCCTGGGATTTAGGAAAACAGGTCTAGTGATGCCAGCAGTGAGCAGGCCCGGTGATCGACCACTCGGGTTAGAGCAGAAGGACACTGGGGAAAGCACCTCTCTGACAAAGCAAGGCCTGCTGGAATGCTTCAGTAAAGCATCTGTCAGGAGACTAAAAATGTTACTATACAAAAGACGTCATAAGAAAAAGACGATAAAAAGCTAACAAAGGACTTGAAGTTACAAAAGAAAACATCAGGTAAGAAAGGGAATGTAGTATACCAATAAATTATTTAACTCTGCAGTGAGGAAAAATCATTTATTCATAATAGCAGAAACAGTTTCATAATGTTAGCTGAAAATAGCATTTTCATTATGAGGACAGAGCTACAAGAGGTACATTGCGTACAGCACGTCCAACTCGCTGCCTGTGGACCGGACCGCATGCAGCTCAGGATGGCTATGAATGTGGCCCAACGCAA
Organism: Glossophaga mutica; assembly: GCA_039655065.1. Classification (NCBI taxonomy): domain Eukaryota; kingdom Metazoa; phylum Chordata; class Mammalia; order Chiroptera; family Phyllostomidae; genus Glossophaga; species Glossophaga mutica. Next base: position 16,028,800 of record CM077312.1, on the reverse strand, counting down.
AATCGTAAATTTACATAAAACATTATGAGATTTTTTTTGTCTTCATTAGTGTTTGTGTATTTAATGTGAGGCCCAAGACAGCTCTTCTTCCAGTGTGGCCCAGAGATGCCAAAAGTTCGGACATGCTTGGACTAAGAGATCTAATGTAACATCTACTTAAGTAAGGGAAAGAGAATATTTAGAATCACTATACAATTAATACTACGATATCAATATTGTTTAGCAATATAGAGGTAACTATGAGAAGGAAAAAAACTAAGAAATATATAGGGAGCAGGATTGGATAAGCGTGGGTTAATTTAGGTGCTATTTATTTATTTACTTGTTATTATATTTCACTATTACTTGAGGTAAAATTAATTAAAATATTTTTAAGTAGGTAAAGTAACATGCTAGTTATAGGAAATCTGAGGGTAAAAAAAGGATAAAGTAAAAGTTACCCTAGTTCTACCACCCCGAAAGTTCAGTGGTTCCCTCAAGTCATTCATAAAACACACACACACGACTTTTTAAAACAAAATTAAAGTTATACCACATTGCAATTTTTTATGCCTAAAATTTTATTAACATTTCCCCCTCCTAGCTAAAAAATCAAAAATATACACTTTAATGTCTTATTTTCTAGGTCTAACTATTGAGATTTTAACCAGTAACCAATGGTTGAATATTTAAAGTGTTTCTAAATTCAGGAGTATTAAAATGTTCCAATAAATATCCTTTTACATAAACATTACATACCCTTTTACATAATCAGAGTTATATAAATAATGTAGCAATAATTGTCATTTCCTCATAAAAATACTGATTATTTCCCATGATGAATACTTAAAAATAAAACTATTTAACTCAAGTATATGAATCATTTTAAACTTCTTGGTACATATCATTGCAAAATTGCTTTTTGCAAAGGTCGAATGAATAAGGATATTATTAGAGGACAAAGTTGAGTGGCACAGAGAACTGTGATGCAAAGGCAGATCAGGGTGGGCTGGGGTGGCAGGAAAGGGCCCCCCACACGCACGTGAGCTTCGGCACTCACATCCTTTGGGCATGCGTGCTGGACCACTTACCAGTGATGCGAAATACAACCGAGACAGGAGGAAGGAGGAAACAGACACTTCCCTGCAATTACTGCTTCTTCACATTTCTCAAAGAACTGAAGCAGCCTCATTAAGATGCTAAGAAGGTGGGTGCCGTCTGTGTGCAGATGAACATACTCCAGACATCCGTGTAACATGGGTGTATTCCTGCCTGCAAAGGCTGTGTTTTCGCAAGTGGCCAAGGGGCCTGTTCAGTTCGCTGCAGCCGTGGCACCTGGTGCTGCCCAAAGGTTATGTGAGACCGAGGGTAATTAACTGCAACTCTTTATTATCATTTTGCCAGGGCTTTGAATTTTTTAAAAAATCTATTAACTACAAGTAGGATGCAAATTGGATATTTTATAGTAAAGAATAAGGGGTGGTTCCAAAATAGTGATCTGTGTGCTAGTGGCCTCAGAGTTACCTGGGGAGCTTTTGAGAAGCATTATATTCCAGATCCATTCCCGGAGATTCTGACGCCTTTGGTATGGAGTAAGGCCTGGAAGTCGGCACTTTTAACAAGCTCTCCAGGGCATTTATTTAAGTGCCCAGCCAGTGGGAAATGACAACTCTTGATTGTGGAGTGGAGTACACCAGAGTGCCTATTTTACTTCACCTTAGCTGATCCTGCAATTCACATATATGTATGCCATCTGCACACACACACAGACACACACACACACATATGTATTTTGTAGTGCAAGTAAAGGTATCTTCACACAGTTAAAAATTGCATTTTTCTTAGTCCCAAAGAGGATAAATATTTTTGTACAAATTCTTTGGTATATTTTTATCTTTAAGTTGCTGCTTCACGTTTCTTTAAATGTTTTATTGTCTTTTAAGAGCTTTTTAAATATTAAGATTTGCTTTCTTTTTCTAAGAATATGGAAATGGAAAAACTAAATTTATTTTTGAAGAGGTCAATTTAGGAATTAATGTAACGGAATGCAACAGAAATATAAAAACTTTGCCTTAAGAAAAAATGGCTACCTGGCTGTCAAAAATTGATTGAATGATTGAAGTTATTACTGTATCTTAAAAGAGATCATGGCATTTGTAATAGAACCTATGGAAGTGAATTAAAATGCGAGTTCAATTGTCAAATATTAGGCAGGCCAATCAACATGGTCTTAGGAGTGGACTTAGTCCTACCAACAGGTTATTTTAGGTCAATGTTATTAAACATTAAAATCATGCCATTAACTATTATTATTGACTGGATTCCATTCTCCCCGAGAAAGTCCTTCATTTACCCCCTGTATGCCTACAGAGAGAACATGTGCCATGCAGAGGGCTTGATGGCTTGATGTTTCAGCAGTTTTGATTCTCACTACAAATTAATAAACCAGCATTTTGATTATATTGAATACTTTGCATCCTGGGCAAGAATGTGTTAGGCATTCTTGAATTTAGAACTAAAGACAAATGCCATATGATCTCACTTACAAGAGAATCTAGTGAACAAAATAAACCGATAAGCAAAACAGAACTAGAAGCATGGAATCATGGAATGGACTGACAGCTGTAGTAAGGGAGCGGGGAGATGGGGACTGATTGGAAGAGAGTGAAGGGATTAGTCAAAGAACATACATGAAGGGCCCATGGACACGGCCAACGGTGTGGGGACAACCCGTGAGAGTAGGGTGTGGATTGTGGGCTAGGTGAGGAGGGGCAAGTGAAAAATAAAATAAAAATAAACCTGACTAGGCCCTTCTGCCATTATATTTCTTATTAATGGGGAAAATTTGCCACTCTGATTTTACATATGTGTCATTACCTTGATAAACACGAGTCCAGCCTGGGTAGGTAGCTTCACTCCCAGTCACACAGGCACACACACACGCACATTCTGGAAGTGTGGAGGTCAGGCTCAGGACACCAACTCCCTCACTCTGGCATTCTTTGTCAGAGACAGCTCACTGCAACTCTTTGTACTGAATGTACCTTTTTGAGTAACAGCGAAGACTCACCCTGTTACTCCAGAAATTATTTTTATAGTTTATTATTTGTTTTTTATTTTGTTTATCGTGTTTAAGAAAAATCAAAGATGTCAGAAGTGAAATACAATGATGTGCTCATAGTTGTACGAATATGGTCATATTGTTTGTTAAACTTGGTACTTTGGATGCTCCGTAAATGGTTGATAATACTGAGAAAACTATAGTCTCTGCATTTGAAATTTTTTCCAGTGAAACCAATTTTCTCTAAGAAAGAAGGGGAGTAAAACTTCAAACTTGAGCCCAGAGGCTGGCCCCTCCTTCTACATGTCCTTTGTCCATTTTTGATGATCTTCTGGTTCTTAATTTCCATTAGCGTAGTTGCTCTGGGAGAGTCAAGAATGCAAGACTTGGCATGTTGCGTGTAGGGAAATGCAAGTGGGTCAGTGTTGCTATAGGGTAAAGTGTGAGGCACCTAATGAAGGGAGAAGCGGTCGAAGGGCTTAACAACAGCCAGGAGAGAACGTCCTCATCAAACATGATGAGACGCTCCAAATGTACTCTTTAGACTGTTGGGAGCCATTGAATGACTCGGGAGTGGAGGAATGGCAAAATATTTATTTTCATTTTTCAGCTCAGTGTAGTAGAATTGGAGGGAAGAAGGGGGGCCAGTCAGGAGACTGTGGCTACAGTTCGAGTGATAGACAATTAAACCAAAGGGGGAAGCAGGGGTCGCTTTGAAAATTAGAATATGTGGGGTGAGGAGCAAGTAAACATTAAACGTTTTGGAATGCCACCTTGTTATTTTAATGTGAGGGTGTTGTTTGAGAAGACATACTATAAGCCCAGATCAGTAAGAGTCCAGGCATATCAGAGCACTCATAACATCTTTTACAATTTCTCACCGAACACTCAGGTGAGATGCCTGCTTTTAAAGTCAGCAGGAACACCTTGGAGCAGCCCACGCTTGTCTTTAGCTCCCCCATCTCTCCATCTTTTCTCCCTTTTCCCTTAATCGTCACTTACGGGGCAGTGTCAGTTTTCCAGATGAACCCCAGCACCTCTCTCACCACCTCGCTACATACTCCTTTCACTTCTCGCCACAGCTTCTTTAAAACCCGAAGTCCCATTTCCTCCTGTTGCCAGGGTCCTGATCTTGGGAGGAAAAGCTGTGATAATTCCGTAACATCAAGGTTAATTTATATTTATGGAATTGCCTTTGAGATAAGATCCCAAGAAAATAACTCTGAAGGGACTAAACCCTAATGGCGGGCGGGAGTCAGATACTGGCCACTTAGCTGAGAAGATGTATTTGGGGATAGAGCAGCATTCCGTTCAAATACCTCCACACTGAATGTCAAATTACTGCCACCTGGTCATTGTTATTGTTTGGAAAGGGGGTCATGATCCAGGCTCTGCTACTTTCTTTGCATACCCGTGGAAACACAGAATACTTGGGTAACTGATTTGAGCCTTTTGTCTAGTTTGAGTTCATTGGGGACAAAGGATGAGTAACACTCACAGATTAATAATTAACTGGGTAGACCAGACAACTGACTGATTCAGAATCCCAACTGTTTCTATGTCGAGGAGTTAAATTTTACAGCTGAGACAACATCCAGCCCTTCCTCATTACAGGCCCACTTCTGCTTTACAGCTCCCTTCATGCGTGTGGCTCATGCCTCTGCCCCGTGCGATGTTTTACCGAGTTACTATGCCAATCTTGATCATTCATATGTGAGGTCTGAAGGGATCTCACCTGGGTTTTAATTAGTCTTGCACCCATAAGCCGGGCTTCCCTGAGCGAGAAGCGCTCTGTCTAAATAGTCTTAGCGGGCTCTGTGAAGCTGTGTGCGACAGTCTCTAGGATGGATTTCATTTCTTTATTACTGCTTAGTACTTTAGTCCCTCTGCTGTATTTGGAGACTTGCCTTGAACTCCAGCCCAATTGACTAGGATCTTGACAATATGCCCTAGCACTTGACATTCCATGTAATTTGGCAGCTGGATGCTGTCTCCTTAGTTCCAGCCACTGACATGGGTCTTGTTCCAAATTAAATGGACCACCCAAAACTCTGAGGCTGCCACCACCTGACTTTGTGCCTTGACTTTGCCTGGTGGCTCCTGGTATCCAGCAGATGGGATCCTCACTAACATCAGGGAATCTTGGCATGAACACCATCCCTTTGGACTATGATATAAATTGTCTCTGTTTCTGGTGGGGGAGGCAATTCTAAAGCCAGCCAGTGCTTTCCCTTATGTCTGGTTGTGCCCATTTCCAGCAGTTCCCTGTCCCCACCGCTATTCTACACATACCAGGGCTTAGCATGCCCTGCTATTGACTATATGAAACTAATGTATTAAGTTTCTGGTTTGTCTAAACTAGCTTTGTTGACACAAAATTTAACCTCACATGGTTTATTATTTCTGCTGGGTGTATATTATGTTCAGCAAAGCATATAAACTTACAGAAGAAAGATTTGGGGGTTTATAGTTCAACGCAATATATTTGGTAGGCAGTCGTTGACAAACCAATATTTCACCATATTCTCTTCTAAAGTTAGTATTAGAAATGCAGCCAAGATTGATGGACTCTAAACGATAAGTTGAAGGAGAGGATACATAGCTGCTCTTGGCACAGAGTAAGGATGCAGAAAAGAGATACTCATTGTTTGATTTATCAGGACTCTGAAGGGAGAGAAATTCTTAGGGGACTTTTCTCGTGGAGTCATCTGTGTGAAAAACAGTGGTGCATGGGAACTTTTTGAGAACAGTGGAGGGCGAAAAGAGGAAATAACTGGCTACTGTGAAACATCCTGTTTGTCAGAGAAACCTTTCAGAGAAGGTTGACTATGGGGCGGTTTGTTAGAACAGGAGCACCCAGTAGTCACAGTCCCTGGTAAACCCTACAATATGCTTAACTGATAAGTGCATTACTTTCCATATCTGAGTTTCTCATTTGAAACAAAAAAATGCATTTGGTGCAAAAGAAAAAGACTAAAGAATATCTAATTTCCTCTTAGTGCATCAAATTTTTGCAGCGCCATAAGGTGAGTCAACAATAAGCTGTGGAATATGCCATGTTTATCTTCAAGCTGTGTCCTTCCTATTTAGACTTTTAATTATGTCCGTTCCTCCCTTTTCCCTCCACTGCCCCCATCTTCCCCTGCCCCATCTGAGATCCCAGTGCCCACATGCTTTTCCCTTTCATCCCCGTCTATTTATTGGATGAATACTCACTGGGGATTCTTGTCTGCCTTCCCCCCACCATCTGAGAACTGGGCACTGCACCCTCTTAGGGGGATTCATCTTTCAGCTGGGACCCTGTTTCAAAAAACTACCTAAATCTAAAAAAAAAAATCCCACCTAAATTCAAAAGTGGGATTTAATTACGGTAAAGGAATTAAGCTCTAATGCTTGACATGCAAGTGTCAAACGGTGAAACAGACTTTTTTGGTAGTCAGAAAAGCTCCGCTGACCACACAAAATCATTTCATGTAGTTGGTAGGTAATTCCTCGTGCTGTGAATGTCTACAGAGCTGCGGAGTAGGATTCCAGTAAATGGGAGGCTGGCCAATCAGCTCTCACTGTTCTGTCTCACTCTGCCGGAAAAGGGTGCCAGACCTGAATCCAGGCCACCGCATGGACATCGTAGAATCAGTCCAAAGTTTTGGGCTAATAGAATTAGGCAGTGAATGATTTACTAATCAGTTGAATAGTAGTTGGATTTTGGAGTGACAGTTGCCTGACAGGGCTGCTGGCATTAGCTCTCTGGTTAAATAGTTGGCTGATCTGGTTGAATTAGACAGTGCATTCACCCCACTTATCCACGGGGGATATGTTCCAAGACCCCCAGCGGATGCCTGAAGCTGTCTCTTGTACCAAACCCTGTATGTATGATGTTTTTCCAATCCATATGTATGGATTGCACTCATAGGAAGGAGTTCTTATCTATTTACGAAAATTCTGAGACCTTAAGTATACGTAAGGAAACAGAAAGATTAGTTATTTGAGATCAAATAGGTTTATATTAATGTCTTGGGAGAAAATATCTGCTGTTCTAACTCTAATACTTAGGATTTTAAAAATGCTTAAAAGAGTAATTTGCTAAGAACTATTCAAAAATAATGTCTAGGCATACTTTGATGCATAGACATACTTCGATTTTGTCTCCATGGCATATAATGCACTTTTGCTTTGTCACTTAAACTATTGAGTTTCTTTTCAAATGCCAGTCTATCAGATAGGGGAAAAACAAACTTCTCAGTCGGGTAGCATCCAAGATAATACTTTTCAAAATTTGCTGAATCTAAATATAGGTTAGCAGTGATTTCACTGAAATATAGATAGGTGACAACTATAGTGTTTGACAAGTTCTGACACCAGTGAGTACTGAGGTATGACTGTAATACTGAAGACAAACTGTCTTCTATAACCGCCCCACAATCAAGCCGCAGAGACAAGACTTCCAGATTCTCTTCTGTGCCCCTTTTATAGTAAAACATGGCCCACAGTCTGACCCTTGGCAACTGCTGCCCTGTTCTTTGACCCCATCAGTTTAACATGGATAGCATCACAACCCAGAAAACAATGACTGACACTTGGTCTCATACTTAAAGAAATATTTTTAACATTGAACATGACTTTAGATAGATATATTTTTTCAGAGACATGCTATAGGATGAGGCACTTCAAAAAACTTTTAAGCACACACCTGAGATTCTAAGGTAGGAAAAAGTGAATAAAACTTATGAATTTGTGAAGAAAAAAGAAAGACACATCTGATTGTTAAAGCTTGTTCATATTAACATAATGAAAAACATCAGTTATCAACTTAAAAATGGATGGAGTGAACAGTGACTCAAAACTGTTCTTCAGGAAAAGTGAACAAAATGTTGAAAGCCAGTCAGATAAAATTTTTCTATGGAAAATTATTTTCTGATAATTTTTTTCTGTTCACCACTCCTTTTCTTTCTCCATCTCCTCTCCAAACCAAGATAAATCTTCCTGTTTTCTTTTTACATCCCCGGTATTTCTCTTTTTCAGCACTTTAATCACTTTTCAATGTATTTAAAAATAACTATCTCATGTTTCTCTTCATCATTAATCTGAGTGCTAGGTACAGGTATTCAACTATATTTCTTTAGGGATTAAATGTCTGTATTTTATTTAGGACCACACCTGAGATCCTTGAAGGCAAAGATCTAGTCTTTCTATTTGCAGGGCCTGGCATACCGTGCCTAGCATATACCAATTTACAAAAAGTATTGCCTTAAATGATGAATGAAGTTGTGAGAGGAGAATACTGTGAATCATTTATGCAGTTGAGGAGAGCTCTTAGGTACCATGGTAGAGATGGCGAACTCCACCAACATTTCATGCTCACCCTTCCACACTTTGGAGATTTTATGAGGAGGCAGTGACTCCTCCGGCCCCTGTGCCAAGGATATGTGGGCCCTGTTTTGTTTTCAGGGAAGCCATTGTGGAATCTGTATTCCCTTTCCCCTCCTCCTGACGGGATTCAGAGGTTTCCAAGGCCCCAGGGCAAGGTATGTTCTCAATACAGAAAGCCCAGGTCTCTGAATGACTTCTAAGAAATGTGCTTGCTGATCTGCACCCCCACATGTATTACACCCTGACATACCCATCCAGCGAATGTTGTTGTATTAAGCAGTTGAAAACTGGGGATTGGCTTGTTATAGCTGCTAGCCTAGTCACAAAGGCCCAGTGCTTTTACTGCCTAAGGAAAGAGCAGGACAATGTCTGTTTCAAAACAATAATAAAAACGATAAGGGAAGATTGATATAGCCACGTTCCCAGTAATAAAATATATAAGATTTTGTAGCTTAGAAATGTAACATTTTAACCAGGAGGCTCTATCAGAAGAGTTGATTGAAGTAAAAACAAACCGCACAACAAAGCCGTCAGCCTCGTCTAAACAGTGGGAATCTAAAAGCTAGTGTTCTTGTGGGAAAATAATCAAGAGAAGAAGAAACAGCAAGATAGCCTCTAGATCTGTTTAAAGGGAGTAGGCAGTAGGAGTCAGGGAGGAATTTGTGGCGCAGAAGTAGGGAGCAAGGGGCACAGACAAGGCTGCTGGAAGCCCGAGCGAATGTTTCTTAGGTATTGACTAAGTACTCTGAAGGTCACATCTCAGCTACTGAACCCATGCTTGGGGAGCGCTGCTAAAAGCTACTTTGAAAGTCTCCTTCCTTCCTTCCTTCATTTAAAGTTGGAAGTTGGAATTGATTAGAGAAAACAATTGAGACTGGGACATTTAAAAGCTGAAAGCCTCTTTCTGGCTCAGATGAATAATGGCCCATTCCACATACTCTGAAAAACCAAGCCAGGGGATGAAAAAGATTTTCACACTCTTTCATATTTCATCCAGTTGGTCAAGAGGCAACTGTCTGCAACAGGCAAAGTCCTGTGGGGAGTGACAGAGTTTGTCCTTGGTCAGCTCACAGTCCATGCACGTTGAGCGGGTAGGTGGTGTTCGGTGATGGGGAAGACAGGCCTGCGCACAGAGAGTGGGACTGTAGCTGTTTGGGACTGCTCCATGACTTTATGAAAAACTCAGCATTAGGAGGACTGATTCTGAGAGTATGAGCAAGAGAAAGAGTTCCTGAAGATCTGGGTTTGCTGTTTAGATGACAGCTTTACTCCACACCTTTGGAAAACTCAGCTTGAGGATTGAATGCTACTGTCAACCTCCGGGAGATGGCTTGGCTGGTTTTCGTGAACCATATTGAAGGCGCAACCTGGGTCAATAGTGACATGCTTCATTTGCTAGGTGGCTCTGCTCATTGCTTTCCAATGTTTGGGAACATATACCATATTTCACCCAAAAATGAATAAACCCAAAACAAGCAAAAACACCATTGCACAGATGGAGAAGGGGCAAATGGGAGGGAGAGGAATTTGACTTCAGCAGAAGGAACTGGTCAGGATAATTAGGGATGATTATTAGGTTGAGGAGTCAGCCAAACTTCAGATTTTAAATAAAGCTGACATGAAAGAATCATCCTATTTTTCCAGTTTTCTCTATTTCTTTGCTTTGTTTAGAAAGGATCTTTCTTTTTAATTACCTAATTCATGTCACATGTTATCCTCATGCTTAAAATTCAAGGCATGTTAATTAAATGCTTGAAGAGAGAAAAATCAGGCTGAGACTTCATGGAAAAGATGGAAATTGACCTTGACTTTGAAAAATAAATAGGAACTTAAAAATATTAAATGTTTGCGAGCTGTAACTAACATAAATACAGAAATATGCACATACCCTAAGCATACAGCTGGATGGGTATTTTGAAAAAGTAAACACTTCCCTTTTTTTAATTGTTGTTCAAGTGCAGTTGTCTCCATTTTCACCAAACCGCCCCCTCACCCCCCATCCCCACCTCCCACCCTTGAACCTACCCCCTTTGGCTTTGTCCATATGTCCTTTGTACACGTTCCTTGAAAAGTAAACCTTTCTAGAACCCAGAAGTTATGCCTCCTCCCAATCATTGTCCCTCCTTCTTCCCTAAAAGTAACCACTGTCCTGACATTTAACATCACAGACAAGTTTTACCTCTACATGAACTTTATATAAATGGAGTTACACGGTATGTATTCTTTCATGTTGGATTCTTTCACTTAACACCTTTCTAGGTGTGGTCAGTGGTGTTGCATATTGAAGCCTTTCATTCATTTTCATTGCTCTGTGGTATTCCATTTGATGTATATACTGCAATTTATCCTCTTTATTCTCGATGAAAATTTGTTTCCACTAGTATTTGGCTCTTAAAAATAATGATGCTATGAACATTTTTACATGGTTTTGGTGCACAGGTGTATGCATTTTACTGAAGCACACATATGCATATGAAATTGTTGGGTCACTGGGGATATATATGATGAACTTTACTGGGTAATGTCAAACTCTTTTCCAAAGTGGTTGTTGAATAGGATTTAATAAAGGAAATTGTGAAGAAGGGAATTGGAGACAGAAAACATTCCACAGTGAAGAGACAAGAAATGTGAAATAGGCTGTCATGCTCCTGGACCAAGAAGTGTGTTAGGGTGGCTAGAGTTTTGAGTGTATGAAGGATGCACTAATAGATAAATCAAGGTTAGTGAGGGACAAGAGTAGGGAAGAACTTAATGTCTTCCTTGGAAATTGGAACTTTGTAAGCAATGGGAAATCATCAAAGAAGCTGCGATAGGGGAGTGACTTGATCAACTCTGTGCTTTAGGAAGAGGAATCAGCATGAACTGTCCAGGGTATTGAGGGTATTGAATCAGGGTATTGAGAATGGAAAGCAAGAGTCATCTGAATTATAGAATAGCTGATGTTCTTACGGGTAAGCACTATTCCTTTTCCAACTCAGGGCCCTTTTTCTGTCCACTTCTGGAACTCTGAAATTGTTGGGTTTCCCTCTATCTTTCCCCCTTTTCTGTCTTTAACAACTATGGCTATTGATTTCTGTTAGAATTCCTTAATTTATTTCCTCTGAATAAAATTTTGTATTCTGATAATAAGAGCTTCTTTATGGATTTAAGTAGAGTTCAGGTGGGAAAAAGCAGCTAAGGATGGAAAATTTTATGTCTGTAATGAATGTTATGTATAAGCTGGAGATTAACCAGGAGCCTTCATGTTTAAATAGTGTTCTGTAAAAACTGATGTCTGTCAAAAAGGTGCTTGAAAGACTTATGATTTCTAGTCTCTATACCCAAATATTGGGAAAAGCCCTGTCAATATCTAGTATTCTGTTTATAGTTTTAATAGGAAAGGCTTCGAAGTCAAAGAATAATTTGTATCAAACCATGTTAACCATTGAGCACCAGAAGACCAATTTAGTCTGATTGTTTTACAATGGTATGAGCACACCATTTAGGGGACCAGATGGGTCAACAAAGAAGTAGATAATTATGTGGCAAAGAAAGAATTCTGTCAATCACTTTTTTTCTAGCAGCACAGAAAAATACACTAACAACCCCCTCCACCCAGTGTCAAAGGTTTGACATTACCCCTCTTTTTCAACATGAATCTGCCATCATTTAATAGCTTTGGGGTTTAGGCTCAATTAGTTTCAGTCTTTGTGGTATGAGCCTGCAACCTAGGCTGAGGCAATCACAATAAATATTTGGAGACTCCAGAAGAATAATTGTATTCCCTAGCTACGAGCAATTAAGGCCTAGATGTATTCCTTGCAAACCTTTGCAAATGCAATGAATAGCATGTTTGAAAAGACAAATTATTAAATGGCTTCTTTCCTTTGGTGGTATTTAGGTAAGGGAAAATTAAAGCTTGTTGTTTTACCTGGAAGGAAAAGATATTTCCTGCTATAAAAATTATGATGGTGTGTGTGTATAACCTGCTGATAATCTTATAGAAATCACAGAGAATGGGATAGATGCCAGAGAACAGATGGGCAAAGCTCCCAAAATTCAAAAGGAGAAAAAGAATGGCTTTTGCAAACTACTGGGGGGAGCTGAATTTCAATCTCCACCCATCTTATAGAATACATAATGACAAGAATTTATTTTATATTCAAAAGTATTCTCTGATCCTCTCCCAACACAATAACCTTTTCTACAATATCCAAAAGTATACCTATTATCTATATGAAAATGACAACTTATAAATTTAAGTTTTGTCACATGGTCTTGAAATTTTCATTTACGGATAGAGGTAGGGGAGTAAAAGGGTATTTAAAGAATTTCTCTTTATATTTTAACTTTTGCAACAGTCTGGTGAAATGGATACTTTACAGCATAAAGTGAAAAACTGAGTCTTTAGAGATCATGTAATTCATCCAAAGTCACTTTTATTTTTTTCTCTTATATCTCTGCATTGATATTTCCTCTCTGCTCTGGACTCAGCCCTCTGCCTAATGCAACAACTGCTCAGATATGACATTTTTCTTTTGCACGAATAATTCCTACAGTGGAGAGCTCATTACTTATGATTTTACAATGTTTTGTTTGTTCAATTCTCTGGCGGCTCTTCCCAGTCTCCTTGGGTGGCTCTTTGTCTTCAGTCTGTTCCATAGATATCTTCCTTCTGTAGTACTCCTTCTTTTCAATTAACCTCAACTCCACAGATTATTTTGCTACATGCATGACTTCATCTCACACTTTCACACCAGTAATCTTCATATTTAAATCTGGAGCCCAGATTTTGCTTTTGAAATTTATGTACCGAATGGTACAATCAACTGGGTATGATGTTGGATTGTGAAACATAATTCATTCATTAAGCCAACATCCTTCCTACAAGCATATTCACAAACTCCGAATCTGTTACTCTTTCTGTAAGCCCCCTCTGCATCTCTGCCCACCCAGGTGCTCAAGGCAGAAACACTGGTTATTTGTGTCTTTCCTGCCTGCCTTTGATCCCCATGTCCACTTAATCATCAATTCCTGTCTCTTCTTGCTGAAGATGGTCTCATCTCTCCCATCCTCTTTACTTTCACTCCCCTTGATCCACACCCATCCCATAATTTGCCAAAATTACTGCTCAGCCTCAGAAATTATCTCTAGTTCTAGAAGGGCACTTTCCCTAGGGTATCTTACTACTAATATGTCACTCCCCTTTCTAAACAGTTTCAGCATTTCTGTGTCTTCCAGATGAAAGAAAACATCTTAGCATGAGATAAAAAGACATTTATTCTTCTAAATAGGCCACTTCTTTCCCCTCCTCTCTGTACTAGCCATTGGGTATAGGTGAGAGAGAGAATGTCCTAGTAGATGAGTATCAGCAATTCCTCTAAATAAACGCATATTTGAAACCCTTGGAAAATGTAAAAAGTATTAGACTTCTGCGTCTCATCCCACACTGACACAATTAAAGCACCTAGTCTTTGAGTCTGTAATTTTAACCAGGTGTCCCAGCTGGCTCTGGTACAAGTTTGCATTGGGAACCACAGATGCAACAGGTAGCAAGAAGTAGGCAGACATATATCCCTCTCTTAATGACATGACACTATGTTAGGGAAGTTAACATGAACACACTTTTGTAACAACTAGAACATAAGATGAGGCAGATGTTAAGAGATGTGAGACTATGAGGAGTAGATTAGAATTTGCTGTTGGAAAGCAAAAGTGTTTGGAAAGTATGAATATCAAGAGTCACTTTTTGTCAAGGAAGTTTTTCTGAAAATTAGGTCTCGATTCAGCCTCTCCGAGCTACATTCTCTTCTCTGCCTTGGGTCAAAAGAACTAGTATTTTGCAAGCTTTAAGTGTTGTATTAAAAGCATTATCCTTTTAACATGTTACTTAAAGCTTGCAAAATCGTATTGGCTCCTCAAGGGAAAAGACTGGTAAGATATTAAAAAATAATTTCCTAGCAGAGAAGTGAGAGCTGATGGCCGCAGGATGTGGCTGACATGAGGGTACCCAGTGATGGATGTGTCTGAGGTGTCTCTTTCCTGTAATCCTTGCTCTCAGCGATGGCATAGAGTAGGCGAGCCTTCAGCTCCATCAGTTCTCCCACGGTCCTCTGCACATGCTCCGCCGTTCGCAACTCCTTGTCCTCAATCAAGCATGCTTGTATCTACTTCCCTAAATCCTACCTCTCATTCATGCTGCACCATGAAAACCTGTCTCTTCCAGCTCACGCGAATCCCTTGAAAATCTGAATTCGTGACCACTGCTATTCATAGTCATTATCACCATCACCTCTTAACATTCACTAAACACTTTATAACAAACATTGGGTTAAACATTTACATAATATATTTAATTTAATTCTCATGATAATTTCTTAAAATCACTAGTATTTTTATCTTCATTTTGCAGATGAAGTTTAGCAAAATATGGTAAATTGTCCATGGTCGCACAGCTACTAAGTGACAGAGTTGGGATTGGAACCCAAGTCTCAACGATTCCCAAGTACTGGACGGAACAGTGTTGCCTTTAGCTTTTTTGTAATTATTTCATATGTGTCAGTGTGTTCTCCCTCCCCTAGGTCACTGTAGACTCCTCAGAGAAGACACTTAAATAGGAATCAGAGTGGTGATGACTCTTCTCTTCCAGATTCATTCTCTACATTTTTCTGCCCACCTGCGTGTCCCAGGAAATTGGCTTCTGCACATCATATCATCCAGAGCACCCATGACCTTTTCCTTTTGGATGGCCTTCATCATTGGGAGTCAGGAGAAGGCAGGTAGGAGACTGGTGGGGAGAGAGGCCAAGGTATTTCTTCCATGTTCCCTCTCTGCTTTGGGCCAACTTTGTCAATCACTACATCCGTCCTCTACTCAAATGCTGAGCTGCTGTCCCTCCTTCCTGGTTTAAGTACCCAGCACTCTCTAAAACTGTATTTCTTCCCCTTGCTCCCTTGGCCTTTTTACAACCAGCAACAGGTCCCCACTGTTGCTAGTTTCCAGGTGCCTCATTCCCCTGGATTGTACCCTTTGTCCACCTTCCTATTGTTAATCCCATCTGCATTTGAACCATCTGGGCTTCATGCCTACTTCTGCTGGGACACTACCGAGAGGGTTAGCACACTTGATTCTACACTCAGCTCTGCCACTGACAAGCCCAGCTTTTCCCTTGCAGCTTCGGGTGTGTAAGTCTGATTCCGTAACTATATCCTTATTGTCTTGGACACCCCACAGATATCTTGAACATTTCCAGACCTGAAGGTGTATGTTTCCACAAATTCTGTTTTCACCCTACATGTCCTATGATGGTTGACTGAGTGACTCCAGATAGAAACCTGGAAGTCATTTAAACCCCCTCCTGCTGCCTCATTTCCTCACAGCCAATGTCTACATCCCAGTCTGCATTTTCAGTGTTGCTCAAAGCCACCTCCTTCTCTCTCTCTTTGATGCCACCGCTTCTGTTTGGACTCTTATTCTCTATCATTTGGAAAATTAAATTGCAACAGTGTCTCAGTTGGTTTCTTCTAATCAACAAAACAAACAAGCAAGGAAAATATAACCAAAGACACTGGAATTGAGAACAGGCTGACACTGACCAGAGGGGAGAGGGGAGGGAATACTGTTCCCTAAAAACATTCGGGTTTTTCCTGCACTCGTTTCCTTCATACCCTCTTCCATTCACACTAAACTGAGAATGTGTCTTTCTTCACCTAGTGGATTTTAAGCTTCCAGAGGACAGAGCCATGGCGTGGAGGCCAGTTAATAATTCCTGGCTTTTGAAACCTCAAGAAAGGATAGGGACTCTCTGAATACCAATTTGATTTTTGTTGCCATCATCTGTTTCTTAGATTTCAAAGGTTTGAGTCATAAACTAGTCAGAGGCAGTAAGCTGAACCATCATTATCTTTGGAAAGGTGTGTTTCTGAATGTCAGAACTGATTCTCTGAATGCTATACATTTGTTTCAAAATATTCCCTTATCAAAGATCTTGCACCGTAATTTACTATAACCAAGATGCCAGAAAATAAGTCAGACTAATTAGGATATCCTACTTTACTTATTCCTTCAAATGAGGCAATATAAAATAGGTTATAGGCTACAAGTCTTGATTTTGACCAGAATTGTATAGGTGTACAGTAGGAAACAAATACAAAGCGGATAGGTAAAATTAAAACCATTAGTGTTTATATATGCCATAAATACTATAAACTCAGGTGGCAAACAGAAGAGTGCACACAGAAATTGTTTCTCTTAAGTTTTGAAAATTTTAACTTGGAAGAAGGTGTGAATTTTTGCCTGTGTGTGTGTGTGTGTGTGTGTGTATAAATGAAACATCTAGGGTAGGAATAATTGGACAGCTGGTCTATTAAGTCTCAGTCTAGCTTCTTGTGTTGGAAGTGATGAGATGGGTGGGAGACCAGTTTGGTAGAACTCTCTAGCACACGTACTTGACTAATTGTGGGAGTGCATGTGGGATACTGTGAAGGTGTTTTAAATTATTTCTATAAATTTAAATTGGTTTTACAAAGGAATGTGCCTGACTTGGTTCTGAGAGTATGGAACATGAGAGTGATTAATAATAGGATACAGGCTAGTGTTAGTTCTTATTGATACTTATAACTGAGTTCTCAAAGTGAATCCTGACCAAAGGGTGTTTATAGAAAGCCTCACTCTCTAGGAATTTCTGGTTGAGAATAAGGGCAGTCTAAGTGTCATACGTAAATACCTAAGACAAGATCATTAGAAGGGATTTATAATGTATGCTGTCCACTTTCTGGAATGTCTTGTAGTAGTAGTAATACCCCCAAAGCCATCTTACTGAGCGGACTTTGCTTGATAAGATGCACTGATTGGATCTGGAGTGTACTCAGGATAGCTTCCTTGTGTCTGGCAGGTGGGCAGAGTTGATGTGACCACTGCTGATGCACTGTCCAATCCTGAGAGTGCCAGAAGCTTTTTCCAGGGCTCACAATGGTTACCAAATTGGGGGTAAAAATAGCCCTGAAGAATTAGCTTGAGGGCTGTGGCGAAAACTGAATATGCGTACTCCGACTCTTGAAGAAATTTTCCCTTTTATTTTGTACAGTTGTAAGTCCTTATTGTGCTAGGAGATATAAGGGTAATAAAATAATGAATAAATGACATTGGCTAGATAGAAGTTAATCTTTCCAGAAAGGGCAGAAACAAGACCAGTGTGAGAAAATTGTAAGAGATCTATAGACTCACTACAACAAAGAACATTTTATCAATTTGAGTTTTTTATAAGTAGACAGAGATTTGAAATTGCAAGCTTAAGAATGGTTGAAATAGTCATGCTGAGGCCAGATGCCTGAGAATCAGGCATGCTATGTGACAAATTTCTCTACTACATAAAATTCCGGAGTCTAAAATCCCCCCAGTGTTAAGATACTACCTATGTTTTACATCAGTAATGGACAGAATATTAGTACATGTGTTTTGAGATAGGATAGGTTTTATTTACCCAAAGGGAGACTTGGCTTGTAATAACTTATCTATAATGTCATGCATCCCTTTGTTATGAGGGTATGGATGTGCTCAGATGCCATAAAACAAAATTGCATCAGTGGTGATTTGGATAGACTAAGTTGGATAAGATCAGGAAGCTGGAGCAGTAGTTCCCCACATTGGTCTGAAGATAGAGGTGGCTGATGCATACACATCATCTAAAGGTTATAATATAAATACTGATGTATAGGCCTTACTTATCTCTTAAAAGTTATGGGTTGGGCATAGGGGGTCTGGGAATAGGTATTTATGTTCCCCAGTGTATTCTGATGGGTAGTACGATAAGGACTAGCACTCTATAGAACTTGCTTGTTTCTCTGCCTCTGTGAGTATTTTATTCTTTTAGGTTTGTTTTCTTCTGCTTTTCATGGAAAAATACTCCTTTTCAGCTCTGCAGGTGTATCTCAACTGAACAGAGGGAAAGGGGATTTCTCCATGCAGTGGTCCATGTGAGTATAAGGGAAAATAACTCACAGGAGATGTGAACAATGGTGGCAGAAGCAACCCTACCAGCTCCAGAACTGGGATTGAGAAAGGGGCCACAAAAGATGAGAATGAGAACCTGTCGTGGCCTCCAGACTCCTCATCTCATACCCGTTTCTTGGTTGCAACCAGAGGCACATTTGAAACTGTGTGGTCTAGCACCTTTTTTCCAGCAAAGATTTCCAGGAATCAATTCAAAGTGACCACGGCTGAGCTGAGAATGCACTGTCAGAGTATCATCAGGGACTTCCTCAATTGTTTTTGAATCTTGTGGCTCTTGTGGCATCTGGCTGTGACCGAGCCGAGAGGTAGCCATGAGCTTCTGAGGGAGAAGTGGTGGGCAGACCCCGGGCTCCTGCCGGAGCGCCCTGAGCATAGTGAACGCTGGCTCTCAGGGAGCCCCCTTCTTCAGCTTCCTTTCCCATGCTGTCTTCTCTGCAAGAACCGGCTGCCGTCACTCTGCGCTCTAAGTATCCCCATGAAAGTGTCTTTTCCTCAGATGGTAATTAATTTTTTAACAGACTGAAGTAACCACATAGCCCTTTGTGTCTGGGGATAAGCATGCTAGTCTATTTGCAGTACATTTCTCTCTCTGTTCCTATAATTGTCATTTTTTAATGAGGCTGAAATATTCCATTTCTTGACCTCTGTTTCAGAGACTGTGATGTTTGGTGCCTGACAAGACAGTGTGAACCCATGAGAGGAAAAGGTAGAATTCTGGGGACTGCTCCCTGCCACTGACTATTTTGTGTCTAAGCTCTAACGCTGCTTTTACATTTCCCTGGGCTACGCTCTCTCCTTTGAATCCTTGCTGCAGACCACAGTCAATTCCAAAGTTTTAGTTAACTGTTTGAGAGGGTGAATCAAAGCCTTCAAATAAATCTAAAAAGTTAGAAATCTAAGACCAGGAATCTGTTTATAAGTTGAAAACCAGCCGCAGAAACACCTTACTTAGGTCTGGCAGCTGAACTACCATGGCCTCTTTCCGTGTGTATGATTTCCATGACCACATGCTTTCAGTGCCCAGCACGAAGCTGTGCACATAGAGAGGGCTCAGCTAATACGCCTTCAGTTTAGAATGGATGGCCAGATGGACAAATAAGCTATCTAGAATACTGCCAAGGGCCAGACTGAAATTAAACGAGGAAACCTTATCGCACAAACGTATACCCACTATCCTTATATGTAGCATGACCCTGTTGTTACCCCAGAGCAGGGCTGGGTTTATACCTTTGCTGTATTCATTGACAGCACCTCCATTTACTTTCACATACATTGGCCGTCATATTCATATGCAGTCTTTTCAGGTCCATTATTAAGAACTATGTACTCTCGGATATAATTCAAACAATTTTGGCTATCCCTTTTTACAAATTTTGATTGTATATTGGCATATTTTAAATACCCAAAGCAGGTAGAGAGGCTTACCCTACCTACCAAGAAGCCCCTTCAAGGTGTCCGTATTTTATAGCATTAGCAAACTTTGTTCTATGAGACAGAGAAGCGAGGAATGCACTTAAAACAATTTTAATAAAAATTATTGCAATTTTTAAAATTGCAATAAAAGCTGGTGCTTCACTTATCTAAAAAACTTATCCTCCTCTAGATGAAGTATTACTATAATAAGTAAAATCTGTTCCCAGTTACTGTGCAAGCCATATGTTGAGGGCAGATACTTAGAAAATAAGAATGTGGTCTCAACTTTTGAGGAGTTTGTAAAATATGGTAAAGCCTTGACACTTCAGCTTCCAAAAATCATAATTAATTATTTTTCTCTTTTACTGCTTTTCAAGGGAGAGAGAGATGCCACATGAAAATAAACTGATATAAATTTAGTTTTCCAAAAAAAAGGAAGAAGGAAAAGTAAGCCCCTCTTGATTGTTTGAGATTTTCATGGATGCAGTTCTCCATCTGTCCAGTTTCCTATAATTTCTCTTTCTCCATCTCCAGTGTGACATGATGAGACCTGATACGCAAAAGAACAACAAAACGGAGGACCTGTGGCTTCTCTTACCACCAGGGAAGGGTCCAATCTCCTTCACTAGGTTGTCCATTGAGATAAAAGAGGGAACTTAATCATTACTTGAAAGGTTTTCAGTGTCAAGCAGTGAATTCATTAACTCTGAGTTCATCAGAAAATTCAGTTATTAGAAGCCCTGAGGCAGGAGACAGCATAGGAAGAACTCTGAGACTTTGCTGCTATTGTTGGCCAGCGTCTAGAGTCTAGTGTCCTGGTTGCCAGGCAATGCTTTTTAGCACTTAGGTAGGATGGGTAGTAAACCAAGGCAGGGAGAGGGAGGGAGACATGTCTCACCCACCAACACAGCAGTCCTCAGCCTGGTCCAATAATATTGCAGGTGTTCCTACATCACAAGAAACACTATGTTAACATGGGAGAAGGGAAATCCTTGAAATTCTATGTATCATTTCCACTATCTGGAAAAGAAAGCCTTAAAACTGTGCTTTCATCCAAAGTTCTAGAAGGGGGAAGAGGAGAGGTCCACGGTGCCCAAAGAAGAAGCCCATAAAACACCTTTAGTTAATTGCTGACCTCTGGTCACTATCCCACCCTTGCCCTTGCTTCTTGCTGCTCTTACCTTGCCCTGCCCTGCACCTATGCCGTTCTCCCCCGCCTCGGCAAGGCTCGTCCTCTTCCATGAGAGTGTATCATTAACAAACCTGCTTGCATGCTAATAGACTTGCTGATCTGTAATTCTTTACTGTGTCAGCAAGAAGGACCAAGTTTCTCCTTTAGGAGCCCTCCTTCCTAAATCCCAACACAGGCCCCCGATTCCGAATGTTTTGGCCCATTGAGGATGCAGGATGTGCAGGTAATAGACAGCTGAGGGCCTGGCAGCGTCCATGCCTTCCTGGAGCAGGGAGGGGTTCAGTGCGTAATTACGGCAGTGTATTGCTTCAAGGGGTGTGGGGGTGCTACTTAGTAAAGCTTCAAATGGAGGAAGACAAAGGACTTCTTTGGAGAATATGCTTTCATTTCCACAAATGGGAAAAATCTTATTTCAGCCTTTGTCTTCTGTACTGAAAGAAACATTTGAACCTGGAAAAAGGAGACCCAAGGAGTAACTTGTTTAGTATACATGCTGTGACCTGAACAAGATAGCTGTACATTTCCTCACTCTGTGCCAATGCAGAATGTACCCCAATCTCTTCTCAGCTCCTCTGAATCTTGCCCTTCCTTCAAGGTTAAGCTCAAGTTTGGTGTCTCCCACCTCCAGCCTTCTTAGCCTATACACAAAGCAGTCTTATCACTGTCTTCATCATCTTTCATTCACAACTGGAGCTGTGGCTATTGCTTTTCTCTCTCATGACAGCTTTAAAAATGGTAGAGAGCCTCCTCTCTCTAAAATGGTTTAAATGGGACCCTACCCAGAGGCAGCAAACACTGAATACATCCCTGGCCTCCTCCAGCCTAATGAGCCCTCAATTATCGTTTGGCATTATTAAATGTCAACAAGAGGATAGCTCCCCTCTGGGAACCCAATGAGAATGGCAAGAAATATAAGATTAGAATTGAGGAACCACACAAAATAGCTTTTATTTATTGTCAAAGAGGAGAACAAGCTACTAAACATCACCCCAATGTTCCTCTTTATCATCTGTTGCCTGCAGGTCCTTTTTCCTCCTTGAGGACAGCAGTTCCATCTTTGTACAATGTAACACATTAATGTGACAAGTTTTATTTCAATAATGAAATTAATAATGGAGTTAGAAAACACTTATTTGCCCATGGTTTTAAAGGGACATTTAAGCTGTGTGGTTTCCTGCCCACTCTCCTCTGTAAGGACTTTCTCTGACTTTGAGGTTGGAGGCAAAGAATCTAACTCTCTAGAGCTTTATCTGGGGAGGTGGCTTGCATTTATTGAGTGCTTCCTGTGTGCTTTTCCCAGCAATAAATGCTTATATTCCTCATTTCACTGGGTTCTTACAATCACCAATGAAGTAAGTATCCTTGATTGCACTTCAGAGACGAGAGAATGGAGAGACTGGAGGCAACCTAACTTACCCAAGGAAGGTCACAGGATGAGTAGTAAGGGGTGGAGCTGGAATTCAAGCCCAGGGCCACTGCTAGGCTCCAAAGCCTCCTGTTTTTTCAGTGAAATGTGATGGGGGCAGGGGGAAGGGCAGGAAGTGCAGGCAATGTCTGTGTGTCTTCTGCATTGTTTTGGGATTTCTCTCCTGGCTGTTGGAGGGGCCCTAGACATTTTCTTAAGGGTGGAGAGAGGATGCAGGCTCTTCTGCCTAGGAGGAGATTTGAGAGAAGGACCTATACTGCTTCAGGGTACAAGAAACCTGACCTCCCACTCAGGTACTGCCACTGGCTCTACTCCAGGGCTTGTTTCTTCACCTAGGAAATGAGTGCACCAGCTGTGTCCTTCCCACCCTCACTGTGACTCGCATGCCAAGGTGATGTCAAGGGCATTCATGGCTTGGCAGCTGCTTGCTTGGGTGAGTTGATTTTTGAGGCAATGTTCTACTCTTAGATTTTACATTCCAGATGCCTTTCAAAAAAGACTGAAAAGCATAAATCCCTTTATAAATGTAAGGGATTATTAAGAGCAGGGAGGTGTGATAACAGCAGGCATATAGGGACTCCAGATATAACTCTGTGATTTTCTGCTTCATCTATCTTTTGCAAAAGATTGGGGAAAAGAAAATAGCAATCTTTTGCAAGAGAGCATGTTGTTTATCTCTGCTAAGGACCTGGAACTAGTTGGTGGGGTGAGACTTGAGCAGTGCTTGGACATGGAACAGGGTGCAATGTATCTGGATCCACCATCTCCTATTGAAGATAAATTCCGTGCTTCATTTTCATGCTCTCCGCTTGGGTTGTCCTAGTTCATAGCATCCCACAATTTCATCTACTAAACAAATGTTTAAGAGTGCCCTATGGAATCATACAGCAATAAAAACAAGTTTTCCAAACTAGTGTGTAGCTTTTTCTGAAGTAACTTGCCACATTTCTTAGATATTGAGATGATTCGGGCACCTACTTTTTACAAGTTGGCATTAAGTGTGTTGTGCTATGGTAAATACAGTAATCCCAAGATGAAGCATTTGTGCGAAAAGCCTTGTATGTATTATATATTTTTTGTACAGAAGCAATAGTGCTTAAGAAATCCATTGTGATTCGTAAGACAAATAACTTCTCCCTGTCTTTTTCTCACCTTCTTCTATGTATAATGACCAACAAGAATAACCAGGAAGGAGAAACCAACATTATCGCTTCTGTAATATGCAGTGGAAAAATGCTATTAAAATGCCATGAAATATGGACATCTGAACAGCCTTTTCTCATCTCAAACAGAGTTAAGGGATACCTGAAAGCCCATTGTTCTCTCCCTGACTTATGCATTTGGTGCCCCATCCTTAGGGATGGAAGGAGCTCAATGTCTAAGTGGCAGCTTTGTTACTTGAGAGCGAGTAAAGCTTAGATGGCCTCGTAGTTTTAGCACCTCTGTCTGATCGGCACCCCTTTCCCGTTTGTGTCCAGATGGCCTGTCCCAAGGTCAGTGGTAGTAGAGCCAGCACTCCTGGGCTTATGGAGGCTGATTGTGCACATCTCAGTAACTGGCAGATGTTACAAATCAGGAGTCCCTTGTGCTCCCCCCAGAAAGCTGGTAATTATACATTTACCAGCACAGCACTGCCCAAATCAGTTTTAGCCCCAGCTTTACAGTACTCAGACTTCCGCTGTGTATGGCACCTGCCCTTATATTCTTTTGATGTTCCTTCCTGACACGATGTTTCTGGGCGGTGCTTCAATTTTTGCTTCTCTTATTGCCTTGTAGAAGAAACACAGGATCTGGGGACTCATACAGAGCTGTATTCAAATTGCCACTCACTGTCTGCAGACTTAGGAGATGTTACTCACTCTTTGATGTTCTTAACAGTAAAATAGGGTCAGAATTTAATAGTACTCTTTGCAGGCTGGATGAGAGGACTACATACTCCTAAAACTGCTTGCCAACTAAGGAAGTGTTCATTCTCTAGAACGGTGAGCCCCAATCCACCAGGCAAGGTAGGAAGGCAACATCAGAGCTTCTTCCAATTTTTATTTATTATTAAATAATTTATATTTTGTGTGTATTTTAGCAGTTATAAAATATAATTAGAGAGTTGTAATGGATATTATTCATGAATATATATCTATACGTACAAAGATGTAAGAAAAAATTACTGATGAGTTACATAATCAAAACAATTCTACCAGTCTACAGTAAGATTGTTATTCTTAAGTATGATGGACATATTCATGTTAAAGTATTAATTAACAATCATAATTTATCATAGATCTTCAATCTATGTTTGGCATTTTACATGAAAGAATTTGACAATTTTAATGTCTTATAATAAAAAACTAATCTGTAAGCATTGAAGGAAATTAGTATTCTTGTCTGTTTAGGATATGGTTTTGCATTCCTTTATTTCAGATGTTGGCTGGCCTTTTACAGGGAAAGCTTCTTGCTCCCTATCTTGTTATTATTAACTCACAATTGCTCCATGAAAGCGACAGACACATTATCCAGATAGAGAAGCTGAGGGAATTTTTTACGTATGAGCATAAAGACAGGATTTAATCCTAGATATGGTAATTCTAAAACCTGTGTTCATTCTACTAAACTGCAACTTCCTGTAGTACTAATAATGACATGTTACAAATAGAGCAAACACCAACAGCAGACTAGAAGGGAGTGCATTAATGGTACCACTGGGGTTGGGGCATTCATCCAAGGGAGAGTCAGATGGTACTTTACTATATAACTCTGGTATATGTACTACTACTCCCTGATCTTGTATTATACCTATGGCAGACATTGCTAATTAATTAAAGCACTATTTATTTTATTTTTTGCTGAGTCAGATGCAGCTATGTAATTCTTATGAACACAGCTCTCCCGAAATAATAGATGAAACATAATTGGCATTTCTGACAAATGCGAATAGAGGGATGTATGAGTATATGGGTCCAATAGAAGATGTTGAGGTAGAGATGAAGGGAATTATAAGAAAATGAGAGGCAACATGAAATGTTTATTTTGTTAGCAAGAGTTTCATTCAAGAGGAATATATTCAAGAAGTCTCCTTTGACCAGCATGTACTAAGAGCTGTGGGGAGTGTAGGAGAGCAGAATACAGTCTAGCTTAGGGGTTAAGGTCATAACTCTGGAGGTGGAACATATGGGTTTGAATTCCAGTTTAGCTCTGCTGCTAAACTGTGTGTGATCTTGAGCAAGTTTTATTTTCTCTCTCATTTGTCAGTTTTATCATCTGGCCAAATAGGAAGCTGAGAGAACCCACTTTATTAGGCAATTGTGAAAATCAGCTGACTTAATTTCCATAAAGCATGTAGGGTCACACACAGTGCAAGTGCTAGTATGAATGTTATACTAGTATGGCCCTCAGTGTGCTTAAAGTATTCTCGGGCTTTTTATTTTTCTGTGTTGTGTACTTCTCAGTGCTGTTTTCTTTCATCTGTAGAAGTCATAGATAATGAACACTCTGCATCACCACTTTCTGCATTTACGCACGACGGTGTTCCATCCCAATGAATTTTATTCCTCACCTCACGGCTTTATCAATAGCTCCCAAGATAGTACAGTCTCATGGAAGATCTTGCTGACCTATCATTTGTCTCCCCCCACCCCTCCCCACTCCCAGCTAGAGCCAAATAGATATTCTTGTCATTGTGGCAATTTGGAAAATATTTCATGTCGCCTTAATGCTTTTCAGTAATGCTGATTTACCAGAGCAGAGTTAAGTTCTTATGATGCCATAAAGCATCTGTAGTAAGGAGTTACCTTCAAATATTCAAAATAATTCACTTTAAGAATGGGAACCATTTGTGTTATAATACTCAGCTACAATACCCCAGGGATATCTGGGAAGCCACTAAGGAGCTAAACTACATTTTTAGCAATCTTCTAGAGAAAAATCTTCTATGATATATGACTTTAAATATGCCTTACATATGCCTTTACAATCTACAGCTTAAATATTAAATTCTTAGAGATAATATTTTGTTAAGTAAGTTCAAAGGGGAAAAAATAAAATTTTAGTGTTGCCCCTCATTGAGCAGAGTTAAAGATGAAAATAGATCATTCTTTTTTCAGTTGAGATTTCAGAATTGTTTTCTACCTTCTCCTTTTCTAAAAATCAGTTATTTTAACATGGCAGATAGTGAGTTGGTCCAGAGGTCACTAGAGTTGTCTTGTTTCCATGTGAAGATATGAGCTTTCTCTCTGGTCAGTAAATATAGCTGTTCCACTTTTAGTTCTAGTAAAGATATGAAAGATGCAATTGGAAAACATGGAATTCAGCAGTTAAATCTTTGTGAACGCCTCCAGACTAGCATACCTACAGTGCAATTTCTGCAAGGCAAGGCCTCTGACTCCAAAGGTTTCAGCTCCCCTGGAATGCAAAAACCAGCCAGATTTTCACTGGGAGGGTATCACTCCTCAAACATCTAACAGAAATTCTATAAGCATTGCAATATGCACCTTCTGACATGTCAAAAGAACTAAGTGGTGGTGATTGTAAGGGAGTCTTCTCCTATTCTTTATGATGATCTCAAGTTAGCCATGTTATTATTAGCTGGGCTACTTTCCTTCAATTATTGATAGATGAATTGTATCATTCCTGGTATGTGGAAACACAACTGTATAGGGCAATACTGGCTTTGGGTATGGCAAATTAAATTATTACAATGAATGCTTACCCCTTCAGTTGACCTGTATGGGAGGCATAGGCTCATTTTGTTGATGTCGGGTTTGATGATAAGACTTGCTTTGGCCAATAGAATATAGGTAAGAGTGATAGCCACTTTTGAGCCAATGCTTTAAGAGACTACATGCTCAACTGTCTGGGAGATTTTGACCTCAGCCATAAGAAATACATCTTCAGGTGGCACTGCTCTCCTGCCCAGGCCTTAAAAATGAAGTGCACAGACCTCACCTGCTGAAGCAGAGCCCTCATGGCTGGTATGTGGAGCTGAGTATGAGAAACAAATGCTTGTTGTTTTAAGACACTGAGTTTTGGAGATGATTGTTAGGCAGCATCATTGATCATGGCAATAGGTGATTAATCTGATTGGTCTTAGCCTTAAAAGTGTCTGATTAGAGGAAATCTCCTTTAAAAGCTTGTTTGTCTGATCTTCATATCTTAGTAGGAAACTGGGGTATATAAGGCCTCAGAAGAGGTTGGGTAGATACATCTTACTTGTCATTTTACTCCTTTTCATCAAATCTCCCAATGCCCAGTTTAGCTGTGACTGAGTGCTGCTATCAAATTAGAATTTTTGATACAAAAAATAAATGGTCTACTCACATTTCTAATCTTGCTGTGCCCTTTGGACACTTGTCTTACATGGCCTAGCTGGCCTAGTTGATCCCTAGCTGGCCCATTTATTGATGAGAAGAGAGCGATATAGTAAAAAGTACATATAAATAAGAAAAATCTGGATTCAATTTCCTAATAGGTCACACGCTACTTGTGTTCTCAGCAAAGTATTTATGTCCCTCAGGTTTAGTTTCGTCATCTATAAAGTGGCAGTAATACTTCTTTGCATGTGTGTGTGACAGAGAGAGAGAGAGAGAGAGAGAGAGAGAGAGAGAGAGAGAGAGAGAGAGGCAGAGACCAAGAGACAGAAAGACAGAGACAGAGTTTTAAAGAATCAGCCTGTAAATTAAGTAAGATATCCAGTGTAATGCTTAATATAATCTTTAATGATTGAATACTTGCCATCTACTATGCACCAAATGCTTTTTACATGTGTTTGCTCTTGTCATTCTTATTAAAAAATGAGATTTGTATTATTATCAATTTCATTTTATGGAGGAGAAAACTGAGGTAATGTAGTTTAAGTAACTTACTCAAAGCTATACAGCTAAGGGATGGTTGAGCAGAATTTTAACCCAGGTTAAAATGTAGAAAGTTTGCAAGAGAAAGAGACCATCACTTACTTTCTAACAAGAATAAACTGGATAAGTTTTAAAACCTGTAAAATACCTTAGGATACAAATCAACTAAGCTTAGAAAGGAATAGGCTTGAAGAAATAGGCTAGGAAAGGAGAGTCTAATGGCTGTTTTTCTCCCTAGGGAACAGGACGAAAAGAGAATTAAACCCTTCATAAATGTGGCTAAGGGGAAATCAGCCTGTTTTTTGATAGTTTTTTAATGTCCACTTGTGGACAGATATGATGAATAAAAATCCCAAGGACCCACAGACATAAAGCAAGTATGTATCCAATCTCCACCTATTTCCCTTGAGTGAGAAAGGACATCCCTAAGGTAAAATGGGACTTTCCTGAATGCAAGTCCGCAGTCAGCCTAAATGGGGCAGAAGAACTGGGAAAGATCCCCAACTCTATCCTGAGGACCATGTGGTTTTTATGATGATAAGAAATTGCCACTTCAAATGATAAGAATAAGGCAGGAAAAAATGCCACCTCTCTAGATATGTTGGGCCTTACCGAGTGAACAGCAATGGCCTCATTAGGATTGGGATGATGAAGAGAGAACTGAGGTACATGGAACCGAGTTTTCACTGAAAGATAGGGGTAAGGTGGTAGGGTGGAGAGAGTTCCTGGAGCACAGAACTCCAGGTGTGAGGATGGAAAGTGAGACTCCATTAATCCCCTGAAGTGGTCACCTCACTGTGAATCTGAGCATTCAAAGCTACAGCTCCCGTCATTCATTAGGGTGTTGACTGACTGGAAATTTCTTGAGTCTTGGTGGTGTTCAGATCCTAATGTATGATAAGGCGCATGTTGTACCCCAACCATTAGAAACAAACAAGCAAAATATAACCAAAGACATTGAAATTGAGAACAAGCTGACAGTCATCAGAGGGGAGAGGGGAGGGAATTTCAGGGGACAAGGGGAGGGATTTAGAGCAACAAGTGTAAAAGACACGTGGACAAAAACTGAGGGGGTGGAAATGGGAGAGAGGTGGGGAGGGCTGGGGCAGTGGGCCAGGATGGGAGTAAAAGACAGAAAACTCTACAAGAACAACAATTAAAATAAAAAAAATTAAAAGAAAGAACAAAACTATGAACATTAAAAAAAAAGAAATGTTTGAAGCCAGTAGTAGAGTGAGTCTTTCCAAAGCTATGACAAAGCCCACACTCAGCTCAATAATAGATTGGATAGACCCAACCTCAACAAAATGGTGGTCTGAGAAAGGGGTCTGTGTGGTCTTATCTGGGGAGTAAACATTGTTTATTCAGTCTCTACTACTGGTACATTTATACACAATGTCTGGCTTATAAAAATTATTAATCAGAAAACAAGAAAGGAAGAAAATATGACCTATCTTATAGAAGCAGAAGCACAAAAGTATAAATTACGTACTATCTGGTCATTTGCAGTAAAAGTTTGCCAACACCTCACCTAGGGAAAGAAGAAATGATATGTTTAGGGGAGCATATTAAGAATGTCAGTAGACTTTCCACAAAAATAATGGAGGCCAGAAGTCAATGGAGAAATACCTTTAAAATGCTAAAGAAAGAAAACATCGTTAACCTAGCTCTGAGACTTTTATTTCTACATTGGCTTCCATTTGCATTTAGCAATCTTTTGTTGTGGAATGCATAAGAGCCAAACCCACAGATCTTCATTTTTGTCCCTAAGAAGGTGAAGTTAAATAGTGTCAAGCATAGTCAAATTTTGTTAAAAAAGAATATTTCTCACAAAGGAGTTAGGGGACATAGGCCTTACAATAACGTGTGGAAATGAAGCAGAGCTTGGAAGGGCAGGACACTCAGCTTTGCTTGCTGTGTTGTGTGGTGAAGACAACAGTAGTTGGAGGCAGGAGATAGACATACATCCACCCATGCAGTGTCTTTATGGTCACTTCTCTCACCTGGGATTTCCTTCCTTGTAAAGTGGCATTAATAACTGACCCACCTACTTTGTATGGCTGATTGTCAAATCAGGGGAATGGAAATGAATGTTGTGACCAATTAAAAGGCACCTTGAATATTTCCCAAATATAGGTCGAAATAGTAATAGCAAAACAAGGAAACAACCAAACCTCCCACCATCAATAAAAATAAGTAACTATATTCTGTGTACCGTGTATATAATTGTAGGAAAAGAGAGGTGATGATTTTACTCTACTCTGACTTTGTAAGATCACTCCAGGAGTATGGAGTCCAAGAGAAATGGACCTAAAAGGAGCATGTTCCAAGGACAGTGCTGAGTAGAATTCTAAAAATCTTAAGTGCAGAATATTTGGAAAAAATGGAAGATTGTTCCTAGATGAGTAGTAGCCTTGAAGTAAAGAGGTTCAGGGATCCCAAGAAACAAGTGGAAAAGCATGGACTTTTGTGCAAACCCTCATCTTCGGAGTCTCGGCTCAGCCACCCCCTGGCAACAGGTACCTGAGAAAATCGGCTAAGCCACTTGAGTCTCATTTCCAACATATGTTAAATGGAGACAATGTTATCTACTTTACTGTACTTTTGTGAGGATCCAGTGAGTTAGTGTTAAAAACGTAGAAGAATATGTAGTCTGCTGTCATATATAATTCTAATATAATAGAGCTAGAATAATTTTAATTACCTAAGAGGCATTTTAAATAGAAATGGAATTGACTACTTCTCTTTGGCTGAGGAATTTGATTATTTGAGCTTGTTGGATCGCATTCAAATGTTATCAGTATATGGTGGGACTGTACGTTATTTTAGGTCCTTACAATTGCAGATCATATTTGGACAATATCAGTAAACAGCATAATGCATTAATTTGCCAACTTTATTCTTATTGTGCAGAATTTGCATGTCTCTATTACATAAGAGGAGCAGGTCTGAAGGGGTCAGGATAGATTTATGCGCCAACCTGATCAGAAGAGCAGAGAGGACTGAGAATGAGGGAGACCCAAACAGACTCTCTAGCTGGTTGTCAATCAGAATTATGGTTCTTTGTCTCTACAGCTCTTAGATTTTCATAGTAAGAACATGTGTTCTTTATTATAAGAGCAGGAAAGCCCCATAGATCTCTGTGGAAAGTTTAAAATTTTTTTCTAAATATCAAAGGAAGTTTTGGAGTTGTCTGATATACACTAGGAGTTTTATATTCTTCAAGCTAAGAGACAGGAAACATTATTCTTTGTCGTAACTCTGCAGACATTTTATTTATGAAAGAAACAAAACTAACAATGGTAGACATGTCTGCAAAAATGAGTAGAAATTATCAGGCCCATGGACATGTTGTTCTTTGTCTCACGCTATAATAATATGCAGAAGTCTGGTTTATAGAAAAGGTCTCCTGTTACCATTGTATCAGTAACAATGACTGAACTACAAAGAAATGATCTTAATGGAATTCTTGAGAGCTATTTGAGAGGCCTACCTGGAGAAGGAAAATACATTCTGGCAAAAGAGATGTTGTGATTGCCGTAGACCTTCCAGGAGACGCTCTTTTTCTGAGATGTTAATGTTTTTCTCTAACTGAGGGGTTCTAGTTTTGCATATTGATTAAATTAGAACCTGCACTAAAGGAGTTTTTATCATGATTTATTTTTACATGTCCTGATTTACTTACATTTTCTCCCCCATTTACAGTTGCGTACATGCAGGAAAAGGAGCCCTAAAAATTTTAGGAGGAAATAAGAGTCTTAGCCTGAGAGTTAAAATTAATCTGAGGTCCTCTGTAGGCGTAGCTAATTACATATGTGAAGTTTTTCATTAACTTATCTCTTTTACTTTCACCATCCTCAAAAGTGCCTTTCCCCATCTCATTCATCACACCGCTATTTTTAACAGCCTCGTTGAGATATAATTTACAAACCATGCAACTCACTCCTTTAAAGTGTAAAATTCAGTGAATTTCAGTGTAGTCAGAGAGTTGTTCATCTGTCACCACAATCAACTTAGAACATTTTCATTACACCCAAGTGAAACCCATATCCCTGAGTCACTGCGCTCAAATCCCCTCAGCCTCCCAGCCCTGGGCAAGCACTAACATTTTAGCTTTTTCCCCCTACTTTGGATATTCCATATAAATGAAATCATGCAGTAGGTGGTTATTTGAGTCTATCTTCTGCCACTGAACGCAGCAGTTTTCAACCTTTTTCATCTCGTGGCATGCGTAAACTAATTACTAAAATTCTATGGTGCGCCAAGAAATATATTTTCTGTCAGTCTGACAAAAAATTAAAAATAATAATAGCAAGTACCTACGCTTTTTGCTCCAGAGTGACTTTAAAAAAAATCAGGAGCCTGTACTTGTATAAAAGATTTGTGGTACCAAGAATTAACTAATCAGATACAACCTTACTGTGTGACATGACCAATAAGATGCAACTCTATTATTTGACCTATACGGTTCAATGCAGGGCATTCGCACCAGACAGCTATTGTTGTATTGGCTGCTGTAGTTTT
Organism: Glossophaga mutica; assembly: GCA_039655065.1. Lineage (NCBI taxonomy): Eukaryota > Metazoa > Chordata > Mammalia > Chiroptera > Phyllostomidae > Glossophaga > Glossophaga mutica. The sequence goes on along the minus strand of CM077312.1, from coordinate 15,996,002 downwards.
TATAAATTTGACAATCTAAGAGAAAAGAGGTCAGTGCTCTTGACTAAATAGTCAGGCGTTGCATGCTTAAAAATTCTTGTGGGACACCAGTGTGTTGCAGCGGACTGGTTGAAACTCACTGACTTCGTTTAATGTTTTAAGGGTTCGTCCACATTGTAGTATGTGTCAGCAGTTCAATTTTTAAATTGCCAAATATCTTATTATATTAACATGCCACATTTTATCGATCCATCCATCAACTGATAGACATTGAGAGTTTTTCCACTTTGGTTATTGTGAATAGTTGTGCTATGCACACTTGTACACAAGTTTTTGTGAGGACACATCTCTTTATCTCTCTTGGGTATATACCTAGCAGTATAATTACTGGGCCATATAGTAAGTCCTTTAACTTTGTAGTGAACTACCAGACTGTTTTCCAAAGCAGTTACTCCATTTTACTTCCCCCGGCAATGTATACAAAGTACAGAATTTCGACTTCGCTCCATCTTCATCAGCACTTTTACTATCTGTCTCTTGGGTTGTAGCCTTTCTAGGGAGAATAAAGTAACATCTCACTGTGGTTTTGATTCGCATTTCTCTTATGACTAATGATTTTGTGCATTTTTTCAAACATGTATTAGCCATTTGTATATTGGAGAAATGTCTATTAAAATCAGTTTATAATTTTAGAAATTTGTTGTCTTTTTATAATTGAGTTGTAATTATTCTATATATTTTCCAGGTATAAATTCCTTATAATAAATACAATTTGAAAAAAAATTGTCCCATTTGCTGGGTGGCCTTTAAACAATAACATTTTATGGGGCTTTATCTCTCTCTTCTTACAGATATTTATCCATAGAGATGGCCATGTAAGTTGTTGCCTTGCTAAGCATATGAATATCATTCTCTCCATCAGCTATCACATTCACTCATCTGAGCACTGACTGGGTAGTGGTCTTAATTACCAGGGATGCAGTCTTCTTCCTGTCTTCATGGCACTTACAATCAAGGGTGGGAGAAAAACCTAATTTCCTACTAAGATATCATCCTACTGCTAAAAATCACCATCTTGATCATTCTAATCCAGTGCTAGTGCCTCTTGCTGTCTAACCTTCAATCTAACACATTTCTCCCCACCCCCCTTTGTAAAAAGGGCTTGGGTTTCTGTTTGTAGAATGTACCGTTTTAAGAACCGTTGCATGGATTAGGAAATAGGGGTACAAGATAATCTTTGCACAAAGAATCAGGAATTTTACCAAGATTGGTGCAAACAATAGAAGTTATCCAAATAACACTGTGTGGCAAACCAAAGAGGAGGGCTGCAGAGAATGCGGAGAAAAAGTGCTCCCCAGTGCAGGTGACAATAATGTGCAACACTCGACTTGCAGAGTAGAGAAGGACCATATTTCTTACCCCACGAGGTCTTCTGTGATGAGGAAATAGGCTTGGTAATTCTGGTAGCCATTTTTTTACATTGACTTTAGATTGCCCCTTGGTTCCATAAAATGTAATAATAAAAAAAGACCATCCAGGAGTCTGAATACTGAGAAAATTCAAATTGAATTCAGGTTTCTTATTTCCTGTAAGATAAATTTAAATAGGCTAGCTAGAATCTTGTCTGGTTTAGAAAGGTGGCAGCTACTTGGGTTTATCCTGCTCATAAGTAGTAGGTAAAGTGGTTGGTGATGATGATGATGATGATGATGATGATGATGATTTATTGCATCACTATAGTATTTGGATATTCAAAGAATTTTCACATACATTGACAACAAGAACCAAGCAAGGGTGCTAAAGATGGCTTAATTATCCATGTTTCTTTAAACTTTTTAGTAACGTATAACATACATGCAAGAAATGCATAGATTATAGGTCTACAGCTCAGTAGGTCTTCACATAGTGAACGTTCCATGCAGACAGTTCAAGGAACAGGTCATCACCAGCTTCCCACATGCCCTCTTTATACCCATTTAATCCCTGATAGTCTCGGCATAGTACATAACCACATTCCTCACTTCTAGTACCATAGCTTAATTTGACTGCTCTTAAACTATAAATAAATGAAATTAGGCAGCATGCATTTTTTTTTGGCTTCTTTTACTCAACATTTTATTTGTAAGATTTATCCTTAAGTCTTATTGTTTTGTAATATTTCAATATGGTACAATTAATTCTAGTGACATTTGGGTTGTTTCTAGTTCATGGCTGTTACAAATGGTGTTCCTGGGAACATATTTTACATTTATTTTTCTGGGTATATATCTAGGAGCAAAATCAACAGGCCACCATGGCACTTATGCATGTTTTTAGATTTAGAATAAGTTGCCGAACAGTTTTCAAAAATACTCCTGTAGTTGAAGCTCCCACTAGCAATAGATAATGAACCCTTGGACTAACCTGAATCCTGCCGGAACAGTAGGTATTTTCTGTGTCATCATGCCATGTCTCTGGGTGATATTCACATTTTGAGATCGGAGACCCAGAGGCACTGTCACAGGAAGGGCCTGGAGCACAATCCTCCTGGCACAGGGTTTACACAATATTCTTTACACTGAGCCAAATACTATGATGCTGCTTCATTTGGCAAAGAAGGCTAAGGTATCAGCAGCACAAAGGATGACAAAAAAATATCAAAATGCATATTAAGACATCCAGATCAGTTGTTTTTTGGTTTCTTCAGATATAGTCCCAGAAATAGAATTGCAAGGTCATAAGGCAGTTCCATTTTTAATTTTTTGAGGTAACTCCGTATTTCTTTCCACAGTGGCTGCACCAATTTTCATTTTTGCCAACAGTGCACAAGCGTTCTGTTTTCTCTGTGTCCTTGCCAGCACTCGCTCTTTGTTGATTTATTGATGAGAGACATTCTGAGGGAAGGAAACTTGACTTGGGGTGGTGAACGCACAGTACAACGTACAGATTATGTATCAGAGAATTGTACACCTGAAACCTAGGGAGTATAATTTTATTAACCAACTTTACCCTAATAAATTCAATAAAAAAGAAAATATATTCAGAATAAAAGTCTTTGTCCTCCTGAGAAAAAGAAAAGACATATGGTTTTAGCTGTGACACGTTAAGAGCTTGGAAGTTTTCGTTTCCATCCTTACAACAAGAAAAAAACAGACAAATGGAAAACTCCATGACATTTTTTGGATTCATCAGAGAACTGAGGTTTCAGGGCAAACTATCATCTGGAAATCTAGAGAGGCAGATGGATCCAGAGACTTAGAGTTGAGATCCACTTATTTAGAGCCGAAGTCACCAGAGCCATAAACTGGTATCTACACTTAAATGGTGATTTTGATGAATAGCTGAAGGCTAATGTGGAGTAGGATAAGAGTGAGAAACTCCCGTCTCTCCACCGAAAGAGCAACTGTGCAGCCATGTTTAGAGCATGTGCAGTAGAGCAATATAAACAACTCTGAAGCATGTGCGGGAAGAACACTCCCAAAGCCAGCATGCACAGGAGGGATGCTGGCCAAGCAAGAGCCTTTGAAAAATGATAAAAACTAAG